>OZ023266.1:39337964-40613788 GCA_964006375.1 Tillus elongatus | reverse complement strand
AAACCCCTCAAGGCTGGTGAAAACAACCCTTATATTTTAAATAGGGAACATGGGTCGAGTGTTGCATCATTTGAAAGCTCTTTCTTTTCAAAATTCAGCACACTAATTTTTTTTTTTAGTTTTATCAACTCGTTTAAAAAATATTCACAGTTGAAGATACAACAACGCATTTCACTCATTCCGATAAGAAATATGCTGATAGTCAATGTTTTGTTGCTTTGTAAACAAAAAAATGATCATCAGAACATTTCTTATCGGAATGAGAGAAATGCGGTTTATTATTTCAATTTATCGGTCGGTTTTATACTTGATAATACTACCGAAAATTAATTTTACAATGGTGTATTCTGTAGAAGAAAGAGTTGAAATAATTACTCTTTTTTTTAAAAACGATGACTGTGCCAACCGTACCGCAAATTTGTTTAATGAACGACATCCGAACAGACATGTTAACAGAAAATCCATTTTGGAGTTTGTTGCAAAGTTTCGACATAGTGGTTCAGTAGCCAACAGAAAACGGAATCCTGAACGTGAATTTCCGGTTCGCAATGAGACTATTGAGATTGAAATTTTAGGACAAATTGCTGCAGACCCAACTTTAAGCACGAGAAAATAGGCCACTGTTTAAAACATCAAAAAAAGAACTATTCAGCGAATATTGAAGCATCATAAACTTCACCCGTATAAAATTAATCTTGTACAACAACTGAATGAAGATCATTTTGATCGGCGGCTGGAGTTTTGTGAAGTTATGACTGCACGAATAGCTGATAACAGGAACTTTCGGTTCAATATCTGTTTTTCAGAGGAGTGTACGCTTTTATTAAACTCTACAGTCAATCGTCATAATTATCGTTATTAGGCAGATAATAATCCAAGAAATTTTCTCGAAGGCCACACTCAAACTCCACAGAAATTGAATGTCTGGAATGGCATTTTTGGAGACCGTTTAATTGGACCTATTTTTTTTAATGGCAATTTGAGTGGCGAAACGTATTTGGAGTTACTAGAATATATCGTTTACCCTCTACTAATTGACATTGTTGAAAATGATGATCGCTATCAAGAAAATCAATAAGCGTTCAACAAGATGGAGTTCCTCCGCATTTTTCACAACGTGTTAGGGAGTTTTTGAACAGAGAGTTTCCAGAGCAATGGATTGGGCGTAGAGGTGCTACTGAGTGGCCCCCTAGATCACCGGATTTAACTCTTTTAGACTTCTTTCTTTGGGGCCATTTAAAGAGTAGAATTTTCGCAACAGTCTCTGTAAGAACTATGACGACGCATTGTTGAAAAATGCCATCTAATAACTCCACAAATGCTCCACAATATCAGAGCTCGTTTTGAACAAAATTTGTACTTATGTATGGAAGCTGGTGGTCAACAATTTGAACACTTACTTGACTGAATAAACACTTTTGAACGCTTGGTTTTGTTTTTTAGTTTTTTTAACAAAAAATTGACTAATTAGTGCATTTCTTATTACAATGAATGAAATACGTTCTTGCAACTCCAACTGTGAATAATTTTTAAACGAGTTGATAAAACTTCCAAAAAGTTATTGTGCTGAATTCAGAAAAGAAAGAGCTTTCAAACGATGTAACACCCTATTTAAAATATAAGGGTTGTTATCAGCACCCTTAAGGGGTTGATGTGACAAAGTTGAGTTTTATGTCAAAACATGTCCCCCTTAATAATAAAATTGACGTGTTTTAGCGTTTCTTAAAAAAATCTCTGGACGCAAATTGGTCTGTTTCGTTCAATGCGCCACCCTGTATATATATATATATATATATATATATATATATATATATATATATATATATATATATATATATATATATATATATATATATGTACTTAGAAATATAAATGACAAATCGCCCATGAATAAGGCAGGTTCATGTCTGTAGCGTTGATTATTCCGACTAATATTATCCTGAATCGATATCCCTGTATCACAAAAAATGCACACACGCTATCTTGGCAGTTGTTGGTTAAGAGGATTTTTAACACAGGGGCTTTCGGCAAAGGGGGAATGTCATTTGTATAACTTCTTTTAGCGCGCTGTTTTGGATTGTTTGACAGCTAATATGAGCTGCACGATTTGAGCACTATTTCTGGCCGTTGTTTGCTTAGATTATTCAATATTCCGATGAATTGTTAGGGAAACGATGGTCAGGTTTTAAAAATGTCTTTTGGAAGATTGGATTGTTCAGAGTGTATTTTTCTATTAGCATAATAGACTATTATAGTAAATATTTACTAATAAGTTATAAAAAATTGGGGTTTGGGTCTTTATAGTTTATTTGGTTTAGGCCAATTAAACTTTGAAAAAATCCTAAATAAAACAATTTAAATCAGACATATTATACAATGTATAAGAGAAAACACAGATTCACGCCCCAACAAAGGGCCTACATCATTAGGTCCTTTACAGTGTAGCAAATTGTTAGTCTATTGTCCTGTAATAAGATAAGATCACTCGAGAGTCCTTTATCCTACCATTCAGCATAATGCTGGCCTCGATACCTAGGGCATCTTTGCTAATGCAGATACACAGTATCGACGAGATCATAGCTGAAAGCTCCCTTGAGAAATCCCATCAATATTCCGTCATGCCTGCATTATCTCTCGGGGCTAAGACGATGATACTGAATATATAGGTTGTTTAGAGATTACTGCTGCTAAGCGTCTCCAAATTCAGAGGCTACCTTGGTAAAATATACATTTCTGAGAGAGATAGTTTTAAAACGGAAAACTTGGAATCTCGTTTATGGCGTCACAGCTTTCTAATTATATACCAATATTTTTATACTAATAAACGTAAAATATAACTACATAAATTAAAACACTAGTTTAATAAAAACTGCATTTTAGTGCATTTTTGTAGAAAAAATTTACTATTGAGGAGATCGCGTCTGAATAATTAAAATATTTATTTTAATGAGCTCCTAGAACCTATATTCGTTGTTATTTTTAATTATATATATATATATATATATATATATATATATATATATATATATATATATATATATATATATATATATATATATATATATATATATATATATATATATATATATATATATATATATATATATATATATATATATTAAAACTAAAGTCATTTTTGTCTCCTACAAATTTAAACATTTTGGCAAAAATATGGATTGTTTGGAAAGAATAGCAGTCAGAAAGACATTATGGAATAGCAGAGATTTATGGTAAATGAAGGTTTCGGTTGAAGTGTTAAAAGGTGAGAAATAGAAGGGCAAAAGAAATTACATTCGGAACGTCAAAATTTGAAGTTTACTGAATTTGGTGTAGGACTGTCAAACTATTTAGGATATAACCTTCCAAATTGTGTTATAATACAGCACAAGTCTAATAAGACTTATTGTACTAACATAATGTATAGTTTTTGCTAATAAACAATTATATATATATATATATATATATATATATATATATATATATATATATATATATATATATATATATATACAGGTGTCCCAATAGTGTGTAATTTCTCTATATATCCCTTGCCCTAAGAGCTAGCTGAAAAAACTTTCTACAAAATTTGATTGATTATCTACGCTATACCCAGAAAATATATTCAGCTTTGTGGAACTTCCGGTTGCACCGGAAGTAGCTATCAACTTCGTTATTTTAAATAGAATGATATACTTTTTATTGCATTTTTGGGGAGAGATTAAAAAATAAGTGTTACGTTGTGTAGCATTCTCTAAAGCTATATTTGTGAAAATATTACGACTTTCTTTTTTTTAGCTCCGATTCATATGTTACTTTAAACGTATGCTATGGGCTGAGTTTTGAGTTTCCGTGCCTTAAATTTGAAATATCGATAGACGATATTTAGTTCTTTGAAATAGTTAAAGAATAATTTATCATCATTGTACAGGGTGTATTTCTTTTGTTTTACAACATACCTAACTTTAAAGTGGCATAACCTGTGTCTTTCAAATGGAACAGCCTATATTTTATGGATAGGTGACGTAAGTCATTCAATTCTGCATCGATGTATTATGAGTTTCCCTATACCCATAGTTGATAGTTTCCGAGTTATTGTGGTTTGTTTTACTTTCACTTGTAAAAACTGTATTGTGTCAGATACAGGAGGCACAGAGTACGTAACAACTGATATTTATTGTGAGATGACAGATAAACGTCACTAAAATTTCGAATAGTTCTAACGTATCGTCTTTTTATGTTATTTTTTATGCTAATGACTGTAGTTTATTATTATTATTATTATTATTATTATTATTATAGTTATATTATATATGTATAATATATAATAAATCAGTATACTTATGTAATATATATAATAATAATAATAAACCGTTATCATTAACATAAAAAATAATCTAAACAAGACGATACATTAGAACTATTCGAAATTTTAGTGACGTTTATCTGTCATGTCACAATAAATATCAGTTGTTACGTTCTCTGTGCCTCTTGTATCTGACAGAATACAGTTTTTACAAGCGAAAGTAAAACAAACTACTATAACTCGAAAACTATCAACTATAGATATAGAGAAACTCATACTACATCGATGCAGAATTGAATGACCCACCTGACCAATCCATAAAATATAGGGTGTTCTATTTGAAAATAACAAGTTATGCCACTTTAAAGTTAGGTATGTTGTAACCCAAAAGAAATACAGCCTGTATAATGATAACTATTTTAAACAGTTTAATGTTGTCTATTGATATTTATAATTTAAGGCAGGGAAATTCAAAGCTGAGCCCACAGCATACTTTCATATGTAACATATAAATCGGAGATAAAAAAAAGAAAGTCGTAATATTTTCAGAAGTATCAAAGATAGCTATAGGGAATGCTACACAAAGTCACACTTGTTTTTTTAATCTCTATCCAAAACTTCAATGAAAAGTATAGCATTCCATTTAAAATAAGGAAGATGATAGCTACTTTCGGTGGAACCGGAAGTTACACAAAGCTGAATATATTTTCTTGATATAGCGTAGATAATCTCAAGAAAATTTTGTAAAAAGTTTTTTCGGCTAGCTCTAAGGGTAAGGGAGGAATTACACACTATTGGGACACACTATATATATATATATATATATATATATATATAAGATTAACAAAAAGAGTAAATACGCTAACTGTCGCTGTTTCCAGAAGGAAACTTGATTGGAAAATTTACTCGTTGGTTTGCCATTGCCATCCAAGGGCGTGCAACAGCACACGGTGTTTCTAGGCCAAGAAATGTTCGATGTCATGAAAGGTAATATTAGCTTCATTAACAATATAGTATTTTCTGATAAATCAACATTTTTTGTCAGACTGAGATCCTCACCGGATGGAAGAGACTTGTACCTAATTTTCGCAGAAAATAAACGTCTGGGCGGGTATAGTTGGAGGAGTAATGAACTTTCTGTTTGAGATAAACTTTAAATGCCGGTCGTTACTTACAGCTCTTTCGTGAACATATTTTTCCAGAACTCGTTCGTTGATTTCCTAACCCCGTAAATAATTAGTATTTGCCCGGAAACATTTGGGATTAACAGGATAGTGCTCCACCTCACTATGCTGTTGAGGTCAGGCAATATATAAGTCAAGTATTCCCGCAGAGATGGGTATTGAAAAGAGGCTACATAAAATGGCAGGCGCGGTCACCAGATTGAGCCCAAATGGACTATTTCTTTTCATCGGAGCTGGAAGATCAAATCAGAACGGCCGCTCCTCACGAAATAACACTAGAAAATATTCAAAACGTTTCAAGGTCATTTGCAGATCGATTGACATATTGTCAGGCCGCTGAAGGTTTTCGGTTTGTACACTTGCTGTGGAAATTTTTTATTGATTTATTTAGTTTTTCTTGTTATCAATGTGATGTATTTAATAATTATAAATGTTCTATTTATTTTAAGTAGTTAAATAGTCTATAGTGTATAAGTGCGTTGTATTCAGTTGTACCCAGTGGCTACATTAGTTCTACATATCCTTTTTGTTTTGTTTTTTACTTCGGTTTATTTCCGCGACTATGGCCAATCACCGACGCCAGGGAGCAGTTTCACCTCACTATCCTGGAAATATTTGCCGAACCCCTGCCTTTCTGTAGGGTGGGTAGAATAAAATTAAATGTGTTATATGCACCCGTGCAAACTATAACTAAAAATCCCTTGCTATGTTAGGGTGTTTTGTTAAAAAAAATTAAAAAAATAAAAGAAAAGCGATGTCTTGAAAATGTCTTTACGATACATGTCAATATTTAACGTGAACATAAAATAAGCCAATCATAATAACTGTGTGTGCGTGTGTTTTGTTTTGTTTCTTTAACATCGGTCTAATTCCGTCACTATGGCCAAATACCGACGAAAGGGAGCAGTTTTACTACACTCTTTTTCAAGTCTTGCCGAAAGCCTGCCTTTCTGTAAGCAGGTCTATAACGTAACCAACATCTCATGGACACGGGACCGACGGCTTTACCATCCGAAGAGCGGAACGTGCTGACATTCAATTTACTCAAATATAATGCTACAACTTCGGTTGATGTTAATTGTGTATGTACTGAAAAAGTGAAACAGAGACCCTGGGAATCGAACCCGAGGCCCCTCGGTTCAGAGGTACACGTCCTTATCGCTGAACCACCAAAGCTTTTACACAAATCCTGCAATACATATTACACTTCTCGTTTCCAGTGATTTAATTAAGTTTCTTGAACAGGTATAGGTACTTTGAGATATAACAAATTAAGTCACAATTTATTTCACTGCATATATCGCAAGCTTCTTGCAAAAATATATTTCTTTTTCAAGATCAACAATCATAAATAGTAAAAATCGTTCACGTTTTTTGGCATGGTTTACCATTTTCTTACAAAGAAGTTGTTACAGATTTCAAACTGGCGATCTCGCATAAAGCGAATTTGTTCCATGAAGATCCACTAAAAGAACGCATATTATGTTGCCGTAGCTGAATATTTTCTTATCAATTAATTTTGAAGAAGTTTATTTTTGTAGAACACTTTATTTGTTGTCAAGGTATAAATAGACAGGGTGTTTTATAAGTATGTTAAAAAAATTTAAGAACACAATATTTAGATAATTTTTAGAAAAAATGTTTACATAAAAGTGTGTCGTAAGTTGCGTAATAGAAGACATACAGGGTGTTGAAAATTAAAAAAAAAGACTTTTCGTCATAACTCTTTTGCAGCTGCAACTAATTTCACCAAACTGGGTACACGGGACCTGTAATAATATTTAAAAAACCCTGTATCATAATGCTGTTCAAACAGCCAGTGGCGTAGATATGGGTAATCAGCTCAAAATTTTGAACAGAAAAAACAATATTATGTACCTGTTACAGCAAATCAAGCTACATTTTTAGATAAAGAATTTAACGCTAAACAAAAATTAACTCTTGACATTTTTTCCTATCTGTCAACATTTTATGGAAAATTTGGTTTTAAATTTAAATCACTGGACTTGCAAACTATGCAAACCGATTCAATTACATTGAGTAGGCTGTGTTCTTGTTTATTATCCAAATCACTAATGCTTGTGTTAAATTTAATCATTTACAAAAAACTGTCACAATTAGTGACTCATAAAATAAAGCATAACTTCGAACAAGTATTATGATATTTATTAAGCAATGAGTGTGTGTTTTTATTTCTTTAACTTCGGCCTATTTCCGCGACCATGGCCAATCACCGACGCCAGGGAGCAGTTTAACCTCACTATCCCGGAAATTTTGCCGAACCCCTGCCTTTCTGTAAGGGGGGTAGGGATCTTTAACGTGCCTAACATCGCATGGACACGGGACCGACGGCTTTACGCCCTCTCCGAAGGGCGGAACGTGTAGACATTCAACTTGCTCAAATACAATGCCACAACCTCGGTTGATGTTGTGAAAGGAGTACCCTGAGATTGAACCCAGTACTCTTCAGTTCAGAGGCACACGTTCTTACCACTGAGCCACCCAGACCCTTTATTAAGCAATGGAAAATAACGAAAATTGAAGAAAATAATCAACGCAAATGATTAAATCTGTCGTAGGCATTAGCAATTTGGATGATAAACAAGAGCATAGTCTACAACAATGTAACTAAATTGGTTTGCATATGCAGTGATTTAATTTTTTAAAATCAAATTTGCCATGAAATGCTGACAGATAGGAAAAAAATATTAAGAGATGATTTTTGTTTAGCATTAAATTCTTCACCTAAAAATGTAGCTTGGTTTTCTATAACGGGTACACACAATTTTGTTTGTTCAAAATCTTGAAGTGATTTACCCATATCTACGCCACTGGTTGTCTAAGCAGCTTGACGATACTGTTTTTTTTTTAAGTTACAGGTGTCCTACATACCAAGCTTGGTGTAAACAGTTGGAGCTACAAAAGTGTTATGACGAAAAGATGATATTTTTTTTAATTTTCAACACCCTGTATCTCGTAAATTACGCAATTTAGGATACCTTTTTATATAAATATTTTCTCTCAAAATTATCTAAATATTATGTCCTTAAAATTTTTAGCGTACTTATAAAGCAGCCTGTATCTTAAATAAATTATTTCATGTTCTGTAAGTGAGTAAATTAAAAAAAAGCTACAGATTATTTGAAAACACTTTTAAACCAGTTTATAAACATATAACTTCTAATTTCTTTTAAACGACTTTTATAAGTTTTCTCTCGCTTCAGGTTGATTAGTAGATAACCTAATTTGGCTTCAGCGAAACATTCAGACTAATCTAATTCACAAAGACATCGTAAATCACGCTAAATTAGCAGTAGCTCAAGCAGAGGTAACAAATTTTACCGTTATGAGCCACTAAAAAGTATTCAAATATGAATGTAAAGGAATAATTTGCTGTTCTGTTATTGCTTTTGGTATATAAAATTCCTTCAGTTCGGCGTCAATCAAAACTAAATATAATTTTAATGTTGATATTTTTTTATGCTTTTAGCCAATTTTCTGAAAAATTTGGCTATGATGAAATTAAGAATTTAGGACTTTTGAATTTTTTTCAAATGGATGAGAATCATGATCCATAGAACCCGTATGCCGGACCTCTTTCTTCATTTTTTTGAATATTATATATATATATATATATATATATATATATATATATATATATATATATATATATATATATATATATATATATATATATATATCTACTTAAAAAAATTGTGGGAAAGCCGTCAGTTGCAAAATAAAAACTTTTTATTAAATGCCGAGCTTTCGGAAAAGTTTATTCCATTCTCAACGCTACAACATGGAAAGAAAAAAGTTTACAATTTACATAGGAAAAATATAATTATATTATTATTATTTTTCCTATGTAAATTGTAAACTTTTTTCTTTCCATGTTGTAGCCTTGACAACGAAATAAACTTTTCCGAAAGCTCGGCATTTAATAAAGAGTTTTTATTTTGCAACTGACGGCTTTCCCACAAATTTCTTTAAGTAAATAACAATATTACCGTCATAAAAACTGAATATTATATATATATATATATATATATATATATATATATATATATATATATATATATATATATATATATATATATATATACATATATATATATATATATATATATATATATATATATATATATATATATATATATATATATATATATATATATATATATATATATATATAAGTACAATTCGAAGAACCCAATTCATCACAATACAGTTTTTAGACCTGACGATCGTTTCGCTTACAAAGTTAGCATCATCAGATGGATAAATAAACTTTAGTTTATTCATCCCTCCGATGATGCTAACTTTCGATAGTATCGAAGGCTTTGGTATATATATATATATATATATACCAAGTATATATAAAATTTATTGTATGGCAAGGTCGAATGAATATTTGGAGAATTCAGTACCAGGTTAAGCACGCCAGATTTGAAAATTATATCGATCTTTTTTTAATAATCTAACGATGTTTTTAACATAATGTGTATGTAAATAGGCCGATTGGAGGCTGTTGTTTATGTGTGTAGGTGAATGTCTTGTGTGCAATGTCCCCAGGCCTGGTCACAGAGCGCCACAATTGGTGTAATCTCTTCTGATGCTACTCGAGTTTATCTTTAGTTCATTTATCGTCTTCTGTTGAAGTGTCAGTCTGACACTATATATATATATATATATATATATATATATATATATATATATATATATATATATATATATATATATATATATATATATATATATATATATATATATGCGCCGAAGACATTTTTTTAATTTTCAAGGTCACGCGTTCTCCTGGCAGTTCAGTATTTAAACGACAAATCCATTTGTACCAAAATATACACTTACACAAGGAATAATTTTCGGAATAATGACCACGAATACTCGATGAGAGGACATAAATAAATAAATTTATTATTATTTACCTTATTTTTGTCACATTGTACACGCACGAGCACGGTAATATAGTACGGCGCGTATAATGAAAATCTGTTTATAGTGAGAGGAGCTATGATCATTTTTTTCAAATTCAAGGCCCTTCTCTTTCTATAACTTGAAATTTTGTATCTAATATTTTATTATTTGGAAATTATTCTTTTCTAGGTGGTAATAAACAAATCAATTCCACTTACCAAAAAGAAACCAGCTTTTAAAAGTCTGTAAATGTAACACATACCGGATCATTTCACGGCAAAAATACGTGTCTGACGGTCCGTCTAAATCTAAATAAACGACGGAAACTAAGATTTAAAGCAGGCTCAGAATTCTGCATCACTTGTGTGGCCATAATAGCACCAACTCAACAGCGCGCGTGCCATTGCCATGACAACCGTCGCATGTAAGCGATAAGACATCAAGACAGCATTTGTATATACACGATTCTGGCTCAGTTCAGTCCTCAGTTGCTCGTTGCTCTGCAAAAGTCTATGATCTGCAACACGTAATACTCTGCGCGTTGGTGCATGTTGTCTAACATTCAATTCGGGAATCAGGGGATTGCAAATTATATCGTACTATAAAATACTATAAATACATTATCAAGTACGGCGCAATGTAACCAACCATTTTTATATGGTTGTACCAAATGAATTTGAGAGAGTGAAAAAAATTTAAAAGTTTAGTTTAACCGAAAAATACAGGTGAAGCAGCGCTTTACCTGCGTGATCTGAGAGCTGCCACTGCCGTACAGAGGAAGTTTTTAAAATATCTTATGTTGAGGCGTGACGAAGTTTATCCTTCAATGGGCTACTGCCACGAAGTACTTCTTTCCAATTTTAATATGCTATCTTTAAAAACAAGAAGGATTCTCTCTGCCATCACTTTCTTGTACAAATTATTGCATGGGAAGGTCGATTGTTGTGGTTTGTTATATAGGGTTGATTTATATTTGCTGACTTATATTATGCTAAGGCTGAGAAATGGTGTGCATAACCATCTTAACCTACATCACATATACAGGGTGGCGCATTGAAAACGAAACACTGATTTGCGTCTAGAGAAAATTTTTTTAAGAAACGCTGAAACACGTCAATTTTAATACTGAGGGGGACATGTTTTGACATAAGTACAAATTTTGTTCAAAACGAGCTCTGACATTCTGAAGCATTTGTGGAGTTATTAGAGGGCATTCTTCGACAATGCATCGTCGTCATTCTTCCAGAAACTTCGGTTCTGTTGCGTAAATTTTACTCTTCAAATGTCCCCATAGAAAGAAGTCTAAATGAGTTAAATCCAGTGATCTAGGGGGCCACTCAATAGCACCTCTACGCCCAATCCATTGTCCTGAAAACTCTTTGTTCAAAAACTCCTTACACGTTGTGAAAATTGCGGAGAAGCCCCAGCTTGTTGAAACACGAATTGATTTTCTTGATAGCGATCATCATTTTCAACAATGTCAATTAGTAGAGGGTAAACGATATCTTCTAGTAACTCCAAATACGTTTCGCCACTCAAATTACTATCAAGAAAAATTGGTCCGATTAAACGGTCTCCAAAACTTCCAGTCCAGACATTCAATTTTTGTGGAGTTTGAGTGTGGACATCGTGAAAATTTCGTGGATTATTATCTGCCCAATAACGACAATTATGACGATTGACTGTAGAGTTTAATAAAAACGTACACTCGTCTGAAAAACAGATATTGAACAGAAAGTTCCCGTTATCAGCTATTCGTACAGTCATAACTTCACAAAACTCCAGCCGCCGATCAAAATCATCTTCACTCAGTTGTTGTATAGGATGAATTTTATACGGGTGAAATTTATGATGCTTTAATATTCGCTGAATAGTTCTTCTTTTGATGTTTGAAACAGTGGCCAATTTTCTCGTGCTCAAAGTTGGGTCTGCAGCAATTTGTCCTAAAAATTCAATCTCAGTAGTCTCATTTCGAACCGGAAATTCACGTTCAGGATCCCGTTTTTTTGTTGGCTACTGAACCAATTTGTCGAAACTTTGAAACTAACTCCAAAATGTATTTTCTGTTAACATGTCTGTTTGGATGTCATTCATCAAACAAATTTGCGGTACGGTTGGCACAGTCATCGTTTTTGAAAAAAAAGAGCAATTATTTCAGCTCTTTCTTCTACAGAATACACAATTGTTAAATTAATTTTCGGTAGTAGTATCAAGTATCGAACCGACCGGTAAACTGAAATAATAAACCGCATTTCTCTCATTCCGATTAAAATGTTTTGATAGTCAATTTTTTGTTTACAAACCAACAAAACATTGACTATCAGCACATTTCTTATTGGAATGAGTGAAATGCGTTTTTGCATCTTCAACTGTGAATAATTTTTAAACGAGTTGATAAAACTTCAAAAAAAAATAGTGTGCTGAATTCAGAAAATAAAGAGTTATCAAATGATGTAACACTCGATCTATGTTCCCTATTTAAAATATAAGGGTTGTTATCATCACCCTTAAAGGGTTGATGTGACAAAGTTGAGTTTTATGTCCAAACATGTCCCCCTCAGTATTAAAATTGATGTTTCAGCGTTTCTTAAAAAAAATCTCTGGACGCAAATCGGCCTGTTTCGTTTTCAATGCGGCACCCTATAGATATATATATATATATATATATATATATATATATATATATATATATATATATATATATATATATATATATATATATATAACTGAACACGCAGACCTTTTTATTAGAATGTCTGTATGATGTTTACGTTCCTATTTAGTTGTATTCGTCATCAAAAAGCTACTTATTTGAGTTAAATTTTTCCATGTGTTATCTTATGATTTAATTTTCCATAGCATCAATTCTTTTAAATGATTTATATGAACTCATTTACTATATCTTATACTTATTAAATTAGCACTAAGACTTGTCTTGTCTAATAATTGACCTATGGTTTGGTTTGTACCTGTTGGGCTGTATTTTTACAATGAATAAATAAATAAATACAAACATTTATGCGATGAATATTGATGGTATTTTTCTCATTCTTGACATATGTCGCTTTTCAAACTAAACAACTAGCAAGTCCACATACACAAATATACACAAAAATATTCCATTGATGCAAAAACGACTATTTTAAATTTTTATTAATTCACAGTAATTTGATATTTTACTAAAATAAAAGTGTAAACACAATTAAAATAAATAAAATACATGTAATAATTATAAGTACACGTGGTTTATTGTCTACGGACTTCAAATGCCTAAAAACTTACTTCACGTCTGTAAGAATGTGACTTAATATAAATAAGTTATGAAATATTTGTTGATCAATTGTATATGATGTGTCTAAATGTAACAAGTATGAAATAATAAAGTATACACTAGTAAAATATGATATTTGTTGTATTTGTGTATCCCGAGCACCATATGACATACCAAACTATGCTGTTTATTGGTCATTTGTTCTTGTCATCACGATAGAAAAATATTACCATGGATAATAGTTCAAATCATACAAACAGAAAGCTGCAATCCTTGGATCACAACATGAGGAACTACCGACATTATGGGAACAGGTTTGTAACATTTTTAGTGAATTTTCATTATGAAAATTATATACAGGCTGGCGCATTGAAAATGAAACAGACCGATTTGCGTCCCGATAATTTTTTTTAACGCTGAAACCGGTCAATTTTAATATTGAGGGGGACATGTTTTGACATAAAACTCAACTTTGTCACACCAACCCCTCAAGGGTGGTGATAACAACCCTTATATTTTAAATAGGGAACATGGGTCGAGTGTTACATCGTTTGAAAGCTCTTTCTTTTCTGAATTCAGCACACTAATTTTTTTGGAAGTTTTATCAACTCGTTTAAAAATTATTCGCAGTTGGAGTTACAAGAACGTATTTCATTCATTGTGATAAGAAATGCACTAATTAGTCAATTTTTCTTTAAAAAAAAAACTAAAAAACAAAACCAAACGTTCAAAAATGTTTATTCTGTTAAGTAAGTGTTCAAATTGTTGACCACCAGATTCCATACAAAAGTACGAATTTTGTTCAAAACGACCTCTGATATTCTGGAGCATTTGTGGACTTATTAGACGGAATTCTTCAACAATGCGTCGTCGTAATTCCAGAAACTCCGGTTCTGTTGCGTAAATTCTACTCTTTAAATGGCCCCATAGAAACAAGTCTAAAGGAGTTAAATCCGGTGATCTAGGGGGGGGGGGCACTCAATAGCACCTCTACGCTTTATGCTCTGGAAACTCTCTGTTCAAAACTCCCTAACACGTTGTGAAAAATGCGGAGGAGCTTCATCTTGTTGAACCACTAATTGATTTTCTTGATAGCGATCATTATTTTCAACAATGTCAATTAGTAGAGGGTATACGATATGTTCTAGTAACTCCAAATACGTTTTTGCCACTCAAATTGCCATAAAGAAAAATTGGTCCGATTAAACGGTCTCCAAAACTGCCAGTCCAGACATTTAATTTATGTGAAGTTTGATTGTGGATTTCGTGAAAATTTTTTGGATTATTATCTGCCCAATAACGAAAATTATGACGATTGACTGTAGAGTTTAATAAAAACGTACACTCGTCTGAAAAACAGATATTGAACAGAAAGTTCCCGTTATCACCTATTCGTGCAGTCATAAGTTCACAAAACTCCAGCCGCCGATCAAAATCATCTTCATTCAGTTGTACAATATGAATTTTATACGGGTGAAATTTATGATGCTTTAATATTCGCTGAATAGTTCTTCTTTTGATGTTTGAAACAGTGGCAAATTTTCTCGTGCTCAAAGTTGGGTCTGCAGCAATTTGTCCTAAAATCTTAATCTCAGTAGTCTCAGTTCTAACTAGAAATTCACGTTCAGAATCCCGTTTTTTGTTGGCTACTGAACCACTTTGTGGAAACTTTGCAACTAACTCCAAAATGTATTTTCTGTTAACATGTCTGTTCGGATGTCGTTCATTAAACACATTTGCGGTACGGTCATCGTTTTTGAAAAAAAGAGTAATTATTTCAACTCTTTCTTCTACAGAATACACCATTGTGAAATCAGTTTTCAGTAGTACTATCAAGTATCAAACCGACCGATAAACTGAAATAATAAACCGCATTTCTCTCATTCCGATAAGAAGTGTTCGGATAGTCAATTTTTTGTTTACAAACCAACAAAACATTGACTATCAGCACATTTCTTATCGGAATGAGTGAAATGCGTTTCTGCATCTTCAACTGTAATAATTTTTAAACGAGTTGATAAAACTTCCAAAAAATTAGTGTGCTGAATTCAGAAAAGAAAGAGCTTTCAAATGATGTAACACTCGATTCATATTCCCTATTTAAAATATAGAGGTTGTTATCACCGCCCTTAAGAGGTTGATGTGACAACGTTAAGTTTTATGTCAAAACATGTCCCACTCAATATTAAAATTGACGTGTTTCAGAGTTTCTTAAAAAAAAAATCTCTGGACGCAAATCGGTCTGTTTCGTTTTTAATGCGCCACCCTATATATATATATATATATATATATATATATATATATATATATATATATATATATATATATATATATCCAACCGATAACTCAAAAAATACTTCACCAATCAAAACCAAATTCGGCAATTCCCTTCATTTTGTTAATAGCTCGGATGAGTTCGTTAGACAGTTTAGACAGTTTTGACGATCAAATACTTTTAGAAAAAAATGCAAAAAACTGCTTGAAAATGCAATCCCTTTTTAATTAATGAAAATATTAAACTAAAACTTTACAAACACGTACACATTGTACAATTGGTCCTATCTACCAAATTTGAACTCAATTGGTTCAGTAGATCTTGAGTTAATACTACATAAAAAATCAATAATATACGATATCACCTGAAATTAACTCTTAACGGATGCCTATAATGTTAGACAAGGTCAGACAGATAAATCAGAGTTCCACTGTCATTGCAAACAAAATGTCAAAATTGAGTTTTAAACGTACATGCTACGAAAGTGTCACAATAAACAATCGGCGGGGTTGCCATTTACGACAATCCTAATCTGAATCTGTAGATGTCAGAAAAATGTATATAATTAAAAATTGTAATGAAAACGATTCAATTTGGTTAAAAGAAATTTAGAACTACGTTTTATTATGTATAAATTTTAAGTTCCTATTTTCACGGCATTTAAAAGCCATCTCCACCTCTCTAGTTTAATCTGACAACACCACTATTTGTCATTTGTTAACTGACATGAGTCATGAGAGAAACGTGGACGTTCTGCGCATAACCTCGAAATCGATTCCGCTAATACCTTAGAATCTGAGAATCTGAAACAACTACCTATATTTTAAGGTTAATAGAAATAGTAGGTAAGTAATAACCAAACTTTTAATTTTAACATAACAAATTCCCTTGGCCGTCCACTGTGACTGTAGTATATTATGACCCTTACATACAGTCAAACAAATAAGAAAGTAGTTATGCACATCAGATTCCGGTTCTTAATTAATGCATGTAGGTATTGTATTACTAAAGTGAAATTAACTAAATTATCAACTAAATCATTTCAAGAAGAAATATACCTACCGCAAACTAATATAAGTATAATACCTAGGGTACCTAGGTACTTATGGTTTTCCTTACTCTTAGCTTTTACTCTTTATGAAACATTTGAAGTAAAGGAAACTACATATTACCATAAAGCAATTTTTTCTTCACCTCAGCAACGTCGGCACTACGTTTCCCTTTCAAGTCTTTTTTCTATTCAGGGAAGTAAAAAAAATCACAGAGGGCAAGCCAACAGAGGGGATAGGGCAGAGAGGTCAGGCCATTTTTGACCAAAAATTTGTGCACACACAAGACTTTGTTAACTGGAGCGTTATTTTGTTGGGAAAACTAGTCGTCCACCTGCCACAAATCAGGATTTTTCCGCCGCAATCTGTTGCGCAATCTTTTTAAAATTTCTAGGTAGAAAGTCTGGTTAACTGCCTGGCACTGTGGAATAAACTCTAAATGGGAAACTCCTCTCACACCGAAGAAACAAACCAGTACTGTTTTGAGGTATACAATCGCTCTTTCCTAGTTACAAACCACCTGCTAGAGTAACCAAAAATCTAAGACGTAAGTTGTAACGATTGTGTTTTTTTAATCACCACCGTTACTTCCTTACTGCCGTAAAGAGAACCCCCCAAGATGCTAAAATAATAGCAGGTAACTTTATCTCTGGAAAGCAATTCAAATTTTAGTTTCAAAAATTTTTATTTAAAATTCGCTAATAACTTTAACCATCATAATGCGTTCCTTTTGTGTACGTTGAAATTGAAATATCAAGAGACGGAATGTTTCCTTAAGTAAGTAAAATTCCAAAGGCTGATGTCATGATGACGTAATTAACGATCGTTGGAAGAGGCACAAGCTAGCTAAAATCCGACCGAGTCCATTCTGTATTAAGGGTAGTTCGACTCTATCTGTCTTCCTCACACATATGGGTTTAAATGGACGATCAAGTTACAAAGGACGCAGTAACCGGCCGTTGAACGAGGTATGTGACACTGGCATCGGGGAGACCGGTTCCCAACGCCTTGCAGTTAACATCTCAAGCAAGCACGGAATTTTTCTGTCGGGTAAATAAGGCAAAATCCATTAAAATACTAACTTTTGTCAATTAATATCCACCAATACAGTTCTCTGCACGTGTTACAACTAACTTTATCTCGGTTTAAGTGAAAACTAAGTTACTGTTCGAACAAAAGAGAGTTCAATCAGTGAGTCCTTTGTTTTATGCGGTGAAAATTGTTCAACGTATTTTCGGACAAATAGCTTTATTTTTGAAAGCAAATTCTCGATCCCAGGTTCCGAAACAAAAATTAGCTCTCTTGCCTGAGACTTCCGAATATATTCAGGTATATCAGGGTTTAGCCCCAGGACTGCTGACCCCTCCATAGCACATGGTATGTAAGATTTGTCTGATCGAGACCTAAAAAAATGTTTTCCACCACTTCCTGACTTCTCTCCTGGGGAGAAATTAAGAGCCTGTGGTGGGCACTGATAGCTGAAGTTCACATGTGCAACCTCCGTATCCATTTAACAGGTGAATTGGGACCCTAGAGATAACGGTGAGCCCCCTTCGAGGTCGAGCACCCCAAGTAAGTCGTTTTGAGTTTTCTGTGCGTGATTTTTCAAACATTGATACGTCATCTAGAATTTTTCTCAACTTGCAAATTAAACTTTGATCCAGCGAAATGAAGTTAAATTCTTATCAGTGAGATTGCCGAACTACGATAAACGTATTTTGTGTTTTCTTTCACCATTTTGTTAGTGAAGTAAAACAGTAAAACTTTGTATGTTTTAATTAAGTAACATTCTCTGTTCATAAATTCTCTAAATCTTGAAATGTTTCTTAATGTCTCTTAATATTTGCTCACTTATGTAAAATGAGAAATATCACTGTCTAAATTTAAAATTAATCAACATTTTGTTTATGAATTTCATAACCTTCAAATGTCTTAAACTTTTCATTAATAATTAGTAAATAGCAATTTGGCTTTGTATTGTCTGAGCTTCTCTCAGTGCCTTTCTTTAAAGAATAAGACCTAACCTGGCCAGGAAATATATATACGAATTCTGCCTAAGCCTGTTAAAAATTTGAGAACAACAGTAGATCTGATAGAGAAACATTTACTTTCACATTTAATGTTTATTTTCGTGCTTGTTATATGCAACAGGTGATTTTTTTCTTGTAACCTTTAATATTTGTTGTTCTTTCCTGTGAAATGCAATGTATATTTTAATTTACCAGGAGTACTAAATTAAACTGCTCCCACAACAATTCATATCAATAAATTTAAGTATTTACATTTTTTAATTTCTGTTTAATTGAACAATTCCCCCCTAAAACTTCTCAATCCTGTTGACGACATAAGTGAAAATTCTTTATATCTACTATCTAGATCTCGATAAATTAAGTAAGTATCCCAGTAAAAGTGTTCTGACTTGAAGATCTCACAAATATAGGACTTTGGGCAGAACAACATAAAAACCGAGTAAGTCTTTGATTATCTTAACATCTTCAAACCTTACAAAGTGTTCTTTATCTTGTAAGAAATAAATCTGGGAGATAGGTACATTTAGGTTAAGGTTTGGTAGGTTATGATGACCTCACTATCATCCGGATTTGGATCCACGTGAAGTCAATCACGAGATATCACTCACGAATAACAACCAAATAAATACTTTGTGTCTTTTAAAGGTCCTTTACCTCAAAATATTTTGAACGGTTACACTAGGTCACACTAGGTGAGGACTTTAAAATTTCTTAGGACGGTTACAAACTTTGACATTTAGCAAATATTTTATTAGAAAAATTACACACATAAGTTATGTGAGGTCGGTAGTAGCCAAAGGTTTATCAAAAAGTAAAGCCACCACGATACAAAAATATATTTATTTACACATGTACACACAATTTGTAATTCATATTATATATATATATATATATATATATATATATATATATATATATATATATATATATATATATATATATATATATATACCAGAAAGCACAAGATGAAGGTTGGTTTGTTGTTTCGCTGTGACCATGGACGACTGGCCCCGCTGCCAGGGTTTTTGGATGCAGCAGTGGAACGCACTCTCTATGGGAACTTGCCTGGTATAAACCGGGCTCAGCAACTTGGTGGTTGTCAATGAAGTGATTGCTGGGTGTGGGGGCTTGACTTAACTGGCTGGCATAGTGGAATGAAGCTACAGTAAAGATCCCCCAAATCAAGGTGAAACAGCATAGGCCGGTAGCATGGTTAAGGGATAGCTGAGCAGCTACTGTGCAAACACCAGGACACCTGGCGCACTCCCGCATTTAATTGCCTTGCTGCATCATGCATCATGCGGGGATCTGATGCGGGCGTAACTTATTTCCCCGCAGCTTCTCGTTAGAAACGAATGAGGACCAAAAAAATGGAAAAGCTGCTCCAGGCCGCACGAGGCCTCTGCAGGGGATGGCTCCGAGATGAGACGTGCAAATCAAAACAAATAAGGGACGCAAAGAGCTCAAAAGAAAGAAGCCCAAGTCAAAAAGCAGCAAGTCCTCAGGTGAGAAGTCCACAAAAAAAATTACTACAACGCCTTTAATTACAAAGTCGACAAAAAAGCCTGTGAACAAAAAGACTTAAAATGACGATTGATGGGGAAAATATTCAAAGGGAAAATAAAAATGCTCCACGAGGTAATAGAAACCTTCGCAAGGTATCTTTGTAAAGTGCATCCAAATAAACTTCAACATTCCAAAGCAGCTACAAATGTGCTTAGAAGATCGTTTATTAGACAAAAAATTAACATAGGGTTGTTACAAGAGCCCTAGATTTATAAAGGACAAATTCAAGGCGTAAATATAAAATCATATACATTTGTACAGCGGGAATAGAAGCAATGCTGAATCTGACTCCATTGTAGATATGCGCGAAAAAGGAAACAGCAATAAGTGCCTCGAGACTATTTGAAGCAGAAAAATTCAAACAAGGAGACTTAATTGGCCACTTAAAGATCCTACAAATTATTCAATTGGAGTCACTAGCCAAACCAATAGATCAAATGCCTGCTAAACTGTACTTTATAGTTCCACTTGATGTGGTCATAAGTGACCGCAGGCTAGAGACAGTAAAATACTGACAAACAACTCATCTTTATGGTACATAGGCGGGTCTAAACAAATAGAGGAAGCAGGACTGGGGATAAGAGGACTTAAATTCAGAGGTCTCCAGGAAAAACCTCCACCATATTCCAAGCAGAAATGCGTGCTATATATATTTGTGTACATACAAAGAAATCATTTAAAACAGAGTCTAAACCGACCTGGAACTGCAAAAAATCCTTGAGGCAACTGGCTGAAAACAGCAAAGTGACTTTAATGTGGATACGAGGGCATCAAGGCATTGAAGGAACTGAGCAGGCAGATAACCTTGCAATAAGGGCCTCAACACCATTCAATGGGTCGAGTACTATTGTGGCTCAAGCCATGTCAGGTATAGCTTTGATATTTGGGAGAGGAACCAAATACTGTCATATTGGAAGATAGCCCCGGGCTTAAGGCAGGCAAAACAATTCATCACCATAACAACCGAGAAATCTGAACTTCTTCTTGAATTGAACAGAAAAGAATAAAGAATAATCGCAGGATTTCTTACAGGAAGCTTCCCAGTAAGTTATCACCTTATGAAAATCGTTGAGGTGGACAGTGAAAACTGCTGATACTGCACTAAAGCAACGGGAACATTTGAACATTTGATATGCGATTGCATGTTTCAGTTATGCAAAAGGTTTAAACACCTTTGTGGCGTAACTTTAACACCACAAAAAAATAGGTAAAATAGCTCCTAAAAAAGAGTAACAAACTACATAAAAAGACGTGTACGACAACTATTAGAAAATAGAGTAGTGTCCAAAAGATCCACTGGTGTCGCAGCGTTGAGAGACCAAAGGCCTATACGACTCATTGAGCAATATCCTACTTATACAGTCTTAAATATAAAAATATTCGAATATTATAATAAAAAAAATGGAGCACATATATTTTACATGGTGTTATAAGTGTCAGGACTAACAGGATTCTCATCCGTTCTTTGTTCAGCTCTATCTAAAAGCATGTCCTGTATCTGTTCTATGTTTCTGTCTTTTGTCTCAGGTACATAGGCAGCACAGAATAACACGAAGCCTGCACAAGTCACTCCATAAACCAACAATGCTGTACTAAGTCCAAAAACTCTAACAAGGCCATTGCTGAGAAATGAGAAGGGCCAGCTTAAGCTTGCAAGAATCGAAAAAGCTGCTGGTTTGAGCCTTGGGGTGAATATTTCTCCCATGATAATCCAAGGAATTGGTCCTAAGCCGACCGTAAATGCAACAACATAAATACAAAGGCAGGTTACTGGTATAAATTGCAGAACCTCCAGTCTTAAGTACATTTGGGTGCCAATTAGTACCAAACACAAAGACATCAGTATGGATGATATTAGTAGAAACGTAGTTCTCTTGAGGCTGTCTATAAGGATCACCAACCCTAAAGTTGTTATCACCTGAAAGAAAAATGATATCACAATATTATTTTTAAGTGCAAAATAATGCGAACCAATGGAGCCAAACATGGCCGTAAATAATGAAGTAACTGTCTAAGCTGGTAAGGTACATTTACTTAAATGCATTTTTAGCGAATTTTCATGAAGAAACATTCGCTATTAGAGAGGTCACGATGAAAAGCTTTTGAAAAAATTTCTTCAGATGAGCACGAATTTGAGTCCCTAGAAGCCAAAACTAAGATACGTTACAATATATATATATATATATATATATATATATATATATATATATATATATATATATATATATATATATATATATATATATATATATATATATATATATATATATATATATATATATATATATATATATATATATATATATATATATATATATATATATATATATATATATATATATATATGAAAAAAATGTTGTTTCGGCAAATTCCGAGGTCTAGTTCGTTAATCAGCCTTTATACTCAAGTTTTTCCGGTGGAAAATCGGGGAAAACTTTTTTAAAAATTATATTTTTGTAAGTATCGGAGTAACTGGATTGGGATTATACCACCTTGAAAAAACCGATTGTCGTTCGATCTCCGATGTTAAGCAACTTCGGGCATGGTCTTTTCTTGGATGGGTGACCACCTGGGAGCATCGTGTACTATTACTTCTTTCTTTTTAGGTAGTGACATTTCTGTTTTGTTCTTATTAACGAATTTTTATTTAAAAAAATTCAGCTTATTTTATTTTAAAAAATTCGCTAATAGAGAGGTGTCGATGGTAAGACTTTGCAAAAATTTTAGATACCATGCTTCAATACAGCCACAAGCCTAAATTTATTTGTATTGTACCTTGTAAAATAGGGAGCAGTTCCACCTCACTATCCTGGAAATTTTGTCGAACCCCTGCCTTTCTGTAAGGAGGGTATGGATCTTTAACGTGCCGAAGATCGCATGGACACGGAACCGACGGCTTTACGCCCCCCTTCGAAGGGCGGAACGTGCAGACATTCCACTTGCTCAAATAAAATGCCAGAACCTCGATTAATGTTAATGTTACAGTTTGTATTGAAGAAGTGAAAAGGGAAACCTGGGATCGAACCCAGTACCCTTCGGTTCAGAGGCACACGTTCTTACCTCTGAACCACCGAGGTTCTATAAAATATTTGAATTATATATTTCCATAGGCTTTAATATCTAGACAAAGACAGTATTATTATAAACAAGCAGTAAAAATGTATTTTTCATGAGCCACTGATAAAACTCGTTGTTTACTAATCTACATATTTTTTCGTGTACCTACCTGAAGACTTCCACATATAGTACTGAATCGAACGAACGATGGAGAAATACTGCCTTCCAAAATATCTTCAGCATAGAAAAGTACAGCGTTATATCCAGAAAATTGTTGAAATAAGACAAGTCCCATAGAAATCAATAAAGCTTTTGTTGTTGCTCTGGAATAAAATAAATCAAAAAACAGCAACTTTATCTTCTCCCACCTCGATGCATGTCTTGAACGTTCCTCGTAGTCACAAAAATTTACATCTTTAAACCATCTTAGCGATCTCGTAGAGACCACTATTTCATTATTTCTTGAAGGAATATATTCATGCTTAAAATAGTAGCAGATCGCAAATGTTACCGCTACGGACAGGATAATAAAAATCGTTCCATATCGATCGAAATATATTCCACCTAAAATATTGTAAAGGTTATGTATTATATATATATATATATATATATATATATATATATATATATATATATATATATATATATATATATATATATATATATATATATATATATATATATATATATATATATATATATATATATATATATATATATATACAGTGTGTCCATGGATTGAGTGTGGGTAAGGTATGAGTGACAAAAACTTTTTGAATTCGATTATGATATTCTTGGAATCGCTCCTGCTTTGTCTTAAACTGAGATGTTGAGAAAATGAACAAAATCAATTAATATACAGGGTGGTTTAGAACTGATTTAATTAAATGTGTTAAGAGTAAACTACCTTCGTTTATAAAGATACCGCAAACAGTTATACACAAAACTTGTTTAGAATTAAAATTTATGACAGGCTCTCAATTTTCAGCCAGATCAGCCTACTTTGAATTTTCAAGTAAGTTATTAACATTTTTTCCATATCAACATAGAGCTTTTTACCTGTGGTTTTCTGAACGCAGGTGCCCAAAGTAAGTAACCATGCAATGTTAAATAATAATTTATTAGTAAAATACAAAACGCTTATTGCTAACAAAAATCAAAACGAACAACGAAAAATAAAGAAATTATTCAAATGTGCTGCCACCAACAGATAACTCAGCCCGTTTAGTAAATGCTTTGTAGGCATTTTAAATAAGTTGAATTGAAATACCGTTAATTGCCTCTCTTAATCTCAGTTTCAATAATACAGGATCGTTGTTTAATGGAGCCGCGTAGATTTTCTGTTTGAGATAGCCCCATAAATAAAAGTCCATTAAGGTAAGATCGCGACTTCTGGGAGGCCAAGGTATTGGACCATATCGACCAATCCACCGCGCAGGAAATTCGCGATCTAACCATTCTCGAACGATTCCTATTGCATGTGCTGGGTGGCGGTCATGCTGAAAGTATGCTGTTTGTCTATCTTCTAGTGAAATGTTATGCAAATGGTCTTGAAGAATATTTTCCAGCATTTCCAGATAACTGTACTGGTTCATATTCCGCACAAAAAATATGGCCCAATTATTCCATTGTAAGAAACAGCACACCACAGATTTACTTTTTTATGGCATTGTCTTTTTTAATTAACTCTGTAATTTGGATTCTCCATAGACCAATGCCGTGCATTTTGGGAATTTACCACCCTATTAGTGGTGATAGTGGATTCGTCCGAAAAAATAATACTTCTGCCAAAATTGTGATTTCGTAGATATTGCTCGCTGTACCATAAACAAAAATCTAATCGTTTTGACTCGTCATTTTCTTCTAAAGTGTGCATAAGTTTTGCTTTGAAAGTTTTCACCTTGTTGGTACGATAAATTTGTTGCAAATGCGATTTGCTAATATTGCCAATTTCTAATGCCCTTCTGCTTAATGATAATTTCGGAAAACTCCTAACAGAATCCATAGCTCATGAAGCTGCAGCATTGTCTTCTTCATTTAGGTCGGATTTTGCCTTCTTAACATTTAAAACACTCCCAGTACGCATATTTTTTACACCACTAGCGGAAACCAAATAATTTGGCCAGCGTTCAAGGAATTTTCTTATGACTCCCTGATAAGAATGTTCTTCACCCAAACCATAGCACTGCACAATAAACACTTTTTATTGTGTTCTTAACATTTTTAAATACACAAGCTTGCCGTTCGTGACAGATAAAATTGACGTTTCAATTTTCCAAATAAGTAGAATCCCGGGAAACGAACAAGGCAGAGCTCAAGTAGCCATGCAACTCGCCAATAATTGCTCGAATGTCCAATTGTGCGTTTACTTTACTTTTTTTATTGGCTGAGATGAAAGCAAACCTACCCCAAGTTTAATTATGGTAAAAACTTTTTTTAATATAGTTTCAAGTATTTTTTAAAGTACACCTAATTACAGAAGCCGTCGAACGTCGTTTAAATAAAGTCGCAGCTAACAATAAATCATAGTAGGCTGATCTGCTTGAAAATTGAGAGCCTGTCATAAAATGTAATTCTAAACAATTTTTGTTAATAACTTTTTGCAGTATCTTCATAAACAAAGGTAGTTTACTCTTAATACATTTCATTACATCAGTTATAAACCAGCCTGTATATTAATTGATTTTGTTCATTTTCTCAACATCTCAGTTTAAGACAAAGCAGGAGCGATTCCCAGAATATTATAATCTAATTCGAAATTTTTTTGTCACTTATACCTTACACACACTCAATCCGCGGACACACTGTATACACACAAAAGAGCAAATCAAATGACCTACGTGGCTGTCCAATAAAGCAGCTACAAAAAATACACCTCACCTAAAAGGTATCCCATCAATAATCCAATCGTTATTACAATTCGGTATAAAGTGCTCGTACTTCCACGTATTACTGTCTCTGAAAATTCCACCGCGTACATTGGAGTTAGGCCCACAGCAAAGCCTCCAATCAATCTTGGTAATTGTGAAAGTAACACGTTGTGCCTAAAAGATATTTTTGTTATTATACCACAAAATTATATTTTTTCTAAAGTTATTTTAACAACTTTTTTTCTAATTCTACCTTATATACAGGATGCCCACGTAGACCTTTCATTAGCCATCTGGAGTACGGCTCACAATTGAATTCTAAAAATTCACGTAGGCGGGTTTCTCAAAATTGCCAGTTCACTGAAAATATTGACGTTAGTATGGGGCTTCCGGTTGTACCCGAAGTAGACGGCAACTTTCTTATTTCAAATGGAAGCTGGTATTTTTTATTGCGTATCTAGATTGCTCGTCAAATTTTATGGTAGGTCTTACTAACATGTTATGTCATTTTTCTCAACCATTTTCGAGATATTTGACTTTTTCAAAAATTTCTTAAAAAACATTGCCACATTTGCACACCTGTAACTCTATTACTTTTCAACTTGCAGAGTTAAAATTTTAAAGTGCAAATTCTAAAATGCCACAAAATATTTGGAATTCACGAAAGCTAGTACAAGTTAGACAGGGTGTCCGAAAAAGGCCGGTCAATCGTGACAACTTTAAAACCTAATAACTGTCTTATTTTAAATAGAACACCCTATATGTTATAACGTTAGGTCATTTACTTTTTATTGTTCTTTCGATTGGTGTCAGCATTCCCTATACCTAAGTCCCACCGATTTGAAGATATTTCACAGGTCCTGGATATTGTCGCCTTTTGCAGCAATTAATAATACCAGAGTTGAGCTCCGTGCATGAACACGATGCTGTAAGTTTGGTATCAACAAGATGGAGCTCCGCCACACAACTCACAGATAGTAAGCGACCCACTCCAGGAAACATTTGAAGACAGATGGACAGCTAACGGTGGTCCTCATCGTTGGCCGGCACACTCACCAGACCTGACTCCGCTAGATGTTAGTATCTGGGCGTGCATTAAGAACAAAATTTACCAGGAACCACCTACTACAAAACAATATGATAGCTAGAGTATTTGAGGCCCGCAATGGAGCAAGATTACCTTTCTCGAGCCACTGGTACCATCATTAAAAGAGCCATCAAATGTCTCGAAATGAACGCTGCAAATTTCGAACATTTATTGTGAAGTGAGAACACACAAATCTCTTTATTCCCTAATAGAGTCTTACTCTTATGAAATTTTGGGCAAAATACACCATTCATAGTAATTTTTCAGTAGTATTCTGATCATGTAACGAGTTGATCTGTGTTTATGTGTAAATCTCTTTGCAACCACACGACATCTTCTGTTAATAATTCGATTAAACTCCTCGTAAATAAAATTTTCGTCGCATATTTTACTTATGTCGGAAGATGACGTTTAAAATTTGCATCTCCTAGGTAACCTGATAAACTGTATAATAATTATCTCTTATCGCATGCAAATAATGTTTAAATATGTTCAAATCGGTGGGACTTAGGTATAGGGAATGCTGATACCAATCGAAATAACAATAAAAAGTACATGAAGTAACGTTATAAAATATAGAGTGTTTTATTTAAAATAAGAGAATTATTAGGTTTTTAAGTTGTCACGATTCGCCAGTCTACTTCGGACATCCTGTCTAACTTTTACTAGCTTTAGTCAATTCCAAATATTTTGTGGCATTTTAGAATTTTCACTTTAAAATTTGAACTCTTCAGATTGAAAAATAAGAAAGATACAGCTGTGAAAATGTGGCAATGTTTTTTAAGAAATTTTTGAAAAAAGTCCAATATCTCAAAAATGGTTGAGAAAAATGACATAACATGTTAGTAAAACCTACTATAAAATTTGACGAGCAATCTAGATCCGTAATAAAAAACACCATCTACCATTTGAAACAAGAAAGTTGACGTCTCCTTCCGGTATAACCGGAAGTTCCATACTAACGTCAATATTTTCAATAAGCTGGAGATTTTGAGAAACCCACGTGCGTGAATTTTAGAAATCCGTACTCCGTACTCCAGAAACGGCTAATGGAAGGTTTACGTGGGACAGCCTGTATATATATATATATATATATATATATATATATATATATATATATATATATATATATATATATATATATATATATATATATATATATATATTTGGAAGGCACCACTCCATTATTTCTGAAAGTAACTAAGTGAAGATTGAAACCTACGATGTACACTGAAAGTACACTTGGAGAACCCAAATCACCACAACACATCTTTTCAAAGACCTGCTGATCGTTTCACTAACAAAGTTAACGTCATCAGAGGATGAAAAATTCTATTTGTCATCTTACGTATCAGTGCTCATCGCAGGTATCAATCTTCACTTAGCTATTTTCAGAAATAATGGAGTGGTGTCTTCCCAAAAACTAAGATGCTGGTCCAATCAAAGTACAAATTGAGTAATACATTGCATGTTTCCGTATTTATCATGAACACCCTGTATAAGATATGAGGACAATATTGTGTGAATTGATAAACTAGGTGACTCCTAATCCACTGACATTCTAATATTTGCAAGGTACTCAGTAGCGTTTACACAGGACACCCCGAAAAGTTGATTTTCTCATTTTTTTCACTTAAGTTGTGAACTCTCTAAGTTACGATATTGATTTTTGGGATTTGTGGCTTACAGATGTACCTAAATCGATAGAGATTTTTATTTCTTTCGTGAAAAAATGCCTAATAGGCTTTAGTCATTTTTGGGGTTTTATTTGTTATCGTAGTACGCTATGGAAAAAGCGAATCTTAAAAAAATAGTGCATACCAGGATCTGGAGTTTTTGGAGTACTTTACGCAAAGAAAAAGTTTTTAAAAAATCGGCCGACTCGTTATGAAATAATGAATTGGCGCCACTTAAAGTGCAACACACTGTATATATATATACATAAAATCACAATAAGTGCTATCGACCTCAAAAATCCATGGTCACCAAAGAATCGCAAGTTCTTTGCTAAAACATGCTCTACACTTCGCACCTTGTTTGGTACTTCATCAGGAGCGTGGAAAGAGAAGTATGATAAGCAGCCAGCAAGGGAACGCAGCAAAGAGAGTGAGACATCTCATTGGTTTTTGATATTTCACACAACAAACACACAGGACACACAGGGTTGCAGTATAAAACCTTGGTTATATGGTCACATTAATAAAACACGGTTAAAATCTAAAATTCCCAGTGAAAGATTTCATGAAACATGTGGTTTAGGAAAACCTGTTGATTGACAGCTGACTTTTCTCTCATGACATTTGAGCCAGGAGTGCCAACTGAGAGACGACAGACTGAAAACTTTCTGTCATAGGGGCATAGAAGGAAAAGTCAAAGAAGGTAAATGGCTTTTAAACCATTGACTTGGTTCCCTGTTCAGGGACAGTGCTGTGTTTACCTCACTTGAGAGGGGACTCTGCTGGCGGGGGTCGCGGCTGGGTGCCCGCTCCCCTGCTCTGGTGCCTAGTCGTGGACGGCCTGCTAAGGAGGCTCTCGGAAGGAAGGTACGAGGTACAGGGCTATGCGGAGGACATTGTCAACGAAGTCCGAGGCAAGGTTACACAGTGAGTGTGGGAGCGCATGCAGACCGCACTGAAAGTGGTGGAAATGTTGACGGTTAGTCTAGGGATTGGGGCGATCCCCGAGAAAGCTACCGTGATATCATTTACGTAGAGGAGGAAATGGGAGGGCCACAGAAGTATCACTCTATATGGTAAACACATCCCGATGGCCAGGGAGGTAAAATATCTTGGGGTCGTATCGGACTCTAAGCTAATCTGGAATGCCCATGTTGAAAAAAATATTGCGCAAGGCAGTTATGACGCTAGCCGCCATTAGGCGGCTATATGGAAAAACGTGGGGACTTTGACCTAATATGGCCCATCGGTTGTACTCGAGGGTGGTAAGACCATTGTTAACATACGCGGCACTGGTTTGGTGGCCTAAGGTGACACATCCAGTGCCAAACAAAAACTGGGCAAGGTCCAAAGGATGACTTGCATCGGCATCACAAGTGCGATGACCTCAACCCCAACAGCCGCGATGGAGGTGTTGCTGGATCTACCCCCCCCCCACACACACACACCCACACTTAGTTATCATGGGGGAGGCTAGGATAGGACTATACAGACTGGCCTGCAATGACAGATTGAAGGCCAGCCCAGGCTGCAGGGGCCACCTCAAGATTCACGAGATCTTGAAGGAGCCCATGCTTGAAGTGAGGTCAGACTTCGCTAGCCCGTGAATCTACAGGGAAAATAAGTTTACAGTAGTAATTCCTGACCGCAAGACATGGCGGGGGGAGACGCCGAGGCCTACCACGGGACGCGCTCGTCCGGTTCACGAATCGATCCGGCGGGAAGCGTGGGACGGGGGCAGGCGTATATTCGGAAGGACCGAGGGTAAGTCACAGTATTTCCCCCGGGGCTCAAGCAACTGTCTTTCAGGCCGAAATGAACGCAATCTTGCACTGCGTGCAAAAGAATAAGAGGAGGGGCTACACAAGCACGCGGACCTCATAACCACAGAGGGCCAGGCAGCCCTTAATGCCCTAAGTATCCCACGAGTAAATTCCAGGCTGGTTAGTAAATACCGAGACGAGACGAGCAACCTGGCTGGGCAGAATGAGGTCGCTCTCATCTGGGTGCTGGGTCACTCGGGGGTCAAAGGCAATGAACAAACTGACAGTCTCGCGAAAAGAAGATAAGCAGAACCATTTATGGGACCAGAACCGATCCTGGGCGTATCAAATGGCACGGACAGGGGAACCATCAAGTCCTGTGTCAGGGACCAGCGTAAGGCATACTGGGTAGATTGTCCAGGGCTCAGACATAGGAAGACACTAATTGTGGATCCCAGTTCAAAGATAGCTGTGGAGCTGCTAAATCTTAGCAGAGGACAGCTCAGGAATATAACAGTACTCTTGACGGAACACATGGCTGTCAAGAAACACCTGCATCAAATGGGGCGGTTCGAGGGGGACCTGGTATGCAGGCTCTGCGGCGAGGGGGAGGAATCAGCCCAGCACATTTTGTGCGAGTGTAAAGCTTTGGACCGAAAAAGACAAATTAGTCTACGGACTGCCTAGATCGCAGACAGAGCAATATAAAACTTCACACTACAGTATAAGGCGCATTGATTCTGGAATGGGTGGAGTAGAAAAGACAAAGGGCATGCACAATAAGCCAAAGGCTGCAGTGCTATCCGGGCGGCAAAGACGCGGACGAGTCCTAAGGGGAGAGAACCTGCCATTAGACATATGCATTCAAAAATAATGTGATAACATTATTTCATGCTGAACATACGGGACAGCCAGAAAACCTGAAGGGCCAGGGGCAGAATTTCTCTGCTGATATGAAACGAGAAGACCAAAAAACCAAAATTTTGGGCCCCGGCGTTATCTTGAGGTGTATTGTCACCTACGTGTGTATCTTGAAAAAGAAAGACCAAGATCAGCGAAAAACGACTTCGAATGAAAAGAGAGAACAAACTGAAATTAGGCAGATTTATTGTTATATCTGACTACCTGCCAGCCGAGAAATGCATTTCACAAACAGCGTGAGAACACTATTTCATGTCGAATATAAAGAAGAGCCAGACAGCCTGAAGGGGCAAAGGGCAGAGTTGCTGTGCTTGTATGAAATGAAAACAAATTTTCGGGATGCAGCAACTGCGCTTTGGAAGAGAATTTTCATTAAAAGCTTCAAATTTGCATAACTCAATTTTCTATAAAGCTGGAAAGTGGATTTTTGTCATGTGGTAAGGTATTTACGAGGGCAAAATACCAACCAAATTTCATCAAAATAACTTTTTTTGTTTAATTTTTGAGATACAATTTTTTCTTTCGGAATTTTTTTTATTTAGAAAAACTGGTCCAATAGGGCTGGGTAACCAACTCGTCCGAGTTATCAATAAGAAAAAGATTCTTGCCGAGTGTAATCAAAATTATCGTGTGGATGAGCCATACTTGGTTCTCAAGTTGAACCGCGTCCAGATTTCAGTAAAACTCTACGTTTCTCCGGTTTTGGAGCCATTTTCAAGAGGTAAAGGAAATATGTAGGGACATGAACTCTAAGGCCTCAATCTGCCTACTCCTTCGAGCAATGGACAAAGGTCGGTTGGGTTGTTGTAGCTCGATTACGGGGCCTCAATCTGCCTAATCCCCAAATCTCGGCGGAGATCGTCTCTAAGGTCTCAGTGTATTTCTCACATTACAGACCGCAGAAATCTTTCCGAGCATATATATATATATATATATATATATATATATATATATATATATATATATATATATATATATATATATATATATATATATATATATATATATATATATTTATATATATATATATATATATTCTAGGGGTTCTAGGGGCCCAAATTCGTGCTTATTTGAATTTTTTTTGCAAAGTCTCATCATCGATACCTCTCTATTAGCGATTTTTTTTAATTCGCCAAGAAAAAGGAAACTGACAACGCTTGGGTCACACTGAGGCGTACTATCATGGAGGTGTGTATCTTGATCTAGATAGGCCAAGGCCTAGCGAAAAGCGGAACGCAAAGCGAACGAGAAGCGAAGATTTATAGAAGGAAAAGATTTCTTGTTTTATCCACTCACTTGCCGATGGGTCGATGCGTTAAATGGCAGCTAAATATTACCAGTTGTCGTCATATGATTACTGAGAAGGGCCTGAGAGGACAGTTAAGTGATCTGAAGTATCTCTGTTCCAGGAAGAGTGAAAACGGAGGTGCAGAGCGTAGAAAGAATGCCAACATAGGGAGTTAGAACACCACATAAACCCAATTAGGAAATTTTGGAAACTCACAATAACGACCGTTATTCCCTATCAGTTCTGCTTATATATATATATATATATATATATATATATATATATATATATATATATATATATATATATATATATACTCATGTAAATTATACAGTGTACAATACAAATAAGCTAAAGCTTGTAAGTTAATAAAAAATTTAAAGTATTACTTACCCAAATGCCACTCCAATCCAGGTAAACAGTATAGGTGATGAAGCTATGTTAATTATCCTTATTCTTCCAAATACAGAATTTGTATAGTTAGTGGGAAGGGCCCCTATGACAGCCCCTATATCCGTAAAGTACGTTTCATTTGGTTTTAAAGTTGGAAGAACGGACGACGAGAAGTTTATAAAACAACCAACTATTATTGCAACCCCAGTAGCTATAAAAACATACATTACCTATTAAAGCTGGTGGTATAGCACTTAAAAAACACAAAATGTCTAATATATATACAATTATTTTTCAAATTTCAAATATAGTGATCCTTGTCTAAAATTAATCAAGGGCGTAGTTATGTTAATTTTTTTGGCGAGTGATCAAGATATACACACAAGATAAAGAACTAGTAAACATTACACAAACAAAGACTTTAAAGTGTACTGAACTATAATAAGTGAAGAACGTGTGCCTCTGTACCGAAAGGTACTAGGTTCGATTCCCAGGGTTCCCCTTTCCCCCTTTCAGTACATACTGTAAAATTAACAACAACCAATGTTGTGGCATTGTGTTTAAGCTAGTTGAGTGTCTAGACCTTCCTCACTTAAGAGGGGGCAAAAATCCGTCGGTTCCGTGTCCATGCGATGTTGACCACGTTAAAAATCCTTCTAACAGAAAGGCAGGGGTTTGGCAAAATTTAAAGCAGAGTGTACTGAAACTGCTGCTTGGCGTCGGCGATTGGCCATAGTCACGGAAACAGACGCATGTTAAAAAAACAAAACACACACACACTTGATTTGATTGGCTTATGTTATGTTCACGTTAAATATTGACATGCATCATAAAGACATTTTCAAGACATCGCTTTTATTTTATATTTGAATATCATTTTATCAAAATACCCTAACGTAGCAATGGATTTTTCTTTACAGTTTTCCTGAGTGCATATAACAAATTCAATTTTTTTCTACCTGATGATGCATTAAAAGGCGAAACCGGTTGCAAATAATAAAAAAAGATAATTTATGACATTTTTAACTCTACTTACATGGTGTAACCGTTTAGACTACATACAGATGTACAGGCTTTTCCTTTGGTGTCACAATTTCTTTGCCTTATTTTCTGTACTGAACTTACGCTAGCTTTACAAAATCATCGATGTATAGAAGATAAAAAGGTATTATAAAGCCAGAGAAAAAATAAAAGTTTATATTTAACATCTTCAACCTTTTTCACTTTATTTACACCAATGATTATTTTTTTATTTACAGTTTATAGAACAAGGTGTATTTTCAGGCTAAATAGTGTTTGTTAAGTTTTTAAAATCCCTTGGTATTTTGTAAAAATAAGAACAATTTTTTTCTGAGTAAATGTAGTTTGTTTCTGTACCTAAAATAGCTGCTAGACATCTTGACAATGTTCTTGGTTGTTCTCTGCTGCTACTTCTTGTTAAACTAGTAGTCGAATTTATAGAATCCATGACAATGAGCTAGTATTGTGCTAGTGATATAAGTATCTCCTTAGATTCCCCTCTTTTATATTATATACAGCTCCAACGTAAGCTAAAATCAATAAAAGCTTAGATTAGGAAAAAGTCATTACAGGTAGGTCATTTTAAAAGCAGCTAGTAAAGCGTTCAGTCCAGCTACTAAAGAAGCCAGCAGCTGTATTTTGCAAAACTTCTAGTAATCTGCTAAAAGAGTTTGACCAGGGCAAAACAGCCTGGAAAGTAATCAACATTCCAACCACACTGGCCGCAAAAGTCTGAAATTATCACCAATAAACACATGGCAAAAAGTATATAATATTACACATATCCTTAAAACGACTGTGCCAATTGCAACGAATTTCCCTGCTATATATAAAATGAGACAATTTGGACTTGCGAGCGGTATTATCATGTCCATGGATATACAGACTGATGATTATGATCAAATTTTAATTTTAAACTGAACACCCTATATATTTTTGCACGTTTTGATAGTACTGCAAAAATGACAGATCTATGGCGAATTAAACAATTTGTTAGATAGTAACGTATTTATTTACAAAAGAACAAATATTCCATGAAAAAAAAATTGAGAGTCATAGAAAAGTTTATTATAAGGGAAGCTGAAAATATCTGCCATTGTTAGTTAAACAATGAGCAAGTCTGGACTGGAATTCCTTAATAGCATCTAGAAAGGTGTCTGAAGAACTTTCTTATATTTTAGTGGTAATGCAAGCATTTAGCTCTTTAATGTCCACTGGTTTATTAGTGAAATTTCATTAAGAAAATTCGATGGTGAGAATTTCGGAAAATTTCTTCAAAAGAGCGCGGATTAAGGCCCCTGGAAGCCATTTTCATGGTCACCTAAAATATTTATATGTATATGTATATGTATATGTATATGTATATGTATATGTATATGTATATGTATATGTATATGTATATGTATATGTATATGGATATATATATATATATATATATATATATATATATATATATATATATATATATATATATATATATATATGTATCCAACCGATAACACAAAAAATACTTTACTGATTTGGACCATATTTGGAAATACCCTTCTTTTGTTAATGGCTTGGACGAGTTCGTTCATCAGATCTTAACGCCCAATTGTTCTTAACGAAAAATTAAAAAACATTTTTAAAACGCAATACCTCTCACATTCTTTGTGATTGAAACGAAAATTTAGAAATTAAAAGAACATAGACAGACATCGTTCTGTACCAATATTTAAGTCTTTTGATTAAAGAAAAAGAATGTTATTCGAAATTAAAATTAAAATAATCCTCGACATCACTTCAAATTCTGTAATGCAATATCTACAATGTAAGAGTCGATGCATTTTCGCAACAATTAGAACCGTAGACCGGTTTCGCTCTCATTAGAGCTCTTCAGTAGGGCATACTAATTGTAGCAAAAATGCACCAAAAATAACACGGCTATCGTATAGCCAGTCTTAAAATACTCAGTAAGTGATGGACGTGCCGCCACCTAGTTGCGGAACCAAGTAGTATGCTGTCACGCCAGCTCCAAATAACACAAAGTGTTAAAAAAATAGAGACTAGATACAGCTAACAATTTAGAAAATTGTCAGCCATGGCCCATTTCTACCCCAATATAGGGACAAAGTATGTAAGACTCGATGCATTTTCGCAACAATTAGAACCGTAGACCGGTTTCGCTTTCATTGTTGCGAAAATACATCAAGTCTTACATACTTTGTCCCTATATTGGGGTAGAAATGGGACAGGGCTGACAATTTTCTAAATTGTTAGTTAGCTGTATCCAGTCTCTATTTTTTTTAACACTTTGTGTTATTTGGAGCTGGCGTGACAGCATACTACTTGGTTCCGCAACTAGGTGGCGGCACGTCCACCACTTACTGAGTATCTTAAGATTGGCTATACGATAGCCGTATTATTTTTGGTGCATTTTTGCTACAATTAGTATGCCGTACTGAAGAGCTCTAATGAGAGCGAAACCGGTCTACGGTTCTAATTGTTGCGAAAATGCATCGAGTCTTACATACTTTGTCCCTATATTGGGGTAGAAATGGGCCAGTGCTGACAATTTACTAAATTGTTAGTTAGCTGTATCCAGTCTCTAATTTTTTAACACTTTGTGTTATTTGGAGCTGGCGTGCAGCATACTACTTGGTTCCGCAACTAGATGGCGGCACGTTCACCACTTACTGAGTAATATCTACAATGTTGGACAAAGACAGAAGCCGCACTGCTATGATATCTAAATAAATGGTCGATAAAAATCTAAACAATGGAAGTTACAAGTATTATTGCCAGAACGAAGACAGCGATGCCATCTCGGTGCGGAACTAGGTAGTATGTTGTCACAACTGCTCTAGTTAGTACAATATGTTATAGATGGAGACATTTGTACAATCAACTAACAATTTTGTAGATGTCAGACCTGGCCCATTTCTTTTATAATACCGGGACAATATTTGCTTTCAAAAGTGATAAATTTTAGCATGCGACAATGTTCTATGCAAGTATCAAAACCTGCTTGAAAAATGAGAACGATACTGATAGATAAGTTATTAGATCCATCATTTTTATTATAGATGATTTCGCAGGTTAGTTTTTTTAGTAAGTTTAGTAAATAGCACTTTCTTTATTTTTAATATTGTACGTTTTAAACAGGTACAGTCCCGCTTAAAATTAGACATACCAACGCGTGTTTAGCGTCCAACCGTATCGAGCTTAATTTAAAAGGTGCTTGCTTTCGGCGTCGAGCAGATTTCGATCTTGGACAAAACCTAGATTCATACACTCGCGAATTGCGAGAAATAGCCGCGAAATGTATGCCTATTTGTTTATTTTAAATAATATCGTAAAACTGTTGTCTATTAGACTTTCTAATTTATTTTACTAATATTTGTGTGCGCACAGACACGATCTAAATGTCTTCTCTAGTTTTAAGTTTGTGTAGCTCCAATGTTAATTAAGGCCCTTCCCCCTTTATTATACTCACTTATCTTGTGCTTATATATGTAATATAAAAATAAAAAAGGAGTGAAACAGCAAGTGAATTTCTTTACTTTAGTGCTGTATTCGATATTATCTGAAAAAGACATTATAGGCGACAATGTGGAATGTAATTTCGGTAAATTTACAGTTTACTGCAAGGAGGGTTTTTAGATTTTTTCAGAAACATGCTGAGAACTCCCTTAGATGTACAAGCTTCAAGGAAAATTTTGTGCAAACAACCCCTAAGAAACTTAAGGGACCAGGAATTATTAGGGTTGCTGGGCGGGAAGGAAATATGAGCGGAAAATGCTAAAAAAATATTTATTCGGAATTTGAAAATATGCGTTTTTCACATTTTGCAGCAATACTTACTTTAAACCCTGTCTGCCCCGAGCAACTCCCATATTCGCCCAGGTCCAGTAACTTTCTTGGGAATTGCTTCCAAGAAATTTTTCGTGCGCTTTATGGTTTGAAGGTAGTTTTATGCATGGACAAGGAGAAGTAGAACCTCCGTGTTTTTGGGTGAGGGGCAGAAACCCTCTTCATCCGGGGGGGGGTCTTCTTCCCCTTCTGCATGCATACAATCACATTCAATGCACGAAACACAAATATTTTTATGTTCCGCTTTCTAGTGTATTTTTTGTTGAGTATATTTCCTGTTTGTCAACTGTTTTGTTGAGTTTCTATTTGAGCACACTGCGCCCTTCGGAGGGGGGCGTAAAGCCGTCGGTCCCGTGTCCATGTAATGTTGCGCACTTTAAAGATCCTTACCCTCCTTACGTAAAAGCAGGGGTTCACCGAGATGTAAGGATAGTGGGGTGAAACTGCTTCCCTGGCGTCGGTGATTAACCATAGTCGAGGAAATAGACCGACGTTAAAGAAACAAACATTTCGGGACGCAGCAAGTGCGTTATAATAGCGAATTTTGATAACTATTGTACGCTATTATTATACGGCATATTAGTAAAGTTAATACTTTAAACTTACACAGACCCTGAAGATCGATTTTAGAGGTCCTATTACGCGCACATTTAAAGAATTCTTTCGAAAGTGTTATCATCGATATCTCTCTATTATCAAAAAAATCTTGCGTTCTAACTCCTTTTAAGAAAAATGCCCAAAACTATGAAGGTAAAGAACTAAATTTTGCTATATCTGTAAATAGTGTCTCTAGTAGCCTCTTTAAAAGAAACTTGTATTACAAATTTCATTAAAGTTATACAGAAGATTTCCAGAAGGAAACTTCATTTATATTTAGAAAAGTAAAGTATTTGCCAAAATGTAAACGTAGCAGTTATTTTTCCTTATTAATCGCCAGTATGATTTCGTTTAAGTCAATCTAATTAAACCGGTTTTTTTAATAACGATAACAACAATAACAAAATTATAATTTCAGACTCAAAGGTGAAAAACTAATTTAGGCGTTTTAAACAAAAATGAGATCTTGATCAAAACGTATGATATCTGTGCACTATTATTTCTCCAAATGTCAAAATAAAACAAACAAAAACATAACTCCATCGAGCTGGAATTGATCGAGTAACCTTGTGCTTAGGAGGCAAGCGCGGTTCCCCTGCACTATCTAGGCACACATCAACAAAGCTTTTATTTGAGTGATACTTAAGATCGGCTTCGTGCCCCGGATATTATACTCAAACTATACAGAACTAATTAATTACAGAAAATTTGTAGAATTACCATTGAAACACATCCCACGACTGTTTCTATCTTATATGGCGTTTTATGCTTAAGTTTAAAGATAAAAGAAACTATTTTAGAATCATTTTTATAGATACTTGGCTTGATTTTGTTTAAATTTCTGCTATATTATGCGACTGCATAATATATCTATGCTGGGCTAAAACTCTGTTTGGGGCCGTTAATAAAGCTACAAATATAGTGTGTTTTAATAATTGATTGAATCGACCAGTGAAATAACAATAAATTGGCCAATTTCTAGTTTCATGTCGTCTGTCATTTTTCATAAATGCGGCCGAGATTTCACAATTGTTGGTTCGGGTGGTATGTATTATGCCTAGTATATATTTAGTTTGGTTACCGTTGATGTTGATTTATACCTGTTGTATGAATTAATCTACGCGTGGCAGTTAACTACTCTGTCTGTCAGGCATTGGACTTTGACCACTAAGTCGTTTCAACGAATGTCTTTGGGATTTTATTTTTAATTTGGAAAAAATATTGTTTACCAAATTACATAAAATTCACAAGAACGGTTTACTTGCACTATTTCTAGCCACATGTAAAGTCTAATTCCAGTTACTCTAATACTTAAAAAAATATAGCGTTTTCAAAAAGTTGTCCCCGATTTTCCACCGGAAAAACTTGAGCATAAAGGCTGAGTAACGAACTGGACCTCGGTTTTCGCCCAAACAAGATTTTTGCCAAATTTGATTGAAATCAGTTTACTATTTTTCGAGTTATCGCTCGGATGCATACACACATACATACATACATACATACATATATATATATATATATATATATATATATATATATATATATATATATATATATATATATATATATATATATATATATATATATATATATATATATATATATATATATATATATATATATAAACATATAAAAAAATTAACGCTCCTTGGTTTTGGGTTCTAGTGACCCAAATTCGCGCTCATCTGAAGAAATTTTTAAAAGCTTTTCATCGTGACCTTTCTAATAGCGAATTTTTCTTATTAAAAATTCGCTAAAAGCACACACTTATTAGTTAAATATAAATTGTTTATGTGCAGCTTACGTTTTCAACGTAAGTGTGGTAATATTCATTTTACAAAACAATAATCTCCACTAGATTTTAAATTAAATTAGAGTAGCCGACAACACTGTGCTGACAGACAGCCGTAACAACAAGATTAAAAACAGTGTTTGAGGTTATGAAATCATTTAGTTAGCTTACTAATTTAGATTAATTCTTGCTAGTGGGTTAGTATTTTCGATCAAACAAATCCAACATTAAATTACCGCACTGTTAGATTTTTGCTAGGCTACATAATTATATTTCTGACTTACAAGATGCACACTCTCACATTTTAGTACGTTCCTTCAATTCCACACGTTCACATTCAAACTTCACCAAGTAGTTCAAGTGCATGCGTCTACGGTAATTCTGCATAAACAGAAACTACATAAAGAACCTACATTGTTGCCGGTTGAACCACAAAATGTACTACGTTTGATTGAGCCAAGATTTTTAAAAATAGTCATAATAATATAATATATTAGTATGATAAACAAAATTAAAAATGTGTACACCTCTCTTAAAATTTTTTGGGTAAAGTTGCAGATTGCCTCCCGAACGCTTAAAAAATAATTCCGAAACATGCTTAGAAGCCCCCCTGAATGCACAAATCACAATAAAAATTATTGTTCACGCCCCCCATGAATGTTACGGGGCCAGGAGTGAATGGGGGTGCTGGGCGGGGTAGGTAGTAAAAAGCAAGTATGAGCAGAAAACGCGAAGAAAACTGCTTGAAAGCTGTCTTTTTTACATCTTGAAGGCACAACCCAGCCTACCCCGCACAGCACCCCCATTCGTCCCAGGTCCCGTAACTTTTTCGAGGCCTGCTTTCAGGAAATTTGTCTTGTGGTTTACGCAACGAGGGTTGTATGCATGCAAGAGGAGGAAGGAAATTTTTTGCGACGAAGCAGCAGACACCCCCCCACCCCCGTCGATCGTCGCAAGTAGGTGAGGGGCTTCGTCGTGGGGATTTTCCTTCCCCTTTCGCGTGCATACAACCACCCTCGTTGCATAAACTACAAGAAAAATTTATTGTTTATTCCTCGCAAGGAAGTTAAGGCACCTATGGGAATAGCGGTGCTGTGCGGGGTAGGCAGGCTTTAAGGGGGATATGGCTTCAAGATGTGAAAAAGACAGCTTTCAAGTCCGTTTTCTTCGTATTTTATGCTCATATTTCCTTTTTACTACCTAACCCGCCTAGCACCCCTATTCACTCCTGGTCCCGTAACTTCCTTGGGGGGTGCGAACAAGAAATTTTTCTTGTGATTTGTGCATCCACGGTATGTAATTTGCAAATTTGTAATTTTTTATCCATAGTCTTAGCATTTCTTATCAGAGACAAAACAGAGAAGTGTAGAAAATTTCATCATTCAAGACAATTAAGTGGGGAACGCGCAAATTTAGAATTTGCTGTAGAGTGGTATACGGCCCCTACACGGGGGGTGATTGTATGAGGTGCGATAACATATGGTAGCATGTCACCTCGGCAGTCTGTTGCACTGCCATACATACGAGGTTAATTCACCCCTTTTCCATCAAGACAACGGAGGTCCTCGTACAGCAATATATATACATATATATATATATATATATATATATATATATATATATATATATATATATATATATATATATATATATATATATATATATATATATATATATATATATATATATATATATATATATATTCTCTTTCGGAAAAAAAGTATATCTTCGGAAATAACAAAGTGAGGGTAACCAAATGCATGGGAAACCGTGGCGGATCACCGCCATTTTTGGTGAATTTTCCTAAAAAAATTCATTAATGAGGAGATCCCGACCTTTGAATTATTATTATATATATATATATATATATATATATATATATATATATATATATATATATATATATATATATATATATATATATATATATATATATATATATATATATATAGCACAACGATAACTCAAAAAATAATGGGCCGATTTTGATAAAATTTGGTGAGTCCCTTCCCCTTGCACGTGGCTTGCATATGTTCGTTCTCCAGGAAAATCGTCGTAGGTTTTCGCGGAAAATTTTGAGTTTTCTTTCGGAAAAAAGTTCTATCTCCGGAAATAACAAAGTAAGTGCAACCGAAATTTCGTACGCGTATTTGTATTATGAAAAGTTACCCATGTACTAAAATTTAGGTCTATAAGTTTAAAGGCAAAGAAGTGATGGGCAGTGAAAAACAAAATTTGAGTTTTCCTCAAAACGTCAAAGTCGTGATTTGAAACGTCAAAATTCGCAACATTTAGGCAAAGAACCTAAAACAAATAAACATTATGTAAAGAAAATGTCGCAAGAAAAGTATTCTGCAAACCCTTAAGTTTCAGCTTCCACCGTCACTATCCTATATTTTACTAAAATATTTATAGAAAACCCATTTTAAATACACTTATTTTATGCTTTGGCTGTAGGTTTAGTTAATTTGATGCTTTGGCCGAAGGTTTAGTTAAGTCTATGGTTTAACGGTCTATAATTTCTAGCTAATTTTCAAATGAGCGCAAACGAGGCCCCGTAGAATCCATAGCCGGGTTTACTTTCAGTTTTTATCTGTTTAGATATATACAGGGTGACGCATTTCTAGGGTAACGCTCCACATACTTGTTCTCATACAAGATACCACAAAAAACTGTATACGTTAATTATAGGGTGTCTTAAGCTTCATCTCATAAAAATATTTTGACAATCACAAGCTGGTCCATAAGTCGTTGGTGTCCCTACAATAAATTTTTTCGAACACTCTTATATTATTGCATTTTTGCATTTTTGCATTTTTTATCGAAATATGATGCATGTTTGTAAGATAAAATTAAAACACAGTAAGTGCATTTTGGTAACGAATTTTCATGAAATCCTTTCAATTTCAATAACTCAATTTGCTACTAACCTAAGGTTTGTTGGCTAGAAAACCAACATTTTAAGTTTGTTCTCAAATTTTTTTTGTACATTTGCAACAATAAATAATTTTGATAAAATATGGTACATTGTTTCTACTATATAGGCTATACCGGTGATCAGATTGATGCCTGCTCGCATTAGAGATATATATTTGCTATTAAAAACATTTTTATGAAAATGCACTTTCATAACTCACTTGCTGCGTTCAGACATTTAATATTTGGGTTTAAAAATGTAACCATTTTGTAAGTTTGATTAACACACATGTATAAATTATATTAAAATTGATCAACTTTTACGGATTGTTTTCAAAGTCATTATATATATCGTATATGTCATAAAAGTGTATTTAATCCATTCTCGAGGATTCAATAAACGATCTAAATGATATAAAGTTTTTTTAACGAACTTTTGTATCGAAAAATTTACATTAAAAATTTGGCATAGATGTATTCGAATCTGAAAACAATCATTTTGGCAAGACGTCCACGCTTCCACGCTCTATCAATAACTTTTAACTATCATTGACTATTTCGCTAGAGTTAGTCAATATAACGGCCATCTGACGTTCTAATCTAAGTAGAACGCAATAATTTGTCATTTTTGGTCTGATGGGTCAAGAACACAAACCAAAAATAGAATCCTGCCGTATACCAATGTTGCCAAATGTTTAAGTTATGAATGTTTACATCTTTGGTATTTGCATATACCTACTGCGTAAAACAACCAAATGGAATAAATTCAATATCTCAATTATTCTGCATATTTATCAAGAATACCAGAGAACATCAATTCTAGATTTAAAAAAAATTAGATCCTATAACGTGAAAACTTTACCCCTACATTCAATCTCTTTTGAGCGAAGGCTGTAACCGCCAAATTTTAAAAGAGAAACTGGGACTTGTGATGCCTTATTTGAAAGATATATTTATTCCATATTTAAAAATTCTAGGCTCTAAAATTTATTTAAGAAATTGACAGTAAAAGAAAATAAATTTATCTGATTGAAGAACTTCACTACAGCACACTAAAAATTCATAACTAATTCCGTTGCATTTTTGATAACTAGAAAGCAAAAAAACCGTTTCAGTGTCCTTTTTGGACGGTATCAATAATAATTTAAAAAAACATTAAAAAAAATATTCTTCATTGTTGGCAACGTTAGTGTTGTTTAAAATGATTTAGCAACTTGCTGTGTGATTTAACCTTTGCGAAACTGGAAAGTATTGTAATTGGTCGGTAATTAGAAATTTCAGATCGGCTTTATTTACAGGCTTAATCCCGGAATTTTTCCACAAATCCGGAAATGTGCATGTTTGGACTGGCAAATTAAATATCAAGGTAGAGGACCCTAGAAAATACAACAGTCCCCAACAAGAAAGCTTGTTACATTTCCATGGCCAAAAGCAAAAATATTTTTTAATAGATGTCTCAATGAATGGTCTGAAATCTTAGTAAGATGGATGGCCCATTTCTTCCCTAATATAGGGACAACGTATGTAAGGCTAGGTTGGCTACCATAGCTGTATTAATTTATAGGTGTTTTGTCGCTGCAATTGGTATACTGTACTGACGAGCTCTAATTAGAGCGAAACCGGTCTACGGTTCTGATTGTGGTGAGAATACATCTAGCCTTACATATATTGTCCCTATATTAGGAAAGAAATGGGCCAGGGCTGACAATTTACAATTAGTTGGTTGTACACAATCTATTTTATAACATGTTGTGTTATTTGGAGCTGTCGTGACAACATACTACTTGGTTCTTCAACGAGATGGCGACTCCTGTCTTACATCTCACTATGTGCTGTGAGGTTAACTACCATAGCCGTATTACTTTATAGGTGTTTTCTCGCTGCAATTTTTTTTAATTATAATTTTTTCAAATTTCAACAACACACCACAAGGGCTTACAGCCTAAATACTATCGTACCGTGGGTGTTGACAAGGAGGAAAGAGGCAACTTGTTAATTCTGGACTTGAAGGTTTGGAGGATCGCAGGAGAATGAAAAACATGTGCCGGTAAAGAATTCCACAACTTGGAAGTCCTCGGGATAAAAGAGCGGGCATAACAAGATGTTCTATGTGTGGTGATCTGGACAGTAAGAGGGTGCATTCGCTCTGTTCCCCTGGTAGATCTGTTGGGGGCAGCAGGTGGGGGAACTTTGGAGGAAATCTCATCTGAGCAGTGCCTGTGCATATATCTATAAAAGAGAGAGAGGTCACCAACGGCACGTCGGTAGGCAAGGGATGGCAGCCTTTGGGTGAGGGTAGGGTCACCGATGAGACGTATAGCTCTCTTTTGAATGGAGACCAGGATAGCGAGTGTAGAAGCGGCAGCTACACCCCAGATGTGGGAGCAGTATTCGAGGTTTGGCCTTATTTGTGAAGTATATAAGGTATAGAGATTAGCTGGTGAAAAGTATTTGCGAGCCCGGAAGAGGAAACCTAATTTCTTAGCAGCTGCTTTTGCAATTGATGGGACATGTTGTTGCCAATTAAGATTTCGATCCACAGAAATGCCAACAAGAGAAAAGGACTCATTACTTTGAATAACTTGGTTGTTCATTGTGGTGGGTCTAGGGCTGGTGTATCACTTATGAGAAAGAAAGCAAGACTGAGATTTGGTGAGGTTGAATTGTACAAGATTTCTACTTCCCCAGTCTAATATTTTTTGAGAATCCACGGAGACAGAACCCTCCATGAGTCTGCGATCCTCATCCAATTGGGCTAAAGAGACAGGCTTAGAATATTGTATATTTGAGTGTAGGGTGCTGTCGTCCGCGTAACTGTGAACTGGGTTGGATGTGCTAGAGAGGAGGTCATTGGTGTGGAGAAGAAACAAAGTAGGGGCTAAAGCTGAACCTTGAGAAACTCCTGCATTAATTGGATACAGTTTAGAGGAATGGCAATCCACAACAACAGAAATGCTCCTGTTGGAGAGGAAATTTGCTGTCTAGGTAGAAAGTTTTGATGGTAGGCCATAGGCCGGAAGTTTATTAAGGAGCACTGCGCGCCAGACCTGGTCGAATGTTTTGGATATGTCTAGAGCAACAATCTGGGATTCACCGTGTAGTTCCATAGACTTGTTCCAAGAATGGGTGACAAAGGAAAGGATGTCCGCCGTCGATCTGCGCTGACGGAATCCATATTGCCTGTCGTGGATTAGACTGTGTTTTTCAAAAAATTTTAGTAATTCAGTGTTTATATACTTTTCCATCACTTTAGAGACGGCTGAAAGGAGAGAAATAGGCCTGTAGTTGCTAGGAAGCGCTTTGGATCCTTTCTTGTGGATGGGTTGTACTCTAGCAGTTTTCCAGTTACTAGGGAATAGGCCTTTATTGTAAGATATCTGAAACAAACGAGTCAGGACAGGAGCAAGTTCTGGTGCACATTTTTTGAGAACAATTGCTGGGATCTCGTCAAGGCCAGAGGCTTTCCTGGTATTAAGAGAAGAGAGCATCTTTCGTACCTTTTTAGTTTTGAAAATGATATCCGTCATTTTATGCGCAACATTGAGGACTGTTGGTGGTTGAACATTTGGGGCTGGGTTGAGAGTAGAATTGCCGGCGAACAACGAAGCAAAAAGTTCAGCCTTGCCCAGGGCGGTAGAAACAATTTCATCCCCTGAGAGAAGAGGTGGGAACGTGCTTTTGCAGAAATTATTCCCAATAGATTTAGCAAGAGGCCAAAAGGGTTTGCCGCAGTTCGAGCTTAAGAGGACTTTGTTTTTGATGTGGTTATTAAACGAGTTTTTTGCCTGGTATACTGACGAGCTCTAATTAGAGCGAAACGGGGCTACGGTTCTGATTGAGGTGAGAATACATCTAGCCTTGCAAGATGGGGGGATTATAATGGTGGCTGTCAGAATCTTAGCTAAAGTCTTAGTATGCGGTCCTAAAATAATGCGGAAACCCGCTTAGAATTAAAATAGGATTACCAAATGTTGCTCCGTCAAACGACTTCACCGAAGGGATCCTCGAACAGCTCGCACTCCTCTAAAAGTATGTCCAAAAGAATTTTGTGTCATCTGAAATTGAATTTCCAACCGCGCTTCTAATCCTGCCTTATTTCGCACTTTGCTAAGCATTCTAGATTTTTTAGTGCATTGTTTCGTTAATAACACAGGGGAATGTAAAGATCAAAACGGTGGATAGAATCATAAAACAAAGAGAAGGCCATGTTGATATCAGCAAATATATATATATATATATATATATATATATATATATATATATATATATATATATATATATATATATATATGACCAATCTGTTAGTCTCAGTGCTTCATATAGTGGGGGGTAATTAGCTTTACGAAAATTATAACGCGACCAAGTTTATGAACCCTAATTTTTGAAAAATATTCTTTTTTGAAATCAATTGAAACATAAAGTGGAGGATGGTGGGAATCAATGTCAATCAATGGATATAAATCAAGGGACACGGAACAAGCCATATCACTCACGACAGTGTCCAATAATCTCTGATTCAAATTGACTCTGCGTCTGCATCACTAAACCAGACATATCGCAAAACACTGAATTCCCATAAAATAAATACGTTTTCCTTACCTAAAATACTATTGTCAAGATATATCTATGAACAGATCTAAATCTAAAGTCTATGGACAGTATAAATAGGCGAGCCTCAGATAGAGTAGTGTCGATAGTGAGTGAGTGTTGGTATATAATAAGCAATCACAGGAGGCGTATAGTGAAATATAGTTCTATGGACATTTAGTAATAGAGAGAAATATTTTAGTTGTTGGTGGTGTTGGAAAATAGTTGGTTCTAATAAATTAGTAGCTTGAAAAGCTGTGTTTTGTTGGTCAACAAATCCCGAACCCCGAAAAAAGTAACAACTGGCGTCAGAAGTGGAATTTTAAAGCTTCGAAAGACGATATTTTCCAGAATATTCGTTGAACAACCTGTGAATTTCTGAAATATCTGGTAGACTAATGTCAGAAATAACCAACTGGTCCCATTTTTGAGACAGAATAAACTGTGTACCAGCTCTAAGTACGTCTATGTCTAAAACACGTAGCGCAACAGCCAATATGGACACTCAGCTATTCGAGTTGGTTAAAGAAATGAAAGAAGAAGAAATAAAAAGACGAAGATGTAAGAGAAGAAATGAGAAGAAGATAATGATGAATAAGTCACAAAAGAGATAAGGATACCAAATAAGAAATGATAATATGAGAGGAAGAAAGAAAGAAAATTATATAAGAACAGGCCAGCAGAATTGAGGATATTACTTTATGTGTCAAATAACGTATAAGGCAGATGCAAGACGACATCTTCCATCAAGTAAAAAGTCGAGTAAGGGGTATCAGCGACGATGTACATGACAAGCCGACGGAAGTACCACAGAAAGTGGATTCACTAAAAAATAAGTGTGATACTCTGGGCAAGGGAAACATCACGCTCGAAGATAGCCCTGTCGTACCATGGACTATTTGTCTACGCCCGTTCGAGGCCATTGCTGGATCAAATGGCTTGTGCGAGAGAGAGAGAAAGCAACTTCGTTAATTGTAGCTCATAGAAGAGATGCCCTAAGTGTGTCCAAGATATTCCCAGGAAGAACAGTTGAGTTTTGACAGCATTAGACATCGATTAGAGATGAGATTTGGCGACCAAGATTTACAACAGCTGTATCGATTTCAGTTGAGAAATCGTTTTCGGAAATTTGGCAAACGTCTCCAACATCACGCTGACGTTATCAAGCTGACACGATCAGCATACCCCACAGATCCAGTGGAATGTTTGAACGAGCTGTCGCTGCAAACATTTATTGACGGCATCAGAGATATAGACACCCAACAGGCGCCGAGGATAGCGAGACACAAAAGTTTGAGCAATGCTTTGGCACATTCTTAAAAGGTTCAAGCGGCAAAGCAATCGTCAGAAAGTTATGTGAGAGTTCGCAGTATCTAAGTTTGAGAAGAAATTAAAACAGAATCACCCGAGGCGGTGCAACTACTAAAGAAAATAGGAGAACAGACAAAGCCTACATTTGATATGAAACATATACGAGGCGAATATTGGGCTCTACGATCACCGCTACCCGGCATATCGGAGAAAGTGAAGCTAAGGCCGGTAACCGTGTCTCAGGTTAGCAATTCCGTCAGCGCTCTCGTCGTAGGCGGACACGTAAACGGCAATACGATCCAGATGGTTGTCGACACTGGCGCACCTAAGACGATTATTCGCCGCGAAATGGTACCAAGACGGCAAGTAAGAGAGTCAAACAGAGTGTACAGAGTAAATTCAGATAGTGGTAATATAGGCTAGGCATTTGGTGAAGCTGACGTCGAGCTGCAATTGGAAGATGGAGCTTTTATACAATTTTGGTATATAAGTCTAGCACGTTCTGGTGGTAGATGGATAAACTGTTATTGATGGGCGTATCTGGGTGAAATTTACAATCCTAGGGGTTTCATTTATATATCTGATCCCTAATCCAGTCTCACCATAACTGATGCTCGGATCTAAAAACACGATAACGTTGTATCTGCCGTGGAGTCCTATCTGGCACAATATAAATGCAACTGAACTGCAGATTATGCTCCAAATTCCTTGCCTTACGAGTAATGAGACTTTCCAGCATTTTAGATCCCATATTAACCTTAACAGGTCCAGAGTGTGCGAACAAATGAAATGCTCAGTGAGTATTTTAGAATGGAACAGGGTGTCAAAAATGATCGCGTGATTTCTTTATGGTTGTTCAAGATATTTCTGGTGAAATATATAAGATCGCTCGCTCGGGCACAGAAGGCATAAAAATTAATGCCTCTAAAGTAAAACTGTTACTGTACTACTAAAATAATTTAAAGGATAAATAAACCGAGTATTAGTGAGGCTCATATACAAATAAAATACATCTACTTTAAAACACAGAAATGACTAAAGATATGGCATTTGATAAAGAGGCTGAAACAAGTCATTGCAGTATGTTAACCCCCCGTTGAGGTAGTGTAAAAATGATACATCATTGGTGTGGTGGGGTATGACACACTCCAGACAAATTTTGCTAGATGCAAAACCAACACTTAAAATTATTAACATTTGTGGTATAAAAAATACTTTTTTGGTATTATACTCGTCAACACGGATCGAATACTTTAATTAGTTTTTAAATTGATAACGAAACGAGAGATACAGCTGAACAGGAATTTTAAATTTGAAAAAAAGAGTCAGATCAATTTTTTTACAACACTTGCGTCTCTCTGCAAGTTTTTGGAAATTCTCGGATTTCTCACTGTTCCTCTCGGAATTCGCTCGAAGCCCCAAACCTAAAACTTTTAGAAACTGGCATATTTTTAGATTATATCGTTTGGTGGTTGCTTTATATTCTACATAAGAGTTGACACCGGCAGTATTCAGAAACGAGAAAAATAATGTCAATGGGCAATGAGGGCTGTTTCTTGCTACACTATAGATTGCTGAAAATAGGTCAACCTGATCAACTCTTCCTATTGTGTAATTGTAGAAATCAACTATCTGTGGTATCTTCTTTGTGTTTGGTTTCTCTACAATAATACTGGTATGGTGCAAGGTGGAGAAGAGGACTGCATTCTTTACCCCTTTTGAAACATAAGATACAGGAGAGATTTTTTGTTCGGACACAAATACTGACTTTGCGATTCCCTTTTCTTTGCCTCCAGCAACACTTTAGGGATTTGTCGTTTATTTTTTCTTATTGACCCGACGGATGTAAGGCTGTGCCTGGTAAGAAGGTTCAACATAAGGAATTAACTGGTGAACCAGTTATCAAACGTTATGTTTCGTCTTGTGCCTGCGACTGACTCTATCATACGTACAACAAGATCATTTTGCTAGTTGCTTTGCCGGTATGGACCTTCAGCTGCATATTTACACAATACGGTGTTTTAGCGTTGGACAGTGCAAACATTTTCAGGCCGTACTTGGCAGGTTTGTTGGGCATGTACTCCAGAAAGCTAACTCTTCCCCTGAATGCTTCGAGTGTTATGCACAAACTCATAGAATATGGACCTCATGGGAGCTAATTTGTCTAGCGCTAAACGATCAGCACGATTATTTATGTTGTCAAATCGTAGGCGCTGCAGAAGAAATCGAAAACTCTTGTCTGACATACTGGTGCGAATAATGCTTATTCCAGCACCTTCTGGACACCAAATGTCACCTAAGTTTTCCCTCGAAGCTTTATAAAGACCTGCTGAATGTTATAAACCAACCATGGTATTTGTTTCAACCAAATTAGTTGGTTTTACCATATATTCATGTTCGTCATTCTAGTTCACACTGTTGGTTGCAATGTTTGTGTTGGTATTCTGTCTGTGATTTTCCTTTGCAGCTCATTTCGCTCCTGGCAAGTGAACAATTATATTTTCTCGCTTCTTTTTGACGCTTGTAGAGGGTATTTATTTTTGACACTTGGTTGCGTTCTTTCCTAAGTATACATTTTTACTTTTACTACTGGCTTTTATCTCATCTACTTCATCCTTTTCGGTACTCTTTTCGGCACTCTCTTCATTCTCTTCCACATCTTTCTCATGCAATCCTTTGGTCGTAGTACCTCCATTACGCAATTCTCGAACCTCGTTTTCATTTTCATACTCTACTTCAGAGTCAATAAACACTCCAGTGTCTGACTGCAATTATTCCCACAATTAAACCAGCCATCTCTGGCTTTCTTTGTAAGACATATCCACAGATCTAGCCCTTTATATTACCTTATAAACAGATACCGCACTTTTAATTACAACCACTGAACCGTCTCTAACTCCGAATGTTACGTTACTGTTGTGGTTAGGTATCACATACCCCAACCGACATTCTGAAGTCGTTATTTCAAACTGGTGCCAGATTTCGAAATTACAATGCAACAGTCACTTATGCCTACCTGTGTGGTAAATAGTGATGGGAAAAACGGTTATTTTCTGTTAACAGTTGAAGCCTTTAACGTTATTTAATAATAATCGCTGAAAATAAGGGCTTCAGTTATTTATCTGTTATTTTAAAATGGATAGCCGATCGATAGTATCCTACATTCCCAAAGCTGTGAGCGAGAGCGAACACACTAGTATAAATGCATTGTATTTTTACCCCGTTATTTCACGTAGTGTATAAATCTCAAATTTTGTCGATATGAAAAGGAAACAAAGGGTTAAGAAATTATAATAAGCGTGTCGTAAATCTTTTGCCACTCTGAAGTGAAACTTTTAGAAATAGGAAAGGAGTCTTATATTACTTAGATGTTTTAGCAATTATAAACTAGTCATTTCTAACAAATTTATTTTATTAGGGGTCTTTACGTAAATGTCGATGCCACAGCAAGAATCAATAAATATCATTATTTATCACGTCTTGGGACGTTAGACGTTAGAACTTTTATTGCTACACAGGAAGTGATTCTAAGAACTCCATAAGATAACGCAGCTCATAAAATTTCGGTAAAGAAATTTGCCTTTATTCTGTACATATGGTTTGTTATTACATTATGCTTTTATTCTTTCTTAGAAAGATCTCTATCTCTAGTTCCATTTTCGGTTCACTGGTCATCTTTATCAGTCCACTTTTAAAAACTGTGCAAACAACAGCCAACAGTGTAAAAAATTGAGTTTGAGTTTTAAAAAAAATTGGAAGATATCTAGTATTCATTGTTTATTTACTTATTTTAATATTCGTTGTTTTAAAATTAGTTTCAAAAATTTCAAAGGGCTGTAACTTGGAGGAGAATGGGTTTCAAGAAAAACTTAATAAAAAGACACCCCTTATTTTTCGCCAAAGAATCACCCTATATATATATATATATATATATATATATATATATATATATATATATATATATATATATATATATATTCATTTAATTTTTTACATTTAAATCTATATAGATATTAAAAAATGTTGTATCATTATATTTTTTTATCGATTTGATAACTATTATCAGACAAACGAAAATGACGTGTTAACTGTTTTCTTAGGTAATGTATATAAATTTAAATAAATAAGTACTTAAATTTCACGTGAAATAACCCTATTTTGCGTTGTCTATAGTGAAAGTAATAACACGTTCTTACAGAAATTCATCTTTTCACCCAACATTTTTTATTATTAAATACTTGGCTTTACATACTAGTGGGAAACTCAACTGTTTTAAAAATAACAGCTTCTCAGTTTAACAGAATAACTCTGTGTAGTAGTGTCCGTATGCCGTATCCCCAGCAACAACCGGTTAAAGTTAAAATTAAAATGAAACCGTTTTATGGTACCGAAGATAGTACGTCCCTAAAGCTGTGAGCGAGAGCGAGTACACTAGTATAAATAATAATGTTATGAAGTACAGTCTGCTCTATACTGTATACCCATACATATTTAGCATTCCCAATCTCAAGGCTATTCATCCCGTTAAATGGTAAAATAACAGTTGCCGATGGAAACCGATGTTTATTCATCGAACCTAGTTGCAGTGAAACTGAAACAGACACGACTCCGAATTCTAGTTAAGTGTAAAAAGCTTTATTTTTTAAGCTGTTATTTTTATAAGTCGATAACTGCTGGTTACCGTTACGGCTGGGTAACCGTTTAAAAATAACTGACAGTTAAATAACGACCCATCACTAGTGGTAAAGCTACTGAAGCAGATATGTTGCTTATAGTACTGGTAAATAATTTACACCACAGTTTATGATTGGTGGGGTATGGCATATACCGGCGCATTAATGGATGGTTAATAAATGGTAGCCTAGTAATGATGACCCTATTTAGAGTACCCTAACTGCCGGTAGGAAGGTGCTGGGTGCTATGACCGCTATAGCTAGGAGTGACTGTATATCTAAAGAGGTCAATGTCTCTGTTATAACAGTGTGCTGGTACCAACTGTGCTGTATGAGTGTAAAAGTTATCGTGATATGCAAGCCATATGAGAAAACTGAAAACTGTTGGAATGATTTACCTGAAACGAGTAACAGGTAATGCGAAAAGGAAGAAGTTGGGAGTGAATGGGTTCTGAACGAATGTAATGTTGAGGTGTGCCTAGTCCTTTATGAACATGTCGTGACGGGTAATAGTAGTAGTAGTAGTAATAGTAGCTCATATAATTTTATGAGTCTTGATGTTCAGAAGTCCAGAAGAGTTTCGCCAAAGAGACCGACGCCTTGTCATTTAGAACTAGAAAGTTCAAGATGATTTGTATGGTATTATTCCCGCCAATATGGATTAATCCGATGCAAGAGATATACTTATCTTTGACAGGATAAATAATGAAACATTGTAACATGTCACACGTATTTAACATATGTGTAACATGTCCCACGTGTCACCACTTTTCTCCGAACTATAAAGCTACCGAATCAGTCCCACTAGTGACGTCAAAGTCTGACTTCCACTAGTGACGTCAGAGTCGATGATACCGCATACATAGTCCGTGGTCAATCTTAACTCGATGATAATGCGCCTGCAAACGTGACAACTCGACGATATGTCAAGATAATAACTCTCTTTATAAGACGATCTGAATACGCGACACTTCCTCTTCTCTGTTATTAAGTCAACCTCAGAACATGTTATCGCATAGTTAATTTAATTAGGGAAGGCAACATGCCTAATTGGGTAAGTTATACTTATAATACTCGCTTATTTTCTAATTGCTTGTGAACTTCATTGTGATTGATATGTGATTGCTTACTAGCATGTTCTGCACTGAATTTTCTTTCAATAATTGTTCTCTGCATTATAAATTATATACTGTTTAATGTTGGCTTGTGGTAGCGTTCAAAAATTAAATGATTGCTTGCTACTATGCAGTATTAACTATACTTTCAAAAGGGCCAATGAAAATTTTATTTCATTCATTTTATTCTATTTTAGTTATTAACACACGAATAAATTTTGTACTTAAACGCAACCTGCTACCAACCGCCTCATGTAAATCATAAAGACTTGAACCAACACTATTCCGACTGTAATTTTATAGCCACCTCGCTGGTCAAGGACCCGTTAGTCTGGACCCGCTGATCAGGGACCCGTTAGTCTGGACCCGCTGGTCATGGATCCGCTAGTCTGCACCCGCTATTGGACAGCTATTCTGGGACCCGTACTTCGAGCACCCATCATCATGGGATCCATTACTCACCGCTCAGCATTTTGAGACCCATCGTCCTGGAGGAGCTTCAATAATAACGAACATCAATTAGTGTGCCAAGTCACCGAAGCCGTTCCTCCAGGAAGATGCATTTACACAGTGAGGCCCCCCAACATCGAGGCTTAGACGGATCTAGTCGTCACTTCAAGGGTAGCAGTCTGAATCACGTCGACCGAACTGACAAGCTAAGTACATCATTTATCCGTAAAATTTCTTCTTTAAAATGTAATATTATGCTCCACAATTCATTTCAACAGTTTTATATGTCAAGTTAAAGTAGTTAATCATTTTTGTATTTTGTATTTAAATCTGAATAATTTCAAGTAGTCATTTTTTATATCCCTTTCACTTAAATTTGCTCAATTGAAAACAATCAGCATTATATAGCTTAAACAATTTTTAATAAATTGAATTTTTATTTTACTCCTGATTTTTATTTGTGCATTTTAAAACCCACCGAGTACAAGTGCTAAAGCCCACGTCCAGCGTTTAATTTATCTTACAACTTTTGTTTCGACTGAGTAGCCAAGTTAAATGTTATTCATTAATTCTTTAATTAATACACAGGATATTAATTTAAGTTATAACATATTTTCTTAGATAGTAAATTGCTTTGTAATGCTTTAAGCACATGGGCTTTTGCCTTTTACGAGCTTCATTATAAAAATAAATCTAGGTCAATACTTATCTAGATAAAAAATTTAAATATGGTGTATTAGAATAAGCATACTTATCCTCAAAATGACTATTAATATAGGTAAACCTTCAAAGTTGGCTCTTTTATTTAATACCGACTTGGTGTGTAAAATCCAAACTGAACCACAGACAATAAGGAATGTTTAGTATTTACCGTATAGTGTAGCACAGGTATGCGAAAGCTTACTAAAAGCTATACTCTGCGGAGATTGCCTTAGGGATCAAATATTAATTTGTACACCGGGGGCATCTCAAGACTTATTTAATTCCCGCTTGTCTTCTAAAGCGTTTTAGATCCAAACATGTTCCACTATGGTTTTCTTTGTGTTCAAATCACAGAAAGATGTAAAATTAATGTAGCTACATAGCTTTTATAATCTTCATTAACGTACCGAAAAAAATGTCAGATTACCTTCACAAAAATATCTTTATTGTATACAGGCTGTTTCATTATGAATACGACACACTATAAGTGTAGCTATCTGGTTCAAAATAAAATTATTGAGCGCAATATATCAAAATCAGGTACTACACTTTGATAACCCAAATCACCACAAGTCATTAAAAAAACCTGACGATCGTTTCACTAACGAAGTTAGCGTCATTAGAGAATGAATAATTCTGAATATCTTACATCTAAAACTCCGCTTGTATTCTTCTGTGGTCGGTCTATAACAATTGAGGGTGGTTCAACGACACAAAAATTAACAGATTTGGTTTGGCAGAAATATATGATTTTTTCTATTATCTATCGGACGTGCTTATGTCGGTCTTTCTTGTAAAGTGATCGATCAATAAGCTAACCATAGGTGGCGGAGCTACACTCATACACCTTTTATTACTACTATATTTAGCAATATATATATATATATATATATATATATATATATATATATATATATATATATATATATATATATATATATATATATATATATATATATATATATATATATATATATATATATATATATATATAGTAGAAGCTCGATAAAGTGAACATGCATTAATGTGAACAGCTCAGTAATGTAAACATCAAAATATTTACATTGACATGTCTGTAACGTGCATCATGTCATACTTTTAACAAAATAACCACTAAAACACATTATGTTCATGTATATACTGCCAAATTGTTATTTTGAGTATAGATAAACATAGTACATATGTACATAATATGTATACATACATACTTACACATAATATGTACACATGTTACATACATAATACAGTATTTCTCTTTGTTTTTGCAATTACATATTTCAGTTGTTGTTGATTTATTGTATAAGATTTATGTTCACTTAAAATAAATTTTGTTTTATTTTAATTTGAAACAAAAATTTTACGTTTACTTGCCTTAAGCATACAAATTTTCAATAAAAATCAGACCGCCATTAGTGTGAACACATTCGTTAGGTTGAACACTCCTGGTTTTTTTCTGTTCACCTTATCGAACTTCTACTATATATATATATATATATATATATATATATATATATATATATATATATATATATATATATATATATATATATATATATATATATATATATATATATATATATATATATATATATATATATATATATATATATATATATATATATGATATTTCAAAAATGATGTTCTATGTTACACATGCACATTCAGCACAAAAAAATAAGACTATTTTTTTATATAAACATGGGTCCGCAAATGCTTAGTTTTTTTAAATACAGCGTGTTAAAGTTATTTGTTTTAGTCAGTTTTTCACGAATAAGTCTGAGTCAATTTAAAATTTTGGCCTGAAAGTTGGCATGCGGGGGTTTTTGAGGGCAAGAAATTTAAATATGTTATTATTAATAACACTGCTGGTAGATGACACTACCTGTAAGACTATGCTTTCATTCAATTGGCTATTTTTGACACCCAGTAATATCGACTTACCGTCTGTGGGGTAAAAAAATTGGTACTATTAAATTACACTCTACAATTCCAGCCCATAGATTTAAGGAAAATTGCGGTTGATGATGCCTTTCAGAAACTTTCGCCTTTCGTCAGTCCAAATATTGCTGTTACGAAAATTGACGATCCCGTCGCGCCTGAATCCAGACTCGTCAGTGAACAATACACAATTCAACAAGTTCTCTACATTATTACGTTGAAGAAACCCATGGCAAAATTGTAGGCGAGGTATAAAATCTCTTTCAGGCGATAGTACCTGCATACGTTGGATGTGATATGGACGCAATTGTTGCTCGTGAAGAACTCGCCATATCGTTGCATTGGATGCTCCGAGATGATTGGCCATTTCCCTAGTACTTATTTTTGGATTGTTCAATTTCATCCAGGAGAGCCTCTTCAAAATCAGGATTTCGTGCATTTTGTGGTCTGCAACGATCAACAGTAACTTTATTAAAGGGTACCTGGTAAAAAAAAATATATTCGAAATAAACAGATCGATCTATAAGATAATGTAAGTTGTACCTGCTTCTCGCAGACGGATGTCAATCCGTTGAAACATCCTTCTGTCTGGAATTCTCCGATTTGGGAAGGCTTCTTCATACAGTCGTTTCGCCTCATAACAGTTACCAAAAATCCGTGAATACATAACATGCATGTCTGTTAGTTCGTTGTTGGTAAAGACTTCCATATTTAATTAGAGAAATTACGACAATACAATTAATTACTTAAAAATAGTGGGTAGTCTCAAACGTAAAAGTCAAATGTAGTATATGTCACAACGAAAACGCAAAAGTCAAGTCCCGTAACGATGGAAACCACTTTGTTTAATGGTTTGTTCAAAGTTTGTTAACATGGCTTTTTATTTTATCTTCATGACTGTGTCTTGTCAGTTCTTTTTTTTTTTGGTAGGATTTTAATTTTTAAATAGAGAATAGGAAAGTTTATTCATACTGATAGCAATTAAAAGGTGAAAAATGTAATGCTATAATTTGTCGCAGAATTAATTTGTGAGCGACATGGACATACAAAAATTTAAATATCTCGAAAATAGTGTGTCTGAGAGATTTAAATCAAGTATACATTTTTTGCTTACAATTGATAAGGGCTGTAATGTAGCTATATTACTGGGTGTCAAAAAATTATAGCCAATTAAATGCAAGCCATGTCTTACGCCCTTACGCGCCCTCTGCCAGCAGTGTTATTAACAATAACATATTTAAATTTCTTGCCCTCTAAAACCCCCACATGCCAACATTCACGTCAAAATTTTAATTTCACTCGGACTTATTCGTGAAAAACTGACAAAAACAAATAACTTTAACACGCTGTATTTAAAAAACTAAGCATTTGCGGACCCATGTTTATATGAAAAAATCGTCTTATTCTTTTGTGCTGAATGTGCACCTGTAACATAGACCATAATTTTTGAAAAACCCTATATATATATATATATATATATATATATATATATATATATATATATATATATATATATATATATATATATATATATATATATATATATATATATAGAAAACGTTTAGCTGTCCTCGTTGTCTCACATTTTTTATTAATTTTAGATTATCCTTATCTACCTGGTGATACTTATCCCAAACATGCTGGGAAACTAAAGATCTATCTATAGTATTGTATCACAGTTGTGCTAAGTGTTCTTTAAATCTAATTTCTATAAAAAATTTTTGTTTATCCGACGTATTTAATATCACAATCTTTACAACTTATTTCATAAATTCCCGATATTTTAGCGGTACTATCATTGCTCAAGTTTTTAAAAGTATTTTTTGTAGAAAAAAGTTAGTTGTAAATTGCCTTTATTTAAAATGCTACCTAGACCCATCGTGATTCGAGGTTCTAACAGTCGCTTATTCAGCTAACATTTTGTTTATTCTCTGTTTGTTAATGAATTGGTCTACTAGGCAAACAGTGTATCCGTTATATTCGGTCACGTTCGTAATATACCCAAATTCGTTGGTATTTTCTTCTTAAAGGAAAATAAATTAACCTGCTTTCTAAAAAATTCAAACTAGCCATTTTTGTGCGTGCGAATTATGTGATTCATTCGGTATGTAACTTAGAGTGGTGGTTTCCTTCCTATGGACATCGAATTCTAAAGTGTCTTTATTTTTGATGACTAGTACATCTAGAAAGGGTAATTGATTATTAGTTTCTAATTCGTGGGTAAATTTTATAGAAGCAAATTTATTGTTTAATTTGGCAATAAAATCATCAATTTTCGAAACGTTTGCATTAAACACTGCGAAAATATTATCCACATAACGAAAGCATACTCTAAGAAAATATTCACATTCACTTTTAAGATCTGTTTCAAATCTACTCATGAAAAAGTTCGGGACGCAGCAAGTGCTTTATGGTAGTGAATTTTTATTAAATGCTTGAAATTTGAATAACTCAATTTTATATAAACTTATAAATTGTAATTTTCGTATGTAGTAAGGTATTTCCTAAGGCAAGATGTCCATCAAATTTCATTAAAATAACTTTGTAATTTTTGGAGAAAAATTTTTATTCGAAAGAAAATTCAAAATTTAAATATGTCAATTTTCTATAAACTTAGAAAGTTGAATTTTGGCATGTAGTAAGGTCCTTCACAAAACAATGGTACGTAGTAAGGCCTATCCCAAGGCAACATATCCGTTAAATTTCATTAAAACAGCTTTTTTCTGAAAAGAAAACTCAAAATTTTTCCGGAAAACCCTGTCCGATTTTCCTGGCTAACGAACTCATCCAAGCCATTAATAAAAAAAGGCACTTGCTGACTTTCATCGAAATCGGTTAATTAATTAATTTTTGAGTTATCGGATATATATATATATATATATATATATATATATATATATATATATATATATATATATATATATATATATATATATATATATATATATATATTTCGAGACGCAGCAAGTGCGTGATGGTGATGATTTTTATTAAATGTTTCAAACTTGGATAATTCAATTTTCGATAAACTTAGAAAGTTGAATTTTGGTATGTAGTAAGTTCTTCCACAAGGTAATATATCTGCCAAATGTCATTAAAATAGATTTGTAATTTTCGGAGAAAAAATTTTTTTTCGAAAGAAAACTCAAAATTTGAAAAACTTAATTTTATATAAACTTAGAAAATTGAATTTTGGTATGTAATAAGGCCTTTCCAAAGGCAACGTATTTGCCAAATATCATTAAAATAGTATTGTAATTTTTGGAGAATTTTTTTTTTCAAAAGAAAACTCAACAACTCATCGAAGCCATTAAGCCATTAATAAAATAAAAGCACTTGCCGAGTTTCATCGAAATCGGTTAATTATTTTTTGAGTTATCGTTTGGATATATATATATATATATATATATATATATATATATATATATATATATATATATATATATATATATATATATATATATATATATATATATATATATATATATATATATATATATATATATATATATATATATATATAAATTGAAACTGAGCCCGGATATGAGTTCTAGGGGTCCTAGTTAGCGCTTATTTGTAAAAATTTGTGCGGTCTTACCATCGATACATCTCTATTAGTGAAGTTTTTTAAATAAAAATTCTCTAAAAGGACCCGATAAATGGCGATAGGGGGTCTCTCATTGTAGTGCCTTGGTTTTGTTCAAAAAACTCATTGTTGAATGGAAAAATATTTTGTTTAATACAATGCTCTGTTAAAGTTAAGTATTCTTTGCAAACTTTTTCATTTACGTTATTCTTTTTTAACAAGTTTTCTAAATACGTTAACGTTTGCCTCATGGAAACGCTAGGAAACAATAAGGTTACAACAAATAAAATCAAAACCTCGCCTTCAACCAATTTAACTTCTTTAATTTTATTAATATTTTTAGTGAATTTGTTACTGAACAACTTTCTGTGGTTTTCGTTATGTGGATAATATTTTTGCAGTGTTTAACAGAAACATTTGCAAAATTAACGATTTTATTGCCAAATTGAAAAATTAATTTGATTCTACAAAATCTACCCACGAGATAGAAGCTAATAATAAATTACCCAGGTTTTCGCAGTAGTTTTCACGTACACTAGTACCGCGAGAAGGAAACTGTGTGAAGAAAACTAGCGAGGGAAAACAACTACTCCTTGGCTAATACCAGAACTGGCGTGAATCAAATCACTGCCTAGCCACCGTCACTTCAGTCCTAGCGGGATTTGTGATAAGAGGCAGGACTGAAGTATACCAAACAATATTTCCAGCTCCTAGCTTGTTATATTCAAAGCCTTGCTTGGCTCACGTTGAATATTGTATAAACTACGCTGTTCTACTATAAAATCTGATGGACTGTTTGTGAAAAACAGTTGAAATAACGAACAGTTATTCTTACTTCTAAACCAGTGTTTGGATTTGGTTGGATAAATTGGCGTAAAGATAATGGACCTCGTTTTCCTTGACGTTGGTCCACTTCAACTTAGGATTTTTATAACCACATGTAAAATCGATCTGCTCGCCGTTTCAAGAAGTATCCGAAGAAGTGTTTGTTTGTCTGAGAGATATCTTTCAACGATACTTCATAATCCTTATCCGAGTCTCTCAGGTTTTCATCTTCACCCCCCGATAGCGTATCTGGAATTTTATTCTGTTACTTGCCATAATTTAGCATACAGCAGCAACCGAAAACTAACCACCATCATAAGTTTGTTGTTCTCAATTAGGAATAAAGGACACTTTTCTAATGGACCGAGAACCTAGGTGGTTCAGGGGTAAGAACGTGTGCCTCTGAGCCGAAGGGTACTGGTTTCGATCCCAGCGTACTCCTTTCACTTTTTCAGTACATACTGTAACATCAACCGAGCTTCTAGCATTGTATTTGAGCAAGTTGAATGTCTGCACGTTCCGCCATTCGGAGGGCGCGTAAAGCCGTCGGTCCCGTGTCCATGCGATGTTGGACACGTTAAAGATCCCTACCCTCCTTACAGAAAGGCAGGGGTTCGGCAAAATTTCGAGGATAGTGAGGTGAAACAGCTCCCTGGCGTCGTTGATTGGCCATAGTCGCGAAAATAGGCCCACGTTAAAGAAAACAAAACACACACAACACACTATAATGGACCGATGTTCCACAAAGAGTTTGAGACGAATTTTCGCATAGAAATACGATCCTTTTCTATATCCTATGTCTACTGAAATCTGATATGAGGACATTATCACAAATAAATATTTTCAAAGATCGTACTTACCTAACACACATAATTGCTCACTGAAACAAAGATACACGACGCATCGGACGCCACTAAGAAAAATATCATAGATGTCAGCACAATCTAGATTCTGTATAAGTAGTATGTATATTTTCTATACTGCAACATTGGACTACAGGACATTAAAATGTAATATAAAAAAATATATTATTATTTTACATTTTAAAAACTCTTTCCGAGTTTTACCCGTCGAACGTTAAGAGGTTAACTTAAAACTAGGTATTCTGTTTACTACAAAAATCTGTAACGCTTACAAAAACTAGGTCTTAAAATCCTGCAACAAGGGTAACAATTTTTAACCATTAAAATTCGCGAAAGTATGAGTTTACCAAGGCACATTATTGAAGCATCTACTACTTAAATTCTAGAGATCATTTATAACGAATTATAATGATGCAAGACAAATATTTTCCAAAAAAAAAACACATATGCATTGTCTCGTTAGCCAGTCCAAGCGTAATAAGGGCAATAAATAACTTCAATGACATCATACTCTTTGTATTTACTACCGTGGAATATTACTATACCAGCAACGGGGTAAAAAAGGCATGTTGCTCCTAACGAATCTGGAATATTTTGGCCAATGACAGGCGGAAGGCATTGTTTTATGACAAAATTTCAAACCAATTCCGTCAGACTGCAAACTTGCGCGAGATAGGCGTGCTAGTGAACTCTGCAAGCTTGAACAGATCATTAGAAACAATTTTGAAACAGAAATTTCAATAATTAAGCAAATATCATTTAATAATGGCTACTTTGTTAAAATAATAGATAAAATGATATAGTGAAAAGAATACAAATTAGCGATTTATTCAATTTATCCAAACATTAGAGACAAAAAATACAACAGGCGTGTTTCTATAACACATTTTGAAACAATTTCAGAAATCTTTTCAAAAATTTTAAATACCTGTACAAATACAAAGGAAGCTTTAAAATCTCACGCGTGATTTGTTATTTAACGCGAAAGAAAAATGATGTTTTTTGACAAAAGCTGGAATATATAAATTAGCTTGTACACATTGTGATGCAATCTACATTGGTCAAACTTCTAGGAATTTTAACACCGATACAAAGAATATATTTCTGCATTTAGAAATAACCACGCTGACAAATCTGCATTTGCAACCTGTAGACATACAATAAATAACCGCAAAAAACTATTACATTTTAGTAATGGCAAGCGTAATTTCCCCTTTCTTGCATATTCGTGTTCCTAATTAAATAAATGAAACAATATAAATCTAAGAATTTTTTCAAAAAAGTTGTAAGAAGATCATGAATTGATGTATGTCGAGATTTTCATTATGTAGATGCTGTTATTGTTTCGTTATTTTATTTTTATAAATGTTATTACAGTTACTACTGTTATAGGTTAGTTCTATCTTCAAGGTGTCATCCATAATTTTTGTTTCATACTATTTTCATTTTTTGAAGAACTTTTTGATCAAAACATCACAACACAGCAACATATCTTTATTTGTAGTTGTCATGATTTTGTATTAATTCAATTGTTATCTGTCTGAGGATGCTGTCAAGCAGCGAAACCGGTTACAGAAACGTTGAAGAACATTCTAGAACATCTATAATCCAGAAGGGCCACTTGCTCCAGTTAGCTTACGCGCTGATTACGTCCTTCACCTACCGAAATGAAACCCAACAGTAAAGCAAGAGAAGTGGTCTCCAGGGCTGCATGTAGTATGGACCAGTTTAAAAAAGTAAGGGCGACAAGAGGCAATTATTTGTTATATTGTTATCCTCAAAGAAACGATTGATCAATTAAAAGTTTATAATTATATTATTATATACCGCCTTTTCATTTTACGTTCGTACTGCTTCTAAAAACAACATTAACATAATTATTAATTAAAGAGTAGACTATCTGCTGATTTTTATACAAACAACGTAAACAATACTGTTTTACAGGTGGTGGCATCACTTATATTAATCTTTAACTAGATACCTAAAGGGAACTGCCATTACTTCTTTATGTGTGCATATCATACACATCCAGTATACTCTACACCCTGGTAGGTATTCTGCCTGGTAAAATTTTAACCTATTAAAATTAAATTGGAGTGAAAATGGTCTCTCGTATAATTAGAAATATAAGTGATGGTGTTAAAGTGACCTTGAGGGTGCAACTCCTAGTAAGAAAAATGTATACAAAAAACATTATTATAAAATATAAAATATTTATGTTTTGTTTGTGATTTGACTAGACATTCAAAATATATCACTTAAGTTAATAGTAAGTGGCATTACATTTACAAATAGCTTATTGTATGCCTAATGCCTTAAAATTAATATCCTATATTATTTTATTTAATCATCTCTTACTTAAAAAAAACTAGAACGATACCAAATTTCCTACAAAATTTAGCTAAAACACAATATTTACAGGGTGGTTGTTACAACTATATCAGTCTGAATAAAAATTTGTGGTTTATGTTTTCCTTCTAATAGATGCTGCATTTCACTCATGCTCTTTCCTTTCGTTTCTGGCAATGTAAACAGAACAAATAGAAAGGCAACTCCACAAATTCCTCCAAATATCACAAATGTCATTCCTATTCCTAATAAACTAACAAGATTCTGGTACTGATTTGTGACTAGGAAAGCCGTGATCCAGCTGACTGCTGCCGATAACGACCCAGCTAGTCCCTTTACTTCCGGAGTAAATATTTCCCCCATGATAATCCACGGTATTGGCCCGAAACCAATGGAAAAGACAACAATAAAAATTCCTAAGGTAACTAGGGGCAATACGCTTAAGTACGAAGGTAAGTCGTGACTAACATTTAGATGAAAATAAGTGCCAAGTATAACCAAGCAAACACACATCACAGAGGCTGATATGAGTAAAGGAATCCTCCTTCCTAACCTGTCTATGAGGGCTGCTGATAGCAAAGTTGATGACAGCTGTAACAAAAAGAATGAGATAATAAGTTGCTTTGGAGACATGTTCGTTGTAATAATAATGATGATGACAATAGTAATAAATTTGATAACCAAAATAATACAATGCTACGTGGAGTAGACCCAGTCAGCAGAATAAATTACATTAAAACCCGATTCCTTGTTATAACTCGCCAGCTGTAACTCTATATACAAAAAACACTTTTTGTAAATATGCAAGTATAATCAAAATCTACAGGCGACTTCGCCATGCTATCTCAAACATTACTCACTGTCTTCAGCAGGCTTTTACATTTTGTGTTCAGAGAACCATGGCAATTACAGAAGGACAGTAGAAGACGTATACGAAACATAGTTAGTAAGATCAATAAAATCACAAGTAAATTGATATTAAGAAATCAATCTAAACTAAGGAATAAACATTGTAATGATTAGAGGTCAATGTTGTTGAATAACATTGGCATTGATGCTACTGCATTTGTTTTGTCAACAAATAAACAAACGCAAATTAGCAAACGTACAAGGTATCGAAAACTGCTGAAGCCAGCAGTTGGGAAGGTTAGAAACTAGATAGAATTACTATAAATATTGTTCATTGATACACAACAAAACACTGTTAAAAATACTGTTATCATTAATAGTCAAGATGACCATACCTAAGTAAGTTTCTCTTATTCAATTTGTTATATCGTTATTATTATTGTTTTGTGCGTTAATATAGTTATCAATATACCGTTATCTATGTCATACATATGTGCTTCGTTCCTACATTTTATTCCTATAATTAACCTCCGCTTCCACCCTCAAACATTTTGTTATAACTTATAACACTGTTAGGTTATTCGGAAGCCTTTGTCTTATGTATATATATATATATATATATATATATATATATATATATATATATATATATATATATATATATATATATATATATATATAGAGGATGGGGCATTGAAAACGAAATAGACCGATTTGCGTCCAGAGAATTTTTTTTAAGAAACGCTGAAACACTTAGATTTTAATATTGAGGGGGACATGTTTTGACATAAAACTGAACTTTGTCACATCAACCCCTTAAGGGTGGTGACAACAACCCTTATATTTTAAACAGGGAACATGGGTCGAGTGTTACATCATTTGAAAGCTCTTTCTTTTCTGAATTTAGTACACTAATTTTTTTGGAAGTTTTATAAACTCGTTTAAAAATTATTCACAGTTGAAGATGGAAAAACGTATTTCACTCATTCCGATAAGAAATCTGCTGATAGTCAATGTTTTGTTGGTTTGTAAACAAAAAATGGACTATAAGAACATTTCTTATCGGAATGAGAGAAATGCTGGTTATTATTTCAGTTTATCGGTCGGTTTGATACTTGATAATACTACCGAAAAATAACTTCACAATGGTGTATTCTGTAGAAAAAAGAGTTGAAATAATTACTCTTTTTTTAATAAACGATGACTGTGCCAACCGTACAGCAAATTTGTTTAATAAACGACATCCGAACAGATATGTTAACAGAAAATACATTTTGGAGTTAGTTGCAACGTTTAGATAAAGTGGTTCAGTATCCAACAAAAAACGGGATCCTGAACGTGAATTTCCGTTTAGAAATGAGACTACTGAGATTGAAGTTTTAGGACAAATTGCTGCAGACCCAACTTTGAGCGCGAGAAAATTGACCACTATTTCAAACATCAAAAGAAAAACTATTCAGCGAATATTGAAGCATTATAATTTTACCCGTATAAAATTGATCTTGTACAACAACTGAATCAAGATGATTTTGAAGAACTATTCAGCGCATATTAAAGCATCATAAATTTTACCCGTATAAAATTCATCTTGTACAACAACTGAATGAAGATGATTTTGATTGGCGGCTGGAGTTTTGTGAAGTTATGACTGCACGAATAGCTGGTAACGGGAACTTTCTGTTCAATATCTGTTTTTTAGACGAGTGTGCATTTTTTTAAACGCTACAGTCAATCGTCATAATTGTCGATATTGGGCAGATAATAATCCAATAAATTTTCACGAAGTCTAAACTCGAACTCCACAGAAATTGAATGTCTGGACTGATATTTTTGGAGACCGTTTAATCGGACCAATTTTTCTTGATGGCAATTTGAGTGGCGAAACGTATTTAGAGTTACTAGAAGCCTTCGTTTACCCTCTACTAATTGACATTGTTGAAAATGATGATCGCTATCAAAAAAATCAATTAGTGTTTCAACAAGGTTGAGCTCCTTCGCATTTTTCACAACGTGTTAGGGAGTTTTTGAACAGATAGTTTCCAGGACAATGGATTGGGCGTAGAGGTGCTATTGAGTGGCCCCCTAGATCACCGGATTTAACTCCTTTAAACTTCTTTCTATGAGGCCATTTAAAGAATAGAATTTACGCAACAGAACCGGAGCCTCTGGAAGAATTACGACGACGCATGCCGTCTTATAACTCCACAAATGCTCCAGAATGCCAGAGCTCGTTTTGAACAAAATTTGTACTTTTGTATGGAAGGTGGTGGTCAACAATTTGAACACTTGCTTAACTGAATAAAGCGTCGCAATCCTTAGCCTATTAATATAGTATTATGCTATTCTGGGTATAAAACGCTAATTTCATACATCTTCATGTTCAATTTGCAACATATAATAGACAGTTTAATAAGTGCTAGTACATACTTGTACATACTTGTTATTTGTATGCAAACCTTTTAATCCGAGAGATATCAGCGCTCACTCACATGTGCAGCGATATAATTTAATAAGTGAGTTACTGCTGTGCCCATGTTACTTCAGAATCTATTGCGACACAAAGACTGTGGCTATAGGAATTGGGTTATCAATTCGAAGCCAACCACAATTATATTAAAAGAACAAATTACCTATTTTTCGTGGAATAAACACGAAACGAATTTTTCCAAAGAAAAGGATTTTTAACGAATTACCATAAAAGAATGCGCAGATCATTTCTATGAAAATTTTCTATCTTAACGCACTAGCTGGGTCTCTAAAGTTTTTAGTGAATTTTCTTAAAAAAAAATCACTAATGACAATATATATATATATATATATATATATATATATATATATATATATATATATATATATATATATATATATATATATATATATTTTAGTGGCGTGCGGTCCATGGAAGCAAGGGAAGCATTGCTTCCCTTAAAATAACGACCACATACCTACTTAAAAATAATTTGTATTAAACCGCATTATTTAAAATCCATTTTGTATTTTAAATATTGAATTTCAAATTCTAAAACTAATTTATCTATTACAATTTTTAATTCGCAAGTTCACACATAATTATTTATTATGCATCATGCTGTATTTGTATATGCGCTCTGCGCTCTTGGCAAGGACGTCGTCCCAGTAAACCGACCGCCAACCAACAGCATGAACCTGATACTACGAGAGTGGATGCAATGACTTCGGTTAAATACACGTAGCCAGCAGGCCACATAATGAGAAACCCTTGCTCGATGCTCGACGCAATGTACGTGTATTTCAACATGTAGAACGTGTTGGAAGACTCGATGCACGTACAACGTGAATGTCGCTGATTATTTCGTAGAAATAAGCAGTTGACTAAGTTAAATACATTGGCATTTTATGATTATTAATATGGCTGCAACTACATCAGCTTTTAACAGCGGCGTCGGTGGGGCTGGGAATTTACAAACTTTACGAACAGGTGGTAATAATAACTGTGATTGTGTCGTGTGTTTTTTGATAAGCAAAGGATTTTCAGCTTTATCGTTTGCTGAAAAACTTGCTATTATTAATAAAGGTAGGCCGAAACATACTCTAAAAAACTTAAATGCAAGAATTAAAACATGTATTCGACATTTCAACGCGGAAAAAACGTATAAACAATATGAATGGTTAACAGGAATAAACTGTTTTGTTAGCCTGGTAGTCTATTTGTGACTGAAAAGGGCGTGTGGGATAACAGTGGGTTTTCCGACTTGAATAATCTACATAAAGTAGTAAAAAGACATGTTATGTCTAAAGCGCATTTACAGACCATTTTAAAATTAAGTGTCTTTGAAACAAACGCGAATTGAACACGCCGTTGACAAGCAGATAGAAATTAGTCATCGCCAACACAATGAACTGGTTGATAAAAACAGACAAATGTTAAAAAGACTTATTGATGTTGTGTGTTTTCTTGGTCAGCATGAGTTGGGGTTCAGGGGTCATGACGAAACAACTACATCTGCAAATAGAGGAGACTTTCAAGACCTAGTTTCTTTAATAGCCAAATACGACATTTGTTTAAAAAAACACTCGGAACAGTCTAAAGTTTTTCGCGGGACATCAAATCGCATTCAGAATGACTGAATTGCGGCTGCCGCCACTATTATTTTGAACAGAATTAAATCTGAAATTAAACTGACTCGTTTCATTGCTATTGTTCTAGATGAAACAACCGACGTAACTAATTTAAGTCAACTATCTGTAGTAATACGCTATGTAAAAATGGATGGGAGCAAGAAAGATTTTTAGGCTTTAAAAATGTGACAGAAGATCGTACCGCAAACGCTCTATATAAAATTGTGCTTAATAGTCTGAAACATATTGGGGAGACAATAATAAATTAATTGCCCAAAGCTATGATGGGGCTGCTGTTATAGCTGGACATTTAGGAGGTCTTCAAGCTAAAGTGTGGGAAACGTTTTCCAGTGCTCTATCTGTACACTGTTGTGCTCATAAATTAAATTTACTTTTATCCCATAAATCATATTAAAGAATGTAAGGTGTTTTTTGCTACCCTAAGTGGAATGGCTGCTTTTTTCCTAATCTATGAAAAGCACACAAGCCTTAGACTCAATTGTTAAAAAACGTTTACCCAAAGTAGCTGCAACCCGATGGAACTACAACGGCAGAATTGTGTGAAAATATTTGAACACCGTGAATCGTTAATTGAACTTTTTGAAAACATAATAGAAAATAGCAAAAATTGGGATGCAGAAACAATAAATAGTTCTAGAGGATTTTTGGATGGTTTGAAAAGAGACTTTAATTTTAATTTTTTACTTAATATATTTTCGGAAATATTTCCGTTTTCAGATAATGTATTTAACATATTGCAATGTAAAACCAATGACATTGGTTTTCGCCTGAAGAAAATTAGTGAATTTAAATCCATTATAATTCAAAAAAGGAATGAATTTGATAAGTTCTGGAAAAACAATGGAATTAGGAAAAGTGAGCCACGAAGAAAGCGTCTGCGCACTGATAATGTGGGAGACCTTCAAACTTTTTATCTCCGCCTTTTCTACAAAATCATAGATCAAATTCAGCAGCAGATTAACTGCAAATTTGATCATCTCAGTGACCTGAAATTTCTTGAATTGTGTAATTTTGGAGGATTTGTAGGGATACCTTTCCCAGAAGATTCATTCAAATCATTATTCCACCACTATGGACATTATTTTGACAAAGCCTTATTACGATCAGAACTTACAGTCATTTATGAAACCGATGTTATTGACACAAAAAGTTACGCGAGTTAACCTTTAACTTTCTTAAAAGAATCAAAATTGGAAAATGCATATTCTGAAGTGTTCAAATTATGTGAATTAGTATTAACAATTCCTGCTACTAGTGCGTCTGTAGAATGAAATTGTTCTACGTTGAAATGTATCAAGAGTTTTGTTAGGAATTCAACAGGACAGGAAAGACGTTCCCAAATTTCAATTTATCAATTGAAAATAACTTCGTCGAGGAAATGTCCCAGAATCCTCAGTTTTATGACATTATTAACGAATTTGCCAAAAACGACAGAAGAATTGAGTTACACTACAAATAAGTAAGTTTCTGAAAATTGCTTCCCTTATTTAAAATGTCACCGCACGCCCCTGATATATATATATATATATATATATATATATATATATATATATATATATATATATATATATATATATATATATATATATATATATATATCGTACCGATAACTCAAAAGATAATGCACCGATTCTGATGAAATTTGCTAGATGTCTTCTTTTGCAAGTGGCTTGGATAAGTTCGTTAGCCAGGAACATCGGACCAGTTTTTTTCTGGAAAATTTTGAGTTTCTTTCAAAAAAAATTTGTTTCTGCGAAAATAACAAAGCTATGGCAACCACTTTTGGTACTTAGGTTTACGCTATTAAACTTACACTACATGCCAAAATTCAGATCTCTAGGTTGAAAGGAAAAAAATTATAGACGTTTAAAAAATATTTTGGATGCCACTGATGACCAGAGAAATGCACAATTTTGTGTGGATAACAAGATCTCTTGTATAATACAGACAAATATTCGGTTTTCTTGACGCAAGAAGGTCAAGATAACAGAAAAATTACGTTGAAAATGTTATAGTTTTTCTTCTTTAAATGTCAGAGTCGCGATTTAAAACGTCAAAGTTTGCAGTTTTTAGACGGAGAACCTGAAACAAATACGATCTATCTAAAGCAAATTTCATAATAAATGTGTTTCGCAGTGACTTAAGTTACAGCTTCAACCATCATTGTCGTTTTACTAAAATATTTGCAGAAAATTCATTTCAAATAGACCCATTCTCTGAGGATTTGGCAGTAGTTTTTAGTAAATGCAGCGGTTCACTAAGATCCCTAAAATAAATAATGTCAAACAGGTAACAGCAATACCGCCTTGAGTACATCGGCTCGATCACTGATGTTAAGCAACTACGGGCGCGGTCAGTAGGTCACCAAGGCTGAGAACAAGCTACCTTTTTGTTTAAATAATCATTTTACTATATTTTTATTCTTTTGGGTAAATTTCAATAACTTTTTTCCATAATACAGAACTTTTAATATATACAAATACCTATTGCCTCTTTATTAGGTGTGTGCCTCTAAATAAGGCTTTCCGTTTAATCAAATTCAAATGCTTTGCGGTATTGGGGCATTTTAGGATGTTAAGCTGGGCTTTACTCTACGTAATACATAACATTAACGCAAGAAAAAAAAATAAAATTCGGGACGCAGCAAGTGCGTTATTGTAGCGAATTTTTATGAAAATTGGCTCAGTTCAAATAGATTAAACAATGCTTTGTTTTAATTAGACAGTCGAAGTCCGTACCAGTTCTGAGATGATCTTTAATGTATTATATTTCGACCACAAAATTATAATGCATGTTCGCAAGAAAAGAAATTCGGGACGCAGCAAGTGCGTTATGGTGGCGAATTTTTATTAAATGCTTCAAATTTGAATAGCTCAATTTGCTATTAACCCATAAGGTCCATTGACCAGAAAACTAGTTTTCTCGTGACCATTTTAAGTTTACTTTCGAACAGTTTTTACACCTTCAAATAATAAAGTTATTTTGATGAAATATGATATATTGTTTCTACTATATAGGTTATACTGGTAACCAAATTTGATGCATGTTTTCTTTAAAAACAAACACATATTTGCTATTTAAAACGTTTTTATGAAAATTCACTACCATAACGCACTTGATTCGTCCAGACTTTTTTACATTACAATCACTTATACGTGAAGAACAGCAAGTATCCCTGGTAGTGGATACTTTCGTTAGATAAAAACAAAATATTTGAAAATTTTTAGCCGATATGTATAAATATGTATGTGTTTCTTTCGTACCCAAACACATACAATAAAAGCCAACCCAACCAGGGCTCTATTCCAGAAAGCAGCCTGCACGTAGTAACAGCTAGTGCTTACGCCTGTACGAGCAATACGATCCGATTTCACCTGCATCCTATAGAAAATCAAATGAAGGCTCGTAGGAGAAAACCATATATGCGGGAATTTATTGGAGCGTATCTGTTGGCTAAAGCTTCTAAAATATTGAACTGGGCATATATGTAAAGATAACCTGACATGCACCCACACTCCCTCTCAATGGAATTGTATTTCTAACACGTGATGCCACAACCACTGACTTCTCTGATCTGGGCAACGTAACAATGTGTGACGTTGTACTTGTTTATTCTCCCTAGTCGAATACATGTCTAAATTTAACTAACGAAGCCTAATTTTCCTATAATTAACAGATCATTTCTAAACGTCGATACATCTGGGTGGGACATAGTTAAAGGAACCAAAGTATGGACGCAGCAAGTGCGTTGTGGTAGTGAATTTTCATAAAAATGTTTTTAATAGCAAATATGTCTTCTTTTTTTAAAGAAAGCAGGCATAAAATTTGGTTACTAATATAATGTATATAGTGAAAACAATGTACCATATTTAATCAAAATGACTTTCTTCTTCTTCGAGTGCCTTCTCTTATCGAAGATTGGCAACAATTTTGGCAAATTCTTCTCTATCTTGGGCCCTTTTCAGCAAAGTGTTTGAACCCAAGCCTGTCAAATCTCGTATGTTCTTAAGCCAGAAGCACTGCCTGCGTCCCGGTCCACGTCTACCTTCGATCTTACCCTCTATCATGAGTTGTAGAAATTCATATCTATTGTGTCTCATTACATGACCGAGATATGCAGTTTTTCGCTTGTTTATGATTTCGATGAGTTCACGTTCTCTGCCTATACGATGCAAAACCTCCAAATTTCTGGTGTAAGCAGTCCAAGGAAGTCGCAACATTCATCGATACACCAACATTTCGAATGCCTCAAGTCTGTTTAGACCGCCAGCATTTAGCCTTCACGCCTCAACTCCATACAGAAGCTTGGAATATATGTAGCACTTCACAAAATTGTATCTAATTTGTATATCATGTGACCCATCGCTTAACAGGCTTCGCATTTTTAAGAAATTTGTGCTAGCCATTTCAATCCGAGCTCTGATTTCCAAATCAGGATTCATATCTTCGCCGATCCAACTGCTCAAGTATTTAAACTCAGAGACATTGGTTATCTGTGTCCCGCATAGGTTATATGTATTGGTTGATTTGGATTCCGGTTTACCGCCAATGTCTTTGTTTTTGCGGTGTTGAGTTTTAAGCCTAATAGATCTCCTTCGGCTGATATCTTGGTAAGTAGCCGCTGCAAGCCCTCAGGACTGCCTGCGATTATAACTGTGTCGTCGGCATATCGTAGATTATTTATCAAGGTTCCATTCACGTTTATGCCATATTCTGCACCTTCAAGTGCGTTTTGGAATACAATTTCGGAATGCATGTTAAAAAGCGTAGAGCCTTGTCTGACTCCACGTTTAATGGGTACAGTTTTTGTTTGGGTGTTTTCAATCTGCACTGTCGCCACCTGGTGTTCATAGAGGTACTGAATGATTTTTAGATCTTGGGAGTCTAAACCTTTACTTTCTAATATGGTCAGCAGCGTGCTATGTTTGACACAGTCAAATGCTTTAGCATAATCTATGAAACACAGGTATACTTCCTTTCGCTGATCTAGACACTTCTACAGCAGGACCGATAGCGTAAACAAAGCCTCTCTAGGTCCCAATCCCTCTCGAAACCCCATCTGCAGTTCGCTCAGATCCTGCACGCATTTCCTATGTATTCGATTATGTAGGACCTTTAGAAACAACTTTAATATCTGACTCATTAAGCTAATTAGTCGAAACTCATCACATCTTTTTGCGCCTGGTTTTTTTAGGAATAGGTACAAATGTTGATTTTAACCAGTCTTGAGGTATATATCCATTGTTATAGATGGTATTAAATAATTTGGTCAGGATTTTTAAGTTTTCTTCATTTATAAGTTTCAGGAATTCTGGACAAATGTTGTCTGGTCCAGCTGCTTTACTGTTTTTTATTCCCTTTAAAGCCTTCTCTATTTCTGCAGTCATTATATTTGGTCCCATTTCTGTTTGACGTTGGTTAGGAAAGGGGGACCTTTGTCGTAGAAAAAATCAGAAATATAATTTGTCCACATTTCTTGCAGTTCTTGTGACTTTATTATTTGAAATTGTACAACAATTTTCTGAAAATAAACTCAAAATGTTCCCGAAAAAACTGGTTCCTGGCCAACGAACCTTAGGTTAATTGCAAATTGAGCTATTGAAATTTGAAACTTTAATGATCATTCTCTGCAATAACGCACTTGCTGCGTCCAGTAAAAATTGAAATCGGTTGCAGAGAAGAACAATTACTTGTGAGGCCACGGGAAAGTCTACGGCTGTATTAAGTATAACAGGGTTTTACTAAGTTAGGGCTATAACAAACAACCAGATGTGTGCTATTCAAATTGAATTTAGCCTCAAAAGTTTTCATCTCCTCCTAATTGAATTTGTCATACAAAAACTCGCTGAAAAATTCATCGGAATTACACAATCAGATCAGATAACGGTGAAATGAAATAATAGATAAAAAAGTGAACTCATTAACTGCGATTAAAACGCTCGCTATAGGAGGAGTCCATTGTGAAATCTACCCTACTGTCTTCACCGCTCGGCTATTGACGACATAAGATATCTACATATCTACTAATAGGTATATACACTAGGATACTAATTCTCTAACGTATTGATTATGTACACCATACAATTTTTGTTTAGAATTGACTTTTTTTTCATATTTCAACGAAATGAAGCAAATGACGGCTGAGACAGATCTAGGAGCTTTTTAGCCATTTCGAGCCGTATCTTATCTCACAAAGCGCTAAGGCGTACTAACGTACGACTACCAGAATTATCAATTTTTACGTTTCAACTTTTTTTTAATCAGAAGCTTGTAAGTTCTTTGTCTTTTAACCTAGAGATCTGAATTTTAGTACAAGGGTTACTCTTTATAACGGAAACTATCCTGCCAAATTTGCTTACAATAGCTTTTTAATTTTCGGAGATATGACTTTTTTTGAAATAAAACACAAAATTTTTCCGGAAAACCTTGTTTTATTTTCCTGGATAATGAACTCATCCAAGCCATTTATAAAGAGAAGGTACTCGTCAAATTTGATCAAAATCGGCCCATTACTTTTTGAGTTAACACGTTAGAGTCATAGTAAAATGTAAATTAAAAGCCTTCCTACATTACGAAACTCATGATACAGGACTGTATAAAGGAGCATATATTTGTGATAGATAGTTGAATTATAATTAAATTGCCTTTTATATGATGATATAAACAATCCAGGTGTGCATTAAAAAAAGAGTGTTCACATTTCAAACATCAAACGTCACTCCGAGTCTATGTAATAGATAATAAAAAATAAATAAATTATGTGTTCGACTTTTTTTTTATCAGTTTGATAGTTTTTGAAATATTATAGATTGAAAACTTGAGACAATTTTACGTTTTCCTTAATATCTCGAGAAGTGCAAAAAAATTGGCAACGCTGTAACTTTATATTAAAAGGCTTAGAAAATGACAACTTTTCCCTAATTTAACCGACTTCGAAACTATTACCGTTTCGGAGTGATAGCAATAGTCACACATGGTATTTGGACCACTCTGTGTATAAATATATTTAAACAAATAAAAGGCTGAACGCAGCAAGTGCGTTATGGTAGTGAATTTTCATTAAAATGTTTTCATAGCAAATATGTGTGTGTTTTTTTTTAAGAAAGCAGACATCAAGTTTGGTTACTAGTATAACCTATATAGCAAAAACAATGTGCCGTGTTTCATCAAAATAACTTTATTGTTTGAAAATGTACAAAAATTTCCGAAGGCAAACTTGAAGTGTTCCCGAAAAAACCGTTGCTTGGTCAACCTTATAGGTTAATAGCAAATTGAGATTTTCAACTATGAAGCATTTAATCAAAATTCGCTACCATAACGCACTTGCTGCGTCCAGAATTTCTTTTCTTACAAACATGCATTATATTTCGATAGCATATGCAAAAATGCAATAACATAAGGCGTGTTTGATTAAAAAAAAAAGAAAATTTGTATCACCAAAGACTTATGGGCCACCCTGTGATTGTATAAATAATTTGTTAAGATGTAGCTCAAGACACCCTATAATTAATGTATACAAATTTTTTTCACACGGTGTATAATAATGGATATATTGAGCTTTATTGATTTTTTACGAAAATTCGACAAAAATTATATACCATATAACGATAAACTCTATAGCTAGGACTACCGCCAAGCATCAGAGAAAGGGTCTATTTGAAATGAACTTTTTGGAAACATTTTAGTAAAGTAATGGACAGTGACGGTTAAAACTAAGGCTTCAGGATTTTTAACACATTATTCTTGAGACATTTTCTTTCCATAGTATCAGATTCAAGTTATTTGCCTAAATGTTGCCAATTTTTACATTTCAAATCGCGATTTTGACGTTTTGAGGAAAACCTAAATTTATTTTCCTCTAAATGTCTTTTGACCCATAGAGTTAAATTTTGGTAAGTAATTTACCTATAGCGATATAACTCCGTGTACCAAATTTGGTTGCCCTTACTTTGTTATTTCCGGAGATATAATTTTTTTTCGAAAGAAAACACAAAATTTTCCAGGAAAATCTTGGCCGATTTTCCTGGCTAACGAACTTCTCCAAGCCACTTGCAAAAGGAAGGTATTTGCCAAATTTAGTCAAAATCAGACCAAAATTTTTGTTATCAGTGTGATACATACATACATACATACATACATACATATATATATATATATATATATATATATATATATATATATATATATATATATATATATATATATATATATATATATATATATAAATCGAAACTGATTTCAATCATAGGTGGCCTAATTCACCATCACTTGAAACATTTTTATTCAAATTCAAAGTCGCAATATTCTCGTGAGTGAATTTTTTCTACGAAGATTCACTAAAATACTAATTTGGCATTGAACATATTTTCCTGCAAATTCGCTACCATAAGGCACTCGCTGCGTCCAGACTTTTCATGTGAAGGCAATTTATACCAGCGTATCGTCATGGCTTGTAATCAAATTTTCCCCCTGGCTGGGTAGAAAATATTCACTAAACCGCTCGGTGATGCTAGAAATACACGTTTAGCTGTTTAGCATCACGTTGATTAAACTTTTAGAAGTGATAAAATCGTCCGTTATCCATTTTACAATACTTCAGAGCTTCACTATTGCTAGGCAACAAATTAAGTTAAAACCTGATCAGTCTTTTATCGTGTTACCCAATGACTGGTCCTTCAAAATAAAGAGACTTTGACCTCGTGTGTTTTGTAGTTCAAGTACTAAGCTTTTTACCGAATCCGGCAATCCCAGTTTTAATTGCTTGGTGACTTTACATATGTGTTGTAAAAAAGTTTTACCAATTAAAGCCCCTAAAACAAAATAGTGAGTTTTAATGAAATTTAGCAAAGCTCCTCTTTTTGATTATAATTAAAATACGTTCCCTGCTCAACGCAATAGAGCTTTTTACATAAAAATTATACACTGCTTTTGATAAGAATTTTGGGGCTGCGGAAACAGCTAAACTATTTTAGTAAAGCTCATGTACAGGATCTGTTCCTTATAATTAGTGCATCTTCTGCTACTTTTATTTTTGGAGATAGAAAAGATCTTTCTAAATAATAGTTGTAGAACTTTTCACAAGCTGTGAGAATTTACTTTTGGAAAAACCAAATTAGGATCGCAAAATTGAAAAAAATACCTGACCTCACTTTTTTTAAATAGGACACATGATTACTTAGAATGGAAGTCCACATTTTCTTCTGATTTCAAAAATATAATTTTAAATGATATTTGAATGAGCCTTTTTAGACATATTCTTTGTCAAACACACCGATTCACACTAATTATAAGGAACAATTTGTTTTCAAAAACGCTCTGGTTCCAGGTTAATGGAAAAAAAGCCTGGGCGCAGCAAGTGCGTTATGGTAGTGAATTTTCATAGAAATGATCTGGCACAATATATTTTGTTAAACTTTTTTTTCTTGTAACATAGAAATCTAAATTTTGATATAAAGTTTACTTTTTATATCGTAAACCTACCTACCAAATTATCATAGTTTTTTTTATTGTTTTGAGATAAAAAAAAATTTCGAATGAAAACTCACAATTTTCCCGGCAAACCTCGTCCGATTTTCCTAACTAACAAACTTATCCAAGCCATTTACAAAGGGAAGGTACATGCTAAATTTTATCAAAATCGGCCTATTATTTTTTGAGTTATCGGTGTGATACATATATATATATATATATATATATATATATATATATATATATATATATATATATATATATATATATATATATATATATATATATATATATATATATACATATATATATCTTTATTTATTTATTTATATAAACATAAAAAATTGAAACTGACCCCGGATATGGGTTCTAGGGGTCCTAACTCGCGCTCACTTGCAAAAAATATTGGAATCTCCCCATTAGTGAATCTTTTCTACGAAAATTCACTAAAATGTACACGTAGCGAATTTTTATGGAAATGATCAGAACACTTCTACGAAATTATATACATACATATATATATATATATATATATATATATATATATATATATATATATATATATATATATATATATATATATATATATATATATATATATATATATATATATATATATATATATATATATATATATATATATATATATACGTATGTATGTATGTATCACACCGATAACTCAAAAAGTAATGGTCCGCCTCGATCAAATTTGGTGGGCACCTTCTTTTTGCAAATGGCTTGGATAAGTTCCTTGGCCAGGAAAATCGGCGTAGTTTTTCCCGGAAAACTTTGTGTTTCATTAAGAAAATTTTCATATTTCAGGAAAAATAAGGGCAGCCAAATCTGGTAAACTGGTTTACGTCACAAAAAATGAACTATGTGCCAAAATTTAGACATATAGGGTGAAAGTAAATTTAAAAAAATAATAATTTGGGTGCCACTGATGACCAAATAAACGCACAAAAGTAAAGCTCGTGTGGGTAACAAAATCCTGTCTTTGTTACAGACAAAGATTTAGTTATTTTGGTGCAAAAAGTTTAAAAAAAATCTGGACGCAGCAAGTGCGTTATGGAAGTGAATTTTCATAAAAAATGTTTTTAGTACCAAATGCGAGCAGACATCAATCTGATTACCGGTATAGCCTATGTAGTAGAAACAATGTACTATATTTTATCAAAATTACTTATTGTTTGAAAATGTACGAAAATTTTCCGAAAATAAACTTAAATGATGGTTTCCTAGCCAACAAACCTTACGTTAATAGCAAATTGAGTTATTGAATTTTGAAGGATTTAATGAAAATTCGCTACCAAAACGCACTTACTGCGTCAAGATTTTTTTCTTACACACCTGCATCATATTTCGATAAAAAAAGCAAAAATGCATTAATGAAATTGTTCTACGAAAATTATCTAAAATTATAGACCGCTAAACCATATACTTAACTAAACCTGCAGCGAAAGCATCAACTTACTAAACCGAGAACCAGAGCATCAGAGGGGGTCTATTTGAAATGAATTTTCTCTAAATATTTTAGTAAGATGAAGGGCAATGACGGTTGAGGCTGAATTTAATGGTTTGCAGAACAGTCTTCTTGTTTCATGTTCTTGGCCTAAACATTGCAAATTTTGACGTTTCAAATCGCAATTTTGACGTTTTGAGGAAAAATCCAAATTTTTTTTCTTTAACTGCCCATGACTTTTTTGTCTTTAAGCTTACAGAGCAAAATTTTGGTAGGCAATTTACCAAATTTGGTTGCCCTTACTTTGTTATTTCCGGCGATATAATTTTTTTTTAGGAAGAAAACACAAAATTTGACGGGAAAACCTGGGCCGGTTTTCCTGGCTAACGAACTTGTCCAAGCCATTTGCAAAGGGAAGGTACTCACCAAATTTTATCAAGATCGGCCCATTATTTTTTGAGATATCGGTGTGATACACACACACACACATACATATATATATATATATATATATATATATATATATATATATATATATATATATATATATATATATATATATATATATATATATATATATATATATATATATATATATATATATATATATATATATATATATATAGCGCTCATTTGAAGAATTTTTTTTTTAATTTAAAAGTAGGGATCTCCTTATTAGTGAACTTTTTTAAAGAAAATTGACTAAAAAGCCAAAAAAATTATTTCTATAATAATCTTTCCTCTTAAAACGTGAAAGCCGCAATTCAAAACGTCAAAATTGGCCACTTTTAGGCAAATACCCTGAAGCTAATATGGGCTATGTAGAGAAAATGTTGCAAGAAATGTGTTTTACAAGTCCCTAAGTTTCAGTTTCAACCGCCATGTTCCTTCATTTTACTAAAATGTGTCCAGAAAATCCATTTCAAATAGACCCTTTCTCTAAACATTACTGTTATTCTATAAGATACGAGTGCAAGTGTATACGTTAATTTGAGGGTGTTTTGGCTACATCTTACAAAGATATTTCTACAATCACAGGCTGGTCCATAAGTTGTTTATGATACTTTTCTTCTTTTTTTAATCGAACACGCCTTATATTATTGCATTTTTGCATTTTCCATTTAAATATAATACATGTTTGTAATTGTTACAGAAGTGAAGGGCATAGTAATAAATGTTTATTAAGTTACTTAAAATGTTTTCAGATTTTCATGAAAAAATTGTTTGTAAATTTTTTTGAAAAAATTTTTTTGGGAGCTTTCTCGAAAAGCTTATTTGATGAAATATGGTACATTGTTTCTACTATGTAGGATATACTGGTAACCAAACTTGATGTCTGCTTTCATTAAAAAAAATACCTATTTGGTATTAAAAATATTTTTATGAAAATTCACTACCATAAGGCACTTGCTGCGTCTATGCTTTTTATTTTTATTTTACCTTTATGTGCTTTTTAAGGAAAAATTGTCATAATTGTTTTGTTAATTATTCGTGATGTGTTATTCTTATTGTTGACTTGTAGACGTAACATAACGTAACATTTAGCCCACATAAGCCTGTTTGTTAATATACAGGGGCGGATTGAAAACGAAACAGACAGATTGGCGTCCAGATTAAAAAAAATTTAAGAAACGCTGAAACACGTCAATTTTGATATTGAGGGGGACATGTTTTGACATAAGACTCAACTTTGTCACATCAACCCCTTATATTTTAAATAGGGAACATGGGCCGAGTGTTGCATCATTTGAAAGCTCTTTCTTTTTTGAATTCAGCACACTAATTTGTTTGGAAGTTTTATTAACTCGTTTAAAAATTATTTACAGTTGGAGTTGCAAGAACGCATTTCAGTCATTGTGATAAGAAATGCACTACATAGTCAATTTTTCGTTAAAAAAAAACTAAAATACAAAACCAAACGTTTAAGTTCATTCAAATAAGTATGTGTTCAAATTATTGACCACCAGCTTCCATACAAAAGTACAAATTTTGTTCAAAACGAGCTCTGACATTCTGGAGCATTTGTGGAGGTATTAGACGGAATTCTTTAACAATGCGTCATCGTAATTCTTCCAGAGACTCCGGTTCTGTTGCATAAACTCTACTCTTTAAATGGCCCTATAGAAATAAGTCTAAAGGAGTTAAATCCGGTGATCTAGGGGGCCACTCAATAGCACTTCTACGCCCAATCTATTGTCCTGGAAACTCTCTGTTCAAAAACTCCCTAACACGTTGTAAAAGAGGCGCAGGAGCTCCATCTTGTTGAAACACTAATTGATTTTCTTGATAGCAATCATCATTTTCAGCAATGTCAATTAGTAAAGGGTAAACTATATCTTCTAGTAACTCCAAATACATTTCGCCACTCAAATTGCCATCAAGAAAAATTGGTCCGATTAAACGGTCTCCAAAATGCCAGTCCAGACATTCAATTTCTGTGGAGTTTGAGTGTGGACTGCGTGAAAATTTCTTGGATTATTATCTGCCCAATAACGACAATTATGACGATTGACTGTAGAGTTTAATAAAAACTTGCAAAATATTAGTGTGCTGAATTCAGAAAAGAAAAAGCTTTCAAATGATGTAACACTCGATCCTTGTTCCCTATTTAAAATATAAGGGTTGTTAATAACACCTTTAAGGGGTTGATGTGACAAAGTTGAGTTTTATGTCAAAACATTTCCCCCGCAATATTAAAATTGACGTGTTTCAGCGTTTCTTAAATAAAATTCGTTTTCAATGCGCCATATATACATTATACATTAATATCAGTGATTAACAAACTGCTTGTATCTTGGCCTTAACTTCTAAGGCTAAGGTGTTATTAATATTACCTGAATCACTCCAACAATTATTGCAGAGACGGAAGAAGACAGCGAACTTCCAGATTCGGAGAAAATAGTATCAGCATAGAAAAGAACAGCATTTATGCCACTTAGCTGTTGGAAGGCCATCAGGCCAAGTGAAATAATTAAACCTTTCAATGCCGCCTTGCAATTTATCAAGTCAGACATCTTAAGCTTAGTGATGCCCGATTCGCGAATATTGTCCCTTATCTGTGTTAGTTCCTCTTCACTATCGTAGTCTTCGCCCCTGAACCATTTTAGAGAAGCCCTGGCGCCTACTGTGTCGCCCTGCTGACACAGAAACACTGGGGATTCCGGCATGAAGGAGAAACAGATTAAGAACAAAACTGGGACTGTTGATGAAGCTATCGATGCTATGAATTGGGTTGTTTGAATGCCTCCTGAAAATCAAACGAAATTATAAATGATATAGTTATACATAACAGCACAATTCTTATGTATAGGATGGGCCAAAGCTGATGCTTGCTTATGGAAACTCATGTTTCTGTCAGAGATGGGAAAAATCTCGCCCCCGTCACCCCGGTTCAGACTTTATGAGAAACTCACTGGTCTAAACAAAATTTTGCTATCTCGTATCGTTTTACCGCTAGAGGGCGTATATTTCTTTGATGTCCTATATTTTTGGTTTGTTTTTAAAGATAATGGATTCCTGAAAAAACATTCTCACAGTAGTTTTTGATGTAGTATGCTTATACTTGGGTGTGGTTTGTTTTAATACAGGGTGATTGAAACATTTGCTATACCAAAAAATAATAATTTTGGTTACAGGACACTTTTACATTTTCTTGTAGTTCTTAAAATCCTCTTTTCTGACTGTAAAATCAAGTAGGCATTGTAGCTCATAGCACGCTAATTGACAATTATTGTAAAGGAAACAAAGTTGGCGGGTGTTAAGTTGGCTGAGAGATTTAGAATTTGGCCAGAATCTGTTTTAATATTCGTGATGATTGAAAATGTAAATAGCAAAGCTATGGCAACCAAGTTATGTACTAAGTTTACACCATTAAACTTACCCCACATGCAAAAACTCAGATATTTAAGTGGAAAGCAAAAAAAATTATAGACATTTAATAGTTATTTATGTACCAAGGGTATAAATAGATGTCGCTCGAGCGCATAGACTACTATTTATACCAGCGGTGCATACAAACTTTTATGTCATACTAGTCATACCCAAACAACGAAACCTCAATCACCGTTTGCTAAAGGTAACCTAACTATCACCGGATCTTTTCAGAACTGCCAATTTTATGTTAATTCGACTAAATAATGTTAATTAAATATTTACATATTGCTTTTTTCCATTATTTGTAATTTAATTAATAAAGGTTATTAAATAAGTAAAACAAAAATTCTTTGTCTTTATGTGCGCCCGGGCCATAAAGTGTACGTTGTGCCCGCGCGGGCCATAAAGTACACTTTATGGCCCTTAGGCATAAAGTACACAATTATGTAGTTGGTAACTAAGCAATAAAAACAATAATGAACTAGTATGACATAAAAAAATTGGGTAAAAAAATTGGGTCCCACTGACCAGAGGAGTGGACAAAGCCAAACTATTTTGTGTGGATAACAAAATCTATTGTATATTACATACAAAAATTAAGTTGTCTTGACGCAAAATGGTCAAGAAATAACAGAAAAATTACTTTGATGGTCTTATACTTTTTCTTCTTAAAATGTGAAAGTCGCGGTTTAAAACGACAAAATTTGCAATTTTTAGACGGATAACCTAAAACAAATACTGGTTATGTAAAAGGAATGTCATAATAAATGTGTTTTACAAAGACTTACGTTACAGCTTAAACCATCATTGTCCCTCATTTCACTAAATTATGTGCAGAAAATTCATTATAAATACACCCCTTCTCTCATGATTTGGAAAGAGTTTTATTTATAGAGTTTGTGGTGTAATGGTCTGTATTTTTTCGCGAAGTATCGACGAAAAAAAGTGTTATTGAGAAGACCGCGACTTTATTTTTTTAAATATTCCTCCAAAGGAGTGCGAACTAGGTCAATTTCAGTTTTTATATGTTTACATATAGGGTGGTGCATTTTTACTGTAAAGCTCAATATATTGGTGATTATACAAGATACGGAAAAATATTATAAAAGTTATTTATAGGGTGTTTTGAGCTGCATCTTATAGAATTATTTTGTCAACCACAGGCTGGCCCATAAGTCGTTGATGATACAAGTTTTCTTTTTTTTTAATGGAACACTTATTTTATTGTAGCATTATTGCATTTTTCATCCAATTTTTATGCATGCTTGTAGAGAGACACATTTTATAACGTCCAACTTTTTCAAGTTAATTCAATTGTTTTTTAACTTTTTACGTTTTGAAACATATCAAAAATTGTTATACGGCGTTTGTACCAATGGAAATCCGAGTCCCATGAAAATAACACATTTAGGAAGGTTAATAATTATATTATTCGTCAAAAGACTCGAGATGCGATATACATGATGCTCTCAAGTTTGTCCAATATTTGTAAAAAAAAAAGTGTAATTATAATGGAACAGATTGTTTACAAATCCTTATGTAAACATTTTTTAAATATCTGTCAAAAAGCTTTGCGGGAATAATGATTGTATCTTGGCTGGTGTAATTTTTCTGTAAATTACGTGGATAGGTTCGTTGGCCAGGAAAGGTAGACTAGTTTTAATTATGTTATTTTATTTTAAATTCATGTTCAGAAAATATTTGTACTTTTTTAAACAAATAGTTAGTTTGATAAAATACGATAAATTTTTTCTACTATTAAGCTTACACTATCTACTAAAATTTATGTCTTTCTTTAAAAAACATTTAACATTAAACATAGTTTTACGAAAATTCGCTACCATAACGCACTTGCTGCGTCCAGACTTTAGTGATTTTTACTAAAATATTTCCAGAAAATCCATTTAAAATAGGCCCTTTCTCTGATGCTTTGGCAGTACTTTTAGTTAGAATTTATGGTTTAATAGTCTATAATTTTTAGCGAATTATCGTAGACAAAATATATCCGTTAATATACAAGATACGAGAAAAAATTGTATATTTTAATTATAGGTGTTGAGCTGCATATTATAAAACTAATTTTAGAATCACAGCCTGGTCCTTAAGTCGTTGGTGATACAAATTATCTTTTTTTAAGTCGAAGATCTCTTCATTAAATGATTAAAATTTCAAGTCAATTTGCTCTTAAGTTAAAGCTCGTTGGCTAGAAACCCAATTTTTTCGAAAGCATTTTAAGTTTATTTTCGGAAACGTTTTGTACATTTTCAAACAATAAAGTTATTTTGATAAAATATGGTACATTATTTCTACTCTAATATAGGTTATACTGGTAACCAAATTTGATACGTGCTTTCATTAAAAAAAAAGAGATATTTGCTATTACAACATTTTTATGGAAATTGACTACCATAACGCACTTGCTGCATCCAGACTTAATTTTATTTTCGGCGACAATGTTGAAAAGCCTCTAAACCTTGGTTGTGTAATTAATAGCACCGAATTGAAAAAATATTTCCTGTAATAATGATTTTACTTTTATCCCGGTTACAGTTGGATTACATTTTTTATTTAATTATATCATTGAATAATACTTTCGTGTATAAAAAGTTATTTTTGAATTGTTTCAGACTGCGACATCTACTGGTAACCAAGCAGGGAAAGCAGATTCCATTACTAGCAACACTATATTTACAAATATTTGCCAACTCTTTTAGTGTTTTGGAAAATGCAGTTATATTGCTAAAAGTATAATAGTATTTATTATATTGTGAGGTAAATCTTACCAATAATATAACTAAGTAATAAACCTATTGTTATTTGTATTTGAAAGAAGGTCCCTAGAGTGCCGCGTATTGAATTTTCAGATAGTTCAGCCACATACGTTGGGGCGGCGACACTTGCTACACCAATTGCGAATCCTGCTAAGAGTCTTGCAGCGTACAATATTACTGCTTCTTTCCTGTAATTAAAATTATACTATCAGAATCAATTCTGTCGTCGGCATTTCGAAGGTAATAAGAAATATTTTTGGGAAAATTGGGTTTTTGATCAGACACGTTTAAAAAAATTTTGGATCCAGCAAATGCGTTCTGCTAGCGAATTTTCATTTTCACCTATACACACATCAAAATTTCTTTTCCAAAAACTCCTAATGATCAGTTTACTAACTGTAGCTTAAATACCGGTGATGAGGAACCTGAAAAATACACCAGCTTCGGATAACCTCAAGTGGTGGAGTAGGTATCAACCGAAAAGTTCGACAATCACACATTGGAAATGTCATAAATCAAAAAATTCTGGACGCAGCAAGTGCGTTATGGTAGTGAATTTTCATAAAAATCTTTTTAATAACAAATATGTGTGTTTTTTTTAAGAAAGCAGGCATCAAATTTGGTTACCAGTATAACCTATATAGTAAAAACAATGTGCCATGTTCCATTAAAATAACTTTATTGTGTGAAAATGTACAAAAATTTCCAAAAGTTAACTTAAAATGTTCCCGAAAAAACACATTTCTTGGTCAACCTTATAGGTTAATAGCAAATTGGGCTGTTCAAATATGAAACATTTGATCAAAATTCGCTACCATAACGCACTTGCTGCGTCCAGAATTTCTTTTCGTACAAACATGCATTATATTTCGATGGAAAATGCAAAAATGCAATAACATAAGGCGTGTTTGATTAAAAAAAAAAGGAAATTTGTATCACGAACCACCCTGTGATTGTAGAAATATTATTTTAAGATGTAGCTCAAGACACCCTATAGTTAATATATACAAATTTTCTTCATATCTTATATAATACCGGATATATTGAGCTTTATTGATTTTTTACGAAAATTCGACAAAAATTATATACCATTAAATGATAAACTATATAGCTAAGGCTACTGCCAAGCATCAGATAAAGGGTCTATTTTAAATGAATTTTCTGCAAATATTTTAGTAAAATGAAGGACAATGACGGTTGAAACTAAGACTTTAGGGTTTGTAAAACATCCTTCTTGAGACATTTTATTTCTATAGTCCGTATTAGATTTAAGTTATTTGCCTAAATTTTGCCAATTTTGACATTTGAAATCGCCACTTTGACATTTTGAGGAAAACCTCAATTTATTTTTCTTTAAATGCCTATAACTTTTTTGTCTTTTGACCTACATAGCTAAATTTTGGTAGGTGACTTACATATAAGGATGTAAACCTGCGTACTAAATTTGGTTGCCCTTACTTTGTTAATTCCGGAGATATAAATTTTTTTCAAAAGGAAATACAAAATTTTCCAGGAAAACCTGGGCAGATTTCCCTGGCTAACGAACTGATCCAAGCCATTTGCAAAAGAAATTTTTTCACCAAATTTGATCAAAGTCGGCCCATTATTTTTTGAGTTATCGGTATGATACATATATATATATATATATATAATTTTTTTTAAGAAAATTCACTAAAAATGTTTTTATTCCAAGCACAAGCAATTTATAATTTGTAAGGCACATTGTATTATTATGATTGTTATTAATATTTAAATAGGAATAAACTAATACTTAAAAATTGGTTTCCAAAAATAAAATTAGGTAATAAAAGTTGACTCAAATAATGATGGAAAGTTTGTGGTGAAAAAGTAAACATAAAAAATCTATGAAGAAGAGCATGCGTTTCGCAGGGTGCCAGAAATTCTCAGGTTGTTACATTCCTCAGTTTTAGTGAATTTTCTTTAAAAAAATTCACTAATGAGGATATCCCGACTTTTGAATTTTGAAAAAATTTCTTCAAATGACCGCGAACTAGGCCCCCTAGAACACATATCCGGGGTCCGTTTCAATTTTTATATGTTTATATATATATATATATATATATATATATATATATATATATATATTTATATATATATATATATATATATATATATATATATATATATATTTATATATATATATATATTTATATATATATATATATATATATATATATATATATATATATATATGTATCACACCGATAACTCAAAAAATAATAGGCCGATTTTGACTAAATTTGGTGGAAAAATTCCTTTTGCAAATGGCTTGGATAAGTTCGTTAGCCAGGAAAATCTGCCCGGGTTTTCCCGGAAAATTTTGTGTTTTCTTTCGAAAAAAATTTATATCTTCGGAATTAACAAAGTAAGGGCAACCAAATTTGGTACGCTAGTTAATATCCTTATAGGTAAGCCACCTACCAAAATTTAGCTATGTACGTCAAAAGATAAAAAAGTTATAGGCATTTAAAGAAAAATAAATTGGGGTTTTCCTCAAAACGTCAAAGTTGCGATTTAAAACGTCAAAATCGGCAACATTTAGGCAAAGAACTTGAATCTAATACGGGATATGGAAATCAAATGTCTCAAGAAGGATCTTTTACAAACTCTGAAGTCTTAGTTTCAACCGTCATTGTCCTTCATTTTACTAAAATGTTTCCAGAAAATTCATTTCAAATAGACCCTTTCTCTGATGCTTGGCAGTAGCCTTAGCTTTAGAGTTTATCGTTTAATGGTATATAATTTTTGTCGAATTTTCGTAAAAAATCAATAAAGCTCAATATATCCGTTATTATACAAGGTATGAAGAAAATTTGTATATATTAATTATAGGGTGTCTTGAGCTACATCTTAAAAAAATATTTCTACAATCACAGGATGGCCCATAAGTCGTTGGTGATACAAATTTTCTTTTTTTTTAATCAAACACGCCTTATGTTATTGCATTTTTGAATTTTTCAGCGATGCATGTTTGTAATAAAAGAAATTAGGGACGCAGCAAGTGCGTTATGGTAGCGAATTTTCATTAAATGCTTCAAATTTGAATAGCTCAATTTGCTATTAACCTATAAGGTTGACCAAGAAACGAGTTTTTCCGGGAACACTTTAAGTTTACTTTTGGAAATTTTTGTACATTTTCACACAATAAAGTTATTTTTATGAAACATGGCACATTATTTTTACTATATAGGTTATACTGGTAACCAAAATTGATGCCTGCTTTCTTAAAAAGGAAACACACATATTTGCAATTAAAAACATTTTTATGAAAATTCACTACCATAACGCACTTGCTGCGTCCAGAGTTTTTTTGTTATAAAATCACTTTATTTACAAAATAAAAGACATATTCTCTAAATAAATGAACAAAAATATAAATACATTATATTCCATAATATTAATTACGCGAACCTATTACGCATTTTTAACGGCAAAGCTCCACTTTTTTTGTATAACGGATAGGTATGTACAAAATGTGATACATGTAAAAAAAAGTTTGGACGTAGCAAGTGCGTTATGGTAGTGAATTTTCATAGAAATAATCTGAAACCAAATATATATATATATATATATATATATATATATATATATATATATATATATATATATATATATATATATATATATATACATATATATATATATATATATATATATATATATATATATATATATATATATATATATATATATATATATATATATATATATATATATATATATATATATATATATATATATATATATATATATATATATATATATATATATATATATATATATATATATATATATATATATATATAACAATTTTAGCTGACCCCGGATAGGGGTTCTAGGAGTCCTAGATCGCGCTCTTTGTAGAATTTTTTTCAAAATTCAAAAGTCGGGATTTTGTTATTAGTGAATTTTTTCTAGTGTTTTTTTTTCTGAGATAATTCACTAATAGGGCTGCAAATTGAATCATAACTTCCACATAGCTGTGATATTCTACTCTCTTCAGAAGACATTCTCATAAAACTAATTTAGGGCCCATGACTAGAGCACAAAGAAAATATTCGTATTCTTATACCCACAAAACTTCTGAAACTTTTTATTACCCGCGTTTTAAGGAAAACATGTCAATTTTCCCCAAATTACACCTCATTTAGCCCGTACCCGCTGAAGCGATCTTACTCAAAAAAATTCGAAGCGTTCCTTTGTCGGGTCTAACTGTATACCAAAATTTGAAGAAGATATCTCAATTTGTTTCTAGTTATTGCACCTAGTAACAGACAGACGTACAGCCGACAGACCGACCGACCGACAGACAAAAACCCTCGTTCCAGAATCAAGTTTTCTATATGTTTTGGGACTTTTAACGTCGTTTTAACAAACAAAAAAATCGAAATTTCTGTGACTGATATTCCACCCCCACACATTCTAGCCCTAATTTAATTTCAGCACAGAATACCAGATGTTTTCTGAAATTTGATGTTTTCTAATAAGCAAGCCCTAAAACGTTATATTACTCGAGTTTTAACAAATAAATGTAATTTTTCAGAAAATCACCTCCTATTCATCCCGTACCCACTGGAGGGATTTTAGCTGAAAAATACCCGCACCGTTCGCATGTCGGGTGCTAACTGTATACCAAATTTGAAGAAGATATCTTAATTCGTCCTAAAGTTATCGTGGCTACTAGTAGAGAGACCCACAGACAAACACAAATTTAGTTCCAAAATTAAGTTTTTAGTGAATTTTCTTAAAAAAATTTAAAAGTCTGGACGCAGCAAGTGCAGTATGGAAGTGAATCTTCATAAAAATGTTTTTAATAGCAAATGCGAGCAGGCCACGATCTGATTACTGGTATAGCCTATGTAGTAGAAACAACGTACTCTATTTAATCAAAATTTATTATTGTTTATAAATGTACAAAAATTTTCCGAAAATAAACTTAAATGTTGGTTTCCTAGCCAACAACCCTTACGTTAATAGCAAATTGAGTTATTAAAATTTCAAGGATTTACTGAAAATTCGTTACCAAAACGCACTTACTGCGTCCAGATTTTTTCTTACAAACATCATATTTCGATAAAAATTGCAAAAATGCATTAACGAATTTGTCTACGAAAATTAGTTAAAAATTATAGACCGCTAAACCATAAACTTCACTAAACATACGATGAAAGCATCAACTTAACTAAACTGACAGCCAAAGCATCAGAGAAAGGGCGTATTTGAAATGAATTTTCAGTAAATATTTTAGTAAAATAAAGGACAATGACGGTTGGAGCTGAAACTTAAGGGTTCGCAGAACAATGTTCTTCCAAATTTTTCTTTTCGAAATCCGTATTTGTTTCACGTTCTTTGTCTAAACCTTGCCAATTGTGACGTTTTAAATTGCGAGTTTGACGTTTTGAGTAAAACTCAAAAATTATTTTCTTTAACTGCCCATAACTTTTTTGTCTTTAAACTCAGAGATCTAAATTTTGGTAAATTTTTTATAATACAAACACGCGTATCAAATTGGTTGCCCTTACTTTGTTATTTCCGGAGATATATTTTTTTTTAGTAAGAAAACACAAAATTTCCCGGGATAACCTGGGCCGCTTTTCCTACATAACGAACTTATCCAAGCCACTTGCAAAAGGAAGGTACTCACCAAATTTGATCAAAATCGGCTAATTATTTTTTCAGTTATCGGTGTGATACACACACACATCATTTGAAAATTATTTTTTTTTAATTCAAAACCGGGATCTCCTCATTAGTGATTTTTTTTAGAAAATTCACTAAAACGTTATTTGGTAACTCATACTTTCATATAACAGAACACAATGAGAAATCTAATTTATCATTCAACCTAAATCTATTCAAATTTTGCACCTAAATATTAAGTTTTAGCGAATTTTTCGTAAAAGAGATTTGTGTTTATATATATATATATATATATATATATATATATATATATATATATATATATATATATATATATATATATATTGTTTATATATATATATATATATATATATATATATATATATATATATATATATATATATATATATATATATATATATATATATATATATATCACACCGATAACTCAAAAAACAATGGGCCGATTTTAATGAAATTTGGTGTGTAGGTAACCTTTTGCAAGTGGCTTGGATAAATTCGTTGGCCAGGAAAATCCGACCAGTTTTTCCTGGAAAATGTTGGGTTTTCTTTCGGAAAATTTTTGTATTTCCTAAAATAACAGAGATATGACAACCAAATTTGACATATACGTTTTTACTATCAAACTTACCCTACACACCAAAACTTAGATCTTTATGTTAAACCAAAAACAGTTATAGGCATTTAAAGAAAAAAAAGGTGCCACTGGTGATCAGAGGAAAGCACAAGAACAAAATATTTGGTGTGATTAACAAAACCAACTGAATATTACATACAACGGTTAAGTAGTAGCAGAAAAAATATTTTGAAATTTTTTAAATTTTTCTTCTTGAAACGTCAAAATCGCGATTTGAAACGTCAAAATTTGCAATTTTCAGACAATAAGTTTAAAGCAAATACGGATTATGTCGAAAAATTCTCTTAATAAGTGTGTTTCACAAAGCATTAAGTTTCAGCTTCAACCATCACTGTCCTTCACTTTACTAAAATGTTTTCGGAAAATCCATCTCTGAGGCTTCGGCAATAGTTTCCGCTATATAGTTTATGGTTTAATACTCTATATTTTAGCAAATTTTCGTAGAAAAGATTCGTTATTAAGAAGGCCGCGACTTATGAAGTTTAAAAAAATTTCCTCAAATAAGCGCGAACTAGAACCCCTAAAACCCATATACAGGGTCAGTCTCAGTTTTTGCCTGTTTAAACATATACAGGGTGACGCATTTCTAGGGTAAAGCCCAATATATCCGTTATTATACAAGATATGAGGAAAAAGTATACACGTTAATTATAGGGTGTCTCGAGTTGCATCTTGTCAACCTATTTTGACAATTACAGGGTGGCCCATAAGTCGTTGCTCATATACGCTTTATTTTTAGCGACTTTTCAACAAATAATTTTTGAAACTGAAACTTGAAAAGTATCACAGAGATAAGTCACCTGGGGTTTTCTATATGTTTTTTTAAAGTAGTAACGATTTCCAAAAGCGCAATCGTTACAAGCGTTCATCACATTTCTTGATAAAAACATAAGTAGGGTCCCTAGAACTGAAGGCCAAGGTCCTAAACAATTTATATTTTAACAGTAATGGAACCAAAAAATAATCATTAGTAGACCTGCTCCTTCTTGAGCGCAGTGACAAGACAGACAAACGCAATAAAAACAAACATAATCTTGTTTGATCAAAAAAAAAGCGTCAAGGAAATTACAAAAAGTCTGGACGCAGCAGGTGCGTTATGGAAGTAAATTTTCATAAAAATGTTTTTAATTACAAATATATCGCTCGAATGCGAGCACGCATCAATTTGGTTACCGGTATAACCTATATAGTAGGAACAATGTACCATATTTTATCAAAATAATTATTTGAAAATGTACAAAAATTTTCCGAAAATAAGCTTTGAATGTTTCCGAGAAAACTGGTCTCCTAGCCAATTAAGCTTAGGTTAATAGCAAATTGAGTTATTGAAATTTGAAATATTTAATGAAAATTCGCAACCAAAACGCCCTTGCTGCGTTCATACAAAAATTTTCCAAAAATAAAGTTAAATGTTGGTTTCCTAACCAACAAAACTTACGTTAATAGCAAATTGAGTTATTGAACTTTGAAGGATTTAATGAAAATTCGCTACCAAAACGCACTTACTGCGTCCAGATTTTTTCTTACAAACATGCATCATATTTCGATAAAAAAAATGCTAAAACGCAGTAACGGATTTGTTCTACGAAAATTACCTAAAAATCATAGACCGTTAAACCATAAACTTCACTAAACCCAGAGCGAAAGCATCAACTTAACTAAACCGACAGCCAAAGCATCAGAGAAAGAGTCTATTTGAAATGAATTTTCTGTAAACATTTTAGTAAAATGAAGGGCACTGATAGTTGAATCTGAATCTTAAGGGTTCGCAGAACACTCTTCTTGCAACATTTTCTTTTCACAATCCGTATTTGTTTCACGATCTTTGCTTAAACATTGCCAATTTTGACGTTTTAAATTGCGAGTCTGACGTTTTGAGGAAAACTCCAAAATTTGTTTCTTTGGTGCCCGTAACTGTTTTGTCGTTAAACTTAGAGACCTAAATTTTGGTGTATGGTTCACTCCTTACAATACAAATACGCCTACCAAATTTGGTTGCCTTCACTTTGTTATTTCTGGAAATATAATTTTTTTAGAACGAAAACACAACATTTTTCGGAAAAACATGGTTCGATTTGGTTAACGAACTTATACAAGCCACATGCAAAAGGAAGGTACTCACTAAATTTGATCATAATCGGTCCATTATTTTTTGAGTTATCGGTACCATATATATATATATATATATATATATATATATATATATATATATATATATATATATATATATATATATATATATATATATATATATATATATATATATATATATATATATATATATAAACACGGATCTCCCCATTAGTGAATTTTGTTAAGAAAATTCACTAAAAAAGAAAATTTGAATCACCAACGACCCTGTAATTGTAGAAATATTTTTTAAGATGTAGCTCAAGACACCCTATAATTAATGTATACAATTTGTTTTCGTATCTTGCATAATAACGGATGTATTGAGTTTTAAAGATTTTGTACGAAAATTCGACAAAAATGATATACCATTAACCGATACACTCTATAGCCAACACTACTGCCAAAGCATCAGAGATAGGGTCTATTTGAAATGAATTTTCTGGGAACATTTTTAGAAAATGAAGGACAATGACGATTGATACTAAGACTTCAGGCTTTGTGAAACATTCTTGTTGAGACATTTTCCTTCCATAGCTCATATTAGTTTCAGGTTCATTGCCTAAATATTACCAATTTTGACGTTTAACATCGCGACTTTGACGTTTTGAGGAAAACCCAATTACTTTTTAAATGCCTGTAACTTTTTGTTCTTTAACCTACAGAGCTAAATTTCGGTAGGTTACCTACACATAATGATATTAACCCGCGTACCAAATTTTGTTGCCCTTACTTTGTTAATTCCGGAGATATAAAATGTATATATAAAGTCTGAAACCGGCCTCGGATTTGGGTTCCAGGGGTTCTAAATAGCGCTCATTTGAAGAATTTGTTTCAAAATTCAAAAGTCGGGATCTCCTCATTAGTAAATTTTTTTTTAAAGAAAATTCACTAAAACATGCTGATTTGCCAATAATTTTGTGAAGTGTATAAAAAGTGGGCTTATTTACAAAAAAGTTGACATAACACATTGTTTCGTTCATCAATTTGGATCTTATGTGCAAACAAAATGATTTACGTGCCATTTTACATATGTTTATAAACTGTACTTAAACCCTTTAAAGCCAAGACCACACAACTACCAGATATGAAAAATAGTTTCTTACCAAAACGCTATCATCATCCAGGAGACAAAAAACGGCAACGCCATTAGTTGAAGGGTGAATTTCCTTCCCAGAACATTGCTTAAGAATCCTGAAGGAATGGCACCTAAAAATGCACCCAGTGTTAAAAGTGATCCTATCCAAGCACCCTCGCTCTCTGTTATGCATCCTTCTTTTACTAGCTTTGGGATGGCAGAAGAAGACCAAGACAGGCACATGCCAAGGCACAAGGCAATGAGCGTTGCTGAAATAAGAAACGATTATGTTTGTGTCCATATTTGTGTCATTATTTTCTATATTAAGGTATGAACTGCTTCTGTATGGCTAGGATTATTATTTGAAAGAAGTCAGAATGCACCAACTACGTTATAGTAGCGAATTGTCATTAGTTTTGTAATGATTAATCGTAAGTGCATAAAAGTATGCAAAAATGGGAGCCGTAAGACAGAAGTCAGTAAAAGTGTTTGTGTAGGAGCGTCCTAAAGAAGCTACAATTTTAACAAAATTAGTTGTGCCAATTTCAGAAAGTTTTAAACATTTATTTAATTAGGCATTACATCTGTAACTATATTGTGTCTCTTTACATACGCAAGCAAATACTTATTTGCACCATACATTGTACTATCTATATCCACAATAAACTCTTTTCTTTATTTATTTTTATTTCAACAGCACACCACAAGGGCTTACAGCCTAAATACTATCGTACCGTGGGTGTCGACAAGGTGGAAAGAGGGAATATATTAGGTTTGGAGGTTCGAAGGAGAAGGAAAAACATGTGCCGGCAAGGAATTCCACAACTTGGAAGTCCTCGGGACAAAAAAGCGGGCATAACAATCTGTTCTATGTCTGGTAGCCTAGACAGTAAAAGGGTGCGCATTCGCTCTGTTCCCCTGGTAGATCTGTTTCGGGCAGCAGGTGGAGGAACTATCGAAGAAAGCTCCTCTGAGCAGTGCCCTTGCAGATATCTATACAAGAGAGAGAGGTCACCAACGGCACGTCGGTGGGCAAAGGATGACAACCTTTGGGTGAGGGTAGGGTCACCGATGCGATGTATAGCTCTCTTCTGGATGGAGTGCAGGATAGCGAGTGTAGAAGCGGCAGCAGCACCCCATATGTGGGAGCAGTATTCGAAGTTTGGTCTTATTTGTGAAGTATATAAGATTAGCTGGTAAAAAGTGTTTGCGAGCCGAGAAGAGGAAACCTAATTTCTTAGCAGCCGCTTCTGCAATTGATGTGACACGTTGGTGCCAATTGAGATTTCGATCCACAGAAATGCCAACAAGTGAAAAGGACATATTACTTTGAATAACTTGGTTGTTCATTATGATGGGTCTAGGGCTGGTGTATCTCTTATGAGAAAGAAAGCAAGACTGTGATTTGGTGGAGTTGAATTGTACAAGATTTATACTTCCCCAGTCTAACATTTTTTGGAGATCCACGGAGAAGGAACCCTCCATGAGTCTCGATCCTCATTTAATTGGGCTAAAGATACATGCTTAGAATATTGTATATGTGAGTGGAGGGTGCTGTCGCCCGCGTAACTGTGAACTGGGTTGGATGTGCTAGAGAGGAGGTCATTGATGTGGAGAAGAAACAAAGTAGGGGCTAAAGCTGAATCTTGAGGAACTCCTGCATTAATTGGATACAGTTTGGAGGAATAGCCATCCACGACAACATTAATGCTCCGGTTGGAGAGGAAATTTGCGGTCCAGGTAAAGAGTTTTGTGGTAGGCCATAGGCCGAAAGTTTATTAAGCAGCGCTGCGTGCCAGACCTCGTCTAATGCTTTGGATATGTCTAGAGCGACAATCTGGGATTCACCGTGTAGTTCCATAGACTTGTTCCAAGAATGGGTGACAAAGGAAAGGAGGTCGGCAGTTGATCTGCGCTGTCGGAATCCATACTGCCTATCGTGGATTAGAATGTGTTTCTTAAGAAATTTTAGTAATTCGGTGTTTATATACTTTTCCATCAGTTTAGAGACGACTGAAAGGAGAGTAATAGGCCAGTTGTTGCTAGGAAGCGCTTTGGATCGTTTCTTGGGGACGGGTTGTACTCGAGCAGTTTTCCAGTTACTAGAGAATATGCCTCTATTGTAAGATGTCTGAAACAGACGAGCCAGTACAGGAGCAAGTTCTGGTGCGCATTTCTTGAGAACAATTGCTGGGATCTCATCAAGGCCAGAGGCTTTCCTGGTATTAAGAGAAGAGAGCATCTTTCGTACCTTTTTAGTTTTGAAAATGATATCCGACATTTTATGCGCGACAATGGAGACTGTTGGTGGTTGAACATTTGGAGGTGGGTTGAGAGTAAGATTGCCGGCGAACAACGAGGCAAAAAGTTCGGTCTTGCCCAGGGCGGTACAAATAGTTTCATTCCTTGAAACAAAAGGTGGGAACGTGCTCTTGCAGAAATTATTCCCAATAGATTTAGCAAGAGTCTAGAAGGGTTTGCTGCCGTTGGATCTTGAGAGGACTTTGTTTTTGATGTGGTTATTAAACGAGTTTTTTGCCTCAGAAATAATGCGAACATAGCGGTTTCTTGCGTCGTTAAATGCTTGACGGTTTTTTTGACTGGGATTGTGTAAAAGCGTTTTGTGAGATTTGACCTTTTCAAGTCTGGCCTTGTCACAGGATTTGGAGATCCAGGGCTTTTGAGTGGCTACAGAGGGGTCAGGATGAGAGAAGCAGAAGACGCCCATAGAAATGAGGAAAAGTAATCTCGCATTTCGTCCCAGTCGCGGAGTTGTAGTGCCAAACGATACGTGGGTGTGATGACTGTGTGACCTTGTGTTGCATTGCGCAGGAAGAAGTGACCATGCCGAGGTCTGAGCGACCAAGGGGGGCGGAGACTGATATATTATAGCAGTCAGGATTTGTAGTAAAAAGGATATCCAAGGGATTTGAGCTGTGTGTTGGGATGCGAGGAAAGTAAGTAGGTTGCTGAACCATATTGGCTAAAGAATTTCTGACTGCAAAGGCCTCCGCTGCTCTTCCTTTTGGATCGGTTTTTGAAGATCCTAGCCATTCCTTCTTATGGACATTGAAGTCACCAAGAATAGTGACCTTGGAGGAAGGATATTCAGAAATCAGATGGTCGGTTTTTTCAGAAAGGTAGTCAAAGAGCTGGACAAAGTTGTTCTCAGAAGGTGACCGGAAATCAACAGATGAATTTAGTTCAGCCCTGAGAGAGAGAGAGAGAGAGAGAGAGAGAGAGAGAGAGAGCAACATAGCGCAACTTACTTTGTCTCCTAGGCATATCCTGAACCTATTTCGACTTATTTATCTTACATTTATATAGCTGGGTTTATAAACAACTCACTTCAAAACAGCAAATTTTTTCCATCACGAAATTTCACTCAAATCGTGTGACACTATGTTGGTTATAAATGTTAGTAACCAAAATCATTTAATATATCCAGTTTTATTTATTCTATTTAACCTTATACCATACAGTAATAACCCTTTTTAACAACAAAGAATATACTTCGCAGTATCTTCCAAATTATGCTGAATTTAAGTATGGAAAAACATGAATTACAATTATTCAACAAAACCGAATTTTGGAACATCGTTCTTTACCTAAAATTCAGTATAAAAGGTGATGTTAGAAGTAAGTAGTTTGAATTTTGTATCATCAAAGATGTGTTGTGGTAATTTGGGTTCTTCAAGTGTACTTATCAGTGCTCATCACAGGTTCTAATCGTTACTTAGTGACGTTCAATTGCCAAGTTGTTGATGAGGCGGTTTCTCCTCTTTTGAATTATCAAAATATGTCGAAAATAATTAATATAAGGTATGAAAAAGACAAACAAAAGTCCCCCTAAATGACGCGTAGAATTTAAAAAAAAGGCTGGACGCAGCAAATGCGTTAGGGAAGTGAATTTTCATAAAAATGTTTTTAATAACAAATATCTCCCTTTAATGCAAGCAGGCATCCATTTTGCAACCGGGATAACCTATGTAGTAGAAAATATGTACCATATTTTATCCAAATAACTTATTGTTTGAAAATGTACAAACACCTTCTGAAACTAAACTTAAAATGTTTCCGAGAAAACTCGTTTCATAGCCGACGATCCTTAGGTTAATAGCAAATTGAGTTATTGAATTTTGAAGCTATAAAAACTCGCTACCAAAACACACTGACTACGTCTCGATTTTTTTACAAACATGCATCATATTTCAATGAAAAAATGCAAAAATGCAATAAGGAATGTTGAAGAAAAATGTAGGTAACACCAAAGACTTATGGGCCAGCCTGTGATTGTCAAAATAATTGTATATGATGCAGCTCAAGACACCATATAGGTAAGGTATACAATTTTTTCTCGTATCTTGCACAATAACAAGTATATTGAGCGTTACCGTAGAAATGCGTCACCCTGTGTATATGTAAGCAGAAAGTAAACCCGGATATGGATTCTAGTGGGCCGAGTTTACGCTCATTTGAAGAAAGAAAAAGAATATTTCTATGCAAATTTGCTAAAAATTTAGACCGCTAAACCACAAACTACTGCCAAAGCATCAGAGAAAGGGTCTATTGTATGTACAGCGACTCGGCCACGCTCGATATGGAAGACTGGCAGGTATATCCAGTAGTACGTTAATTGTATTAACGTCTTTTCTATTTTCAGCAAACAATTTTTATTTACAATGGATTTTTACTCATATTTGAACGAACTGAAGGAAAATAACGACTTAGACACCGATCTAGGAACTTGCTAGTCATTTCGTGTCGTATTTTTCACTCACGTTCGTACCTAAACCTGACATAATTATCAATTTTGACGTGTTAACTCTTTGTCTCATGAGATTTAATTAATTAAAAATTAACATACCCCTACCTTTTTTGTCTTTTAACATAGAGATCTCACGTAAATGAGCGTACCAAATTTAGTTGCCCTTGCTTTGTCATTTTAGAAGATATAAATTTTTGTAGAAAGAAAATCAAAATTTTCCAGGAAAACTTACGACGATTTTCCTGGCCATAGAACGTATCCAAGCCATTTACATAAGGGAGGTATGTGCCAAATTTGATCAAAATAGGCCCATTATTTTTTGAATTATATATATATATATATATATATATATATATATATATATATATATATATATATATATATATATACATGTAAAAATTGAAACTGACCCTGGATATGGGTTCTAGAAGGCCTAGTTCGCGCTCATTTCAAGAAATTTTCTCAAAATTCAAAAGTCGGGATCTCCTCATTAGTGAATTTTTTTTAAGAAAATTCCCTAACAGAAAAATATACAGGTGTTCCCTTTGAGACAACGTGGTTTAGAGCAGCTTTCGGTATAACCACAGGCACCAGATAAGTACACACACTTAGAGCACCAGGATAATAAAAAAAGTTGATTTAAGGGATCAGCAGTGTTTGTTTAGCCTACCAATTTCTTCGGAGCCACATGTCAGTCTTATCACCTCTAACAAATTAGTTACTTGAAAGATCAAGTATATCACTGTTTATGTATGCAATTGTAGCAGCCACAGGTAGCGAAATGGTGTTCTTACCCAAACTTACGGCAAGAAACTGAGGTGCCTTTTTTGAATTGTTAGCTACAGTTAGTTGAATCCTTGAGTCTTCAGATTGTAGACATTTTATCTGAGACATTTTCTTTACAAATTTGCACTACCACAGTCATCGAAACATAAAACTACTAATCTACACGCGTTTAACTCTTCGACATTGTAATACTAAAATTTTCGAAACACTGTTATCAGTGTTTTGCGGGTCACTAGAGCTAAGTTCACATGATAATAACTTCATTTACCTGATAATATTTTTTAATTGTAGTCGCCAATTATATTCGAGTTTGCCTGATAAAGTCTACACCACTAAGAATTAAATATTATTTGTAACCTATCACCTATTAACAAATGCGTAGGCATTATTTAGTTTCAATTACACAACTCGCAAATTTCACCAGCTAATCTCTATACCTTATATACTTCACAAATAAGACCAAACCTCGAATACTGCTCCCACATCTGGGGTGCTGCTGCCGCTTCTACACTCGCTATCCTGGACTCCATTCAGAAGAGAGCTATACGTCTCATCGGTGACCCTACCCTCACCCAAACGCTGCCATCCCTTGCCCATCGACGTGCCGTTGGTGACATCTCTCTTTCTTTTATAGATATCTGCACGGGCACTGCTCAGAGGAGCTTTATTCCATAGTTTCTCCATCTGCTGCCCCCAACAGATCTACCAGGGGAACAGAGCGAATGCACCCTTTTACTGTCCAGGTCACCAGACATAGAACATCTTGTTATGCCCGCTCTTTTGTCCCGAGGACTTCCAAGTTATGGAATTCCTTGCCGGCACATGTTTTCCTTCTCCCCCAAACCTCCAAACCTTTAGGTCCAGAATTAACAAGTTGCCTCTTTCCTCCTTGTCGATACCCATGGTACGATAGTATTTAGGCTGTAAGCCCTCGTGGTGTGTTGTTGAAATAAAAAAAAACAAACTGTCTATTACTATATGAGCGACTATAGGAGTGATAATTATTGAGGAAAGAGTTTGCCTATGTTGGCTCTAAATGCACAAAATATTTCTTGAAAAAGATGGATATGATGTATTAGTCAATTTTCTTTAAAAAAATTCACTAATAAGGAGATCCCGACTTTTGAATTTTGAAATTTTTTTTCAAATGACCGCGAACTAGGCCCCCTAGAACCCATATGCATGGTCAGGTTCAATTTTTATATGTTTAGTGGCTCGGATAAGTAGGTTAGTCAGAAAAATCGCCCCAGGTTTACCCGGAAAATTTTGTGTTTTCCTTCGAAAAAAACTTATATCTCTTGAAATAACATAGTAACGGCAACCAAATTTGGTACGCTGGTTTCTGTCATAAAGAGTATCCTATCCACCAACATTCAGATCTCTATCTTAAAAGACAAAAAAGTTAGAGGTAAATTAATTTTTTATCTGATTCAAGAAAGTTAAAACGTCAAAATTGATTGAGTACGAATGTAAGTGATAAATACTACAAGAAATGACTAATAAGCTCCTAGATATGTGTCTAAGTCGTTATGTTCCTTGATTGCGGTAATATATAAGCAAAAAATCCATTGTAAAGAAAAATGGTTTTGTGTAAATTGTAAAACGTTGACCAGTTAACATGTATTATGGCATGTACGTGCTAGTAAATATATCGCAGCTCAGTGGCTAAGTCCCTGTACATCGTATCATCGACTCCTACATGACGAGTTCTAATCCTAGTTAGTGACTTTACTTTTTATCAATTTTTTTAATCCCATTTCCCTTTACCGTTATCTAATCATATTGTTGTTATTCTGATTAAGTTTTGTAAAAAAAATTATTTAATAAGGAAGAGATGAAAACTTTTAAAACTTAATTCAATTTGAAAAGCATATCTGGTTGTTTGTTCTTGCCCTAAGTTATTGAAACCTTTCCATATTTAATACCGTCGTAGACTTTTCCCGTGGCTTCACAAGTGCTTGTTTTAATGAATTTTCTTTAAAAAAAATCACTAACGGGGAGATTCCCACTTTTAAATTTAGCAGTTTTTTTTCAAATGAGCGCGAACTAGGCCCCCTAGAACCCATATCCCGGGCCAGTTTCAATTTGTTGAGTTGATGTAGTCTACAAGTTGGACTGTAAAAATTGTTCTCTTTCTTATATAGGTCAGACCTCACAGTCTGTTGGTAGGAGGATTAGCCAGCATAGGAGTGACTCCAGACTTAGACCCGATAGATGTGCATTGGCGCATCATGTGTCAATCTAGGGTCATAACATAGATTTTGAAAATGTCAAAATATTGGATAGAGAAACCAATCTAAAAAAACGTTCCCTTCTTGAAATGTGTCGTATTCTTGAAAATGGCACTATGAACTCTAAATCAGATATTCAAAATTTAAGTAACATATATAATTATGTAATACTATTTGATAGGTCTGAGAGCGCCTCTATGTTAGCCGGTTCCATAACTTAGAATAAGAAAATAAATTATAAAATTCATCAATAGAGTAACAATACTGTGATCAATGATGGTTTCTTAGTTTGCAATGTCTATGGTCGGTGTTCTAACGTGAAAAAATTGGATTAGATGTCCAAATTCTTATACGTGAATTTCTCAAAGCTTTTTTATTATCTTAACCTCACTGACTCTTTTATATGCTTCTTCATGACTGGCTTTGAATGTTTTTATTGTACAAATGTTACATGTAGTTTTTAAAATGGTTGTTACATTTCTGTTTTTGCATGTCCTTGTGGCACATTTTCTCTGATTTGGTGTTTTTGGCTTTGCTTTTTAATTAGTTACAGTGATGTAAGTGTTCATTATTGTATAATCTAGATGTTATGTTACCTTTAATTCATTTTTAGTGCTCCTGAAGATGCTTGGGACCCCAAGCGAAATATATCGAGTATTTAGTACAAAGTGACTTTATTTAAAATATAGCCCTCTCTTTTGGTCGTAACTGCCCTTAATATATATATATATATATATATATATATATATATATATATATATATATATATATATATATATATATATATATATATATATATATATACATATAAACATTCAAACGGACATTGCACATGGGTTCCAGTTTCACCAAAATCGTAAATTAAGGAAAATATTTGTTTTTAATATTTGTTGCGTTGCATATAAAATATGCTACGTAGGCTTTGGTGTATAAGTTTTAAATTAAAATAATAAATTAATAAGTGGAACAAAATTTGTTGCGTAACAAAGAAGTACTACAAAACAACTAAAGATTATGTAAACTAGTGAAACAGTTCTTATTCTTATTAAAACATAAACTGGCACTACATTTTCAAAATTTTATTTACATGAATCCTACAATTAGAAAATATAACTCCTAAACGCTTACCCATTCAAGTGGGAAACTGTAAATTGTGATCAGATCTCACATTTTTTGGAGGTAATTGACCTCGACTTCAACTTTTTTGCTGTCTTGTAATGTCTTCTCAATGTCTGATGTACGTCCACTCTGGCGGCGTTGGTAAACTCCCATCATACATAGCGCCTGATCTATTATTTCAATTACAAAATTTTCGAGTTCAAGTATCTTGTTTCACCTCTTTCAGCTGCAACACGTTTTTACAAACGCTAGGAATTAACTACTGTCATGTCCAATAAATGATGAAAAATCGAAAATACCACTTCCTAGACTTTATCTTTGTTCGATACCGGCTTATCAAGTTATCTAATAAGTCGACTCCCCCCATATGCTTATTATATTCTTTGTCTAATTGGAGACAATTGAAGACCCTACTGCAAAAAGGGGACAACTCCACAAAAGTAGTTTTCGAGTAATTGGAAAAAAACGCTTAATTCCTATAATTTGATAAATATCATTTTCCCTTTTTTTACAGTATGATCGAATTAGTTAGCTATTTTAGGCACCTAGTTCATTTCAATATATTCATCAATTTTAACTCAAAAAAATAGAAACTGTTGGAGTTATCCCTTTTTTTGCCCCAAAATTATTATTATTTTTGGTAGAGAACATCAAAAAACAAAAAATGATTCATGTTCTGAATAATCTTTATTAAATAAATTTGACGGTAACATAAAATTAACTTCATAACATTTTCATATTTTGCGTTCTTGTCAGGTAGTTCGTTACAATAAGCTGGTAAAGCTTCGGCCAATGCGGGCAGTACAGTTGACTTTTGGATTGCGAAACTTACGAACATCATGATATTAGTAGACTTACTGCACTGGATGGTAGAGACGTCAGAACAGTAAACAAAGACCTTGTACTGGCTTATGTTGAATCGTTCTCTGTTACTGTTCACTGTGACTAGTTTAAAATGAGGCTTTAGGAGTTTAACAAGATTTTTAATTTGATCTTGAGTGACCATTATAATAGAAAATCTACGTGAAAACTTGTCCATTATTTGCATATACTCCTAAGGAACGTATACTGTTTCAACTTTTCTTATTGATTTCTCAGGTACCCCAAAGCAGCGATCACAGGGGAGGAAACTATGCCCCGGCTCTGGAAATTTATGAGTAATTTTTTTAAATTGGCCTGATTGTACTAATGTATGAAGAAACTGTACCATTGTATGGTTCTTATTTTGAGCACAACAGTTATCCGAGAATAAGTATAAAGTATTGACATCCTTATGAAGACAATCTCAATATAGTGTAGAAAGAAGCTAATGGGTTCGTTGGGAGTTTTTCTGCCCTCAGTTTCATCGTAAACGTAGAAGTGAGCAATGCCATTTTCCCCAGAGTAAATGCAGAAGTTGAAAAGCCATAACTGTCTTAAATAAAATGCATCCCCTGATGAAAATCTTGGCAAGGGGATAATTTGCTGATAATCAAACGATAGCACCTCAATGTTGCTATTTTACTTAGCAGGCGCAGTTTTCTGGGACAGATCTTCAAAAAATGATTGCGCTTTTCTATGATGCAATTCTTTCTCAGTTTTTATTTGCTTGAGACGCTTATCTGAGAGTGATTTAGATTTAGACTCGTTTTTCAACTGATCACAAACTTGACAACTATCAGTTCTTGGATTACCACATTTAAGCTTAAAATTAGCTTTAAAATATCGGAAATAAAAGTCGTAAGTTCCTTTTGGTTTGAAATCTGCTGTCTTCTCTTTCCTCTCCTCTAATAATATTTTCATGCCAGGTTCGAATTTTTCGATATATAACTCATATATTTTTTAACGTTTAGGTCGGGATGCAGGCAACAAGTTTTGTAGTTTCATTTCTGCTATAGTGTGAAGCACGTCTTGGGAAACTGTTGATCTGAAGATTGACTTGTTCAACGATTTCTTGTGGTATTTCATTCGGTCGATTATGATGCTTTCCTCGACGCTCATTAGGTGACGTTATTTCATTTGAAATAGATAAATGTTTTGCCAGAAGTTCCACTCGCTTTTTAGAAATGCCATGAATGGCGCAAAATGTCCTTTTACAAACATCTACAGCAATATTTCCAATTCGAATTCTATATTTATATACAGCAGCGCAAAGTTTGCCGAGACTATTTTTTTGGACGAGAACGAACCCGAGTATGAGACGTGATATTACCAAGCAGATAACGGTCTTGTGCAATTTTATCACCGATACCATTAAATTTTGATAAAATATCATTCCGCATATTATCATTGACTTTTCAAAAAAAAAATAATTACAACGGCAATCTACTCCCAAGACTCTAGCTGATTTTGGTTGATTTTCATAGTCAGTATGCACCATTCCTGATGCCAGATTTATTTTCCTTACATTCCTTTTCCGGTTAAGTTCATTTCTTGATTTCCGTTTCTTTATTCCGGATGTACTCGGATTTGAAATGGCAGTAACCTCACTTTCTGTATCACTATTATTAATCTCACTTTTTTCGCTAGGTTCATAGTTATCTGAGGAACCAGCACTAAAAGGCTCACTTTCTACTTCACTTGTATCACTCATAGTTACTTTTATTGGCAGAAAAGTGACACAAAAACCCTTCAATTTTAACAAACACACCACTTCATAGAAACACGTGTTGTATGCCTGCGTAAAATAGCCCAACAATGCAATATGTATGGTCTTATTGTCAACCGAATACTAAAATTGCTTGGTGCAAAATGGAGATAAATCCGGAGAAGCCTCATTCTTGCTACAAGCAATACTAGGGGATAAGTACATCAAACGGTCTAGAAGGTGGTGTTTATCACGGATTCACGTCGTTTTTACACCAACCGATGCAGATTTTTTTTGTACACAATTTAGTATAGAAAGGTCATTTTCCTAAAAAAAATGGAGTTACCCCCTTTTTGCAGCAAGGTCTTCAATTAGCATCTACTATCTTATTTTCTTTTTTAACGCATCTCTCCACCTTTGCTTTAGGCAGTGTGCCAGCAAAGGAAGAAACCAATACCACTGATGTATTATCTTTCCATATTAGGTACTGATGTTAGCGGTACACCATTCATTTGTGTAAAAGTTCTCTGCTCTCGCCACGATTAACCTTCTTCGTGATTTGATCATTTGGAAGTGGACAATTTTGAATACGATTTCATCGCATTGTTCCTAGGACCTTAGTGCTGCAGTACGCTTATTGTACAATTAGAGGAAATGAAATTTGATAAACAGGATTTTCCAAGAAAGTGTGGTTAAATATTGTTCATAAAAGTTTAGACTTTTTTTTAACTAATTCATACAACATTGTTTTTCATTAACTCGGATACATTTGTTTGCACAAAAGTTCGATAAATGTTTCAAAAAAATACACACAAGAAAATTTCTGCGACAATTTGCCTGAAACGTTGTTAAAAGAAAAAAGAAAAATGTTATATTTTCCCCGCAAACAAACAGTGATGTTATTTGAAGTTGATTACTTTGCGTCAAGGGGATCATGTGCATGAATACTGTCGATGACACAGATGTCAGACGATTACAGAGCACAAGGAAAATTCAATTTTGTGAACAACATGAATACCAAAACCTACGAAATAATCTCCACGGCATCATGTATACTAATGAATCTCAGTTTATTGGTAGTTTATCAATCCTGTTTGCTGTGATAAAATTAAACGTTGGCCGCTGTACTCTCATCAAATGTTTTCCTGTTATTGTAAATGCTAGGGATTCTCATTTTCATTTAAGTTTTAAATAAAGGTTATCACTAGGAAAATACAACATTATTGTCTTCATAACATAAGAATAAAGAAACCTTGTCGTAGCCAGTCTATATCTCTATTTCCCTCTCTTACTTTCTCGCGCTAATTAACTGTCGCTTGTGCACTTCATCTATTGGGTCAGGTTTTTAACAGGTTCTGCTTTTGGTCTACCACTTCCTTTTGCCCAAGCAAGTGCTATTTAAATGACAGTCAGAAACCTATTAGCTCTGAAAATATGTCCAAAAAACTTTGTTTTTTTTCGCTCAATTTCGCCAGCAGCATATTAGTGAATAATTTCCTTAAAAGATTAGCACTTTTAAATTAAATTAATATTATATATATATATATATATATATATATATATATATATATATATATATATATATATATATATATATATATATATATATATATATATATATATATATATATTAAAACACTAAAGCTGGGAACTTCTCCTGGGTTGGACGGCATAGGAGGTTCCGCTTTGAGGGCTATTTCAATCAGCATTTCAGCCCCGCTATCGTACTTAATAAATATGTCCTTTCGTAATGGATGTTTCCCAGAGGTATTGAAGATGTCTGCTATTGTTCCCATACACATAGGTGGTGACACAACTTTAATGGAGACCTATAGGCCCATATCCCTGATTTACAACATTGCAAAGATTTTTGAGAAGGTTATAAAGCTTAGGATGACTAACTATCTAAAAGAATTTAAGTTGCTGTCGGAGAGTCAGTATGGATTTCGTGATGGTAGATCCGCGCAGGATGCCATAGCGTACGTTATTGAGAGGGCTATTGCCGAGATGAACAACGGATCTCCAAGCATGTGCATTTTTATTGATCGCGCGAAAGCCTTCGACACCATGGACCATGGGAGGCTGTTGGATGTTTTGGAATCTGTCGGGTTTAGAGGAAACATACACAGGTTGCAAAAAGTTACCTTCTGGGAAGAAGACAATGTGTAAAGAGGGGTGAACACATTAGTGAGCAAAAAATAGTAGAATATGGAAACCCACAGGGCACAGTAATCGGCCCAATAATGTTCAACATATACATTAACGAATTGTTTGCACAGTCGTCTTAGGGTACTGTCGTTGGCTTCGCAGATGATACCGCCATATTCTACAGAGGAGAAACATGGGTAGAGCTGAAAAGTAAAGCCGAAGATGACTTCAAAAACATATCAGCGTGGTTTCACTCCAGATTGCTCACGATTAACTTCAACAAGACTAAATGTCTGCCTTTTTGTAGCTACGACAGCGGCTTGCCGTTATACGCGGCTTTGGAGATTAAAGATGGAGGTCATGGAACCGTGCGGATAGATGTCGTGAGGACGGTGAAATACCTGGGGGTGACAGTGGACTGTCATCTGAGATGGGATGAGCACATAAACAATCCGGTGTGCAAAATAGATTTTTGAGCAGCAGGTTTAAAATGTACCGAGATATGTTTGACCAAAAGCATCTAAAGATCATATACAAATATCTGGTTGAGACACATCTGCAGTACGCTACTATCATCTGGGGAGGAGCTGCAAGATGTTATATAAAAAGAATGGAAGTTGCTCAGAAGTGGATTTTAAAAATAATTGAGAACATATGTTATACTTACCCAAGTGATGACCTTTATGCGGAAATACGTGTCCCGGACCTCTCTCAGATTTAGCTGGGGTCTGTGGGTATCTGGCAACAAAAGAATAGAGGAAGACTCACTGAAGCATCCCATGGCTATCAGACTCGATCGATTGGGAGTGCCAGCATGATCCCGAGGTTTAATAAATCTCAGACCCGCCGATGTCATGTTCAAGTGGGACCAAGACTACGGAACTTCTTGCCACCGAATGTACAATCTGTGTGTGACATGCGATTGTTTAAGGTACTGCTGAAGGCTTGGATACTCGACTGGCCAAGACTGAATGCTCGTAGGATAATTCACGGGTAATGCCTGTTTTGTTGAAGCTGTGTCATATGAACATGTGTTATGTAAGGAAGTGAGTGAGAAATGAGCAAGTAAGTCATTGAGTGAGTGAGCGAGTAAGTGAGTGAGTAAGTGAGTGAGCAAGTATGTGTGAGTGTGATTGTTTCTAGTTTTGTACTGTATTTTATTTGTTTTGTCTTGGATCTTAAATTGTGACCATTTGTTGCAATAGTTAGGATTGTTTAGTTTTGTAAGTAATGTATATATAGTGTAAATGAAATATGTCTTGTGATCTTCCTTGTAGCCATGCGCTGTCTGCATTCTTGAGATAGCGCTGTTGTTCTCGATTGAGGACTGTTAAGTACAACATTTATATTCCAGACCCACGCACAAGTCTTTGACTTTTGTGGGATAGTTTGGATTTATTCTCCCTCTGTTGGTATTTTGTATAATCATTGTAACTGACTATTTATGTGAATTAATCTATATTATATTATATATATATATATATATATATATATATATATATATATATATATATATATATATATATATATATATATATATATATATATATATATTGCTATGATAAAAATCTAAAACAATACTTACAGTTTTCACGAAATATGTATGTACTCTTTTTGTAAATTGTATTTCATGACAATAAGTATCCAAAACCAGGTCAATACCAATCATTCATATTACACCACACTTGCCACGTGCAAACCATAAATAACAACACATTGTCACCAGACATAGTCTTTGTTACTGTTTTTTAGTACTGGATGAATGAGATATCAATAAGCTGAAAAAGAAATGTTTCATTTAAATCATTGTTGAAAATTATTATATAACCTATAATGGGGAACAATATTAGTAAAAAGTAACTAAGCTACATACCTAAAGGTGTATGTATAGCTTTAAATTTAAAACAGGTTAATTTTAAACCAAAGAAATATTGTCAAAAGATTTTACTTACATTATTTAAAAATAAAATGTATTGAAAAACACTCTGTATATTAATAAGAAGTGAAATAAGCACTCCTAAAGACAACAGTTTTTTAAAAGGACTTCCCAAGCAAGATTGAACATTCAAAAGTGTTTTTAATTATATTAAAAATCATTATTTATGTGTAGAATAAGTAAGGTTATCAAATGTCATATTTAGAGTTAGGAATTTTTTTTGTGAATGTCATTTGGGTGAAGGATTAATATGCATCTTAGGACAAAAGACGAGAAGAATGAAATGTTGAAAATAAATTCCAGACAGTTTGCTATGAATTTCATACAGGAACCGGAAATAAGCTTCGAGATTATTTTTCGACAATAACCGTTTTCCGTTTTTAAGAAAGTTGTTGATTGTTTGATGAGCTCCGAGAAAAGAGCGTCGTTTTCACCGTCCAGATAAATTATGAAATTTTATGTGAATTTTTGTGCGTAAACAGTGCCCAATATGTCCAACAAGTAAACAAGCAATTCAGTAGATGTTCAGACCAGAAAATCACGACGAGAAATGAATATACGGGTAATACACAGCAAATTATTACCTGTATCACCAATCATCAGACGCTAAGGTAGACTAAAATTAACATAACTATTATAAATAACAATCAAAACAAATGTCCTCTAAGTAATAATCAAGGCAAACGATCCATCTGTTATTGGAAAATAAATAATTATATGATAATTGCAGGTTTCATAAATATAACTGAAATTTAAACCAAATTCCCATAGTGTTTCACAAGCAAGATCATAGAGGGTGGATAGTGTATCAAACTCTAGGCAGAAAGAATTAATTTTAACCATTTTGGATTAACAATCAAAACAATTAAAAATTTCCAGTCACTCAATAAATTAACACTTTGTTAGTAATATTAAATGTTAGAGGATCCATTTAAAAAAAAATCTAGAATTTTCAAATCTAATTTAAATAAAAATAGTTTTCTACATTTTAAAGTTTATTGAGGTATTTTCTTTGAGGGTATATTTATAAAATCTATAGCAATTAATGGCATATAGCACCATTTCTAAGTTAGAACCGACTAACTGAGACTGGAGTCAGAAGCTGAGCAGCCGAGGAAGTTTTATTAAAGGGCAAGTATATTATTTGTATATATCTATGTTTATTGCTATTTAACAGAGGCAAAGAGTAGGCCACCAACTTTACACATTACACAGGCACATAAAGATTCAAATAAAACTGAAAACCCACAAATCATTTATTCAATTATAAACACTTTATTACACAATTTAATATAAAAATTTAGATAAATTGTGCATGGGCATTAAGTATAACCTGTAGGTATTATTGTCAAATCAAATTAAAATATTTTACATATATAAATTAAACTTGAAATCAAATTAAAATTAAACATATTCAACTATACTTAATCTAATAATATGAATATACAGGGTGATCTAAAACTATATATAATAAATATAAAACTTATATAAAAACACTATATACTATATACAAATATTTAACAATTTATAGACACCATTAGTAAAATCATTATCATTGACACCCAAATCGTGGGGTTTAAAAATATAAATATACAAACAAATATTCGAAACAAATATTCGAAATATTCGAAACTCGAGAGAATTTAGTAGAGTTGAAACACTTAAAATTCTTTTTAATGCATACGCCCAAAAATGGAGTATCTGTCGGTGGTGTAGAATCCTTTTTACAAGGTTTATTCTGATGTGGTGGAGAAAGTTCAGCGGAGGTTTGTTCGTTTTCTGCATTTTAAGTTTTTTGGATCTTATCCCAATTTTACACCCTACGTGAGTTTGCTTGCTGTGTTTGACATAACCAGCCTTCAGAGCAGGCGCATATGTGCTGACCTGGTGTTATTGTTTAAAATCGTGAGGAACTTGATAAATTTTTCTGAATTTTTGGGCAGCATTCAGTTTAGAGTTCCTCAGAGGGATAGTAGACTGGAGCAACTGTTTTATATACTGGGGTGCAGAACGAATAGTCTGTTCAGTTCTCCGATTTATAGAATGTGCACAAGTTATAACAGACTGTATAAGCATGTTGACATCTTCAACATGAATTTAAGAGCATTTAAGAACGCATTGACTGAACATATACATGCCTGACCACGTTGTCCTGTTGACTTTGTTGGGTCTCCAAATTACTTGTACTGAATGAGATATGAATTTGGAATAGACAGAATAAAATTGAATTTGATATTAGTTTCGTACAATTGATGGACTGCCTGTGAAGCCTGAAATGGAATCTAAGCTTGCTGAAATGTTGTTTTGTATTATTGTTGTATTATTATTGTAATAAGTGAGATTGTAGAATTATAGGTGTACATCATAGTTATAGTTTATCTTGTTTTGCAATACGTAAATGGTTTATAAACTGTGTATTTGCATATTGAATAAATAAATATTAATACCCCATAGAAAAACATAACAATATGGTGTTCCCCGATGGGCACCTGATGGTAGGAGGTGACAAGGGCAGCTCAGGCAGTGCGGAAATGGGCCAGAGAGGGGACACATTCCAATAAACATCGGTCCGTGTCACATGTACCTACTTATAACCTCAACATTCAGTGCCCAAGAAACAAAGTGAGCATACTAAATAAGTTTTCAAATTACAAAGACAATATAAAAGTTATATGCATTAGTGAACATTGGTTGACCGAGGCCGAACAGGCTGGTGTACGGGTGCAGGATTTCAGAATGTGCGGTTGATATTGCAGAAGAACAATGACACATGGTGGTAGCATCATTCAGACAAGAAATAGCTCGGAAGCGAGTGAAATTGAAGAGATTAAAGGGTTTTCTGCTGATGGTTTGATTGAGTGTGCTGGAAGTGACACGAATAAACTGAAGTGTGTCATTTTATCGGTGTATGGATCACCAAAAAGTGAACTACAACTATTTTTGAAAAAAATTGAAGAGGTGTAATTTTTTATTGACAAAAATATAGAAAGATATGCGAATTATGGTTTGTGGTGATTATAATATAGATGTCTTAAAAATGACTAGTAACAGACGAGATTTCATAAATTTGCTGAATAAATAGCGACTTATTAAGTTTTTGTTTAGTGTTGTAGATAGTGGAATTTTTTGTGAGTGTGTTTATCTGATGTATAGGTGCCTATATGATGGAATAATGTGTAGCTGATATACTGCTTTTGACATGCCATGTATGGTTGATGGTAATACAGATATTATTATTATTATTATTATTATTATTATTATTATTATTATTATTATTATTATTATTATTATTATTATTATTATTATTATTATTATTATTATTATTATTATTATTATTATTATTATTATTATTATTATTATTATATACCTGAGAATCAACATTCCATTACGATGTCCAGTTTATTTCAATAAACCCTTTAATTAGACTTTTCCCTATTTTCTTACATAATAATTGTCATATTTTAGTGAAATTTGGTAGGTTCATTTATTCTGTACGAAAATTCGCAATGATATTCATCATTAACGTTAATAAAATATCTACACCATGTTACACTGATGTATTATATTTGATGAATTTTCGTAAAAAAGTCGATTTTGACGAAATTACAACTCTAATGCTTTTCAATTGTATTTTTTTTTTTCAGAGAGCAAGAACCCGTTCTCCAAAGACCATATTCAAGGTCAGTTTCAATTTGCTACAGATAGTTGCAGTTTATTTGCTATTGTGTATTAGGTACCTACATCTTGTTTAAGCATAATGAGTTTTTGTCGTGATATACCAGCAAAATACCACAAGCACACAAACGACTAACTTAATGTTTATCTTACAGCTAATAAGCAATTTGTAATGGAAATATCTACTGACATTTTGTTAATCTTAAAATGGTAAAAGTAGTCTGCAGGAAAGTGACCTTTCCATACAAAAAATATCTGACCTAAAGAAATTATTTCATATGGATTGTGGTTGTCCTAACGTTGTAGAAGTTTCTTATACTAAATACAGAGGTAGAGTTTTTGCTTTTGGCTTTACGATAGATTTTTATTTTCTCGTCAACTGGTTTCACCTGAGGCAGAAAAAACTGAAAATATTACCGACACTCATGACAACTATACGTACATAAAAAATAATTGCTAGTTTAGGGTAGCTAGTTCAAAAATTTCTTCAAAATATATTTACAAATTGCGTTACTGAAATATACGTATGGTACGAAATATGCTCTCTTCTCTTAATACCAGGAAAGCCTCTGGCCTTGACGAGATCCCAGCAATTGTTCTCAAGAAATGCGCACCAGAACTTGCTCCTGTCCTGACTCGTCTGTTTCTTACATCTTACAATAGAGGCATATTCCCCAGTAACTGGAAAACTGCTGCAGCACAACCCGTCCCCAAGAAAGGATCCAAAGCGCTTCTCAGCAACTGCAGGCCTATTTCTCTCCTTTCAGTCGTCTCTAAAGTGATGGAAAAGTATATAAACACCGATTACTAAAATTTCTTGAAAAACACAGTCTAATCCACGACAGGCAGTATGGATTCCGTCAGCGCAGATCAACTGCCGACCTACTTTCCTTTGACATCCATTCTTGGAACAAGTCTATGGAACTTCACGGTGAATGCCAGATTGTTCCTCTAGACATATACAATTCGACCAGGTCTGGCACGCAGCGCTGCTTAATAAACTTCCGGCCTATGGCCTACCACCAAAACTCTATACCTAGACAGCAAATTTCCTTTCCAACCGGAGCATTACTGTTGTCGTGGATGGCCATTCCTCTAAACTGTATCCAATTAATACAGGAGTTCCTCAAGGTTCAGCTTTAGTCCCTACTTTGTTTCTTCTACACATCAATGACCTCCTCTCTAGCACATCCAACCCAGTCACAGTTACGCGGACGACAGCACCCTCAACTCAAATATACAATATTCTAAGCCTGTCTCTTTAGGCCCATTAGATGAGGATCGCAGACTCATGGAGGGTTCTGTCTCCGTGGATCTCCAAAAAATATTAGACTGGGGAAGTAGAAATCCTGTACAATTCAACCCCACCAAATCTCAGTCTTGCTTTCTTTCTCATAAGAGAAACACCAGCCCTAGACCCATCACAATGAACAACCAAGTTATTCAAAGTAATGAGTCCTTTTCTCTTGTTGGCATTTCTGTGGATCAAAATCTCAATTGACATTAACTTGTCACATCACTTGAAAAAGCGGCTACTAAGAAATTAGGTTTCCTCTTCCGGGCTCGCAGATACTTTTCACCAGCTAATCTCTACACGTTATATACTTCACAAATGAGGCCAAACCTCGAATACTGCTCCCACATCTGTGGTGCAGCTGCCGCTTCTACACTCTCTACCCTGGACTCCATTCAAAAGAGAGCTATACGTCTCATCGGTGACCGTACCCTCACCCAAAGGCTGCCATTCCTTGCCCACCGACGTGCCGTTGGTGACCTCTCTCTCTCTTTTATAGATATCTGCACCGGCACTGCTCAGAGGAGCCTTTTTCCATAGTTCCTCCATCTGCTTCCCCTAACAGATCTACCAGGGGAACAGAGCGAATGCACCCTTTTACTGTCCAGGTCACCAGACATAGAACATTTTGTTATGTCCGCTCTTTTGCCCCGAGAACTTCCAAGTTGTGGAATTCCTTGCCGGGACATGTTTTTCCTTCTCCTCCGAACCTCCAAACCTTCAAGTCCAGAATTAACAAGTTGCCTTTTTCCTCCTTAGTAGGTATTTAGTAGTATTTAGGCTATAAGCCCTCGTGGTGTGTTGTTGAAATAAAAATAAATAAAAAAGAGCTCAATTATATTATTTATTTTTAACTATTTAATGATATTCATATTTTGTATCAAAATATTATCGATTACGACTTCTCATTTTCAGACACTTATCTTTCTGTGTGTGGCAGTAACTCAATGTTGTCAATTTGTGCAGAATATTTGTATTTTCTAAATACCATTATTTTTTTCTACTTGTTGAATAGAATAGTTTGACTGTTTGCCTTGCGTAGGCATGAACTGTCTCTGGTTAAGCTATATATTTTTATAGAATAAACATTGTGTATAAATTTAACAAAAAAATCATTAATTGATATGATGGGGGGTGAAAAATAGGTACACTATTATCTAAAAGGATAGGTAACCTGCTAAAATAATAGCCATGGAAAAACCAAAACATACTTTCAAAAGAGATGTACAAAATTATTATTTGATAACAAAAGGTAATGAGGTTTCCTAAATAAATAATTTAGGGGTATAAACATTAACTAAACATTATTCATTGTGTTATAAATGGATATTTTTGCTAGGGCTTGAGTTGTTGAAAAATCTCGATACAAAAATCAACACAAAATCATTTATAAATGCTAAAAACAATTACGCTATCTAATAAACTATTTGTGTCTTGTATAATTCGGGTGCTGCATATACTTGACCTGCCGACTGAATTGCAGCTACCCCATTTCCAGTTTTAACAGTCACAATTGGAGCTGGTTGTGGATGCGGAGCTTTCGGTAAATTAGTCGCTGCTACCCTGAATCCGTGCAATGCATCGGCAACATAATTCACAGTTTGGAGTACGCCATTAGCATCTATATAAGAATAACCACCCCTGGTTACTCCATCTGCTGTTCTGGTTTCAGCCTTTGCACTCCATGGGCCAATGTAACCATAAGTGTATTGCCCTAATCCATCCTGGCCTTGATATTGAGCACTATGGGCAGACGCCACCACTGGAGCATATGATACTACAGGTGCGGGAGCAAAGTTGATAGCAGAACCTGCAGCAATTTGTGTGTGAACTGGCACAATGGAACCAGATAATTGTGCTGGAATAGGACTTAAAGATACGCCACTATTCCATGTGGCATCTCTTAGTTTGGTTGCCTCTACCGCAGCCAAATGCTCTGCTCTAGCCTTAACGACCTCTGGGAGGTCCTGCACCGCATGCGGCAGAGTTCCAGCTGTAATGGTTGCACGGTGTAAAGCTGCAAGATGTTCATTTCTAGCTTTAACAACTTCCGGTAGGTCTTGGACTGGTTGAGGTAGAGCGACTAGAGGTACCTGAGGAACTGCGTGGACTGGTACAGCTACGGGATTGGAATACTGTACAACTTGGGCTGCTATTTGTTCTCTTTCAGCTTTGACGGCTTGATATTCTGCAAGATGTTTTGCTTTAGCATAAGCTACATCTGGGAGGTCTTGTGGTAAATTTGAAGCTGCGACTCTAAAGCCATGAATTGGATCAGCTGCATATTCTACAGTTTGAAGATGACCATTTGTGTCTATGTAGGAATATCCGCCTCTGGTTACACCATCAGCTGTTTTTGTTTCACTTTTAGTGCTTGTTGGGGTAGCATATCCGTAAGAGTATTGACCAAAGACATCTTGAGCGTGGTAAAGAGATTGTATAGCATGGGATCGGGATTCAAGCCCTACTATTACCCCATAGGGTATGACAGTTGAGGGCGTGACAGTAGTTAGAACACAGGTCCATAGTATCTGAAAATAAAAATTATTATATTTAGCGGCATATGATTTTTTTTATTCGACAGTTCTTTGAGCTAGAAACTATATTATATAATCAGTCACCTTAGATTATTCCTTATCTAGCTTTGCTTCCATAGCTAGATTTTAAACATTAAACATATAAGTTGGTACATGGCTGTACTGTCAACTAATTTCCATGATATGAAGATTTCAAGTTATCTAAGAAATTTGTTACGTCTAAGGAGCTGCTGTGTTGCAAAATAACTTTTAACTCTAAACAGAAACTAGAATTTCGTAACTGCAACTATCGCAATATTTTCTTTGTGTCTTTCTAATGTAGGGTTACCATCTACCTACAATATTTTTCAGGACAAACAAAGCCGACATTTTTCTTTGGAGGCGCCGCAAATTAAAATCGAAAATTATTTTTTGATATGAATTTTATTGACATTTTTAAACCCATAAGAACACATTAATACTAACAAACATATGTAGGTAACCTAGGTATACTTAGTCTTTCCTTGTACTTCTCTTAAAATACTGAATTTTCAGGTAGTGACATAAATTCATAAAACTCGTCACAAGTCATTGCAAAATTAGAGTGTGTTATGATAATATATTTTACAGAATCCAGCAAAAGTCTGTTCCGTTCTTTAGACCACTGAGCTAATATTAATGAAAAACTCGTTCCACATTTGCATTATGTGCTGTTAAAGCAAAAAAAAAAAGACAAACCTTCAACATTTCTGAATATTGTTCTTCAGATAGACAGTTTCTGCTTTCTTCTCTTTAATTATTTTTTAGAAGATATATTTCATCAAAAATTTTATTATCGTCTATATCCACACCCTTTTCAGTCATATAAGAAACAGATGGTGCAATATCTTTTTCCCAGTCTGGATTATCAATATTTTCTAAACTTAACCACTTAAAACAAGAAAATTCTTGGAAAGGTTTCAGTTTAAGTAAGCTATGGCCTTTTCATAACATTGAAAAATATTATTTATGAAAACTTGACGTTCTTGTGCGAACCCTTCATCACTCATTTTTTGAGTACGTCTTTAACTTTAAATGGAATGAATTTCTGCTGCAGTCGTTCATTAAGAGTAATAATTACCAATTCCAGGATTTCCATGATTTCAATAATATAGTTATCTTGTTTCTCCATTTTTTCTATATTACTATGAAACACAGACACCAACGAATGTACGAAAAATAAATATGGTTCAGAAAATTGATTTTCAAAAAAGATTTTAATAAGAATGGAGGGTTAGCATCTGAAAAAAAATATGATTTCAAGGGCTCAAACATCTTTAAGATTCATTCTGTTGCGAGAAATAATGACAACCATCTACTTTTAAAATGATACAAAAGCTGTTCATATTTGGTATCCACAAAATCAGAAAATTGCTTTAGAGTTGACATCCCTACTGTATAAATATTAAAGTAACTAATAATTTAATAACAATACCTTCTAAGTCTGCAAAAGGAAGCGAGTCGCAACAGTTATGAACCGCATTACTTAACAAGCCTGCTGGACAACCAGTACCAACCATTTTTTGATTAATTTCTGTTTCAAGTAAGCTAAAAACATTATTTTGTCCCTGACTTCTAAGAAACACCCCCCCCCCCTCCCCCATTTTTGTCGTAACTATTCCCTGAAGAGGCAATGCATTAGTGACCTGCAATTCTTTTAATACATTAAGTACTAATTGTCAGTATTTTTTAGCTCAGCCACTTTTATCTGTAATGCTTTAGTAACGTCAAAGTATTGCAGTAGTATTGGAAACATCTTAATAGCTCCATGGTTGTATGCATCTGTTGACACCCCAACGTATGGAACACTGATTAATTCTTTTTTGATTATTTAAAAAAAAAGTCCAAGTACACCATTTATAATTGCCTCAGTTTAATTCCGTCCGCAGGTTATTGTTTTACCTATGATCGAATCCGAGTAGATCATTCTATTGATCTAAAAAATATACCAAATAATTAATTATTTTTTTAAATTAAACGATTTTTTTAGAGCCGCCAAGGCATACAAAAATTGCATCGTTAAAAGTAAAAATAATTTCAGATCTCTGTTTACCTACCAAAAAAAAAATTGAATAAATAATATTGTTAATGACATTTTACATTTTTTAAAGATCAATCATTATTTAGATTTATATTATTTTAGTTTTCTGTGGCTGAAATTGTTTGTACAATCCATAGGTTTGTACGATTGATGATGTTTTATCGTGTGGTAAGCTAGTGTTTCCCCCGCCACTCTAGTTAACCTTGTGGTATTAAACTTTTCAACCCTGACAAAGTTTGTAAGACCTGACGTGCCTGTCTGATTTCTCATATTCTTTTTGTGTTTTTTGCTTTGCAAAATCAGATTTGCCTCTATAAATTACGCTTACAGAGAAATTGCAGATATTACACAGGACTTCTCCACTAGTCTTTCCATTTTTAAATGAAGGACACTCTTTGAGCATATCTTCGGCGACTTGACAATGTCGCTTTGGCATTTTTAAAACAAGCAAATACTCGCAGTATAGAAAAGAAAGTTCAACAAACATTTTCTAATTTTCTTCGCTAGCGCTAGGTATAATTCTTTAGATTTTGGAATTTCACTGACTGCAGCATACTATACCAAATTACAACAGAACACGAATTACAACAGAATACAGATACGCGAATTACGCGCCCGCTAACTGCGTCCGGGTAATCACATAAATTATGAAAGCCAATGGTGACTGGTGTTGAAGCCGTGGTACTTCCCACAAAACTGCGAGCATGGCCTATTATTAATTATTATGCTTCCACGGCCGGCCCGCAAAATTTCTAACCCGATACTGCGCGCTTGACTTACTAAGACTAATGCCCACTATTATGCTCCACGGTCGGCTAAAAATTCCGCAGCCGATTTGTTATTCCGGCTGGACGCATTCCGGACGCCCCTGAAATTCGGACTTGTCCGAAAAATCCGGACGGATGGTAACCCTACCTAATGTATAGAGGCTGAATTTATAAACAATATTTCGCAGCCAGGTCAACTGAGAGTCTTTGAAAAGGGGTAAATTCAACCAGATAATTTAAGGAGATGTTTTCTTCCAACACAAGCTAATTTAAAGCAAGAAGCAATAATGAAGCAAATCGACGGCAGCATATTGTAAGAAGCGCTGTCATCGCCAAACCCTAAAATCTGGTTTTTGACGGCTGATAGATCATTTATATGCAAATGAAAAAAGTTTCAGCCACAATCGAAACCCGCGGAGCAACTGTGTTAATTTATAATATAGCCAATGGACACTCACATGCAACAAACGATCCTTTAAAAACTAAGTATTCATAAGCGATGTTGCGCGGTTGACATATGTGATGCAAGTTTATTGAGGACTGCCGCATACCACACCCAATCTCATCTTTACTGCGGTTGCTATATTGCAAAATGTACAGCAAAATTAATGAATTTGAGAACGTTTCCTTCAAGTCAACCTCCAAAACCGTACTCTTATAAAGGAGAGATCAAGGGACTCGGAGGAGCTGCTGGAAATCTCATCTACAGCAGATCCAGCGAGAACCCAAGGGCCTGAATTTTTGTCAGGGAAGGGATATAGTTTCGGCCTTGAATAAATTGTCGTTACAGGGACCTGGCAACGATCAAAATCCGATGTGGAGGAGCGGATGGGCCGAGGGACATTACTGTCGCGTCAGCCTATCTGCCAGGGGACAGCACGGACCCTCCTCCACCCAACGAATTGGAGCAGCTGATGGTGGATAGCAGAGCAGGTGGATAGCAGACTATAATCGGCAGGGATGCGAACGCGCACCATGAGTTGTGGTGTAGATCGGACACAAACTCTACGAGTGAGGCAACTTATACAATTCTTTATGAAATTAAATGTCGACATATTGAAGGTAATAAACCGACCTTCGTGACAACACGGTGTGAGGAAGTTTTAGATGTAACAGTTTCCACCCAGTTTCTGGGTGAGTTTGTCAAGAGCTGGGCTGTGTCTGGGGAAGTGAGTGGCTCGGACCACAGATCCATCTGGTTTGAAATCGCCAAAGTCGAAACACAAGCGGTATAGTACCGGGACCCCCGCAAGGCGGACTGGGAAGCGTACAGGGCAGACCTAGCAGCGGAATAGCGGGAGGTTAAGAGTACCAGAGTACCATAGACAATTCAATAGACCTCGATATTGCGGCAGCGTAATTGCGAGACCCAATCACCTCGGCCTATAACACCAACTGCCCCCTGAAAATGAGGGCGCCCACCAGGAACGTCCCGTGGTGGAACGAGGACCTCAGGCAAAGGAGGACACAGATTCGTAAGCTGTTTAACGCGGCCAAAAGGTCGGAAGCAGTCCCTAACGACCAATAACAAGAGACTGCGGGACGCCAAGAGCCAGTCGTGGAGGACGCACTGCGAAGAAGTCGACAACACGTCCGTGAGCGCTCGACTACACAAAATCCTGTCCAAGGACACTCAGACCAACATAGGCTCCCTTAGAACATCCAGTGGAGGCTTTACAAGTTGGAGGGAGGAAACTATGGAAATTTTCCTCCAGGCGCACTTTCCCGGCTGTAACATAATAAACCAATCACCTCCGGACTGGGAACACTCAGAAATAGAGGCACCTTATAGGCGGGCATCTAGAGTAGACTGGACAGTCGCTAAAGAGGTGGTTACTTGGAGTAAAATCAGATGGGCCCTTAACAGCTTTAATCCATACAAATCCCCGAGATTTGATGGAATAATGCCCATTATGCTCCAACAGGGTATATATATATATATATATATATATATATATATATATATATATATATATATATATATATATATATATATATATATACTGGCGCCGGCACTTACCCTCGTTATGAGGGCCAGCCTGGCTCTGGGGTACATTCCGAGGGCATGGAGACTGGCCAGGGTGGTATTCATTCCTAAACTTGGGCGTTTAACAGACCAGACAAAGTCCCTGAGGCCAATAAGTCTTATGTCCTTCTGGTTAAAACAGTGGAAAAACTGCTTGACCGGCACATTAGCGGCGGTGTACTGGAAACATATCCCCTACACTGCGGACAATATGCATACAGAGCAGGATTCTCAACAGAAACAGCACTGCAGCAACTGATGCTGAAGCTGGAGAATACGCTGGAGAACAGGGAGGTGTGGCGCTGGGGGCCTTCCTAGACATAGAGGGGGCCTTCAGCAACACCTCATTCGGATCGGTTCTGGCAGCTGTCAGGGAGCGAGGAATAGAGGAAACTTGCTGCAGGTAGATCGGTTCCATGCTCAGGGACAGGGCAGTGTTCACCTCTCTCGCGGGAGGGACTCTGCTGTTGGGGGTCGCGGCGGGGTGTCCGCAGGGGAGCGTTCTGTCTCCCTTGCTCTGGTGCCTAGTCGTGGACGGCCTGCTGGGGAAGCTATCGGAAGGGACATGAGGTACAGGGCTATGTGGACGACATTTTCATCATAGTCCGAGGAAAGGTTACACAGTCAGTGTGGGAGCGCATTCGGACAGCACTGAAAGTGGTGGAAGGTGTGGACGGTTGGTCAAGGGGTCAGGGTGAGCCCCAAGAAAGCAACCGCCATACCGTTTACGAGGAGGAGGAAGTGAGACAGCGACAGAACTCTTACTCTATACGGTAGGAACATTCCAATGGCCAGGGAGGTAAAATATCTTGGGGTCGTATTGGACTCTAAGCTAATCCGGAATGGTCACGTTGAAAAAATACTGGTGGCCTAAGATGACACAATCCAGTGCCAAACAAAAACTAAGCAAGATCCAAAGAATGGCTTGCCTAGGCATCACAGGGGCCATGTCTTCTACCCCAACAGCCGCCATTGAGGTGTTGTTGGATCTGCCCCCCCCCCCCCAAACACATACTTAGTTATTAGGGGGAGGCCAGGCTAGGACTATACAGATTAGTCTGCAATGGTAGACTGAAGATCAACCCAGGCTTCAGGGGCCACTGCAAAATTCAGGAGATCGTGAAGGAGCCCATGCTTGAAATGAGGTCAGACTTCGCGAGGCCGCGAATCTGCAGGGAAAACAACTTTACAGTGGAAATCCCCGACCGGGAGGCATGGCGTGAGGTGACGCCGGGCAGACCACGGGACGCGCTCGTCTGGTTCACGGACCGACCCGGCGGGAAGCGTGGGACAGGGGCAGGTGTTTACTCGGAAGGATCGAGGGTAAGTCAGTATCTCACTCAGAGTCCATGCAACGGTCTTTCAGGCCGAAATGTACTCCATCCTGCACTGTGTGCGGAGAACAAGAGAAGGGGCTACATCAGCAATCGGATCCTCATAGCCACAGACAGCCAGACAGCTCTTAAGGCCCTAAGTGGCCCACGGGTAAATTTCTGGCTGGTGAGTGAGTTCATAACAGGTCTCTTGGCGGGACATATGGCCGTCAAGAAACACCTGCATAAAATGGGGCGGTTCGAGGGGGACCCCGCATGCAGACTCTCCGGCGAGGGGGAGGAATCAGCCCAACACATCTTGTGCGAGCGTAATGTTCTAGGCCGTAGAAGACAACTGATCTACCGTCAGTCTAGACCAGAGACAGAGAATTATAAAACTTCACCCTACCAATCGCTGTGCAGACTCGTTCAAGGCACAGTGACTTTGGAGTGGGTGGAGTAAAAAGACTAAGGTCATGCACAATAAACCAAAGGTTGCGGTGGTATCGGGGCGGCGATGCGGCGGACGAACCCCGAGGGAGAGAAAAAAATGGCTTTTTTGGTCCGAGTTCTTGCACGACAATATATGGGGGTGGATTTCAAGTTTCTTTAAACTTCCCTGTATCAGTAGAACTGAAGTGTCTAAATTTTATGCTGTTGTAGAAACTGAAAGATATTTGTATGCTTAAAAGTAGCGTACCACATTTATTAGTGCCTATATATCTCTAAAAACAAAGAAACCTATATCAGTGGTCCTAAAAATAGAACGTTGATTAGTAATGCGACGCAGAAAGGTTACGGTTGCTTTTTTTATTAGCCTCACGTATTAAGAAAGTTAAATTTATATAATTGACCTGATTAACATAGTTACCTCAGCTACTGTTGTTTTTAGATATGTACATAAGGTCAATTATATAATTTTATTTGGTCAGAAATAAAATATATGGCAACAAATTTTGTTTGCTTACCATTTGAACCTGGAAACACGAGGGGTCTAGATGGCATTTTTAAAAAAGACACGTTGCAACTCACATTTTCGACAAAGAGATTCTTTAAAAATCTTGCTAGGTAACCTAAAAGACAAGGATAGTACGGCCAAAATGTCGGGAGGTTATGACATAAGGTGTAAAGATTGTGATCTTAAATACGTCAGACAGACAAAAAGATCTATGGAATTAGTTTCAAAGAACATTTACGACAATTACGATACGGTACTATAGATATATCTTTTGTTGCCCGACATAGTTGGGATAATAATCATTTCAGGGCATTTGACATTTTAGGGCAATTAAAGTATACAGTGTAATCATTGTCTCTCTCTACATGTCGAGGGTGGCGCTGATGTTACATGTCAGTCCGGGGATCCGAAAACTGAAACCCTAACTCTGTTTAGGTGGTGAGTACTAATCCAGTTAAAAAAAAAACTTTCAACTAGTAAAATGGCCTTCTACAATATATATATATATATATATATATATATATATATATATATATATATATATATATATATATATATATATATTCATATCTCGTCATAACCTGTGTGATTTTCAGTTTTTCTGCTCTCTGCAAATTCTTTCTGTAACTAAATAAATGTTCTTTCTTCTTTACATCCTTTTCAATAAATTATTTAACTGACGCTAAAAATAAATATGTGATATTTATTACTATCGTATTATAGAGAAAGAGTAATCCTTACGCCACTGTCAGTCACCGAAGAACCAACTTTGCAACTTGTGTGATTACCCAGAATAGGTCAGTTTAAAACAGGGACGGCTCCTCAATAAGTGCGCCGGTGCGCGCGCACTGCCGCCTGCCGGGGAAAAATAATACTTTTGCTATGCTATATTTCAATACATTTTTATTTTTTTACCTTCTGCATTCTACACAAACAAAATTAGTATATTGAGGAGCAGAGTCGGCAGCCATTAATACAGAATCAGAAGAAGTATAGTATGTTCATGACTGCCGACGTTATATACATCCGTATACACAGTCCTTCGTCGGTGTGTATTCTTCGGCGCTCAACCTAAATGAGAAACTTTAATACGAAATGATCGACTATCTCCGTCGAAAACGGCCGAATAAGCAATCCCGTTGTGCGATTTAAAATTTCACACTTACAGCACAGCATAATAAGACTCAGCACTGAATCTTGTAGGGCGGCCCTTTGATGTTGCGATAATATAATATTTGACCTTGCCCACATCGCTCCAGCTTAAGGGACCAGGGTGGAAGTCGGCATACAGTTATGCTGTTCTCGAATCACAGGCATAATCGCTGATTTTATCGGCAGGACCGTATTATCTTTCTTAAAGCAATGTTATTATTGATTTGTATACAGCAAAATATTACGTAATTTAAACAACGATAATTAAATATAGTCTAAAATATACTGTTAGTAAAAGGAATAACTACGATAGATTAGATCCTCGTGAATAGCATCTCACATTTAAACAGTTCAAAGTATATTAAATTATTTAGTCAAAATTTATAATAAGTTTGCATCTATCAAGTACGGCATTCTAGCGTATTTTCATAAAATTTATTCAATCTTAAAATTCAAGTAGAAAAAAGTATATATATATATATATATATATATATATATATATATATATATATATATATATATATATATATATATATATATATATATATATATATATATATAGTAAAATTGAAAAGATACGTGCAATATAAAACGACAAAGATCACATATTGTCATGTCTTTACTTTATATCAAACAACACATTTCAAATTATACAGTTAGTTAGTAATTATCAAAGGAAAGGACTTTTTAACTACTAAAGCATATAGCTAACTAGAGGAAAACTTGGTAAGTAGTTAATAATTATTAAGTTTAGTAAGTAGGTTTCTTTTCTAATACATATTGGGCGTAAAGAGTGGAGCCCTTCATTTTTTTTCTTGCGCAGCTCCAATGCATTAACGCACGAGCCGCTACTGGTTTAAAAGTTAAACTATTAGAGGGAAAAGAAATTAGGAGAGAAGAACCTAAATAAGCATATTGCAGTATTTTATGTACAGTGATGTAAAGGATAAAGCAGGTTAACACTATTTAAATAACAATTCAGTTATTTACAAGAAAAACAAGGAACTGTGTTACATAAATCAGCTGATGAGCGACAAGGATTGTCAAGGCCATCTTCTTTGCACTATTTCTACAGACACAACATCTGTTGGACTAGTTGCGTGAAATAAATTATGATAATAATATAATAATTACAGTTATTCAGATTCTGACAATCACTGATACACAAATATCGTATAATAAATGCAAGAACTCACCAAAAATTTCATGATCCGTGTCATTAACAATCACTAACCAATATCTATTACTATTCAATAATATGGCGTCTTTTGCTTTTATACTGGCCACACCTTAATCTATGTATGAATGTGCATTATCAACGTTCAAGACATGAGAAAAGACAGTGGTAGTTGCCAATAGAGTTAAGAATGAAAGTTCATTGTCATTATATCAACCTGGAAATGTGCAAGTTAAGAAGGACGTGCTTTTGTTATTCTTTTAATGATTGCTGATCATGAGTATAAGTTTCTGGTGGTACAAGAAATTCGCTAATTTGTAGTCCATTTCAATCAAAATTAAGAATATGCAGTAGTTGCGGGTATAAATATGTATATCCTGGGAGCGGCATCGAAACATGTACAAGTGACTTCTTTAGACAATCAAGGTCTCGTTATGTTAAAGAAATAGCAAGTTTTTGTATATAGGGTGATTCAAAGTCCATTGCAGAAACGTTAAACGCCTTTTTTCATTTGTGCATAAATTTTTACTTAAAACTGTCATTAGTGGATTAAATTATGGGATAGTATTAGTTGGAAGTAATTTAATATGTAGTAAAATTAAATACATTGGTTTTGGCACTATCTGCGATGCTAATTTGGATCAAAAAAAATTCTCAAAGTCGCTCCTCGCTTCGTATTCTTTGTTTTATTTTAGCGAAAAAAAAAACGTCAAGCTTTCAGATCTTTTAGTTAAATGCATCAAAGCGGAAGCGCAAGAATAAACATAGCAATTATTTTACTTTTGTAAGTAGCTCGGACGAGTTCATTACCCAACGAGATCGGACCTATCGAACAGTGAATAATAATTATAGTGACTATTATTTACTTCCCCAGCATCACAGAAAATTGATTATAAAAAATCTCAATGCAACAAATGCGTTATTGTAGCCAATTTTTACAAAGATGCGTTTAAGGTCCATTTTTTTTTCTCGAGTGAAGTACTTCAAATTTGCCAGATAGCATGACCTTTATGGTAGAAATCAGGTATCATCTGTCATCAAAATAACTATATTGCTTAAAAAAGTAATTTTTTTTTACTAAAACAAACTTAACATTGTTTCGAAACAACTGGTCACACTTTTGTGGATAACGAACTTGTTCAAGAAAATCACAAAAGGAGGTACTTCCCAAAGCTTGTCAAAATCAGTCAGTTGTTTTCTGAGTTATCGCTGTCGGTTCCCGCCAGAATTGTATATATTTTAATTTTGTAGTTACTAGCTAATTTATCCAGAGGTACCCCAGTTGTATATAACTACCAATATTGCACTAAAAATACCCTAAATTGCCAAAGGTGGCACCCCTGACATTAAACTGTAACTGATAAATGTGAGAGGTTACCTTTGCCTATTTGTATGTCGATCTCGAAACGTCCAGACGTGTCTGTCGGCCCATTGTATATTCTCCTCTGTGTAGATAATAAAGATAGTATTGTTAAGTTTAACTTTCTCTGTTTTTAACTTCAACTAAACCACCATTAAACAAAACACAGTCGACTAGTAAACAATAATCAATATATATATATATATATATATATATATATATATATATATATATATATATATATATATATATATATATATATATATATATATATATATATATAATTGTTCCAGATTTCGATGCTGGGGGACCTAGTTCGCGCTCATTAAAAAGGGAGCGATCTTCTTTCTATAAAAATTCGTTAAAAAACAATCATTTTTTCCCATTTAGGGTGTTGAATAAAAGCATAGGTTAAAGGTTGTTGTATGATAAACAAAATTTATTGAATGTTGTAAACAACAGCAGCTGAGTCAAGCGAGTTGTTTAAAAAATAGCCATTACAGAAAGTTTTATTTGTTTATTTAATTAATTTATTTGTTTGTTTGTTGGTTTGTTTGTTTGTTTGTTTATTTATTTATTTATTTATTTATTTACTTAAATTACCAACAGAAGCAGTTTGCTTTTACAGCACATTAGAATAGTACAATATCATCACAATATAATATACAATAATTAAGCATAAATAGCAAACAAATATAACACTAAAAAATACAAATAGTCTGGTTTTATACAAAAGATGTACAGAGACAAAATAACACAATATAATGTTTACTCCTAAAAACCCCAAACAAATGTAAGTGAAACAAAAGACAAGATGTGATCTAAAAAGTCGGAGTTTATAACACAGCTTTGGCAGATCCTATTAAAGTTCGTTAAAATGAAATACAGGGGAGAGGGTGGCTATCATCAATTGAACATAGCTAAAGGACAGTAAATTAAGCAATAAGAACGAGCATTTTGCCGGGGTACCACAAAGATAATCTGGAATAACAGAGAATCTACCCTGTTATGTAGCAGACAGTAAAAGTAGTTTAGTGACAAAGTCAATCTGCGTAGGCGGGTACGAATCATTAACTTTAAAATAAAGGTACTTGAGAAACAGAATGACCTGGGTTACCGAAAAGTGTCAGAGTTTTTCGTCTTCTGATGGAAGATCAAAAAGCAACCCGTTTTGCAGTTAGTGAAAGGCTTTTGGCGCGATATGGAGCAGAGAAAGTTAATTTTGTAAGTCGCATTGTGCATCATTCGACTCCGGAATCCAAACAAGCTGACATTGAGTGGCGAAAACCTGGAAAAGCCCCACCTCAAAAAGCCAAACTGCAGGCAAAGTTCTTGACACTGTTTTTAGTGAATTTTCTTTTAAAAAAAAAATCACTAATGAGGAGATCCCGACTTTTGAATTTTGAAAAAATTTCTTCAAATAAGCGCTAATTAGGCCCCCCCAGAATACAAATCCGAGGTCAGTTTAAATTTTTATATGTTTATATATATATATATATATATATATATATATATATATATATATATATATATATATATATATATATATATATATATATATATATATATATATGTGTGTGTGTGTGTGTGTGTATCTATGTATGTCCCACACTGATAACTCAAAAACTAATGGGCCGATTTTGATTAAATTTAGAAATTTGGTGAGTACCTTCCTTTTGCAAGTGGCTTTGGCAAGTTCGTTAGCCAGGAAAATCGACCCAGGTGTTTTCTTTGGAAAAAATTCATACCTCTGGAAATGAGGGCAACCAAAGTGGGTACGGTTTATACGGTTGTAGGTAAATTACCTACCAAAACTTAGCTATGTAGGTTAAAAGACAAAAAAGTTATAGGCATTTAAAAAATAAATTGCGGTTTTCCTCAAAAGGTCAAAGTGACGATTTAAAACGTCACAATTGCCAATATTTAGGCAAAGAACCTGAAACTAATATGAGCCATGGAAAGAAAATATCTCAAGAAGAATGTTTTGCAAAGCCTGAAGTCTCAACTTCAACCGCCATTGTCCTTCATTTTATATTTCCAAAAAATTGATTTCAAATAGATCCTTTGTCTGATGCTTTGGCAGTAGTCTCACCTATAGAGTTTGTTCTTTAATGGTATATTATTTTTGTCGAATTTTCGTAAAAAATCAATAAAGTTCAATATATCCGTTATTATACAAGATACGAAAAAAAAATTTTATACATTAATTATAGGGTGTCTTGAGCTACATCTGAAAAAAATATGTCTACAATCGCAGGGTGGTCCATAAGTCGATGGTGATACAAATTTTCTTTTTTTTTTAATCGAACACGCCTTATGTTATTGTATTTTGCATTTTCCATCGAAATTGAATGCATGTTTGCAAGAAAATAAATTAGGGAGATGCAGCAAGTGCGTGATGGTAGCTAAGGTTGACCAAGAAACCGGTTTTTCCGGGAGTACTTTAAGTTTACTTTCGGAGATTATTGATCGATCTTTATATATATATATATATATATATATATATATATATATATATATATATATATATATATATATATATATATATATATATATATATATATATTTAACCCACTTCATATAGGGCTTTTTCTACGCTCAACTTTTATTTTTATCTCACTTCATTTTATAAAAATATTAAATTTTTTGTTACAAAAATGTTTAGCAACAGTACGACAGACTAAGGCGAAGTAGTTTGGTCAAAAAAAAACACACCAATGGCAGAACTGAGTTAAAACTGACAATCCCAAATACCTCCAAATTAAACTACTCCTGCCAACTCGCCAAACGCAAATAAGTCTGTTTATGTACTTCTTTTTTATTTATTTACTTTTTTGGTTACGATAAAAAATAAATATTTTGTGATTCTTTATTATTTTTCAATAACATTTTAATAAAAATTCCATATCATAAAGCATTTTTTGCATTCAATATTTGATGTTGGCTCTAACAAAACTTCAAAATTAAACGTAGGGTACTCGTATAACATTGCTAAGAAACAAAAAGTAAATTTTAGCAAAATAATATCAATATATAAATATGTAAAAATGAAACTGTCCCTGTATATGGATTTTGGAAGCCGTCGTTTCTCCTCATGTAAAGAAAGTTGTCAAATTCTCACAGTAGCCATTTCTTTATGCGCTTTTTTTTTAAATAAAATTCTTTTCTCTCCAAAAATTTGATAAATTTAAAGAGTTTTGTCTTGTATATTAAACGGTAAGGAGGCATAAACTTACTGTACTAGCTAGCTAAAAATGTTTTACGTTTATTTCGTGAAACTAACAGCACATAGCTTTTTTCATCTACCTCGTTCAGGTATTAGTTACATAAATATGGCTTTGAAATTGATACATATATACTTTTTAATGATACGGCATGTTGCCACAGACATCTCATAATACCTACAAGTTAAAAATTATAAGCTTTATTAGATTACAATACTTCTAATAATGAATATCTTATTTCCTATGTTAAAAAAAAAGCAAAAAACCTTTTTCAACTGGCATAGCATTTAGCCACTATATTTTACGGTTACGATATATGTGTGTAGCAAAATCGAAGTCATTATCTCAAAGCTTTTGAGAGTTGTGTTTACAAAATCGTTCTAGATACACACAAATACACATACTTACATACATACGCACACTACAACACACTGGCCGCCATTTTTGAATGCTTGTGCTTAGTGAAAAAAAAATGCGAACCACAAGTTTAACATGTATTACTAATACGACAGTTTGAGGCTAATAGTCCTAGTTTCTGAGGCCAGCAGTATACAACACACACACACGCACACACACACACGCGCACACCCAAACGCAAAATTTATCAAGTATACTTAGATTAACTTTGTGTTTTCATATTTGAACAGATATAAACGGCGCTAGTTTTTTTTTTTAGTAATACGTGACCCTCATTTTAAAATGAGTGGACCTGGCAAGCAATTATAACAAATGTTGTATAGGCACTTGGTCCCTACCGTTGTAATTAAAAAACTCGGGACGCAGCAAGTGCGTTATGGTAGTGAATTTTTATTAAATGCTTCAAATTTAAATAACTCAATTTTCTATAAACTTAGAGAGTTTAATTTCAATACGTAGTAAGGTTTTTCCTAAGGCAAGATATCCACAAAATTTCATTAAAATAACTTTGTAATTTTCGGAGAAAAAAATTTTTTTCGAAAGAAAATTTAAAATTTGAATAAGTCAATTTTCTCTAAACTTAGAAAGTTGGATTTTGGTACGTAGTAAGGTTGAGGCAACATATATAGTAAATTTCATTGAAACAGCTTTGTTACTTTCGGAGAAAAAAATTTTTTTCGAAAGAAAACTCAAAATGTTTCCGGAAAACCCCGTCTGATTTTTCTGGATAACGAACTCATCCAAGTCATTAATAAAAGTCAGGCACTTGCCAAGTTTCATCGAAATCGGTTAATTATTTTTTGAGTTATCATATATATATATATATATATATATATATATATATATATATATATATATATATATATATATATATATATATATATATATATATATATATATATATATATATATCAACATCTAAAAATTAAACCTATTTACAGATGAACTTTAATAAGATATTATGCTGTGACAATACCTCTATCAAGCACCCTAAAATATAATCAAAATGTGCACAGTTATATATGTTTTATTTCTTTTTCCCTTGTCTTAATACACTACATATTTTATGACAATCGATTTAATTTACTTATTTGATTTCATAAATAGTCGGTTAATAGTGACTTGGAATGAAGTAGACACCACATCTTCAAACATATTAAGAGAATATGAGTAAATCAACAGCAACTGGGAATGAATTCGGTCAGTCGCCCAGCCACGTGGTTAAAAACACTGTTTGTATGAGTGGTTACAACTCTACCTCTAAATAAAAGGACTGTAACAGCGGCAGAAGCAGAAGTCAATGGAAGGTGTGTGTATTCGGAAAGAAACTATTACTATTAATAACAACAATTGACTAAAAACGCTGCGAGTTGTAAGGCAAAAATAATTATACTACAGTGGTGATAAATAATAATAAATTACAATCGGGTTATATATAATCGTAAATGCTTCCAATGATTAACAATCAGTGAATTCAGTATTATTGACATTTCTCGGAAACTTACAAATGAATTTCGTTAGTCAATAAGAAAAGCATTGACTAACCAACAGCAACCACATACTTATGATTTAAACATAAATGTTTCCAATTTGAATAGCTCAATTTTCTGTAATCCTAGAAAGCTGAATTTTGGCACATAGTTAGGTATTTCCCAAAGCAATATGTAGACCAAATTTTATCGAAATTTTCGGAAAAAAAAATTTTTTTTGAAAGAAAACTCAAAATTTTCCCGGAAAACCCCGTCCGATTTTGCTGGCCAACGAACTCATCCAAGCCATTAATAAAAGAAAGGTACTTGCCGAGTTTCATCTAAATCGGTTAATTATTTTTTTAGTTATCAGACGGATATATATATATATATATATATATATATATATATATATATATATATATATATATATATATATATATATATATATATATATAAACATATAAAAATTCAAACTGACCCCGGATATGGGTTCTAGGGGTCCTCATTCGCGCTCATTTGAAAGAATTTTTGCAAAGTCTCGCCATCTATACCGATTTAGTGAATTTTTTTAATAAAAATTCACTAAAAACGGGATGAAGCTACAAGAGCGCTCTCAGCGAACTGAGTAGCTACAATGAGCTCGATACCGGGGCTTGCGAACCTTGCGGGTAATATAGCTGCCGACGCTCTTGCCAGGAGGGGTGTCGCGGGAACTATATCGGACCACAACCTGCATTGGGGATATGTTTATGGACAGTAAAGAGCTGGAAAGACAATCCAAAAATAGCAAAATCTGCCAGGAAGCACACTCTAAGGTCTTTGTAGATGGCCTTTCAGCTTTAAGGGCTCAGCAACTTCTAGAGTTAAGCAGGCAGTAACTGAAAACTCTGGTCGGCCTGTATACAGGACACTTGCGTTACCAGATGTACAGGATTGAGCTCGGACAAGAAACCGAGTGCCGGCTGTGTATGGAGAGTGGCGAAACAGCAGAACACCTGCTATGTTCATGTCCGGCTGCGGACAAGACTAGACACATGATCTTTGGTAAGGCTAAACTCGCACCATAAGACCTGGATTAATGTTCGCCCACAAAAAGTATCGAACTCTGTAAGAGGTTGAACATGTTGAGTGAAATAAATAATCTGAGACACAACAGGCCTTAACGTCGCAGTGGAAGGACTTTAGTGTCTGATTCACAATGACCATAGTCTAACTTAACCTTGCCTATATATTTGCTCCCTTGACGGAGATCTATAAACACTTGTCATAAAACCATTTGCCAAACAAATTGGAGCGATTTAATTTTTATTTTAAAAGAAGATAAAAGCTATTTTACTATTTTGAATTTATCATAGAAACAAACAGATTCCTTGGTGGTGAACTTAGGTAGGAGTAGCTGTTAATTTGTTAATAGGGATCATGGCTAGACTGCAGGTTGATAGTTTCTCAAACTGTCAACTTTTTAACTTACTCTAAGACAGTTTGGTAGTCCATCAGACTGCCAAACCTTTTTTTTTTCAATTTGCTCAACATTTTTTTTTCTCTCTTTTTCGCTCTTTCTCTGTTTCCACCTTGGATTTTTTGTCTTGAGCGCTAAAGTCTGTCTGGTGAAAGTTAAGGCAGTAGGAGATATCTTTTGTGATTGAAGATTTCCTGCAGCTTGTTGCTGGATCTAGAGGCACTCCTTAACGAATGTGTGGGATTTTGGAGAACTGTGACTGTTTTAAAATCCACACGCCGACGGTTTTGTGATTTAAATTTTGCATGGGGCAGATAGTCGGCGGTCGTTGGAAAGAAACCTCAAATGGTATTCCTTCGGACAACGGGTTGGTAGTTGCTCAAACTATCAACCTTTTAAATTGCTTTGAAAAGGGGTTGGTAGTTCCTCAAACTATCAACCTTTTAACTTGCTTTGACAAGGGATTGGTAGTTCCTCAAACTATCAACCTTTTAACTTGCTTTGACAACGGGTTGATAGTTCCTCAAACTATCAACCTTTTATCTTGCTTTGACAACGGGTTGATAGTTTCACAAACTATCAACCTTATAACTTGCTTTGATGCGGGTTGGTGGTCCCTCAGACTACCAATTTTTTAACTTACAAGTAGCCTTCCGGTACGGACTGGTGGCTACGATACCTGGTTCTTCTCCAGGAGGTTGGATCTTCTGACTGATACGCCGTGATGGATGGGTTGCCCTTTAGGCTGTTTCTGCTATAACTTGATTCATCGGTAAATCATTGAAGCGGTACATCATTCAAAAACTCGGGACGCAGCAAGTGCGTTATGGTAGTGAATTTTTATTAAATGCTTCAAATTTAAATAACTCAATTTTCTATAAACTTAGAGAGTTTAATTTTAATACGTAGTAAGGTTTTTCCTAAGGCAAGATATCCACAAAATTTCATTAAAATAACTTTGTAATTTTCGGAGAAAAACATTTTTTTCGAAAGAAAATTTAAAATTTGAATAACTCAATTTTCTCTAAACTTAGAAAGTTGAATTTTGGTACGTAGTAAGGTTGAGGCAACATATATGGTAAATTTCATTAAAACAGCTTTGTTACTTTCGGAGAAAAAAAATTTTTCGAAAGAAAACTCAAAATTTTTCCGGAAAACCCCGTCTGATTTTTCTGGATAACGAACTCATCCAAGCCATTAATAAAAGACAGGCACTTGCCAAGTTTCATCGAAATCGGTTAATTATTTTTTGAGTTATCATATATATATATATATATATATATATATATATATATATATATATATATATATATATATATATATATATATATATATATATATATATATATATATATATATATATAAATTAAACCTATTTACAAATGAACTTTAATAAGATATTATGCTGTGACAATACCTCTCTCAAGCACCCTAAAATATAATCAAAATGTGCACAGTTATATATGTTTTATTTCTTTTTCCCTTGTCTTAATACACTAGATGTTTTATGACAATCGATTTAATTTACTTATTTGATTTCATAAATAGTCGGTTAATAGTGACTTGGAATGAAGTAGACACCACATCTTCAAACATATTAAGTGAATATGAGTAAATCATCAGCAACTGGGAATGAATTCGGTCAGTCCCCCAGCCACGTGGTTAAAAAACACTGGCTGTACGAGTGGTTACAACTCTATCTCTAAATAAAAGGACTGTAACAGCGGCAGAAGCAGAAGTCAATGGAAGCTGTGTGTATTCGGAAAGAAACTATTGACTATTAATAACAACAATTGACTAAAAACGCTGCGAGTTGTAAGGAAAAAATAATTATACTACAGAGGCGATAAATGATAATAAATTACAATAGGGTTATATATAATCGTAAATGCTTCTAATGATTAACAATCAGTGAATTCAGTATTATTGACATTTCTCTGAAACTTAAAAATGAATTTCATGAGTCAATGACAATAAGAGAAGCATTGACTAACCAACAGCAACCACATACTTATGATTTAAACATAAATGTTTCAAATTTGAATAGCTCAATTTTCTGTAACCCTAGAAAGCTGAATTTTGGCACATAGTTAGGTATTTCCCAAAGCAATATGTAGACCAAATTTTATCGAAATTTTCGGAAAAAATTTTTTTTTGAAAGAAAACTCAAAATTTTCCCGGAAAACCCCGTCCGCTTTTCCTGGCCAACGAACTCATCCAAGCCATTAATAAAAGAAAGGCACTTGCCGAGTTTCATCTGAATCGGTTAATTATTTTTTGAGTTATCAGACGGACACACACACATACATATATATATATATATATATATATATATATATATATATATATATATATATATATATATATATATATATATATATATATATATATATATATATAAACATATAAAAATTCAAACTGACCCCGGATATGGATTCTAGGGGTCCTAATTAGCGCTCATTTGAAAGAATTTTTGCAAAGTCTCACCATCGATACCTCTCTATTAGTGAATTTTTTTAATAAAAATTCACTAACAAAGAAGGGGGTAGTGTGACGGTTCTAAATATCACCTGCAAATTTTTGTAAATTATGGCTCAGACATTAATTTCCATTTTATACATTTATTAAATAAAAGTTGACATGGACTATATGTATATTCAAAAAAAATTTATTGGGGAACGAATTGTAAGTAAATGGCAGGTAAAACCTTGAGGTTTTATGTTAAAATACTTCTAATTGCCAGTTCTTATCAGGCTTATCTTATCCAGATGTTTCTTGTATGCTGATTTGCTATTTTTTTCTCTGGAAGGACAGAGTTTTTAAAAATTACTTTGTTGGAAAGTGAGAGGATGACTTTGGTCTTGAATATATAGGTTACAGTTACCTACAGCGCTTGTGCTAGATATCTTCAAAATTCCTTATTGAATATTTGTACCGAGAGTTGTACAATATACCATTGATTGAATTCAGCACCAGATACCATCTTAAAAGTAATATAATTAAAACCCCTGAATGTGTACATACAGGGGTTGTTATGTACCAGTTTTTATTTAGAGTTTTTAGTTACCAGTTTATTTACCAGATTTTATTGTCCAGGCAGTATTGATTTTCCGGACTGCTATTGTTTGGCCTGGCTTAATCTTCACGTCCACTGGTAATTATACTTAAAATGGATTGCGTTTTTCTGGATAACTGCATTTTGTTATAGGCTGGCTTATTGTGTGAATATCATTGGAGACAATTAATTGTTGCTTAATTACCTCCAATGAAAACGTCTGGGTATAACGTACACTACAGCAGGAGAGGAGGCAGATAAGTTACCAGCCCATCTTAACACTTAATAAACACAATACTGTTCATAACAACTACTATTACGACATTTGAGGTCATATATCTTGGTTTTATTGTTGCAGCATATTGTTCGAGATCACATACGGTATAACTAGCTTGTTCACTATAAACATAATTAGGATACTTTCAAATAACTTAGTTACCCCTCAGGTACACTAACTACCTAACTATTTAATAACACTTTTGTATTTTATATACCGTAATACATATACATTATAATTATTTACCGCAATATATGTGTCAATCTTTATTCTCTCTTAATTCTTGGGATTTTAAACCATTAAGGTGACAGCGTATATACATATTTGATTCCATTTTATCTTAACACAAACCTGAGCTCATTCACTGGACACTGACCACAACCTGCACCGAGGATACCCTTGTAGACAGTAAACCGCATCTTAAAGACCTGGGAAGCCAATCCAACAATAGCAAAATCTGCCAGGATTAGCACACTTTAAGGTCTTTATAAATGGCCCTTCAGAGTTAAGGGCTCAGCAACTTCTAGCGTTAAACAGGCCGCAACTGATAACTCTGGTAGGCCTGTATTCAGGACAACTGCTGCTTGCGTCACCAGATATACAGGATTGGGCTCGGACAAGTAACCGAGTGCCGGCTGTGTATGGAGAGTGGCGAAACAGCAGAACACGTGCCGGCTGCAGACAGGACTAGACATATGCTCTTTGGCAAGCCCCAACTTGCACCAGAAGATCTGGATTAATTTCCTCCCACAAAAATTGTCGACCCCTGTAAGAGGTTGGACTTGTTGAGTAAAATAAAGAATGTGAACTAAAATGAACCTTAACGCCGCAGTGGAGGAACTGTAGTGGCCGACTCACACTGTCCATAGTCTAACCTAACCTTACCTACATATTTGCTCTTATGAGGCCGATCTATAAACACTTGTCATAAAGCCCTTTTCCAAACAAATTGAAGGGATTTATTTTTTATTTTGCAAGAACAAAAAAGCTATTTTAAATTATTGTATTTAGAACGGATTTCTCTGCATTTATTTTTCAGGACATAATTAATGTTGGTACTAATTTCTATTTGGTCCAAGTTACATATGTATATTGATTACTAAGAACTTGTAGTAAACAGTAAACTAATTGATATATAATCAAACAACATAAAAACAGCAACTTTCAAAATCATTATAGATTTATTTATTAATTTTACAAAAACATACGTTTTTCTCGTTAACAAATTTATTTACATTGTACTTTGAAACAAAATACTTCGAACGTGAAATCACGTCACATGAATTACACTTTTTACGATATATTTGGCCAAATGTACCACAGCAAATGTGATACGTTGGGCCAAATTTTAAAAGTTGGGTGTCTACTTATGCCTAAAAAATAAAAAGACCGAACTACTAGTCTTGTTAGCCGTGGTATATATGGTAGTTTCCTCTTTGTGAATGGGCTTGGAAATGGGCAGCTTTGGCTGCTTGCACTGCCGGTTCTTCAACAGGTTGTCCATTTGGTCCAATAACAGCTGGTTCAGTGTATCTCCATGGGACACCTGGGGCTGAGTAAGGAGCTACATAAACTTGATGACCAGCCAGTCCTTGAGCAGCTTGAGCATATGCAGCAAAGTGGTAGGCTTTGGCAGCTTGTACTTCGGGAGTATCTAATGGTACACCATTGGGTCCAATTACTGGTACGTGCTGAGCATAGGAGTAAATAGCTCTGCGCCTTCTGTAATGTAGACCATTTCGGGCAGCCGCATGGGCGGCAAAGTGGGCTGCTTTTGCCACTTGGACTTCAGGGGTGTCTACTGGATGGGGACCAGTAAGGTGTGCTATTGGTGCAAATGGGACTGCTACGCCGTTTCTCTGAGCAGCTACTGCATAGTCCTGATGATGTTGTAATTTTGCCGCGGCTACTTCTGGAGTGTCGAGCGGTAGACCGTTTATGGTTGTACCTGATGCTCCATAGATAAGGGCGCCACTATAAGCTGCTGGAGAAAATTGAGCAAAAGGGAGTGCCAGATGAGCACCAGCGTGGGCAGCAAAGTGATTGGCTTTTGCTGCTTGCACTTCAGGGGTGTCCAGGGGTTGTCCATTGGGTCCGATAACAGGTACATGTTGAGCGTATGGTGAATACAGGGAAGCGTAACCAGCCGATGCTGATGCTATAGCGCAAAGAACAAGCACCTGGAATATAATAATTAAATTAGAACAAACAAAATAAATAAGGCTCGTATATATGTTAGAAACACGACTATATCGTTAAATGCTTCTCCTTATTCAGATTTCGGACTGATATGTATTTCTTGTTACTGTACCCTAAAATTTCGGTTTTCAAATTTATTTAATCAAAAATCGTTCAAATAAATAAAAGTTATGCAAATTTTTTGTGACTTCTTTTCTTTAAAATAAATTTCAACAACCCACCACGAGGGATTACAGCCTGATTACTATCGTACCGTGGGTGTCGACAAGGGGGAAAGAGGCAACTTGTTAATTCTGGACTTGAAGGTTTGGAGGTTCGGAGGAGAAGGAAAAACATGTGCCGGCAAGGAATTCCATAACTTGGAAGTCCTCGGGAAAAAAGAGCGGGCATAACAAGATGTTCTATGTCTGGTGACATGGACAGTAAAAGGGTACATTCGCTCTGTTCCCCTGGTAAATCTGTTGGGGGCAGCAGGTGGAGGAACTATGGAAGAAAGCTCCTCTGACCAGTGCCCGTGCAGATATCTATAGAAGAGAGAGGTAGAGGTCATCAACGGCGCGTCGCTGGGCAAGGGATGGCAGCCTTTGGGCGAGGGTAGGTTCACCGATGAGATCAATAGCTCTCTTCTGAATGGAGTTCAGGGTAGCGTGTGTAGAAGCGGCAGCGGCACTCCTGAAGTAGGAGCAGTATTAGAGATTTGGCCTTATTTGTGAAGTATATAAGGTATAGAGATCAGCTGGTGAAAAGTATTTGCGGGCACGGAAGAGGAAACCTAATTTCTTAGCAGCCGCTTCTGCAATTGGTGTGACATGTTGGTGCCAATTGAGATTTCGATCCACAGAAATGCCAACAAGTGAAAAAGACTCATTACTTGGAATAACTTGGTTGTTCATTGTGATGGGTCTAGGGCTGGTGTATCTCTTATGAGATAGAAAGGAAGACTGAGATTTGATGGAGTTGAATTGTACAAGATTTCTACTTTCCCAGTCTAATATTTTTTGGAGATCCACAGAGACATAACCCTCCATGAGTCTGCGATCCTCATCTAATTGGGCTAAAGATACAGGCTTAGAATATTGTATATTTGAGGAGTACTGTGTTTTTCAAGAAAATTTTTTAAGTCGCTATTTATTTACTTTTACATCACTTTAGAGACGACTGAAATGAGAAAAATAGGCCTGTAGTTGCTAGGAAGCACTTTGGATCCTTTCTTGGGGACGGGTTGTACTCGAGCAGTTTTCCAGGTAATATGCCTCTATTGTAAGATAAATCTGAAACAGACGAGTCAGGACAGTAACAAAGGTCGTTTTCTTATTGTTTATAATTTGACAACTAGCCAATTTCTTAAAAAAAAACCTTTATATTAGGAATTCGGCTTTTAGTATTTACGTTATTTAGTGGAATAATATTTACATTCAAAGGCACATTGTCCAGTTGAATTCTTGTAATTAATAAATTCTGTAATAAATTGTCATATCTTCTTGAGTTTCTTGCGGAGGTGGCACAGAATTAACGTGTCTTAAGGATACTATTTTTTTGTAACCTGTAAAAATTCATAGTAAAGACCATTTTTTCGTGCGTTTGAATAAATTATTGTTTTTAAGAAAAAAAATATTTTGCTTACTTTAACGTCGGCCGATTTTCGCAACTATGGCCAATCACTGACGCCAAGAAGCACTTTCAGCTAACTATCATGGAAGTTTTGCGGAACCCCTGCCTTTTTGTAAGGAGGGTAGGGATATCTAACGTGCCCAGCATCGCATGGACACAGAACCGACGACTTTACGCCGTCCCTAAAGGGCGGAACATGCAGACATTCAAATTGCTTAAATAAAAGCCAAAGCCTCGGTCGACGTTAATTGATTACAGGTTGTACGGAAAAAGTGAAAAGGAAGCCTTGGGAATCGAACCCAGTACCCTTCGGTTTAGAGGCACACGTTCTTACCTCTGGACCACAGAGGCTATATAATTTTTAATATGTTGGTACTTATTCACCCAAAGTTGTATCACAAGGTAAAGACTCTAACTTTTGACGAGCACTGATAAGTAAACTTGGAAAACCCAAATCAGCACATTTTATTTTTTAAAACCTGTCACTCGCTTTACTAACTTAGTTAGCGTCATCAGATGATCTAAAATTCCAAATCTTTCCCGACTATGGAGAAGGTATGTAGAGGTATCTCCTGCATTTTTAGTGAATTTTCTTTTAAATTTTGTACGCGGGTTTATATCATTATGGGTAAATTACCTACCCAAATTTTGCTCTGTAGGTTGAAAGACAAAAAGTTATAGGCATTGTAAAACGTCAAAGTTGCGATCTGAAACGTCAAAATTGGCAACATTTGGGCAAAGAACCTGAAACCAATACGAGCGATGGAAAGAAAATGTCTCAAGACGAACATTTCACAAAGCCTGAAGTCCTAGTTGCAACTGTCATTGTCCTTCTTTTTACTAAAATGTTTCCAGAAAATTAAATTTAAATAGACCCTTTTTTTAATGCTTTGGCCGAAGTCTTGGCTATAGAGTTTATCTTTTAATGGTATATAATTTTTGCCGAATTTTCGTAAAAAATCAATAAAGTTCAATATGCCCATTATTATACAAGATACGAAAAAGAATTGTATACATTAATTACAGAGTGTCTTGAGCTACATCTTAAAAACATATTTCTACAATCACAGCTGGCCCATAAGTCGGTGGTGATACAATATGTCTTTTTTTTCATCGAACACGCCTTATGTTATTGCATTTTTGCATTTTGCATGGAAATATAATGCATGTTTATAAGAAAATAAATTTGGGACCCAGCAAGTTCGTTATGGTAGCGATTTTCATTAAATGCTTCAAATTTAAATAGCTCAATTTGCTATTAACCTATAAGGTTCGTTGGCCAGGAAACTAGTTTTTTCGGGAACATTTTAAGTTTATTTTCGAAACACTCTTGTAAATTTTCATGCATAAAGTTATTTTGATGATATATGGTACATTGTTGCTACTATATAGGTCATACTGGTAACCAAATTTGAGGCCTGCTTTCTTTAAAAAACACATATTTGCTATTTAAAACATTTAAATGAAAATTCACCACCATAATGCACTTGCTGCGTCCAGAACAGTTTGTTTGTAATGCTTGTATTAACTTTACATAAAACTAGTATCCTGAAATTTGGTAGGCAACTTGTATGCTACATTTCCTTAAACTACATTTTTCATTCTGAGATAAAAAAAAATTTCGGAAAGAAACTTGAATCTAAACTTTTAATTAAGTTTTTAATAAGTGTTTTGGTGATTTTGGTTCTCCAAATGTACCTATCAGTGCTCCTCACAGGTTCAAATCTTTACTTGGTGGATCGGTAGGATTTTACGTTTCAGATTTGGCACTAGTAAATCTGATAAGTTTGATACCATTATTTAATTCGTTGCAGTTTGTAAGCTACCTGTAAAAATTTTCCATCAAAATCAAGTAAGGCATTCTTGAAATGTTGAACATGTTTTATGCTCTATACCCTGTAGAAAAATCTGGATGAACAGATAAAAATTGCGGTTCTGCTTGTCGTCACAAACGAATTTATAATCTATCTCATGAATATTGATACTAAATTTGATTAACATTCAATAAATTCCAATTATCATCCAGCGAAACAAAAGCTGTGCATTGTTCGCCCCCTTGACTGAATGTTACAATTTAATATGAACAAAAGACTACACAAATTAAATATTATTATGCCATTTACATAAATTAATATTATATCAGGAATGTTTAGAACACAATGCGTGGAATGATAATGTTTATATAACTAGTATGCGAGTACATGCGTCATTGTTTCACGGGCCTACTGAGATGCATTTGATTCAATAAATGTATATTGCAAAACCATGTCGATGGGTGGAATGCATTTGCATCCAGATTTGGCTGCATTAGTGATTTATATTGTTTACTTATGCGTCGCCTGACTGCACAAGGTCTGTGATCTATTGACAGCGTTTTGATTAATCTGCAGGGAGGTGGCGCTTCTAATTATGTCAAGAGTAGATACAAATTTAGATCAGGTGGACCTTTTTATTGTCAACCGAAATATGGAAATAATACTTGAAACGATTTTGTACACATGCTCTCCGTAAAATTAAAAACAATCGCTCTGTATCAAATTTTCTTAGAAAAATTTTGGTCATAAGGAGGTGCACATTCAGCAAAAAAAATAAGTCTATTTTTTCATATAAATATGGGTCCGCAAATGCTTAGTTTTTTAAATACAGCGTGTTAAAATTATTTGTTTTTGTCAGTTTTTCACGAATAAGTCCGAGCCAAATTAAAATTTTGACGTGAAAATTGGCATGTGGGGTTTTTCGAGGACAAGAAATTAAAATATCTTATTCTTAATAACACTGCTTGCAGAGGGCGCCACCTGTAACACATGGCTTGCATTCAATTGGCTATAATTTTTTGACACCCAGTAATATCGACCTACAGTATAGCTACATTGCAGCCCTTATCAATTGTAAGGAAAAAATGTATATTTGATTTAAATCTCTCAGATACACCATTTTCGAAATATTTCAATTTTTGTTTGTCGCTCAAAAATTAATTTTTCTCAAGTAATTAATTGTATTGTCTGAAAATTTTAACAATAAATAAAACAAAAATAAAAAAGTTTATAACATTTTATGATACCTGACTACAATAAATGTTCAAAATGGTCACCCTCCACTTCAATACACTTTCGTATTCTGCGGAGCATAAAACGTCGTACTCTGTGAAATATTTCTGGTGTATTTCTAATTTGTTCGCATCCAAGTACAATTCTTTGCTGCAGATCATCAACATTTTCAACATTTGCTTCATAAACAATACTTTTGAGATTCCCCCATAAATAAAAGTCTATAGGATTTAAATCAGGGGATCGAGCCGACCATGGCTGAGGTCCACCGCGTCCGATCCATCTGCGTCCAAAAGTATTGCTTAAGTAATTTCTGACATTTATGGAGAAATGGGGGGGGGGAGCTCCGTCATGTATAAACCACAGGTTATGTCTTATGTCAAGAGGTACATTTTCTAACAACCCATTTAGTTGGTTTTGCAGGAATTCAAGATAAGCTGTAGCATTAAGTCTGTGAGGTAAAAAAAAATTGGTCTTATCAAATTACACCCTACAATTCCAGCTCATACATTTAAGGAAAATTGCTGTTGCTCATGCCTTTCAAAAACTGCGTGGGAATTTTCGTCAGCCCAAATATGGCTGTTACGAAAATTGACGATTCCATCGCGCCTAAATTCAGACTCTTCAGTGAACAATACACAATTCAACAAGTTTTCTACATTATTATGTTGAAGAAACCATTGGCAAAATTGTAGCCGAGGTATAATATCTTTTTTAGGCGACAATGCCTGCACACGTTGGATGTGATATGGACGCAATTGTTGGTCGTGAAGAAATCGTTGCATTGGATGCTCCCAGATGATTGGCCATTTTCCTAGTACTTATTTTTGGATTTTGTTCAATTTTATCCAGAACTGCCTCTTCAAAATAAGGATTTTGTGCACTTCGTGATCTGCCTCGATAAGCAGTTACTTTATTAAGGGTACCTGGTAAAAAATATATATCCGAAAGAAACAGATCGATGTATTAGATAATGTAAGTATGTACCTGTTTCACGCAGACGGATGTCAATCGGTTAAAACATCCTTCTGTCTGGAATTCTCCGATTTGGGAAAGCTTCTTCATACAGTCTTTTCGCCTCATAACAGTTACCAAAAGCCCGTGAATACATAACATGCATGTCTGTTAGTTGATTGTTGGTAAAGACTTCCATTTTTAATTAGAAAAATTACGAACAATACAATTAATTACTTAAAAATAGTGAGTGGTCTCAAACGTAAAAGTCCAATGTAGTATATGTCATGACGAAAACGCAAAAGTCAAGTCCCGTAACGATGGTAACCACTTTGTTAAATAGTTTGTTCAAAGTTTGTTACCATGGCTTTTTAATTTATCTTCATGATTGTGTCTTGTCAGTTTTTTTTGGGTAAGATTTTAATTTTTAACTAGAGAATAAGAAAATTAAGTTTACACATACTGATGCAATTAAAAGGTGAAAAATGTACTTCTATGATTTGTCGCAGAATTAATTTTTGAGCGACATCGACATACAAAAAAAATTGAAATATCTCGAAAATGGTGTGTCTGAAAGATTTAAATCAAGTGTACATTTTTGCTTACAATTGATAAAGGCTGCAATGTAGCTATACGGTACGTTGATATTACTGGGTGTCAAAAAATTATAGCTAATTAAATGCAAGCCATGTCTTACATGTTATTAACAATAACATATTTAAATTTCTTGCCCTCGAAAACCCCCAACATGCCAATTTTTACGTGAAAATTTTAATTTGACCAGATTTATTCGTAAAAAACTGACAAAAACAAATAGCTTAATACACTGTATTTAAAAACTAAGCATTTGCGGACCCATGTTTATATGAAAAAATAGTCTTATTTTTTGTGGTGAATGTGCACCTGTAACATAGACCATAATTTTTGAAACACTCTGTATATACAGGTGAGTTTTTTTCGATGGATAGTGAAGGGATTTTGGAAACGATAAGAGATACAAAGTTGGTCAAATGAAACAACAATTGCAAAATTTGGAGCTGAGTTCATATCAGTTTTTAGATTTCAAAAGTTCCGAGTAATTCCGGAGGTAATCGAAAAAAAAACGAATTTTTGAAAAATCGATTTTTTCTCATAGCTCCGTTACTTGTGGTGCGTGTTTGAAAATCTAAACATAGATTGAGCGAACGGTTCGGATTGCCTTCGGGTAGAATCGCTGCAGGGTATGGGGGATGAATAGGGGGTGATTTGGTGAAAATTAAGATTTTTTTCGTTAAAACTCGGTCTCTTTATTAAAGAACTTTAAATTTCTTCAAACATCTGCTATTATGCGCCGAAATTAAATTAGGGGTTGAACGTGTGAGGGTGGAATATCGGTGACAGAAATTTTGAATTTTAGTGAATTTTCTTAGAAAAAATTCACTAATGAGGAGATCTCGACTTTTGAATTTTGAAAAAATTTCTTCAAATGAGCGCGATCTAGGACCCCTAGAACCCATATCCGGGGTCAGTTTCAATTTTTATATGTTTATATATATATATATATATATATATATATATATATATATATATATATATATATATATATATATATATATATATATATATATATATATATATATATCTATCACACCGATAACTCAAAAAATAATAGGCCGATTTTGATAAAATTTGGCATGTACCTTTCTTTTGTAAATAGCTTTGACAAGTTTGTTAGTCAGGAAAATCAGACGAGGTTTTCCGGGAAAATTTTGAGTTTTCATTCGAAATTTTTTTTTATCTCAAAGCATAATAGGCCGATTTTGATAAAATTTGGCACGTACCTTCCTTTTGTAAATGGCTTTGACAAGTTCGTTAATAAAAAAAATCGGACGAGGTTTTCCGGGAAAATTTTGAGTTTTCATTTAAAAAAAAATTTTATCTTAAAAAATAAAAAATCTATGATAACCAAATTTGGTAAGTAGGTTTACGATATAAAAATTAAACTATACACCAAAATTTAAATTTCTATGATACAAGAAAAAAAAGTTATAAAATATTTTGTGCCAGATCATTTCTATGAAAATTCACTACCATAACGCACTTGCTGCGTCCAGGCTTTTATTTTTTGCTAAAACGGCGTAAAAAGTCTCAAAACATATAGAAAACTTGATTATGAAGGAAAATTTCTTTGCCTGTCTGTCGGTCGGTCGATCTGTCGGGCTGTACGTCGGCTGTTGGTAGGCGCAATAACTTTCGAACAAAATGGGATACCATCTTCAAATTTGGTATTCAGTAAGCACCCGTAAAAGAAACGCTTCGAACTGTTAAGGGTAAGATTGCCGCAGGGGATAGGGGATAAATGATTTGGTGAAAATTGAAATTATTTCAATAAAACTCGTGTAATATTACGTTTTAGAAGTTTATGGGTACAGGAATACGAATATTTTCTTTGTGGTCGGATCATCGACCCTGAATTCCTTCCATGGGAATGATTTTCTGAAGAGGGTAAATATCACAGCTATGTGGAAGTTATGATTCAATTTGCAGCACTATTTTTAAGAAAAAACTAAAAATTCAAACAGCCTGAGCAAAGTTTTTTTTCTAATGGAACAGCCTGTATTTTATTTTAAAATTAACTACAGGTTATATAATTTTAATTTTATATATTTTATTAGCAAATTTTTGTGTAGAATATATTGGTTTTAGCAGAAATCAGGTTTTGTCAAATTGTTGTGAAATTTTAATGATAAATGAGTAATCTTTGATAAGGTATTGTAAGAAAAGATGTTTGTCAATTCAAACAAAAAATATTTTTTTGAATTAAAGAAATTTGTTTAGCAAATTGTCATGTTTTCTAGCTAATTTGCGTAAAATACTTTTTTCGGCAACCGTCCGGGAAGTATCCACTTCCCCAACGCTTTTTCTTTGAGAAAGGAAGAATGTTGGTTATAAAGCAAAGAAATCAGAAGTCTTCAGCAGAGAGCAAATCAACAAATTCAGTAGAGAAGCAGATAATGAAACATATCTAATGCTAAAGGTAATTTTAACAAAATATTTACGATTGTAGGATATAAAAGTATCAACTTAATTCGCCTCATTTTCAGGTAGCAACATTTATTGGGTTAGCCGGTGCGTGTAGACGGGAAGAACTAACAAAAATGTCAATTGATCTAATAAACGACAAAGAAGACATGTTGCTTGTGAAAATACCAGATTATAAAACACATATTGAGAGAACTTTTGTTGTAATTGGGCAAGAAAACCTGCTGTTGTATAGGCAATATTTATCTTTACGGCCATCCCATACTCCACATAACAGATTATTCGTGAATTACAAAAAAGGAAAATGTTCAGCCCGTGGGTATCCACAGTTTTGGGAATCTCGGATTAAGAATTGCAGAATTTTTAAATTTACTTAATCCTAAAAATTACACAGGCCATAGCATGCGTCGAACTTCAGCGACAATATTTGCTGATAATGGTGGAAACATCACAAATTTGAAGAAACACGGTGGCTGGAAGTCTACCAATGTCGCTGAAGGATATATAGACAATTCACTAACAAACAAAATTAAAATTGCCAATACCATTCATAAATTATCAGATGAAAACAATCAATATCAAACGGAAACTTTACCTTCTTGTTCTGACTACAAAAGGCATTTAAATATACCAAGCATTTCAAACAAATTAAATCCCTTCAATATTAGCAATTGCTCGAATTTTAATATAAATATTAATATAAATAAGAATTAGAATGTTTCTGTTAGTACCTATCTTCTGTTCGAATTTCAATATTTAATACAAATAAGAATTAAAATGTTCGAAATTTTGTTCTATAAAGAAATATAGTAAAGAAATTGATTGAATCATTGATTTGTTATTCTACACGGTTGCCGAAACACGTCCGAAACCAGTTTTTTTTGGACTCGCAGACTTCCATTTTTGGAATTTTGTCGACTCGTCCAAAAAAACAGTATTTTCCGGACTTGTAACATAAATTACTATTATATAAATTTCGTGTAACATTACTTTAGGTATTTTTTTTGTAGAAAAAAATGGCTAATTCTCGTAAAGTATCTGTTTGCAAATTTGCATACAAACATATTGTTGGAGCTTTTGTCAAAAAGATTGTTCTGAATGAGTGCGTTATATTAGCGGGAGTAGTTTTTGTGTAAAATTGCTGGAATTGGTTCGTTAGCCTAAAAATCGTATCAGTTTTTTTCGCGACAATTTTATTTATTTTCCGAAAGTTTCATATTTTTTTAAACAATAAAGTTATTTTGATAAAATAGGGTATATGGTTTTTACCATAAATTTTATAGTTCCACGGAATTTGATGTCTTTCATTAAACAAAATAAATATTTGCAATTAGGCACATGTTAATAAAAAAATCACTACCATAACGCACTTGCTGCTTCAAGACTTTTTCTATTTTATTTTTACAGAATTTTCTGATTAAAATTGTCATTGCTTATAAATAAATTCAATTTTCTCCCGCCTGACGATAGCGTATAAGCCGAAACGGGTCACAGAAAAGAAAATTAACACTTGTGAAGGCAGAAAGAAGTATATATATTTACAATGAACGATTTCACCAAGTAAGCGCACCAGCAGTAAATGAAAACACAGTTGTCTAATTCTAAAAGACCATCGCCTAAAATAAGTTTGTCATAAATGGGGTTAATTATCGCCAGGCTTAAGCAGTTTGTAAAAATCTGGACGCAGCAAGTGCGTTATGGAAGTGAATTTTCGTTAAAATGTTTTTAATAGAAATTATGTCTCTTTAATGCAAGCAGGAATCAATTTGGTCACCGTATAACCTATATAGTAGAAACAATGTACCATATTTTACCAACATAACTTGTTTGAAAATGTACAAAAATTTTCCGAAAATAAACCTAAAACATTTTCGAGAAAACTCGTTTCCTAGCTGACGAACCTTGGGTTAATAGCAAATTGCGTTATTGGATTTTGAAGCGTTTAATGAAAATTCGCTACTAAAGCGCACTTACCGCGTCTCGATTTTTTTTACAAACGCATCATATTTCGACTAAAAATGCAAAAATGCAATAAGGAGTTAAAAAAAATGTAGGTCTCACCAACGACTTATTGGCAAAATAATTTTATAAGATGCAGTTCAAAACACCCTATAGGTAAGGTATACAATTTTTTCTCGTATCTTGCATAATAACAATTATATTGAGCTTCACCGTAGAAATGCGTCACACTGTATATATGTAAACAGAAAGCAAACCCGGATATGCATTCTAGGGGGTTTAGTTTGCGCTCATTTGAAGGAATCTTTTTAGAATTCAAAAGCCGCGGTCTTCTCATTAAGGAATTTTGTCTATGAAAATTAGCTAAAAATTATAGACCGTTAAACCATAAATTTGACTAAAATTACTTCCAAAGCATCCGAGAAAGTGTCTATTGGAAATGAATTTTCTCGAAATATTTTATTAAAATGATGATTTAAGCTGGTATTTAAGGGTTTGAAAAACACTCTTTACATAATCCGTATTTCTTTCAGGTTCTTTCCCTAAATGTTGCCAATTTTGACGTTTAAAATCGCGACTTTTTACGTTTTGAGGATTTTTTTCCCTTAAATGCCTGTAACTTTTTTGTCTTTAAACTTACAGACCTAAATTGTTGTAAATTATTCGCCCTTTGTATATATATATATATATATATATATATATATATATATATATATATATATATATATATATATATATATATATATATATATATATATATATATATATACATATATACATAAAATTGAAAATGACCCTGGATGCGGGTTCTAGGGGGCTCAGTTGAAAAAATTTGTTCTAAATTCAAAGGTCGGGATCTCTTCGTTAGTGATTTTTTTTTAAAGAAAATTCCCTAAAACAAGCACTTGTGAAGCCACGGGAAAAGTCTACGACTGTATTAAATATGGAATGGTTTCACTACGTTAGGGCAAGAACAAACAACCAGATATGTTATTCAAATTGAATTAAGGCTCATCTCCTCTTTATCAAACTTTTTTTAAACAAAAACTCTCTAAAAAATTCATCGGAATAACAACAACCAGATTAGATAACTGTAAAGTGAAATGAGTCTAAAAATATTTTTTTTAAAGTAGTCACTAACTAGGATCCGAAATCGTCATGCAGGAGTCAATTGAATTTGATTATCCGTTGTGCAGGGACTTAGGCCACTGAGATATACTCTACATGTGTCTGCTAGCAGTTATATCCCGTAATACATTGGTTCAATGTTTTAAAATTTACACAAAACCATTTCGACTTACAATAGATTTTTTGCTGATAAAAAGCAAAGTCATTAGCCAGGATTAGAACTCGTCACCTGGGAGTCAATTATACGATGTTAAGTGACCACTGTACACCTAGCCCACTGAGCTACGCACTATATGCATTTACCAGCAGGAATATCCTATTATTCAAGGTTTTACAATTTACATAAAACCATTTGGTTTTACAATGGATTTTTGGTTATATTTTAACGAAATCAAGAAAAATGACGACTTAGACACATATATAGGAACTTGTTAGTCATTTTTTGTAGTATTTTTCACTCACAATTAATTTTTACGTTTTAAACTTTCTTCAATCAGATTTAATGAATCAAAAATTAATTTACCTCTAACTTTTTTGTCTTTAAAGATAGAGATCAGAATTTTGGTAAAGAAGATACTATTTATGACAGAAATCAGTGTACTAAACTTGGTTGCCCTCAATTAGTTACTTGCAGAGATATACATTTTTTTCGAAAGAAAACACAACATTTTCTGCAAAAACCTGGGCCCATTTTCCTGACTAAAGAACTTATCCAAGCCACTTGCAAAAGGAAGGTATCTGGCAAATTTAATCAAAACCGGACGACTATATTATATATATATATATATATATATATATATATATATATATATATATATATATATATATATATATATATATAAACATTACTAAAATTTATATTATGGCCAGTGTGAAACTTTTAGTAATAAAATAATGTGTTTAGAAGAATTTGAAATTACTTTTAACGACAATTTAATAAACGTAAAGAAAGATAATAATTTTAGAAATCACTACCCCTATTTTTATTTCCTAGACAAAAACAAAAAACAAATTCAATTAGACAATAGTTAGCTTTATATGTCAGTTTGGCACTTTTCGAATTCACTCAAATTCATAAAAAGGTTTTCTTTTCATGTTTGTTATTGCATTGTTTAGTTTAGTAGAACTCACGTTATATGTAAGTATTTTAAACTTTTATATTTTTCCCAAGTAAATTGTAAACTTTGTTTTCTTTCCATGTTGTCGCCTTGAGAAAGGAATAAAAATTTTCCGAAAGCTCAGCCTATAATAAAGAGTTTTATTCTACAACTGATGGCTTTCCCACAATTTTATTTTTAATATATATATATATATATATATATATATATATATATATATATATATATATATATATATATATATATATATATAGTATTAAATTTTTGTGACGGTAATAGTGTTATTTATCAAAAAATTGTGGGAAAACCGTCAGTTGCAGAATATAACTCTTTATTATAGGCCGAGCTTTCGGAAAAATTTTATTCCCTTCTCAAGGCTATAACATAGAAAGAAAAAAAAGTTTACAATTTACTTAGGAAAAATATAAAAGTTTAAAATACTTACATATAACGTGAGTTCTACTAAACTAAACTATGCAATAACAAACATGAAAAGAAAACCTTTTTATGAATTCGAAAAGTGCCAATACATATAAAAACTGAAACTGACTTCGGATATGTGTTCTAGGGGGCCTAGTTCGCGGCCATTTGAAGAAATTTTTTCAAAGTCGGGATCTCCTCATTAGTGAATTTTTTTAAAGAAAATTCACTAATAATGGTGTATCGCTACAAATTGTGTGACAGACGGTATATGTGAACATTAAATATAGTCTGACTTGTTTACACAAAAACCGCTCAGATACTTTTGTAGTAACATTTGTGAAATATTTGACAAAGAAATGTATGCACAAATAACAGTGTCACCGCACAAAAACGTAGACAAGAAGAAGTGTTACATAAAAGATTTATAACTGAAGATAATAATCATATTTAACTCACTAGCTATAGATACGCTTCACGCATTCTTGCGATGACTATCATTATATAATGTCAACCGCAACTGAACTGTTCAATGTAAAACCCGGCAAAACACAAGACGCACTACTTCACCACTTTACTTACCAAAACTTTCATGTTTTCTTGTACTTCTACTCCACCTCCTAATACACTAGGACTGTTGAGAGACTATAAACAATTGTGCAGCCCCGCCCGGTTTATATAGGAGCCCCCGGTAATGTTGCCCCAACTGAAGAACAAGGTCCCTTTCACTAGAGCACATCCAGAAGAAGGAAGATCGATTGTGTGAAAAGAACTAGATGAAAAGAGACGAACGTATGTTATGGGGCGTAACCTACCGTATTTCAAGATTGCTGAAATGTTTTCAGTTTTCAGGATGTGTAGAGATGTTGTGGAATATTTGGTATTGTCTTGCCTTTTTAGTGAATTTTCGTAGAAAAAATTCACTAATGGGGAGATCCCGACTTTAAATTTTGAATAAAGTTTTGCAAATGAGCGCGAACTAGAACCCCTACAACCCATATCCGGGGTCAGTTTCAATTTATATATATATATATATATATATATATATATATATATATATATATATATATATATATATATATATATATAGTATTAAATTTTTGTAACGGTAATAGTGTTATTTACCAAAAAATTGTATGAAAGCCGTCAGTTGTAGAATAAAACCCTTTATTATAGGCCGAGCTTTCGTAAAAATTTATTCTTTTCTCAGGGCTACAACATGGAAAGAAAAAAAGGTTTACAATTTACTTGGGAAAAATATAAAAGTTTAAAATACTTACATATAACGTGAGTTCTACTAAATTAATTATGCAATAACAAACATGAAAAGAAAACCTTTTTATGAATTTGAGTGAAGTCGAAAAGTGCCAAACTGACATATAAAACTAACTATTGTCTAATTGAATTTGTTTTTTGTTTTTGTCTAGGAAATATAAATAGGGGTAGTGATTTCTTAAATTATTATCTTTCTTTAAGTTTATTAAATTGTCGTTAAAAGTAATTTCAAATTCCTCTAAACACATTCTTTTATTACTTAAGGTTTCACAGTGTAAAATAGAAACATTACTAAAATTTATATTATGGCCAGTGTCGAGATTATGTTCTGACAGAGCGCAAGTTCTTTTTTGTAAACGTATGTCACTTTTGTGCTGTGTTAACCTATCTTTAAGGACTTTGCTTGTTTGGCCAATGTATTTTAAACTACAATTATTACATGGAATACAATATACCACTCCAGGCACTTTGGAAATTTCATCCTTATTATTGAGTTTACTGAAAATGTTATTAATTGTTTTTGAATATCGAAACGTTATTTTAAAATTGGTTTCATCTTTAAATATAAACTTTAAGCTATTGGAAATACTTTTAATGTATGGGATTGAAATGTAAAAAAAGTTAGATGTTTCCGAACTCGAAATTATATGGGTGTTGTGTCTGTCAGATAAATTTGATACTGTTTGTAGAGATTGTCTTGTATTGTAATGGTGATTGTTTGAACAATTGTATAAAAGTTTATTAAGCAGCTTGGGAGGATAAGAGTTGTTAACAAAAATATTAAAGTTTTCTTAAAATTTTTTTGTGGAAAGAAGGAAAGTATATTCTATTTTTTAAACCTAATTAAATGTTAATTTTAATTTTAAATAAATGATCTGAATGAAAATTAATATATCTTTGAGAATTAGTTGGTCTTATATACTAATATAAAATTATGTTGTTACTAGACAATAGTTAGCTTTATATGTCAGTTTAGCACTTTTCCACTTCACTCAAATTCATAAAATGGTTTTCTTTTCATGTTTGCTATTGCATAATTAGTTTAATAGAACTCACGTTATATGTAAGTATTTTAAACTTTTATATTTTTCCCAAGTAAATTGTAAACCTTTATTTATTTCCATGTTGTAGCATTGAGAAAGGAATACATTTTTCCGAAAACTCGGCCTATAATAAAGAGTTTTATTCTACAACTGACGGCTTTCCCACAATTTTTTGATATATATATATATATATATATATATATATATATATATATATATATATATATATATATATATATATATATATATAATGTATCACACCGATAACTCAAAAAATAATAGGCCGATTTTGAAAAAATTTGGCATGTACCTTCCCTTTGTAAATGGCTTGGATAAGTTCGTTAGTCAGGAAAATCATTCCAGATTTTCCGAGAAAATTTTTAGTTTTCATTCGAAAAAAAATTTATGTCAAAAAATAATAGGCCGATTTTGATAAAATTTGGCATGTACCTTGCTTTTGTAAATGGCTTGGATAAGTTCGTTAATCAGGAAAACCGGACGAAGTTTTCCGGGAAAATTTTGAGTTTTCATTCGAAAAAAAATTTTATCTCAAAAAATAAAAAATCTATGATAACCAAATTTGGTAGGTAGGTTTACGATATAAGAGGTAAACTATACACCAAAATTTAGATTTGTATGTTATTTCTGAATGCGAAGATACCCCATATATTGTCTAGTATTACAGTTTTCAATACAGGGTGGAGGTCTAATATTACGGTTTTCAATACAGCGTGGAAATTTAATACCGAAATATTAAAACTAAACAGTTTACCCAAAAATTCAAATTTCGAAAATAAACCTAATAAAAACGTCCCTTTTCCTATAATAAATGTTCAAAATGTTCTCCATTCATTTGCACACAACGAAATAATTTGCTCTGGAATTCTTCATTGACTTTTATCTGAAATTTCTTATCTTGTATTTTATCTAAAACGTACTTGGTATTAGTAATCGTTTGTTATTAACTACCAATTTTTGCAGTGTGAAAGATGAAATTGAACAGCTATGTTTTATTTTGTGGTGTATTGTGTTCCATGAACGGTCTCCTAATATTCATTGATTGTTGTTGGCCTAATAAATTGGTCGTAATGTTGTTCCGATAATTTCAATTAATTTTTGGTCTAATAATGCGATACTTAACTGAAACTCTGCGAACAGAAATATTAATGACGATTGGGTATGGTGATATGTGCAGAACACAGGCACAAGTTTTTTCCCCCTCAGGGCTCGTCCGCGGCCTCGCCGCCCCGATAGCACTGCAACATTTGGTTTATTTTGCATTCAGGCACAAGTTGTTAACCTATTTAATGAAAAGCATCCAGATTTGCCCCCACTAACCTAGGGAAATGTGTCTAAGATACATTCACAGTTTCGTAACTAGGGATACGTTAAAACCACTGCCTAGGAGACCCAAGTTTGTTGAAGAAGATGTAAAACTCAATATTTTGTTGTCTTTTCAAGACGAAGCAACAACTTGTACCCGTCAAGTTGCACGTGAAAACGATGTTAGTCAATCAACAGTTTTAAGGTGTCTCAAAAACGAAAAAATGCATCCCTATAAACTACAACACGTTCAAGAGTTGATTGACAGTGATTCTGATAGAAGACTGCAATTTTGTGAACAACTGCTGGACATGCTACATAAAAATGTTATTTTTTCTGATGACGTTCGGTTTCCGATGAAGCAACATTTCTTTTGAATGGCGATGTAAACAGGAAAAAATGCAGATACTGGGCTGTCGAAGCCCCCCACTGGATGCGACCAACACACACTCAATGTCGTCAGAAGTTGAACGTTTGGGCTGGTATCATTGGTGATCACGTAGTTGGACATGTTTTATAGAAAATCTAAACAGTTCAAGATATTTAGAAATGCTAAGAGAACAGGTTGTCCAATCTTAGCAGAATTGTATCCAAATGTAATGGAACCTAATATTCCCCACAAAAGAATCGTTGCAACATGACGGTGCACCGCCCCACTTTGCTCAACAAGTACGGGAGTATTTACACGAAGTCTTTCCACAAAGATAGATTGGACGAAGCGGTTTCGTAGAATGGCCCGCTGGATCACCAGATCTTACACCTCTTGATTTTTTTATACCTTAAAAACAGAGTGTACAAAACGCAACCTGCGGATTTAGATGATTTGAAAATAAAAATAACAACAGAAATTAGGAACGTAACGCCTGACGTGTTGAACAGAGTTAGGGAAGAATTCCAGAGCAGAGAGAAATAGGCCAGGTCTGACATCTACAAAATTGTTAGTTGATTATACAAATGTCTCCATCTATAACTTCTTGTGCTAACTAGAGCAGTTGTGACAACATACTACCTGGTTCCGCACCGAGATGGCGTCCCTGTCTATGTTCTGGCAATAATACTTTTAACTTCCATTGTTTAAATTTTTATCGACCATTTATTTAAATATCATAGCAGTACAGGTAACATCATCTTTCTCTGTCCAACATTGTAGATATTGCATTACAGAATTTGCAGTGATGCCGAGGATTAATTAATTTTTAATTTAGAATAACATTATTTTTCTCCGATCAAAAGACTTGAAAATTGGTACAGAACCATGTCTGTCTATGTTCTTTCAATTTCTAAATTTTAGTTTCAATCACTTTAATAATTCGAGCGATTTATGCCCAGTTTCACAAAGCTCGATTAAATATTTAACGGCCGGTTATTTAATCAATGTTTCATATAACCAATGACAGCTTCAAAATAGTTGGTTGCCATGGCAAAAACCCGAATCATAGTCTATGATTGTTCGTTTGAAGCCCTAATTAACTTACCGTCCGTTAAATATTTAATCGAGCTTTGTGAAACTGGGCAATTGCGTTTTAAAAAATGTTTTTTAAATTTTTTGTTAAGAACAATTGGGCGTTAAGATCTGATGAACGAACTCATCCAAGCCATTAGCAAAATAAATTTTCATTCCTTAACGTCACTGGTTTGGGATAGACATAACAACCAAATAAGGGTAATTCCCAAATATGGTCCAAATCAATGCAGTATTTTTTTGAGTTATCGGTTGGTTATATATATATATATATATATATATATATATATATATATATATATATATATATATATATATATATATATATATATAAATTGTGGGAAAGCCGTCAGTTGCAAAATAAAACTCTTTATTACATGCCGAGCTTTCGGAAAAAATTTATTCCATTCTCAAGGCTACAACATGAAAAGAAAAAAGTTTACAATTTACATGGGAAAAATATTAAAGTTTAAAATACTGACAAATAACGTGAGTTTTACTAAACTAATTATTCAATAACAAACATGAAAAAAACCTTTTTATAAATTTGAGTGAGGTCGAAAAGTGCCAAACTGACATATAAAGCTAACTATTGTCTAATTGATATTGTTTTTTGTTTTTGTCTAGGAAATGTAAATAGGGGTAGTGATTTCTAAAATTATTATCTTTCTTTAAGTTTATTAATTTGTCGTTAAAAGTAATTTCAAATTCTTCTAAACACATTATTTTATTACTTAAGGTTTCACAGTGTAAAATAGAAACATAACATGTAATAATTGTAGTTTAAGATACATTGGCCAAACAAGCAGAGTCCTTAAAGATAGGTTAACATAGCAGAAAAGTGACGTACGTTTATAAAAATTAACTTGCGCTCTCTCAGAACCTAATCTCGGCACTGGCCACAATATAAATTTTAGTAATGTTTCTATCTTACACTGTGAAACCTTAAGTAATAAAAGAATGTGTTTAGAAGGATTTTAAATTACTTTTAACGACAATTTAATAAACTTAAAGGAAGATAATAATTCTATAAATTACTACCCCTATTTCTATTTCCTAGACAAAAACAAAAAACAAATTCAATTAGACAACAGTTAGCTTTATATGTCAGTTTGGCACTTTTCGACTTCACTCAAATTTTTAAAAAGGTTTTTTCATGTTTGTTATTGAATAATTAGTTTAGTAAAAGTCACGTTATATGTAAGTATTTTAAACTTTTATATTTTTCCTATGTAAATTGTAAACTTTTTTCTTTCCATGTTGTAGCCTTGAGAATGGAATAATTTTTTTCCGAAAGCTCGGCATAAAATAAAGAGTTTTATTTTGCAACTGACAGCTTTTCCACAATTTTTTGATAAATAACAATATTACCGTCACAAAAACTTAATACTATATATATATATATATATATATATATATATATATATATATATATATATATATATATATATATATATATATATATATATATATATATATATATATACATATAAACATTTTAGTTGACCATGGAAGTCGGTTTCAGGGGCCCTAATTCGCGGTCATTTGAAGAAAATTTTCGAAAGTCTCACCATCGATACCTCTCTATTAGTGAATTTTCTTAATGAAAATTCACTAATATAATTTGAGATAATTTACTTGTACAAATGTATTACTAGTTTCTTTAAACAAGTTTTGATAGGCAAATTATTAGAATCTGTATAAAATACTTTAATGTAACATTCCTGCAAATCAGAGTATAAAAAAGATTAAACTAAGTAAAACTTACATGTATCAACAAGGTTGTATGTTAAGGTGTTAACGGAATTGATTAAGCCTACAATGGCTTCTGGGTGGTGACCATCAAGAAATAATTTTTAATTAGCACTTGTAGTAATTATTGTCTACAAGATAAGTTGTTGAAGCTTTAAATGCTTGCTTTATTGCAATGAATAAAAAAAGGTTACATGGCGTATGCAGGTGCATACTAATTTCCATTTAATTCGTTTGATAATTAAAATGTAATTACACTAATTATTAAAACCCTTCAGTGTGTCAAAACATCGACGGGCATTACACAGTGTTAAAGTTGTGTGTAAACATACCATTATATAAAAGCTCTGATAGAGCAAGTCCGTTATTTTAGCAATACATGATAACCATTTGGCTTGCAGAAGAATTATTAGGTATTCCGTAAACAGTCATGAAAAAACACGAAAAAAGAGGATCCAAAATATTGGCAAAAATACAGAAGTCCATAGGTCAGTAGGTAACTAATGCCCGGCCTAAATATCAGAAAAACTTCTAGTTGCATTACTACTATCGCTTTTGTGTATGAAGTGGGATATTTAGGTAAGCCTGAATCATGATATAATCACTTAGACGACATATGATATTGCGCATATGCCCCGCCCCCTCCTATGACGTCACGTGGTGAGAAACCTTATAGAAGTCCAACTACACATTTAAAACAAAGTCATTCGCAATCAAACAGTTTCTATACGTCAGTTTAATGCGGTTGATGTTACGCCTATATTGCCTTTTTCAGATAATATAGATCGCAGCACTAAATCTAATCTTTTTCATTTTTATTACTTCCAACTATATGCACTTAAATATTAGTAAAATACGTAATTTGTTAAGAGGTTATGATGAAACGTCAAACCCCACGACAGCATATTATTGTTTCATTGGACTCACCACTTGACACTATGCGCGTGACAGGTCTAAAAATACGTAGTCTGAATATCATATCTCTCGTTATTTGTATCATGAGCCTGAAGAGTATCGTATATTGATAATGACATTTAGCCTTATTTAGAAGTCATTCGTAGTTTCTTCTCACTATTATACTCTTTTTGATACACTAGTGAAAAGATTTCTTTTTCCTAGCCCCTTTTGCTTTCTCCGTAATTGTATATATATATATATATATATATATATATATATATATATATATATATATATATATATATATATATGTATATATATATATATATATATATATATATATATATATATATATATATATATATATATATATTTATATATATATATATATATATATATATATATATATATATATATATATATATATATATTGATATGGTTTATAAGGGGGGCAACATGAAATACCCACACGTATACATATAGACTTCCACAATTATACACGTAAAAATAAGAAAAAGATATAAATACACTCATACGAACCACACAGACACAATGACCTAAGGAAAACATACTGGTTGGTATATTAGAATGCCTAGCGAAAATTTAAAAAAGAAATCTAATTAACCCAAGTATGTATACCAAAATATAAGGAAACATTGATGTAGGTAAATGAGTGTTAATTTTTAAGAATCAAGTGTATATTATAAGGTGCCAATTTAATAAGACTCGATAAGAACGAAAGTGAAATAATGTTGATGGTAGTGCATAAGTTAGTTCTGACAGTTGTAAATTTTAGGTTAAGGTGATTTGATGTTCCATAGAATCAGAGATAGATGCAAGAAATGTTAAACATATGATTAGTTGGGAACTGTCAAACAGACAGTGTTTTAGGTTAAGAAAATATGCCAAATAAACAAAACCTAGAAAACAATGCTTTTCACATATCCTAAGAGATAAGGAATAGAAAAAGCATTGTTGAGGGAACAACAAGAAATGAAAGATTTTTTAAAAGAGGGCTAGAGAAGAAACTGTGGCAACAGCATGTTGTTCACGAAAAATAATAAACAACACCTTTGGGAGATTTTTGAGAAGCGGCAGCAGAAAAAGCTTTTTAGCGTAAATTTAGTATAAAAGTGGGATGTTCAAGAAAAAAAGTTAACAAGGATAGAAGTCAAGTTCTGACAGTTGTAAATTTTAGGTTAAGGTGATTTGATGTTCCATAGAATCAGAGATAGATGCAAGAAATGTTAAACATATGATTAGTTGGGAACTGTCAAACAGACAGTGTTTTAGGTTAAGAAAATATGCCAAATAAACAAAACCTAGAAAACAATGCTTTTCACATATCCTAAGAGATAAGGAATAGAAAAAGCATTGTTGAGGGAACAACAAGAAATGAAAGATTTTTTAAAAGAGGGCTAGAGAAGAAACTGTGGCAACAGCATGTTGTTCACGAAAAATAATAAACAACACCTTTGGGAGATTTTTGAGAAGCGGAAGCAGAAAAAGCTTTTTAGCGTAAATTTGGTATAAAAGTGGGATGTTCAAGAAAAAAAGTTAACAAGGATAGAAGTCCACCAGTTCAGGAGACCCACATGCAGTAACAGTAAGTGTTGTATAAAATTATATACACCATACTTACTTTGTCAAGTTAAATTCAATCCACTCTGTGGTAGATAATAGAGAAAACATCAATATTAGCAAACAAAATTTTAATGGGACACAGTTTTAGCGAGCGCATCATTCAATCAACAAAGACAATCTGCATATTTAGAACAAGTTTCATACAAACTAGAAGTCAGCGGGGTAGGTGACCCACCAAACACCATAACAGAGGCATTTGCATATGCTAATTTAGGAAAACAATGTTCAGTTGTAAAAAGGTGCTACAGACCTCTTAAATTTAATTAAAAATTTCAATAATCAATAAATCCAAATTTGAAAAAAACATTGGCCTAATAATTTGTGGGGATTAATACAGTTTAAGGTAAACAATTTTGTAACTAATTAGGCATATTATAAGGATCGTTTTGTCAATTTTGTTTAAATTTCAATAAAGTTATATGCTGTGTTGTTAGAAAAAAGAAAAGAAATTAGGGTTTTATTTGGTTATTTAGAATACATACGAGGGCAGAGTTTAAAAAAAGAAAAAAAAAGAAACAAGGTTCAATAAATTTAATATCAATATTCAAAGTTATATATAAAAGAAGGGACCTGAACCTACTAAAACTTCTTCATATAAATGTCATTTTGTTAATTTTATTATTTAACAGCTCGCCGAGGCAAGGAAGAAGAAGGAAAGGAAAAGGTAAATATACCAATATAAGTAAATGGTAAAATTTCCTTGGTGTATTAACCACTAGAAATAATACGAATATCACAAATTTTCATAAATTATTTACAAAACACAAAATTACACATTATAAAACATTTATTTGCATAAAGAAATTTTATTATGTTTCTTACCAACTGACACCCATAAACTTGGGGTAGTAAGGTAAAATTTATTTAAAATTTATAAAACAAAGTTACCTCTACGAGAGACTTAATTTAATGCAAAAATTATACAAAAATAGCAAAAAAACATATAAATAAGTAATATTTCCTCATAAGTACAATAAATAAACTAATATTTTACTGTAAATACAGTAAAACCGCTATTTAAGCTCTTATTAAAACAATTCTTTAACAATTGACATCCAATCCTGGGGCAGTAATTATAATAACTAAACAGGATTGGATGTCAATTGTTAAAGAATTGTTTTAATAAGAGCTATATATATATATATATATATATATATATATATATATATATATATATATATATATATATATATATATATATATATATATATATATATATATAAACGGGCTAGAAGGAGTAACGATCGTATTGTTACTTGCCGAAGCTCATAATCTTAATAAGGGCCATCGACCTTTAAAATTTGAGTAGGAAATCATGTAGATTCTTTGCTGGTACTTGCTCCATATGCTGCACATTCTTTGGTACTTATCCAGGAGCCTACAAAAATATAGCTATGGTCTACATTACCTAAAGATCTTAAATTTTCTTTCCGAAAGCTGAACAATGAGCAAAGTGGTTGTTGGATAGAAACACAAAAAGAAGAATGTATGAGGTCTCACAAGCTTGAAGAAATATCACATCTAAGACACATATAACGCGAAACAAAACACCTTTAACAGCCATTACAAATTCCCATAATATAAAAGCATTGTTAAAATTTAAAAACAGACACCATTTTCACATGCTTTCAGGATTTACGTGAATGACATCTGTGTTTTGTACCTTGATGAATGACCCAAGCGTAGGAGTGAGGGAGGTTGGAGAAGAAAAACACCCAAAACCAACAAAGTATATGTGGTCACAGAATAGACACCATACTTAAGGATGACAAGTTTTTGGATCCATTCATTAATAAAGATGGATTAACCTAATTGTTAACTGAAGAAACATGCGGAATTTAAAACCATGCCTAATCTTTGGTTTATTCGGAAGATTATTTGTTATATCTGCCCACCTGCCTGTGGGCAGAAGCACTAAAAATAGTATCCAAATACTATTTCATGCTGCCATGGGAAGGCAACTTGATAGACTGAGAGCCGAAGAAATTTATATACAGTGCTTTCATTTCAAAACTAACCACCTTTAATAATTTCATTATCAAGGAAATCCGGTTCCAAAAAAAAAAACCAGGTCAATTGGGATTTCGAGGGGCACGTTGAAAAACAGTATTTTCGGAATTTTACTTTTCATCCCCTAAGCCCCAGTCACCCTAACTTTATAATTTTAAATGACACCCGCTAGCTTGAGATACATCAGTTTAAAGGTATTTAAAATCCGAATCCAATGGCGTTTACGAAATTTAAATCCACCGCCAAGTTTTGAATTTAGAAGAAGAAAACGTCATCAAATTCGGAACTAAAAAAAAAAGTTTAAGACAAAAACATACTTTATTAAGTGCTCAAAGTGCCCCAGTTGTTAGCTAAACAATAAAATAGTCGATCGACGAGTTCTCGTCTAACGTTTTGAAATGTTTCTGTAGTAATTTGCCGGCACGCTTGGGTGATCCTATCTTTTAGAACCTAAATATTTCCTGGTGGAGGATTATGGTACACAACTGACTTCAAATAACCCCAAAGCAACAAGTCCAGTGGTGTTAAGTCGGGAGATCTGGCGGGCCATTCCAGGTCGCCTCGTCTGCCAATCCATTTGTCGGCAAATCTTTGATTAAGCAACTCGCAAACACGTTAGGTACAGTATGGTGGTGCACCGTCCTGTTGCTGTTGCAAATTTGTTCATCCAGCAGTGGGTGCCTTCTTCATCAAGTTGGTTTTCTAAGGACTCTATTATGAGTGGGTCAATATAATTTTCCAAAAAATTTAAATACAAATCACCAGTTAAATTTTCTTTAATAAACAAAGGGCCTATTATTTCATTTTCAAGACTTCCCGCCCAGACATATTTTTTTGTAAAAACTGTGTATAACCCTCTAGGAACACTCGTGGATTTTGATTATCCCAATATCTACAGTTATGTTTATTAAGAAAACCATTTAGAAAGAATGTTGATTCATCACTAAAGCAAATATTCTTTACCAGATTCCTATCGTCTTGAATTCTGGCAGTCATTAATTCACATAATTGAATCCTTCTATCATAATCATCCTCGCCGAGCTTATGGAGAATGGTAAATTTATAAGGAAATAACTTTTAAAGTTTTAAAACTTTATGTATGGAACCGACGGAAATATTCGTTAATGCAGCGACTTTTGGAATTGAAGTCGTAGATTCAGCGGCAAAACATCCTAAAACCTCAATTTGTGCAGCTTCGTTAAGAACTCGTGGTTGCTTATTTGCTTTGTTACATACTCAGCCAGTTTCTTCAAATTTTCGTGCAAGACTTAGCACATATTGGTGTCCCACATTTTTTTCAGGATGCCTTTCGTTGAAAACTTGGGCGGTATTACGAGCACACCTATTCTGAGCACCATATAAGTAAATTATTTCAACTCTTTCTCATGTAGTGTAAACCATGATTGTTAGTTTTATTAAAATTTAATATTTTAAATTGAAATGACTTATATGATTTTGAAGTTTACAAAATGTAAAAATTTAATCACAACAGACTCGGTTTTAACTCGTTGCAGTCGTCAAGTAATCGAACACTTAATACGAATAAGTAAAAAAGTTATCAAGAAGTAAAACTGGCTCATTTTATCTAAAATTTATCGTTAAATTAGACATAGGCGTTATCGTTCCCATATCACCTCGTACCAGGAAAATTGATAGCCGCAAATGGCACCGGGGAGCTAAATTTGCAACAGCATTCCGCTCAGAGAAACTACTGATAAAAACAATTCAAATGTTAGAAAAAAATTCGACAGTCGACTATTTTATTGTTTAGCTAACAACGTAGGGCACTTTGACCACTTAATAAAGTAGGTTTTTGTCTTAAACTATTTTTATTTTTTTAATATTCCGAATTTGATGAGGTTTTTTTCTGCTAAATTCAAAAGTTTGCGGTGGATTTAAATTTCGTGAACGCCGTTGGATTATGATTTTAAATACCTTTCAAATGATGTATCCCAAGCTAAGGGGTGTCATTTAAAATTATAAAGTTGGGGTGACTGGGGCTTAGGGGGTGAAAAGTAAAATTCCGAAAATACTGTTTTTGAACGTGCCCCTCGATATCCTAATTGACCTGTTTTTTTCTAACTAGATTTCCTTGATAAAGAAATTATTAAGGGTGGCTAGTTTTGAAATAAAAGCACTATATAGTTATATATATATATATATATATATATATATATATATATATATATATATATATATATATATTATATATATATATATATATATATATATATATATATATATATATATATATATATATATATATATATAGCGGGGTGGAGTCTATTAGCATGTATCAGTTCATATCGTTAATATTTTAAACTGCCGAAACTGTTCATTAACCTTAAACAAACATTACCGAAAAGAGACAAGACAATAATTGAAAATATCATGGCTGAATATTAGAATATTTACATTTACGATACGAACTGATACATGCTAATCGGTTCCACCCCGCTTCATAGCAATGCATTTCTATTATTCTTGCTATTTAATAAGTGTCAATAACACAACGCTATTCTGCTGATCATTGAAGTATGTCCGTCTTGTCTTTCAAAAATAATGTACTTTTAATATCAGGATATAATTTAATTATCATAATAGAATTTAAAGCCGTTGGTTTGATATATGGGTATGTCCCTGCAGTTACATATAATAATACACTTTGCTGGAAGTAGTAGGTATGTGGCGTAGGCACCTACTTATATAGTAAGGAACCAAATAAAATAATAAAACTAATTGTTAATGAGAAACTTTTGATGGTCTCAAAATCACACAAACAGTTATTTTGGTTCAGGGGTAAGAACGTGTGCATCTGAACCGAAGGGTACTGGGTTCGTTTCCCAGGGTATCACTTTCACTTTTTCAGTACATACTGTAATAAATTAATACCAACCGAGGTTCTGGCATTGTGCATGTCTGCACGTTCCGTCCTTCGGAGGGGGCGTAAAGGCATCGGTCCCGCCTCAATGGGATGTTAGGCACGTTAAAGGTCCCTACCCTCCTTACTAAAGGGGCTCGTTAAAATTTCCAAAATAGTGAGTTGAAACTGCTCCTCGACGTCGGTGATTGGCCATAGTCGCGGAAGTAGGCAGACGTTAAATTAAAAAAAAAAAATCGGGATGCAGCAAGTGCGCTTTAGTGGTGAATTTTCCTAAGAATTGTACACTATTATTATACGGCATATTCCTAAACTTAATACCTTAAACTTGCATAGACCTTGAAGATCAATTTTAGAGGTCCTAGTACGCGCACATTTGAAGAATTTTTTCGAAAGTGTTACCATTGAAATCTCTGTATTATCGAGAAATTTTGTGTTTTAACTCTTTTTAAAAAACTGGGCGAAACTCAATTTTCTACGAAGCTAGAAAATTAAATTTTGCTATATGTGTAGATAGTGAAAGTTTCTTGAAGAGAAACTTGTATGACAAATTTCATTAAAGTTACAAAAGACTCCCAGAAGGAAGCTTAATTCATATTTAGAAAAGTTATCTGCCAAATTATAAACGTAGCAGTTAGTTTTCCTTATTAATCGCCAGAAACATTTCGTTTTAGTCAACCTAATCAAACCGGTTGTTTCAATATCAACAATAAGAAAATGTTTGCTGTAAATTATAACTTCAGACTTCAGGGTGACAAAGTTATTAAGGCATCTTAAACAAAAATGAGATCTTGTTCAAAACGTATGAAATCTAAGAGCTATTGTTTCTCCAAATATGAAAAAAAAAAAAACATTAGTCGAGCTGGAATTGATCACGCAACCTTTTGCGTAGAAGACAAGTATGCTACCACTGAGCTAGTTAGGGATGTGTTAACTAACGTTTTGTTTACATGACACTTGACACCGGCTTCATACCCGGTTTTTATATTAAAAATATGCGTAACAATTAATCACAGAATTACTAGAATTGCCATTGAAATACATTCAACGACTGTTTGTCTTATGTTTAAATTTAAAGATAAAAGAAACTATTGTAGAATCATTTTTATAGAGACTTGACTTAATTTTGTTTACATTTCTACTATATTATGCTACTTGCAGTCGAAAACCACAACATAATAGATCTATGTTATGATAAGACTGTAATTGGGGCCGTCCAGCAAGCTACAAACATAGTGTATTTTAAAAATTGATTGAATCCCCCACTTAAATAACAATCACTTGGCAAAGTTTTAATTTAATGTCGTCTGTCATTTTCAATATTTGTGGCCAAGATCTCACGATTGTTGGTTCGGGTAGTATGTTTTATGCCTGTTATTTATTTAGTTTGATTACCGTTGATGTATGGTGTATACCTGTTCAATGAATCAATCTACGCCTGGCAGTTAACTCCTATGTCTGTAAGACTTTAACCACTAAGTCGTTTCAACGCATGTCTTTCAGATTTTCTTTTTAATTTGGACAAAACTCTAAATATTGTGTACGAAATTACGTAAAATTCACAACATAGGTTTATTGATACTATTTCTAGCCACATGTAATGTCTCATTATAGTTACTCTAATACTTACAAAAATATAGCGTTTTCAAAAATATTTTTGTATATTTTTGGGGAAGAAATGTCCGTTATGATTGATACACAAACTTGTCCGCAGTCTTAAAAACAAAGGTAAGATGCTTACTGGCAATTAGGCCATTGCTCAACCTTTTTGCTTATCTAAACTAACTCACCCTCCACCTTGGGCTCGATCTCAACGACGAGAGTGATTTGAAAAATCATCCGCCACCGGTGAGTCTCGAACCGTCGACTCCCGAGTCCGCAGTCTTAATACTATATATATATATATATATATATATATATATATATATATATATATATATATATATATATATATATATATATATTTATTTATCAAAAAATTGTGGGAACGCCGTCAGTTGTAGAATAAAACTCTTTATTATACGCCGAGCTTTCGGAAAAATTTATTCCTTTATCGAGGATATAACATGAGTTCTACTAAACTATTTATCTAATAACAAACATAAAAAGAAAACCTTTTGATGAATTTGAGTGAAGTCTAATAAAAAAAAATTTATTTTATTAGACTTCACTCAAATTCATCAAAAGGTTTTCTTTTTATGTTTGTTATTGGATAAATAGTTTAGTAGAACTCATGTTATAGCCTCGATAAAGGAATAAATTTTTCCGAAAGCTCGGCGTATAATAAAGAGTTTTATTCTACAACTGACGGCGTTCCCACAATTTTTTGATAAATAACACTATTACCGTTACAAAAATTTAATTATATATATATATATATATATATATATATATATATATATATATATATATATATATATATATATATATATATATATATATATATATATATAATTACGTTTATTGGTTATATTGTACCGGAAGATTTATCAAATTTCTGTAATTAGCAAACGGGTCAAAAAATAATGGAGGTTGCGTGTACTAAAACGTATAAGAATAGATCCTGGTCACATTTTTTTTAAATAAAACATTATGTGTAAGAACATAAAGTAATCAACTCAAATCCTTTATCAGATAAATAATATAGGCGCCCATAGCAATTAGCATTACTAGTAACACTAATAATGGGCGCATATTTTAGGTGCGTTGTAACTACCTTCTTATTAGAAATACTGTCAAATAAATTTGTCAGCCTAGATTCGTATCTATATCTGACGGAATCAATAATACCAATCAATCAACAACTCTATCTTAGGGTCCTGTTACTTACGTATTTACGATATTATTTTTTTCTGAAGAGATAAACATGATTATAAAACAAAACAAAAAATATTTATGACGCGGAAGTTTTTGTATATTTGCTGTACTTATACTGGGGAAGTTTATAAACTTGACCCGAATTCATTCACGTAGGTTTTATTGATTCAATTTCATTTCAAAGGATTTACATCGTTCTAAAATAGTGAAGCGGTTTATCATCTCAAACTTGCTTGAAAATACACCAACCGACCAATTATATTGTTATAAACTAAAAATAATCTTATTAATTTTTTATATTACTTTAAGAACAGAGCTCCTCTGTAAACATTCTTATTTCTGAATTCATACCCATCAATAGTTATATTAGATATTTTGTTTTATAGATAGTCTTTTATTAATCTAAAAATATTTTGGTACGCAGGTGCGTTATGGTAGAGAAATTTTCATTAAATACTTCAACTTTAAACTCAATATATAAGCCTATAAAGATGAATTTTGGTATGCAGTAAGGTCTTTACCATTGCAACACATCTGTCAAATTTCATCAAAATAACTTTGTTATTTTTTCAAAATCGATTATTTACTCTTCCAGCTTGGTTGGATACATATATATATATATATATATATATATATATATATATATATATATATATATATATATATATATATATATATATATAAACATAGAAAAATTTACATGTCTGACCATATGCGAATTTTTTGAGATTGGAAAATTTTGAGTTTTCTTTCAAAAAAAAAATTTTTTCTCCGAAAATTTCGATAAATTTTGGTCTACATATTGCTTTGAGAAAGACCTAACTATGTGCCAAAATTCAGCTTTCTAGGGTTACAGAAAATTGAGCATTTCAAATTTGAAACATTTATGTTTAAATCACCGCTTATATGAGATCAAGTATGTGGTTGCCGTTGATTAGTCAATGACAGCTGCTATTATTGTCATTGACTCATGAAATTCATTTTTAAGATTCAGAAAAATGTCAATAATACTGAATTCACTGATTGTTAATCATTGGCAGCATTTACGATTATATGTAACCCTATTGTAATTTATCATCATTTATCACCTCTGTAGTATAATTATTTTTTTCCTTACAACTCGCATCGTTTTTAGTCAATTGTTGTTATTAATAGTCAATAGTTTCTTCCCAAAATTTGCTCTTACCGAACACACATGACTTCCATTGACTTCTGCTTCTGCCGCTGTTACAGTCTTAACTCTTAACATGTCGCTTTGCTTACGCTTACTGCTATACTATTAGTGAATCTTTTATTAATGGCTTGGATGAGTTCGTTAGTCAGGAAAATTGGATAAGGTTCTCCAGGAAAATTTTGAGTTTTTCCTTACAACTCGCATCGTTTTTAGTCAATTACTGTTATTAATAGTCAATAGTTTCTTTCTAAAATTTGCTCTTACCGAACACACATGGCTTCCATTGACTTCTGCTCATGCCGCTGTTACAGTCTTAACTCTTAACATGTCGCTTTGCTCACGCTTATTGCTATACTATTAGTGAATTTTTTTATTAATGGCTTGGATGAGTTCGTTAGTCAGGAAAATTGGATAAGGTTCTCCAGGAAAATTTTGAGTTTTTCCTTACAACTCGCATCGTTTTTAGTCAATTACTGTTTATAATAGTCAATAGTTTCTTTCTAAAATTTGCTCTTACCGAACACACATGGCTTCCATTGACTTCTGCTCATGCCGCTGTTACAGTCTTAACTCTTAACATGTCGCTTTGCTCACGCTTATTGCTATACTATTAGTGAATTTTTTTATTAATGGCTTGGATGAGTTCGTTAGTCAGGAAAATTGAATAAGGTTCTCCAGGAAAATTTTGAGTTTTTCCTTACAACTCGCATCGTTTTTAGTTAATTGTTGTTATTAATAGTCAATAGTTTCTTCCCAAAATTTGCTCTTACCGAACACACATTGCTTCCATTGACTTCTGCTTCTGCCGCTGTTACAGACTTAACTCTTAACATGTCGCTTTGCTTACGCTTACTGCTATACTATAAGTGAATTTTTTATTAATGGCTTGGATGAGTTCGTTAGTCAGGAAAATTTTGAGTTTTGTTTCAAAAAAATCTGTTTCTCCGAAAATTTCAAAGCTATTTTAATGAAATTTGGTAAATATGTTGCCTTGTAAAAGACCTTACTACACACTAAAATTCAACTTTCTGCATTTTTAGAAAATTGAGTTATTCAAATTTTGAGTTTCATTTGAAAAATTTTTTTTCTGCGAAAATTACAAAGTTATTTTGATGAAGTTTGGTGGATATGTTGCCCTGGGTAAGACCTTACTATACAACAAAATTCAACTTTCTAGGTTTGTAAAAACTTGAGTTATTCAAATTTAAAGCATTTAATAAAAATTCACTACCATAACGCACTTGCTGCGTCCCGAGCTTTTTTTAATACAAATTCGATAACAACATGAACCAAATCCAGTCAAAGTACACATTTTCTGTTACTTGGACTTTTTTGAATCTGTAATTTTAAAGATAAAAAAGTTCAGACGCAGGAAGTGCGTAATGGTAGCGAATTTTCCTAATAACGTGTTTCTATAAAATGTGAGTTAAATACTTTAGTATAGTTTAAAACATATAAAAGTTGGTAGTGAGAAAGTAAATATAAATATAGCAAGAAGACCAAGTATTTCACGATATGTCAGATATTCTTAGGTTACTAGATCTGTCAGTTTGGAGTTAGAAGTAGCATTTGTCAACGATACACAAGCAATATAATGATGGAAAACGTTAAAATTTGCAAATTTGAGGCAAAAAACCTGAAGCGAATACGGTTTATGCAGAGAAAATGTCACAAAAAGTGTATCTTACAAAGCCTTAAGTTTCAGCTTCATCCATTACTGTCCTTAATTTTACTAAAATACTATCGGAAAATCAATTTCAAATAGACCCTCTTTTTGATGCTTTGGCAGAGGTTTCAGCTGTAGTTCAGTTTATGGATTAATAGTCTACATTTTAGCAAACTTTCCTAGACTTGTGAATTTTGAAAAGATTTTTTCAAATGAGCGCGAACTAACACCTCTACACATATACAGAATGACGCATTTCTACAGTGGAACCCAATATTTTTGTTTATTTACAAGATACAAGCAAAAATTGTATACTTTAATTACAGGGTGTTTTGAGCTGCATCTTATAACATTATTTTGATAATCACAGGTGGACCAGAAGTCGTTGGTGATACACACTTTTTGTTTTTTTAATAGAACACCCCCTATGTTGTTACATGTTTGAATTTTCCATTGAATTATAATGTATGTTTGTAAGGGAAAAAAATGATATCGTTCATCGTTATTGAGTTATTTCCATTGTTTTGCAACTTTTTGCATTGTTGGCACATTGAAAAAACACATCACAAACTGTAAAAAGGCGTTTGTACCAATAGAGAGCTGAGTCCCATGGAAATTACGCATTCGAAGAGTTTTGCTTTGTGTTACTCGTCGAAAAAATCGAGCTGCCGTATACAGGCACTTCCAAATAGTGGCTGAATTTGAAAAGTTTTCGCAGAAATGTTTGTAGTGTTTCCGTAGAAATCATTTTTTGTAACATTTTTTTGAAATGTTAGTAATTAATAATAAATGTTTAGTAAGTTATTGTAAATAAAAGTTTTCGAATTTTTGTGAACAATATAATATAGTGTAACATTACTGAATGCAGTTTCGGACAAAAAAATAGTGAATTTTTGTAAAAAAAAAACTTTTTTGAAAAATTTCATAAAACTTTTCTTTTCTACTTGGGACATAAAGCGGTTTGTCAATAATTATATCTTGGCAGGTGTGTAAACAGCCTGTAGAGGTTCGTTGGTCAAGAAAATCGGACCAGTTTTCTCTGGAACTTGACAACAATTGTTGAATTAGATTATATTCTGGGAATCGCTACTGCTTTTTCTTAAACTAACTACCTTCGTTTATAAAGATACCGCAAAAAGTTGTTAACAAAACTTGTTTAGAATTAAAATTTACCACAGGCTCTCAGCCAGATCACCCTACTTTGAATTTTCAAGTAAATTATTAACATTTTTTCCCTATCAACATGTAGTTTTTTTAACCATGCAATGTTAAATAATAATTTATTAGTAAAATACAAAACGTTTATTGCTAAAAAAAATCAAAACGAACAACGAAAAATAAAGAAATTATTCAAATGTGCTGCCACCAACCGATACACATAACTCAGCCCGTTTAGTAAATGCTTTGTAGGCATTTTGAATATGTTGAATTGGAATACCGTCAATTGCCTCTCTCAACCTCAGTTTCAACAAATCAAGTTCGTTGTTTAATGGAGCCGCGTAGACTTTCTGTTTGAGATCGCCCTATAAATAAAAGTCCATTAAGGTAAGATCGGGACTTCTGCGAGGCCAAGTCCATATCGATCAATCCACCGCCCAGGAAATACGCGATCTAACCATTCTCGAACGATTCCTGTTGCATGTGTTGGGTGGCCGTCATGCTGAAAGTATGCTGTTTGTCTATCTTCTAGTGACATGTTATGCAAATGGTCTTAAAGAATATTTTCGAGCATTTTCAGATAACTGTACTGGTTCATATTCCGCTCAATAAATATGGCCCAATTATCCCAGTGTAAGAAACAGCACACCACACTTTTACTTTTTTATGGCATTGTCTTCTGCAATTAACTCTATAATTTGGATTCTCCATAGACCAATGCCGTGCATTTTGGGAATTTACCACCAGTGATGAAAGTGATTCGTCCGAAAAAATAATACTTATGTCAAAATTGTGATTTTGTAGATATTGCTCGCCGTACCATAGATAAAAATCTAATCGTCATTTTCTTTTAAAGTGTGTATAAGTTTTGCTTTGAAAGGTTACCTTGTTGGTACGATAAATTTGTTGCAAATGCGATTTGCTAATATTGTCAATTTCTAATGCCCTTATCAATGATAATTTCGGAAAACGCCTAACAGAATCCAAGTTAATGCAGCTGCAGCATTGTCTTCTTCATTTAGGTCGGATTTTGTCTTCTTAACATTTAAACACTTCCAGTACGCATAAATTCTGTAACAACTTTTTTTACACCAGTAGCGGAAACCGAATAAATTGGCCAGCGTTCAAGGAATTGTCTTCTCACTCCCTGATAAGAATGTTCTTCATCCAAACCATAGCACTGCACAATAAACACTTTTTGTTCTGTTGTTAACATTTTTAAATACAGAAGCTTGCCGTTCGTGACAAATAAAATTGACGTTTAAATTTTCCAAATAAGTAGTATCCTGGGAAACGAACAACAAGACAGAGCTTAAGTAGCCATGCAACTCGCCAATTATTTCTTCGAATGTCCAATTGTGCGTTTACTGTACTTTTTTTGTTGGTTGAGATGAAACCAAACCTACCCCAAGTTTAATTATGGTAAAGACTTTTTTTAATACAGTTTCAAGTATTTTTTAAAGTACACCTAATCACGGAAGCCGTCGAACGTCATTTAAATAAAGTCGCAGCTAAAAAAATTCATAGTAAGCTGATCTGTTTGAAAATTGAGAGCCTGTCATACATTTTAATTCTAAACAATTTTTGTTAATAACTTTTTGCGGTATCTTCATAAACGAAGTTAGTTTACTCTTAATATATTTCATTACATCAGTTATAAACCACCCTGTATATCTATTGATTTTGTTCATTTTCTCAACATCTCACTTTAAGACAAACCAGGAGCGATTCCCAGAATATCATAATCTAATTCGAATTTTTTTTGTCACTTACACCTAAATTCAGAAGCTGCGATCTCGTCATTGGTGATTTTTCTCCACGAAAATTCACTGAAACAAGAAGTGAGGTATAAATTCTCAGGGAGGCTGAATCTAAGGTTACGTTGCTTGTCAGAGATGGATGACCACAAAATTACGTGATTATCCAAAATTTTAGCAAAGCCGCTTATATGTCAAGATACTAGACAATTACCATATTTTCTAACAAAATTTACCAAGGGCGACTTACACTCTTTTACATGTAAGTAAAAGTATAGTATAATTAAATTAAGTATAATGAGAATACGCAAGCGGATATCAATATGTAAAAAGTATATAAAATGCCTTATATGGTCTTCTAATATATTTATCAAATGTGAGAAAAGTCATAATTGTCACAAAAATGTTTTAATTAAATTATCTATAATACTATTAGCTACATAAATTTCAATAAACCTAACAGTACTTTTGTTGTCGCTACATTTTTCCTCAAGTAACGTCATAAATAAAACAAACGCGGGAAAATGCCAACAGGTATTCTTGGCATGCGGTTTTATTCCTTACTTTGTCTAGGAATTGCGTTTGATAATCTTGCCTACTTATATTTGAGAACATTCTAGTGAATTTATTACGTTCATTATTTCACAGCGTGAAATAATTTGTCTACGTTAGCGCTAATTTTATTGCAGCAGTATGATAATTGAAACACTCAAACATATGTAAAATAGTTGTTATGTCAATAACAGAAATTCAGTAAGGAACAAGATTGAGACGAGAAGTATGTGATATACAATGTGCAGCCCCGGATCTTGGATTTTTTTTCTAAGCGGAGCAAAACTTTAAACTGCCGCCCACGTCCATCGATCATTCTCCTTTAAGTTTTTCTATCCAAGTTGTTTTTAACAAACGCGAATTTGATTACGATACGATTTGTGTCCGTCTTGTATCAAAGAAATAATACTAGAACTGTCAAACGAAACGCAAGCAAGCTCGTGAGACAAGTACGAACCGCTTTACATAAACTGTTGGGAGCACCGCCTACAAACCCTGTCTACCCAAGACGTCTAGCAAATGGCAAATGCCCTTCGCTCCCAAAAACTTCCGATTAGGCCACTTCATGCCCACAACGGCATCATGCACACAAGTGATGACAAAAGAAGTGCATCCGCGGATCATCTGGAGTTGAAATTCAGCTCAGAAAACAACAACGTTAATCTGGCGCACGTCGCAAGAACGCAACGTTGCTTTGCGCCACCTCAGCCACAGACAGACAGCCGGCTACTTACGGAAAAGTTTTCCAAATAATCAAGTCCCTGGAAATAGGAAAGCTCCGGGATACGATGGAATCTCCAACGTATCGGCAAAATCGCCAAAAGGTTAATCCAGAAAAGCCCAGCCTCATACAACTCAAGAACCATATCCCTCCGGACAAGCAATTCGGATTCAGACACCAGCACTACACCACAGACCAAGTCCTTCGAGTGGTAGCAAACATCATCGAAAGATTCAACTGGTTCAAAATTTCTCGACATTGATCAAGCCTTCAATAGGGTTTGGCATGCAGGCCCCTTAATAAACTTCTATCATTTAATTGTCCGCTCCTTCTGATACAACTCATTAAGTCATACCTGCAAAGAAGGATATTCCAGCAGAAAGAACTCGGAACCAGATATAGAATCTACTCAGCCACGCCTGGCGTCCCGCAGGGGTCTGATATCACCCCTCTGATGTACAATATATTTGTCACAGGTACAGACATACGCACTATTCGCAGACGACCCTACGATCCTTAGCAGCTCTACGTAGCTGAGGATAATAACCCAACGTCTACGAATTGCCGTGGACGAGCTGCAAGACCAGTATAGGAAATCATGCCTAGCCATAAACGCCGATAAATAAATGCCCAGCAGTTCTATTTTTCAAGAGTAGACACACACCTTGCGATAGCATATCATTACACAAGAGTTTAATTGCCTGGAAAGCCTCCGCCAAATACCTCCCAGTTTTTGTGACAAACGCTTAACATGGCGACCCCAGGTCCATAATGCCCTAGGGAAAAATTCAACATTCATCTCGAATTTATTTCAGAACCCTCCCCAGATATACACAGCCGGCCCAACATAGCATACCATATGCCAGGAGACAGTTGACACTACCATAGTAGCATGTCAATAAGCACTCAAGGAATCCCTCAACTGCAGCAACGCATAATTCCTTCTTAACAGAGATTCCGAATTACTCATGAACAATAAACTGTTTATGTACTAAGTTATTATATGGACAGCCTTGACCTATGCATCCTCCGCATGAACCATTGCGGTTGATACACACGTCAAGACCCTTCAAAGAATCCAAAACAAAATTCTGAAAATGGTTACCAAAGCGCCATGGTTTGTCAGAAATAGACAAATTCACCCTGATTAGAAAATGCTATCAATATTTCAGTTTGTCATTCAACCATCCACCATATGGTTACCGAATCGCCATGAATAGACAAATTCACCCTGATCAGAAAATGCTATCAATATTTCAGTTTGTCGTTCAACCATCCACCACTTAGTGCGCCAAAGCTACTTCTGACCCAAATGCTCTTCTTTGTAGTGCCACCGACTACTATAAGCAACTCCCATTAAAGCATAAGCATCCACAGCTTAGCCTGATCGGATAACGCCCCCGCGGCAAACAGAATGGAATCCAAACGCCGTGCGTGAAGTCATATCGACGGAGGTATGGACCAAGGTCCGGTACTCCCGGGAAATGGGTTTAGTGGGTGCGAGCCCCACACTACCTCAAATTCACTACGGTGTGTGATTGAGCGAGCCTGTTACAGATTCCCCACTCCCGTATCAAAAAGAAAACCTTGATTGTCATTTGTATAACGCACCAATGAGTTCTAATGAGAGCAAAACTGGCACGTGTTTCTAACGATAGCTCACGATGCATCCAGTCTTGCTGGCTTGTTGGGTGTCTATTTTCATCAACATCTTTATCCAAAGCGTTAGTTTTTAGCCCATATATAGGATTTATGGTTGCTAGAGGTCCAATTAAAATGTTGTGTGTAAATTAAAATCTAAAGATAGAACCAAAAATATTTTTTGCCAAATTAGGCTTCGTTAAGGTAAGATTTTCATTAAAAATAAACACTGACCAAAACTTTATTTACTAAAAACTTTGTAACGGTAAGTTCAGTCATTTTAAAATAAATTACAATTAATGCTAAAAAAATGCCACCGTGTAACTTGATCAACGCTTTGCAATCAAAACAGGTGAATCGTGCAATATTTACTTCGCTCTGACTTTGTTACACAGAAGTGAAAACTATTTGTTTCAATTGTTCAATAGTGGTTCAAAAAAATTGAAGACCTTGCTGCAAGGAGGCAAGTCACCTTTTAGGGTTTTCGAGAAAAAAACTTCTTCTTTAATTGTGAATCGCTTTGGAACTTTTTAGTGAATTTTCTTTAAAAAGATCACTAATGAAGATCGCGGCTTTTAAGTTTTGAAAAAATTTCTCCAAATGAGCGCTATTTGGGACCTCTGGAACCCAAATCCGAGGTCGGTTTCAGACTTTATATGTTTATATATATATATATATATATATATATATATATATATATATATATATATATATATATATATATATATATATATATATATGTATATATATATATATATATATATATATATATATATATATATATATATATATATATATATATATATTTATTTATTTATTTATTTATTTATTTATATATTTATGTGTCACACCGAATTAATGCGCCGATTTTGATATAATTTCGTGGGTACCTTCCTTTCGCAAGTAGCTTGGATAAGTTCGTTAGCCAAGAAAACCTGACTAGTTTGTCCCGTTTGCGTTTTCTTTCGGAAAATTTTTATATCTCGGGAAATAACAAAATTAGGGCAACTATATTGGGTGCGAGGGTTTATATCATAAAAAGAAAACCACGCACCAAAGTTATAAGCTTTTAAGTTTTTGTTCTTAAAACGTCAATAAAGTCGCGAATCAAAACGTCAAAATTTACATGTTCTAGATAGAGAACCTACATAATCGGCTATGCAGCATAAATGTCGTAAGAAGTTAAAAAGCCCTAAGTTTCAGCTACACTCTTCATTGTTCTTTATTTTATTAAATTATTTGCAGAAAACTAATTTAGAATAGACCATTTATGTGATGCTTTGGTAGCAGTTCCAGTTATTTATTTAATTTTAAGGAATCAGATTACGCTTATTATTTAGCTTTCTTTTTCAATTTGGCAAAGTGGAAGTTGTTTATGGAGAAAAGGTGTTGGTAAGTAGTTTCTCCTTTCTATGGACTTCTGTAAGGTGAGTTTTTTACAGTACATTTCTAGCTCCGTTGTAGCATGTCTACCTTGCACAGAACCTCAAATTTACTTTAGGTCTGTTGACTGTATTGTGGAGTTGAGATCACAGCATCTGTCCGATGGTTAATGCATAAAGGGGTTCCTCTAAGCATGTTTCTGATTTTTTTTTCAAAAAACGAACAATACGCTAATCTGTTAATTTACCTATAAATGTTATTAATATTAAAAAAATGGAAACAACGCTCGTGCCTCGAATAAAGTTTTCTTCGTCATTTTAACTTTAAATGAAATTACCTTCTTCCGTTTCGCATCCGTTCAACACACTGGGCACAGAAACTATAGGAATTTACTTTAAATTGTCATTTATAATTGAAGGAAAATAAAACTTGTTCTAGGTATGCAACGAAAAATTCACACAAAATGGAATAATTTCTAGATTATAAAACCTACTGTGACGCTATAATGAAACAACGTTAAATGAGACAAAAACCATTTCAGGTTAAGGGATCGAAAAATGTTTAAACAGTAAAATAAGCTTTCGTACTCCAAAAAAGACAAGATTCTTATAAGGCGTAATACAATAGTGCATAATAGTCCACGGCAACAGTACATGTCATATTCAACTGACAAATTATTTTGATAAATGTCAGATCTACTTTCAAAGTGGCTTGTAAATAAGTATTTTGTTTTCTGACATTTGTGATACAAATATGGGCATGCTCTCCTCCTGCATTCATATTTATTTTTGGCCATCACAATTTTACTCATAGAGCTGGATACAATTTTAATGACGTTTGAAAAAATATCTTCAAATGAGCGCGAACTAGGCCCCATAGGACCCATATCCGGGTTAGTTTAAGTTTTTATCTGTTTTTATATATACAGGGTGACGCATTTCTAGGGTAAAGCTCAATTTATTCATTATTATACAAGATGTGAGAAAAATGTTTATATGTTAATTATACGATGTCTGGAGCTGCATGCTGTAAAATTATTTTTACAATCACAGGTGGCCCATAAGTCGCTGGTGATGCATTTTTTTCCTAATCGAACACGCCTTATATTATTCCAATGTTTGCATGTTCCATCGAAAGATAATGCATGTTTGTAAGAAGATAAATTCGGGACTCACAAATGTTTCTTTCGGTAGCCTAATTTATTACTAACTTAAGGTATGTTGGCAAGGAAACCAGTTTTTTAGGCACATTTTAAGTTTGTTTTGTATATTGTCAAACAATAAATTTATTTTGATGAAATATGCTGCATTGTTTCTCCTATATAGATTATACTGGCAACCAAATTTGATCGAGCTTTCTAAAAAAAATTATCTAATTCCTATTAAAAACATTTTAATGAAAATTCACTACCATAACGCCCTTGCTGCATCCAGACTTTTCATTTATCTTTAGAATTTGATTTTACGTACGAAAATTTATCTTTGTTCTATAATTATCGAATGTTACACTGTCAAATGACATTTAGTACTTTTATTTAAACTTTTCCTTATGGGTTGGTATGTTTTTTTATTAACAAATCTTGCTAATAAAGCCCGATCTGGGAAAACTTTTGTCTTGTGCTTATAGAGCGATTTTTTGTAAAACGTTTCAGTCTAGTCTTTCAGTTACTAAACATACGTAAAGTAAAACATATTATTCAGTTAATATAATATAATACAGTATATAACGGACGGGGTAAGAATGTAAAATAAGGATTGCGCACAACTAAAACTGCATTACGAAACTGCATATTCTCATGTCACTTCTTTTTATTGAAATTCTGCCAAAGAATTCTCATTATAAATTACAAAATTTACGATCATGCTTCACTTGTTCTGTACTGGTAAACCAGAGTATGCAGTTTCTGATTTTTATTGAACATTTGACACAGGCTTGTGGCATTTAACCACACAAACAAAGAAAGTAATGAAGAATATATTTCCTAATCGGATTGTCATTTTAATATGCGTGCCTATATAAACAAAGAACGGGAATAGTCATAAGCTCCTAAAGTAAACATTTTAGTGTTTTTATTTATCCAATTCAATGATTGAATATTGGAACCCCTGATGAGCAGTGATAAGTACATTTTGGAGAACCCAATTCATCACAATACACATTTTGTTTACACAGTTTGCGTCATCAGAGGGTTTAATAAACCAAGTGAATAAAGACTAGAACTACTCTTTATATTTTAGTTGCCAATCAGTTGCGAACAGCTTCCTTAATGAAGGTATACAGACAGACCCCCACTGTTGAGACTTAAATCCCGGTAATTAAAACTGCATACCTACCTGTGTAATACCGTGCATCGTTATCAAATATTCCTTCTAAAAAGACACGCTGGTTAACAAGATAAGAGTTCGAACAATGGACTACATAGAACCGAACCTACTCTACTTATCGAAACATTTATACTTTCGTAAGCATCTAGCTGACGCGACTGCCTGACATTTTTGATTAACTTGAGATTTTCGTTATCTGCATGCATGATGGTTATTATCCTAAATGTGCTGGCAATACACGACTTGTCAAAAGTGCTTTATCTCAGTTGCGCTAAATGTTCTTTAAATCTAGTTTCAATAGTTCTTTAACTTGCCCAACATATTGAGGTCGCAATCCTTACAACCTATTTTATAGATTACAGACACTTCTGTGGTTTTATCTGTATCCTGTCGGTTACCTAACAAATTTTTTAATGTTTTTTTTTGTAGAAAATGTTATCTGCAAATTAGCTTTCTTAAAAATACTATTAAAACCTATCGTAATTCGTGGTTCAAATGGTAAGCAAACAACAGTTTTGTCTGGTTTATCTTTTCTGAAAATCGTAGATTCCGCTAACATTATCTTTGTTTTATGTTAAGTGACTAGTTTCTCCACTAATCAGGAAGAATAACCTAGCTACATTTTTAATATATTCAAGTTCTCTGTTGTATCTTTATTTATTTAAGAGAAACTGTATTAGTCTATGAAGCAGAAAATTCAAACTAGCTGTTCTTTGTGGATAACTATGGTGTGAGTCAATCGAAATGTAACTCACAGTAGTGGCTCCTTATAACTAATTTAATTTACTTATTGATGTTAATCTAATGAAGGAACAAAATTTATATAAAATATTATAAAATTTAGCTTGGCTGCTCAGTCGAAGGCATGAGCTTTAATGTAAATTAAACACAGGGCATGGGCTTTTGCACTCACAACTGATATGGTGTAAGATGTACAAATAAAATCAGAAATACGGTTACAATTGGTTTATTGAAAATTTACTAAAATTATATAATGCTAACAGTGGTGAATTTATTAAGATAAATGAAGTTATATAAAACAATTGACTATATGTTTCTTGATAAATTGTGGTTAAATTATTTATGCTCAAAACCTGACACAAATAAATGAAGTACTTAGCTTGACATTAGCGGTGTGACTTCATTGATTGCTCGGCGTCATCTAAACTCCTCCGCCATCGAGGAGGCGACTCAAGGCTGCCTAAACCATTGTTTAAAGGTTGCGGGGGGCCCTGGTTGCCTGATGCATAGCTCCTCTGTCGAGTATGATATATTTTCGTCCTGCAGGAGCAGGGCAGAGGAGGGCTTCATAAAAAAACGGCCTCTAAGGCTGGAGTCCGAAACGGCGTCGCAGATCACGTGAAGAACAAACGACGTCAGGAACAAATGGGATGACTATAACAATTGAGGTGTATAAGTGTCTGTCGAGTTCGTTATCATTCACATGGGACAGCCTGCAGTATGTTCCGTTTAAGTACAAAATTTATCTGCATATTAATAAAAAAAAAAAAATTAATTGACTTAATATTGAATCTTGCAAGAACACTACCACAAACCACCATGAAAACAATATAGGAATCATATATTGAACAAAGCAATTGTTAAAAGTAAATCCACTACTGTAGAACAAGTAAGCAATCATATATAAACCAGAAATAAAGCAATTGACAAAAGCAATTATAAAATAAGCGAGCATTATATCTTCCCGCTTACCTCATCAGCCGTGCTTAATGACATGTTTCGCTATTGAATTTTTAGTAAGAAGGGAACATGTCTCGTGGTTGCAGGAGCTTTTAAAGGCTTATTATCTTGAAAATACATCTAACCAACTAACTGTCACGTCTGAAGAATAGTTCTCACTGACTAACAATACGGTGGAATTATTGACTACGAACCTGGTGGGCAGCGTAAATGGCTATGACGTCATTATGTTGGCAACTGTTCCTTATTCTTCTTAAAGTGCCGTCTTCTCTTAGAGGGTTGGCTATCATCATGGCCATTCTCACTTTTGATGCTGCAGCTCTGAACAACTTAACGGAACTATAATTGTACCATTTTCTCAGTTATTTAGGCAGGAAATGCGTTCCGTTCTGGTGATTAGCGTCGTTGTTACCCGAGTAGTAAATCTTTAACTAATTAATCTTCATCTCGCCTGAATTATGCCATCTAGTTTCACTGAGTCCCATTATGTTCACGCTGCATTTCTTGAAGCACGTTGTGGATTTTACCTGCTTCGAACTTGGATATGATGTTCCATGTACCGATCCTTATGTCTCTTTCCTTTTTCTTAGCTGCATTCAAAACTGACCCCCCCCCCCCCCCCGGAGATCCGAATAGGGGACTAGAAACTCCCGAATTTTTCGCCTTGAACTCAGCCATGTTGATTAACTAGGGATATCCATTTGGATCTTTACTGTTGTGGTTTCCCGTTGCCTTCTGCATCTTCCTGCCGTTCACCATTCATTGGTTTCTCTGCCTTTAGAGATTATTTCTCATCTCAAGGGCAAGAAGGTGTCCTATCTCTTAGTAGAGTTGGTTACTTATACCGATAACTGTTCGGTCAGTGCTAGTTTTGGTCCGCTCCGAGTATTTGATTTCTTCGATATCACCTATATCTAGGAGGCGTTCCCCTATCCGCCACCTGGGAGGCGCCCGAGGGAGGACCAGCAACCCTACACGGGTTCCTTACTGAATAAATATTGGAAGATGTATTTATGAACCTTATAGTTTGGGAATGGTTGCAAAACGTGTAACATGTTAACATCGTTTCCGTGGATGTTAAATTCTGAAGTGTCTCTGTTTTTAACGACTAATGCAATAACAAAAAGTAATTTGTTATTCATTTATTTAATTCATGAATTTTGTGGTCAAATCTTCTGTTAAATTTGGCAATAAAATCATCTACTTTGCATACCTTTGTATTAAATACTGCAAAAACATCGTCCACATAACGAACTCATACTCTAGGAAAATACTCATTTTCGTTTGCTAGCTCTTTTTCAAATCTACTCATAAAAAGGTCTGCAATGAATGGGGAAAGGGGGTTGCCCATTGTTATGCCATGGTTTGTTGGAAAAATTCATTACTAAATTGAAAAATATCCTGATTCATACATATATTTGTTAAATTTATTATATGCTTTGCATACCTCTTCATCTATCTTGTTCATTTTTAACAAATGGTCTAAATACCTTAGCGTTTTTGAGGGAACACTGGGAAACAATGAGGTCACATTAAACGATATTAAAACCTCGCTTTCAACCCACTTAATATTTTTAACTTTATTAATAAATTCAAGTGAATTTGAAACTGAAAAAATTTTTGATGAGAAAGCCTTTAAATTAGTTTGATAACCATTTCGCTATATTATGTGTAGGGAATATAAAGCTCAAACAATAGGTCTCACCGGTTTTCGGCGCTTATGGATTTTCGGGAGACAATGCTTCTGAGGAAGTTTAAGATTTGAAACTTGTAAGCTTTTTGCTAAAGCTTTTGTAATAAGGTTATGACATTGCTTCAAACTGTTTTTAACTTCCGAAATCATTTTTAGTAGAGGGTTTCTATTTAGTTTTTTGTACGGTCCAAATTCTATTGCGTTATATACTCTTATACTTTATCTTAATAATCGCTTTTGTCGAAAATCACAACCTTATTACCTTTGTCTCCTTTAACATAAAAGCATTCTTCTCTCGCAGTCGTTTAACTATATTTACTTAATTAGCGCTTTTGGTATTAATGGGTTTATTTTCATTTAAATTTTTAGTTAATTCGTCTTTACATGCTTGTCTATAAAAGTTTTTTGAAGGCTCAGGAATCTGTTTAGTACGTGTTTCAATACTGCTTCAACGCAACATTCTATTAGCTTTATAAAATTATTTTTTATACAAAAACTCGCTAAAAAATTCATCGGAATAACAACAATCAAATCAGATAACGGTAAAGCGAAAAGAGACTAAAAAAATTATAAAAGGTTAAGTCACTAACCAGGATTATAACTCGTCATATAGGACTCGATTATCGGATGTACAAGGCTCAGCCCACTCGGCCACGTTCACCATGACATACTATTAGGTATATCCGATAGTATGTTAATTGTCAAACGTCTTTACTGTTTACACCAACAATTTTTATTTACAATGGCTTTTTGCTCATATTTTAAAGAAATGAGAGAGAATAACGACTTAGACATAGGTCTAGGAGCTTGATAGTCATTTCGTGTCGTATTTTTCACTTACATTCGTACTGCGACCATAATTATCAATTTTGACGTTTTAATTTTCTTAGATTTTCTTAATTATAAATTATTTTACCTCTAACTTTTTTGCCTTTTAACATAGAGATCTGAGTTTTGGTACATATAATACTCTTTCTGACAGAAACCAGCGTGTTGGTTGCTTTTATTTTGTTACCTACCTGTTGTTCGCCGGCAATTCTACTCTCAACCCACCTCCAAATGTTCAACAACCAACAGTCCCCATAAAGTGACTGATTTCATTTTCGAAACTAAAAAGGTACGAAAGATGCTCTCTCCCAGCAATTGTTCTCAAAAAATGCGCACCAGAACTTGCTCCTGTCCTGATTCCTCTGTTTCAGACATCTTACAATAGAGGCATATTCCCTAGTAACTGGAAAACTGCTCGAGTACAACCCGTCCCCCAGAAAGGATCCAAAGCGTTTCCTAGCAACTAAGGCCTATTTCTCTTCTTTCAGTCGTCTCTAAAGTGATGGAAAAGTATATAAACACCGAATTACTAAAATTTATTGAAAAGCACAGTCTAATCCACGACAGGCCGTATGGATTCCGTCAGGGCAGATCAACTGCCGACCTCCTTTCTTTCGTCACCCATTCTTGGAACAAGTCTATGCATCTACACGGTGAATCCCAGATTGTCGCTCTAGACATATCCAAAGCATTCGACCAGGTTTGGCATGCAGCGCTGCTTAATAAATTACCGGCCTATGGCTTACCACCAAAATTCTGTACGTGGACAGCAAATTTCTTCTCCAACCGGAGCATTTCTGTTGTCGTGGATGGCCATTCCTCTAAACTGTATCCAATTAATGCAGGAGTTCCTCAAGCTTCAGCTTTAGCCCCTACTTTGTTTCTTCTCCACATCAATGACTTCCTCTCTAGCACATCCAACCCAGTTCACAGTTACGCGGACGACAGCACCCGCCACTCAAATATACAATATTCTAAGTCTCTTTAGCCCAATTAGATGAGGATCGCAGACTCATGGAGGGTTCTATCTCCGTGGATCTCCAAAAAATATTAGACTGGGGAAGTAGAAATCTTGTACAAATCAACCCCACCAAATCACAGTCTTGCTTTCTTTCTTGTACACCAGCCCTAGACCCATCACAATAAACAAGCAAGTTATTCAAAGTAATGAGTCCTTTTCACTTGTTGGCATTTCTGTGGATCGAAATCTCAATTGGCACCAACATGTCACAGCAATTGCAGAAGCAGCTGCTAAGAAATTAGGTTTCGTCTTTCGGGCTCGCAAATGCTTTTTACCAGCTAATCTCTATACCTTATATACTTTACAAATAAGACCAAACCTCGAATACTCCTCCCACATCTGGGGTGCTGCTGCCGTTTCTACACTCGCTATCCTGGACTCCATTCAGAAGTGAGCTATACGTCTCATCGGTGACCCTACTTTCACCCAAAGGCTGCCATCCCTTACCCACCGACGTGCCGTTGGTGACCTTTCTCTCTCTCTCTCTCTCTCGCTTTTATAGATATCTGGACGGGCACTGCTCAGGGAGCTTTCTTCCATAGCTCCTCCACCTGCTGCCTCCAACAGATCTACCAGGGGAACAGAGCGAATGCACCCTTTGACTGTTAAGGTCACCAGACATAGAAAATCTTGTTATGCCCGCTCTTTTGTGCCGAGGACTTCCAAGTTGTGGAATTCCTTGCCGGCACATGTTTATCCTTCTCCCCCGAACCTCCAAACCTCCAAGTCCAGAATTAACACGTTGCCTCTTCCCTCCTTGTCAACACCCACGGCACGATAGTATTTAGGCTGTAAGCCGCCCTCTTGGTGTGTTGTTGAAATAAAATAAAAATAAAAAAACGGAGGTAATTTTTTTTGCGACAGAGAACACAAAACTTCGTGGGAAAACCAGGGCCGATTTTCCTGGCAAACTAGATTGCCAGTTAACTAACCACTTGCAAAAAGAAGGTATTTACCAAATGTTATCAAAATCGACCAATTATTTTCTGAGTTATCGATTTGGTACATATATATATATATATATATATATATATATATATATATATATATATATATATATATATATATATATATATATATACATGAACCTATAAAAATTGAAACTGACCCTGGAGATGGGTTCTAGAAGGGCTAGTTTGCACTCATTTGCAGAATATTTTTCAAAATCAAAAATTCGGGATCTGCTCAATAGTGTTTTTTTTTTTAAAGAAAATTCACTAGAAAGTGACATAAATAACATCAAAATTGACCGTTTTCGTCATTTATCTTAAACTTGTTAATTGTTGTTCTTAATTTGTGTAACTGTTTCATACTAAATAAATGTATAGAGACTGGCCTTGTCAGTTGTAGAGACGAAAATAGCTACTTGTGAAGCCAGAGAAAAATCATTAGATGTGTATTTCTACCAACAATTATTAATAACAGAGAAAACGAATTTACTCCGAACTACTAAGCATCACTGTATGTATTTTTTTATATCAACAACACACCACGACGGCTTACAGCCTAAATACTATCGCACCGTGGGTGTCGACAAGGAGAAAAGAGGCAACTTGTTAATTCTGGACTTGAAGGTTTGGAGGTTCGGAGGAGAAGGAAAACATGCGCCGGCAAGTAATTCCACAACTTAGAAGTCCTCGGGACAAAAGGGCGGGCATAACAAGATGTTCTATGTCTGGTGACCTGGACAATAAAAGGGTGCATTCGCTCTGTTCCCCCGGTAGATCTGTTGGAGGCAGCAGGTGGAGGAACTATGGAAGAAAGTTCCTCTGAGCAGTGCCCGTGCAGATATCTATAAAAGAGAGAGAGAGGTCACCAACGGCACGTCGGTGGGCAAGGGATGACAGCCTTTGGGTGATGGTAGGGTCACCAATGAGACGTAAAGCTCTCTTCTGAATGGAGTCCAGGATAGCGAGTGTAGAAGCGGCAGCAGCACCCCAGATGTGGGAGCAGTATTCGAGGTTTGGCCTTATTTGCGAAGTATATAAGGTATAGAGATAAGCTGGTGAAAAGTATTTGCGAGCCCGGACGAGGAAACCTAATTTCTTAGCAGCCGCTTCTGCAATTGATGTGACATGTTGGTGCCAATTGAGATTTAGATCCACAGAAATGTCAACAAGTGAAAATGACTCATTACTTTGAATAACTTGGTTGCTCATTGTGATGGGTCTGGTGTATCTTTTATGAGAAAGAAAGCAAGACTGAGATTTGGTGGGGTTGAATTGTACAAGATTTCTTCTTCCCCAGTCTAATATTTTTTGGAGATCCACGGAGACAGAACCCTCCATGAGTCTGCGATCCTCATCTAATTGAGACAGGCTTAGAATATTGTATATTTGAGTGGAGGGTGCTGTCGTCCGCGTAACTGTGAACTGGGTTAGATGTGCTAGAGAGGAGGTCATTGATGTGGAGAAGAAACAAAGTAGGGGCTAAAGCTGAACCTTAAGGGACTCCTGCATTAATTGGATATAGTTTAGAGGAATGGCCATCCACGACAACAGAAATGCTCCGGTTGGAGAGGAAGTTTGCCGTCCAGGCACAGAGTTTTGGTGGTAGGCCATAGGCGGGAAATTTATTAAGCAGTGCTGCGTGCCAGACCTGGTCGAATGCTTCGGATATGTCTAGAGCGACAATCTGGTGTTTATTGTGTAGTTCCATAGGCTTGTTCCAAGAATGGGTGACAAAGGAAAGGAGGTCAGCAGTTGATCTGCGCTGACGGAATCCATACTGCCTAGCGTGGATTAGACTGTGTTTTTCAAGAAATGTTAGTAATTCGGTGTTCATATACTTTTCCATCACTTTAGAGATGACTGAAAGGAGAGAGATGAGCCTGTAGTTGCTAGGAAGCGCTTTGAATCCTTTCTTGGGGACGGGTTGTACTCGAGCAGTTTTCCAGTTACTAGGGAATATACCTCTATTGGAAGATATCTGAAACAAACGACTCAGGACAGGTGCAAGTTCTGGTGCGCATTTTTTGAGAACAATTGCTGGTGTGTCGTCAAGGCCAGATGCTTTCCTGGTATTAAGAGAAGAGAGCATAATATAGTACCTTTTTAGATTTAAAATTCAATGAAATACGTTTTGTTTGAGTACTGTGATTTACTAATCATTTAGATTATATTTTGTGAATCGTCATGGTAGCATATGTGACATAAATGGTTAGCTGCAAGATTGCAAAATATCTCGTTGCCTCAAGTACCATAAAAAATGTCAATTTTGATAAGATGAAATAATTGCTTAGATAATGGTATTTGCTCAACATAGGTCACTTCTGCACACCGCCGTTATAAAAATTAAAAACTAAACAAAACATATTGTAAAATTATTAGACCGTAACATTCGATATGACTGGCAGACATAAACGCTTTTATATCTTAATACCAGAAACATTATGATCTATGAGATAATAAAAATAGAGACTAATATCTTCATTACAGTGATGTCAAAACAATTTTTCACAATAAGTGGTAGCCAATGATAATATTTTTAATAATTTGTGAAACTGATGAAACTAACTGCAATAAGCGTGTGTGTGGTTATCAAAAGGCTGCTATGTGGTTATAAAAATACTCCATTTATTTCGTGATTTGTCTACGTGACGACAAGTTTTGCAAGAATTTAATCTCAAGTCTATTTATGACTTTTGTTAACATATTTGCCCATTGTTGTGTTTAATCGTTCCTATTTGATCATTCTGCATACACAGTTAACATTTTTAAGGGTCACACCTCCTAACTAGTACGACGTACTCTTAGGTAATATGACCGCACCTATTCAAGAGTACTAATAACTCTAATAGCAGATAAATTATGCCTTAAATCGAACACACCAAACAAGAACTCGCTCCGTCTAGTAATGAATGTGCTATTATTTCAAAGGAGGTTGAAATGTATACACAAAAATCCACCTTACTCATTAGAATACATAAACGGAATGCTTTGTTCTTGATAATTAGAGCAATAAAATTTATTTTTATATATTCAAATTTATTTGCTTTTGATTATAGTAAATACACTGTTTAAGAGTGGGAATCAAAAGAATTTATAAACTATTATATAGGGTGGCGCATTGAAAACAAAACAGACCGATTTGCGTCCAGAGATTTTTTTTAAGAAACGCTGAAACACGTCATATTTAATATTGAAAGGGACATGTTTTGACATAAAACTCAACTTTGTCACATCAACCCCTTAAGGGTGGTGATAACAACCCCTATATTTTAAATAGGGAACATGGGTCGAGTGTTACATCATTTGAAAGCTCTTTCTTTTCTAAAGTCAGCAAACTTTTTTTTTGGAAGTTTTATCAACTAGTCTAAAAATTATTCACAGTTGAAGATGCAAAAACGCATTTCACTCATTCCGATAAGAAATGTGCTGATAGTCAATCTTTTGTTGGTTTGTAAACAAAAAATTGACTATCAGAACATTTCTTATCGGAATGCGAGAAATGCGGTTTATTATTTCAGTTTATCGGTCGGTTTGATACTTTATAATACTACCGAAAATTAATTTCACAATGGTGTATTCTGTAGAAGAAAGAGTTGAAATAATTACTCTTTTTTTCAAAAACGATGACTGTGCCACCCGCACCGCAAATTTGTTTAATGAACGACATCCGAACAGAAAGGTTAACAGAAAATACATTTTGGAGTTAGTTGTAAAATTTCGACAGAATAGCCAACAAAAAACGGGATCCTGAACGTGAATTTCCTGTTAGAAATGAGACTACTGAGATTGAATTTTTAGGACAAATTGAAGCATACCCGACTTTGAGCGCGAGAAAATTGGCCACTCTTTCAAGCATCAAAAGAAGAACTATTCAGCGAATATCAAAGCAACTTGAATTTCACCCATATAAAATTCATATTCTACAATAACTGAATGAAGATGATTTTAATCGGCGGCTGGAGTTTTGTGAAGTTATGACTGCACGAATAGCTGATAACTGGAACTTTCTGTTCAATATCAATTTTCAGGATAGCATATGTTCTTATTGAACTCTACAGTCAATCGTTATAATTGCCGTTATTGGGCAGATAATAATCCAAGAAATTTTCACAAAGTCCACACTCAAACTCCACAGAAATTGAATGTCTGGACTGGCATTTTTTGAGACCGTTTAATCGGACCAATTTTTCTTGATGGCAATTTGAGTGGAGAAACGTATTTGGAGTTACTAGAAGATATCGTTTACCCTCTACTAATTGACATTGTTGAAAATGATGATCGCTATCAAGAAAATCAATTGGTGTTAAACAAGATGCAGCTCCTTTGCATTTTTCACAAGATGTTAGGGAGTTTTTAAAGAGAGAGTTTCCAGAGCAATGGATCGGGCGTAGAGGTGCTATTGAGTGGCCCCCTACATCACCGGATTTAACTCCTTTAGACTACTTTCTATGGGGCCATTTAAAGAGTAGAATTTTCGCAACAGAACAGGAGTCTCTGGAAGAATGACGACGACGCATTGTTGAAGAATGCCGCCTAATAACTCAACAAATGCTTCAGAATGTCAGAGCTCGTTTTAAACAAAATTTGTACTTTTGTATGGAAGCTGGTGGTCAACAACTTGAACACTTCCTTAACTGAATAAACATTTTTGAACGTTTGGTTTTGTTTTTAGTTTTTTTAACGAAAAACTGACTAATTAGTGCATTTCTTATCACAATGAATGAAATACGTTCTTGCAAATCTAACTGTGAATAATTTTTAAACGAGTTGATAAAACTTGTAACACTCGACCCATGTTCCCTATTTAAAATATAAGGGTTGTTATCACCACCCTTGAGGGGTTGATGTGACAAAGTTAACATTTGAGTTTTATGTCAAACATGTCCCCCTCAATATTAAAAACGACGTGTTTCAGCGTTTCTTAAAAAAATTGCTCCGGACGCAAACGGTCTGTTAGTTTTCAATGCGCCAGCCTGTATATGTAACTTCACCCATGGACTTGAGAAAAGCTTAAGACAAGAAGTACGCTATTACCTAGTCGGAAAGAATGATGCTTTAGGAAGGCGTGTAAAGAGAAATCATATTTACAAAGAAAAACAACATTTTTGTAAAACAATGAATTGACCAAATTTGGTCACAAAACTTATTCATAAGTCGTTGCCTAAGAAATTTTCAAGTGTTCAGCAACTTTTGTAGAAAAAATTGGCTTTAGGTGTATCGCGATTTTTTTTTTAATATTAAAACAACTTTTTTTTTTCAATTTGGCGCGAACTAGACACTGGAATACTTTCCAGAGTCATATACCATGTCCTAATTATAGATAAAACATTTGGGGTGTGAGTTGCCCTCGAAAAAATAGTTGGGGTAAAGCGTATAACATTTTTCATTTTAAGGTCGTGATACTGAGATACAAGTTGTTAAAGTTGTCACGCTTAAAGCGATTTTCTTTAATTATCTTTAAAACGCCTAAAGATAAGATTTTGCAGATTTGCACACGAGTCAGTAGTAACAGCTTATAAAGAAAAACGCAAAATCCGATTTATTATGTGAAGCAGTGGCGCGCGCGGGGGCACTCTAATGGTTATAATTTAGAGTTTTGGTGGTAGGGCATAGGTCGGAAATTGGTTAAGCAGCGCTGCGTGCCAGACCTGGTCGAATGCTTTGAATATGTCTAGAGCGACAATCTGGGATATAAATACTAAATTTAAAAAATAATACAACGAGTTTCACAGGCAACGACAAATTTGCTTTAGGAGACAATTTTTGGTATTTTGTTTGCGGAAACTGGTTCGATTGAGTTGTCTAAAACGGATCATCCAAGCGACTAATAAGGAAAAATACCTGCCACGTTTATAATTTGGCAGGTACATTCGTTTTGTAAAGAAAAATTTAATTTTTGTTAAATTTGCAGATTAGTACACGGGGGCTTTTTAGAAAAAATTCAGAAACATACTGGATGCACAAACCACAAAAAATATTTGTTGCAAACAGCCCCCAAGAAAGTTACGGGATTAGGAGTGAGTATGGGTGTTGAGCTGGGAAGAAAAGGAAAGTGCAAAAAACCAGCTTAGTTTGACCTTTATAACTATGTGAAAACTGGAACCTGTGATGAGCACTAATAAGTACACTTGGAGAACACCCAAATCACCACAACACATATTTCAGAGACCTTACGATCGTTTCGTTGACCAAGTCAACATCTTCAGAGGAAGAAAAATTCTAACATATAAAAGTAGATCCCGTATATTTATATCGCGTCAAAGAAAACGAACTAGTCCGAAGGAAAGTTGTCGTCCAAGAACGATCGTTTGTTTATTGCGCAGTGAAACAGGTCGGAGACCTGCTTTAATCTTTTGGTCGACAAATTTATGACCCTTATCTAATATAGGTTTAAAAAGGACCGGCGTTCTTTAAAGAAACAGCACGTTTCCTTTCGATCTAGAAATTTACTATGTGGATATTGGTTTATGCCGATAAAAGACATCTGGTGAGATAAACAACATAAACTCAAATCACCTCTTTTAAAAAATAGAAAACTAAAACCCAGATGTCTGTCTCACCGTGTTACGTTTAACAAAGAAAAAATAGTTCAACTAAAATACTACACAAAAACTATATATTGATTTTAATTCTACGTGAAAATATTTATATTGACTACATAGATACAAAAACCGAACAGGTATTTAAATCAAGACAAACATAGTGATTAGTATATGTATAAACCGGTCGAGTTATTGACAATAATTTATTATTCTACCAGACTAATTATGAGTATTTAAGCGGTCAAATGCAAAAAGCAAACAATGGGCTAGAAATTACAGGTGCCGCACGATTTAATGAAGTTTTGTTCTTAATAGACCTTAATATAAAAATACTTTCTAATGAATCAAGCATAGTTTGATGTCTGACATTTTTGACAAGTTTCAAATTTTCTTTGTCAATGTGGTGGTTATTATCCCATATATGTTGTGCCACACAAGATTTGTCTACCGTACCATATCGTAACTGTGCGAGATGTTCACGAAATCTGGTGGCTATATTTCTCCTAGTTTGGCCCACGTATTTAAGATCACAATCTTTGCAACTAATCTCATAAATTCCATTGTTTGCTCTTTGCATTTGACCGCTTAAATACTCATAATTAGTCTGGTAGAATAATAAATTATTGTCAATAACTCGACCGGTTTATACATATACTAATCACTATGTTTGTCTTGATTTAAATACCTGTTCGGTTTTTGTATCTATGTAGTCAATATAAATATTTTCACGTAGAATTAAAATCAATATATAGTTTTTGTGTAGTATTTTAGTTGAACTATTTTTTCTTTGTTAAACGTAACACGGTGAGACAGACATCTGGGTTTTAGTTTTCTATTTTTAAAAGAGATGATTTGAGTTTATGTTGTTTATCTCAGCAGATGTCTTTATCGGCATAAACCAATATGCACATAGTAAATTTCTAGATCGAAAGGAAACGTGCTGTTTCTTTAAAGAACGCCGGTCCTTTTTAAACCTATATTAGATAAGGGTCATAAATTTGTCGACCAAAAGATTAAAGCAGGTCTCCGACCTGTTTCACTGCGCAATAAACAAACGATCGTTCTTGGACGACAACTTTCCTTCGGACTAGTTCGTTTTCTTTGACGCGATATAAATATACGGGATCTAGTTTTTTATGTTAGAATTTTTCTTCCTCTGAAGATGTTGACTTGGTCAACGAAACGATCGTAAGGTCTCTGAAATATGTGTTGTGGTGATTTGGGTGTCCTCCAAGTGTACTTATTGGACCTTTATAAGTTGTCTTTATCCCATTTTGCACCTATACCTCCTTAAAATTCTGTTTATCCCGCCCAGAACCCCTATATTCACAGCAGGTCCCGTAACTTTCTTGCGCGTTGTTCCGAAAAAACTTTTCTTGTTTACATTGTTCTCGTTTGTGCATTGAGGATGGTTATAAGCGTGCATAAGGGGAAGAGTTACTTATGCGACAAAACAGCGAAACAAGATTTTCAATTTATGTTTAACTTGTTACCCCATTTCCTTTGTTTAACATATTTTTCCACAAATGAAATTTAGGTTGCCTTGTTTGTCAGTCTTACATAGAGAGCTATAATAGTTCATCATTTTTTAAAAGTGTGGATATAGCAACAGTAAATAAGTGTTGAAAAAGGTCTGGGTGCAGAAAATACATTATGGTAGAGAATTTTTGTAAAAATACTTGACATCCGATAACTCAATTTCCTATTAAGCTAGAATCTTCAATCTTGAACCATAGTAACACCTATGTATACTCAGCGTGATACTAAACTAAATAACATAATGAGCTTCGCGGATAACTACAAGTTTGTTTTAAAAAACCTTTTTTGTTGATTTGTTTGCAAAAATGTGTTTGATTGGGTTGACGAAAATAAAACCATCCAAGCAATTAAGAGGAAAATACCTATGACATTACAGGTACATTCTCTTTATAAATAATTATTTTTTTTTCTAGAAAACTTTTGAGACTAATGAAATTTGTAACACAATGTTTTTAAAGAGACTTGCAGTACTTACATATATCTCTACCAAATTATAGTTTTATAGCTTTATAGAAAATAGAAACTTCTTCAATAATCGATAACTGGGACTTTTAAAACCGGTCTCCCAGGTCCACTTAAATTTAAAGAACTAGTTTTAATAATATACCTTACTAAGAGTGTACAATTCTTATGAAAATTCACTACGATAATGCAGTTGTTGCGTTCCGAATATTTTATTTATAGTTCTCATGAATGCGTATAACATTGCGAGGTGTACAACAGAGTCGCTCTCTCGGTGCAGAACCAGGTATTATGTTGTCACGACATCTCCAAATAATACAAAATGTTATAAAATAGAGACTGTGTACAACCAACTAAAAATTTTGTAAATTGTCATCCCTGGCCCATTTTCGTTTCTAATATAGGGACAATGTATGTAAGGTTAGATGTATTCTCACCATAACACAATGTTCTTGGAGGCTGGCTACCATAGCCGTATTACTTTATAGGTGTGTTCTCGCTGTAATTAGTATATAGTACTGATGAGGTCTAATTAGAGCGAAACCGGTCTGCCGTTTTAATTACGGTGCGAATACACATAGCCTTACATACATCTCTATATTAGGGAGGAAATGGGCCAGGGCTGACAATTTACAGAATTGGTAGTTGGTTGTACAACGTCTCTACTTTATAACATTTTGTGTTATTTGGAGCTGTCGTGATAACATACTACCTGGTTCCGCACCGAGATGGCGACGCTGTCCTACATCTCACAATGTTCTAGGAGGTTGGCTACCATAGTCGTATTACTTTATACGTGTGTTCTCGCTGTAACTAGTATACGTACTGATTAGCTCTAATTGGAGCGAAACCGGTATGTGGTTCTAATTATAGTGAGAATACATCTAGCCTTACAACACGTATAAATAAGATCAATTTTTCCTTTGTGATGATGCCGCAAAAGGGGTAAATCGGTTAAAAAGTAAAAATCAAGCAACTGTGAACCAAGAGAAGAGGTTCCTACATCTGTATGTTGTTCGTAACAGTTTAATCATGTAAGAGCGGCAAAAATTATTTATGAACACTCTTAATGATTTTGGTGTATGTCGTTTACGTGTCAAACTAATAAAAAAATGTTAATTGCATTTTTAATTTACTCGTACTAATTGTGAAAACATTAACACAAAATAATGAACAGTAAACAAGGTAATAAAGTAATTAAAAATAAGCTATTAAATAACTTATCTCAAATGAAGTATTTCTGCAATCTTGAAAATAGATCAGAATAGAATTTTCTAGAAAATAACGTTGTTGACCATCGTTGTAACGGTACATCCAAGAAGCACGCCTATGATATTAATGCTGCCACCACACCTACAAATCCACTTGTTACGGATCTCCAGTGTGATGCTGGAAGCACAGAATAATAAACAGTTCTTATGTTGTGCTGAAAGTGTCTTACCTGTAAGAGATTCGTCGACAAGACAAGGTCGTCAATGCAGCCTTGTTAAAAGCAGAAAAAGTTATTCGTTTAATGATTGTTGAATCAAATTCGCGGTTGATTAATTTTTTATCAAAGATGTTTGATGACAAGCACATTATTTTAAGTTGACAAAACAATATTATATAAATCAATAAACAGTTGCTTAAACTACTGTAAAACAAGACAAAAAGAAAGCAACTTACAGCAGCAAATAATATGTCGATCTTATCCAAAAAAAGGTATCTGATTTTATCTCACATAACCGTAGGAACGACAAATATGATGTTTGTTGTGTAAAATGTCAAAATAACAAGTTTTTTTAGCGTGTACCGAAAATACAATGTCTATGAAAATCGTTTAATAGGCCGAAAATGTCCTGCTACTTTTTATTATTACACTACCTATATTAATTAGGAAATCGACTTCTTTCAAACATTACTATTAATAGGATTTACAATTTCTTTACAACCATATTAATAGATATATTTCACGCTTCTTTAAATTTAATTATGTAAGAAAATGACAAAACTTTTTCCTGATGGTCCAACATTATATAATTTAAAAGTAATAAAGATAGTTGGTTTGTTGTTGCTCGCTGGTATTCTTTTTGACCCAAATTTTTATTAAGCCCTTACTGCGTGATGTTTTATTTTTGATCAGAACAAATTTGAGGTACAGGGAATAAAGTACAGTAGACTTTCGATTTTCCGTTTTTTTTATTTCAACAACACACCACGAGGGCTTACAGCCTAAATACTATCGTACCGTGGGTGTCGCCAAGGACGAAAGAGGCAACTTGTTAATTCTGGACTTGAAGGTTTGGAGGTTCGCACGAGAAGGGAAAACATGTGCCGGCAAGAAATTCCACAACTTGGAAATCCTCGGCACAAAACAGCGGACCTAACAAGATGTTCTAGTCTGGTGACATGGACAGTAAAAGGGTGCATTCGCCCTGTTCCCTGGTAGATCTGTTGGGGGCAGCAGATGGAGGAATTATGGAAGAAAGCTCCCCTGAGCAGTGCCGGTGCATATATCTATAAGAGAGAGAGAGAGAGAGAGAGGACACCAACACCACGTCAGTGGTCAAGCGATGGCAGCCTTTGGGTGAGGGTAGGGTCACCGATGAGACGTATAGCTCTCTTCTGAATGGAGTGCGAGTGTAGAAGCGGTAGCGGCACTTCAGATGTGGGAGCAGTATTCGAAGCTTGGCCTTATTTATGAAATATATAAGGTATAGAAATTAGCTGGTGAAAGGTATTTGCGAGCCCGGAAGAGGAAACCTAATTTCTTAGCAGCTGCTTCTTCAATTGATGTGACATGCTGGTGCCAATTGAGATCCACAGAACTGCCACCAAGTGAAAATGACTTATTACTTTGAATCACTTGGTTGTTCATTGTAATGGGTCTAGGGCTGGTGTATCTCTAATGAGATAGAAAGCAAGACTGAGATTTGGTGGAGTTGAATTGTATAAGATTTATACCTCCCCAGTCTAATATTTTTTGGAAATCCAAAGAGACCGAATCCTCCATGAGTCTGAGATCCTCATTGGGCTAAAGAGACAGGCTTAGAATATTGTATATTTGAGTGGAGGGTGCTGTCCTCCGCGTTACTGTGAACTGGGTTGGATGTGCTATAGAGGATGTCATTGATGTGGAGAAGAAACAAAGTAGGGGCTAAAGCTGAATCTTGAGGGACTCCTGCATTAATTGAATGCAGTTTAGAGGAATGGCCATCCAGGACAACAGAAATGCTTCGGTTGTAGAGGAAATTTGTTGTCCAGGTACAGATTTTTGGTGGTAGGCCATAGGCCGGACGTTTATTAAGCAGCGCTGCGTGACAGACCTAGAAATGCTTTGTATATGTCTAGAGCGACCATCTGGGATTCACCGTGTAGTTCCATAGACTAAATAAACCCCAATTTGTCTACAAACGCAGTTGCTATATCGCATAATGTTTAACAAAAATCCGTGGTAGATTAAAAAAAAATTCACCCGTACAAAGTATAGCTGATACAATAGCTTGTGGATGGCTTTTTGAGAGGCGTATTAAATTTTGTTATATTATGATACACAAATATAACGAGATTCCTGGCTTTGATAGAAACATTACTGTTTTAGATGAAGTTACGTTCACACTGAATAGATTTGTTAATAAGCAAAATTATGGTTATTGGTCTCGGAAAAACCCACACTGTATGTTGAACGCTCAAACCCACCGACCACAAAAAATTAATATATGGGCCGGTATATGAGACAGCAGTATTATTGTTCCATTCTTCATTGAACGATATCAAACATCTGAAAAATATTTAAATTTATTGAGAGAAGAAATTATATCCGATGTGGTTGCAGTGCGCGTCAGTTAATGAAGTTTTGTTTCAGCAAGATGGAGCCCCAGTCATTCTGGGAGCAGCAGGCGGCGATGTTTGGATACAGTTTTCCCAGAAAAGTGGATAGGGCGCGGCGGTGCTTTTAAATGCCCTACTTCCTCTCCTTATTTGACGCTATGTGATTTTTTGTGGTCGCGTGAATGATGTCCATAGAGACAGATCGTTAAATCTGCAAGACCTGAAAGCTAGAATTATTGGCGAAACAATGCGCATTGTGCAATCCAGCTCAATTAATATAATAAATTCCTTTAAAAAGCGATTTTAATTGGGTCAGCGTCATTAGAGGGATGAACAAACGGTTTATTGATACCTATGATTACACGACTTTGTTAACGATCGTTAGATCTAAAAGCTGTATTGTGATGAATTGAGTTCTCTAAATTGTACTTATCAGTGCTCATCACAGACTCAAAACTTCACTCATCATAAAACGTTTTCATAAATGGTCGTGTACACGGAACTATTTAATCACCATGTCGTTGCTACAAAATCATTCACCTATGAATGGACATAGAGAGTAGAAGAGAACAACTTCTAGAACACACAACACAATTTAGGAATTTGCTATAAATTTTATTTAAAAGGTGGTTTAATGAAGACATGAAAAGAATCCAATTGAATCAATTTATTATAACAATAGCAGAACACCTTAGCGACACACCCCAGTAAGTGGGTAACCAAGGCCGAAACAAGGAATTAAAAAATCGATCGACTGCCAATTTACGACTGCATTACCAATTATAATTAGTTTGCTCTTAATAAACGGACGTTATATAGCCATGTTTATTACTTTTTAACTGTTTATGAATATGTAGCTGGCCCGATCATTGCTTTTGTAAACATGATCAGCTTGAGTTTTTTCCATATTAATGTCTATATGTATATTATACTTTTGCAACTGTAATTTTAATTGTTTCGATGCATATTGAATTGCTTGCATTGAAAACAAAGCCATGACAAATATCAAGTTCATGCTGAGCTTGCCAGTTGGTTCTCGTAAAAGTGTGACTAACTTTAATCATAAATTATCGTAAGCTAGGTGTAAATTGACTTTTATATTGATTTGTTTGCATAGCATTAAATCAATAGCTTGTAACTGCGTATAGAATAATTGGATAAGAAAATATAAGTACTTTAAGAAATTAGCTGTAGAGTCGTCAAGGAAAATAATGAGATTTTGACAGTATACTCGTATGAGAATTGATGGTAATTAGATTTCAATTTAAGCGCCTTTTCGTCAAGATAATGTCGCCTACTAAGAAATAACAACTTTCTAATTTTCGAAAATTTCTTTCAAATGGTCGCGCATTACTGCCTCTTGAATTCACATCTCAGGATAGTTTCAGAAGTACATATACAGGGTGGCACAATGAAAACGAAACAGACCGATTTGCGTCCAGAGAATTTTTTTTAAGAAACGCTGAAATACGTCAATTTTAATATTGAGGCGGGGCATGTTTTGACATAAAACTGAACTTTGTCACATCAACCCCTTAAGGGTGGTGACAACAACCCTTATATTTTAAATAGGGAACATGGGTCGAGTGTTACATCATTTGAAAGCTCTTTCTTTTCTGAATTCCACACACCAATTTTTTTGGAAATTTTATCAACTCATTTAAAAATTATACACAGTTGGAGTTGCAAGAACGTATTTCATTCATTGTGATAAGAAATGTACTAATTAGTAAATTTTTCGTAAAATAAACTAAAAAATAAAACCAAACGTTCATAAATGTTTATTCAGTTAAGTAAGTGTTCAAATTGTTGACCACCAGCTTCCATACAAAAGTACAAATTTTGTTCAAAACGAGCTCTGACAGTCTGGAGCATTTATGGAGTTATTAGACGGCATTATTCAACAATGCGTCGCCGAATTCTTCCAGAGACTCCGGTTCTGTTGCGTAAATTCTACTCTTTAAATGGCCCCATAGAAAAAAGTCTAGAGGAGTTAAATCCGGTGAACTAGGGGGCCACTCAATAGCACCTCTACGCCCAATCCATTGCTCTGGAAACTCTCTGTTCAAAAACTCCCTAACACGTTGTGAAAAATGCGGAGGAGCTCCATCTTGTTGAATCACTAATTTATTTTCTTGATAGCGATCATCATTTTCAACAATGTCAATTAGTAGAGGGTAAACGATATCTTCTAGTAACTCCAAATACGTTTCGCCACTCAAATTGCCATCAAGAAAAATTGGACGGATTAAACGGTCTCCAAAAATGCCAGTCCAGATATTCAATTTCTGTGGAGTTTGATTGTGGACTTCGTGAAAATTTCTTGGATTATTATCTGCCCAATAACGGCAATTATGACAATTGACTGTAGAGTTTAATAAAAACGTACACTCGTCTGACAACAGATATTGAATAGAAAGTTGTTCGTGCAGTCATAACTTCACAAAACTCCAGCCGCGGATCAAAATCATCTTCATTCAGTTGTTGTACAAGATGAATTTTATACGGTGAAATTTATGATGCTTCAATATTCGCTGAATAGTTCTTTTTTTGTTGTTTTAAATACTGGCCAATTTTCTCGTGCTCAAAGTTGGGTCTGAAGGAATTTATCATAAAACTTGAATCTCAGTAATCTCATTTCTACCCGGAAATTCACATTCAGGATCCCGTTTTTTGTTGGCTACTGAAACACTTTGTCGAAATCTTGCAACTAACTCCAAAATGTATGTTCTGTTAACATGTCTGTTCGGATGTCGTTCATTAAACAAATTTGCGGTACGGTTGGCACAATCATCGTTTTTGAAAAAAAGAGTAATTATTTCAACTCTTAATTGTGAAATTAATTTTCGGTAGTACTATTGAGTGTCAAACCGACCGATAAACTGAAATAATAAACCGCATTTCTCTCATTCCGATAAGAAATGTTCTGATAGTCAATTTTTTGTTTACAAACCAACAAAACATTGACAATCAGCACATTTCTTATCGGAATGAGTGAAATGCGTTTTTGCATTTTCAACTGTAAACAATTTTTAAATGAGTTGATAAAACTTCCAAAAAAATTTGTGTGCTGAATTCAGAAAAGAAGGAGCTTTCAAACACTCGACCCAATAGAGTTGGGAGAATTCCTCTTGGTCAGAAGAATCGATTTTGTGGTGACTCTTCGTAATAACAAGTGATGACAACCTTTTCTGAGTTGTGCTCAGCTGCCGAAACGCATTCGCTTCTCGCTTTGCCTATTATGAAAAAATTCTGGACGCAGCAAGTGCGTTATGGTAGTGAATTTTCATAGAAGTGATCTGGCCCAAATATTTTATTTATTTATTAACTTTTTTTCTTGTAACATAGAAATCTAAATTTGCGTATAGTTTATTTTTAGATCGTAAACCGACCTACCAAATTTGGTTATTACAGCTTTTTTTTTAGATAAAATTTTTTTTCGAAAGTAAACTCAAAATTTTCCCGGGAAACCTCGTCCGATTTTCCTGAGTAACGAACTTGTCCAAACCACTTACAAAAGGAAGGTACACGCAATTTTGATAATAATCGGTGTGATACATACATACATACATATATATATATATATATATATATATATATATATATATATATATATATATATATATATATATATATATATATATATACAAAGACATAAACTTATAAACATTGAAACTGACTCCGGATATGGGTTATAGTGGTCTTAGTTCGCGCTCATTTGCAAAAAAATGTTTCAAAATTCAAAAGTCGGGATCTCCCTATTAGTGATTTTTTTCTACGAATATTCACTAAAAGGGTGATTATGGTGTCCTACATGCCAAAGAAAAATAAAATGTCCCACGTTCTTTCAACCCAATATTTCGATAATGAAGTTAGTGGTAGGGAAGATAAGAGCCCGCAATTATTTTAGACTATAATTCGACATAATGCGCCGTTGGTAATTCTGACAAATTGTCGAATAACTTCCAGGTGGTCTCTCATGCTATTTTTCAAGGTGGAGACATAGCAACTCTAAACAGCTATGTCGTCTGGATTCACTAGAATCCAAACTGGAACGGTGGAAAAATGAGCGAGCGACGTTAGTGTCTGTTGGATTTAGAAAAATCATTAGGCTTAATAAATATGCGAGAGGTGACTGCTCTCCCAGAGCCAGTTTATAGTGCTGGCAGAAGTGTTAGAATCGATAATTTTTCACGTCAATAGAGTTGGCGAGATTCATTTTGGCCAAAAAAATCACCCTTCTAGGAATTTTGTAAGAACTAGTCTGACACATTTTCTGAGTTGTGCTCAGCTGTTGGAGGGAATGCATTCTCTTCTCGCTTTACCTATTATGAAAAAAGTGGTAACTGTGGTGTTTTACATGCAAAGCAAAATAAAATGGTCCACGTTCTTTTAATCCTAAATTTTAAGAATAAAGTTAGTGACAAGGAAGATGAGAAACCGACAATGATTTTAGATTACGATTGGACAAAAGGCGTCGCTAATAATGCTGACAAGTTGGCGAAGAATATTTAGATGGCTTCTCGCCTTCTTCAACATGGGAACATGGCAAGGCTAAGCCTAAACATATGTGTTATCTGTATTAACTAGTATTCAAACTGGAATAGTGACAAAATGGGAGCGCAAGGTAATTATCTATTGGATTTGTAAAAACTCTTTCTTTCACAAATATTCAAATATGGGTACACATGAGTCAAAATCTAAGGAAACCTGTTACTAGGGCTCTGATAACATGTGGAGTACACAGGGATGAATAATTCCAACATTACCAGGTAAAGACCGAGAAAAACGAAAGTGCTATCTTTGTGACCTTAAAGGGAATCGCAAAACTTCTTTAAGTACTCAAAATGCAAAAGATATATTTGTACTAGACATCGCCAGGTAGAGAAGTAGATTCTATTAAGTGAAAATTGCGCCGTTCACAAGTTAACAACGTTTCTGTCTTGATATTTTAAAAATGTTAGCATTTTGTATTTTTCTTCTTAGAAATTCAAATACACGTTGTTTATCTTACCAATGATTCTCTATTCAATCTTTTTTATGCATTTTTCTGAAGTTCCTGATAAGAAGGGCCTGTAGTATTAGAGTCGCGTCACTATATTACCCCAGTTGGTGGTCTACGTTGATATAAATGGCTTGCTTGGTATGTTAAAGTTTAATTTAAACCTACTTACTTTACTCACATCCCAACACATAGCTAAAATCCCTTGGATCTCCTTCTTACTGCAAAACCTGAATGCTATAAGACATCAGTCACCACCCCCCTTGGTCGCTCAGACCACGGCATGATCACTGTTTCCTGCGCAATGCAACGCCAGGTCACACAGTCATCACACCCACGTATCGTTTGGCACTACAACCCTGCGAACTAGGACGAAATGCGGGATTACTTTTCCTCATTTCCATGGGCGTCTATCTGCTTCTCTCATCCTGACCCCACTGATATTTCACAACACGTCACCGAGATTATCGAAGCAGACATGAAATTGTTTATTCTACGTACACAGAAAACCTCCTTAGCCACTCAAAAGCCATGGTTCTCTAAAACCTGTCACATGGCCAGACTTGAAAAGGTCAAAGCTCACAAAACGCTTCCACACAATCCCAGTCTAGAAAACCGTCAATCATTTAACGACGCAAGAAACCGCTATGTCTGCATTCTTTCTGAGGCCAAAAACTCGTTTAATAACCACATCAAAAACAAAGTCCTCTTAAGCTCTAACAGCGGCAAACCCTTCTGTACTCTTGCTAAATCTATTGGGAATAATTTTTGCATGAGCACGTTCCCACCTCTTGTTTCAGGGAATGAAATTATTTCTACCGCCCTGGAGAAGGCTGAATTTTTTGCTTCGTTGTTCGCAGGCAATTATACTTGGAACCCACGTCCAAATGTTCAACCCCCAACAGTCTACAATGTCGCGCATAAAATGACGAATATCATTTTTAAAATTAAAAAGGTACGAAAGATGATCCCGTCTTTTAATACCAGGAAAGGCCTTGACTAGATCCCAGCAATTGTTGTCAAAAAATGCAGACCAGAACTTGCTCCTTTCCTGACTCGCCTGTTTCAGACATCTTACAATAGAGGCATATTCACTAGTAACTGGAAAACTGCTAGAATACAACCCGTCCCCAAGAAAGAATCCAAAGCGCTTCCTAGCAACTACAGGCCTATTTCTCTCCTTTTAGTCATCTCTAAAGTGATGGAAAAGTATATAAGCACCAAATTACTAAAATTTCCTGAAAAACACAGTCTAATTCACGACAGGCAGTATGGATTCCGTCAGCGCAGATCAACTGCAGACCTCCTTTCCTTTGTCACCCATTCTTGGAACAAGTCTATGGCACTACACGGTGAATCCCAGATTGTCGCTCTAGACATATCCAAAGTATTCGACCAGGTCTGGCACGCAGGGCTGCTTAATAAACTTCCGGCCTATGGCCTACCACCAACACTCTGTACCTGCACAGCAAATTTCCTCTCCAACCGGAGCATTTCTGTTGTCGTGGATTGCCAGTCCTCTAAACTGTGTCCAATTAATGCAGAAGTCCCTCAAGGTTCAGCTTTAGCCCCTACTTTGTTTCTTCTCCACATTAATGACCTTCTCTCTAGCACCTCCAATCCAGTTCACAATTACGCGGACGACAGCACCATCCACTCAAATATACAATATTCTAAGCCTGTCTCTATATCCCAATTAGATGATGATCGCAGACTCATGGAGGGTTCTATCTCCGTGAATCTCCAAAAAATATTAGACTGGGGAAGTAGAAATCTTGTACAATTCAACTCCACCAAATCTCAGTCTGGCTTTCTATCTCATAAGAGATACAACAGCCCTAGACCCATCACAATGAACAACCAAGTTCTTCAAAGTAATGAGTCATTTTCACTTGTTGGCATTTCTGTGGATCGAAATCTCAATTGGCACCAACATGTCACATTAATTGCAGAAACGGCTGCTAATAAATTAGGTTTCCTCTTCCGGGCTCGCAAATACTTTTCACCAGCTAATCTCTATACCTTATGTACTTCACAAATAAGCCACACCTCGAATACTGCTCCCACATCTGGGGTGCCGCTGCCCCTTCTACACTCGCTATCCTGGACTCAATTCAGAAGAGAGCTATACATCTCATCCGTGACCCTACCCTCACCCAAAGGCTGCCATCTCTTGCCCACCGACGTGCCCTTGGTGACCTCTCTCTTTTATAGATACCGGCGCGGCCACTGCTCAGAGGAGCTTTCGCCCATAGTTCCTCCACCTGCTGCCCCCAACAGATCGACCAGGGGAACAGAGCGAATGCACCGTTTCACTGCCTAGACATAGAATATTTTGTTTTGCCCGCTTTTTTGTACCGATGACTTCCAAGTTGTGGAATTCCTTGCCGGCACATGTTTTTCCTTCTCCTCCGAACCTCCAAACCTTCAAGTCCAGAATTAACAAGTAGCCTCTTTTCTCCTTGTCGACACCCACGGTACGATAGTATTTAGGCTGTAATCCCTCGTAGTGTGTTGTTGAAATATAAATAAACATCTTTTAGTATTATGGTACTTTGATTTGTGTATTAGTTGAGAATGATCCGACTATCCCTTCTGCCTAGTAAAGCTCCTTTGATTATATAAAACAACCACATTATCGAATGTTTCTTCCAGGTATATGAAAGCAAATATAAATCTAATTTTCTCAAGTCGCTTTCTCCAAGTATGTTAAGTGCTAGTATTCCTTCTCTATTTCCCTGTTCAGGTCCATATTTGAACTTTTAATTTTCCTTCTTATTCTATAATTTATTAAAATTAGCATAATATTTGCCATATGACTCTGTACAACCATTATCCTGTACTGGTTGCATTTTTGTGCGTGCGCTGTTTTTAGAATACCAATAATGTTATGTAATTTTCAATCCTGGCAGGATCTCGAGAATTTGTTACGTTAAATGGTGCCAGTTCGTTGGATGCGGTATGTAGTTCAATAAGAGGGGTGTTATTAAATTAAATTCCAACTTACTAAATAACAATACATTTTCCTTTAATTACGCCCTGCTATCAATAGATTTATCTATTCTATGGTTTTTCTATTGCATCACACTAATAAAATTGTTACAGACTGTCAAACACTAACCTAGTATTATCTAACCATTAAAATTCTAATATCACGAATTAATGAATGAACTGTCTACTACTTAGAATGTTTGTTCTTCAATTTACTATTTAATTGGACTTTAGTATGAACATGATACATTTCCCAAAAGTGCACGTGCAGTCTTTTCTAAATTAAAAAGTCAAACAAATGTTAATATGTCGGCATTTATGAACTGCATAGACGTTAGGTTAGACAGCCTTTAAACATTATAAACTATACATAAGTTGAATGAACCTTTTTTTCTACCTAATTAACTTTACAACTTATCTGTCTTGACACAGGTTGCTTGACTATCATTGAAATTGCTAATTAAATAACTTCAGTGTATGGGTTAACCATTAACAAACCCCCATGAATGGAATTTCAGACTTTCAGAGCACTAAGGAATTATTTTTGACAGCTTACCCTCAAAATTGCCTAATTAAAGCTTTCGTCAATAAAATATACTTAGATTCCAGCCATAAGATTATAGGATAGTTAACGAAAAATACATCAGAATAAAAACAAATATAAGCCCAGGGTTTTTTCCTTTATTCAGTTAGTAGGCTGTGTTTTCCAAGATCTAACAGTAATTGTTTCCAACGGTAATTACTTATATGTTCAATTAATTTTTTTAACCAAAAGTCCATGAAGTGACCACAATAATTAATGAGAAAATAAATCTGTACAAAAGTGTTGGAATTTTAAGTTTTTCTTATCTTGTGATAAGGCAGGCATATAAGAAAAAGTCAACATATCCTTTTTTATGCCTATTTTTAGATATCTACATACGGTGTGATCATACATAAACTCGCTAGGCAGTTCTCCTGGTTTATAACACCTCTCAATCAGTTTGCTTAATTTTGCTGTAGTCAGACCTTTATATATTATTTTTTGTATATATGTACATGTTCTACTTGGTGAAAGTCAATAAAATCTTCTATGTAAAATATGAAGGCTTAGGAAAAAATAAAACGACCAAAGCTGCTGGTAAAAAATTATATATTGAATATATTGCTTTGCATGTTTTCATACTTATATACATTTAATATAAATGGCCACAAATTAATATATATATATAACATGCACCGAGGCATGTAAATAAAGAAAATAATTATAATCCTAATTAAAGGGACTTAAGTTTAGTAGGTATATAATTTATAGTTTTTGAATACCTATAACTAAACATGATATAAATAATTTAAGTTGTAATACATATTTCAAAAACGTTTTGGATACTCAACATCACAAGATTTCTAAAAATAAAATCTAGACCTATGATAACAATATTCATAATTTATTCAGTGAATCTGTCATTTCAGAATGATGTAAAATAAAACAATATTAGTGTTAATACAATTTTAACTTTAGTAATGAAAAGCAATTATCTAGTCGCAATTTCGCAAATCAAGTTAAACAACGTCAGATATTCCCAGTTTTTTTAGACGGGTGACGGGTTTAAACACTCTGCATGTCTGAAGAAATTTGTGTGCGTAAATAGTTCTCTAAAACAACAGTTTACAATGCTACATGACTGCGAACTATTTTACTGCGGTCGAACATACTCTATGTGGTTATGCTGGACATGTAGAATTTTTTGAGCGAGACAGGCACATCAAGCGTCACATGGGACATGGTCTCGCTTGACGGGTCTTCACAAGATACCCAGCTCTTATTTATACTTCCTCGCACCACATCCTGTCAACTATAATAAATTGTAGGTCAAACTAAGTGAGGGTATCTAGATGTAGCGAGAGAGGTGGCGTCTTCAAAATAGAACCTTTGAAAAATTCGGAGATTGAGCAATGCAGTGATATCTTACAAACCTCGAAATGAACTTGATATCAGCTAAACGATTTCAGTACTGCAGTAAGGAAGGCGACAAGCCGCCACTACATTATAATCCCCAGGAGAATCATCATCATGACTAGGGGAGATAAAACCTTGATCCCAGCCGGGCTTTAAATGTCCAGAGGATGCTAAGAATATCTTGACCAGTCATGAGAAAAATAACAACACGGAATGCCAGAATTATGTTTGATAGTGACTGCTAAGATATATTATTACACCATCAAGGAAATGTCGAAACAGACCATCACAATTTTTGGTTATAAGTAAATTAACTTGTCCAAATTCATGACGATGCAAAGAAGACGGACACTAGATCTACTACTCTGGAAACGATGATGAAGATTTGCACGAAATGGAGACGCTATCGTCGTTGGTGATGGAATTAGAGGAACAGTCAAGAACTTTATAGAAATGTCAGATCGTGTAGCTCCAGCTTTCAGCGCATTAGATGAAAACATCGACAAGCTTGTGCACCGGCTAGTGACCACCTAGATAGCGGTATTGAAAATTTTTGCTCGGGCCTGAAAACAGCTTTAAAACTCATAAAAAATATCAATTTGAATCTAATTGTGGGCGACTTTGATGCTAAAGTTGGCAGCGATCTGGAAGAAATCATTATAAGGAGATATTGAAACATCGAACAACAGGGGGTGTCTAATTTTTCAGTTCTGTCAGGAAAGGAATAAACTACCTCCTTGAAAGTTATACACGTGAAAATAAAACGCTGCTTAATAGGAGCAGCTGATCAGCACGTAGCCAAATTGACTATCTTGGTCAACGGATGCTTTAAAAACTCCATCAACTCAAACTAAAATATATACTGGTGCAGATATAGATTCAGGCCATCTATTGGTGGATACTATGAATCTGTCGTAGGACACTGGAAAAAATCTGAGAAATTCAATAGATATCAACAAATTTAAAGAAGCAGAAACCAAAGATAGGGTCACGGGAGAAAAACTGCAGCGCTGCGACAAATTTTTGCATTTAAAAAGGAAGAGTCTAAATCTGTATGGCCAAACGATAAAAAAATTATTTTCAAAGCTTGTGAAAATAATTTTCAGCACTGTCCAAGAGTCATGAAAGAGTGTAAGATGACAGATGGAATCATTATATTTATGGAGGCGGGACGAGTGTAGAAGAATAATGGAGATGCAACACAGACCTTGGCTTCCACAAACCCATTCGTGAAAATGGGCGTAGGCTTCTGCGAAGTATAATTAAATTGAGAACCTGTGAGCAAAGCATGACGTCCTTGATAGGCACTAAAAGAGAGCGAAGTTCTTATGGACACATTCTTTAAAATGCACATGGTAAGCTCTTTGAATGACATGAATATGACTGAAATAGAGGGTTTTATTATCAAATTCAGGACTAAATATCACTCGAAAAGTTAGAGCCATATCTCAGCCAAACAGTACAAATGCATCAAGTCCAGATCAGACTCACGCACGTAAAACTGCTCATGGGGAAAGATTCGCATTGATCTTTGTCAAACTTTTCAATTTAGTACACGAAAGCGGAATATTAACGAATTATTGGTTCAACTCCACCTTTGTGAAAATTCCCAAAAATGTTGAGATATATCAATGCGTATAGTTGCTTGCTTCATTAATTACAAAAAAGTGGTCGACAGAGTCCAACACAACCAGCTTTTCGAAATACCGCTTAATAGACTTGGGGCAAAAAAACAAAACAAAATAAAGCAAACTTGTACTGGAACTAAGTCGTGGTGGTAAATATCAACGGAGAACTACTAGGCCAGATAAAAATCATGCGAGGAGTGCGACACAGATGCATATTCTGAACCTTTTGTTTAACCTCAGCTCTGTACAGATTTTCCTGGCAGCTCCAGAAGGAAGTTTGTTAGCAAACTAGTCAAAAACTTGAGATACGCATCTGTTATGGTCCTACTGGCTAAGACGGCAAAAAACCTGCAGGAATTGTTGGATTGCGTTAGCAAAAAAGTGCAAAAAGGTAAAATTGACGCTAAAAATAAATGACTCGTAGTGAGTAAGTAAAGCAGTATGCCAGCAGTTTGCTCAAACAATGAAAAACCAATCGGGACGGTGTCTCCCTTCAAACGGGACCACTGAGAAACTTTAATTTGGGTGAAAAAAAAATCAGTGACAGTACATAAAATAAGTTGACAATTTGATGTTTGAGACAAAAAGTTGTTAAAATTTGGTTTTAGTACCTGCACAAGGAGTTGGCTTTTGTCTACAACAGTGTGACAGGTTCATATTGAATAATATATTATGTTATAGTCACTTAGGCCCACTGCTTAAAGAAAATCGGGATAACTCAAAAGAAATTTGCTGGCATATGGAACAGACCAGGTAGGTTTTTCTGAAAATGTATACCGGACTATGTAGCACAAACATTAACATACCTCTTTAAGTTAGAATTCTGCGATGTTATGTAATCAGCACCTTACTCTTCGACGCAGATTTCTGTAAAGTGGCGGATGCAAGATGGAAGAGATTGGAGACTTTCGAAATTTAGGGTTACAGAAGAATGGTATGCATACTATTATGGAGGGATAAAATCCAAAAGAAAATTGTACTAGAACGCCTAAATAAGCAAATAAAAGTGGCTTGTATAAAAAAATGCAAAACCAAGTCCACATAATGCGCAACAAAAAATACTATCTGCTGCAGCCGAAAATGCAGGGCAAAATCAAATTAATAGGATCCCGTGTTGCCGAAAAACTTATATGATCAAAAACCTGCGACAATAGTATGGTGCCAGCATGATATCACTTTTTCGTGGAAAAGGTGAAGATGACGCTGATGATCGTGAATGTTCTATCGCCAACCATAGAAGCTGGGTTCTTCAGTAGGGTATTCTACGGTTGGCAGCCTACTGAGTGAGTTGGCCACTGCAAAGAGGTCGTAGTCTACGTACCATGCAATAATAGCCGTGAAAGTCCATAATCATCTACCACAACAGTTGATAGAAATAATTAAAAAATACTGTGGTTCACAATAGTTTGAACATTATCTAGTGTAACAAAAATATCTCTTCTTTGAAAAAAAAACCAACCAAATGTAGGAATCGATTAAACACTATCAATGTAATAAATAAATTCTCTTCCGAGAACGACTATCGAAATTAAGGGTTTAGCAATTTTAGAATTTATAGAAAAAATAAGTGTAAAGTAAACTCTGATAATAAAATTACCTAACTAAAGTTATGAGAGTTTTTAGTGAAATATTTTGTGGTAATTGTAACCAGATATACTCTATTTAGACAAAACTAATTAAGTAGATCAGTTTTTTTTGCGGAAAATTGTGTTTTTGTACGCAAGATATCCTATCAAGTTGCGATAAAACTATGGTCCCGGTTTTAAGAAATTGTTATGGTCAAATTATGAAACTTAAAAGTTGTTTCTTTTCATTTTTGGCATAAAATGTCTAAATATTATTATCACAGTCTGATATTTTCCAAAAATATTGCCAGATTTAAATTTCAGGTCATTGCTTTTGTAGCATTAGAAAAACTTCGTCGTGCGAGGTGTTTTATTATTCTGTATCTCAAATATTCAAGTGAGATGCTTTAGCTTTTTACGAAAGGTTTAAAGTACAGATGTAAAGATTTTTTCTCTATATTCGTAATAGCCTCTTGTCTTTTCTGCTACATATTTTGCATATGGGGCATCCCCACGCGATATAGGTGCACAGAATATATGAAACTATTGTGAAACCAGTAAAAAACACAATAACTAGGGTGAAAGAACCAGTGATTGACCTTTTCTTATTTAGCATCCAGCTATTGGCCGTTGTATTAAAACACAAATTATTAGGAGTTTGCTTATATTAATATTATATCTGTGAATATCAGCCCAATCCGGGAAGACTACCTAATATTTGGCGCCAAACCATCTAGTGTTCACCTATAAGTAATCTTGGTAGGAAGTAGTGAACCAAAAAAAGGTGTATTTACAGTAAATATTGTGTGTGCCGACAAGGGTATGCTTTCACTAGTAAGCTGGTTTTCTAAACATTTTAAGATGTAAGTAATTGAGGTAATCAATTTAGTGCCTTCCTAATAGTATGTTTGATGAAATGTTGATCTGTTGGTACATTATAATCTATATTCATTTATATAATCAGGAGGCCAATCACTGAACAATATGTTACACGTTTTATGGCCGCACGGCCAATCATTGAATTTTTCAACTTTTTGTACTAAATGACCGCTTTGGTTTGTTTTTATTGAATAATTAAGTATATATGCAATTGCTATAAAATCTGGCCAAGAACTACCTAGTATTCAGTCCCTGGCCGGGGACCAATAACTCGATTTTATGAAAGGCCAGTCACTGAAACTTACTTATTTTTAGGTGACGACAATGCCAAAAATTGTAACGGGTCAAAAATATCATAAGAGGTACTCAGAGAACGATATACGCTCTTCAGGAAAAAAAATAGAATACCCTTAAGAGAAATTTCACGACGATATAAGATTCCAAGAGCGACTTTACAGTTCAGAAAATGTCAAAATTATGTGAAACCAGGCTTTGGTCCTAACACAACTCTTTCCAATAATGAAGAACAAATTTTGGTTACTAGGATTTTTGAAAACCACAAGCGTGAATTTCCATTTAGAGACGTATTGAACGATGCAAACAGAGTAACGAACGCCGATGAAACAAGTTTCAATATGTGCCCTAAGAATGGTAAAGTACTCGGTCCAAGAAGGACACGAAATGTTTATGAAGTAGAACATGCTTCTTCTAAGGCCACGTTAACAGTAATTTTCCCGTGTACGGCCTGTAGCCAAGTAACGCCGCCTATGATAGTTTATCCTTATAAAAGGCTCCACACAAATATCGCAAAGTCCATACTTCCAGGATGGGGAATCGGTCTTTCAGATACTGGCTGGATGAAAACCAACGTTATGAGTGACTATATAGAAAACAGATTACATCCTTATTTAAAAATAATAGGCACAAGTTTCCATATATTTCTCTTTTTAGATGGTCACATTACTCATCTTTCATACAAACTTATTTCTTTATGTGTAAAACTTCAGATAATTCTAATGTGTTTGTGCCCTAACGTAACGCGAATCATGCAACCCGCGGATGCTGCGGCCTTCAAGCCTATAAGAAATGAGTGGAAAAGAGCGGCTACTGACTGGAGAAGAAACCACCCATTGGAGATTCTGACTAAGGAGCATTTCACTTCAGTTCTCCAACTTGATGTAGAACGTACTGCTAAAACTGAAATAATTAAAAACGGATTCCGAGCTTCCAGATTTTACCCTTGGAATCCGTATGCCATAGATTTTTCTAAATATCTCGGATTCCAAAAAAAGTAGAGACATGGATGATATATATTTGAGGTATTAGCGCGTGTGAACATAAGTATGAAAAGTGTTCACATACGCAACGTCTTCTTTATAAGCTCGGGAAAATTTTGCGCCATTACAAGAAAATGAGGTGGTTTAATATCCCAGCTCGACCCAACCATTAACAGAGAATGTTATAATCGATGATCTAATAGAAATTCCAACTAACAAAGAAACCAGCTGGGATTTGTTTAATATATATGATATTCCTATTATGTTTCTGACAGACGAAGCCACTTTGAAACAACTTGATACTATAGAACCAAGAATAAAAAAAGTCAAAGTGATATACAAGTCACGATGTCCAGAGCAGGAGGCTAAGAATCTTTAAAAAACGATTCTGAAACAGGGGTAAAATCAAACGAAGAGATTCAACATTGTTCGTTTCCTCTAGACAAGACATTGTTGTATGTAAAAACACCTACTAGAAAGGGTAAAAGATAAAGCAACAAAATTCCATTTGCGATTACGTCTACCCAATGGCCTAAAAGGAAATCAGGAGAAGAGGATACGAAAAGACGGAAACTACTTGAAGTAGTGGTATTAGAAGAGAGAAAGAAGCTGAGATTTGAAAAACAAAATGATAAAAAGAAGCTTAAAGATATTAAAGCTAAGACCAACATGTTAAAAAGAGAACAATTTCTAATTTCTGCCTAAAAAAAACCAAAATACCGCACAAGTCATTCAAATCCACTTGTGAGAAATCTCTGGAACAAACGAGTAGTAATAAAGTACGAAAGTTGAAGCAAATATATTTCCAAAAACCTTAGATATAAGTTTGGATGATAATCAAAACGTCATTGAAGAAAATAACAGACTTGAAGATCAGATGACGAATCTAAAACAAGCTGATGAAGAAATTATTGAAGACTATTTTGTACACTGTCAAAAAGAATATCAAAATATCCTTCCAGACTACAAGAATAAACTAAGATTTTATCATAAGTATACATGCAAGAAAACCCATCCGAAAAAGTTTTTGAAAATGATGAAATGGAAGCACATCAAAAAGAGCTAAATAAGAAGAAAAGTAATATTAAAATGGGCAAAAATGTCTCTTTGGCGAAAACGATTCTGATGTCGAATCTGCTTCTACTTTCACAAACAGTAATTATATCACGGGTTGTGTTATTCTTGCACTAAAAGTTTGAGGTATGAAAACTGTGGAGTGAAAAATAATTCACGTAGACGTGCTTTTCATGCCTTATGCATCGCGCAATTAAACTAAACTAATCTAAAAACAAATATAACTCTGGTATATTTACGTGTCAAATTTGTTTAAGGAATCAAAAATATAAATAATATAAATAAAAGAAAAATGTCTTTTGTTTCTGAACTACTTTTGTTTTATGTAAAGTTGCGTTTTATTTGAAAGTAATATTTTTATTGTTGTATTTCAATTAAATACAGTTTATCGTAAATGAAAAACCGACCAAATTATTTATTCCTGATCGCTTACATTCAGTGGCTAATAATTAAAACATCTGCGGGCAATCGTTGAGTAAGTGCGGCCAATGACTAGCTTCTGGTATCCACAGAACTAACCAATTAATTCTGCAATATTTACTGAAATATTAGTCAAAATATAACATGTTTTATAAATTTAGATATTATTACCCATCAAAAACCTGAGCCACTATTCAAATTATAGAAGCTAGTGAAATACAAAGAGACTTTAAACCTTACTATTAAAATAGCGGGCCAACTACTGGATAGTTTACCCTAGGTTTATTAAGTAGGAAACTATTGGATCACGTTAAGAAAACAACAATCAGCACAAATATTATTTTCATATTTAAGTAGTATTAATTTTTTATTTACGCAAATGCCAGAAAACATACTCGTTCTTAGCATTTAGTTTTTGCCTAAAAACACCTCCACTCGGAAACACAATACCTTTACAAGCCACAAAAATTGATATGACTCTTAAAATATAATACTTATAATAATAAATAACGATCCTATTTCTAAAATTACAGGTTTAAGATGAAAACGAACATTCCTTTAAGGCATAGGTATAAATAAAATAAAATAACAGCTAGAGATCACAGATGTAGGAGGCACTTATCTTCAAATGTCCTATCATATCAAACATCTACAGAACTCCAGCAAAAATCACAACTTCGTCTTGTTAGTTTCATCTTCCAACCTGTGCGAGGACAGTTCTCTTTCTGATTTCATGAATGTAGGATTCGTGAAACCGTTTCTTTTCTCTAGCGTCACAGCGCTTTCAGACGGTACAATAGAGATATTCCTTTCAGGTTTCACATCTAAAGTTTTCTCTGCATAGCGTCGCTTTTTACCTGGAAATACGCTCGCCATCTTGCGAGCAATAGGATGAACTAGCTTCTGATCGTAGAGATCGCTATCTGATGCAGTGATGAAAGAAACTGCGATACCGACAAGAAGTGTAATGATGCACCCAATGAAAGAGTAGTACATGTAGGAGACGGAGTAAAGTTGAGACAATGGATCACTGAAAAAAAAAAGTTGATTTAATTTCTTTTCCGATATTTTAAGCTCGTAGAATTTTGTAAGAATGAATTAACGATTTCAACACAAGCGCTAATATTGATACGATGTATAATTGAGTAGGTTTAAGGAGTATTAGGTATTAACTAACTACACTCCTAAATTCAGGCTAATTAAAATATACATCATAATCCTGCGGATAATATTATGCTGGAATGAATTGTTTTATAAGTCTCCCTTACGAAACCTCTTAGCTTTATTACTCAAGAGAATATGAACCGCGAGTTCGTAATTCGTAACCCACAGCTTCTAGTTGACAATAAAACACTAGAGAAAGAACAGAAAAAAACTGGATCGATGACTGTTTTAACAAATGTTCCAAAAGTTTTAAAAAGATACAACGTTATTAACATTATTACCTAGAGATTTCAACTCTAATAAAAAAGCCACCAGGCTAGATCTCACCGCTACTATCAGCAGATGATTGACAAATAATTTTTTTAAATATCCCTAATTGGAGAAGTAGAGCAGATAAAATGTGTAATTAAAGTCCTTACTTTACAAACAGCACAACGTCTGGATGCAGCAAGTGCGTTATTGTAGTAAATTTTCATAAAAATAACTCCATAATATGTGTTTATTTTAATGAAAGCAGGCGTCAAATTTGTTTAGCAGTATAACCTATATAAACATCGTATTGCATTTCATCAAAATAGCTTTATTGTTTGAAAAATGACAAACATTAACAAATAACATAAACGAAAGCATCTCTGAAGGCGGCATTGTCATGGGATCCGCTATCTACTGGTAAGAACGCCGTATTATAATTATCCGACCGATGACTCAAAAAATAATTGACCAATCTTGATCAAATTTGGTTAGTACCTTCCTTTTGTAAGTAGCTTGGATAAGTTGTTAGCCAGGAAAATCGCACCAGGTTTTCCTTCTAAAAAAAAATCATATCTCCGGAAATAACAAAGTAAGGGCAACCAAATTTGACCCGCGTGTTTGTACTATGAAGAGTGAACTCTGCACCAAAATTTATAGAAGTTATAGGCAGTTAAAGAAACAAATTTTGAAGTCTTTCTCAAAACGTCAAACTCGCAATTTGAAACGTCAAAATTGGCAATTTTTAGGCAAAGAACGTGAAACAAATACGGATTTTGAAAAGAAAATGTTGCAAGAAGTGTTCTGCAAACCCTTAAGTTTCAGATTCAACCGTCATTTCCCTTCATTTTACTAAAATATTTACAAAAAATTCATTTCAAATAGACCCTTTCTCTGATGTTTTGGCTGTCGGTTTAGTAAAGTTGATGCTTTCGCTGTAGGTTTGGTGAAGTTTATGGTTTAACGGTCTATAATTTTTAAGCTAATTTTCGTAGAACAAATTCGTTAGTGCATTTTTGCATTTTTTATCGAAATATGATGCGTTTGTAAGAAAAAAATCTGGACGCAGTGAGTGCGGTTTGGTAGCGAATTTTCGGTAAATTTGCAGTTTAGCTCCCGAACGCTTTTTAAAAAACTGTTTTATGGACCCATTGCAAAATACTCTCGAAGGTCTCTTAACTGCCGAAGAATAAATCCTAATAAACTTTACGGCAAGTGACGAAGTCAAAAGACAATTTAGTAATAGATCGCTCTGAAATTTGGGCAGGGTTGCATAATGAGTTTGGTACACTGAAAACAAGAGCATTTTGTTTTATACTATTACCGTTTTCAACACTACACCTAGAGCCTTGATGGTTTAGTGGTAAGAACGTGTGTAACTGAACCGAAGGGTACTGGGTTCTACTTTCACTTTTTCAGCACATACTGGAACACTTAACATCAATCGAGGTTGTGGCATTGTACTTGAGAAAGTTGAATGTCTGCACGTTCCGCCCGTCGGAGGGGGCATAATGCGGTCGGTCCCGTGTCCTTGCGATGTTGGGCACGTTAAAGATCCCTACCTTCCGTACAGAGAGCCAGGAATTTGGCAACATTTCCAGGATAGTGAGGTGAAACTGCTCCATGGCGCCGGTGATTGGCCATTATCACACCGACGTTGAAGTAGAAAAAAACATTACCTTTGCGAAACCGGATTTTCTGCGATGGCTACCCTGAAGACAAATATAGATTTCAGTTTAATATAGAAAAAGAGCGAAGAGTGTCAATTTCTAATATTAAACCTTCTTTCTAAAAACATTCCTGTGCAAGATAGACCCCCCCTTTTAATCTTGTTTTTTATTCAATATTAACTTAATTATTAAACACACACACACACAAATATCAACGCGCAAGCGTCGACGCTGGGACATGTTTTCTAGATCTACAGATTGCTTCCAACAGGGAATGAAATTGTTTCTACCGCCCCAGGCAAGGCTGAACTTTTTGCCTCGTTGTTCGTCGGCAATTCTACTCTCAACCCACCTCCAAATGTTCAACCACTAACAGTCCCCAATGTCGCGCATAAAATGACGGATATCATTTTTAAAACTAAAAAGTTACGAAAGATACTTTCTTCTCTTAATACCAGGAAATCCTCTGGCCTTGACGAGATCCCAGCAATTGTTCTCAAAAAATGCGCACCAGAACTTGCTCCTGTCCTGACTCGTCTGTTTTAGACATCTTACAGTAGAGGCATATTCCCTAGTAACTGGAAAACTGCTCGAGTACAACCCGTCCCCAAGAAAGGATCCAAAGCGCTTCCTAGCAACTACATGCCTATTTCTCTCCTTTCAGTCGTCTCTAAAGTGATGGAAAAGTATATAAACACCGAATTACTAAAATTTCTTGAATAACACAGTCTAATCCATGACAGGCAGTATCGATTCCGTCAGCGCAGATCAACTGCCCACCTTCTTTCCTTCCCATTCTTGGAACAAGTCTATGGAACTACATGGTGAATCCCAGATTGTCGCTTTAGACATATCCAAAGCATTAGACCAGGTCTGGCACGCAGCGCTGCCTAATAAACTACCGGCCTATGGCCTACCACCAAAACTATGTACGTGGACAGCAAATTTCCTCTCCAACCGGAGCATTTATGTTGTCGTGGATGGCCATTCCTCTAAACTGTATCCAATTAATGCAGGAGTTCCTCAAGGTTCAGCTTTAGCCCCTACTTTGTTTCTTCTCCACATCAATGACCTCATCTCTAGCACATCCAACCCAGTTCACAGGACGACAGCACCCTCCACTCAAATATACAATATTCTAAGTCTGTCTGTTTAGCCCAATTAGATGAGAATCGCAGACTCATGGAGGGTTCTATCTCCGTGGATCTCCAAAAAATATTAGACTGGGGAAGTAGAAATCTTGTACAATTCAACCCCACCAAAACTAAGTCTTGATTTCTTTCTCACAAGAGATACACCAGCCCTAGACCCATCACAATGAACAACCAAGTTATTCAAAGTAATGAGTCCTTTTCTCTTGTTGGCATTTCTGTGGATCGAAATCTTAATTGGCACCAACATGTCACATCAATTGTAGAAGCGGCTGCTAAGAAATTAGGTTTCCTCTTCCGGGCTCGCAAATACTTTTCACCGGTTAATCTCTATACCTTATATACTTCTTGCTTTCTTTCTCACAAGAGATACACCAGCCCTAGACCCATCACAATAAACAACCAAGTTATTCAAAGTAATGTTTAACTTGTTGGCATTTCTGTGGATCGAAATCTCAATTAGCACCAACATGTCAAATCAATTGCAGAAGCAGCTTCTAAGAAATTAGGTTTCCTCTTCCGGGCTCGCAAATACTTTTCACCAGCTTATCTATATAACTTATATACTTCACAAATAAGACCAAACCTCGAATACTGCTCCCACATCTGGGGTGCTGCTGCCGCTTCTACACTCGCTATCCTGGACTTCTTTCAGAAGTGAACTGTGCGTCTCATCGGTGACCCTGCCCTCACCCAAAGGCTGCCTTCTCTTGCCCACCGACGTGCCGTTGGTGACTTTTCTCTCTTTTATAGATATCTGCACGGGCACTGCTCAGAGGAGCTTTCTTCCATAGTTCTCCACCTGCTACCCCCAACAGATCTACCAGGGGAACAGAGCGAATGCACCCTTTTACTGTCCAGGTCACCAGACATAGAACAGCTTGTTATGCCCGCCCTTTTGTCCCGAGGACTTCCAAGTTGTGGAATTCCTTGCTGGCACATGTTTTTCCTTCTCCCCCGGACCTACAAACCTTCAAGTCAAGAATTAACAAGTTGCCTATGTCCTCCGTGTCGATACCCACGGTACGATGGTATTAAGGCTGTAAGCCCTCGTATTGTGTGGTTGAAATTAAAATAAAAAATAAAGAAAAAACGCACGTAGTACATGTTCGAAGGTTTTTATGCCTACAAACAGACGTTCTTTTTCGCACGTCTATGAGCGTACGTACTTGTTCTAAGTCATCGACGTCCGACTGTGGCAGCTTGTATAGACTTTCATAAACTACTTCAGTAAAAAAATTCGAAAATGGTTTACTTTGGCGTCGCCAAACAGACAGAAGAAGAAAATACAATGGAATACAATTTCGTAATCAAAATGTTCTTAGCAAAGCTAACAAAAAGATAGTTTTTACAAAAATAGGCATTCCTGCTTGCGTGGGTCCTAACTCCCTTAATAATTATCAGCATTGGCGCTGGAGTTTTAAATTTTGATTAGCTTGAGAACTAGTTGAAATTTTTTATCGAAAAAGCAAGATAGCAATGTATCCACAAGGAAGCTCTTTCTGATAGAAAACCTACAGTTTAGTTCGTCGTCTTAGAGATTTATGTGTGTGTTTTGTTTCTTTAACGTCGGCCTATTTCCGCGACTATGGCCAATCACCGATGCCAGGGAGCAGTTTCACCTCACTATTCTGGAAATTTTGCCGAACCCCTGCCTTTCTGTAAGGAGGGTAGGAATCTTTAACGTGCCCAACATCGCATGGACACGGGAGAGGCCGATTTAAGCCCCCTCCGAAGGGCGGAACGTGCAGACATTCAACTTGCTCAAAAACAATGCCAGAACCTCGGTTGATGTTAATTTAACAGTTTGTACTGAAAAAGTGAAAAAGTACCCTTCAATCGAACCCAGTACCCTTCGGTTCAGAGGCGCGCGTTTTTACCCCTGAACCACCGAGGTTCGTCTTAGAGATTTGAGCTATTATGTTCGTGGCTGAAACAACAGTTACGCAAAACTTACTCATATTTGGTTCCTTCGGCAGCATATGCATACGAATCGGTATCATTGATGAGTAATGTAGCAGCAGTAGTTGTTCTCGGATGCCAGTTGTAGCTATCGTGGACTGGTTTTATTATATGATTATTGAAGGTATCGTTAGTACATCCAGTAGTTGTCACAGGAAGAAATTTAGCTGGCGGCTTTTCAATAGTCAGGCTACCAAAAGTGATCCACAGTGTTATTAAATGGCCAGTTATCACACCAGTTGCAGCTCCCTGGAAAGCAAAATTCAGATTTAGAAAATGTCATTTGTAGGTTAAGATAATTAAAAGCCTGTACGTATAAAGTGCGTTAAGGTAATAAACATGATCTACGCAATTTTTATGTAAAAATAATCGCTTATTTTGAGAACACGACTTTTGAAAAATTCATAAAAGTGAACTAAGACTCTTACAGCTGATATGAGATGTCATTTTGAATTTATATATATATATATATATATATATATATATATATATATATATATATATATATATATATATATATATATATATATATATATAAATTCAAAATGACATCTCATATCAGCTGTAAGAGTCTTAGTTCACTTTTATCAATTTTTCAAAAGTCGTGTTCTCAAAATAAGCGATTTTTTCTACGCATATTTGCTAAAAGACAGTACAGAAAATAAAAATCTTTGGACGCAGCAAGGGCGTTATGGTAGCGAATTTTCTTTAAAATATGTTTAATAGCAAATGTCGTTCTTTGATGAAAGCAGGCATCAAACTTGGTTGCCTATATAGTAGAAACAATGTACCATATTTCATCGAAATAAATTTATTGTTTGAAAATACATAAACATTTTTCACAAGTCTGGATGCAGCAAATGTGTTATGGAAGTCAATTTCCATAAAAATGTGTTTAATAGCAAATGCGAGCAGGTATCAATCTGATTATCGGTATAGCCTATGTAGTAGAAACAATGTACTATATTTTATTAAAATTACTTATGGTTTGAAAATATACAAAAATTTTCCGGAAATAAACTTAAATGTTGGTTTCCTAACCAACAAAGCTTACGTTAATAGCAAATTGAGTTATTGAAATTAGAAGGATTTAATGAAAATTCGGTAAATTTTCAGAAATAGTACTAGGACTCTACCTGGATGCACAAACCACAAGAAAAATTTCTTGTTCACACTCCCCAAGGAAGTTACGAGACTGGGAGTGAATAGGGGTGCTGGGCGGGGTAGGTAGTAAAAAGGAAATATGAACAGAAAAAGCAAATAAAACTGCTTAAAAGCTGTCTATTTCAAGCCATATCCCCATTATAACCCGCCTACTCCGCCTACCTCGCACAGCACCCATATTCGCCCCCAGGTCACGTAACTTCGTTGGGGAGTATGAACAAGAAGTTTTTCTTGTGGTTTATGCAACGAGGGTGGTTGTATCCACACGAGGGGGGAAGGAAAATGCCTACGAAGCAGCAGACCCCCCCCCCCCCCCCGCTTTGATTTGCGTTAGGGTTGGGGGTGGCTGCTTCGTCGTGGGGATTTTCGTTCCCCCCTCGCGTGCATACAACCACCCTCGTTGCCTAAACCACAAGAAAATTTTCTTGTTCATACCCGCCAAGGTAGGCAGGGTTTAAGGGGGATATGGCTTCAAGATGTGAAAAACACAACTTTCAAACCCGTTTTATTCGCATTTTCTGCTCATATTTCCTTTTTACTACCTACCCCGCCCAGCACCCCTGGTCCCGTAACTTCCTTGAGGGGTGTGAACAAGAAATTTTTCTTGGGGTTTATGGATCCAGGGGGAGCCCTAGGCAGGTTTCTGAAAACAGTTTTTTGAAAAGCGTTCGGGAGCTAATCTGAAAATTTACCGAAAATTCACTACCAAAACGCACTTACTGCGTCCAGTTTTTTTTCTTATAAACGCATCATATTTCGATAAAAAATGCAAAAATGCATTAACAATTTTTTTCTACGAAAATTACCTGAAAAAAATTATAGACCGTTAAACCATAAACTTCACTAAACCTACAAATAAATATCTAAAAAAGCATTAACTTAACTAAACTGACAGCCAAAGCATCAGAGAAAGGGTCTATTTGAAATGAATATTCTGTAAATATTTTAGTAAAATGAAGTGCAATGACGGTTGAATCTGAAACTTAAGGGTTTGCAGAACACTCTTCTTGCAACATTTTCTTTTCACAATCGGTATTTGTTTCACATTCTTTGCCTAAACATTGCCAATTTTGACGTTCAAAATTGCGAGTTTGACGTTTCGAGGAAAACTCCAAAATTTGTTTCTTTATCTGCCCATAACTTCTTTGTCTTTAAAGCTATGGACCTACATTTTGGTACGGCAGTCTTTATAATACAAACATGGGTACCAAATTTGGTTGCCCTTGCTTTTCTATTTACGGAGATATGAATTTTTTTAGAAATAAAATACATAATTTTCCGGGAAAACCTGGTCCGATTTTCCTGGCTAACGAACCTGTCCAAGCCACTTGCAAAAGGAAGGTACTCACCAAATTTAATCACGATCGGTCCAGTTATCAGTCGGATATATATATATATATATATATATATATATATATATATATATATATATATATATATATATATATATATATATATATATATATATATAAATAAACACAGATCTCCCCATTAGAGGATTAAAAAAAATTCGCTAAAAATAACGATAAGAAATTTGTTTTCAAAAATGTGGAAAAAAATAAAATAATAAAAAAAAATTGGCTGAAAAAAATTTATGTCAAATTAGGTAAAATATTTTTTTATAAAGATTCCCTAGAACTCCAATAAAACATACGTTTTTACCAATTTTGCTAAAAATAATATTCCATTAAAACTTTGCTAAATGTTTTTTTACATAAAGTTCGAAGAAAATTTTAGTTTCAATAAAATAAGAAACAATTGATCCTTTAAAGTACATTAGGAACTGACCCCGGATGTGGGTTCTAAGGTTCCTAGTTAGTCAAGATCTCCTGATTAGTGAAATTTCAATACGAAAATTTACACATCATATAGATATTTAAGACCTTGTTAAACACGCTTTTTGCAATCCATCTTGTCTGTAACCCGAATTCGTTTCAGATTTTCTTTCAAATCGTCAGTTTGACCTTCTTAGAACATGTTTGGGACTCCAGGGCAACGAATTTTTTAAACGCTCTTTTTTGTAACTTATAAACCTAAGATGTACCATACGTGGTAGAAATATCAAATTTGGTTAAAATAGCACTCTTATTTTCGAAAACCTAAATATTTTCTAAGGAGAGGCCATTTCCCTGGAAAGCTTGGTGAGATTCGTGTGACTAAGGAGAAGCTGCAGCCCCTAGAAAAATGTTTTTTCGGCATTTTCTTCAAAACTGTACAGGCATCTTAATGAAATTTGACCTAGGGCGGGGTCTTTTATGAGAAATATTACTAATTTGTTAGAATCTTCATATTTTATTTAGCAACTTATAAGGGGGCTGGAATTGTTGAATTTCCATATCGTTTTTGTGCGTAGTTTAATCAAATTCATTTATCAAAAATCTAAGAGCTTCATTTATTTTACATAAAAAAGGTATTTTTGTTCAAATGATTTAAAGTTGACATTTTCGAGTAATCTGTAGTTGAATGTTGACGTGTTTTTCAAGCTTTTTAAATTACTTGTCCAAACTGCCTTCGAAAAATTAGGATGCTTGCTTAGTATATTAATTTATTTCTTGTTTTATTTTATATACCTGCTTTTGCCTTGACTTGTTTTAAGTGGCTATATGATACCACAGTTACGCGGACGACAGCACCCTCCACTCAAATATACAATATTCTAAGCCTGTCTCTTTAGCCCAATTAGATGAGGATCGCAGACTCATGGAGGATTCTGTCTCCGTGGATCTCCAAAAAATATTAGACTAGGGAAGTAAAAATCTTGTACAATTCAACCCCACCAAATCTGTCTTGCTTTCTCTCTCATAAGAGATCCACCAGCTCTAGATCCATCCCAATGAACAACCAAGTTATTCAAAGTTATGAGTCCTTTTCACTAGTTGGCTTTTTTGTGGATCGAAATCTCAATTGGCACAAACATGTCACATCAATTGCACAAGCGGCTGCTAAGAAATTAGGTTTTCTCTTCCGGGCTCGCGAATACTTTTTACGAGCTAATCTCTATACCATATATTCTTAACAAATAAGGCCAAACCTCGAATACTGCTCCAACATCTGGGGTGCCGCTGCCGCTTCTACACTCGGTATCCTGGACTCAATTCGGAAGAGATAGCTATATGTCTCATCGGTGACCCTACCCTCATGCAACGGCTGCCATCCCTTGCCCACTGACGTGCTGTTGGTGACTTCTCTCTCTTTTATAGACACTGCTCAGAGGAGCTTTCTTCCATAGTTCCTCTACCTGCTGCCCCCAACAGATCTACCAGGGGAACAGAGCGAATGCACCCTTTTACTGTCCAGGTCACTAGACATAGAACATCTTGTTATGCCCGCTCTTTTGTCCCAAGGACTTCCAAGTTGTGGAATTCCTTGCCGGCACATGTTTTTCCTTCTCCTCCGAACCTTCAAGTCCAGAATTAACAAGTTGCCTCTTTCCTCCTTGTCGACACTTACGGTACGATAGTATTTAGGTTATAAGCCCTCGTGGTGTGTTGTTGAAAAAAAACTATGTTTTGATACATAGTTAACTAATTTAATATTTATTTCTGTGCAGATAATTAAAATATTTTGAGGATGTATTTTTTGTATTTTGGAATATGTATTAGTCAAGAGTTTAGTCCATAAGATTTTTTTTACTTCTTTTTATAATTGTTTAAAACCAAGCTGAAGCAATATTGCACAACAGAAGCAAGCGGAAAACATCTGATCAAATCATGAAACTTGAAATTCCAAACAAGCGGGAAGTCCAAACTACGCATGCGGGATTTTGAAAGCCAACGAATCGCGGTGGCTGTAGACGCTTGTTGTGTTTAGAACTAGTTTCTGAAAAATAAAACTGCATAAGAAGAAAACATAACAGAAATCATAAGGTGCCATTTACAATTCGTCAAACATTGTCAGACCGATATTCTTCTCATTTGCTTAATTCATACCATGGCCTATTTAAAAGATTTTCGAAGGCATTTTGGACAAATTATTTCAAAAGCTTAAAAAACACGTCAACATTAAACTGCAAATTACTCGAAAACGATCAACTGTAAAACATTTTAACAATAATACCGGTCCTTTTCTTGTTACCCTTGGTAAGTCCAGGGGGATAAAATCCCAGTAGGCATATGTTCGCGTTTTTGTGTGTTTTTGCACAAAAGCAACCCATTTGGAGTTAGCTTCAGATTTGAACACGGATGCGTTTCTTGCTGCAGTTAGGCGATTTATCGCTCGGAGAGGTCGCTACATTAGCATACATTCAGACGACGGAACTTGTTTTGTCGGCGCACATCGAGAAATCATTGATTTCATGAAATATGCTGTAGAGTCTGAAAAAATTGAGTGGCATTTTGGCCTCCTTCGGGTCCTAATTTAAATGGTTTCGAGGCCGGTGTTAAAAGCTTTAAAGCTCATTTAGTTAGTTATTGGTCAGCAAATTTTGACGTTTGAATAATTTTATACGGTCCTCGTTCAAATCGCAGCAGTGCTTAATTCGAAGCCACTTCATCCTCTTAGTACGGATCCAAATGACCTTAATGCGTTATCGCCAGGCCATTTCTTAACATTGGAACCACTAATATCATTACCCTCAAAGGATTTTTCCAAGTTGAAGCTTAACACGCTGAGTTGCTGGCGACTGTTACAGCGTTTGCACAACGATTTTTGGTCTCGTTGGCATCATGACTATTTGAATACAGTGCAGCAACGAAATAAATGGACAAACCAAAATCAATTGGTAAAGGTAGGAGACGTGGTTGTTATAAAAAATGAGCTACGCACACCGTTGGAATGGCTATTAGCTCGTGTAACAGCAATTCACCCAGGCTCGGATGGAATCTGTCGAGTTGCAACGGTTAAGACTGCAACGGGTGTCCTTCAGAGACCTGCATCCAAATTGTGTTTGCTTCCGAATCAATATTAATATTGCTGTAATATTAGCACATTACTTTGTAAATAGTTTTATTTAATATTTTGGTTAGTTAGAACTAAAATTGTTATTTTAGGGTCGGCGGTATGTTCAATACTGCGTTTGAATTATTATTGTTTAATTTTAGTGTACATAGATATTTGGTATTTTTCTAAATAGGACATACAAGTGTAATTAAATCGTATACAGTCCAATCAAGTAAGCACTTATTGGCGTGCGTCGTGACAATATATATAAATATATATATATATATATATATATATATATATATATATATATATATATATATATATATATATATATATATATATATATATATATATATATAGATATGGTTTATAAGAGCGGAGGCTGAAATACACACACATGTACATGTATACTTACACAATTAAACACGTGAAATAAAGAAAATATAAATACACTCATACGGACCACACAAATTCGATCACCTAAGGAAAACTTACCTTGGTATATTAGATAAATCCATTTGACTCAAGTGTATATACTGAAATAAGCAAAAGCTGATATAATGTAGATGAGTGTAATTTTAAGTAAACATGTGTATAAAATATTTACAATAGTAGTTTAAAAAAGTCACTACCAGAGGAGCGACAATACACTTCTGTATAAATTCAGTGATTCAGCGGGTATACAACCCATGTTACAACTAGATAGTCAAGAAAGATGAGTTGCTTAACAGTTAGTTCCATAAGATCCAAATTGAATAAAACATATTGCAATATTAATAAAAAAACTTTGAATATTATAGAGGCCTAAAAAATTGTGGGGGATTATTAAAATTTAAGACAAACAATTTTGTAGAGTAAGTTAGATATATTTTGACGATAATTTGTCACCTTCATTCAGTATTCAATAACATTGTTGTTCTGTTAAAGAGAACAAAAGGTTTTATTTTTGATTATTTAGTATATACAAGGGCAGAGTGTAATCATAAAAAAGCTACATGGGTAAGGAAGAGACCTGAACCCACTTGAAATCCCTCAGATAGTGTTTTTTTTTCAATCATTTAATAGCTAGCCGAGGCAACATCAACAAAGAAAGGAAACAGGTAAATATACCAGCACATGAATAAATGGTAGGTTTTTCCTTGGTGTATCAAATAACACAAACAATGCGACTATCACAAAATTTCATATATTTATTTAATAAAACACAAAATTACATATTATAAAACATTTATTTACACATAAGTCATATCATAAACCATAACTATAATTTTTATTTCCTCAAAATAAGTACTTTTAATTGGCGAATTTTGGTAGAAACACGTCGCTAATTGGAAGACGGCGACTTTGGAATTAAGAAAAAATGTATCTTCAATTGAGCGCAGTCTAAGTCCGCAAAATTTACTTCGCGGTCAGTGGAAGTCATGTTTTCATAATTTAAACATCGCCGTCTTCCAAATATAAACGTTTTCTACGAAAATTAGCAAATAAAAAAGTAATTGGGTTAAAGCTGTACGAACATCATTCTGTAAAGCCACGGTAAACAAATATTTTTTAAATTCAGTTAAAAAAACATTCACACAGATTTTACACAAGTTGATTTATTTCATGACGTCTTCAATAAAAGTTGCATCCTCTGACGTGTAATGTCCCGACCCTAAATCTTTTCAATCGCTTGATAAAATCATTGGCCATTTGTTACGGAGGCAGAAAGAAAATCTGGACTAGAAGCATAGAAAAGTTCCAGAACTTGCCATTTGTCCTTTACAAGGAAAACACTTGACAGCTAGAATTGATCAAATGCTAGATACCCTAGCATCTACGAGATTAGGGAATTCTTTGCATGCATGTGCTAACTCAGCGCTTCTACTAGAACAAAGTACGTCTATATTATTTATAAATTTATAAATAATTCTGTTCGCGTAGAATTTCGTAATGCAGACGCTGCGAGAATACGTATAGTCTGATTTTGCCGGTTCCCTGATTAAAACAAACTTTCTAATTGCATGAATAACCCGGATGGATAGAGCCGGTGCTGAATCAATCCGGCATCATTGTAATGGATATCATAAATCAAAATCAGACTTGACAGGGACGGAAAGATTTATACGAACGCATTATGGGTTTTGATACACGAGAATTAATATTTCATTTACATCAAACTGCACACGCTGACGCTACGTTTCTAATAATGTAATGGATGTTATGCTTCACTTATAATGCTGGTTTATGGCTGGGTAACATGCTTCAATAATATCCTTAAAATAGGGGCATTTGTATCTTATGTCAACAATTGAAAATCAAACTACAGCAATTTACAAGCAAGGTAGCGAAAACAACTCTCTGTCCAATACGCACTTTAATACTTATTTGTAACTAATAAAAAGTCCTGATCTAGCAAGTGCGTTATAGTAAAGTGCTAATAATTAAATTTTCTATTAACTTTTAGAAATTTAAATTTTGATAGATGGTTCAGTCTCCATACTATGTGTACTAAATATCGTCATAGCAGGTTCCTTTTTTTCAAAGACAGAGAAGTATTTCAAAAATTGTTTCACATACAGGGTGTTTGGTAGGATGCATTAGAATTTGGTGTGTTTTAAACTATAATAACTCATTTATTTCAAATGGAACAGCCTGTATATTATGTTTTCGTTCAATAGAGCATATACTTCTCTTTAAAACTGTATTAGCATTCCCTATACCTAAAGATGATAATTGTAGATACTTGCGGTTTACCAAAAAAATTATTAATTTAATATTTATGAAATTTCAACAAATAACAGAGAATAACCAAAAGTATTGAAAGTTGAAAATGATTATGACTAGCTAAGAAAATCATGATTGATATTGTTCAAATTGTGTACCATTCGCACTAATGCATCGCTTTAAGCGTATTACAACTCCTTCACTTGTTGTACGCCGTATTTCTGCGGGATCAATATTATACAAACAACTACGGACTCTATCTTTAAGTTCTTCCCTAGTGTTGACTGAAATCGCATAAACATCTGATTTCAATTTACCCCATAGGTAAAAATCCAGAGGAGTGAGGTCGGGCGACCGTGGGGGCCAATTGTATGTTCCGCCGCATCCCATCCACCTCTCTCCGAATTCCTCATTTAAAAATCTCCTCACCTCTGCTGAATAATGTGCAGAAGCCCCATCTGGTTGATACCAACAATTCACATACGCAGAAAGTGGTAAATTGTCCAATAAATCAGTGACAGTGGTTCGCAAAATCTCTAGGTATTGCACAGCTGTCAGATTTTTATCGTAAATGCAGTACGATATTTTATCATCCCTCAGAAGAGCAAACAAGTTGAAGCTGAATTTTCTCTGAAAACAGCGTTCTCTTTTGACATAATGATTGTCTTGAGCCCAGTAATGAATATTATGTCTGTTAAATATTCCTTCATGGGACATCTTTGTTTCTTCGGTCCACATTATGCTTTTCAGAAATAGAGGACGGTTGCGGTGTCTTTCAAGGAGAGTGTGACAAAATTCAATTCGGTGGGCTGAGTCGTTCGGTTCCAGAGCTTGTACACTTATAAATTTATAATTATGCATCTTATGCTTGGACAATATTCTCTGCAGGGAGGAACGTACTATGTGCATGTCCTGTTCAGCTGAACGTATTGACGCCTTTGGATGAGCTTCGAAATAAGACAACACAGAAATTTGTGTGTCATCGTCTTCTGTAACTGGAACTGATCTTGATGTTTGTTTAATCGTGCAACTTCCCGTTCTCAAGAAATTGGTTTCATAACGTCTGAATTTCAACGCAGTCATTGGCGAGGACTCGGGATACCTATCATTGAACAGCCGACATGTTGTGCTTACCACTTTGTTGCACTCTCCATGAAAATAAAATAAATTCAGCAATTGTTCGCTTGAAGAGCTGGCATTATCCGTTATAACGTAGAATTCCTATTAATTCAGACTACAAAGACAAAATAACGTTGTGAATGACAGAAATATAAAACTGACAATAAACGTGAAAATGTCAAACATCACATAGCACTCTCAGAATTCATTGGTAAACCGAAATATCTCGACAATTATCAACTTTAGGTATGGGGAATGCTAATACAGTTTGAAATAGAATTATCTGCCCTATTCAATGAGAATATAATATGCAGGGTGTTCCATTTGAAATAAATGAGTTATTCTAGTTTAAAGCACACCAAATTCTAATACATCCTACGACATCTGTATCAGGTTGTGATAGTATTGATATTGATATTATATTAATATATATATATATATATATATATATATATATATATATATATATATATATATATATATATATATATATATATATATATATATATATATATATATATACCCCCGTCTACTTAAAAAGTAGCGATCGGATTTAAGCGAGGATGAGGAGAGGAAACTTTGTTAACCAGCCCAAGACCAGTTTTTCTGAGGAAAATTCGAGTGCTCCTTTGCCAAATTTTTGTTTTTCCAAAAAACGACAAAGTTATTCCAATGAAATTTGGTAAGCAAGTTGCGTTTGTGGAAAATTTGGAAGTACCAAATTTAAAATTTCAAGCTTTTAAAAAACTGGTTTTAAAAATATTAAAAATCGATCTTAAAGGTCTGTGTAAGTTTAAAGTATTAACTAACTAATATGCCGTATATTAATAGTGTACAATTCTTATGAAAATTCGCTACTATAACGCACTTGCTGCGTCCCGACTATATATATATATATATATATATATATATATATATATATATATATATATATATATATATATATATATATATATAAATAAATATATATATGTATCACATCGATAACTCAAAAAATAGTTGGCCGATTTTGATAAAATTTAGCATGTACTTTCCTTTTGTAAGTGCCTTGGATAAGTTTGTTATCCAGGAAAATTGAACCGGGTTTTCCGTGAAAGTTTTGGGTTTTCTTCCGAAAAAAATGATATCTCCGGAAATAACAAAGTAAGGGCAACCAAATTTGGTACACGGGTTTAGATCATTATATGTAAATTACTTACCAATTCACTATGGGTTCTCCAAGTGTACTTACTTACCAATTACTTACCAATTAATTTACTGCAAGTTAAAAGAGAAAAAAGTTATGGGCATTTAAAGAAAAATAAATTGGGGTTTTCCTCAAAACGTCAAATTCGCGATTTTAAACGTCAAAATTGGCAACATTTAGGCAAATAACCTAAAACTAATACGGGCTATGGAAAGAAAATGTCTCAAGAAGAATGATTTACAAACCCCGAGGTCTTAACAGTCGATGTCCTTCATTTTACTAAAATATTTCGAGAAAATTCATTTCAAAAAGACCCCTTCTCTGATGCTTTGGCAGTAGACTTGGCTATAGAGTTTATCGTTTAATTGTATATAATTTTGGTCTAATCTTCGTAAAAAATCTATAAAGCTCAATATATCCGTTATTATACAAGATACAAAAAAATTGTATACATTAATTATATATATAATTCCACAGATAATCATCTAACATCTTATACAAATAAACAACATGCTCCTCTGTTTGCTGTACTTAACTTGAATGTTCAGTCAATCAGTAGGAAAGTGGATGAATTAGAGCTATTCTTGAACGTAGTGACATTCAGGTTGTCTGTTTGACGGAGCACTGGTTGGTCAAGACTGCACTGAAGCATGTAACTTTTGAAGACTTTGAAATTGGCAGTTACTTTACCCGCAATACATTTGAGCATGGCGGAGTGCTTACAATGGTAAGGAAGAATGTACAGTTTCAAAACATAGATAATTACTTAGAAACTTCATTGGAGAAGCACTATGAAATATGTGGTATTTATATCAAAATGATGAACTGTATAATCCTTACAGTATACAGGTCGCCAATTGGTGATATTGACATCTTAATAGAAAAACTAGAGAGTACACTGTTAAAGCTGACTAAAGTCTTTAAGGCAAACATAATCATCGCAGGTGATTGGAATCAAGATTTTGGACACACGGATAATTCATCATCAAAAAAGAAACTCCTCAAAATGCTTCAGTCTTTTAATATTTCTCATTTATTTGAAGAACCAACACATTTTACAAGTACTAGTTCCAAATGCTTGGATAATATATTTACAGATATCTCAAAGCAGCACATAAAAACTGAAACACTAAATTTACACATCTCTGACCATCTTGGACAGGTGCTTACCTACAAAAAACAGGTTATCAGACAAAGTTTTACAGAAACACACAAAAGATACTTTACTGAAGAAAACTTAAAACGGTTTGCGTGTCATATGTGTTCTGTTGACTGGGAGGCTTACTTTGTCAACAGTGATCCGCAGACAAATTTCTCCAGATTTCATGAGTTCTTCCTTATGTGCTACAACGAATATTTTCCCGAAAGAAAATCTAGGATAAAAACTCAAACACTAAAGGTAAACTGGTATACCAATGAATTGAAATGTCATAAAAACGGGCTGGATGCACTCTACACAATATGGTTGGTGAAAAGAGATAACGAGTCATTAATGGCATACCAAACCTACCGAGACTGCTATCGCGACAAAGTTCGAGCGGCAAAGGCTGAAGGGGTTGCCATGGCTATTCAGCAAGCGAAAGACAAGCAAAAAGCTGCATGGAAGATTATAAAGGGTAAAACACAAGAAAAACGTAAACAGTTACCTTCATTAACACCAGAAGCATGTAATAGTTATTTTGCTAATATAAGTAAAAATATTTTTCAACAAATAAACGGAAATAATATAGTACCACGAACATATATTAAGACCAAAGTTATTAATACAATGAATTCATTTTATCTGCGGGAGGTGACGTCGCTGGAGGTTTGGAGAGTGGTATGTGCCTTGAAAGCCAAAATAACGCCAGACTGTTATGGAATAAATGTAAAAATTTTAAAAACAGTTATTTACAGCATACTAGATCCAATAACAGCTTTAGTAAATGAATGTTTGCAGGCTGGCCTGTTTCCAGAGGAACTTAAGAAAGCAGACGTAAGTATGGCATATAAGGGTGGCAATGTTGCCTCTTTGGATAGCTTTAGACCTATTTCCATTTCGCCAGCACTTTAAAAAATATTTGAGTACGTAATAAAGCAAAAGCTTGAAGAATATTTATAAGCAAAAGGTTTTCTCAGTGAGGAGCTTCATGGATTTCGAGGAGGTAAATCAACAGTCACTGCGCTGGTAAACACAACAAATAAATTAAGTGAGGCGCTGGACTCTGGTAATATGGCACAATGCATATATTGTGATTTACATAAGGCATTTGACACAGTATCACATGAGATATTACTAACCAAATTGAAACACTATGGCATTAGGGGTTTGCCACTGAGGCTCTTTAAGTCATACCTTACCAACCGATACCAAAGAGTGAAGCTAAATGAACAGTACTCGAGTTGGCAGACACAAACATGCGGTATACCTCAGGGTTCGCTGCTAGGGCCTCTCCTATTCATTATATACACAAATGATCTTCCAGAGAACGTTTCGTCTGATGCAGTTTCTCTCTATGCAGACGATACCTCATTTGTAAACATTGGCAGAAATGAAGCTGAACTTAATGAGAGAAGAAATATCACAATGTCGGAAGCAGGAGAATGGTTTAGAAATAATAAACTGAAACTCAATGTAAACAAAACAAAAGTCTTGAATATCAGCTCCCACCAAACGCAACCAAGACAAAAACAATCTGTGAAATTTCTTGGTGTATATATACAATCAGATTTTCGCTGGTCAATGCACATTGAAAAGCTCCAGGGCACATTGGCGTCGTGTCTGTATCTGTTGAGGCGTCTGATGAACATCAGTAATTACCAGACAGTGTTGACAGCTTATCATGCATGTTTCCAAAGTAGGGCTACCTATGGTATCCTAATATGGGGGAGTAGCCCTGGAGTGTCTGAAATATTTCTGCAACAGAAAGCTGCAGTAAGAATAATCTGTTCTGTAGACAGCCGTACAAGTTGTAGAACCTTATTCACGAAGAGAGGCATACTTACCATCTTTTCAGCATATATTTTGGAAAGTGTCTTATACACTTACCAACATCAAGAGGACTACAACCAAAACGGTGATTACCACGAATATGGTACCCGAGGTAGACAGAACATATCCATTCCTTATCATAGAATAAAAAGAGCTGAAACCGGGGTGAATTGCTGGGGTGTCAAGTTCTTCAACAAAATCCCCCAGAATATAAGATCAAAACATAAGCGAGAATTTAGGAGAAATGTGAAAAACACTCTTATGAAGTATGCATTTTATTCTTTAAGTGAATACCTCAATATGGACATTGAGTGGATAGAGTAGAGCCACTAGAGACAACATAAGATGCCATTTTTTTATGTGTGTAAATTTGTTTGTTTTTTTTTTGTATTTTTGTTTGTTTTCGATGTTTATTTCACAATTTTAGTTCTATAATCTTATATTTGGTATTTGTTTGACAAGGCTGTGTAATTTTTGCCAGAATAAATATTATTATTATTATTATTATTATTATTATTAAAGGGTGTCCTGAGCTACATCTTAAAAAAATATTTCTACAATCACAGGCTGGCCCATAAGTCGTTGGTGATACAAATTTCCTTTTTTTTAATCGAACACGCCTTATGTTATTGCATTTTTGCATTTTCCATCAAAATATAATGCATGTTTGTAAGAAAAGGAATTCGGGACGCAGCAAGTGCGTTATGGTAGCAAATCGTCATTAAATGCTTCAAACTTGAATAGGTCAATTTGCTATTAACCGATAAGGAAATTTTTGTACATTTTCAAACAATAAAGTTATTTTGCTGAAACATGGCAAAATATTTCTATTTTATAGGTTATACTGGTAACCAAATTTGTTGTCTGCTTTCTTAAAAAACACATATTTGCTATTTAAAACATTTTCATGAAAATTCACTACCAAAACCGTACTTGCTTCCCCCAGACTTTTTACCTGTCACGTTGTAAAATTAAACTAATACACAAAAGAATAAAAAAAATTAAATATTTATTAACATCCTGTTTCGATGTTTCAGTTCAATCACAATAATCCAGACTCTTCTCGGTAGTACAGTAAAATATATTTAAATTATAGCTGTCCAAGATGCGACATTAAGTCAAATTTAGAGCCTTGGTGGTCCAGGGGTAAAAACGTTTGTCTCTGAACGAAAGGGGACCAGGTTCGATTGCCGGGGTTTCCCTTTCACTTTTTCTGTACGTACTGTACAATTAACATCAACTGAGGTTGTGGCATTGTATTTTAACTAATGCACTACCCTTCGGAGGGGGCGTAAATCTGTCGACCTCGTGTCCATGCGATGTTGGGCATGTTAAAGATCCCCACCCTCCTTATAGTAAGGCAGGGATTCGTCAACATTTCCAGCATAGTAAAGTGAAATTTCTCACTGTTATCGGTTAACTTTAAAGTAAAGAAAAAATAAAACTCATTAAACAAAAATTCTCAAATCTCATATTATTCTAAATGCACGATATACGAAATTTTATCCGTTTATGAGTTCTTGTCCTCATTTTTTACCTCGTTCAACAACAGAAAAAACCAGTGCAAATCTAGTAATGTAATGGAAGGCACGTATCAAATATTAGTGTGTTAATGTGCGTACAATACAATTTTTCAAACCCAGTTAACTGGTCCTGTGATAACTGCGATTCACACATTAACGTGATCACCATTTTAAACAACAAACACTGATTCGGATTCAGTATGTGCGTTTGCATAGTTTAAAGATTGCAGCTAACATTAATATTTGAAATTTGTGCATTGCAAATACAATCAATTTTAGATCATGCCCCATTTTATGAGCCGTGGAATGGAACAAATGTAGGTACTTTGACACTGTAGTTAACGTACTATGGCCATTTCAATAACACTCACACATACATTAAGCTGACGTAAAAATATACAGGTGGCCTAATAATAACAGTAAAGAGGACAGCAGTATATTTGCTTGACATCATAGTATTACGATTGCATCCAAAATCAGCACTTTAGAGCGTATTTCTGTATTTATCATATTGTAAGTTTTAAACAGGCAGAAGCTTACGCTTAAAAATAGACATACCTACGTTTATTAACCGTCCAAGCCTGTCGAGCTTAATTTACAAGCTGCTTGCTTCCGGTCGACCGCGAAACGTATTTCTATTGGTTTATTTAAAATAATATCGTAAAACTGTGGTTTTTTGTTAGATTTTATAAATGTGTTACTAATTGTTATGTTCATACAGTTCTCTTCTGCTTATATTTGTAATATAAAAATAAAAAGAGAAGTGAAACAGCAAATTAAATTATTTACTTTAGTGCTGTATTTGATACTATGTGAAAAATACATTAAAGGCAACGAAGTGGATTTTTTAATTTTTTATTTATTTCAACAACACGAAGGCTTACAGCCTAAATACTATCGTACCGTGGGTGTCGACAAGGAGGAAAGAGGCAACTTGTTAATTCTGGAGGTTTGGAGGTTCGGGGGAGAAGGAAAAACCTGTGCCGGCAAGGAATTCCACAACTTGGAAGTCATCGGAACAAAAGAGCGGGCATAACATGATGTTCTATGTCTGGCGACCTGGACAGTAAAAGGGTGCATTCGCTCTGTTCCCCTGGTAGATCTGTTGGGGGCAGCAGGTGGAAGAACTACGGAAGAAAGCTCCTCTGAGCAGTGCCCGTGCAGATATCTATAAAAGAGAGAGAGAGAGAGCTCACCAACGGCACGTCGTTGGGCAAGGAATGGCAGCCTTTGGGTGAGGGTCGGCTCACCGATGAGACGTATAGCTCTCTTCTGAATTGAGTCCAGGATAGTGAGTTTAGAAGCGGCAGCAGCACCCCAGATGTGGGAGCAGTATTCGAGGTTTGGTCTTATTTGTGAAGTATATAAGGTGTAGGGATTAGCTGGTTAAAAGTATTTGCGAGCCCGAAAGAGGAAACCTAATTTCCTAGCAGCCGCTTCTGCAATTGATGTGACATGTTGATGCCAATTTAGATTTCGATCCACAGAAATGCCAACAAGTGAAAAGGACTCATTCCTTTGAATAACTTGGTTGTTCATTGTGATGGATCTAGGGCTGGTGTATCTCTTATGAGAAAGAAAGCAAGACTGTGATTAGGTGGGGTTGAATTGTACAAGATTTCTACTTCCCCAGTCTAATATTTCTTGGAGATCCACGGAGACAGAACCCTCCATGAGTCTGCGATCCTCATCTAATTGGGCTAAAGAGACAGGCTTAGAATACTGTATATTTGAGTGGAGGGTGCTGTCGTCCGCGTAACTGTGAACTGGGTTGGATGTGCTAGAGAGGAGATCATTTATGTGGAGAAGAAACAAAGTAGGGGCTAAAGCTGAACCTTGAGGAACTCCTGAATTAATTGGATACAGTTTAGAGAAATGGCCATCCACGACAACAGAAATGCTCTGGTTGGAGAGGAAATTTGCTGTCCAAGTACAGAGTTTTGGTGGTAGGCGATAGGCCGGAAGTTTATTAAGCAGAGCTGCGTGCCAGACCTGGTATTAAGAGAAGAGAGCATCTTTCGTACCTTTTTAGTTTTGAAAATGATATCCGTCATTTTATGCGCGACATTGGGGACTGTTGGTGGTTGAACATTTGGAGATGGGTTGAGAGTAGAATTTCCAGTGAACAGCGAGGCAAAAAGTTCAGCCTTGCCCAGAGCGGTAGAAACAATTTCATCCCCTGACACAAGAGCTGGGAACGTGCTCTTGCAGAAATTATTCCTAATAGATTTAGCAAGAGTCAAGAAGGGTTTGCTGCCGTTGGAGCTTGAGAGGACATTGTTTTTGATGCGTTTATTGTTGTTAATGTAATTTCGCTAAATTTACAGTTTACAGCACGGGGGGTTTTGAGAATTTTTTTTCAAAAACATGCTTAGAACCCTCCTTGGATGCACAAGCCACAGGGAAAATTTGTTGCAAACAACCACCAAGAAAATTAAGGACCAAAAACTTATAGGGGTGATGGGCGGTGAGGAAATATGAGCGGAAAACGTTAAAAAACCATTTAATCGGACGGTGAAAAGATGCGTTTTTTACATTTTTCAGCAATACCTGCTTCAAACCCTGTCTACCCCGCACAACTCCCATATTCACCCAGGTCCAGTAACTTTCTTGGTGGTTGCTCACAAGATATTTTTCTTGTGCTTTGAAGGAAGTTGTGTGCATGCATAAGGTTTTTGGGTGAGGGGGCAGAAACCCCCTTTATCCTGGGAGTTCTTCATTCCCTTCTGCATGCGTGCAATTACCCTCAGTGCATGAACCACGGCATTTTTCTTAAGTTCAGCTTTCTGGTGTATTAGCAAATTTTTATTAAGAAAAATTCGCTAATAGAGAGGTCACGATGAAAAGCTTTTGAAAAAATTTCTCAGATGAGCGGGAATTTATATATATATATATATATATATATATATATATATATATATATATATATATATATATATAATGGGTGAAACGGTACAACTCAGAGATATAATTTTTCGCACACTTGGAAGAAATTGAACATTTTAGGGGGTGCAAATTTTATTGGGAAGCCCTCGAGATTCTCAGAAGCCAATCACTCAAAATAAAAATAAAACATGATTCCATAAAGAATGAAATCTGCTTCAAAATGATATGTCACGCTACCCCTCTTGCCATTAAAATTTTCTGAAGGGGTGGCTCTGGGCTCTAGAGGGATGTATAAATAACTTCGAAACCAAGCAAAAATTTTGTCCGCCCTTATGTTCAAATTAACTTGTTTTAGCATTTTTTCCACACTTGGATGAAATCTGACATTTTAAGGGGTGAAAATTTTAGTTGGGACACCCTATATATATATATATATATATATATATATATATATATATATATATATATATATATATATATATATATATATATATATATATATATATATATATATATATATATATATTGTAATGTTGCACAATAATGAAAACAGGATACCAATACAATCGACACAGACCGAAAACACAGCCAATAAAACCACTTTAAACCGAACAATGGAGGCTGAACACGCACATACAACTTTATAAATCGAACACGCAGGAACGATCAAAGTCAGTAGCGTGCTGATGATAAACCAGGAAGGTTTTAAACTGCAGTCCGCGTAAACAAATAAAAAGTCATAGAAAGTACAGCAAACAAATAAAGTGTATATATATATATATATATATATATATATATATATATATATATATATATATATATATATATATATATATATATATATATATCTTGAGCGATAACTCAAAAAATACTAAGCTGATTTCAATCAAACTTCTCAAAAATTTTGTTTGGGCGACGGAGGTCGAGTTCGTTAATCAGCCTTTACGCTCAAGTTTTTCCGGTGGAAAATCGGGTAGAACTTTTTGAAAACGCTATATTTTTGTAAGAATCGGAGTAACTGGAATGAGACTTTACATATGGCTAGAAATATTTTAGGTTAATCTGTAATAATGCACAGTCATCGGGCCCACACGCTCTAGAATACAGCTTTAAGTCATCAGCATAAAGTAAAACTTTAACATTGAACCGTGCAACATTATCATTGATAACCATCAAAAACAGAAATGGACTAAGATTAGAACCCTGAGGTACTCCTGATGAAGTAACAAACTTATCAGATTTATTGCCCATATACTTCACAAAACTGTTCTTATTATACAGGTAGGACTTTATCAGGTCGATGTAACTGTCATTTAGTCCCATCCTTCCCAGCTTCTGGATAACAATATCCTGATCAACTCTGTCAAAGGCCTTTGAAAAGTCGATGTAAATAACGTCAACCTGTCCACCCATATCAAAACACAAAAGCGTAATTTTAATTAATGTAGATGCATAATATTGCCTGTAGAGAACGCTTCGTACGCGATAGCCCTAAATGATTATTATATTATTTTTCCAAGCGTGAAGAAATGTCTCGCTATAAAAGTTGAAAAATATTTGACCAAAGCTTTAAAAATTATTAAGGAAAAACCATTTTTTTATTATGAAACTTGGGATATGGTTATCTTAGGTTAAGTCAACTCATTGTACCAGAGAAATCTCTGGTGTCATTTGTGCCCCTGTATTTAAATACACCCTGTATATAGTTCATTTATCAAGTATTTCACAAAAGGTACTGGCACTGATCCAGAATATGGTACATACAATTTTCTTTTGAAAATCAAAAATAGCTCTCGTCGCTAAAGCGCAGTTTTGTACGAAAATTCTCTATAAAGCAGAGAATAATTAAAAATCCTGGACGCAGCAAGTGCGTTATGATAGTGAATTTTCATAAAAATGTTTTAAATAGCAAATATGTGTTTTTTTTTTAAGAAAACAGACATCAAATTTGGTTACCACCATAACATATATAGTAGAAATAATGTACCATATTTCATCAAAATAACTTTATTGTTTGAAAATGTACAAAAATGTTTCGAAAATAAACTTAAAATGTTCCCGAAAAACTAGTTTCCTGGCCAACGAACCTTATAGGTTAATAGCAAATTGAGCTTTTCAAATTTGAGGCATTCAATAAAAACTCGTTACCATAACGCACTTGCTAAGTCCCGAATTTATTTTCTTACAAACATGCATTATAATTTCGTGGTCGAAATTCGATACATTTAAGGTCAGCTCAGAACTGACACTGACAGCGGGAATCCGTCTGGCTAATTAAATGAAATCATTGTTTAATCTATTTCAACTGAGCAGATTTTCCTGGTTAACGAACTTATCCAAGCCACTTGCAAAAGGAAGGTACTCACCAAATTTGATCAAAATCGGCACATTATTTTTTGAGTTATCGGTGTGATACATACATACATACATATATATATATATATATATATATATATATATATATATATATATATATATATATATATATATATATATATATATTTATATATAAACATATAAAAATTGACATAGACCTCGGATATGTGTTCTCGGGGGCCTAGTTAGTGCTAATTTTAAGGAATGTTTTCAAAATTCAAAAGTCTAGATCTCCTGATTAGTGAGTTTTTTTAAAGAAAATTCACTAAAAGGCAGCTTGTCCTAATATATTGACCAACTAAATGTAGTTAATTGCAACTGTTTGAGTGATTAAATGTGCCAAGAATTGTTAAGTGATATAGAGATACATTCTCATGGAGTATTAAACCTACAGCACCAGTTACGTATGCGACTGCAAATTAAATGTTCATCAACTAATCCCGGATATTCTGCTGTACGAGCTGCAAGTACTGTCTCTGGTGATGGTCGAGTGGAGAAATCCATGAAATGATTCAGATGTAATGAATGAACTCTAATTGCGTATAATGCCGCAGCGGCTAGGTGAATAAACTGTCGGTTTATCTCCTATTTGTTTTGTAAGGCTTCATCAACCATAAATTAATTGGCGCAGGCGTTAGGATTGGAACAGGGTTTTATTAGATTATCAAACGTTTGATACCTGCGAAATTGAAGTCCTTTAATGTTCGCTATATTCGCATATAATACAATCGGGTATGCAAAAAATAACCATATTGATTTGATTCTAGAAGCAGAGCTTGCGACACATAGTTTGCACTTCAGATACAATATCAAATTTGAATAAAATATTATCATCTACCTGTGTTTGTTTTTTCTTAAATATAATACTAGTGATTAACTTAAACATTGAATTGGCTTCTCCTCCAGACACCAAATTTATTTAAAATTTCTCTAACTCCCGACGTGTTTCGACACTCTAAGAGGTCATCTTCAGGGGATAAATTTACAAACATAACAAGAAAGGTCTGTCAGAAAAACATTGGTTTTTCCGCAAGGCAATTGTGCATGTCAGAGCACAATAGTGACAAGGTGATCTCCACAGAAAAGTCAAAGGTTAAAGTCATAAGTCACACAGTAAAACACCAACCAACGGTCAAGTTTATATATAAAAAATCTACAGATATAGTAACACTAGCTAAAAATATGCTAAGTTAAACATGCAATTAAAATTAACAAAACTTAAAACATCAGAGCAAATCAAAAAGTGTTGAAAGCTACAAAACTGCAAGAGTCTAATATTTGAACATTAAGAAATCAAGTCTATTGTAGAAACACAAAGCAAAGTCAATGAGCGAAACTGACAGGTTAAACAACACAATAGGCAGGCACAATCAAGCAAGAAACCCAATGAGAACCGTAAGAGTAAAGAAACTGTGAAAGATTAAGTGAATAAAACAAATGAGCACTACTCACTTGAACAATTCTTAAAAAATTGAACTCGAAATTATACAGAAAGGTTCAACAGGTCAGGTCACAACTTCATAAATTGCGTTAGGGGCCCTGAAACACTACAACCTGTGACCTGTTGAACCTTTTTGTATAGTTTCGAGTTCAATTTTTTAAGAATTGTTCAAGTGAGTAGTGCTCATTTGTTTTATTCACTTAATCTTTCACAGTTTCTTTACCCTTACGGTAAAAAAATAATGGGCCGAATTTGACAAAATTTGGTGAGTTCCTTCCTTTTGCAAATGGCTTGGATAAGTTCGTTAGCCAGGAAAATATGCCCAGGTTTTCCCGGAAAATTTTTTGTTTTCTTTCTAAAAAAATTCATATCTCCCGAATTAACAAAGTAAAGGCAACCAAATTTGGTATGCGCGTTTAAATAATTATATGTAGGTTACCTACCAAAATTTAGCTCTGTAGATCAAAAGACAATAAGTTATAGGAATCTAAATAAAAATTAATTGGGTATTTCCTCAACTCGTCAAAGTGACAATTTAAAACGTCAAAATTCGCAACATTTAGGCAAAGAACTTGAATCTAATACGGACTATGGAAAGAAAATGTTTCAAGGAGAATGTTTTACAAGCGCTGAAGTCTTAGTTTCAACCGTCATTGTCCTTCATTTTACTAAAATGTTTCCAGAAAATTCATTTCAAATAGACCCGTTCTCTGATGCTTAGCAGTGGTCGAATTTTCGTAAAAAATCAATAAAGCTTAATATAACCGTTATTGTACAAGATATGAAAAAAAATGTATACATTAATTATAGGGTGTCTTGAGCTACACCTTAAAAACAATTTCTACAATTACAGGGTGGCCCATAAGTTGTTGGTGATACAAATTCTTTTTTTTTTAAATCAAACACGTCTTATGTTATTGCATTTTGGCATTTTCCATCGAAATATAATGCATGTTTGTAAGAAAAGAAATTCTGGACGCAGCAAGTGCGTTATGGTAGCGAATTTTAATCAAATGCTTCATATTTGAATAGCTCAATTTGCTATTAACCTATAAGCTTGACCAATAAACGAGTTTTTTCGGGAATACTTTAAGTTTATTTTCGGACATTTTTGTACATTTTCAAACAATAAAGTTATTGTGTTGAAACATGGCACATTGTTTTTACTATATAGGTTATACTGGTAACCAAATTTGATGCCTGCTTTCTTAAAAAACACACATATTTGCAATTAAAAACATTTTAATGAAAATTCACTACCATAGCGCACTTGCTGCGTCCAGACTTTTTTTAGACTTTAACTTGACCGTTGGTTGGTGTTTTACTGTGTGACTTATGACTTTAACCTTTGACTTTTCTGTGGAGATCTTCTTGTCACCATTGTGCTCTAACCTCCACAATTGTGTACCGGAAAAACTAATGTTTTTCTGACAGACCTTTCTTGTTATGTTTGTAGATTTATCCCCTGAAGATTACCTATTAGAGTGACGAAACGCGTCGGAAGTTAGAGAAATTTTAAATAAATTTGGTGTCTGGAGGAGAAGCCAATTCAATGTTTAAGTATGTCCATCCCAGACTGTGTGACGTTCATAAATAAAACTAGTGATTAAGTAAGCGTAACATAACTACCAATTCTAGAGATTTTAGGGAGGTAACTACTATCGAATAGTCAAACATATTCTTCATATATTTACAATAATTATTATTAATGATTATAATTGACCAGTAATAATTAATAATGAGTATTAATGATTAATAATAATCGATTAACATTCAAATTATACATACATTCTACCTCACAAATAAGCATTAAGAGCCTCGATGGTTCAGTGGTAAGATCGTGTGCCTCTGAACCGAAGGGTACAGGGTTCGAAAGGCAGAAGTTCGGCAAAATTTCCAGGATAGTGAGGTGAGACTGCTCTCTGGCGACGGTTATTGGCCATAGTCGCGGAAATAGGCCAACGCTAAAGTTACAAAAACACACCACAATAAGGCTAACCGATTTTACTAAAAAAGTAACCACCGAGTTTAAATGAAAATTGGAAGTTATATTTATCTTGTTACTCGCCTAAATATGTTGTAAGCCTACCTAATAAGACTGGTTTTCGAAGACAATTCAAGTTTATTTCCGAAAATTTTTGTTTCTCAGAGAATGAGAAATGTAGTTTAAGGAAATGTAGCATACAAGTTGCCTGCCAAATTTCAGTATACTAGCTTTACGGAAAGTTAAGTAACATGCATTAAAAACAAACTGTCCTGGACGCAGCAAGTACATTATAGTAGTGAATTTTCATAAGATTGTATACTATTAGTAAGGTGTATTATTAAAACTAATTCTTTAAATTTAAATGGATCTTGGAGATTGGTTTTAAAGTCCCAGTTAGCGATTACTTGAAGAAAATTCTATTTTATATGGAGCCAGAAATTTAAAATTTAGTACATATATGTACATGCTGCAAGTCGCTTTAAAAATTTGTGTTAAAAACTTCATTAGTTACAAAAGTTTTCCAGAAAAAAAATAATTATTTACAAACAGAATGTACCTGCAAAATTTTTGTTTTGCTTTAGTCAACTCAATCGAACTAAATTTTGGCAAAGAAAACAACTAAATAGGTAGTTTCATAGGTTTTACTATGGCTCAAGATTGAAGATTAGAGCTTAATGGGAAATTAAGTTATCGGATTTGAAATCTTTTTACGAAAATTCTCTACCACAACGGAGTTGCTGCACCCAGACCCTCTTCATCGCTTATTTACTATTGCTGTATACATACTTTATTTAATGATAAAATATTGTAGTTTTCTATGTGAGACTCACAAGCAAGGCAACCTCCAATTCATTTGGAAATTATTTTAAACCAATGAAATGAGCTCTAATGAGAGCGAAACCGGTCTACGGTTCTAATTGTGGTGAGAATACATCTAGCCTTAAATGCAATGAGGCAACAATTTAAAAATAAATTGAACATCTTGGTTCGTGGCTTCGTCACGGGAGTTCTCCTCCCCCTTCTACATGCCTACAACCACTCTCAATGCATAAACAAAACCAATATAAACAAGAAAAATTTCTCCAGAACAACCTCCAAGAAAGTTGCAGGACCTGCAGTGGATAAGAGTTCTGGGCAAAGTAAACAAGGTTTTAAGAAAGTATAGTTGCAAAATGGGTAAAAGGTAGCTTATAGAAGTCCAACTGAGCTGGTTTTTTGGAAATTTTCGCTCACATTTCCTTTTTATCTACTTCCCTGCCCAGCACCCATGTACACTCCTGTTCCTGTAACTTTCTTAGGGACCGTTCGCAATATTTTTTTCTTGCAGTATGTGCATCCAGAAAGGGTTTTAAGCATGCTTCTTTTTTTTTTTTAATTGCCCGTGCGCTAAACTGCAAATTTACGGAAAATTTGATTTTTTCTTCCAAAATGAATGTACCTACTAAATTATAAACACAGCAGGTATTTTTCCTTATTAATCGCTTGGATGGTCCATTTTAAACAACTCAATCGAACCAGTTTCTGCGAACCAAATAACAGAAAAAGTTGTTCAAAAAAAATTTGTAGCTTTTTTAAAAATCTAGTAAGCACGCTGCCTTTATATGGGTTTTACTATATATAAAAACTGAAGATTCTATCTTAATGGGAAATTGAGTTATCACTATTCGCAATATTTAAAAAAAATCCCTACCATAACGCACTTGCTGCACTTAAACTCTTGTTAACACTTATTTACTATTACTGTACCCATATTTTTTGGAAATGAAATAAATATAAACACTACAAAATTTTTGAAATAATAATTTTAATAATTTACACTGTAGATCTAATTGATTATATATTAAGTAAGACGGCTTTATGATATTATGTGGTTTCATTAACTTCAAATGTTCCATAAAGAGTAAAAGCTAAGAGCAAAGGAACCATAAGTGCCCAGGTACCCTATGTATTATACTTATATTGGTTTGATGTAGGTATATTTCTTCTTGAAATAACTTTGTTTCAGTACCTACATGCATTAGTTAGGAACCTGAATCTGATGTACACAACCACTTTCGTATTTGTTTGATTGGATGTTAAAATCATAATATACTACAGTCACAGTCGACGCCCGAAGACATTTATTAAACTTATGTTAAAATTAGAAGTTGGGTAATTATTTACCTACTATTTCTATTTATCTTTGAATATACCCAAGGTATATTACCTACCTAAGGTAGTTGTTTGATATTCTGAGACTCTAAGGTATTAGCGGAGTCGCATTCGAGGTTATGCGCAGAACGTACACGTTTCTCTCACGACTCCTGTCAGCTAACAAATTACAAATAGTGGTGTTGTCAGATTAAACTCTAGAGATGGAGATGACTTTTAAATACCGTGAAAATAGGAAGCTTTATATTTATATGTATAATATAAATATAATATATTAAAACGTAGTTCTAGATTGCTTTTAAATAAATTAAATCACTTTGCTTAAAATTTCAATTTGTTTAAATTTTTCTGATATCTACAGATTTAGATGAGAGTTGTTGTAAATGGCAACCCCGCTGAATGTTTATTGTCACATATTTTCGTAGCCTGTACGTTTAAAACTTAATTTGGACATTTTGTTTGCAATATCAGCGGAACCCTGATTTCTCTGTCTGACCTTGTCTAACATTATAGGCATCCATTTAGAGACAATTTTAGATCATATAGTAGATTATTGATTTTTTATTGAATTATAACTTAAGATCTAATCAATCAATTGAGTTCAAGTTTGGTAGGTAGGACCACTTGTACAATGTGTACGTGCCTGTCAAGTTTTAGTTTAATACCTTTAGTATTTTAAAAGATATTGAGTTTTTTTCATTTCTTTCTAAAAGTATTTGAGTGTAAAAACTGTCTAACGAACTCATCCAAGCTATTAACAAAATGAGTTTCGATTGGTGAAGTATTTTTTAGGTTATCAGTTGGATATATATATATATATATATATATATATATATATATATATATATATATATATATGTATATATATATATATATATATATATATATATATATATATATATATATATATATATATATATATATATATATATATATATATTAGTGTGGCAGCGGGTGCGCGACGGTGGAATTACAAGTTTCACACCTGAAGAACTGTTAGTAGCCGTCAAAAAGCTTAACATAAATAAGGCACCTGGACCAGGATACATCCCTTCAGAGATACTGAAAGTAGTCGCGGAGGAAAGACCAGAACTCATCTTGTCTGTCTATAACCACTTGGCAGCCGAAGGTTACTTCCCGACAAGGTGGAAACGGGCCAGACTGGTGCTGATACCCAAATCGGAGAGACTGTCGCGGAGACCCACCTGCCTGCTCGATATAGAAGACAAACTATATGAACACCTCATATTGGCGAGACTGAAGAGAGAGATTGAACGAACAGAAGACTTGGCAGAGAGACAATATGGCTTTAGAGAGGGCCGACAGACTGCGGACGCTATCAACGAAGTGTTAACCGTCGCCAGGGAGGCCGCTGCCTACTCATGGAAATACCGAAGACTTTGTGCACTGATAACTCTGGATATTAGAAATGCTTTAAATAGCGCGTCGTGGCAGAAAATACTGGAAGAACTAAGAAAGCGTAGAATCGACGAAGGTTTGATCAACATTATAGCATCATACTTGTCAAAAAGAGAAATAATCCTGGAAGCTGGGAGATCTGTAACGACTAGGCGAATGAGCAGTGGCGTTCCGCAGGGTTCGGTCCTTGGGCCCACACTGTGGAACTTCCTCTACGATGGACTGCTGAGGATGGCGCTACCCGCGGGGGTGACTCTTGTGGGCTTCGCAGACGTTGTGGCTGTGGTAGTGGTTGCCAAGACCGAAGAGCTACTGATGAGCACGGCAAACAAGACACTGAAAAGCGTGACAGCTTGGATAGGAGCGAAACGACTCGAACTGGCCCCTGAAAAGACGGAAGCAGTCATACTTACACCTAAGAGGAAAATGGCTCCCATCCAATTTATTGTAGAGGGAAGCAAAGTATTGCCGAAAAAAGCGATCAAATACCTAGGGGTTTGGCTGGACACCAATCCAGCGTTCGCTGAGCAGGTTAACCAAGTGGCTCAGAAAGCCGAAAAGACAGTTGTTGCCCTAACTAGACTACTACCAAACATCGAAAGTCCCAGTGCATCAAAGAGGAGACTGCTGTTAAGTGTCGCAATGTCGCAGATATTGTATGCTGCCCCCACGTGGCACAGTGTCATTAAAAGCAAAAAGCTTGTACAGAGACTCACAATGATGCAGCGAATACTCTCCATTAGAATATGTAGCGCCTATAGGACAATTTCAGCAGAGGCTGCGGCTGTGATTGCAGGAGTGCTACCAGTGGAGCTGCTCATCCAGGAGAGACAAGAATGATATGGCGGTCTAACACGGGAAATTGCTAGGTCTCAACTGATGACTAGATGGCAGACGAAATGGGAGAACAGCACGAAAGGCCGCTGGACCTGGGGGACTATTCCAAATATTAGAACCTAGAGTGAACGAAATCATGGAGAGGTGGACTACTTCATGACCCAAGCACTGTCGGGCCATGGCTGTTTTGGCAAGTACCTGTACGAGCGAAGGAGGAGGGATACGGAGTCCTGTGACTACTGCGGGGCGATTGACGATGTATAACACACTCAATTCGCCTGTCCAAGATGGGAGTATGTCCGAAAGGAATATGCCCAAGCCAAGAGGGAGGTATTTAACGTCAAATCTATGGCGAGCAGCTTGCTTGGCGCCTAGAACCCAAATCAAAGGTCAGTTAAAAAGTTTATATATATATATATATATATATATATATATATATATATATATATATATATATATATATATATATATACATATAAACTTTTCAACTGACCTTTGATTTGGGTTCTAGGCGCCAATTTTGGCCAAAAAGACCGAAAAATATCCAGACATTACAATTAAGTTTTGTCTCCAAAAAAGTTGAAATTTTAAGGCGTAATATAGTGGACAAACTTACTTATTGGTAATTTAGAAATATATATCCAGGTAGCTTCTTTTAAAATCGTCATCCCTGCCAAGGTTCCTTGTTTCTTCCTAGATGTCAGTAGCTTGTACATCTCACGTTTCGTTCAGATTTTGGCTACGTTAAGCCAATTAATTTAGATATCTTTTGATTACTGCTAGTATAACACACTGATGAGCTCAAATAAGAGCGAAACTAGTATGTGTTTCCAGTAATAGTCTTGATATATATATATATATATATATATATATATATATATATATATATATATATATATATATATATATATATATATATATATGCTTAGCTTCTCCTAAAACGCATTCTTAATTAGAAATTATACGAAGTCTGAAACCTGACCTGACCTGTAGTGGATTATAAGGACCCCTAATTCGCAACCCATTTGAATTTTTTTCAAAAATATCAAAGTCGCTACCTCTCAGTAAGCGCTTTTTAAAATGAAAATTCGTTATAAGGCCTATCTTTATTGTTAATAAAATTATCTCGTTTATATATAGACTGCCACTCTGGATTCACTGTTTAGATACTCTAATCATTAAAATACGGGTCAACTGTATCATATCAGCTTTTAGTGAATTTTCGTAAAAAAAATTCACTAATGGGGAGATCCCGACTTTTGAATTTTGAAAAAATTTTTGCAAATGAGCGCGAACTAGGACCCCTAGAACCCATATCCGGGGTCAGTTTCAATTTTTATATGTTTATATATATATATATATATATATATATATATATATATATATATATATATATATTATATATATATATATATATATATATATATATATATATATATATATATATATATATATATATATATATATATATATATATATGTATCACACCGATAACTCAAAAAATAATGGGCCGATTTTGATAAACTTTGGCATGTACCTTTCTTTTGTAAATGGCTTGGATAAGTTCGTTAGTCAGGAAAATCGGACGAGGTTTTCCGGGAAAATGTTGAGTTTTCATTCGAAAAAAATTCGTATCTCAAAAAGTAATAAGCCGATTTTAATAAAATTTGGCACGTACCTTCCCTTTGTAAATTTATCTTAAAAAATGAAAAATTTATGATAACCAAATTTGGTAGGTAGATTTACGATATAAAAAGTAAACTATACACCAAAATTTAGATTTCTATGTTACAAGAAAAAAAAGTTATAATAATATATTTTGTGCCAGATCATTTCTATTTTATAGGCAAAAGATATAATTTTTTTAACATATAAGAAATAAATAATGAACTGTGTGTACTTGATTTTGAAAAGATAGAACAAAATGAATTAGTTCATGCATTTTTAAGCAAACGCTGGAGGGGTATTAATCAACATAATCAAAAACGGACCTACATGAACAAAGCAAACAATTGTTTTGTGCTTCCTTTATTTGCCCTTCTTATAAATTGCCAGCAAACAAGGATTGTTTGCTAGTCTGTATAATCTAATGAAGGACAACACAGAGTATTGAGATGTTTTCATCAAATACGAATAATACATTATCCTATATTAAGCCTTACCAAACAAAACCAGTGTGCGTAATTCAACTCTTAATTAAATGATAGAATTTCCAATTAAACATAGATTAATTTGGTGGCTGAGATTTGTGGAATGTATTTTACACTGAAAAGCTGGAATATGCATTCACATATGTGGTCATAATTATTGTCGGATGAAACCAAACTGAGGGAGTTCTGTTGTGACGATGTTGATACAATATTACTTGGCATGATTATTTCTCTGGTTGCTTTGCTCATTATCGTTCTAAATTAGTCTGCATATTAATTAGATCTGTTAGTAATATACTCGTTGTAAACAAACATAATGAGGATAGTAACATTGGATATTTTTAGGGAGCTTTTGTCACATTTCGTAAACAAAAATTCACAAACTGTGTAACCGTCCTCAAACAAACACTACTGAGACGTGGTATATGGTGATTGACCTCAAGCGGATTTGAATCTGCTTGATAGTGAGGTCACTTTTTGCCTACCAGCCCTACCCTAAAAGCATCTATCTATAAGAATATTATTATTACTAAGACTAGAAACACTTTAGGAGGTTGGCAGATCTTGATATGGTTTGATACTCACGCTCTTTTCTGTCTTGCTCTCCCTGAAGTCTTATATTTGTGAGCGCCCCAGGCTAGGGCCTGGTTATATTAAATTTAAGGAATCTAGATAAACGATAATCAGGATTTATTAATTGTGTTGCTGCCAAACAGGGGAGATATTAGGGAGGAATTTCTTTTTAATTAAGCAGACATGTTAACGTAACAATAATATTAAATTTATTCATATCAATAAATTTGGGATAGCAAACAAAATTAAATTAACATGGTTGGCAAATTTCAAATAAACATTAACTCATACACAAATAAATATCATATAAACAGCAAGATTTCCAAGAAAAAGAAATTATCATTTTATAAAGCATATGACGAAATAATAAAAAAAATGGTTCTAGTTTACAAAATAGTAATTTACGTTACAAGTCCGGAAAATACTGTTTTTTTGAACGAGTCGACAAAATTTTAGGACGAGCCGTAGGCGAGTCCTGGAAGTCTGCGAGTCCAAAAAAACTGTTTTCGGACGTGTTGCGTACACTATTTTTTTTGGGCAACCGTGTAGAATAACAAATCAATGAGACACAGTTCTTTATTCTATTTCTTTGTAGAACAAAATTTCGAACATTTTAATTCTTATTTGTATTAAATATTGATTTTCGAACAGAAGATAGGTACTAACAGAAACATTTTAATTCTTATTTATATTAATATTTATATTAAAATTCGAGCAATTGCTAATATTGAAAGGATTTAATTTGTTTGAAATGCTTGGTATATCACTAAGTGAGTGGCGAACGTGTCGCCACCTAGTTCGGAATCAAGTACTATGTTGTCACGCCCGCTCCAAATAACACAGAGTATTAAAAATAGAGACGGTATACAACTAACTAACAATTTAAAAAATTGTTAGCCCTGGCCCATTTCGACCCCAATATAGGGACAAAGTATGTAAGACTAGATGCATTCTCGCAACAATTAGAACCGTAGACCAGTTTCGCTCTCATTAGAGCTCTTCAGTACGGCATATTAATGGGCCAGGGCTAACAATTTTTTAAATTGTTAGTTAGTTGTATACCGTCTCTATTTTTAATACTCTGTGTTATTTGGAGCGGGCGTGACAACATAGTACTTGGTTCCGAACTAGGTGGCGACACGTTCGCCACTCACTTAGTGTTTTAAGACTGGCTATACGATAGCCGTGTTATTTTTGGTGTATTTTTGCTGCAATTAGTATGCCGTACTGAAGAGCTCTAATGAGAGCGAAACCGGTCTACGGTTCTAATTGTTGCGAGAATGCATCTAGTCTTACATACTTTGTCCCTATATTGGGGTAGAAATGGGCCAGGGCTAACAATTTTTTAAATCGTTAGTTAGTTGTATACCGTCTCTATTTTTAATACTCTGTGTTATTTGGAGCGGGCGTGACAACATAGTACTTGGTTCCGAACTAGGTGGCGACACGTTCGCCACTCACTTAGTGTTTTAAGACTGGCTATACGATAGCCGTGTTATTTTTGGTGTATTTTTGCTGCAATTAGTATGCCGTACTGAAGAGCTCTAATGAGAGCGAAACCGGTCTACGGTTCTAATTGTTGCGAGAATGCATCTAGTCTTACATACTTTGTCCCTATATTGGGGTAGAAATGGGCCAGGGCTAACAATTTTTTAAATTGTTAGTTAGTTGTATACCGTCTCTATTTTTAATACTCTGTGTTATTTGGAGCGGGCGTGACAACATAGTACTTGGTTCCGAACTAGGTGGCGACACGTTCGCCACTCACTTAGTGTTTTAAGACTGGCTATACGATAGCCGTGTTATTTTTGGTGTATTTTTGCTGCAATTAGTATGCCGTACTGAAGAGCTCTAATGAGAGCGAAACCGGTCTACGGTTCTAATTGTTGCGAGAATGCATCTAGTCTTGCTTGGTATATTTAAATGCCTTTTGTAGTCAGAACAAGAAGGTAAAGTTTTCGTTTTATATTGATTGTTTTCATCTGATAATTTTTGAATGGTATTGGCAATTTTAATTTTGTTTGTTAGTGAATTGTCTATATATCCTTCAGCGACATTGGTAGACTTCCAGCCACCGTGTCTCTTCAAATTTGTGATGTTTCCACCATTATCAGCAAATATTGTCGCTGAAGTTCGACGCATGCTATGGCCTGTGTAATTTTTAGGATTGGGTAAATTTAAAAATTCTGCAATTCTTAATCCGAGATTCCCAAAACTGTGGATACCAACGGGCTGAATCGAACATTTTCCTTTTTTGTAATTCTCGAATAATCTGTTATGTGGAGTATGGGATGGCCGTAAAGATAAATATTGCCTATGCAACAGCAGGTTTTCTTGTCCAATTACAACAAAAGTTCTCTCAATATGTGTTTTAGAATCTGGTATTTTCACAAGCAACATGTCTTCTTTGTCGTTTATTAGATCAATTGAAATTTTTGTTAGTTCTTCCCGTCTACACGCACTGGCTAACCCAATATTTGTTGCTATCTGAAAATGAAGCGAATTAAGTCGATACTTTTGTATCCTACAATCGTAATATTTTGTTAAAATTACCTTTAGCATTAGATATGTTTCATTATCTGCTTCTCTAATGAATTTGTTAATTTGCTCGCTGCTGAAGACTTCTGATTTCTTTGCTTTATAACCAACATTATTCCTTTTAAGAAATGCGATTACCTTTGGGAAAGTGGCTATGTTTACATTTTTCTTTACTAAAATGGTACTTTTCAACATAGATTACATGCTCCACAGGGTAGAGGATTTGACAGTTTCAGATTTTTGCTCCAAGTAAGCTAAAATTACATCCTCTGTAGTAGTTTTGCATTTCTTCATATCCATCCATCTCGTGAACAAATCATAAACGTTTTCATACCTGGACTTTGATTTTTCAGGCAATAATTGTGCTGTAGCAGCAGCCGCTGCATTGGAAATTTCGTAAGGCACATTTTCAAACTCACTATCGCTGTTGCTTTCCATAGTTCATTGAGACAATTGCGACCGAAAACCATGCAAACTTTCGAAAAATAAAATGACAACTAATTTCATTTCAGATAGTTGTCAGTCGTTATTTCGTTGCTATGGTAATGTTAAACTGTATTTATCAAAATCATACCTACCAAGATTTTCATATTCACAATGACAACAACGATGTGATTGTTCCCGGCCTAGTCCGGGAAGTAAGTACTTCCCGGACTAGGCCGGAGAAAAGCATACTTTCTCAAAGAAAACGCGTTCGGGAAGTGGGTACTTCCCAGACGGTTGCCGAAAAAGATATTAACATTACATATTTGAGGTATATTAAGGATCAAATACTGCATTTCACATCTTAAAAGCAAATATTTAATTATTATTTAAATTGCTTGATGTTTATCAATTAGTTCGGTTGATTTTTCAATGAATTAACTTGCCAGACCTTTGAGAAAGGCTCCATTAAAAAAAATACTATGTGAAATTTCTACTTTCATGAATGTCAGTAAAAAGTATTAAGAAATGTACCGGTTAAATATTTTACAAACAAAATTCTGTTAATTACAATTTTAAGTACTATGTTTTAAATTCACAATATTGACAAAATTCTAAAGAATAAACAGGAAATTTTACAGTTGCCCTTTACAGACATCTCACTGACACTATTGAAGTTGAAATTTGATAATGTTACTTTTATAATTCATATTGTAAAGGTTCAAATAATGGAGTGCTGCATGAAAGGTTTTGATTGTTCCACACAAAAGAATAAAGTTTCATCGACTCACCAAGTCCTGACACCTGGGGTTACCTGTTGAGCCTTTGAAGATGCTCTCCAAGTAGAGTCAACCATCAGGGCCTAACATAAGCTTACGAATTCCAATACAAGAGGGAAGTTTGGAGAGAATAAGTGGTACTTTCCATGAACGTTTATTGGGCAGGGGGATCTGGTTTCTCCAATACCGGGGGAGACAATCTGGCCCATAAGATCAAATGAACAAGCGTCTTGTGTCGATGTTCGGAATTAATTTGACTGAAATCTCTCTACAGCAATTAAAATGTAAATTGGCTCAAGTGAAATTTATAATGCCAATTAATTCAGAGCTCGGTAATAATCTGAAACTATGTGTGATTAACTTGAGGGATTTACCAGGTCGGTGAACAAATGACCACTGCTTAATTCGCGTTTTTCTGCTAAACACGTTGTTAATTTAAATTGAAAAACCGATCAAATGATAGTAAAAAATCACTGACAACTGTTATTAGATAGTATCGACAACGAAAAGGAACTTTATCACCTATTTTGAAATAATTACGAGCCACGCTAATCAGAACAATGTTAACTTGTCAACCGCCTAGCTCACTGGTAAGTCAATCTTTCTCTTGCCAGAGCTGCATGAAAAATTCTTACGGTGACCTGTTAGTGGCTGTGCGCGAGCTCTTTCTAGCTTCCTCTTTTCGAATGAGATAAAACGAACCTATAATCGGTGGCAAAACCACGATGTCTTCTATACAGACCTCAAAACAATAATGGACTTGGTCCACAGTTTTGTAACCGTTTTTATAGATTTCATCATAATTACGTCAGCTTCTGCTATTTACCTAGAACTCCAGGACAATAGAGATATTCAGTTTCCCCAACAAAAATGCAACGTCTTTCAATATTTGGATTTCGACGTATATTATAGGGAATTCAGTACGGGTGCTACGATATAGAATTTATTAGCGAATTTTCAATGAAAATTTTGAAATCAAAACATGAATTGCCTTGCAGATATTGGATTGTCGGCTATTAATTAAGTCTCTTACGGGTTTATTTTGAATAATTAAAGTAGTAAACCCTAAAAAAATGTATTTTTCATTATTGGCTTAGTATTTGTAACTCTGATCGTTTAGCATTTCCACAACTAACTTTTGCATTTTTTTATAAGCCAAACTTACCTGATAAAAGACGCATTTTGGCCATAGATATCTGAGCTTACAGCTAGAAAAGCCAAAGTTTGAATATGTATGTCAATATTTCTTTAGGTTCAATTTTTATCACCCACTAGCGAGTACCCGGCATCGGTTACAATGCCACTGGAAGAAAGATATGCGTGATTGAAATTTATTCATAACAGAGGCACGAACTGAGAATGGTTGCCTTTCGCTTTACCGACACCAATCGGAACTTTTACAAGTACCATTGTACAAAGGTTGTACCAACCAGCAAATCCAAAGGTTTTACTAACCAGCAAATCCCATGAGCGCGTACAGCTCACCAATGCTTCGATGAATCGTAAAGAAATGCGTAAAGTACAAACAAACATACTAATTTTTGTATTTATAGAAAAGTAGTTTTATTAACTCAGAAACCTTTCCCTTTCCAGGCGTGTGGACAACAACTCACCAAAGATTTGTCGCAATTTTGTTGGATGATATAGGAATGCATACGTGACAAACAAACAAACTGACGTTTATTTATATATATATATATATATATATATATATATATATATATATATATATATATATATATATATATATATATATATATATATATATATATATATATATATATATATATATATATATATATATATATATATATATATATATTATACACACATAGAAGAAATAATAGGTGATAAAAGTCTGTACTGCTCGTGTTACAATTTATATTTTCATAACATTGCAAAAACAGAATAATTAATTGAATTAGTTTTAGTATAGTCAAGACATGGTTAAACATATTTTGTTTTTAAATGCAAGCAAAATAAATAAACCCATCTAGTAAGCAGCAGGCAAATAAGATAATATAACGTTTAAAAACCTTAAGCAATACAGATAAAAAGTGTTGGGCGCAGCAAATGCGTTATAGTAGTGAATTACTAAAATTAATATTTTAAACTTGCACAGACCTTGAAGATCGATTTTAGAGGTCCTAGCATGGGCACATTTGAAGTGTTACCATCGATATCTCTCTATTATCAAAAAAGTTTGGACGAAGCCCAGTGCGTTATGGTAGTGAATTTTCGTAGAAATGATCTGGCACCAAATATATGTTATAACTTTCTTTTTTAAATAGAGATATAAGTTTTGGTATATAGTCTCCTTTTAATATCGTAAACTTACGTACCAAATGTGATTACTACAGCTTCATAATTTTTTGAGATACTTTTTTTTTCCTAAAGATAACCCAACATTTTCTAGGAAAACCAGGTTCGATTTTCTTGGCTAACGAACTTTTTCAAGCCAGCTGGAAAAGGTACAAGCCAAATTTTTCAAAATCGGACTATTATTTTTTGAGTTATCAGTATGACACATATCTAAATATATCAATATGAATATATATATATATATATATATATATATATATATATATATATATATATATATATATATATATATATATATATATATATATATATATATATATATATATATATATATATATATATATATATGGGTTCTAGGGTTCTAATTCAAAGTCGGGATCTCCCCACTAGTGATGTTTTTTCCAAGAAAATTCACTAAAAAGTCTTGTGTCCTAACTTCTTTTGAGAAAAATGCCCAAAACTCAATTTTCTATGAAGCTAAAAAAATTTAATTTTGCTATATGTGTAGATAGTGTAAGTCTCTTTCACAGAAACTTGTCTTGCAAATTTCATTAAAGTTACAAAAGCTTTCTTTATATTCATATTTAGAAAAGTCAGGTATCTGTCAAATTAGAAACGTAGCAGTTATTTTTGCTTATTAATTTCCGGAGAGATTTCGATTTAGTCAACCTAATCAAACCGTTTTTTTCAATATCACCAGTAACAAAAAGAGAGAAAAAAAAGGAAGGAAATCCTTAGATGTTGTTCCCAAATTTCTAATTATAAAAAATTATAAAAATCATGTAGTATAGTTAGTTTTTCTTCTTATATATATATATATATATATATATATATATATATATATATATATATATATATATATATATATATATATATATATATATATATATATATGAGGAGCCATACTTGGTTCTCTGGTTGAACCGCCTGGACGCGGTTCAACCCGAGAACCAAGTGTGTCTCACATTAAAGACCGCGGAAATCTTTCTGTATATATATATATATATATATATATATATATATATATATATATATATATATATATATATATATATATTCGGTGGAAGTCGTGGAACAAATTTTGGCATGTAGCGTAGGTTTAATAGTGTAAATCTGGGTACCAAATTTGGTTGCCATAGCTTTCTTGACCTGCAGTGTCGAACCGTCCCAGTTTATCAGTTTATCATCAGAGTAGCGTGCTGATGATCAACCGGGACGGTTAGCAACTGCAGTCCACGCAAACCAATAAAAAATAACAAATGTACAGCACACAAATAAAGTATATAACATATATATATATATATATATATATATATATATATATATATATATATATATATATATATATATATATATATATATATATATATATATATATATATATATGAACACTGATCTCCTCATTAGTGATTTTTGTTTAACACAATTCTCTAAACGCAGAATAATGGCGAAGGAAAATCTCTAAATTTTTTTATTTTTTTGTTGACAATTTCCTAAAACATCTTTGTAAAATTAGTAAACAAATGAACAGGTAAATAAATTTGATGTCAAAGTATGGAAAAAGTACATTTTTCTAGCACAATCCCTCAAATGTAGGCATCGAAGTGCTTCCTTGCTTGACACAAAGAACTAAAATATTCTAGAAACACTCACCTTCCAATTCACTACAGGTATAAGCAGTGCCATAAGGAAGACCCCCAGGAGTGGTCCTGAAGTGGCTGACGTCACCAACATGGATGATTCAATAACACCATCTAAAAGACCCACTCCGAAACTGATTCCCATGATGACCAGGGCATACACAACCCCGATAGTTCTGATGGCTACCAACTGATGCTTGTCGTTCATAGCTCTCAGACAGGGGATTGGTCTAAGGAAATCCTCAAATGTGACGGTGGCCAGTGAATTCAGATTAGATACGTTCAGGCTGTAACATAGTAAATGCACGAGGTAATAAGACGTTGTAGTAAGGTAATGGCATGCAAAGACTCATTCTCTGGGAATGATACCGCGTTGCGTTTCAAGAAGACACATTTTGTGTACAAATATTGTATCATTACTTAAAATGCTTCTAATAGTAAAAAAAGTCTGCACGCAGCAAATGCGCTATGGGGGAGAATTTTCATAGAAATGGGTTTGTTAAAAAAAATCCAAAATTGAGAAACGTTGAAATAAAAAATAATAAAAAATTGTGCTGAGAAATTAAATACAAATAAATAATATGTATATATATATATATATATATATATATATATATATATATATATATATATATATATATATATATATATATATATATATATATATATATATAATATTTCACAAATTCTTAGGTTATGAAAGCTACTGGTTTAACGTTGGATCAGTTATTTGTCAATTATACACAAGCAATGTAACCATGCATTATATAATATAGATATGACTTCTTGCCGTCTTTTATGGGTGCCATATAAAAAAAAATTTGACGCAGCAAGTGCATTATAGTAGTGAATTTTCATAAAAATTGTACACTATTACTAAGGTATATTATTTATTACAAGTCTGGACGCAGCAAGTGCGTTATGGTAGTGAATTTCATTAAAATATTTTAATGGCAGATGTCTTTTTTTAATGGAAGCAGGCATCAAATTCAGCTAAATATTTTTTACACACAATTTTGCTAAAAGCATACATAAAAAATTTCTGGACGCAGCAAGTGCGTTATGGTAGTGAATTTTCATAAAAATGTTTTTAATAGAAAATATGTGTTTTTTTCAGAAAGCAGGCATCAAATTTGATTACCAGTAAAACATATATAGTAAAGACAATGTGCCATGTTTAATCAAAATAACTTTATTGTTTGAAAACGTACAAAAATTTCCGAAAATAAACTTAAGTGTAACCGAAAAAAACCCGTTTCTTGGTCAACCTTATAGGTTAATAGCAAATTGAGCTTTTCAAAGATGAAGCCTTTAATCAAAATTCGCTACCATAACGCACTTGCTGCGTTCAGAATTCCTTTACTTACAAACATGCATTATATTTCGATGGAAAATGCAAAAACATAAGGCGTTTTTGACTAAAAAAAAAATAATTATTTGTATCACCAACGACTTATCGGCCAGCCTGTGAATGTAGAAATATTTTTTTTAGATGTAGCTCAAGACACCCTATAATTAATGTATACATTTTTTTTATATCTTGTAGAATAACGGATATATTGAGCTTTATTGATTTTTTACGAAAATTCGACAAAAGTTATATACCATTAGACGATAAACTCTATAGCTAAGACTACTGACAAGCATCAGAGAAAGAGTCTATTTGGAATGCTTCTCTGGAAACATTTTAGTAAAATGAAGCACAATGACGGTTGAAACTAAAACTTCAGGGTTTATAAAACATTCTTCTTGACACATTTTCTTTCCATACCCCGTATTAGATTCAAGTTCTTTGCCTAAATGTTGCAAATTTTGACGTTTTAAATTGTCACTTTGACGTTTTGAGGAAAACCCTAATTTATTTTTCTTTAAATGCCCATAACTTTTTTGTCTTTTGACCTACAGCGCTGGTAGGTAATTTACGATATAAAAAGATGTACCGAATTTGGTTGCCTTTACGTTGTTATTTCCGGTGATATGAATTTTTTTCTAAAGAAAATACAAAATTTTCCGAGAAAACCTCGGCCGATTTTCCTGGATAAGGAAATTATCCAAGCCACTTACGAAAGGAAGGTATTCACCAAATTTTGGCAAAATCGGCCCATTATTTTTTGAGTTATCGGTGTGAATTTGAAGAAATTTTTTCAAAATTCAAAAGTCGGGATCTTCTCATTAGTGAGTTCTTTTTTAAAGAAAATTCACTAATTAAAAAACTCGAAGTATATACCTAATTTGTAATTAATTATTTTCGACGAGCTTCATTTTAAAAAATTTCCAATTGAATAATTTTTCATAAAATTCTCAATTGTTTCTTGAAACATAATTCATGAAATTTATTTGTAAGAAAATAATGGCAGATATGTCTTTGTTCAATGGAAGCAGGCATCAAATTTGGCGAAATATTTTTTACACAAAATTCTGCTAAAAACATACATAAAATTCAGAAATTCAAATTATATACCTAATATGTAATTAAAATTGAAAATAAAATAATTTGTTTGCAAGAAAATCTATTAAAACCTTATTTTCGGCGAATTACATTTAAAAAATGTTCCATCAATTGAATAATTTTTCATACAAAAATTCTCAAATGTTTCGTCAAAGAAAATTCATTACATCCATTTATAAGAAAATTAAGAATTATTATAAGAACATCTTGTACAAGAAAAAAAGCTAATTGAAATAAATTAAATAAATTAAAAAATTATAAAAATCTGATCTAAATACAGAACTAGAAACGTTTTCTGTGGCTTCACACAAAAAATTCTTTTGCGTGTGGATGCTGTAAAAATTGAACCCGGTTATAGAGAAGAAGACAACATCTTTTGATGTCACACATCTCTACGTAGTGTTAACTGGGGCGCGGTTTTACCAACTAACGATATCAACAGCTACTATTAAACTTAAATTAAAAGTCTCAAAAGTGCTTATCTTTCATTTTCAACAAAATGCCACTAAAAATATATTGGAATTACACGATCTAATCAGATAACGTTAAAGTGGAATTAAAGACGAAAAAAAAGTTTAAAAAAGTTACAAGATAAATTCAGTCAACTATGAGATGTGAACCCACGTCCCCGCGGTCATTAGATAGGGAAACTAACCGCTACGCCAGCATTCAATCAATCTATCAATCAATCAACAAGCTTTATTATCTAGTAAACATTTAAATACAAAAATATATACACGATCAAAATTGAATATTTTCCCTTACAATGTTCCAGCTATAAAACTATTACAATGTTGTTTGGCTTAACTACTAAGGTTTTCTTATTGGGTAAGTTTCTTATTTAAATAAGGTTTACATACTACGTATACATTTTTTATGACTATTTTACAGGAAAAAAGCTACTATAAAAAAAACTCGTTTTCCATTGCTGCGCCAGCAGGGCTCCTAGAAAATTGCAATGAAGAAAGGTAAATAACCAATAATGGTCTCAAGTTATTTAATTTGTAACATGTAAGGCTTTAGAGGCAGATTTTGCAACTATTTTAACAAATGAGGAGTGTAGCATAAATGTACAACATTCTAATATACATTTTATGCATTATCACATACAATATTTTCGTAGGCTATAGAGTTTATCGTTTAATGGTATATAATTTTTGTCAAATTTTCGTAAAAAAGCAATAAAGCTCAATATATCCGTTATTATACAAGATATGAAAAAAACTTGTATATATTGATTATAGGGTGTCTTGGGCTACATCTTAAAAAATATTTCTACAATCACAGGTGGCCCATAAGTCGTTGGTGATACAAATTTCTTTTTTTTTTTTAATCAAACACGCCTTATGTTATTGCATTTTTGCATTTTCCATCGAAATATAATGCATGTTTGTAAGAAAAGAAATGCTGGATGCAGAAAGTACGTTATGGCAGAGAATTTTGATTAAATGCTTCATATTTGAATAGCCCAATTTGCTATTAACCTATAAGGTTGACCAAGAAACGAGGTTTTCCGGGAACACTTTAAGTTTACTTTTGGAAATTTTTGTACATTTTCACACAATAAAGTTATTTTTATGAAACATGGCATATTGTTTTTACTATATAGGTTATACTGGTAACCAAAATTGATGCCTCCTTTCTTAAAAAGAAAACACACATATTTGCAATAAAAACATTTTAATGAAAATTCACTACCATAACGCACTTGCTGCGTCCAGAGTTTTTTTATTTATTCATTTATTATTAAAGTTATATAATTCATCTCACAAATAAGCTCTGCTTGTGCTTGTGGTGATACAATTTTGTTAACCATCCTCTTTCCAAATTTCTTCTGTCCAAATGATGTTAATGAATGTCACTTTTTAATTTCGCTTCTTCTGCTATCGACACTCCGACCAACGCCTCCACAGTAGCCATAAAGATTGATATTCATTTTTATTTAAACATTAACATTAATTTTAACTAAATCTCTTCAAAAACTACAAAATTCTCAAGTACAAAAATTTTGACATTTCTACTTGACAGTTATATTATTATTATTAATAATATTATTTACACGTTTAAATCCATATACTCATAATATTAAATGTGAATGTTCCATAAATGCTGTACCCCTTTACGTAGCAAAATTATTGCGACAGAAGCCATTTAATAATAAATTAATAATGAAAATTTCAATTATATTATGGAATCATTCGTGTTCGCAATAGATTTGGAATAATATGAAATTCTCATTATTCCCTATGCCATTAATTTCCCATTATATTTTCACCAGATTTTAATGATTTAACGACAGATTATGATAAGTTAATTCCTATTTCAGACAACTCAAATAAATCTTGTTTGAATGTGGTTATTGACGGGCTATATATCATCGAAGCCTTCATTCATTATTTTGTCCTGACTTTTTTTTTACTAAATAGAGACGTCCAGACATTTTTTATTGGCTCTGCAAATGCTTGTTACCGTAGCTGTAACCGGTTTTGCTTTTTACGTCATCGCCAAATATATATATATATATATATATATATATATATATATATATATATATATATATATATATATATATATATATATATATAAATGTAGGGTGGCGCATTGAAAAGGGAACAGACCGATTTGCGTCCAGAGAAATTTTTTTTAAGAAACGCTGAAACACGTCAATATTAATATTGAGGGGGACATATTTTGACATAAAACTCAACGTTTTCACATCAACCCCTTATACATACCTTTTTTCTTTCTGCTCTCCTTCTTTATATTAACTTTAACTATGCCAAATCTCATACCCCTCTGTGCGCGCAGTTTGCTTAAAAAAGGTACAAAGTTTATGTATTATAACAGTCTAATTGAAACTACTACCAAAGCATCAGATAAAGTGTCTATCTGAAATTCAATTTATGCAAATATTTTAGTTAAATGAAGGACGACTGAAGCGGAAACTTAAGGCTATATATAACATACTTCTTACAACATTTCTCGTACATAAGCTGTATTAGTTTCAGGTTCTTTATCTAGACAATGTCAATTTTGATGTTTATAATTGCGACTTGATGGTTTAAGAACTAAAACTATACTGCTTATAACCTTTTTTTTCCTTTTAACGTAGAGATGCAAAATTCGGTGCCTGGTTTGTTTTTATGATATAAACCAGCGTACCAACATTAATTGCCATAGCTTTTAAATTTTATAAAACATTTCCGAAAGAAAACACAGAAGTTTCTGGAAAAAACTAGTCCTATTTTCCTGGTTAACGAACTAAGCCAAGCGACTTGCGAAAGGAAGGCACTCACCAAATTTTATCAGAATCCGCCATTATTTTTTGTTATCGCTGTGACACATAAATATATATATATATATATATATATATATATATATATATATATATATATATATATATATATATATATATATATATATATATATATATGTATATATATATATATATATATATATATATATATATATATATATATATATATATATATATATATATATATATATATAAATTCTGAAACTGACCTCGGATTTGGGTTCCAAGTGTCCTAGTTTGCGCTTATTAGTGAATTTTTTACACCAAATTCACTAAAAAAACTCTGGACGCAGCAAGTGCGTTATGGTAGTGAATTTTCATAAAAATGTTTTTAATAACAAATATGTGTGTTTTTTTAAGAAATAATAATCAAATTTGGTTACCAGTATAACCTATATAGTAAAAACAATGTGCCATGTTTCATCAAAATAACTTTATTGTGTGAAAATGTACAAAAATTTCCAAAAGTAAACTTAAAGTGTTCCCGAAAAAACACGTTTCTTGGTCAACCTTATAGGTTAATAGCAAATTGAGCTGTTCAAATATGAAACATTTGATCAAAATTCGCTACAATAACGCAGTTGCTGCGTCCAGAATTTCTTTTCTTACAAACATGCATTATATTTCGATGCAAAATACAAAAATGCAATAACATAAGGCGCGTTTGATTAAAAAAAAAAGGAAATTTGTATCACCAGCGACTTATGGGCCACCCTGTGATTGTAGAAATATTATTTTAAGATGTAGCTCAAGACACCCTATAATTAATATATACAAATTTTTTTCATATCTTATATAATAACGGATATATTGATTTTTTACGAAAATTCGACAAAAATTATATACCATTAAACGATAAACTCTATAGCTAAGGCTACTACCAAGCATCAGAGAAAGGGTCTATTTGAAATGAATTTTCTGCAAATATTTTAGTAAAATGAAGGACAATGACGGTTGAAACTAAGACTTTAGGGTTTGTAAAACATTCTTCTTGAGACATTTTCTTTCCATAGCCCGTATTAGATTCAAGTTATTTGCCTAAATGTTGCCAATTTTGACATTTTAAATCGCCACTTTGATGTTTTGAGGAAAACCCCAATTTATTTTTCTTTAAATGCCTATAACTTTTTTGTCTTTTGACCTACATAGCTAAATTTTGGTAGGTGACTTACCTATAAGGATATAAATCTGCGTACCAAATTTGGTTGCCCTTACTTTGTTAATTCCGGAGATATAATTTTTTTTCGAAGGAAAACACAAAATTTTCCGGGAAAACCTGGGCAGATTTTCCTGGCTGACGAACTCATCCAAGCCATTTCCAAAAGGAATTTTTTCACCAAATTTAATCAAAATCGGCATATTATTTTTTGAGTTATCGGTGTGATAGATATATATATATATATATATATATATATATATATATATATATATATATATATATATATATATATATATATATATATATATATATATATATATATATATATATATATATATATATATATATATATATATATATATATATATATATATATATATATATATATATATATAAACATATAAAAATTGAAACTGACCCCAGATATGTTTTCTGGGGGGCCTAATTAGCGCTCATTTGAAGAAATTTTTTCAAAATTCAAAAGTCGGGATCTCCTCATTAGTGAATTTTTTTTAAGAAAATTCACTAATAAAGCATGAACTTCAAATTTAATGTTACTTTCCAGTAATGGTTTCTCCGAGAGCCTATATTTAGAATTTAACCATACACTAATTAATATAGTCGCATCGAATTATTAACCCGTATCCAATAAAATAGCTTGGGGTGGCTAATTAGCGCTTGTTGACAACATCTGAAGGCTAGACTCAATTTAGGGAACTCAATTCAGATATCAAACGGCGAAAATGATCGACAACCTCATTTATATCTAATACTTAAGTAAACTGCCTGAGTACCTGTAGTAGGTGTCCATGTTATTCTACAAGAGACTGTTGCTAATTAGCTATAATCTAAAATCAATTCCGAAGTCAACTATCGTCTATCTTAACTTGAAAGTAAACACACATCGACCAGTATTATTACTAGTACTATTAGTAAATGTAATTCGATACACAAGACTGATATCAGATCCCCATGGGTAATCTGTAACAGGGTTGCCAATTTGATAGATAGTTCAGAGGTATTAGTCTTTAGTGAATTTAATTAAGAAAATTCACTAATAGAGGTTTCCATAGTGAGAGCTTCGGAACGTTTTTGAATGAGCGTGAATTAGAGCCCCTAGAAACCATATCCAAGGTCCGTTTGAATATATATATATATATATATATATATATATATATATATATATATATATATATATATATATATATATATTGTCACGAAGTGACGTAATGGCCATTAGTAATCTAATTAGTTAACAGGGGAATAGATCCGTAACATCCGTATTTAATTTAATTTATTTTGTTATTAAAACATTCAATAAAATATAGTTTCAAAAACACGTCGGGAGACCGGTGGAAAGGATTATAGCGGGTAAGATCGCCCAGGCGGGTCCTGCGGTATGCGAAGCGATGAAAGCAGGGACGGATGGGCTGGTCCACTGCATACCTATGCGCACCTCGCAGCGCATACTTTGCGAGCCGTGCGAGAGCTAGCAGATCCACCGTTACGTGCTGAACAATTTGGTTCTTTTTCAGCAATCGCAGGGGCCGTCACGGAGAGTAACCAGCCACCGTCCGCGTCTTGATTCTTGGTGTTTGGTTGTATTGTGTATTTCAGTAGCGAATCCAGCGGAGCCAGGTCACAGAGAGGAAGCAGCCACCGTCCGCGTCTTGATTCTTGGTGTTGGGTTTTATTGTGTATTTCAGGCCGGCCGTGGGAGAGTACGCCGCGATTCGTTAGGTGCACCAGCTTAGTAGAGTTAGCAGCTGTGGCAAGTGGAGAACGCCGTCTTCAGCAGGCCGCTCATTTCCGCTTCGTTTGGGTAGGTCGCTGTCTCTATAGCTGTACGGTGGAGGGCCTGTATGAAAGGGGTTTTCCACGGATCGACGACTCTCTCTGGCGGCGAACACCTAGGCGCGCTTGGTGGCCTTCGCCAGAGGTGACGTTAAGAGTCCAGGTGTGGAAAATATATTGAATGTTGTTGTGTTTGTTAGTGGTTTTATTTCAGAGAGACGGCCGCAAAGGGGCTTCGGATAAATAGGTCCATCGTTCGCTTCTGTCTGTATCCGCGGAGCGATCTGGGGGAGCCGGGGCTCACGTTCCTGGGCTGAAGTCTTCCCGAGAGCGCGAGAGCATTAGCAAAGCGGCCGACTGCACGTTGATTTGAACCCGGGGAGCGGTCTAGCCACGATCAAATCATCTCAAAGCGGTCTCCCGTGGCGCAGCTCTCGTGCTCCTGGATTTGAACGCCAGCAGGGATATTTCGGGCTGCAGTAGGTCTCCACCACTCCTGGCGATCGAAACAGTCTGGCGATACCCGGTGTCCCGACCGTCCGACTGACATTATTGGGAAAACCTTGTCGTTTTCAGTCTTCGGGGGAAAAACTTTATATGTTTCCGTCGGGAGGCGCAAAGGGGTCGCGTTCCTGGGCTGGAGTCTTCCCGAGAACGCGAGAGCACTAGCGAAGCGGCCGACTGCACGTTGATTTGAACCCGGGGCGCGGTCTAGCCACGATCAAATCATCCCAAAGCGGTCTCCCGTGGCGCAGCTCTCGTGCTTCTGGATCTGGACGACAGCAGGGATATTTCGGGCTGCAGTAGGTCTCCACCATTCCTGGCGATCGAAACAGTCTGGCGATACCCGGTATCCCGACCGTCCTGAAGGCACCGTCTGGAGGCTGTGTTTTCTTTTAAGTTGATAGTGAGGACTTCCTTTATTTTGTCGAGGGGAAACTTCCATCTCCCTAGGGAGACACTTCCTCCGGTCGTAGAGAGTCTGTATGACTGCAACGCATGCTTGAGGGTCCGTAATTAATATTGCATGCCCGCTTAAACCGACCACCTGTCCGGTGCCTTGCTTTGGCTATCCTGGGACGCTTCTGCCCGCTTACAACCCGCGAGTTTACCACCCCCATTCGTGATACCGTCCGTATAATTCGCGAATATTTCAGTTTCTGCCTCTGGTCTCTAATAAATTGATTAGTTGTCAAATAAGTTAGTTTAAACGTGGGGTATACCGGGAGAATCCCTTGTGTAAATATTTCTTTGTATATATTTTGTAAATATTTCCCCAACAATACTTTTGTAAATGGATTATTTGTTTTATACGGTATTTCATTTAAAGCTTCCCAACCAATCCACCCCAACGTAATAGGTAACATCCTGCTCTCTAATACATAGGCCATAATTAAGGAGTCCTGAGGGACTTCGCCTGAGGACTTAGGTGAACCCTGTCTCCACTGAAGTTTACCCCGGGTCCGTGTAGCTGTAAATAGCAACCGAGGACAGATATATAGTCCTGAGGGAGCGCAGCGTCTTCCTTTAAACCCACGCTGCTGGCGCCTGAGCAAATCCCGTAAAAAAAAGCCGTACTGATAAGGTTATCCCGTGGGAACCTCCCCATATCAGGGAAAGATAACCTTATCCCGATTTGACCCCTCACAATATATATATATATATATATATATATATATATATATATATATATATATATATATATATATATATATATATATATATATATATATATATATATATATATATATATATATATATATATATATATATATATATATATATATATATATATATATATATATTGTGAGGGGTCAAATCGGGATAAGGTTATCTTATATATATATATATATATATATATATATATATATATATATATATATATATATATATATATATATATATATATATATATATTGTGAGGGGTCAAATCGGGATAAGGTTATCTTTCCCTGATATGGGGAGGTTCCCACGGGATAACCTTATCAGTACGGCTTTTTTTTACGGGATTTGCTCAGGCGCCAGCAGCGTGGGTTGGCGCCTGAGCAAATCCCGTAAAAAAAAGCCGTACTGATAAGGTTATCCCGTGGGAACCTCCCCATATCAGGGAAAGATAACCTTATCCCGATTTGACCCCTCACAATATATATATATATATATATATATATATATATATATATATATATATATATATATATATATATATATATATATATATATATATATATATATATATATATATATATATATATATATATATATATTATAAATGCAGCGTGGCGCACCTCTTTGGTAAAGCTTATTTTTTCCGTTGTTAGTCTCAATACAAAAAAAATGTAGTCACAAAAATTATAGACAATTACAGGCAGCATGTTCTAAATATATTTGTGATTTTACTTTTGTACTTTTTTTCAATAGAACACCCTGTATATTTCTTAATGTTTGGCTTCATATTTAATTTTGAGTTTAATTTGTAAAAGTATATTTTAACTACAGTGCTTTTAAGTACACTTGGAGAACCCAATTCACCACAACACATTTTAAAAGACCTGACGATCGCTTCACTAACCAAGTTAGCGTCATCAGAGGATGAAACATTTTAAATACTTAAAAAACTAACATCAACTTATATACCGGATCTCAGGTAAAGAGATCGAACCGAGATGTGACACTAGTCGTAGGCAAATTCCAAAGAACAGGGCCGCGGACGGCCTAGCCTAGCTGTTTTCAATCCGGACCAACGCCGTCGCTGCTATCGGAATCTGCCACAGACAATGCAGCCTCCAAGCCCTAGAGCAGCCCGTCAACGGAGACAGGGGAAGAACGGTCCCCCCCTCGAGAGGACAGGAAGCGCTCGTATACCGCCGATGCGGCCCACCCGAGCCAGACCAGGGGGGCGGAGGACCACCGGACTGCCCCAATCCACGCCAACGCAATCGCTGCGCGTGGACCGCTGACAGACCAGGAATATCCCTACTCCGACTCCCTTATTCGGGATACAGGGGGGGGCTTCCCGGAGGGTCGTTTTTGACTGTAACGGAGAGTGCAATCACTCCAACCGTCCCGATACACTTTTCCTCCGCTCGGCCGCCTCCCCTATGATCCCGGGAGAATCGGAGCCTCAGGACCGTGGCTCCCCAACCACCCAGCGAAGCCCGCGAGCACCGCCAGCGGCGCCCCTGGTGATGATGGCGGGCAGCGACTTTCAGAGAATGCGTCGCACTCCCGAAGGCACCCAGCGCCGTGACGGAGCGTTCAATGTATATATATATATATATATATATATATATATATATATATATATATATATATATATATATATATATATATATATATATATGTATAAACCTATAAATATTGAAACTTACCTTCGATATGTGTTCTAGGGGGCCTAGTTCGCGGTTTGAAGAAATTTTTTCAAAGTTCAAAAGTCGAGATCTCCTCATTAGTGAATTTGTTTGAAATCAAATTAACTAAAAAGGAATAACTTGTTTTACTTTTTATTTAACATTCAATGTTTATAAAATTTGCGCCATTTCTTATATGATATAAAAGAAAAATCAAACATACATTGAGGTTATTATTTACAGAATAAGCTTTGGCAACAATGTATATTATGAATCAATAATCGTTAGCTTGTGTTCTCATTCAATGTATGTACAACATAGATTTCGGGATCCGCCTTGAATATAAATAAGGAATTACCGTTGAATTGTGTTTTATTCCGTTGTCTATGGTATTTGTTGCGCCAACTAAATCAGCTTCCTAGTTCCAACGACACGTGAAACAAAATAATTGCATTAGAGAAGATTTATATTAACGAAACGTTGTTACAAATAATTATTGGGAACGAATGTGAGTTCGGTAAGGCTTAAGGTAATATGCTTAAATATCCGAGATAGATACATTAGTACCGGCGAAAGTTAATATACAAAGGAAGATAATCTTAGATGATAGCAGCTTTTTAGGCGCATTTTACTACATTCCAGTTTCTATTTTTTAAATAATCATGCTTGCTGACGACTTTAAATTAAACTAAAAATTCTGTGTGACGGAAACAGAGGAAATAACGATAAGTAGCCATAGGGAAATGTATACAGTATGTCCCAAACTGGATGGGAATGTATTGCTATCTCCGTTATTATTGGAGATAGGGCGACGGTTAAATTAGCAGTGTATTGTAGAATTTCATGCTCGTTCCAAATATGACTTGTATTTTGCCCTGCCTCTTTTCGTTTTCGAGTTATATTGAAAAAAACAAAATTTGTCGATTTTTTTCTTCAACATCTAAGTAGGCGTTGATCTAACATGTCTAAGACTTGCACATTATCAGGACACCTTTTACAGAGTAATCTTTTTGTGCTATTTTCAATATTGGATTGTCATTTAGTTTTGAGCTACAGGTATTAACGTTTGTTTTTATTACGACAGCCGTACTGGATTTTTGCTCATCTGATAGCTTGTGAAAAGAGCTTTCCAATGATGTACAACAAGCTTGAGAAATCTTGTAATTGCACTGACAATTTTGAGAAAAAGCGTTTTGAGTATAGTAGGCTATGAAATCCAATACCAGAAAACAAATGACAAAAAAGTGTTCAACAAGCAGTAGGCCATGGAGTCTAACAACAGACTTCTACTTTTAACATATCCAAAGCATTCGACCAAGTCTGGCACGCAGCGCTGCTTAATGAACTTCCAGCCTATGGCTCACCACCAAAACTCTGTACCTGTACAGCAAATTTCCTCTCCAACCGGAGCATTCCTGCTGTCGTGAATGGCCATTCCTCTACACTGTATCTAATTAATGCAGGAGTCCCCCAAGGTTCAGCTTTAGCCCCTACTTTGTTTCTTCTCTACATTAATGACCTCCTCTCTAGCACATCCAACTCAGTTTACAGTTATGCAGACGACAGCACCTTCTACTCAAATATACAATATTCTAAGCCTGTCTCTTTAGCCCAATTAGATGAGGATCGCAGACTCATGGAGGGTTCTGTCTCTGCGGATCTCCAAAAAATATTACATTGGGGCAGTAGAACTCTTGTACAATTTAACTCCACCAAATCTCAGTCTTGCTTTCTATCTCATTATAGATACACTAGCCCTAGACCCATCACAATGAACAATCAAGTTATTCAAAGTAATGAGTCCTTTTCACTTGTTGGCATTTCTGTGGATCGAAATATCAATTGGCACGAACGTGTCATATCAATTGCAGAAGCGGCTGCTAAGAAATTAGGTATCATCTTCCGGGCTCGCAAATACTTTTCACCACCTAATCTCTATACCTTATACACTTCACAAATAAGGCCAAACCTCGATTAGTGCTCCCACATATGAGGTGCCGCTGTCGCTTTTACACTCGCTATCCTGCACTCCATTCAGAAGAGAGTTACGTCTCATCGGTGACCCTACCCTCACCCAAAGGCTGCCATCCCTTGCCCACTGACGTGCTGTTGGTGACCTCTCTCTTTTTGATATATATCTGCACGGGCACTGCTCAGAGGAGATTTCTTCCATAGTTCCTCCACCTGCTGCCCCCAACAGATCTACCAGGGGAACAGAGCGAATGCATCCTTTTACTGTCCAGGTCACCAGACATTGAACATCTTGTTATGCCCGCTCTTTTGCGCCAAGGACTTCCAAGTTGTGGAATTCCTTGCCGGCACATGTTATTCCTTCTCCTCCGAAGCTCGAAACCTTCAAGGCCAGAATTAACAAGTTTCCACTTTTCTCCTTGTCTTTACCCACGGTACGATAGTATTTAGGCTGTAAGCCTTCGGGGTGTGTTGTTTAAATATAAAAAAGTCGATGTGTGATTCCCGGATCAAATAAAAATATAATGTACCTAAGCCTTTGTGTGGTGGAATCCGACTGCCAACTATCATGTTTTATTTTAAAAAGTTTTTGAGAAAAATGATTAGATAAATGCAAAGATTTCACACTATTCCAATATTCTATTAAAACCCGTTTTATGGGTTGCCTGAATTTTGTTTCACTGATTAGTGAAACATCCTGTGTTTTCAGACGAAAATATAGCAATTTTGTATACTGATTTGAATGCGTTTCGAAAACTTCTGAAAAAGCTTATTCTTAAAAAAAATTGAATTTAGCATTAGTAGGTAGTTATCAAAAAAGCGTTAGAGTTACAAGGTAACGTAGAGGAAAAGTCTGTGGCTAAAGCAACACGTTGCTTCTGAAAGCCCTGAAATTCCCATAGCGACATTTTTTTAGAATCACGCACGAATTGGAATGTCATTAGTATTCAAAACTAGTAAGTTCACATGCCCATATCCTCACGTTCCATATCGTTATGCTTTTTCTGCCAATATAGGTAGCTTTCCTGAGCCTGATATATTAACCTATCTCTGCTATATATTTCCTTTCAATTATCTTGCAGGTTTAACTAAGGCATATACAGTGTGTCCCAGACTGGATGGGAATGTATTGCTATCTCTGTTATCAGTAGAGAGAGGGAGACGGTTAAATTAGCAATATTTTGTAGAATTGCATGCTCATTCCAAATATGACTTGTATTTTACACTGCCTCTTTCCATTTTCGAGTTATTTTGAAAAAAACAAAAATTGTCGATTTATTTTTTCTTCGATATATAAGTAGACGTTCTTCTGACATGTCTAAGATTTGCACATTATCAGGACACTTTTTACAGCGTAATCTTTTTGTGCTATTCTCAACTTTGGATTGTCATTTGTTTTTGAGCTACAGGTATAAACGTTGTTTTTATTATGGCAGCCATATTGGATTTTTCGCTTATGTGATAGCCTCTGAAAAGAGCTTTCCAATGATGTACAACATGCTTCAGAAATCTTGTAATTGCACTGACAATTTTGAGAAAAACGGTTTGGGGATAGTAGGCTATGAAATCCAATACCAGAAAACAAATGACAAAGAAATGTTCAAAAAGCAGTAATCCATGGAGTCTTACAATAGATTTCTACTTCTAACATAATTTTCCGTAATGATTGACGATAAACAAATATTGTGATTTAATTTTAAATACTTAATTAGGTGATAATGCTGGCTAATATTATGTGAAACAAACGAAACCCGGCAATAACAAATAGAAACTTAAACTCCACAAAACAACACACTTAGAAACGGAACTAAACAAATAATAAAATAGAAAGTTAAAAATACACTAAATAGAAAATTGTTCAATATGACCACCGTTTTGCTCAATGCACTTGATACACCTTTTTGAAACATGCCTGCAAACTCTGGTGAGGGTGTTTTGGTTAATATGATTTATAGCTTCCGTGATTCTGTTTCGTAATTCACTGATATTTTGTGGTGGATCGAATTTAAACAGACCATTCTTCAAAGTACCCCAAAAATAAAAATCCATGAGTGTTATACCAGGACTTCGAGCACACAAATGAACCGGCCTATTGTTACAAATGACACGATTATGAAAATTTTGGTACAAAAATTCTTTGACGATCCTAGCATTGTGTGCTGGACAACCGTCTTGTTGGTACCAAAACTCGTATAACTTATCACGAACTCTTCTAATTGTAGGTAAGATAGCATTTCTCAATAGATTAAGATACCTTTCCCCAGTTAAATTATTTAAAAAAAACGGACCAACAATGAAGTTACCTGAATTTTTTAAAATTAACTGTCTAATCTACAAATTAAAATAACAGTTTTTTACCTAATAAACCACATCAAAAATTAATACCAAATCTGTCTTGCAATCGTCTTTCTTTGTTTAGATGGGGATTTTCATTTGCCCAATAATGCCTGTTATGGCGATTTTACACACCACAATTTGTAAATCTGGATTAATCAGTCCATATTATTTGCAAATGAAAATGTTCATCTTGCTGACATTGTCCTTGATACCATCTGCAGAATTGAAGTCGCTTAGGGTAATCGTCAACATTTGCGCCTTGTACGATTGTAGGTTTATATGGATGGTAATGACTTTGTTTTAATACACGGTGTACCGTACTTTTTGAAACGTCAATTTGTTCACCATAAAACCGAACAGGTTGCGGGGGCTTTTCGTTTGAAACCTGTAAGACGGCATTATTTCATTTCTAGGCAGTGGTAGTTTCTTTGCGTGGAAGCTACCGTCGTTCAATAGATTGGTCACTATCCTGCGAAATATTTTGGTGTTTGGTTGTCGTCTTTCTGGGTAGTTGTTTTGATGTAAATTTGCAGCTGCTTCAGTATTTCGGTTAGAACGAACATAACATTCCAACATGTCAAAATATTCTTCATTACGGAACATATTGTTGAATAATACTTAAGATAAACAGGAAACAAACTATTTAGTACAAAATTTTAAGCAACGTGTTAAATACACCTCAAATTGTTCAGATAATTAAGAATAACAGTAATCTTAATTTTCGCGATAGCGTTATATCCATAGCAACCTTTCTTCTGTTGTTTTTCAGTTGACTTACGTTTAAAAATCAAACAATTTTCAAAGGCGTCTTCGTAAATCATTAATCTGCTTTTTATTAAGTTCTGTTAGTAAATTTAGTTATTTACTAGGTTTACATATTTTATTAAATTATAACAATGTTTTAGGATAATGTTGTAATGTAAAATATAATATAAAATCAAGTTAATTGGCACCCTAAACCTCGGAGCATTTTGGAAAAGCATATAATTATATATATATATATATATATATATATATATATATATATATATATATATATATATATATATATATATATATATATATATATATATATATATATATATAATTATATGCTTTTCCAAAATGCTCCGATTTTTCATTGAAAAAAGATTGTTGTTAGTATTGGCAAACTTTTCTCTATCCCTTAATATCGTCAATGTCTAAACCATTAGTGATTTAATTACAGTTTATTTTCGGTAATGTGTTATTGAATACGAAAAAAGTTTAAGACATAAATTCAGTCAAGTAAATTTTCTGGGTAAACCAAATAAATGTTCGCGTAGTTTAGGTATAGGCGTGTAGGCAAATGGTAGTCGGACTTATATTATTTTGCTGGAAAAGTGTCCTCTAAGGTTTATCTCTGTTCTCGAAAACATTAGGTCATATCGAATTGACTGGGATACGTTATATCAACAAGTAGAAAAGCCTGACAAAGTGTATCGACGTACTTACCTGAGTGCCCCATTGAAAAGGCTCGCCATAAACAATCCTAGTATGCCAGGTAAGTAGCTAAAGCGATCTTCTACATAAAATGGAAGTATCTCGTCGTATTTCTCAATGAAGCCGGCCGATCTGGGATCACAAGATGCATAAGCGGCGTAAACGACCATTCCCACGATCCAAGATAAACTGAACAAAACTGTGATTACTGGTATATTAAACATCAAAGTCCTGGAAGAAAAGAGAATTTCCATCATCAGAAAGGAACTCGCCGCATCATTTTCATTCTCTACTACTTACTTTGTAACTTTCTTTTGTGAGTCCATACTACAATAGCGCTGAACAAAGTTCTGCTGGCAGCCGAAAATTGAAAGAGACATGAAGAGTTGACCAATCAGTGCAGATGTTGTTGTCACTCTCACGCTCGGATCCAGGTCAAAGCTGAAATTAAAAATGACACATGTGACTTTTGATAAGGCTGAATGGGAAACATTTTAATTTCAATATTATTCTCAGAAGCTGCATTTCAAACTCGAAAAAGCAGATGTTACGGTAGTTAAAAATCATTATTAACACATCCTTCTTTAGTGAATTTTCGTGGAAAAAAATCACTAATGAGTCGATCGCGACTTTTAAATTTTGAAAAAAATGCCTTCAAGTGAGCACAAACTAGATAGTCATATTGCGCAATAAATGTCAGAGGTGTCTACATCACCTCAATTTTTTCAAATTAACCCACAGGGAAATTTTCTCAGGAATTGATTATATCTCAACCGGTTGTCACTATCGTCACGCTATTTCTCCTCTAACGTCATGTATTCTATAGATAACTAGACTATAGAGTGAGGACAGCCAAATTTAGTACGCGTGGTTATATTATAAAAGGTGGACCATGTGCCAAAATTCAGGTCTGTAAATTAAAAGGCCAAAAAGTTATAGGCATTTAAAGAAAACAAATTGATTTTTTTTTCAAAACGTCAAAGTCGCGATTTAAAATGTCCAACTTGGCAACATTTAGGCAAAGAACCTGAAACGAATACGAATTATGTAAAGAAAATATCGCAAGAAGGATATTTTACAAACCCTTAAGTTTCAACTTCAACCGTTATTGTCCTTCAATTGACTGAAATATTTCCAGAAAATTCATTTCAAACAGACCTGTTTCCCCTTGGCTGTAGTCTTAGTTTATCGATTAACGGTCTATTTTTCGTAGAAAAAAATCGTTAACGAGGTGACCGCGACCCTTGAATTTTAAAAATATTACTTCAAATGATTCAAAACTAGGCCTCTTAGAATCCAAATCAGGTTAACTACATTTTTTACTTTCTTTTTCCTAAAATATGGAAATCTGAATTTTGGTCCATAGTTTCCTTTTAATGTCGTAAATTTGCGTCCAAAATTTGATTACCATAGCATTATTTTTGGAGATAATTTTTTTCCAAAAGAAAACCCAGAACACTCCCGGAACACCTGGTTCGATTTTCTGGCTAACGTACTTATCCAAGCCACTTAGAGACGGAAGGTACATACCAAATTTTATCAAAATTAGTTCATTCTTTTTTGAGTTATCGGTGTGATACATACATACATATTACATACATATTTTAACAATCACAGGGTGCGCGACTTTTGAATTTTGAGATGTTTATATATATATATATATATATATATATATATATATATATATATATATATATATATATATATATATATATATATATATGGATGTATATATATATATATATATATATATATATATATATATATATATATATAAATTGGAACTGACCCCAGATATGGGTTCTAGGAGTCCTAGTTCGCGCTCATTTGGAAAATTTTAATTAGAACGTCAGTCCCCATTATTTTTTCTAAGAAAATTCACTAATAAATAAATGAGTAATTACTTTTACCAAAATGTCATTCTTTTAATGTCACTGTTATAGTCACGAATATGTAATTAATTAAAAACGTTGCAATGTAATAAAAAGACCGGAAGTCTCTAGGTGGTGCAGAATATATATATATATATATATATATATATATATATATATATATATATATATATATATATATATATATATATATATACATATATAGTCTCGTCAATAGTGAATTCTTTCTCTGAAACTTCACTACAAACACCAAACATATTTTTTTCACTATTTTAGAAAGCAAAATTGCGCAGTAATGAGCTAATCTTTAAAAAAATCTGTATAAATAAGGAGTTCATTTAAAAGAGAGTTAATTTAGGGGATACTTCCCATCAACAAGAGTGATTTACGCAAACTACCAGCGCCCGAGAAATCCCTGTAATGGCACGAGGTAAAAAATTCGCTGCTCCTCCTGATTTGGTTACAAATAACAGCCAGAAATTACAAGCGTTACAATGGCGAAAGTCGTCATGTCTGAATTTACTGTTTCTAAGTTTTAATTATTTTAATTTTGTCGTTGAATCGTCGAGTTTTAAAAGTGCTGCGTGTTACAACTGTGCCCGCTCCTTTAATAAAGTTCCCGGAAAGTTGACGGCTCGAACTGAAGTTTAATGAAGACTCATTTTAATAACGGATTAGAATATTATTGTACCCGCCCAGTTGGTGATATTTGTGACGATAAATTAAAAGGAATTATTATGTTCTTCATTCTTAGGAGCTAAAAGTTTCCTTAAGAGTCCCGCTGCGAGGAATTTACACAATAATGTTCCGATTATTAAACAGTGAACATCTGTCGCATATCTTATGGCCAGAAATCAATTCCGTGCTTTATCAGAAATTATTTGCTCGATTGTTGTGTTTCCCTTTTTTTACGCCGATTCCGCTCTTTAAGGTTTAATGAATCTATTAAATTTCTCTTAGGCTTGTTTTGTCGATGGTGAGTTTTATGTCTCAGGCTAGCTTAAAAATAAACCCCTCATAAAATTAATTTTTCTTAACAACGAGCTTAAATGATATTCTCCATTTTAGTATGTTTTAAAGCGAATTTTATTTGGGAGTTAATTTTCAGAATATAAGACTAAAAAGTAGCTTAAATTAAAACAGTGAGCTCAGGTTTTACGCAGGGGTAGTAATTCTTATTAATAAAACGATTGAATTTAAATTGGCACCATGTAGCTGGATGTAAAAACTGAGACATGCATCTAAGGCCCCTTTAACCAGATTTATTTTAGTGTCTAGAGTTTTGAGATATTTTTATTGTGAGAGGTGGGGTCAGGCGAAGACTACACCAATTACGTTGAAAACTTAAATTGCACTCAAAAAATCATTAATAAATGTGTGCTTTTGTTTCTTTAACGTCGGTCTATTTCCGCGCCAATCACCGACGCTAGGTATAACGGTTATGTTTTACTGATTACTGCAACTCTCTTGCTGACAGAGCGAGAACCTCAAGAGTAGCTTAAATAAGAAAAGGTGGCTTCATTATTGAACAGCAATTCAAGTTTTGTTTTGAAAAGATTTGTTGAAAATTTGCTGTTGATAATTTTTCCATCGTAGCACTCTTACTGCCTTCCCTTTATTTACATCAAGTAATAAATATGATGAAATATTTAGCTAAGACAAATTTTACGGCAGTTTCCTAGTAAATATTCAGCCTGTTTAGGAATTAAAACAATAGGGTCTCTCTTAAAAAGAAAATCTATAAATATCGATTTATATATTTCAATCGTAGTTGTCTGATAAATACCCGCATCAGGCAAGGTAATTTCCCGAAGATTTTAAAAGACATCAGGGGAACATACCTAGAGAACAAGACGGTTGCTGCTTTAAAAAAATTGTATTGTATTGTACCTAATGAGTGTGCTGAATAAACTCGTTTCCGTCCAATAGACGAAATTTGCCTAACCGATCGATAAACTATTTTTCGCGTAATTTGACTCCTACCCTGTTCAAGAAATGTGGCAGTTGCAACTCTGATCCAATCAGATTCAAACACGCGCTACAGACATTGTAGGGGAAGTTTGTCAAACAAAACCAGTCGAGAGCGATCATCAACGGTGAGACGCTCTCGGACAGGCTAATAAAGTGCAGCGTCTTCATGGCATGTATACTTCGTGTAACTATTGTGCGATGTGCTACAAATAGTTTGAGTTAAGTGAGTGATTGTTACGACCCGTTTAAAATGATTAAACGGTAAGTTTTTAATAATTTTTTAAATGCAGCGGCAGGTTGCTAATGGCATTATTTGTTGTAATTGCAGGGTTCACCTTCACCCCCGTTCACTCCTCCGCGTACACACTTATTTCACGTCTCAGATTCTAGTTCTTGTCGTTACGTTATTATCTTAGCATTATCTTTGTTTTTGTGTACTATGCCGGTATGCTTTTACCGTCACCCCCATCACGCTTCTCTATGGGTTGACACTTCAGATTCGTGTGTAGGGCTCTCCATTCTTACGTCAAAGCCTTTAACCACTTCTCACTGTATCCGGTGAAATAAACATTGGCAGGTGAAATCCACTTATAGCTTTCTTACAACTGAATTGACCTTGCCGATGAAGGCGCTCTGTGCTTGTTCTCTTGTGAACAATTAACCTTCTGTGGTATCGAGTAGATTTAGATCCAGGTGAAATTTGTTACGATATATCAACCACGGGTTGATACCTAATAAATACGCTCGCTTGTCGGATAGAAGGCTGAACCGGTAGACAGGGAGCAGCTTCACCGCAGGATATTGAAAATTTTGCCAAATTCCTTCATTTCTTGTAAGGAGTGTGAAAATATTTATGTGCACAACATCGCATGGTACTACCATAACAATTGAATAGGCTAATCCAGCAGTAGCGCGCGTACCCACATGTCATTGGTTATCCCTCAAGAAAAAAACGGGTAAGCCAATGATATTATTATTTTTATTTTTTATTTTTTGAATCTTACTTTCATTCGTAAACAAAATGACTTTCTTGAAAATTTTCTGTACGACGCTTATTTTACGAGTAAGCAATGAATCAGGTAAGTGTTTTATAGCACAGTTCATGATTTTTAACCAGTCGTTGTTTGGTAGAAAATCGTAATGATACACTTTTATGCCTCCATTGGCCCGAATACACGCACGACATCTTTTTAATATGGAAAATTTAATGTCTTGATAGTTTTTTGTACGACGATTATCATTGTTGTATTTTAGTAAGTAGTAGTCTGGTTTGCCAAAGTTGTCATTAAGTGTCACTTGACGTTTAGGTTAACAAGTTATTATTTTGAATAGGTGTAAGTGGTAAACTTTATAAAATTGCACAATTTTCTACTCTTTTACTTCTTATAATGGAGTATACCACAGAAGAGTATGCAGATATAATTTTTATCTACGGATGTGCTGATGGAAATGCTCTAGCTGCTTGTCGGGAATATCAACGTAGGTTTCCCACTCGCCGTCAACCTACACCAAGGGTTTTTTCTAGATCGTTTTCAAGACTTCGGCAGTGCGGTATTGGACAACGTCCTGACGCTAGAGCTAATGGTAGAAGGCAATATCAACTTGAAGACGAAGAGAGAGTGGTGAATGCAGTGATGGATCAACCTTCTGCAAGTACTCGGAGGATTGCCACGCAGTTACAATATTTTCAAAGCTTTGTTTGGAGAACTTTACATCGAGAAGCCCTACATCCATATCATCGACAGAATGTTCATTGCCTTCTACCTGGAGATAATGTGCATCGACGAGTCTTTTGTGAATGGATGTTGGAAAAGAACAATCAAGATATCATATTCCCTAATCTAATCTTCCGGTCTGACGAATCAACATTTACAAGAAATGGTATTTATAATTCTCATAATGAGCATGTCTGGTCATTGGAAAATCCACATGCAACAAGGACTCGCCCATTTCAACATAGATTTTCCATTAATTTATGGTGTGGTATTTTTAACGGCTCACTGTTCATGGAAGTTCTGCCACAACGTTTAAATGGATCTTAGTACTTAGCGCTCCTAGAAAACCGCATAGAAATCATTATAGATGACATTCCACTAGCAACAAGAGGTATAATGTGGTACCAGCATGACGATGCACCAGCGCATCATAGTCGAAACGTTGTTACATGGCTACATGAACATAATAATGAAAGATGGATTGGCAGAACTGGACCAATACATTAGCCTGCAAGATCACCGGACTTAAACCCACTTGACTTCTAGCTTTGGGATGATTTTAAGTGACTGGTCTACAGTGAACAAATAAATACACCAGAACAGCTACAACAACTGATAAATAATGCTTTTCGTCATATTCAAGCAACAATGAATCCTCAAGACATTAAATTTTCCATATTAAAAAGATGTCGTGCGTGTATTCAGGCCAATAGAGGCATTTTTGAACATTTATTGTAATAAATAAATTACTATAAGCCTGATAAAAGTGAATCATTGCGATTTTCTACCAAACAACGACTGGTTAAAAATCAAGAACTGTGCTCTAAAACACATACCTGATTTATTGCTTACTCGTAAAATAAGCGTCGTACAGAAAATTATCAAGAGTCATTTTGTTCGCGAATCAAAGTAAGATTCAAAAAATTAAAAATTCTTGAGGGATAACCAATGACATGTGAGTACGCGCTCCACTGCTGGATTAGCCGATTCAATTGTTATGGTAGAATACGCGCCTTACATAGCAGCCTACACATGCGAAGTTTCAGCAAAATATATGTGCTACTTTTTAAAAAATTGGGAAATTTTATTTCTTGAAATTCTACTTCCTGTATCTTTTTAAGGAAGCATTATAGGAAAAATTTTTGTAGGACATACCCTCTCTAAAATTGTTCAAAGAACATGGGGTTTTATTTTTGGTCACCACTTATGAATCACCCTGTATATATATATATATATATATATATATATATATATATATATATATATATATATATATATATATATATATATATATATATATATATAATTGACAAAAATAGAAATTATGTAAACATAAAAAATGTGAAACCTGGCCTGAGGGGTTCTAGGAGTCCTAGTTTCCAGGCATATAATGTTACGTAATTGTTTTATGCGCTTATGGTTCTAAAAGCAAACTGTGTAAGAATATAGTCTTTTATCTACTGTGCCAGTACTGTACTAAGTACTGACAAACAACTGACTAGAAGTTCTTCCAAGGTCGAAGTAAATAACTAAGGCATAAATTAGGTAGTAGTGTTAATCTTACTTTAGGAACTCAAGACGGCCATCTTCCTTGTTCTTGTGGAACACTTCTCCGAATCCTCCGAATTCAATGCATCCTTGAAAGATGATTGCAAGGCTCACTGCGATCATCGTTAATCCTTGCATAACGTCTGCGAGAATTGCTGCTTTCAAGCCTCCCTGGAAATGAAAACAAAATGAGACTTGGAAATGAGCTCATACACTTAATCGTCGCCATTTGCGCATCAGGCACATTTGCCTGATTTAAAACAACAACAATTTTTGTCTCCGTGTCGGAAATACAAGTGAAAGCCTGACGAAAATGGAAGCGAAACATTATTAAGGTTGGTTCATTTAAACGTAATGGCGCCGATAAACATGAATAGCGCAAGGGATTTATTCGTTACAAAGGTTGTACTACTGAATAAGAAATAAGGAACAAAATGAACGCTAAAGGTTGGTTTTATCATTTTGTTTTTAATAAGCAAAGATTGTTGATATTTCGCTTTTAATATGCAGGCAGTCAGGTAGACTTAAAGACAAGCGCATGTAAATGTTAAATTAATATTTGTTCCCTGCCAATAATGTCTTTAGAACCGTCTTTGATTATAAATTTTTACATGACTTTTAGAAATGCTATGATCGCTGAAATTAAAACTCAATATAAAGAGCTTTCTGTAAATATAATTACAATACTGCGTTTTATATTTGAAAATATTGAAGCGGAACAAATATTAATTTTTTAAAGCTTTTAAATTAAAAAATAAAAGTCTGGACATAACAAGTGCGTTATGGAACTGAGTTTTCATAAACATGTTTTTAATCACTCTGATTACCGGTATAGGCTATGTAGTAGAAACAATGTACTATGTTTTATCAAAATTACTTATTGTTTGAAAATGTACAAAAATTTTCCGAAACTAAACTTAAATGTTGGTTTCCCAGCCAAACAAACCTTACCCTAATAGCATGAGTTATGAAATTTGAAGGATTCGATAAAAATTCGCTAGCAACACGCACTTACAGCGTCCAGATTTTTTTTTACAAACATGCATCATATTTCGATAAAAAAAATGCAAAAATGCTCAACGACTTTGTTCTTCGAAAATTTGAAAAAAATTATAAACCGTTTAACCATAAACTTCACTAAACCTACAGCGAAAGCTTCAATTTAACTAAACCGATAGCCAAAGCATCAGAGAAAGGGTCTATTTGAAATGAATTTTCTGTAAGTATTTTAGAAAAATAAAGGGCATTGACTGCTGAAGATGAAACATAATGGTTCGCAGAACACTTTTCTTGCAATATTTTCTTTTCACAATCCGTATTTGTTTCACGTTATTTGCCTAAACATTCCCAATTTTGACGTTTCAAATCGCGACTTTGATTTTTCAAGGAAAACTATATTATTTTAACTGCTCATAACTTTTTTGTCTTTAAACTTAGAGACCTAAATTTTGGTACGTGGTTCACTATTTATAATGCAAATACGTGTACCAAATTTGGTTGTCCTTACTTCCAGGGATATAAGTTTTTTTAGAAAGAAAACACAAAAATTTCCTGGAAAACCTGCGCCTATTTTCCTGGCTAACAAGCTTATCCAAGCCACTTGCAAAGGGAAGGTAGTTATCAAATTTGATCAAGATCGGCCCATTATCTTTTGAGTTATCAGTGTGACATATATATATATATATATATATATATATATATATATATATATATATATATATATATATATATATATATATATATATATATATATATAGAGAGAGAGAGAGAGACAGAGAGAGAGATAGTATTATATATTCGCTTATTAATTATACATCGTGCAATACAAAGAAGCGAAGAATGTACTTGCATACAACACAATTTATAGCATAGATGTAATGTCCAAATATAGTTAAATGTCAAATAATATTCACTTGCACACGGTCAATTATGTAAAATTTTATCTTTTCTCTCACACACACACACACAGACACACAGATATATATATATATATATATATATATATATATATATATATATATATATATATATATATATATATATACAAACATATAGAAATTCAAACTGACCCCCCGATATATGTTCTAGGGGGCCTAAATAGTGCTTATTTAAAGATTTTTTTTTAAAATTCAAAAATTGGGATCTCCTTTTTTTTTAATTCTCTAAAACTGAAGTGTAATATCCAATATGAATGTATGAACCCATCCGTATACATAGATATGTTCGACCAGTAATATGTGTTTTACATTGAGATAAATATATTACACGTCACACTGGGAATCAATCCTACTGTATAATTAGACGACCGTCTCGCGACAGTAAAGTTTTTTGTTGTTTTAACAAAATAAAAGACCTCCCTAACGTGATGTCACAAAAAAATCCTACCAACTGACTTTTCTGACCTGCCCTGACATCTGTTCGCCTAATTAAAAGCTAAAAGGAGAAGGAAAATCAACCCTGCCAAATATCAAGGTTGTGTGAGCACAATGAACTTTCCCTTTCAATTTTAACTTCTTGTAGCTTTTAGTTAGGCAAACTGATGTCAGGGCAGATCAGGAAGGTCAGTTCGGAGGATTGTGTGTACACAGCACAGTCAGGGAGGTCTTTTATTTCGTTAAAACGACAACAAACTCATCAAAGTTTTTACTGTCGCGAGACGCTCGTCTAATTAGAAGAAAGCAATGTTTGATCTATTAATTACATAATATACATACATTTTATCTTTCTGCTCTCCTTGTTTATATGCACTTTAAAACAATGCCAAATCTCACCCTGCTTCATGCACTTTAAAACAATGCCAAATTTCACCCTGCTTCGTGCGCGCAATGTGCTCAACAAGGGGTAGGTTCAAAGTTTTTCTTCATGTATTATAACCTTGTAGTTAAAACCACAGCTAAAGCATTAGAAAAAGGGTGTATTTGAAATTCATTTTTTGCAAATATTTAAGTAAAATGGAGGATAATGGTGGCTGAAGCTGAAACTTAAGGCTTTATAGAACACAACTCTTACAAATTTTCTGCTACATCGCCCGTAATGTTACTTTCAAGTTCTTTCTTAGAACATGTCAATTTTGACGTTTTGAGTTGCGAATTTTTGACGTTTTGAATTGCGAATTTTTGACGTTTTAAGAAGACAAACTATAATGCTTATAACTTCTTTTGCTTTCAATGCAGGGATCCAAATTTTGGTACATGGCTTTATTTTTATGTCATTTGCCAGCGTGCCAAATTTAGTTATATTAGTAAAAATTTTCCGAAAGAAAACACATAATTTTCCGTGAAAACTAGCCCGATTTCCCTGGCTAACTATATATATACACACACACACATATATATATATATATATATATATATATATATATATATATATATATATATATATATATATATATATATATATATATATATATATACATATAAAGGCTGAAACTGACCTCGGATTTGGGTTCCAGGGGTCCTAAATAGCGCTCATTTGAAGAATTTTTTTTAAATTAAAAAGTCCCGCCCTCCTCATTAGTGATTTTTTAAAAGAAAATTCACCAGAAAGTGCTGCAAATTGAATCATATCTTCCACATAGCTGTGACAGTTCACTTTCCTCAGAAACACATTCTCATAATATAAATTTAGGATCCATGACTTGACCACAAAGAAAATTTTCATATTCCTGTACCCATAAACTTCTGAAACGTTATATTACTAGATTTTTAACGAAAAAAGTGTTAATTTTCCCCAAATCATCCCTCATTTATCCCTACCCTCTGAAACGATGTTACTAAAAACCAATTCGGAGCGTTCCTTTGTCGGGCGCTAACTGGATACCAAATTTAAAGATGATATCTCAATTCGTTCTGAGTTATTGCCCCTACTAACAGACCGACAGATCGACCGACCGACAGACAAAGAAATTTTGTTCCAGAATAAAATTTTCTTTATACTTTGAGACTTTTACGCCGTTCTGGCAAGAAGAAAAATTCAAAATTTCCCTCACCGAGATTCCACGTCCCCACAGATTCAACCGCTAAGTTAGTTTAAGCACAGAATACCAGCTGCTTGATAAAATTGAAAGTTCTCTAATAAACCAACGCTAAAACGTTATATTACACGAGTTTTAACGAAAAAATATCAACTTTCAGCAATTCATCCACTACCCCCTGTAGCGATTTTACCCAAAAACAATCCGAACAGCTCATTTGTCGGGTGCTAACGGCGCACTTAATTTGAAGACTATATCTCAATTTGTCCTAAAGTTATCGTCGCTACTAACAGACATACCGACCGACAGAACGACAAACGAAAAAAAATCGTTCGAGAATGATGTTTTTCATAGGTTTTGAGACTTTTTACGCCGTTCTAACAACAAAAAAATCAAAATTTTTGTCAGCGATCTTCCACCCACACACATTCAACACCTAATTTATCGTGGCTACAAAAAGACAGACATACAGACCAACATACCTACAGACCGACAAACTGACAGAGCGACAAACTGACAGACCGACAGGTAAAAAAAATCATGTGTATGCATGCTTTGATACGTTTTACGACATTTAAGCGAAAAAAAATTTGAAATTTTTGTCGCCGATGCGACACTTCACACATTGTGACGGTATGGAAGTAATACAGGACGCCTTCTTTGTTAAGAATTAATCAAGCTATTCACAATAGATTCTAAAATGGGCATATCCTTGTAAGGAAAAAAGTAACACGTGAAACAATTTCTAGATGTGGCTTTTTCGACCCCGTACAACCTTACGGGAGAACCAACAAATTGTTCAGTGTGTGTTTTTTCGAAAGCAGGCAACATGTATTTAATTTCATTTCTGTCACTGCTCTCATAGTTGGGAAAAAAATTAAAACTACTTTTTGGCACCCAGTTCAAGCTGCTTTATATTTATAGCAGAGGGGTTAATGAGGTTTTTTATATAAAAGACCCGCTTAAATTTTCAACAAGGAATCACCACCTGCATTTTTTCTTGCTTATTTGCTTACACCCTATATATAAATAAAGAAATCTGATGACTATTGCCCTTTCGTTTAAAATTCTGTTACATCACGACGGATTGTTTCGGTAGAGTGGTGCCACGAATTTTGACGTTATTCTACGTATTTAGAGAAACGACCGAACTCAACTCGACTTAACTGTAAAGTCAACCCAACTGCCTTTCTGGCCTGGAGGATCCCCTTCTATATTTTACAAAACACTTATCCTTATCCAGTTCTACAAGCTTTGAGTTATTTGTCCAACTTACTTATGCTAGTAAATTTTAAAATATAAAAGTTTGTAAAATTAGTATTCTCATACGGTTTTATCACCGCGATAACATTCTGGTGTTTAGTTTTATTTGCATTTTTACATAATAACTATATTTTTATAAAACGTTTCGTCAACATACAGGTATCTCTGGAATTTCATCCAGCCAAGATAACACAGTGGGGAAAAATTGTCAGAAATTCAGAATAACGCAAAATAAATTTTATTATTATAACAAAACTGGAGTTTCGTCAACTCCTTAAGAGAATACAAATAGAGCATCTTTAAGAGTTCCTTTTAGGAGATATAATAGTACACAGATGGACCATCTCGAATGTGCAAAGAAAATATATCTTGTAAATTTTAGGCCTTCATAGCCGGAGTTACTTGAAATAGTAAATTGCAGACTATTTTGCTGTGGTTAAACTCACTACGTGAAAGGCTAGATGCATTCTCGCAACAATTATAACCGTAGACCGGTTTCGCTATCATTAGAGCTCTTCAGTACGGCATACTAATTGTAGCAAAAATGCGAATTGCTACAGGTGTCAGCAACCATAGCTGCCGACCTCTTTAGTACCCTGACTGAAAGTGAACAGTTATCGCTCTTATAACCGTCTTTGTACCCGTGGATGATGCACTATCCTGAACTGATCCATTTGAGGTTGATGACGTACGCGAACTAGGCAGCGACGTCGTTGCAGATGACGCTATTAATTATTCCAATGGTCTGCACGGTAGCATGCTGGTAATGCCTCTGTAGTTCTTTCTGTTGCTAATTGCATGTAATGCGATTTATTGGAAAGCTGTCAACTCGGTTGACATTGTCGGAATATCTCTGTTTTCCAAGCACCTTATCATCGATTTGCTGGTAATGTTTCTTTAATCTGACGTCGACCAATTTTTTTCAAGATAAAGCTCTATGGCTTTTCAAAATAGCGTGATCAGCTTAGGCCGACTTTTCAGGTTCTAGCAAGCGCAGATGTTATTGATGCTCCAGCCCCTTTATATTTGTGGTGTTTGTTGTTTGCGCTGTGTATACATTTCCACAGTCCTATGGTATCGGATATATTTCTGACGTGTTAAAAGGGTTCACTGCTTTCATTACTGATCCAATAATCGACCTTTGTTGTGGGCAGAAAGATGGTCCCAACAACCTTGTTTTCAGTAGTTTTATTTGTCGTTCCTTGCGTATATGATATGCACCAAACAGGGTGGAATGGGGTTCTACTTTTCAAGCTCGTTGCGTGGTTGCCAGACGTATAGCGAACGATAGAAGATCACTTCTTGAGTAACTGGACTGAAATTGGGTTGACGTTTTAATCTAACTATCAAAGAAGCCATTAGATATGGTTGGAAAAAATTCTAGAAATCCTCTATTAAAACTTAACTACAGGAAAAGAACTCAGAAACCATTTAGCATCCCGAGATTGTGTCTTTACCTATTTTCATTCTGTTTATTAAGATTTTTAAACTCTGTGACGGTTCTAAATATCACCTGCAAATTTTTGTAAATTATAATTTCAATTTTATTAATTTATTGAATAAAAGTTGACACGGACTATAAGTACAGGGTGGAACATAATGGAGGGGCGTTTTTAAAATAACAATAACTCCGCTGTTTTGAATTAAAAAAAATGTATTTAAAAAAAAATTGAAGTATACATATTACCATTTAACAACTAAAATGTAAAATTATGTTTTGAAAATAATGTCAGGCAGATGACGACCGTTTTAGGCAATGCACTGCTGTAGTCGTTCTTTAAAGTTCCGCATCACCCTCGCACACAAGTCGATGTCAATTGCCCTAATTTGTGCTGTGATTGCTTCTTTCAACTCTTGCAGATTTCGAGGCTTATCGGCATAAACTTTTGCTTTTAGGTATCCCCATAATAAATAATCAGCCGCTGAGAGATTAGGGGAACGAGGGGGCACATCACCGAAGCGGGAGATTACGTGTCCAGGGAAAATGCGATGCACAACTTCCATGGAGGCTCTGGCTGTATGTGCCGTGGCACCGTCTTGTTGAAATCAAACATTTCTTGTATCGATTCCTGGTCGTCGCAATTCTGGGATGAAAAAGTTTTCTAACATAGCAATGTACCTCACGGAGTTTACAGTTGCGGTTGCTCCTTGTGCATCCTCGAAGAAATAAGGGCCGATTACTCCAAGACGGCTCACGGCACACCAAACGGTGACTTTTTCACTGTGAAGTGAGCGTTGATGCAGTTCACGGGGGTTTTCTGCTGCCCAATATCGGCAGTTCTGCTTGTTAACAGAACCGCACAAATAAAAATGAGCCTCATCGCTCATCATTATCACAGGTTCATTTTTATCCGCAAAAATCATTTGCATTCTTTCAGCGAATAGCTGGCGTTGAGCAAAATCTCCTTCATTCAGTTGTTGGACAACCATTAGCTTATAGGGGTGAAAGTTAAGGTCTTTGTGTAAAATCCTGCGAAGTGTTCGACTACTCATTCAAACTGCTGCAGCCCGTTTTCGGACAGAACGCTGTGGACTTGTGTGGACTGCTTGGCTCACCCTTTCTACGGCAGCTGGTGTCCTTACACTTCGGGGACGGCCTTTAGGTTTTGGATTAATTGCTGATGCCGTCGTTCTAAAATTCTGTACCCACCTGTTGATTGAGTCACGTTTAGGAACTGAACCGTTACGACCGATATTGAAGCGTCGACGAAAGCGCCTCAGCACAACAATAACGGACTCGCCGGATTTTAAATACTCCTCAACTGCGAACGCGCGATTTTCTCTTGTCCAGATAACCATTGTGACTAACAAACGGTAAGCTTGCCTGAATCGAACGATGTCAACCGCGGCCCTCTACTCCCACCCGTTCGCGTGTACTAACCGCTCTAAAAACGCCCCTCCATTATGCCCCACCTTGTATATTCAAAATAATAAAATTGGGAAACGAACTATAAGCAAATAGCAGATAAATACCTTGAGATTTTATGTTAAATAATTTCTAATTGCCAGTTCTTACCAGTCTTATCTCATCCACATGTTTCTTATTGCTGATTTTCAAATTTGTTCCCAGAAAGGACGGGGTTTTTAAAAACTACTTTGTTTGAAAGTCAGAAGATTAATTTAAGATCTTGAGTATATATGTCTTAATTACCTACAGCGGTTGTGCTGGTTCTTTATTAAATATTTGTACCGAGAGTTGTACAATATACCACTTTAGTGGGATTTAATTCCTACACCAGATACCATCTTATAAATAATATAATTAAGACCCCTGGATATGTATATACAGGGTAAGTTTAATTTCTACAATATCACTTAATACAATGTTAGTTTTGACTTCTTGCGGTTTTTTTACGTACCAGGTTTTACGTACGAGTTTTTATTGTCCAGGCAGTATTAGTTTTCCAGACTGGTACTGTTCAGCTTGGCTTAATCTTTATTTTCCACTGGCTGTCTTATTGTGTGAATATCATTGAACACAACTGATTGTTGCTTAATTAACTCTAACAAAGACGTCTGGGTATAACGTACACTACACCGGGAGAGGAGGCAGTTAAGTTACCACCTCATTTTAACACTTAATAAACACAAAACTGTTCATAACAACTACTTTTGCGGGATTTGAGGTCATATCTCTTAATTTTATTGTAGATGTAAACGTTTGTGATCACACTCGGAATAACTAGCTTGTTCATCATAAACATAATTAAGATACTTTCAAATAACTTAGTTACCCTACAGGTACACTAACTACTTAACAAATTGTTACCACTTTTGTATTTTATTTACCGTAATCCATATACATTCTAATTATTTGCCGCAATATATAGGGTGGCGCATTGAAAACGAAGCAGACCGATTTGCGTCCAGCGAAGTTTTTGTAAAGAAACGGTGAAACAGGGAATATAGATCGGGTGTTACATCGTTTGAAAGCTCTTTCTTTTCTCAATTCAGAACACATTTTTTTGGAAATTTTTATCAACTAGTTTAAAAATTTTTTACAGTTGGAGTTGCAAGAACGTATTTCATTCATTGTGATAAGAAATGCACTAATTATTCAATTTTTAGTTAAAAAAACTAAAAAAAACAAAACCAAACGTTAAAAAATGTTTATTCAGTTAAGTAAGTGTTCAAATTGTTGACCACCAGCTTCCATAGAAAAGTACAAATTTTGTTCAAATCGAGCTCTGATATTCTGGAGCATTTGTGGAATTATTAGACGGCATTCTTCAACAATACGTCGTCGTAATTCTTCCAAAGACTCCGGTTCTGTTGCGTAAATTCTACTCTTTAAATGGTCTCACAGAAAGAAGTCTAAATGAGTTAAATCCGGTGATCTAGGGGGTCACTCAATAGCAACCCTACGCCCAATCCATTGTCCTGGAAACTCTCTGTTCAAAAACTCCCTAACACGTTGCGAAAAATGCGGAGGAGCTCCATCTTGTTGAAACACTAATTGATTTTCTTGATAGCGATCATCATTTTCAACAATGTCAATTTGTAGAGGGTAAACGATATCTTCTAGTAACTCCAAATACGTTTCGCCACTCAAATTTCCATCAAGAAAAATTGGTCAGATTAAACAGTCTCCAAAAATGCTGGTCCAGACATTCTATTTCTGTGGAGTTTGAGTGTGGACTTCGTTAAAATTTCTTGGATTATTATCTGCCCAATAGCGACAATTATGACGATTGACTGTAGAGATTAATAAAAACGTACACTCGTCTGAAAAACAGATATTGAACAGAAAGTTCCCGTTATCAGCTATTCGTGCAGTCATAACTTCACAAAACTCCAGCCGCCGATCAAAATCATCTTCATTCAGTTGTGGTACAAGATGAATTTTATACGGGTGAAATTTATGATGCTTCAATATTCACTAAATAGTTCTTCTTTTGATGTTTTAAACAGTGGCCAATTTTCTCGTGCTCAAAGGTGGGTCTGCAGCAATTTGTCCTAAAACTTCAGTCTCAGTAGTCTCATTTCTAAGCGGAAATTCACGTTCAGTATCCCGTTTTTTGTTGACTACTGAACCACTTTGTCGAAACTTTGCAACTAACTCCAAAATGTATTTTCTGTTAACACGTCTGTTCGGACGTCGTTCATTAAACAAATTTGCGGTACGGTTGGCACAGTCATCGTTTTTGAAAAAAAGAGTAATTATTTCAACTCTTTCTTCTACAGAATACACCATTGTGAAATTAATTTTCGGTAGTACGATCAAGTATCAAACCGACCGATAAACTGAAATAATAAACCGCAATTCTCTCATTCCGATAAGAAATGTTCTGATAGTCAATTTTTTGTTTACAAACCATCAAACATTGACTATCAGCACATTTCTTATCGGAATGAGTGAAATGCGTTTTTGCATCTTCAACTGTGAATAATTTTTAAACGAGTTAATAAAACTTCAAAAAAAAAGTGTGCTGAATTCAGAAAAGAAAGAGCTTTCAAATGATGTAACACTCGACCCATGTTCCTTATTTAAAATATAAGGATTGTTATCACCACCCTTATGGCGCTGACGTGACCAACTTGAGTTTTATATCAAACATGTCCCCCTCAATATTAAAATTGACGTGTTTCAGCGTTTCTTAAAAAAAAATTCTGGACGCAAATCGGTCTGTTTCGTTTTCAATGCGCCACCCTGTATGTGTCAATCTTTAATCTATTTTAATTCCCCTTTTTGACTAATACGAATCCATATTTCATTTTCTTGCCTTTAAACCATTTAAGTCCAGCGTAAGTTATTTAAGGGATCTTACGCTGTCACAACTCTTTGTATCTTCTTTCAGGTCATTGCGTTCTCCTTATTGTTAACAACCCCTAGTGCAATAGTTACTGCAGTAAGCTAACGAGGAATTTTTTATGGATATTAGTATTAATGAAGATACATTTTGCAAACGTTTTCCCATACCATTTTTGTTATGTGGTGGAAAGATATTCTGAAACAAGGTATTCGTTTTCACTTAAGCAAATTGATTTGGATTGCTTTGACCTGACCTAATTTAGAATTCTGCGCGACAGAAGTATTATCTCACTATTGTTTTCTCACAAAACTTATCAACACTTCCCTGTAATCCCTACCATATTAGAAACTCGAGCAGAAATAGGCTTTCTAAATGAAATTACCCTCGTTATTTAACTGTGCGCCCATTTAATTCGAACGATTCCACTGCATTTAGTGATTTTCTTTCGATGGCGTTAGACGTGCGGTGCAATAAGGAAAACAATAAATTCCTCTTCCAGAGAACTTTCACAGCTATCAGTGAAAACCAAAACGTTGATTAGATGGCTTGAAATTGGCAGGACCAGTGAAGTGAAGTGTTCAAGAAGTGTCAGTTAATGATTTTTACAGAGGAAACTTGTAGGGAATCTCGTTTTATGTAGGAAACAACTTGGCGAAGACGCTGCACCGAGATACGGGGGTATATTGATATCTAGTTAGGCTTGACTGTTTTCACCGACTAGCAAAATCTTGTATTATCATAGCAATAAACCGTATTTTTTAAAACGGTCGCTATGAAATGTGACAATAAAGAAGTTCGGGACGCAGCAAGTGTGGTATGGTAGTGAATTTTTATTAAATGCTTCAAACTTGAATAACTCAATTTTATATAAACTTAGAACGTTTAATTTTGGTCCATAATAAGGTCTTTTCTAAATCAAGATACCCACCAATTTTCATTGAAATAGCTTTGCAATATTGGAAGAAAAAGAAATTTTTTAAATAAAATTTAAAATTAAAATAACTCAATTTTCTATCAACCTAGAAAGTTTAATTACGTACGTAGTAAGGTCTCTCCCAAGGCAATACATCTAGTAAATTTTGTTGAAACAGCTTTGTAATTTTCGGAGATTTCTTTTTTCGAAAGGAAACTCAAAGTGTTCCCGGAAAACTCCGTCCGATTTTCCTAGCTAACAAACTCGCCCAAGCCATTAAAAAAATAAAGGCACTTGCCGAGTTTCATCGAAATCAATTGATTATTTTTTGAGTTATCGGATATATATATATATATATATATATATATATATATATATATATATATATATATATATATATATATATATATATATAAATTGAAACTGACCCCGGATATGGGTTCTAGAGGTCCTAGTTCGCGCTCATTTGAAAATTTTTTGCAAAGTCTCACCATCGATACTTCTCTATTGGTGATTTTTTTAAAATAAAAATTCACTAAAATCAAAGCCTAGTTGCGCAACAGAGCTTAAAAAAATAGTATTACCCGAAATAGTGAAACTTAAAGAAAATAGTAATTGACCATCCAATATCTGTATTAGAAGGTATTTTGTACTACATAATGTTTTTAGAAAAAGTTTGGTTTGAAAGAACAAATAAATTTTAAAATAAATGGTTTATAAATATGGTTGTAGCAAGAACGCTACGCGTCTATCAAACAAGTAGACTGGGGTTGAGAAAGTTTGAAATGTAGGTATCCGTAACAATATTATATGCGAGTCGCTATGTTCCTGTTACTGGACTCGGGATGTTTTAGAAGACACGAAAAGAGATCCGTAATATTTTTAATTTAAATTTATAAAGACGTAATTAGTTTGCAGATTTTTTTCGCTGCGGTAGACAATAGTACTTTAGCAAATGATAGATTGTGCAAGCTACGTCCACTGCTTAATAAACTGAGTATTATATTCCGACGATACGATGACATAAGTATCAATTTCCATATTGATAAATGTATAATTCCCTGCTTTGGCAAAAACCTCGTAAGCAGTATCTTTAGACGCAAGGCTTGGATCCTTGCACTTTCATCTATCTGTCTCTGTGGATCTCCAAAAAATATTAGACTGGGGAAGTAGAAATCTTCAACTGCACCAAATCTCAGTCTTGTTTTCTATCTCATAAGAGATACACCAGCCCTAGACCCATCATAATGAACAACCAAGTTATTTAAGGTAATGAGTCATTTTCACTTGTTGGCATTTATGTGGATCGAAATCTCAATTGGCACCAACATGTCACATTAATTGCAAAAGCGGATGCTAAGAAATTAGGTTTCCTCTTCCGGGCTCGCAAATACTTTTCGCCAGCTAATCTCTATACCTTATACACTTCACAAATAAGGCCAAACCTCGAATACTGCTCCTACATCTGGGGTGCCGCTGCCGCTTCTACAGTCACTATCCTGGACTCCATTTAGAAGAGAGCAATACCTCTCATCGGTTACCATACCCTCACCCAAAGGCTGCCATCTCTTGCCCATCGACGTGCCGTTGGTGACCTCTCTCTCTTTTATAGATATCTGCACGGGCACTGCTCAGGGGAGCTTTCTTCCATAGTTCCTCCACCTGCTGCCCCCAACAGATCTGCCAGGGGAACAGAGCAAATGTACCCTTTTACTGTCCAGCTCACCAGACATAGAACATCTTGTTATGCCCGCTATTTTGTCCCAAGGACTTCCAAGTTGTGGAATTCTTTGCCGGCACATGTTTTTCCTTCTCCTCCGAACCTCCAAACCTTCAAGTGCAGAATTAACAAGTTGCCTCTTTCCCCCTTGTCGACACCCACGGTACGATAGTATTTAGGCTGTGAGCCCCCGTGTTGTGTTGTTGAAATAAAAAAATAAAAAATCTGCTGTGTTAATTTAGACATTTACTAGGGTAAAAACAACAAGAGAACAGCTCTAGAACAACTTCGTTTAGGGGAATCTGTTATTCTCAACTTTGAAAAGGCACTACGAAAAAGTTCTTTGGTATCAAATTTTTATTATTCTTTGACAAATTTTTTCGCAGTGCTTTGCTTACTACCACCCTATGTGTGTGGAATACAGTGCATGAACAATGAGCATGGCATGAACACCGCACTAAAAAATGTATAATTAAGATTATGTATTAGAGTTGTTAGGAAAAGAACAGGACGATTCTTGAGAATAGGTTCTGAGGTAGCCTCTTCCTCTTTCTAACAGAACTAAACAACTATTCTTCCAGCCAGAACAGACTGACTTGCTCACCGCCTGGCGGCGCTGAAACTCCTTGTTGTGTTGGATGACGCTGGTGTGCTGGCTCACTGTTTGTGCTCACTGACGCTGACCCTCTAGCCTCTGCGGTTCTCAAGAAATAATGTAAATAAGCACTCGCAACTAAATTTGGTTAATCGAGTTCTAAATTGCCAGTATTGCATGCGTAACGTCATAATATTCCAAAATCGATAAATTGTTGTTTGCTGATTGACAAATAATTAAATAAAATCGGCAAAATCATGCAAGAACTTAAAAAAATTTAAAAAAAAGCGTACAGAATTGCACATCGACCACATTGGCAATGATACACTTACATAAATATACACTATTTAATTAATTTAAAATATATTCGTGGAAATATAATTATTTAGGTTGAAAAAAAAGCAAAAGGGTAAAATCTTAGTAGTGGAAATGATGTTGTGTCAGAGTTTGGGCAGAGAGGAATTAAGTTAACAATTATTTACATGTATCTAATGCATTTACATATCCTACAATCTAAAGAAAAGAACAGATGAACAGGTGAACAGGGTTACGGAACCTGTGCTCGGGTAAGAACGGAACTGTTCAAACGTGTTCAGGAATTCCAGCAATACATTCTTTAACAACTCTAGTACGTAGGCGATGTAAAAAAAAGAAATGTGTCTATGATAGTTCAATAGATAAAAATAATCCTATTGTCTGCGTCAAGTAGAAGTGTTGTCATTCTGAAAGAACTGATGAACAGGGTTACGGAACCTGTGATCGGGTAAGAACAGAACTGTTCAAACTTGTTCAGAAATTTCACCAATACATTCTTTAACAACTCTAGTACGTAGGCGATGTAAAAAAAAGAAATGTGTCTATGATAGTTCAATAGATAAAAATAATCCTATTGTCTGCGTCAAGTAGAAGTGTTGTCATTCTGAAAGAACAGATGAACAGGTGAACAGGGTTACGGAACATTGTGCTCGGGTAAGAACGGAACTGTTCAGGCTTGTTCAGCAATACATTCTTTAACAACTCTAGTACGTAGGCGATGTAAAAAGAAGAAGAAATGTGTCTATGATAGTTCAATAGATAAAAATAATCATATTGTCTGCATCAAGTAAAAGGACAACAATGTTGTAACACTGCTGTTAAATAAGTTTGGAATATATCTCGTAAGGTTTCTCGATACTCAGCGAAGTGCGCTATGGTACTGAATTTTCATACAGATGATTTTAATAGGATATATATATATATATATATATATATATATATATATATATATATATATATATATATATATATATATATATATATATATATATATATTTGATGAAAGTAGTATTTAATCTTGGGTATCAGTATAACCTACATAGTTATATAGTAGACGCATGGTATCGTATTTCATCAAAATAACTTTATTGTTTAAAAAAGTACAAAAATGTTTCGAAAATAAACTTTAAACTATTCCCGAAAAAACTGGTCCAATTTTTCTGGCCAACAAACCTCTTTAAGCTATTTATCCACTTGCCAAAATATAATTATCCTCAAAAAGCTGTTCAATTTGAGAATGTTAGTTACGGCAGTTTGAATTTTTTCAAATTTAGTCTCTATATTAGAGCGCTTTGTATATGGCATCTCGATTTTTTCGATAAATAATATAAACGGACACCTATCTGAATGCGCCATTTTCATTAAAGTCCGCTACGTATTGACAAAACGCCGTATCATAATTTTTGGTATGTGTGCCAAGAATGTTAAAAGTTGCAAATAATTGAAATAACTCGAAAACAATGAACGCTATCAATTTTTTTCTTACAAGCATGCATTATAATTCGATAAATAATGCAAAAATGCAATAAGATAAGGGGTGTTCCATAAAAAAAAAGTATCACCAACGACTTATAGGAGACCCTGTGATTGCGAAAATAATTTTATAAGGTGCAGCTCAAGGAAAAATTGTTTTTCTTGTATCGTGTATAATAACGGATATATTGAGCTTTACCGTAGAAATGCGTCTCTGTCTCTCTCTCTCTCTCTCTCTCTATATATATATATATATATATATATATATATATATATATATATATATATATATATATATATATATATATATATATATATATATATGTGTATATATATATATATATATATATATATATATATATATATATATATATATATTTATTTATTTATATATTTATAAGCATTTAAAACGGAACTGACCCCAGATAGTTGTTTTTTATTTAATTTTTCAGAATATAATATAAATTTTTCAACCAAAAATTCACTAAAAAACGTTGAGACACCACAACCAAATATCATACATAAATACAACTCATGTATCGACGGACCAAATGGATAACGACATAATAGGTAGACTTCGAGAACCCAAATCACCACAACACATCTTTGTAAATACCTGACGATCATTTCACTAACAAAGTTAGCGTCATCAGTGAATAAAAAGTTCTAAAATACTTACAACTAAACATTGCCTTTTATACTTAGCCTTAGGTAAAGACCGATACGGATAGGCAGACGAAATCGCTGGCAAATTTTATGTGCGTTGTACTTTAATTGACGGACGAGGTTTTTGATCTTTCGTTATAACTTTGCCTGTCAAGTTTCAGAATATTTGCTATATCAAAGACAAAGCGCAAACAAAGGGATAAAAATCAGTGGCGGCGCTCGGTTCAAGGAATTTTTGTTTTTTGTTCCCTTGGAAATATAAATATTTTTGTACGCATCTCGTATCGCTGGTTGTCTAAAATTCTTGATTTTTCAGATTTTGTTTATCCGTGTGGTAATTATTATCTCAAATATGTTGTGCCATGCATGACTTGTCTGCACTACCGCATCTCTTTTAAGAAAGCCGATTGGCAGACAACTTTTTAGACAAAAAAAAACAATTTAAAAAATTCGTTAGGTAATACGAAAGATAAAGATAAAGCCACTGAAATGTCAGGTATTTATGAAATAAGTTTTGAAGATTGTAATCTCAAATACGTAAGGCAGACTAAAAGAACCAGATTCAGGGAACATCTGGCACAGCTCATATACGGTAGTGTAAATAAGTCATGCGTGGCACAACATGTTTGGAACAATAACCACCACATAGATAAAGAAAATCTGAAACTTATCAAAAATATTAGACAACTAGCAAAGCTAGATGCGTATGAGGGTATATGTATTTCTAAGGCAACAAAAAACAAAAGTTCTTTAAACCGAGCGCCGCCACTAATGTATAGTCCTCTGTTTGCATTATGTCTTTGATATGATAAATATTCCTAAACTTGGCAAAATATTTGCCTGCGAATTCGTCTCCCTCTCGGTATCGGTCTTATCGGTTACTTAAGACTCAGTATAGAAGGTGATGTTTAGTAGTAAGTAGTTTAGAAATTTCATCCTCTGATGACGCTAACTTTGTTAGTGAAAGCCTTTCAGATTATCTTTATCTGTGTGGCGGTTATCATTCCAAATAAATATTCCACGCCTGACTTGTCTAGACTACCGTATCTCAGCTTTGCCAGGTGTTCCCTGACTCTGGTTCTTTCAGTCTGTCCAATGTATTTAGAATCAAAATCTATACAACTTATTTGATATCTTATCTCGTAATATCTAAAACAAATTTTTAAAATAATTTTTTGCCAAAAAAAATAGTTGCAACTCGTCTTTCTGAAAAGAGATACGGTAGTGTAGACAAGTCATCCGTGGCACAACATGTTTGGCATAATAACCACCACATAAATAAAGAAAATCTGAAACTTATCAAGAATATTAGGCAATCAGGCTAGATGCGTCCGATTGTATTTATCTTTCTAAGGTAACAAAAGACAAAAGTTCCTTAAACCGAACGCCGCCATCGATTTTGCATTCTGTCTTTGATATAGTAAATATTCAGAAACATGGCAGGTAAAGTTATAACGAAAGTTCAAAAACCTCGTCTGAAATTTAAAATACAATGCACAGAAAATTTGCCTACGATTTCGTCTCCCTCTCGATGTCTTTTGAAATTGTAAGAATTTAATCAAAATTCGCTATCACGACGCCTCTTTCTGCGTCACTAATTTTGTCTTGTGATATAGGAAATTAAAGAGGGAAGTGCAAAAACTGTGTTTACTTTGAGTAATTAAATTTAAATCACGATCACAGTTAAATGGCTTCGTCGATATTCCCCTGCAACTACAGATTACACACAGTGGTGAATACACACAATTTTGGCATAAACGTAAGCATTTCACATTGCTTACTTGATAGTAAGACCCAAAAGCCTCTGAAATGCCCAGCTTAGTTCACTGTTTGCTACAACGAAATTGTAACAGGTAAACCTGAATGCAATCCGATTACTGAGCTGCAAATTACAAACTGCATTATTTAGAGTAGCAACCGCAGGTTCATGAATACTAGTCACAGTTAAAATAGAGTGCAATAACTAACTATCTTCAGGGCGGCTTAATAGTGGTTATTACTTTATTAAAGTATTTGGAGAAAGCTTCCTGGAAACTACAAGCGTAGTTGCCACAAGATATTTTGGAGGTATCTCATCAGTGTCGTTGGTTTAAATGCCCTGGTTTGTTTTAAACAATTAAAAAATGTTTAAGACCCATATATATATATATATATATATATATATATATATATATATATATATATATATATATATATATATATATATATATATATATATGTTGGTTGTTGCTTAACTAACTCCAACAAAGACGTATGGGTATAACGTACCCTACAGCTGGAGAGGAGGCAGATAAGTTACCACCCCTATTTTAACACATAATAAACAAAATAATGTTCGTAACAACTACTATTGCGACATTTGAGGTCATATATCTTAGTTTTATTGTGGATGTAAACGTTTGTGATCACACACGGAATAACTAGCTTGTTAACTATACACATAATTATGATACTTTCAAATAACTTAGTTACCCCTCAGGTAGACTAACTACTTAACCATTTAATAATACTTTTGTATTTCTTTTACCGCAATATATGTGTCAATCTTTAACCTCTTTCAAGTCCCCTGACTTTAATATTATATATATATATATATATATATATATATATATATATATATATATATATATATATATATATATATATATATATATATAGAGTGTAACATTTTGGTTGGGAAAAATTTAATAGCCGATTTTTGAGCCAGAACTAATCTTTTTCTACATATGAATGTGTGCCCTATCGGTCTTCATTTTTGAGATACAGGGTGTTGAAATTTCAAATAAAAACTTATTTTTATGACATAACTTTTGAAAGAATGATTTGTTTTCAACATAATTACCAGAGTTGTGCGGATAGCCATAGCTACATACACACGTACAAAATCAAGGGCCTAGTTGCATCAGTGGCGTAGATATAGGGTTTGCAGGCATTCTTTTGAAAATAAAAAATGATACATCACTGTTTTTTTTTTCTCAATTTTTACTTTTTTTAAAACTAAAATAATTTTTCAACAAAAAAGGCCTCTTGTATTTTCTCCATCGCTCGCTTACTTTACGCACAAATTGCGATTTTGTAAAAGATTGTTCATTTTCCCAATTAAAAAATTTTATCATGTATTTGTTTTGCCCAGTAAATAATAAGATAGCAAGTTGAAATTCTCAGTATGACTAATTTAATAAGAAAAAACCGTCTTCTCATTGAATGCCTTACTCTTTAGACATGCCAGCAGTTTATTTCTTCAATTCGTTGTTGAAGAGTTTGAATATCAGGAATTGGTGTTGGGTAAACATATGATTTTAAATGACCCCATAGATAAAAATCCAGGAGATTCAGATCCGGAGGGCGAGCAGGCCAATGGAACGGTCTCCCACATCCAATCCATCTTCTTGGGTATGCGTCACTAATTTTGTCTTGTGATATAGGAAATTAAAGAGGGAAGTGCAAAAACTGTGTTTACTTTGAGTAATTAAATTTAAATCACGATCACAGTTAAATGGCTTCGTCGATATTCCCCTGCAACTACAGATTACACACAGTGGTGAATACACACAATTTTGGCATAAACGTAAGCATTTCACATTGCTTACTTGATAGTAAGACCCAAAAGCCTCTGAAATGACCAGCTAAGTTCACTGTTTGCTACAACGAAATTGTAACAGGTAAACCTGAATGCAATCCGATTACTGAGCTGCAAATTACAAACTGCATTATTTAGAGTAGCAACCGCAGGTTCATGAATACTAGTCACAGTTAAAATAGAGTGCAATAACTAACTATCTTCAGGGCGGCTTAATAGTGGTTATTACTTTATTAAAGTATTTGGAGAAAGCTTCCTGGAAACTACAAGCGTAGTTGCCACAAGATATTTTGGAGGTATCTCATCAGTGTCGTTGGTTTAAATGCCCTGGTTTGTTTTAAACAATTAAAAAATGTTTAAGACCCATATATATATATATATATATATATATATATATATATATATATATATATATATATATATATATATATATATATATATATATATATATATATATATATATGTTGGTTGTTGCTTAACTAACTCCAACAAAGACGTATGGGTATAACGTACCCTACAGCTGGAGAGGAGGCAGATAAGTTACCACCCATATTTTAACACATAATAAACAAAATAATGTTCGTAACAACTACTATTGCGACATTTGAGGTCATATATCTTAGTTTTATTGTGGATGTAAACGTTTGTGATCACACACGGAATAACTAGCTTGTTAACTATACACATAATTATGATACTTTCAAATAACTTAGTTACCCCTCAGGTAGACTAACTACTTAACCATTTAATAATACTTTTGTATTTCTTTTACCGCAATATATGTGTCAATCTTTAACCTCTTTCAAGTCCCCTGACTTTAATATTATATATATATATATATATATATATATATATATATATATATATATATATATATATATATATATATATATATATATAGAGTGTAACATTTTGGTTGGGAAAAATTTAATAGCCGATTTTTGAGCCAGAACTAATCTTTTTCTACATATGAATGTGTGCCCTATCGGTCTTCATTTTTGAGATACAGGGTGTTGAAATTTCAAATAAAAACTTATTTTTATGACATAACTTTTGAAAGAATGATTTGTTTTCAACATAATTACCAGAGTTGTGCGGATAGCCATAGCTACATACACACGTACAAAATCAAGGGCCTAGTTGCATCAGTGGCGTAGATATAGGGTTTGCAGGCATTCTTTTGAAAATAAAAAATGATACATCACTGTTTTTTTTTTCTCAATTTTTACTTTTTTTAAAACTAAAATAATTTTTCAACAAAAAAGGCCTCTTGTATTTTCTCCATCGCTCGCTTACTTTACGCACAAATTGCGATTTTGTAAAAGATTGTTCATTTTCCCAATTAAAAAATTTTATCATGTATTTGTTTTGCCCAGTAAATAATAAGATAGCAAGTTGAAATTCTCAGTATGACTAATTTAATAAGAAAAAACCGTCTTCTCATTGAATGCCTTACTCTTTAGACATGCCAGCAGTTTATTTCTTCAATTCGTTGTTGAAGAGTTTGAATATCAGGAATTGGTGTTGGGTAAACATATGATTTTAAATGACCCCATAGATAAAAATCCAGGAGATTCAGATCCGGAGGGCGAGCAGGCCAATGGAACGGTCTCCCACATCCAATCCATCTTCTTGGGTATGCTTGGTCTAAGTACTGACGAAGAAGTTGGCTAAAATGTGCTGGTGCACCATCGTGCAAAAATCACATGTCTCTGCGTATAACTAGTGGAAGGTTTTCAAGCAAATTTGGCAAATCATCTTGTAAGAAAGTAAGGTATGTTCTCCTATCCCGTCTATTGGGCAACACAAAAGGTCCAATAAAAAATCATCGACACACCAGCCCAAATATGAATAGAAAATTGTCTAGGATGCATTGACTGTATTATTTCGTGTGGATTTTCATCGGTCCAAACATGACAAATAATTTTACCATCTTTGCTAAACATAGCTATGGGAAAAATGTAAGATACATTTTTATTGCACAATTATTGCAGATTTTACAAAAGTCAAAATTAAAAAAACAAGTGGCGTATCATTTTTTATTTTCAAAAGGATGCTTGCAAACCCTATATCTCCACCACTGATGCAACTAGGCTATTGATTTTCTATGGATTTATGTAGCGTACGCTACTCACATAACTCAGGTAATTTTGAGGAAAAAAATTCATTCCTTCAAAAGTTATGTAATACCAATCATTTTTTATTGGACATATCAACAACCTGTATCTCGGAAATGAAGACCGATAGGACACATGTTCATATGAAGAAAAATTCTTATCCTTGGCTCAAAAATTTTCTGTTAAACTTTTCCCAACCAAAATGTTACACACCATAAAACCGAACAGATTTCGGAGGGTTTTCGTTTGAAACCTGTAAGACGGCATTATTTTTTTCTTCATTTCTAGGCATAGGTAGTTTCTTTGAGTGGAAGCTACCGTCGTTCAATAGATTGGGCACTATCCTGCGAAATATTTTGGTGTTTGGTTGTCGTCTTTCTGGGTAGTTGTTTTGATATGAATTTGCAGCTGGCTTAGTATTTCGGTTATAACGAATATAACATTCCAACATGTCAAAATATTCTTCATACTGAACATATTGTGGAATAATATTTAAAATAAACAGGAAACAAACTATTTAGAACAAAATATTAGGCAACGTGTTAAATAAACGTCAAATTATTCAGATAATTAAGAATGACAGTATTCTTAATTGTCGCGATAGTGTTATATCCATAGCAACCTTTCTTCTGTTGTTTTTCAGTTGACTTACGTTTAAAGATCAAACAATTTTTAAAGGCGTCTTCGTAAATCATTAATCCGCTTTTTATTGAATTCTGTTAGTAAATTTAGTTGTTTACTAATTTTAGTAATTAATTAAATTATAACATTTTTTAGGATAATGTTGTAATGTAAAATATCATTGGTAATAATGGGCCGATTCACTGGTGTGCCCAAAGTTTCTATATTTTATCGTAAATCATTACCGAAAATTATGTTAAAAAGTAGAAGTCTATTGTTAGACTTCATAGCCGACTGCTTTTTGAACACTTTTTTTTGTCACTGATTAATGGTATTGGATTTCATAGCCTACTATCCTCAAAACGGGTTTTCTCAAAATTGTCAGTGCAATTACAAGATTTTTCAAGCATGTTGTACATCATTGAAAAGCTCTTTTCACAGGCTATCACGTAAGCAGAAAATCTAATATGGCTGTCATAATAAAAACAAACGTTGATACCTGTAGCTCAAAAACAAATGACAATCTAAAGTTGAGAATCGCACAAAAAGATTACTCTGTAAAAAGTATCCTGATAATGTGCAAGTCTTAGAGATGTCAGATCAAAGCCTACTTATATCTTGAAGGATAAAAATCGACATGAATATTCTTTTTCATAATAACTTGAAAACAAAAACAGGCAGGGCAAAATACAAGTCATATTTGGAACGAGCATGAAATTCTACAAAACATTGCTAATTTAACCGTCTTCCTATCTCTAATAATATAACAAGAGAGATAGAAATTCATTCCCATCCAGTTTGGGACAGACTGTATATATATATATATATATATATATATATATATATATATATATATATATATATATATATATATATATATATATATATATATATATATATAGAGAGAGAGAGAGAGAGGGACTTATTACTGTACTTAAAATGTAACAAACAGCTAGAAAAATAAAATTGTGTATTTTTCTAGCTTCATAGAATATTGAGTTTTTGGCATTTGTCTCAAAAGGAGCTAGAACACAACAATAAAATATTTTTATAATAACAGAGATATATCGATAATACAATTCTTCAAATGGGCTTGTATTAGGAACTTTAAAATTCAAGGTCTTTTTAAATTGAAATTAATAACTTAAGTAATATGCCGTATTATAAGTGTACAACTCTTATGTAAATTCACTAGGATAACGCACTTGCTGCGTCCCGTAATTTTTTTAAATTACTTTTAGTCGCATTCAATGTTTTGCTAAAAACATTCTGATTTAAGATAAAACTTCATGCTTATTTAAAACTCTTTAGAAACATTTCACTTTAAATATTCTTAGGTTGATGATATGCATCACGTACTATTTTTCTCCTGGTGAAACTTCACTCTAGAGAAATATGGTAATATAGTCATAAAAGAAGCCGTTATGCACTTCATAACGCGAGAGTACAAAATTATAACTCTCCTCTGGATGTGTTCAACAGGGCTTGGGTATTATGTTCTACTCTACTCATCTTGCTTAGTTTAATATGATTTAATGGTCCTTTTAAGGATGCTGAAGAAATTAACGTGTAAATGATGGCAGAAGAACGTGGTAGATGCTCGAGTCAGTATTAGGAAGAGATCTCGTGCGTTATGTGCATTATCACAGCTAGTGTTTTTTTTACCGGCAAATATATAAATTGAAGAAATATTGCTGCAACAGCAATACAAATTTTACACAACCAATAATTTCAGTTATGCAAAATATATTAACCATCCCACACCATTTAATTTAAACTACTATTATATATGTGTGTGTGTTTTGTTTCTTTAACGTCGGCCTATTTCCGCGACTATGGCCAATCACCGACGCCAGGGAGCAGTTTCACCACACCAGCCTGGAAATTTTGCCGAACCCCTGCCTTTCTGTAAGGAGGGTAGATATCTTTAATGTGCCCAACATCGCACGGACACGGGACCGACGGCTTTACGCCCCCTCCGAAGAGCGGAACGTGCAGACATTCAACTTGCTCAAATACAATGCCAGAACCTCGGTTGATGTTAACCTTACAGTTTGTACTGAAAAAGTGAAAGGAGTACCCTGGGATCAAACCCAGTACCCTTCGGTTCAGAGGCACACGTTCGTATCACTGAACCACCGAGGTTCTCGAAACAGCTATTATATAGGTGGGCTATTACTGTGGGAAGGCCCAATATCTGCCTTATGCAAAACATTTGGGCAATTATTTCCTGTGGAAGTGGTGTGGTGTTAGAATGCGCACAATCTAAAAAAGTCTGGACGCAGAAAGTGAGTTATGGTGGTGAATTTTCATAAAAATATGTCTAATGGCAGATATGTCTTTTTTTTAATGAAAGCAGGCATCAAATTTGGCTAAATATTTTTTACACAAAATTCTGCTAAAAGCATACATAAAATTCAAATTATATATCTAATCTGTAATTAAAATTGAAAATAAAATAATTTCTTTGCACGAAAATCCATTAAAACCTTATTTTCGACGAATTTCATTTTAAAAAATGTTCTATCAATTGAATAATTTTTCATACAAAAATTCTCAAATGTTTTTTCAAAGAAAATTCACTCAATTCATTTATAACAAAATTCGCTATTAAAATAACATTTTGTACAAGGAAAGTCGCTAATATAAATAAATTAAATAAATAAATAACCTATATAGTAGGAAGAACATACAATATATAATCAAAATAACTTGATTAAAAATGTGCAAAAATTTTCCGAAAATATACTTCAAACGTTTCCGAGAAAACTCGTTTCCTAGCTGACGAACCTTAGGTTAATAGCAAATTACGTTATTGAATTTTGAAGCATTTAATGAAAATTCGCTACCAAAACGAACTTACTGCGTCTCGATTTTTTGTACCAACATGCAATATATTTCGATGAAAAATGCAAAAGTGCAATAAGGAATGTTCAAAAAAAATTGTAGGTATCACCAACGACTTTTGGGCCACCCTGTGATTCTCAAAATAGTTTTATAAGACGCAGCTCAAGACACCCTATAGGTAATGTATACAATTATTTCTCGTATATTGCATAATAACAATTATATTGGGCTTTGCCGTAGAAATGCGTCACCCTGTAGATATGTAAACAGAAAGTAAACTCGGATCTGGATTCTAGGGGGCCTAGTTTGCGCTCATTTGAAGAAATATTTTTAGAATTAAAAAGCCGCGGTCTCCTCATTGACGTTTTTTTTTTTTCTACGAAAATTAGCTAAAAATTGTAGACCGTTAAACCATAAACTTAACTAAAACTACTACCAAAGCATCAGAGAAAAGGTCTATTTGAAATGAATTTTCTGGAAATATTTAGTAAAATGAAGAACAATGATGGTTGAAGCTGAAACTTGAGGATTACAAAATCCGTATTTCTTTCAGGTTCTTTTCCTAAATATTGCCAATTTTGACGTTTCAAATCGCGACGTTTTACGTTTTGGGGAAAACCCCCCTTTTTTTTAACTGCCTCTAACTTTTTTGTCTTTAAACTTACAGACCTAAATTTTGGTCAATTATTCACCCTTCATATATATATATATATATATATATATATATATATATATATATATATATATATATATATATATATATATATATATATAATTGAAACTGACCCCGGACAGGGGGTTCTAGGGGGCCTAGTTCGCGCTTATTTGAAGAAATTTTGTCTAAATTCAAAAGTCGGGATCTTCTCGTTAGTTATTTTTTTAAAGACAATTCCCTAAAAGAAGCACTTGTGAAGTCACGGGAAAAGTCTACTTCTGTATTAAATATGGAACGGTTTCACTAAGTTTGGGCAAGAACAAACAACCAGATATGCTATTCAAATTGAATTAAGTCTTAAAACTCTCATCTCCTCTTTATCAAATTATTTTTTATACAAAAAATCGCTAAAAAATTATCGGAATAACAACAATCAGATTAGATAACTGTAAAGTGAAATGATACTAAAAAAATTGGTAAAAAAACAAAGTCGCTAACCAGGATTAGAACTCGTCATCTGGGAGTCGATTATACGATGTAAAGTGACCACTGTACACCTAGCCCACTGAGTTACGCACTGTATGCATTTACCAGCAGGTATATTGTTCAAGGTTTTATCATTTACATAAATTTTGATATACAATGGATTTTTTGCTTATATTTTAACTAAATCAAAAAAAATAACGACTTAGACACATATCTAGGAGCTTGTTAGTCATTTCTTGTAGTATTTTTCACTCACATTCTGACCAATCAATTTTTACGTTTTTAACTTTCTTGAGTCAGATTTAAATAATTAAAAATTAATTTACCTCTTTCTCTATTAAGATAGAGATCTGAATTGTGAACAGAAACCAGCGTGCCAAATTTGGTTGCCCTCACTTTGGTATTTCCAGAGATATAAATTTTTTTCGAAAGGAAACACACAAGTTTCCGGGAAAACCTGTTGAAACACTTGCAAAAGGAAGGTATATGCCCAATTTGTTTATAATCTATTATTTGTTGAGTTATCGGTGTGATACATATATATATATATATATATATATATATATATATATATATATATATATATATATATATATATATATATATATATATATATATATATATATATATATACTGAAACTGACCCTGAATATGGGTTCTAGGGTGCCTAGATCGCGGTCATTTGAAGAAATTTGTCCAAAATTCAAAAGTCAGGAGCTCCTCATTAGTGATTTTTTTTAAAGAAAATTCAATAATACCATAAGTGAATGGCATCACAAACCTGATTTTTTTAAATAGAACATCCTATATATTATTCAAGATTAAGATGCTCGAAGCTTCGTGCCTTCTCTCAATATCGAGTTTTATTAAATCATACAGGGCATTTCCGAAGATATCGCAATTTCTTTGCCTGAATCGTCATGTATTGATCACTCTGTATGATATAAGACAAACTAAATTCAACTTTAATTCTTACTGAAATACTTTTTACTAGTTGTCTATTCTCTTGCAATATGGCTTCTATATTCTAGTTTCGAAAGCCATATCCAGGTGGCTTTAAACACGAAATGTAATTTTTCTCTTTTTTTTTTTAATGGGACATCCTATATATCTCATCGCTGTCTGATAGCTTGCTTGCTCCTCTATCAATTTCATTCAGTATTTTCCATACCTAGCGCTAATTTTTTCCCATACCTAGCGTTGTTTTCTGAAAATATCCTGACATTAATTTTTATCATTCTCAATTGGTCTGAACAGTAGGGATATAGAACCATTTCAAACGCTATATATTACATTATTTTTAGATGTTTCTAATAAACTTATTAGCGCAAATAGAACAATATATTTTGGACGCAGCAAGTGCGTTATGGAAGTGAATTTTCATAAAAATGTGTTTAAGAGCAAATATGTCTCTTCAATATAAACAGACAACAATTCGGTCACCGGTATAACCTATACAGTAGAAAAAATGTAGCATATTTTATCAAAATAACTTATTGATTAAATGTTTCCGAGAAAATTCGTTTTCTAACCGACGAGCCTTAGGTTAATAACAAATTGAGTTTGAATTTTGAAGCTTCTAATGAAAATTCGCTACCAAAACGCACTTACTGCGTCTTGATCTTTTACAAACATGCATTATATTATTATATTTCGAAGGTAAATGAAAAAATGCAATAAGGAATGTTCAAAAAAAAATGTAGGTAACACCAACGACTTATGACCCCCCCCCCCCCCCCCCGTGATTGTCAATATAATTTGATAGGAGGCAGATCAAGACACCCTATAAGTAACGTATACATTTTTTTCTCGTATCTTGCATAATAACAATTATATTGAACTTTACTGTAGAAATGCGTCACTCTGTGTATATGTAAGCAGAAAGTAAACCCGGATATGGATTCTAGGGGGCCTAGTTTCCGCTCATTTGAAGAAATCTTTATAGAATTCAAAAGTCGCGGTCTCCTCAATAACGAATTTTTTCTACGAAAATTATAGACCGTTAAACCATAAACTTAACAAAAACTACTGCAAAAGCATCAGAGAAAGAGTCTATGTGAAATGAATTTTCTGTAAATATTATAGTTAACTGACGGGCAATGATGGTGGAAGCTGAACCTTAAGGGTTTGCAGAACACTCTTTGCATAATCCGTATTTCTTTCTGGTTCGTTGCCTAAATGTTGCCAATTTTGACGTTTCAAATCGCGACTTTGAAGTTTTTTTCTTTAAATGCCTATAACTTTTTTGTCTTTAAACCTACATACCTAAATTTTACTAAATGGTTCACCCTTTATAATACATGACTCTAAAATAGTTTATTTTATCTTTAAACTTAAACATAAGACGTCATATAAGACCGAAACAGTCGTGGGATGTGTTTCAATGGTAATTCTACTAATTACGTAATTGATAATTGTTACGTATACTTTGAATAATATAATATCTCGGGCATGAAGCCGATCTAAAGTATCACGCAAATACAACGTTATTTGATGTGTGCCAAGATGGCGCAGGGGACTTCGCGCTTGCCTCCTAAAGAGAAAGTTACGCGATCGGATCCAGCTCGATGAATGTACCTTTTTTTAAGTTTTATTTTGACAATAGTGCACAGATTTCAGGCGTTTACAACAAGATCTCATTTTTGTTTAAAACGCCTAAATAACTTTGTCACTTTTGAGTCTAATATTATAATTTTGTTATTCTTGATATTGAAAAAACCAATAAATCTTTACTTTACGCTTATGGTCTTACTTTTACTAGTTCAATGATTTACACAGGCTTATCAGCTTCCGACATAAACATGCATAATCACTTGTTTTCTCTATACACATATAAAAAAAGTGTCAGAAACTTCTATACAAATAAGCTACACATTTACATAAATGTGGCATATTTTGGTTATCAGCGTTTCCAGTTGAAAACTACGAGTGATAACAAATTCATAACATGTTGTCAGAAATACTTGTTATTCTCGTAAATCTGTGCTGCAACATGCAGCTAATCAGCAGGAAAATCGTCGAATTTTGATAATATTTTATTCGTTATAAATATGCATCATAGGCAGTCATGAAAATCTGACTTAAAGTTGACGCCGATCGACTCGTTTTTAGTGAATTTGCTTAGAAAATATTCACTAATGGGGAGATCCCGACTTATGATTTTTTTTAAATTGTTAAATGTGAGCGAACTAGGACCCCTAGAAGCCATATCCGGGGTCAGGTCAGGTCAGGTCCGAAAATAAACTTAAATTTTGGTTTCCTAACCCACAAAACTTACGTTAATAGTAAATTCAGATATTGAAATTTGAAAGATTTAATGAAAATTCGCTACCAAACGCACTTACTGCGTCCAGATTTTTTCTTACAAACGTGCATCATATTTCGATAAAAAATGCAAAATTGCATTAACGAATATGTTCTACGAAAATTAGCTAAAAATTATAGACCGTTAAACCATAAACTTCACTAAACCTACAGCGAAAGCATCAACTTAACTAAACCAACCGCCAAAGCATCAGAGAAAGGGTCTACTTGAAATGAATTTTCTGCAAACATTTTAGTAAAATGAAGGGTAATGATGGTTGAATCTGAAACTTAAGGGTTGGCAGAATACTCTTCTCGCAACATTTTATTTTCACAATCCGTATTTGTTTCACGTTCTTTGCCTAAACATTGCCAATTTTAACGTTTCAAATTGCGAGTTTGACGTTTTGAGGAAAACTCCAAATTTTTTTTCTTTAACTACCCGTAACTTTTATGTCTTCAAACTTAGAGACCTAAATTTTGGTACATGGTGCACTCTTTATAATACAAACGTGTACCAAATTTGGTTTCCCTTACTTTGTTATTTCCGTAGATAGAATATTTGTTAGATGGAAAAAAAAATTCGGGAAAACCTGGGCCGATTTTCCTGGCTAACGAACCTCCAAGCCACTTGCAAAAGGAAGGTACTCACCAAACTTGATCAACGTCGACCCATTATTTTCTGAGTTATCGGTGTGATGTATATATATATATATATATATATATATATATATATATATATATATATATATATATATATATATATATATATATAACATATAAATATTCAAACTGGCCCCAAATATGTCTTCTAAGGGGCCTAATTAGCACTCATTTGAAGAATTTTTTCTTTAATTCAAAAGAAACCACTACCTTAAGCTATATCCCGAGCGACTCACATCATACGTGCGCACAAAAAATTACCAGTCTCAATTTTTTAGTAAATCGGTTAATTAATTTTCCTTTAAACAAAAGTAGATATACCAAAGAATTAAATTATATTAAGAACGTGGCCGAATATAACGGATATACTGCTTGCCTAGTGGAAAAATTAATCAACAAACAGAAAACAAAGAAAATGTTGACGGAATCAACGACGTTCAGAAGAGAAAAATCGGAAAAAACTTTGTTTGCTTACCATTTGAACCCAGAATCACGAGGGGTCTAGACAGCGTTTTTAAAAAAGTCGACTTACAGCTAGCATTTTCAACAACAAATAATTTAAAAAACTTGCTAGGTAACCCAAAAGACAAGGATAGCGCGCAAAAAATGTCGGGAATTTATGAAATAAGTTGTAAAGATTGTAATCTTAAATACGTCGGACAAACAAAAAGATCGATTGGAATCAGATTCAAAGAACACATATCCCAATTACGTTACAGTACTGTAGATAAGTCTGCCGTCGCCCGACATATTTGGGATAATAATCATCACGTTGATAAATATAATTTGAAATTAATAAAAAATGTTAGAAAACCAGGACAGCTAAATGGGTTCGAGAGCGATATATTGCGAAATATAGTTACAACAAAAAATGTATGAACACTTCACCAGCGCCATTTACGAGTCACTTGATCGATTGCTTTGCTAAATAAAATTCCCACGTTTTCGGCACGTTTTACCGATAACATAAGTATACAGTTATTGCCGCCGAAGGAATAGTTGTTAATTTAGCTGTCATAGAACTTTCTCAAGACTATTACAGATGGACACTTTTTAGATAAAGCAGTAGGGATAGCGCAAAGACCCTGTCCGGCGATAAAAATACAATACACTTTGGAATTTGCCTACGACTACTGTTTCATCTCGGTTCGATCTCTTTACCTGAGATCCGGTATATAAGTTGATGTTAGTTTTTTAAGTATTTAGAATGTTTCATCCTCTGATGACGCTTACTTGGTTAGTGAAACGATCTTCAGGTCTTTTAAAATGTGTTTTGGTGATTTGGGTTCTCCAAGTGTACTTATCAGTGCTCATCACAGGTTCCAATCTTCACTTAGTATATTTGATCATCTTTTCATCTTCAAACCAAACAGTGTGTTCTTTTTCTTACAAAAATAATAAATCTGAGAGATAACTGCAAGTGCGTTGGGGTTTGGGAGGTGATTATAGCCTCACTATCGACCGGATTTAGATTCAATTGAAATCTGTCATGAGATATCAATCGCGGGCAAATACCAAAGAGATACACTCGGGTTTTTAGGCTTAAATTGGCACAAAACGGGCAACCCTGTAAAAAGTGCTCCTTTATTTGCGAGCTGTGGTAGAGAATCACAAAACAAGTATTCCGTCGAAATTGACATTTTAATTATAAAACTAGAAGAGCGCCATTTTTATCCCATGCAAATAATTAACACGTATAAGACGGCAAATAATCCCTCATTCATTATTTACTTGTAATTAAGTTCCCTGTAACCAACTGCACCTACAGGCAAATTCGTCGAGGTAATCCCGGTCTGGGTTCCAGCTGCCATTACGATATTACATTTTACGAAAAATAAGGTAAAACTATTTTACATAGCACGTCTCATAAATATTGATGGCGAAACTTGTGCCTTCTGTATCTACTGTAATAGCCTCTCTCACAAAAACAATCAATTTGAGATTGATAAGGGTTAGAACACGAAGGATATGCCTTGGCTAACCTTATCATAAAACGTTATTACAATATCCGATTTACTTTCGAACAAAATGCTGTCCTTTATGCAAAATAACCACGGTGTACATCAGTTGATCCTTTATTTCCTGTATGCGAATTAGGGAATACACATGTAAGCCGAAATGTGTACCCGTTTCCTTTAGTACTTTTTAGATGAGTGGAATAATGAAAGCATCTGTTACCCGCGACCCGGAAGTAATTAAGTAGAAAAACAAAACAACGTAATGTTAGAGGTTTATCTGGAAATGGTTGAAGCTGCATTTCATTTGAATATGAGTAGAAATTAGAAATCAGGTCATAATGAACTGAGAATTGCTTTACTGGTGTACATTTTCCACTGTTATGTTTTGTTTGAGATGCAATTTGAAATTAGTTTTGAGTAATTATGATTATAGTAATAACTATATTTGTGCTAGCTTTAGTTTATTTATTTATTTGGATACCAACGGGGTTGCCCCCAAAATAGGATCACATACAGAGTATACAAATACAAATACAGCAGTGATAACAAAAACATCATTTATTATTCTAAAAACAAATCAGAACAATATTTCATTTAAGTTGTAAATACAATATGCACATACTTGTGCACATACGTATAATATGGAGGGGAATTAAAAAAAGGCAACAACAATAGTCGGACTTTCAGAGCTTTTTTATACCCGAGCAATGAGCCACTGAACATGTCGATGGCTGAAAACTCATTACCCGCTCTCAACATTCTTGACAACGGCGAATTTAGAGCAGCGTTACTTCTACTAAAGGACAAGGAAAAAGGTTCAGCCACCCTGAGAAGTCGGTTTGGTGCATTGAAACGTATCTGACTTAGAAGCTCTGGAGAGTATTAAACCGTTTACCATTTTAAAAATTAAAAGGCAATCTCTGACAAGCCGGAATTCTTGCAATGATAGAATTTAAAAAAGTATCGCATAATTTTGTAATCATGATTAAATTCTAACTTAAGTTTAAAGCTCAAAAACCTTAAAAATCTATTTGGTATCTTTTCTAGGCGCTCCTTATAAATAAGATACTGGGGATTCCATACAGAAGACGAAAATTTTAATTTTCTGGCAACATACGCATTGTATAATGAGATAAAACATTTTTTATTGTAAAAAACTGCACTCTGTCGCATTACAAGCCCCAGAATACGATAACTGTCAGTAGCAAGATTGTCAATAGGTCTGTAGAACAGTAGCTTGCTGTCAAAGGTAACGCCTAGATATTTTACATAAGTGGCCCGTGTAATAATATTATTATCTGTTTAGTTTTACCGCGCAAATTTAAGTTGTAAGACTGCAGTCTTGTATGTCACAAGGAAGCTGGCATGACTGCAGTGTATTGTACGCATGTCCCATCCCTCGAAGAGAGGGATGTGCAATGTTCAAGACCTGGACAGGGCCTACTCGTTCATGAGATTAGCTTCGAAGAGCTACAGCACCGGGTGCATTTGATTTGTACACGAGCACGCGTTGTGCTATTACACGTTTAGCCTATATATAATGCATATCATTGGTATATAGGTTTTATGGCTTTAAAGCCTATTTGTTCAACAGATCAGCTTCGAAAAGCTTCAGCACCGAGTGCATTTGATCTGTACACGAGCACGCGTTGTGCTATTACACGTTTAGCCTATATATAATGCATATCATTGGTATATAGGTTTTATGGCTTTAAAGCCTATTTGTTCAACAGATCAGCTTCGAAAAGCTTCAGCACCGAGTGCATTTGATCTGTACACGAGCACGCGTTGTGCTATTACACGTTTAGCCTATATATAATGCATATCATTGGTATATAGGTTTTATGGCTTTAAAGCCTATTTGTTCAACAGATCAGCTTCGAAAAGCTTCAGCACCGAGTGCATTTGATCTGTACACGAGCACGCGTTGTGCTATTACACGTTTAGCCTATATATAATGCATATCATTGGTATATAGGTTTTATGGCTTTAAAGCCTATTTGTTCAACAGATCAGCTTCGAAAAGCTTCAGCACCGAGTGCATTTGATCTGTACACGAGCACGCGTTGTGCTATTACACGTTTAGCCTATATATAATGCATATCATTGGTATATAGGTTTTATGGCTTTAAAGCCTATTTGTTCAACAGATCAGCTTCGAAAAGCTTCAGCACCGAGTGCATTTGATTTGTACACGAGCACGCGTTGTGCTATTACACGTTCAGCCTATATATAATGCATATCATTGGTATATAGGTTTTATGGCTTTAAAGCCTATTCATTCACCAAACCAGCTTCGAAAAGCTTCTGCACCGAGTGCACTTGATTTTTACACGAGCACGCGTTGTGCTATTACACGTTCAGCCTATATATATATAATTCATATCATTAGTATATAGGTTTTATGGCTTTAAAGCCTATTCGTTCAACACATCAGCTTCGAAGAGCTTCTGCACCGAGTGCATATGTGGTATTACACGTATATCAATAGGATATAGTTTTATTGTTTTTAAATATATAACTACGTTAAGTGTTCCCGAGAGATTTTATTCCATAACACGATACAGTCCATTTTAATTACGTAAGTAGCGGTAACTACAATCCACGAACCACACACACAATAACATTATCTAAGAGATACGGAAACGCTAGCCATAGTTTCCCACAGGTAAAAGTTATAACACTACACTTTTTTAAATTAAGGTAAAGCTGATTTATGCTACAATAATTAGTCAAGTTGTTAAGATCAGCCTATAAACGCAAACAGTCTTGTTCACAATTAATAGGAATAAATAATTTGAGGTCGTCGGCATACATCAAAAATTTACAGAATTGAAAACAAGTATTTATATCATTAACGTATACAAGAAATAATAGTGGTCCGAGGTGTGATCCTTGGGGTACACCTGATGGTAATTCGTAAGGGATAGATTCGTAACCTAAGACAGATATAAACTGAGATCTATTTCTAATATACGAACTGACCCAACGCTGGAGAACTCCATGCACACCGATCACCTCCAGCTTTCTCAACAAAATGTTATGATTAGTCTTATCAAAGGCCTTGGAAAAATCGGTGTACACAGCATCCACCTGTTTTTTTTCTGTTTCTAAATATCTTAATAGAAATTATGTATATAAAGTTAAATTGGTGTCAACCGACCTGCCTCTATTAAAACCATGTTGCTCTGGAATAATTTTTTGTTTGACAAATTCAAAAAGCTTTACATATACCACTGATTCAAACAATTTTAAAATACATCTAAGATACTGATCAGGCGATAATTTTAATACATTTCCTAGGACCACTCTTATATATAGGAGTACCCGAGACAGTCTTCCATTTTATAGGATAAATTCCAGAATGCAGAGATCTATTAAAAATCAACATCATGGGTTCTAACAGAGAATCGCCACATCTCTTTACAAAATATGGCGACAATCCGTCAGGTCCAGCACCCTTTTTATCATCAAGCCTTGCCAAAGAATCCAGTATCTCGTATGCAGCAATATAAATGCTGGATAGAGAGCGGAAATTAATACCTACATTTGTATCATCCGTATACGGTGCGCCATCACCAATTTCATAAACGCTTTTAAAAAAGTGGGCAAAAAGATCGCAAAACCCCCTCCCGATGAAGCAGAAACTTCATCTAATGCCATCGTAGACGGTATACCTTGATTGGCCGTCTTTAATGAGATATAACGCCAAAAACGGCTCGCATCCGAAACAATTGAATTCTCGATCAGTCTAATATAGTGGTCGTGATCATTTGAAATTTGTCGCTTGCAACGGGCCCGTAACATTTTAAAGGAACTATAATCGGCCGTGTTTTTATAAAGTTTCCACTTTTTTGATACATATTTTTTTCTTTGGTACTCTTAATTGTTGATGGAGAAAATATGGAGGATATTCTTTCCTTATTCGGATCATTTAATGCAATCAAAGATAACAGAGTATAACTTTTCAACCATACGATCAACCTCCAAACCTTCCATTAGGGCACACCAAGGAACATGTTTCAGAATATGATTTATCATAGGGTAATTTGCTTTTTTAAAATTAAAAGAGCTATTATCAGCCCTTTTTAAACAATGGACAGTTTTCATAGAGAGCATGAATTCAACAGTAAGGTGGTGAACGTCCTTATCTACGAGAGGACAACAACAGTGTAATAAGCTCTCAACAATCTCTTCATTACACATAACTAGATCAAGTATTCTATGATTTACATTAGTTACGTAATTAAACTGCTTAAAATTACATAAAGAAATGGCATCAAGCAATGTTACTGAATGATAGATAAATACTTGACCTCTCTGGCTAACGTATGCACACTAGAGCTATATCGAGCCCATTTCGAAACAAGGTTATACAGAAAAATTTCGGGACGCAGCAGGTGCGTTATAATTTTCATAAGAATTGTATACTATTATTATTCGGCATATTACCAAAATTAATAATTTAAACTTACACAGACCTTCAAGATCGATTTTAGCGGTCCTAGTATGCGCACATTTGAAGAATTCTTTCGGAAGTGTTACCATCGATATCTCTCTATTATCAAAAAAATCTTGTGTCATAACCTCTTTTGAGAAAAATGCCCAAAAACTCAATTTTCTATGAAGCTAAAAAATTTAATCATGCTATACCTGTAGATAGTGTAAGTCTCTTTAAAAGAAATTTGTACTACAAATTTCATTAAAGCTATAAAAGCTTTCCAGAAGGAAACTTTATTCAAATTTAGAAAAGTAAATTATCTGTCAAATTATAAACGTAGCAGCTATTTTTCCTTATTCATCGCCTAAATGATTTCGTCTTAGTCAACCTAATCAAACCGGTTTCTTCAATACCAACAATAACAAAATGTCTGCTGAAAATTATAATTTCAGACTCAAATGTGACAAAGTTATTCATGCGTTTTAAACAAAAATGAGATCTTTTTCAAAACGTATGAAATCTGTACAGTATTGCTTGTCCAAATGTCAAAATAAAACAAAAAGAAACCATACCGAGTCGGAATCGATCACGCAACCTTTGCGTAAAAGACAAGCACGCTACCACTTATCTATCTAAGGATACGTTAACTAATGTTTTGTTTACATGATACTGAGCACGGGCTTTATGCCCGGATATATTTGATTAAAAGTATACGCAACAATTAATTATATAATTAGTAGAATTGCCATTGAAACACACTCGATTACTGTTTCGATCTTATATGACGTCTTAGGTGTAATTTTTAAGATTAAAAAGAAAACTATATTAAAAGCTTTTTTATAGAGACTTGACTTAATGTTGTTTACATTTCCGGTATATTATGCTACACTTTCAGTCCAAAACTGTATTCGGGGCCGTTCATCAAGCTGCAGATCTTGTGTATTTTAAAAATAGATTGAATAGCAATACCTGGCAAATTTTCAATTCCATGTCGTCTGTCATTTGCAATATTTGTGGCCGAGGTTTCACGATTGTTGGTCCGGTTAGTATGTTTTATGCTTGTTATTTAGTTTGTTTCCTTACCGTTCGTGTATGGTTTATGTCTGCTGTATGAATCAATCTACGCGTGGCAGTTAACTAGCCTGTCAGTCAGGCATTGGACTTTAACCACTACGTAGGTGGCGGCACGTCCACCACTTACTGAGTATTTTAAGACTGGCTATACGATAGCCGTGTTATTTTTGGTGCATTTTTGCTGCAATTAGTATGCCGTACTGAAGAGCTCTAATGAGAACGAAACCGGTCTACGGTTCTAATTGTTGCGAAAATGCATCGAGTCTTACATACTTTGTCCCTATATTGGGGTAGAAATTGGCCAGGGCTGACAATTTTCTAAATTGTTAGTTAGCTATATCCAGTCTCTATTTTTTTAACACTTTGTGTTATTTGGAGCTGGCGTGACAGCATACTACTTGGTTCCGCAACTAGGTGGCGGCACGTCCACCACTGACTGAGTATTTTAAGACTGGCTATACAATAGCCGTGTTATTTTTAGTGCATTTTTGCTGCAATTAGTATACCGTTTCTAAATTGTTAGTTAGCTGTATCCAGTCTCTATTTTTTTAACACTTTGTGTTATTTGGAGCTGGCGTGACAGCATACTACTTGGTTCCGCAACTAGGTGGCGGCACGTCCACCACTTACTGAGTACCACTACGTCGTTTCAACGCAGATTTTATTTTTAATTTGGAAAGACTTAACATATTGTTTACACTATTTACACTATTTCTAGCCACTTATTCCAGTTACTCTAATACAAAAATATAGTGTTTTCAAAAATATTTTTGTATATTTGGGAGGGGGGGAATGTCCGTTATAGCTGATACACGTCTGCGGTCTTAATTAGGAACACGAATGATGCATCGATATCATCACAGTATCGATTCTTTTGCAGCGATACCTAGTAATTTTACATTAATACTTTCTTAGCGATACATTATTAGTATTGATACCGTGTCTATACCCTCTTAACCTTCAGATAAAATTACCTACTTATTTCGATGTTTTTTCTACCCTGTCGATGTCACTAACATTGTCAATAATAATAATATTATTATTATCGTCGGTTCGTCGTCGATTTTCATTTGTCGTCAGCCGTAGCTGTAGCTCAAAAACAAATGACAATGCAAAGTTGAGAATAGCACAAAAAGATTACTTTGTAAATGTCTCCTGATAATGTGCAAGTCCTAGACACGTCAGATCAACGCCTACTTAAATACTGAAGAAAAAAGAAATCGACAAATTTTGTTTTTTTCAAAATAACTCGAAAAGGAAGAGAGGCAGGGGAAAATACAAGTCATATTTGAAACAAGCATGAAATTTTACAAAACATGGCTAATTTAACCGTCTCCCTATCTCTAATAATAACGGAGATAGCAATACATTCCCATCCAGTTTGGGACACACTGTATATTAAAACCAGTAGTGTATACATGACTGCTAGACCGATTCCCGTCTGAGCTGTATGATTGTGATTGCCTGTGAATAATATATGTCCATGCTCTGAGGCTGTAGAACACCATGAGGCTAACGGTCCACTTGGTCTTCACTGAAGTTGTCACCTAATAAATCAATTATCGTTTGCTGTACCAAGTACCTAGTTATAATTAATTGCTTGGTTGTGTTGTATTGCATTGTGTAGAAGTTCAGTCAGTCGTAGGCTTTAGATTGCCACTCTCAATGCTTTGAACTACGATCATGCTTATATTTCACATGCAACCGAACTACCGAAGTGGACCATATAGCATTAACAAAATTTAAATTTCTTATCAAAATCCCAGCTAAGTAGTTTCTTCCTTCATAAAATACAATACACACTAATAGTAAAATATATCCCCGAGCAAGAATTTTCCGAATTTTTTTAGTAGTTTTCAATCAAATTTGAAGCAATGTTAAAAAATTTGCCACCAGTGTAAAGTTGCCTTATAGCAGGAAAAAAGTTATTCAGAACCTACATCCGAAAACCAATGATAATTAAGTAACGTGAGTTAAAATTGATTAAATAGTACAAAAAAAATATTGGTTGAAAGGTTTCCTACACCGACATAAGGATCTGTCTCTAAAAAGCTCCCACGGCACCGTCCGCTGCTCGTGCAATGGCATTTAATCAAATATCAGTGACGAAGTTTTTCGAAAGTTCGACTCACTGTTTAGACAAATATAAAATTCAACCGCATCTAATCTTTAACGTCGACGAAACCAAATACCCAATCAAAAGTTTTAGTTGAAAGAGGCTGCCGCCAAGTAGATACATTGACACCTGCCAAGAGGGGGTAAAAGTCAACAGCAGATTTTTTTTTCTGCATCTGGAACCACTTTTAATATTTGCAAGGGTGAGGATAAAACCATAACTTCTTGACGGTGCACCAAAAGAAACTATTGTAGTGTGTCACCCGTCTGGCTGAATGCAAGCGGATATTTTTCTGCAATGGATAAAGCACTTTGCGATGCATGTTGAACAGTCGGTTGACGATCCGATATTATTGCTCCTTGATGGACATGCAAAGCATACGAAGAATTTTGCAATGATGGACCATGCTTGTAATAATGGCATTGTAATGCTTTTTTTTCATCACACTGCACACATCGGCTTTAACCACTGGATGTCAGTTTTCTAGGCTTTGAGCACGTACTATAGGTAGTTAAAAGGTAAAGAGATGAATACGCAATAATCAAGGCAGGATTGTAATGCAGTTTCAGATTGCCAAACTATCTGGAGCAGCGTTCGCAAAGCCTGCTAGGGTCCAGGATGCATTGATATAATTTTGGAGATCTGGATTTTTTCCAGCCGATCCAAACAATTTTGGGGGAAGCTGATTTTGCCCTATCTAAGACAACTGAAAGACAAGAAGAAAGAGGGTTGCAAAATGAAATAGAGGAAACAGATTATGCGATACCACAGTGGAAAGATGGAAGTGAGTATGTAGAATTTGAACCTCAACTATGTATCAGTTCACAACTAAGACCTTCGAGATTGGCGTCAAACTATTCTGTGACTCCAGAAATCCTTATTCCTGTCCCCAATGTTTCAAGGCCTTTTGAAAAAAGAACCAAGAGAGGGAAAACTTTATTCTTACAAAATTGTCATATAAGAATGACCGAATGGAGATAAATCCGTCGTGAGAAAGCTAGAGCCTGTACGAAAAGAACAAATATGAACGCAGCAAGTGCGCTATGGAAGTGAATTTTCATAAAAATGTTTTTAATAGCAAATATGTCTTTTTAAATGGACGCAGGCATCAAACTTGGTTACCGGTATAACCTATATAGTAGAAACAATGTACTGTATTTTATCAAAATAACGTAATTTTTTGAAAATGTACACAAATCATCCGAAAATAAATCTAAAATATTTCGGAGAAAACTGGTGTCCTAGACAACGAACCCTAGATTAATGGCAAATTTAGTTAAGGAAATTAAAAGCATTTAATGAAAATGCGCTACTAAACGCACTTACTGAGCCCCGATTTTTTTTCCTTACAAATATGCATTATATTTGGATAAAAATGCAAAAATGCAATAATAAGGTATGTTCGAAAACAAATTATATCACCAGCGACTTATGGACGATCCTGTGACTGTCAAAATCATTTTATAAGATGCAGCTCAACACACCCTACAATTAAAGTATATAATTTTTTATTGTTGTATAATAACAAATATATTGACCTGTACCGTAGAAATGCGTCACCGTGTATACATGTAAACAGATAAAAACTGAAACTAACCCAGGATATGGATTCTAGAGGGCCTAGTTTGCACTCATTTGAATAAATCTTTTCTAAATTGAAAAGCCGCGGTCTTCTCATTAACGATTTTTTCCACAAAAAATATCTAAAGATTATACACCATTAAACCTTTAGCTTACGTAGATAAGACTATGAAAAATTAAAACATCTATTCTCTAAATTTAATATCAGGACAGCATATAAAACCCACAACTTTAGCAAATACATAAAAAACAATAAGTTGACAGTTGAAAAATCGGATAAGTCTGGAGTACATAAACTCACATGTGGTTTCTGTGACAATATATATATATATATATATATATATATATATATATATATATATATATATATATATATATATATATATATATATATATATATATATATGTATATGTATATATATATATATATATATATATATATATATATATATATATATATATATATATATATATATATATATATATATATATATATGTAGAACATTTAGTAGTTTTAAAACACACATTCGCGAACATAAGAGAAGCTTTGAACATAATAAATTTGATTCAAATTATGCAAGTCATTTACAAATACAAATTGAAACTAACCCCGGATATGGGTTCTAGGAGTCCTAAATCGCGATCATTTGAATTTTTTTTTGCAAAGTCCCATCGATACCTCTCTATTAGCGAATTTTTTTAAACACAAATTCACTAAAAACAGGTAGCTGGGGGTCGTACCCATTTACCTGAAGAGACAGAGAATTGCATCCAACACTAAGTAGGTATTAAATTTTAAATTCACTTTCATTCTGTCTTTGAGAAAGCCGAGCACTTCCGCGAAACTGCGGAAGTTATTTATATATAATCTATAAAATAGTGTAACTATACTAATTATACGACATAATGTCGAATAACCAAAGCAAAAAATAATATTGTTTGACAAGCTATGACAATTTAACTGCTATTGACAACTTTTGGTGTATCCATAGTAACGTAAACTTTCAGTTTAAAAATCTAACTTAATACCTGTGCGTCTTCAGTTGGCAAACAATTTTAACTCCGTTTTTCTCTACATCCCACGGAATTTCTACCAGTATACCTTCTTTTGCATTAGTCTTTGAGTTTCTTAAAACCATTGGAAAATTTCAGCAATTTTAACTTTCAACAATTTTTTTTTCTAAGTTATAACCCTCAGAATGCCTCCAAGCGCGACACTGCTTTACATAATAAACCAGATTTTACGGTTTTTTTACGTTTTTTATACGCTGTTAAGATTTACTCATGTACAAATTTTGAAAATCTTATTTTTAGTCAACAAGATAACAACTTTAACACCCTGTATCACAACCTTAAAATTAAAAATTTCATACGAACTACGCCCACTATAGTTTCAGGGGCAACTCACATGTTTTGTTAAAGTATAAACAGGTCATCCTATATATATATATATATATATATATATATATATATATATATATATATATATATATATATATATATATATATATATATAAAGGGCGGGCTATCTAACGTTTGGAATTGGAACTATAGGTTATTTTGAGATTGGAAGTTCTGATGACATTTCCGATGTGACAGAAAGTTAGTTTTATGTTTGACATTTATGAAATGGGCCACTTTTCGCTTGAACAAAGTTAGGAAATATTAAAAAACTTATTTCCAAAGTGGTGAGTTTTCTGCTCAAACTGTAAGAAATTTACGAAAAAAAATGTACAAAAAGGATGTGCCAAAAACGCAGTGTGTGGATCAATTTGTGAAGCGAGTTCGTGAAACTGGACCGTTGTTGGATGGAAACAACCCGTGTACGTACTCGTCCAGGGCGCCCAACCGAAAACATCGCTGCTGTTGCGCAGAGTGTGCGTAAACAACCATCACCATCAACTCGTCATCGTTCTCAAGAATTGAACATTTTACGCACTTCTTTGAGAAGAATGTTGCATAAAGATCTCGGTATTAATGCGTACAAATTTCAATTAGTGCAAGAGCTAAAGCGGCATAATCATCCGATGCGTTTTCGGTTTGCTCAATGGGCCGAGGACCGCTTGATCGAAGATAAGCATTTTTTCCGATAAATGAACTTTTCAGATGAAGCTCATTTCCACCTCGGAGTATACGTCAATAAGCAAAATTATCTGTCTGGTACGGATTTTGGTCTGGCGGCATTATTGGGCCATTTTTCTTTGACAATGAGCAAGGAAACGCAGTTACGGTGAATGGCGAAAATTGAAGAGCATGACATAGACGACATTTGGTTTCAACAGAACGGCGCAACGTGCCACACAGCCAACGTAACAATCGATCTTTTGCGCACTGTTTTCGAAAATCGCATAATGAGCCGAAATGCTGATGTCAGTTGGCCAGCTCGAAGCTGCGATTTGACTCCGTTGTATCTTTTTTTTTTGTGGGGAGCGGTTAAGGACAAGTGTTAGGCTAACCATCCAGAGACGATTGACCACTTGAAACATGAAGTCGAAGTTTCCATTGACGAAATAGAGGCCCCACGTTCGAAAATTGGACTGATCGAATGGCTAGCCGTAGCAGTCATTTGAATGATGTGATTTTCCATTCCTAATTGGAAAGGTTCAATCTTTCTAATAAACTCATAGCTTTGAAAAAATATTCATTAGTTTTTTTGTAGCCGATTCAAATTGCAAATCTTAAATGGCCCACCCGTTATATATATATATATATATATATATATATATATATATATATATATATATATATATATATATATATATATATATATATATATACACATATAAAAATTGAAACTGACCGTGGATATGTGTTCTAGAGGGTCTAGTTAACGCTCATTTGAAGAATTTTTTTCCAGATCCAAAAGTACCGATTTCCAATTTTCTTAAAACGATTCACTAATAAAAAAAAGATAAACAGACTACAAAGCACTGAAAACGAAAAATAGGTAGATTACAGGTTTAATTCAAAAGACAAAAATTAATGTTAATGAAATCTGATTATATGCGCTACCTACTTATCTGTTTGAAGTCGGTGCCAGGCCCGAAACACAATAAAACTTAGCGATATAAACAGCTTAATTGATAACAAATTATAACTCTAATTAAATGCGTACATATGCTGTTAATGATCAAAGCCCAATTGACGCTCACACATTCCGTTGCGTGCGCCGAGAAAATTGCGATGTGGCGGGAGTGGACCTAGTCTATCGCCTACTTTCTAATTAGCTTGACACCTACTTTAAATAGATAAGCAGGCAGCGTGTATAATAATATTTAATTTTAATTAGTTTTTGTCTTTTGAATTAAACCTGTAATCTAGTTATTTTTGCTTTTTTGAGCCTATTTTAAAGTCGGTTTATTTTTCTTAAGTTTTTTTATTTTATAAAATATTTACGTTATCAGTTTTCTTTCTCGTAGTTCGTTTAATAAATTCGTTGAGGTGAATCTTTTGTGGACACTTCAATAATTGAAGCAGAATGACAAATAAATCATTAATAATGACAAAAATACAGAATTTACTCTTTAAATTAATTGGGAAAGGTTTAAATATGTAAACATATTTTGTATACTTCAAATAATTGTTAGTTTTTTCATTGAAGCCGCCGGCAAATAGTATTAATTCCTGCTTACGTGATGTTGACAGGGTAACGATATATTCAAATGATTTACAATATTGCACACCATCATAAATTTGATGTTCTACAAAAACATATTAATTGATTAATTAACTACGATAGCACTATCATAGTTATGTAAATTATTTTGCAATTGAATTCATCAGATCAGTAGACAAAATGTGTAGAACTACGAAGTGCTTCACAAAAAACTACATGTGTCAGCGCGACATAGTTAAATGGGTTGCTAATTACGCATTCATTAAAACAGCAAGATAAGCAATAATTGTTTTAAAATCACAACCCATGATTACGAAAGTAAAAAGGAGCGCGCGGTTACTCAAATTACGAAATAAAAAGTTGAATAATGAATACCAAATAATGAAAATGTACAATTGTTCCGGTAAAGACGAGACGAGTTAAAAATGTCAACATTTAACAAGCAGTTCATGTTATAGAAAGAATAATTGAATGATTAATATTCAGCGATAGATTGTGATAAATTACATCGGTTCTTAGGTCAGTTAATCTTTTATTCAGCTTGTTTTGCATGAAATCTATAATGAAAATCACAGACGTAGCCAATGCGTTATACTGGCGAATTTTCATACAAAAAATTTGCAATTAATAACTCAATTTTTTTCTTCTTCAGTTATTTCTAATGTTAATTGAATTTATTTAAATCAATAAGATATATATATATATATATATATATATATATATATATATATATATATATATATATATATATATATATATATATATATATATAGGGTGTTTCAAAAATGATGGTCTAGGTTACAGGTACACATTCAATACAGAAAAATAAGACTATTTTTCCATATAAACATGCGTCCGCAAATACTTAGTTTTTTAAATACAGCGTGTTAAAATTATTTATTTTTGTCAGTTTTTCACGAATAAGTCCGAGTCAAATTAAAATTTTAACGTGGAAATTGGCATGTGGGGGTTTTCGGGGGCAAGAAACTTAAATATGTTATTGTTAATAACACTGCTGTCCGAGGGCGCTACCTGTAAGACATGACTTGCATTCAATTGGCTATAATTTTTTGATACCCAGTAATATCGACCTACCGTATAGCTACATTGCAGCCCTTATCAATTGTAAGCAAAAAATGTATATTTGATTTAAATCTCTCAGACATACTATTTTCGAGATATTTCAATTTTTCTATGTGGATGTCGCTCAAAAATTAATTCTGCGACAAATCATAGCAATACATTTTTCACGTTTTAATTGCTATCAGTATGTATATACTTAATTTTCTAATTCTCTAGTTAAAAATTAAAATCTTACCAGAAAAAAGAACTGGCAAGTCACAATCATGAAGATAAAATAAAAAGCCATGATAACAAATTTTGAACAAACCATTTAACAAAGTGGTTTCCATCGTTACGGGACTTGACTTTTGTGTTCTCGTCGTGACATATACTACATTTGACTTTAACGTTTGAGACTACTCACTATTTTAAGTAATTAATTGTATTGTCCGTAATTTTTCTAAGTAAATATGGAAGTCTTTCCTGACAATGAACTAACAGACATGCATGTTATGCATTCACGAGCTTTTGGTAACTGTTATGAGGCGAAACGACTGTATGAAGAAGCCTTCCCAAATCGGAGAATTCCAGACAGAAGGATGTTTCAACGGATTGACATCAGTCTGCGAGAAACATACTTACATTATCTAATACATCGATCTGTCTCTTTCGGATATATATATATATATATATATATATATATATATATATATATATATATATATATATATATATATATATATATATATATATATTACCAGGTACCCTTAATAAAGCTACTGCTGATCGAGGCAGACCACGAAGTGCACGAAATCCTGATTTTGAAGAGGCTGTTCTGGGTGAAATTGAACAAAATCCAAAAATAAGTATTAGGGAAATGGCCAATCATCTGGGAACATTCAGTGCAACGATATGACGAGTTCTTCACGAGTAACAATTGCGTCCATATCACATCCAACGTGTGCAGGCACTATCGTCTGAAAGATATTTTATACCTCGCCTAAAATTTTGCCAATGGTTTCTTAAACATAATAATGTAGAGAACTTGTTGAATTATGTATTCTTCACTGACCAGTCTGGATTTAGGCGCGACGGGATCGTCAATTTTCGCAACAGCCATATTTGGGCTGACGAAAATCTCCACGCAGTTTTTGAAAAGCATCATCAACACCATTTTTTTTACCTCGCAGACTTAATGCTACAACTTATCTTGAATTCCTGCAAAACCATCTAAATGGTTTATTAGAAAATGTACCTCTTGACATAAGACATAACCTGTGGTTTATGCATGACGAAGCCCCCCCCCCCCCCCACATTTGGCACTAAATGTCAAAAATTACCCAAGCAAAACTTTTGACGCAGATGGATCGGACGTGGTCATGGCCGGCTCGATCCTCTGATTTAAATCCTATGGACTTTTATTTATGGGGGAATCTCAAAAGTAGTGTTTATAAGCAAATGTTGAAAATGTTGATAATCTGCAGCAAAGAATTGTACTTGGATGCGAACAAATTAGAAATACACCAGAAATATTTCACAGAGTACGATGTTGTATGCTCCGCAGAATACGAAAGTGTATTGAAGTGGAGGGTGGCCATTTTGAACATTTATTGTAGTCAGGTATCATAAAATGTTATAAACTTTTTATTTGTTGTTTTATTTGTTGTTAAAATTTGTAAACAATACAATAAATTACTTGAGAAAAATTAATTTTTGAGCGACATCGACATACAAAAATTGAAATATCTCGAAAATGGTGTGTCAGAGATTTGGATCAAATATACATTTTTCGCTTACTATTGATAAGGGCTGCAATAAAGCGATACGGTAGGTCGATATTACTGGGTGTCAAAAAATTATAGCCAATTAATGCAAGCATAGTCTTACAGGTGGCGCCTTCTACCAGCAGTGTTATTAACAATAACATATTTAAATTTCTTGCCCTCAAAACCCCCGCATGCCAACTTTCACTGCAAAATTTTAATTTGACTCAGACTTATTCGTGAAAAACTGACAAAAACAAATAACACGCTGTAATTAAAAAACTAAGCATTTGCAGACTCATGTCTATATGAAAAAATGTCTTTTTTTATGCTAAATGTGCACCTGTAACATAGACCATCATTTTTAAAACACGCTGTATATATAGTGGGGGTAGTACGTATAACATTTTTCTTTTTAAAGTCGTGACACTGAGATACAGGGTGTTAAAATTTTTACGCCTAAAGCGATTTGCCTTAATTATCTTTAAAACGTCTAAATATAAGATTCTAAAAATTTTCTCGCAAGTAAATAATAACAGCATTTAAAGAAAACACGCAAAATTCGATTTGTTGTGTGAAAAAGTGGCGCCCGCAGGGGCACTCTGATGGTTATAATTCAGGAAAAAAAAATGTTAAAGGTCAAAATATCTGAAATTTTTCAACGGTTTAAAGAATTAGAAGACTAATACAAAAATAAGGTATACTGGTAGAAATTCCATAGGATGTCGTTTTCGAGAAAAATGGAGTTAAAATTATTTGTTCACTAAATACGTACAAGTATTATTTTAGATTTTTAACTGAAAGCTTGCGTTATTGTGGATACAGCAGAAGTTGTCAACAGCAGTATAAATCGTCATAACTGGTCAAACAATATTTTTTTTTTCGGTTATTCGACATTATGTCTTATAATCAGTATAGTCTAAATGAATTGGCTGACATGCATTTAGTATATGTAGAGTGTGGATGTCAATCTTCAGAGTCTCTAAGGCGATATGCTAAAAAGTTGCTTCCTCGACAAGTTTCCTACCAGAGTACTTTTGCAGCAAAGGTATTCTGGTAGGAAACTTGTCGAAGGTTTAGAGGAAAGGATAACTTTGTACTTTATACCACTGAGCATGCTCGTCCACGATCTGCAAGGACTGCAGATATGGAAGAAGCTGTTTTAAACGGAGTTGAAGAAAATCCACATACAAGCGTAAGACGGATTGCTGCTCATGTGAATGTTTCCAAGTTTACATCCACAACATATTAAAACAACAGTAGCTACGGTCCTACTATCTAACCCTAGTACAAGAACTTTTTCCCCAAAATAACAATGCCAGAATACGTTACTGTTATTGGATCAGGAGCAAGCAGAATGAAAACAATACCTTCTGCGCCAGAGTCTTATTTACTGACAAATCGTGTTTTCCAAAAAATGGAGTACTAAATTTACATAACAGCCATGAATGAAGTGACGCTAATCGAAAAGCAACCATTGTGCCCCATTCCCAATATCAATTTTCCATCAATGTCTGGACTTGAATTGTCGGTCATCATTTGTTAGGACCCGTTGAGCTACCTCCACGCTTAAATGGGGTTCACTATCTAAATTTTTTAGAAAATAGATTGCCTGGTCTATTAGACGATTTGCCTTTGAATGTTAGGAGATATATGTGGTTCATGCACGACGGTGCACCACCACATTATGCTCAGCCCGTGCCGCAATTTCATAATAACCAGTTTTCTGGGCGATGGATTGGCCGTGGCCAAGATGCACCTGTAAATTGGCCCTTCAGATGACCCGACTTATATATTTAAAAATTTTATTTTAGGTAATTTATGAAAAGTACAGTTTATGCGGCACTAATACAAGCTCGGCAGGAACTATGGGCGCGAATTGTAGAGGCGTAAAATCTGGTTAGACAAGACATTGGAGTTTTGTTCAGAGCAAGACAATCTTTCTGCGACGTACAGCTTTGTGTATAGAAGGAAATGGGGCACAATTTGAGCATCTGCTATAGTGATTAATAATTGCTTACTTTAATAATTGTTATTTTCCATTGCTGTTCTATATTTTATATTAATCCATTGTATCCACAAACTTAAGTAAAAATTTTCCTTGTTTTCTTTCATTTTACAAAACTATCTGCAACTAATTGTTTGACAATCTAAACTGCTGTTGACAACTTCTGCTGTATCCATAGTAACGTGAACTTTCAGTTTAAAAATCTAAATTAATACTTGTGGCTCTTTAGTGAACCAACCATTTTAACTCCATTTTTCTAGAAAACTGTACATCCTATGGAAATTATGCAAGTATACCTTATTTTTGTATTAGTCTTTGAATTTTTCAAAACCGCTGCAAAATGTTAGAAATTTTGACTTTTAACATATTTTTTCTAAATTATAACCCTTAGAGTGCCCCCACGCGCGCAACTGTTTTACATAATAAACCGGATTTTGCGTTTTAGTGAATTTTCTTTAAAAAATGCCGATAACTCAAAAAATAATAGGCCGATCTGCATCAAATTTGGTGAGTACCTTCCTTTTGCAAGTGGCTTGAATAAGTTCGTTAGCCCGGAAAATAGGCAAAGTTTTTCCTGGAAAATTTTGTACTTTCTTTCTAAAAAAAAATTTATCTCCGGAAATAACAAAGTAAGGGCAACCAAATGGTACGCGTGTTTATGTTATAAAGAGTGAACCACTTACCAAAATTTAGGTCTCGATGTTCAAAGAGGCAAAAGTTATGGGCATTTAAAAAAAAAATGGAGTTTTCCTTAAAACGTTAAAGTCGCAATTTGAAACGTCAAAATTTGCAATGATTAGGCAAAGAACGTGAAATAAATACGACATTTGAAAAGAAAATGTTGCAAGAAGAGTGTTCTGCAAACCCTTAGGTTTCAGCTTCAACCGTCATTGCCCTTCAGTTTACTAAAACATTTACAGCAAATTTATTTCAAATAGACCCTTTCTCTGATGCTTTGGCTGTCGGTTTAGTTAAGTTGATGCTTTCGCTGTGGGTTTAGTGAAGTTTATAGCTTAACGGTCTATAATTTTTAGCTAATTTTCATAGAATAAATTCGTTAATGTATTTTTTGCATTTTTTATCGAAAAATGATGCATGTTTGTAAGAAAAAAAAATTGGACACAGTGATTGCGTTTTGGTAGCGAATTTTCATTAAATCCTTCGAAATTTCAATAACTCAATTTGCTATTAACGTAAGGTTTCTTAGCTAGGAAACCAACATTTAAGTTTATTTTCGGAAAACTTTAGTACATTTTTTAAAAATAAGTAATGTTGATAAAATATAGTACATTGTTTCTACTACATAGGCTATACCGGTAATCAGATTGATGCCTGCTCGGATTTGCTATTAAAACATTTTTATGAAAATTCACTTCCATAACGCACTTGCTGCGTCCAGACTTTTTCTTTACATGCTGTTAATAATAACTCGTGTAAAAATTTTGAAAATCTCATCTTTAGCCGTTTTAAAGATAATTAAGGAAAATCGCTTTAAGAGTAACAGTTTTATCACCCTGCATGTCAGTATCACGACTTTAAATAAAAAATGTTATACGGACTACCCCACTATTTTTTCGATGGCAACTCACACCCCAATATTTTGAAGTATAGTCATGACACCTGTGTAAATATATATATATATATATATATATATATATATATATATATATATATATATATATATATATATATATATATATATATATATATATATATGTATATATATATATATATATATATATATATATATATATATATATATATATATATAGAGAGAGAGAGAGAGAGAGAGAATGATAGTGAGAGGGAGTGAAGGAGACAAGAGCAAAATAATCTTTAAAATAGATACCTATGTACAAAATGTTCTTAGACACAAAATGCCCCTTCCACGGATGGTATATCGCGTTGGTGAAGAGATATTTCTTAAAATTGTGTCGCTTTATAAGCAAAATCTTTTTATGGAAAGAAAATTCACTAAAAGACAAAATTCGCAAAAAAATGCTGTGAAGACTCAAGGAAGTTTTTTCCAGAAAATTGGCGGAAATGGTTGCTCTACGTAAATTTAATTAAAAAGTTTCCTAGACAAAATTCGTTAATAATTTGTGTGTGTGTGTGCGTTTTTGTTTCTGTAACGTCGGTGTATTCCTGCGACCATGGCCCATCACCGACGCCAGGAAATAGTTTCACCTCACTATCCTGGAAAATTTACCAAACCCTTTCTGTAAGGAGTGTGGGGATCTTTAATGTGCCCAACATCGTATGAACACAGGACCGACGGATTTTCTCCACACCACCCTCCCCGGCCAAAGGGCGGAACGTATAGATATTCGACTTCTTCAAATACAATATGCCACAACCTCGGTTGATGATAATCTTACAGTTTGTACTAAAAAAGTTAAATGGGAACCCCGTGAATCGAACCCAGTACCTTTGGGTTCAGAGGTACGCGTTCTTACCATTGGACCACAGAAGCTGTGGTTAATGAATCAAATAACTGATTTTCCATCAAAAACTGTAAGTTAACCAGAATAAAAGCTGAAAAGAACTTAAAAATTCATAAGCCCATGTGATACTGTGGTAACAAGTAAAAACCCGAAGTAGAGAATTTCACATGTTGTCAGAAGATGTCCTTAGAGGCTTTTAAAACTTTTATTTTAGAAATTCGATCTCACACTAGTCAATTATTTATCGATTATATATGACAAGTGATACCATGAACTATCTGATATATGTATTACGACTTAGCTGCTTTTTTTTGGTACCAAATTTAATTTTATTATTCTGTTATTTTTTGGTTCATAATCTAAAATATACTTTTTTTGTCCATTTATTTAAAAAAAAATTAAATGCCTGTAACTGTTTTTTCCATAAAACTATAAGTTTAAAATTTGTAACGTATTTGTCTCTATGAATGAAGTTTGTGCATCAAATTTAATTTTAATATATTTGGTATTCTTGTAGAAATAAAAATTTGCCGATGAAGAAGCTGAACTTTTGCAGGAAAAAAACTACTCCAACATTCCTGGCCAATGAATGTATCCAACCTATTAAGAGAAACCAGGCACTCGCCAAATGTCATCCAAATTGGTCACAATATATTTTTTTCGTATGGACACCTATTATACCTACAATATATATATATATATATATATATATATATATATATATATATATATATATATATATATATATATATATATATATATATATATATATATATATTCAGTTTTTATGTCGGTAATATTGTTATTTACTTAAAAAATTGTGGGAAACCCGTCAGTTGCAAAATAAAACTCTTTATTAAATGCCGAGCTTTCGTAAAAGTTTATTCAATTCTCAAGGCTACAACATGGAAAGAAAAAAGTTTACAATTTACATAGGAAAAATATAAAGGTTTAAAATACTTACATATAACGCGAGTTTTACTATAACTAATTATGGAATAACAAACATGAAAACAACCTTTTTATAAATTATACTGAAGTCAAAATGTGCCAAACTCACATATGACATATGACTAACTATTGTGTATTCGAATTTGTAATTTACAAAAAGGTTTTTTTCATGTTTGTCATTCAATAATCAGTTATCGTAAAAGTCGCGTTATATGTAAGTATTCTAAAACTTTATATTTTTCCTATGTAAATTGTAACATTTTTTCTTTCCATGTTGTAGCCTTGAGAATGAAATAAACTTTTCCGAAAGCCCGGCATTTAATGAAGAGTTTTATTTTGCAACTGACGGCTTTCCCACAATTTTTTAAGTAAATATATATGTATATATATATATATATATATATATATATATATATATATATATATATATATATATATATATATATATATATATATATATATATATGTTCAGAAAGATTTCCGGGGTCTTTAATGTGAGACATGCTTGGTTCTCGGGTTAAACCGCATCCAGAATTTATGGAAACTCGACGTTTCGGCTCCTCTTTTTGAGCCATTTTCAAGAGGTAAAGGAAATATGTAAGGACACTCTAAGGCCTCAAGCTGCCTACTCCTTAGGGTGATGGACAAATGTGGGTAAAGGAAATATGTAAGGACACTCTAAGGCCTCAATCTGCCTACTCCTTAGAGTAGTGGACAAAGGTGGGTAAAGGAAATATGTAAGGACACTCTAAGGCCTCAATCTGCCTACTCCTTAGAGTGGTAGACAAAGGTAGAGATCTCTCTGAGGCCTAGGGTTGAACACACTACACTGAGACCTTACAGACGATCTCCGGCGAGATTTGGGGAGTAGGCAGATTGAGGCCTCGTAATCGAGCTACAACAACCCAACCTACCTTTATCCACCGCTCTAAGGAGTAGGCAAATTGAGGCCTTAGAGTGTCCTTACATATTTCCTTTACCTACCTTTGTCCACGAATCTAAGGAGTAGGCAGATTGAGGCCTCAGTGTGTCCTTAAATATTTCCTTTACCTCTTGAAAATGGCTCCAAAAGAGGAGCCGAAACGTCGAGTTTCCATAAATTCTGGACGCGGTTTAACCCGAGAACCAAGCATGTCTCATATATATATATATATATATATATATATATATATATATATATATATATATATATATATATATATATATAACAATAGTAAAAGAAAAATATATTTTAATAAGATATCAGGATTCCGTTTGGTATCCAATTAAGGTAACGGTTATGGTATAAAATTGGCACCCGGTTAAAAAAACTGGTGTATTTTAATTAGCAAAATTATTCTGCGCTATCTTTGAACAAGGTATATATAACGACTTTTTTTGCGACGGGGTAAACCTTAAATCTTAATAACAACTAAAAATAAAATAATCTTCATGTTTAAGTCTAATGTGTAATATTTAAAGCTTACCAAAATTGTGAATATAATACTGATGAGAGTAATCCCAGAGATGGAAGCCCAGTAGGGGATTCCAATGACAGTCTTTAGAGCGACACAAGGTGTGAAGACAGTAACGCCCTGATTTAGTAACTGTCTCACTAAGTAAGTGCCGGAGGCGAGACATCTCACAAGGCGCGATTTAAATCTGAGATCAAGATACTGGTACACAGAGGTGATGCCGAGACTGTAGTACACTGGCACGAACACAAAGCACACTATGGGGTAAGCTAACACCATCCCGTATAAAGTTTCCCACATCGTACTGCCCCTGTAGAAAAGCTCTGATGGATAACCTGAAAAACAAGAGATATGTATAGTAAACTTTGGAATCAACATTATCTTGTCATATCACCACAATAGCAAATGTTATGAAAATTTTGTTAAAGGCAGCATTTAAGTATCACTTTACTATAGGAAAACGCAGCCTCCTTAAATTGTAATTATCTCAACAAGTCTACTGGAACAATTTAAAAGTCTGGACGCAGCAAGTGCGTTATGGTAGTGAATTTTCATAAAAATGTTTTTATTGCAAATAGGTGTGTTTTCTTTTTAAGAAAGCAGGCATCAATTTTGGTTACAACAATGTGCCATGTTTCATAAAAATAACTTTATTGTGTAAAAATGTACAAAAATTTCTAAAAGCAAACTTAAAGTGTTTGTGCGGTCTGCTTTTGCTTCGATTATTACCTTCAACTTAACTTATAAAAAAAAACCTTATAAGGGGTAGCTATTTTGAGACTTTTAAAGTTTTTAGGAGTTTTTAAATTTAAATTAATTGTAGGTTTGATTTTCAGAACAAAACTAGCTTTTATTACAGCTCAATTTAACTTGTGTTTGTATTTTGTTACATGTAGTAGTGTATGACTTTGTACATGTAATTTTTGATAGCTGTGTAGTTAGACAGTTTGTAATATTTTAACATTTGACTTAGTGTGGAGGTTTAACTTTATGTCGCCTCATTTTTAGTGAATTTTCTTAAAAAAAATTCACTAATGAGGAGATCTCGACTTTTGAATTTTAAAAAAATTTCTTCAAATGAGCGCTAATTAGGCCCCCCAGAACACATATCCGGGGTCAGTTTTATTTTTTATATGTTTATATATATATATATATATATATATATATATATATATATATATATATATATATATATATATATATATATATATATATATATATATATATATATATATATATATATATATAAGTATCACACCGATAACACAAAAAATAATGGGCCGATTTTGATTAAATTCGGTGAATAAATTCCTTTTGCAAATGGCTTAGATAAGTTAGTTAGCCAGGAAAATCTGCCCAGGTTTTCCCAGAAAAATTTTGTGTTTTCTTTCTAACAAAAATTATATCTCCGGAATTAACAAGGTAAGGGAAACCAATTTGGTACGCGGGTTTATATCCTTATTGGTAAGGCACCTACCAAAATTTAGCTATGTAGGTCAAAAGATAAAAAAGTTATAGGCTTTTAAAGAAAAATAAATTGGGGTTTTCCTTGAAACGTCAAAGTTGCGATTTAAAACGTCAAAATCGGCAACATTTAGGCAAATAACTTGAATCTAATACAGGCTATGGAAATCAAATGTCTCAAGAAGAATGTTTTACAAACCCTGAAGCCTTAGTTTCAACCGTCATTGTCCTTCATTTTACTAAAATGTTTCCAGAAAATTCATTTCAAATAGACCCTTTCTCTGATGCTTGGCAGTAGTCTTAGCTATAGAGTTTATCGTTTAGTGGTATATAATTTTTGTCGAATTTTCGTAAAAAATCAATAAAGCTCAATATATCCGTTATTATACAAGATATGAAAAAAAAATGTATATATTAATTATAGGGTGTCTTGAGCTACATCTTAAAAAAATATTTCTACAATCAAAGACTGACCCATAAGTCGTTGGTGATACAAATTTTCTTTTTTTTTTTAATCAAACACGCCTTATTATTGCATTTTCCATCGAAATATAATGCATGTTTGTAAGAAAAAAATTCTGGATGCAGAAAGTGCATTATGGTAGCGAATTTTGATCAAATGCTTCATATTTGAATAGCCCAATTTGCTATTAACCTATAAGGTTGACCAAGAAAAGAGTTTTTCCGGGAACACTTTAAGTTTACTTTTGGAAATTTTTGTACATTTTCACACAATAAAGTTATTTTTATGAAACATGGCACATTGTTTTCACTATATAGGTTATACTGGTAACCAAAATTGATGCCTGCTTTCTTAAAAAGAAAACACACATATTTGCAATAAAAACATTTTTATGAAAATTCACTACCATAACGCACTTGCTGCGTCCAGAGTTTTTTTTTGTTTTCATCTTGTGTTCTGTAATGTACCCTTGCAGAATTAGCCCATCGGAAAACTCAGTTTTTCAGACAAGCCTTTTATAAAATTCTAGATTCCCCTGAGGATGACCGGTTAAAAAGGTTGAAACGCGTCAGAAAAAGGACTATTTGGAAGAAAGAGCCTTTTTATTCAACGCACCCAAAAGATGTCAACCCCAAACATTTTGACGTTTAGGAACAATAAAAGATATACATATTTGGACCACTTGTGTGTATCCACTCTTCGAAAAACGTTTAAATTAGCTTATTATTATTATATATCAACTTACCAAGAAACGATCTGACTCCTAGAGTTCCTCTTGCTAAACTTAACAGCATCGCAGCAACAGAAACTTTTCCTGCTGCGAAAACAAAGTCAGCTTTCGTCTTTTCTTTTGGTCCACAAAACCGGGAATACACTGCCACGAAGGTGCTCGCGATTACGAAAATCACAAACACTAAATAGTCCCACACCATACTTTTTGCGTCCTTCGACATTGTTATTTGAGTTTGTTAACTTCTTTTAATAAATAATTAACCCTGTAACAAAGAAAATGCCGTGTTAGAATGCTGTGCAATGTTTGGGTTATAATAGTGTATGCAAGACACCGAAACTGGAACAGTTTGGCACCGGCATTTTCCTCGTCATATTAGAAATGCATAATTCATAAAGCTATATTTAGAGTTGCACCTGTTGATATAAACAATTTATTTTCACATAGGTAACAGAGTGTGCGAAAGCATTTCACTTAATAAACACTTTCAACAAGTTGTGTGTTAGTTTCTACGGACAAACTTATACAGTCAGTACAGGTACTAAACTAAACATGCCTACACAAAATTACTACCTTATAGTACGAGAAAATAACTGCCTGGTTGAAGCTCAAAACACCAGGATGGCGTGTTTATTTACAATGCGATAAAATGTATACCCATTTCCATCACATAATACGGCTTTTGTTAGGGACAAGATAATAAGTAAATCCATAAAAACAAATTTCACATCAAAAGCATCACGCTTTTTGTAAGTGAAGATTGGAACCTGGGATAGGCACTGATAAGCACACTTGGAGAACCCAAAGCATCACAACACATCTTTTAAAGACCTGACGATCGTTTCACTAACAAAGATAGCGTGATCAGAGGAGGAACAATTCTTATAAATACCCCTGTTAGTGAAAGGATCGTCAGGTTCTTAAAAATATGTGTTGTGGTGATTTGGCTTTTCCAAGTGTACTTATCTTTCTGTCCTGCTTATTCAAAACCTAGGTTTCCCCCGCTCTTTTTTCGGTGTAATAGAAGTTTTAACTTTCTGTTTTCTTGAATTTTCAGTACCTTAACACATAATCGCATTCACTTTGTTAATAAACATTAAATAAATTGTTCACTCTGTGAAAACTGGAACCTGTGATGAGCACTAATAAGTACACTTGGAGAAACCCAAATCACCACAACACATATTTCAGAGACCTTACGATCGTTTCCTTGACAATATCAACATCTTCAGAGGAAGAAATTTCTAAACTAGAAAACTAGCTCCCGTGTATTTATATCGCGTCAAGGTAAACGAATTAGTCCGTAGTAAAATTGTCGTCCAAGAACGATCATTGGTTTATTGTGTAGCAAAACTACGAGGTTGAAGACCTGCTTTTAATTTATTAGCCCTTATCTTCTATAGGTTTAAAAGAACCGAGTTATTTAAGGAATCTGCACGTTCCCGTAAAAAAATTTTCATCATACAAATTTTTGATATCTTGTGCTTTCCTTTTGAGAAAAAACAAAAATACCTAAAGCTTCATTTTCTGTGAAGCTATTAAATTGAAATTTGGTATAGGTAGTACTCTCTTTAGAGCAAACTTGTGTTACAAAATTAATTAAAATTACAGGAGAAAATATGTTAGGTTAGATGTATTCTCACTATAATTAGAACCTCAGGCCGGTTTCGCCCTATCTAGCGCTAAACAGTACGGTATATCTTTTTTTTTTTGAATACAGGAGGAAAAAAACATAATGCAAACCTCATTCACGACACCGTAATGCGTGGGATATCGAGATACTGTGAGACTCTTCCTCAATAAAACTCCCTCACACGGAGTACCGGACCTTAGTCCATACCTCCGCCGGAAAGCTTTCACATATCAATTACAGCGACAGCACACCTACAAAGTAATACGGCTATGGTAGCCAGCCTCAAAGAACATTGTGTGTACGACAGGGTCGCCATCTCGGTTCGGAACCAGGGAGTATATTGTCGTGACATTCTCCATTTTATAACATTTTGTGTTATTTGGAGCGGTCGTGCCAACATACTACGTGGTTCTGCACCGAGATGGCGACGCTGTCGTACATCTTACAATGTTCTAGATGAAAATGTATATTTTATTCAGAAAGCAGAGTGCTTCCGAACTATAAATGTGGTATTGCGTCTTGTTAATCTCTTGGATGACTTCATTTTAGCCAAGCCAGTCAAACCAAAGTTTCTTTTTCTGGAGATGCTTCCGTCATTTTTATAACGTCTAGTAGCGATGCTGCTTTTATATATGTTTTACTATGTTTCAAAATTGCAGATTCTAGCTTAATAGGAAATTGAATTAGGTACTATAATGGTTTGAAGTATGTTTGTGAAAATTCGCTAGTGCAACGCGCTTGCTGCACCCGAAAATTTTGAACACTGATTTACCATTGAAATGTTTTAACAAAAACAAGTATTTTTAAGAAAAGTTTCATACGTTAACGCATTTGCTGCATCCAGAAACATTGAAAATGGCAAAATATTGCAGCTTTCCATGCGACACTGGCATAAAAACGGATATATAAGACTTATTTTTTTTAACATTTTAGAAGGACTATATTAGGTAACAATTTGAACATAAATTTAAAAGCTTATGAAAAAAGTCAGTAAATTTTTTGTTTCCTGGAAGCATTTTGTTTTGGAATCTTCGTTTAAAACTGAATCTGATTTAATGCACCGGCCAATCCCTCCAGCTGTCATAAATTCTGTCATAAATGACATATCCAAAGCGCCAAAAAAGGTGAATCTCAAATAAATTTTTTGTAAAGATTTTATTAAATGAAAAAAAGGAACTTTTGAAACGGGGACTTAAGACTTTGTGAAACACATTTCATGCAAAAGTTGCTCTGTAAATTCCGCATCTGCTACGTGTTGCTTGTTTAAATAAGGCCAGTTACACAATAAGATGTTTCAAAGTAAGTATTTGATCCTTGCTTTGTGATTGTTCAAGGCCCACCGGACTATTTTAGAGAATTTTATCAGCTGTCGTTTTAAACATTTAAAATTTCCTACATAAAAAGTTCAAATGCAGTAAGTACAGGGTGATTTTTTCTAAGTGTCCCACCTCTATAATTCCTTTATTATCAAATATATCAAAAAAATTCCAATGTCATCTGACAAACTATCATGCGATGAGTTAAAATATTGCGACAGAAATTGCACATCGCCTTCATAGAAATCCATGGCCAACGTTGATTTTCTTAAATGGAACGATAGGCCTCAGACACATACAGTAGATGCAGAATCGAAATCTGCGTACAACGATGCCACGCCCGCATTTCTGAGTCGAGCCGTTTTGGAGACATGACGTCACAACATTTCAAAATGTTTGTACATTTTTAAGTGTCTCACTCCTGTAATTTCTTTGTTATGAGAGATAACCAAAAAATTACAACGCCATATAACAAAAAAATAGTTTTACGTTATAAAGCAATTCGTAGTGAATAGGTTAATGAATTTTTTTGATATCTCTGATAATAAAGAAGTTACAGGGGTGACACAATTTAAAAAATCACACACGTTTTGAAATTTTGTGACGTCATGTCTCCGAAACGGCTCGACTCAGAAATGCGAGCGTGGCATCGTTGTACGCAGATTTCGATTCTACATCGACTGTATGTGTCTGAGGCCTATAGTTCCATTTAAGAAAATAAACGTTGGCCACGGATTTCTATGAAGACGATGTGCAATTGCTTTTCTGTCGCAATGTTTGAACTCATCGCATGATAGTTTGCCAGAAGACGTTGGAATTTTTTTGATATCTCTGATAATAAAGAAATTACAGGGGTGAGACAATTAAAAAAATCACACATTTTTGAAATTTTGTGACGTCATGTCTCCGAAACGGCTCGACTCAGAAATGCGAGCGTGGCATCGTTGTACGCAGATTCTGCATCGATTGCATGTGTCTGAGGCCTATCGTTCTATTTAAGAAAATCAACGTTGTCCATGGATTTCTATGAAGCCGATATGCAATTGTTTTTCTGTAGCAATATTTTAACTCACCGAATACTATACTATCATGATAGTTTGTCAGATGGCGTTAGAATTTTTTTGATATCTCTGATAATAAAGAAATTACAGGGGTGAGACACTTAAAGAAATCACCCTGCACGTTATTTTAACGAAATTAATTCAGGCTATAAAAAATCAGTTTCATGTTATGACAGTAACTTCAATTTTGGTATGTGCATAACCTTTATTAAGACCACATGTGTACCGCATCACATAAAAATAGGTGTATTATTTTTGGTAATGTAATTTGTTTGCTGCGAAAGAATTTGATTTCTTTTTTTGGAAAACTCGATCCGACTGGGCTGGTTAACAAGATCGTCCAAGAGATTTATATAAGCAGTATACCAACTTATCGCTGTGATACTTGCCCACACGCGCGCACGCACACACACACACACACACACAAATAAATAAATATATATATATATATATATATATATATATATATATATATATATATATATATATATATATATATATATATATATATGTGAAAGGTTTAAGGGCAAAGCCGCAAGGAGACAACCGCAAACACGTGTTTCAGGCTTATTAGCCACGTGTTTGCGGTTGTCTCCTTGCGGCTGTGCCCTTAAACCTTTCTCCTTGTATAGTGCAGAAATGCCGTGTTATCAATCCTGTTATAGTTAATAATAATTATATATATATATATATATATATATATATATATATATATATATATATATATATATATATATATATATATATATATATATATATATATATATACGACACCGTGGTATAAATGTTTCATCACTATTGATTAATGTTAAAATCGAACATGGCTTCTCTAGAAAAATTGGCTATCGTATCTTAGAAATTGATACATCTGAGTAATTTTTGAAGCCACATTTTAAATCTTCATGTCCAAAAATAGCATTGTTCAAAGTTTGCATCAATATTTAAAAAAATATCTCCGTTATGATCAAATGAAACAAAACATTCCATACGTATGAGTTGATAGAGCTCTTCCTCGAATGAGTAAGTTACCTCTTCTCTACAGGTCTTTAGTTAGTTGCAGAATCTAGATTTAGGGAAGAAAAGCGTGTAAATTTAAACTCTTTTAATGAGCCTATGAGTTCATCAGTGCAGGAGAGACACTTTTCAAAGCAACTAAAAATAGAGGATTGTGATTTAGGTTGCCCATTTTCACCAACTCAGAAAACAGACCACCTAGTGGTCACTAATATTCAGTTACTGCGATCAACAAATCAGTTACCCACCAGAGAAAAAATTTGCTTATAATGAAAAGAAAGAAGGTTGAATAATATTTAGGTACTAAGATGTACTTGTAGGGTAGACGCTATGTAAGTATATTTTTTGGAGATTACATTTTGATTGCCATTTAAAATTAATAATTAATTGTTTAGTTGTGTGATTTATTTAACTTTTGTTTATACTATATGTTAAGACAGTTCAAGATGTAGTGAATAATTGTCTATTTTCTGTATCAGGGTGGTCAATTTTGGGAAGTGTAACGTGTGTGGTCATCTGCATCTGATGGGGTGTGGGGATAGTGCATAGAAACTAAAGACTATAAGAACACAACTGCATTTCATGAGAGGCAGTCACAAATGTTTTAGCTTTAGGTACATTAATATAGTAAAGTTTAATTAGTAATATAGTGTATATAAAATCGAGTCAGTGCCAGTTAATTTATAAAATAAAAGGACTCATCCACGTTATTAAATAAGTGTTTGTTCTTTGGTCTTGTATCCGAACCAGCGTATAACGCAATTAATTTAATACCAATAAATACCACTCCGTCTCAATCGTTAACAAAAACAAACAAAAACATTATTTTTTAAAATATACAGTCCACTGAATTCAAAGGTGTGTATTAAACACTATAGTTACACAAATTCTATTTATATTGATGTAAAAGTTTGGCAGGAAAATTAGCTATAAATGAAATCATTTGAGATTATAATTACAATTTAATAATTACAGATATTATTAAAGACATAAGAACATGAAGAAATACGTATATCAAAAAAACAATAATCTCAAAAATTTTCATATCCCTATGAGAAGCATACATAGAAATTTAGACGTCTTGTAGAAGGCGTAAAGAAGTCGGTCTTGTGTTCGACGCGACGCTGGGCGCGTAACGGTTTCTATATTCCTTCCAAAAAGAACCTGGTTCAACACAATTTCCAGGACAGTTAGATAAAGCGGCTCCTGGCGGTCAGGGTTAGCCATATTCGCGGACATAGACCGATATTTTAGGAATAAAATGCATGCATACACTAAGTGAAGATTGAAACCTGTAATGAGCACTGATAAGTACACTTGGAGAACTCAAATTACCACAACACATCTTTTTAAAGATCTGACGATCGTTTCACTAACAGGGTTAGCGTCATCAGAGGATGAAAAATGATAAACTGCATACTGCTAAACATCACCTCGAGTTTTAGGTAGAGACCGATACTGAGAGAGAGACTAAGTCGTAGCCAAATTTTGTGTGTATTGTGTTTTTATTACCGGACGAGGTTTCTGAACTTCCTTTATAACTTTGCCTGGCAAGTTTCGGAATATGTTACCTGTATCAGAGACAGAGGGCAAGCAAAGGATTATAGCTCAGTGGCGGCGCTCGGTTTAAGAAACCTTTATTTTTTATCGCCTTGGAAATATAAATACTTTCGTACGCATCTAGCTGTCTCGCATTTTTGATAAGTTTCAGCTTCTCTGTATCAATGTGGTGGTTATTATTTCAAAATATGTTGTGCCGCGCATGACTTGTCTACACTACCGTATCTCAGCTGAGCCAGATGTTCACCAAATCTAATCTCAATGGTTCTCTTAGTCTGGCCAACGTGTTTAAGATTACAATCTTTACAACTCATCTCATAGATACCCGGCATTTCACTGGCTTTATCTTTATCTTTCTTATTACCTAACAAATTTCTCAAGTTATTTTTTGTCGAAAAAGTTAGCTGCAAATCGGATTTCTTAAAAATGTTCTCGAGACCCCTTGTGATACGCCGTTTAAAAGGTAGTCAAACAAACAAACATTTTGTTTGTTCTGTGTCTATGAATTCATTTTTCCACTAAGTAATCCGAATATCCGTTATATTTAGCCACTTTTTTAATGTACTCTAATTCTATTCTAGATCTACTTTGCTTAAGGGAAATTTTATTAATTCATTTACTAAGGAATTTAAATCGGCCGTTTTCTTGTGCAAATGTATGATGCGAGTCATTTGGAACGTAACTTAGAGTGGTAGTTTCCTACCTGTGGACATCAAATTTAAGAGAGTGATTACTTTTAATAACGAGTACATCTAGTATAGGAAGTTTACTAATAATTTCTAATTCGTGGGTAAATTTTATTGAAGCAAATTGACAGTTCAGCCTTTTAATAAAATCTTCTACATCTTGCACATATCTGTGTTAAACACTGAAAAAATATCGTCCACATAACGAAACCATACTCTATGAAATTTTAGACATTTAGAAAATGAAAGTGAGTATTTTCATAGAGTATCGTTTCGTTATGCCGTTCAGTGCATTTCGTTAAGTCGTTTCAATGTATGTTTGCCAGATTTTATTTTTTATTCGGCAAAAATTCCAGATTTTGTAAACCAAATTATTTTAAATGCCCAGGGGAGGTTTATTTACACCATTTCCAGCCACATGTGAAGTTTCATTCTAGTAGCTCTAATGCTTAAAACATATAGCGTTTGCAAAATTATTTTTTATATTTTTGGGGGGAAATTTTCCGTTACAGCCAATTTACGAACTCGTTCGTGGTCTTAAAGCAATAAAGATATGTGCCAAGTTTCGTTAAAATCATTTGAGTATTTTTTGAGAGCAGCGAAATTTTGTTTCAGTCAATTGAACGCTACATGTTTTACAATTTTGAAGAGACGAAGCAGTCTTGTGTACTATGCGATGTTGCAAACGTGAAAGAAGCTGCTTTGATTAGAAATGACACGAGTTTGGCAAAACTAACAGGTTAGTGAGGTCATTTCTGAACGTAACGCAGTATGTGATGGACGTAACTAAACATTAAATGAAAGGCTTCTTTCCATACAACAAATTTATTTAAAAATATATTTCCCTACGCGTTTCAACACTTCATCTTCAGGGGATAAATCTAGAATCATAACAAAAAAGGTCTGTCAGATAAACGTTAGTCTCTCTGGCAGGCAATTGTGTATTCAAGTCTTGCCATCATATGTCTCACAAGATGGCTTTACTCAGATTTTTGGTTGACAGATTGTTAGAGTCCCACTGTCGGGGACCGACTTCATCAGAGAATTAAACCTCATTAAGCAACTCGCAGTCAATAACGAGTACCCACTCAATATAGTCGATAAGATGGTCGACAGAAAGAGCCGTCATCTCTTGATTGAAGCGAGCACTAGTTTACCCCTCGCTCAACCTGAGAGGCTATCTTATTTCCCTATTACATATTGTGGTCAAATGTGACAATGTCAAATTTTCATTCAAGTCCATGAACACCATCAACAATTTGTTCATTTACAACAAAGATAATATCCCAGACCTGAAAAAGTCAGGTGTCTATCGCTTAAGATGTAGCACCCCTGGTTGTAGAGCTGTCTATATAGGAAGAACCGGAAGATCAGTGGGCACCAGAGTCACGGAACACCTCAGAAGTAGGAACAACTCGATAATGACACGTCAGTCTTTGGTTGCCATTTTAGGAAGGGTGGCCACTGCTTTAACAAAAATACAGATGCTAAGATATTACATCCTTCAAGTTTTGGTGTAGAACAATTTGTCTTAGAAGAAATTGAGATTTTCAAACATTTCAAGTACCAAGCCAGTGATGTTTTCAACTTGTCCAAAACTGATATAACAAACTTTCCTTCCTTCTACAACCAATTGGTGTAATAGTGCTACTGACCTCTATGGTCTTCTATATGACCAGAAGTATGATGATTTGAAGATAGCTGTTATGTGGCTCCACTTCCATTTCTGCTTGTTTTGTCGTTGACATATGTCGCTTCTGACACTTGTGTCTGATTCATCCTTCTGCACTTGAGCCAGTGCCTCCTACCTGTTCAAGTTGGCATAATGGCTGCCCCTCATTATTGCTGTTATTTTAAATCCCCGATCTTTTTCATTGATTTTCGTTTGGGGACATATTTCTGGCGAATTCGGACGTAGTGTTGCAGAGCCTCTAGTACAATGGATGAAGTTTCTGCCTATTGAAATTTTTGTATAGTTTCAATTTCAGTTTTTAAGAACTGATCAAGTGAGTAGTGTCCATTTTCTTTTTCTCTTTTAATCTCTCTCTAAGTTTCTTTACCTTAATGGTTCTTATTGGGTTTCTGCCTGATTGTGCTTGCCACTTGTGGTGTTTAACCTGCCAGTTTTGCGCCTTGGCTTGTTTTATTTCTGCAATAGACTTAATTGTTTAATGTTCAAAATAAGAGACTTTTTGCATTTTATAGCTTTCAACGCTTGTCAGTTTACTCGGATGTTTTTATTTGATTCATTTTTAACTGCATGTTTTAGCTTTAACACAGGTTTTAGCTTGTGGAACGGTATCTGCTTGTGTTTCATTGTAATTCTTTTAGTTTAGCTTGACTGTTAGTTAGCTATTTACTGTGTAACTTAGGATTTTAGCCTTTGACGTTTTCTGTAAAGAGTGTCTTGTCACCAATGTGCTCCAATCTGCACAATTGCCTACCAGAAAGACCAGCGTTTTTCTGACAAACCTTTTTTGTTATGATTATTGATTTATCCCTTGAAGCTAACCTCTTAGAGTGTCGAAACACGTCGCGAAATATATTTTTAAATAAATTTCTTGTCTGGAGAGAAGCCTTTCATTTAATTTTTAGTGAGGTTAGTGAGGTGAAAGTGCTTCCTGACCTTTGCCGTGGTGTCAAAGATCGACTGACGTGAAAAAACATAAATATATACAAGAAAATGTTTGGTGCCAATTTTGAACCAACAGACAAAGACGCCAATATTTTTAAACTTAGAGCATGACGCTAGTTCATACAACGCTTCTCTGTCAAAATATAAATAAACAAACCTATATCAAAAATACCTGCTGCGCTTACTATACCAATTATACCGTAAATGCCATATTAGTAATCACTCACCTGTTAAACACCGAATTATTTTTTTAAATCAGTAGCTACACTATATTTCCGAACATCGATAAACAACCGCACAAAGAAATACTTTTTCTCTTTCAATAACACCAAATACTTTGTCTTATTTAACAACACAAAATCCACTGTCCAATAAGTGTAGTTTCGAATAGAATTGTTCCACTAAAATTACATATTTCCCTATGCCAATAAATGCCGTGTTTATCAATAACGGAAAGCACTTTATCGTGACCACAAAAGAATAGAAACTAAACCATACTAACACACATGACGTGCGTTATATTAAAAGGTTTCCGTTCTAGGAACGTTATGTATTAATAGAATTCACGAATTTTGTGCGAACAGTGCCAAATCTTAGTGAACTTTGCCTTCTGGATATTTGCACGTGTTTATCTACTTTCCATTTTATGTATGAGGTATGAGGAGCTACGAGGATTTGCAGCAAATATATGAGCCTGCTGTTCCAAAAGATATCACAATCCTTCCCAGTCAAGACGTTAGCACCCTCAGCAAAATACACCTGAAACTTGTTGTGACGGCCGTCATCAACAAACTTCTTTTTGCAAAAATAGTAATAATATATGCCTCTATTAATCATTGCGTCAATCATGCAAACATAAACAAAGACATTATGTTTTTTATGGAAACAATAACAAAAGCTTAGTTAGTAAGTAGGTTATGGTAGCGAAGTTTCACAAAACGTTTTATTTAGAGAATGATAACTTGAACAAATTCAAGCTAAAATAAGTTGTGAGTTAAAAATATTGTTATAAATAAGCTTTTAGTGAATTTTTATTAAGAATTTATTAAAAATTTATTTACTAATAGAAAGGTAACGATGGCGAGACTTTCGGAAATTTTTTTTTGGAATGAGCGCGAATTAGGGCCCCTAGAACACACATACAAGGTCCGTTTGAATGTTTATATGTTTATATATATATATATATATATATATATATATATATATATATATATATATATATATATATATATATATATATATATATATATATATATATATATATATATATATATATATTGTTTGATGTATTTTAGTGTGTCCCACGTTTAGGGCGCTAATTGTTAACGTAACTCTTTTGACTGTAACTTATTAAGAAAAGGTTTGTGCTAACTGTGGTTTATATAATGCGTTTTTTAGAGACCCACGATCGGGTGTCAATTGGTAAGAAAATTGTTTAACGTTAATTGAGGTTTTATAATGTATAGATATTGTGTATGCTTGTTAATAAAACTTATGAAAATTCGTGATTGTAGTATTATTTACTGTTCCAAGTGTTGGAGTGTATTTATGGTAGTTAATATACTAAGGAAAACTTACTATCTGTTCATAGATTAGTATATTTACCTGTTTCTTATTCTTTCTTATTCTTCTTTCTTGCCTAGGCTAGCTATCAGACACTTAAATGAGCAAGATAACACTATCTGACGGAGTTCTAATGAGTTAAGACTCCAAATAAGATATTATTCCTTTTTGTTTTTATATATAACTTTGTAAATGAAATTGAACTTTATTGAATTTTTTTAGATTCCGCCCTTGTATGTATATAAAATAATCAAAATAAAGCCCTAATTTTCATTTTCTCTGACAAAACAACAATATAACTTTATTGAAACTAAACCAGAGTGACAAGAATATTGCTGTTTAATCAGACATTTAAGACCTTGCTAAATACACATTTTGCAATTCATGTTATTTAAAACTCGAATTTGTTTCAGAATACTTGTTTAAAAAATGACCAACTTTCTCGTTTCAAATCGTCAGGTCAGGTCAGGTCACCAGAAACGCCATCTGGTAGAAACACCGTACAATTTTTACAAATATATATTGTTAAATAAAAATATGTAACTATTTAATCACAAATGTAAAATCCTGTTAACGACATTTCTTCCAACGCCTATTGTCGAAAACCCGCCTTTTTTATAATGTGTGTTTAAACATTAACAATTTTGATCTTCAAGTCACAAGCTTGACGTTTATACGAAATATAAAACTTTGAAGACATATTTTAGTGGCACTTTTTGATCTCTCTGTACAAAATATCTTTTGGGCTACAGTGCGACCATTTTCTTTTTGAATGTTTGTAACTTTTTATCCCTTAAAGCTGGAGAGCTATTTTGGTAAATGCTATACGCTGTGTTTGGCCCAATTTGGTTAAAATAGCTTTGCTGTTGTCGAAGGTAGAGAAATTTTCGAAAAGGAAACTCAGATTTGTCACGGAAAACCGGTCGTATTTTCCTGGCTAACGAACATGTCCAAATCATTTATCAAACGAACGCACGCGCCCGCCCAGTTTCATTTATATCAGTTACAATTTTTTTTTTTTTTTTCGTGGTGACCCGTATATATATATATATATATATATATATATATATATATATATATATATATATATATATATATATACATATATACGTTGTTTCTTAAATAACTGGCCCCCTCAAATTTAAACTAATATCGGATCTAGGGTGCTATTTAGTACTTGTTTAAGCAAGTTCTCCAAATATCAAAAGTCTGGACGCAGCAAGTGCGTTATGGTAGTCAATTTTCATAAAAATGTTTTTAATAGCAAATATGTGTGTCTTTTTTTTATTTTAAGAAAGCAGGCAAAAAATTTGGTTACCAGTATAACCTATATACTAAAAACAATGTGTCATGTTTCACCAAAATAACTTTATTGTTTAAAAATATACAAACATTTCCGAAAGTAAACTTAAAGTGTTCCCGAAAAAACTCGTTTCTTGATCAACCTTATAGGTTAATAGCAAATTGAGCTATTCAAATATGAAGCATCTGATCAAAATTCGCTACCATAACGCACTTGCTACGTCCAGAATTTCTTTTCTTACAAACATGCATTATACTTCGATGGAAAATGCAATAACACAAGGCGTGTTTGATTTAAAAAAAAAAAAGAAAAATTGTATAAACAACGACTTATGGGCCATCCTGTGGTTGCAGAAATAATTTTTTAAGATGTAGCTCAAGACACCCTATAATTAATATATACATTTTTTTTTCATATCTTGTATAATAACGAATATATTGCGCTTTATTGATTTTTTACGAAAATTAAAAAAAAATTATATACCATTAAACGATAAGCTCTATAGATAAGGCTACTGTCAAGCATCAGAAAAGGGGTCTATTTGAAATGAATTTTCTGGAAATGATTTAGTAAAATGAAGGGCAATCACGGTTGAAACTAAGACTTCAGGGTTTGTAAAAGATTCTTCTTGAGACATTTTATTTCCATAGCCCGTATTAGATGCAAGTTCTTTGCCCAAATGTTGCCAATTTTGACGTTTAAAATCGCAACTTTTAGGTTTTGAGGAAAACCCCAATTTATTTTTATTTAAATGCCTATAACTTTTTTTGTCTTTTGACCTACAGAGCTAAATTTTGGTAGGTAACTCACCTATAAGGATATAGACGCGCGTACCAGATTTGGTTGCCCTTACTTTATTAATTCCGGAGATATAAATTTTTTTCGAAAGAAAACACATAATTTTCTGGGAAAACCTGGGCCGATTTTCCTGGATAACGAACTTGTCCAAGCCATTTGCAAAACGAAGGTATTCACTAAATTTAATTAATTAAATTAGATTTAATTAAAATTATTTTTTGAGTTATCGGTGTGATACATACATACATATATATATATATATATATATATATATATATATATATATATATATATATATATATATATATATATATATATATATATATATATATATATATATATATATATATATATATATATAAACATTTAAAAATTGAAACTGACCCCGGATATGTGTTCTGGGGGGCCTAATTAGCAGTCACTTGAAGAAATGTTTTCAAAATTCAAACGTCGGGATCTCCTCATTAGTGAATTGTTTCTCGGTAAGTAGACCAAATTTTTAACTTCAAAATTCTGTAGCTTGCAGGCAATTAAATGAAATATACAGGTATGCATTATTATAGTTGGAAAAAATAGAAAATAAATTATAGTATATAGGGTGTTTTATTAAGAAAACAACAACTTATATTTAGTTTGTAACTCAAAATTCGTTCTCTTACTGAAAATGGGATTAACTCAATAGTTAGTTTCCTATGATTTTTATAATTAGAATTTCTTTCTAAACCAAAAAGATTGAACATTTTTTAAGAGAGACGGAGTAAATGTATATATATATATATATATATATATATATATATATATATATATATATATATATATATATATATATATATATATATATATATATATATATATATATATATATAGGGTCGCGGATTGAAAACGAAACAGACCGATTTGCGTCCAGAGAATTTTTTTTAAGAAACGCTGAAACACGTCAATTTTAATATTGAGGGGGACATGTTTTGACATAAAACTAAACTTCACATTAACCCCTTAAGGGTGGTGATAACAACTCTTATATTTTAAATAGGGAACATGTGTCGAGTGTTACATCATTTCAAAGTTCTTCCTTTTCTGAATTGAGCACACTAATTTTTTTGGAAGTTTTATCAACTCGTTTAAAAATTATTCACAGTTGAAGATGCAAAAACGCATTTCACTCATTCCGCTAAGAAATGTGCTGATAGTCAATGTTTTGGTGGTTTGTAAACAAAAAAATGACTAACATTTCTTATCGGAATGAGAGAAATGCGGTTTATTATTTCAGGTTATCGGTAGGTTTGATACTTAATAGTACTACCGAAAATTAATTTCACAATGGTGTATTCTGTAGGAGGAAGAATTGAAATAATTACTCTTTTTTCAAAAACGATGACTGTGCCAACCGCACCGCAAATTTGTTTAATGAACGACATCCGAACAGACATGTTAACAGAAAATACATTTTGGAGTTAGTTGCAAAGTTTCCACAAAGTGGTTCAGTAGCCAACAAAAAACGGGATCCTGAACTTTAATTTCCGGTTAGAAATGAGACTACTGAGATTAAAGTTTTAGGACAAATTGCTGCATACATAACTTTAAGCACGAGAAAATTGGCCACTGTTTCAAACATCAAAAGAAGAACTATTCAGCGAATATTGAAGCATCATAAATTTCACCCGTATAAAATTCATCTTGTACAACAACTGAATGAAGATGATTTTGATCGGTGCCTGGAGTTGTGTGAAGTTATGACTGCACGAATAGCTGATAACGGGAACGTTCTGTTCAATATCTGTTTTTCAGATGAGTGTACGTTTTTTAGTATAATTTACGCAACACAACCGGAGTCTCTGCAAGAATTACGACGAAACATTGTTGAAGAATGCCGTCTAATAACTCCACAAATGCTTCAGAATGTCAGAGCTCGTTTTGAACAAAATTTGTACTTTTGTATGGCAGCTGGTGGTCAACAATTTGAACACTTACTTAACTGAATTAAGATTTTTGAACGTTTGGTTTTGTTTTTTATATTTTTTCAACGAAAAATTAACTACTTGGTGCATTTCTTATCACAATGAATAAAATACGTTCTTGCAGCTCCAACTGTGAATAACTTTTAAACGAGTTGATTAAACTTCCAAAGAAATTAGTGTGCTGAAGTCATAAAAGAAAGAGCTTTCAAACGGTGTAACACTCGATACGTGCTCCCTATTCAAAATATAAGGGTTGTTATCACCTCCCTTAAGGGGTTGATGTGACAAAGTTGAGTTTTATGTCAAAACATGTTCCCCTTAATATTAAAATTGACGAGTTTCTTAAAAAAAAAATTCTCTGGACGCAAATTGGTCTGTTTCGTTTTCAATGCGCCACCTTGTATATAAATTTCCATGTGTATTATAGATACCTAGGTAATAAAGTTTGCATTCGCAATTGATTTATTAATGAAAACTAGGATATTTTTTAATAAGATTACTAACTCAAATCTCAAAATTTCAGAATACAGTCCCAATAATAACAAGCATGAAGATATATGTTGAATTGTATTGTATCATTTTAATGACCTCATCTACAGCACGCAGCTGTTGATAACACCAGCTATCAACTAAACGGGTGCAAATTTGTAAACCATGTGATTGTTTTAAGCCAGTCCTCGTTCGTTCGATTCTGTTGTATAATTATCCATCAGACCACTTAGACAGCACGTGATTTCGCGGGATCTCATGGAAATGATTGGCGTGGCTGTGCCTGTTGATATAAATAAGTTTGTTTTGGTTCTGGAACACATTAAACGAATTGAAGCCAATAACTTTATAAGTCCTTGTCAGTTTCAATTTTATGTTAGTGTGTAACACATTAAGCGTTTAAAATTAACAATAAGGAGGCGTTACAAAACAATTTTCTAAGACGAAATGAATAATAATAATAATAATAAGCAAAAAAAAACCATTACAATGGAAAAATAAACAATATAAAATTAAAAATAGAAAAGTTACTCATAAAACAACAATATGCAACAAAGTTTTTTAGTAACAATAAAAAATTAATGTGAACTGTAGGTCACGGAGAATTATATGCCGAATATCATGGATGTGGAGGAACTAAAACACGCAGATAAAATTATACACATTGTTGTCAGATCAATATCTGATATTTTTAGTGAATTTTCTTAAAAAAAATTCACTAATGAGGAGATCCCGACTTTCGAATTTTGAAAAAATTTCTTCAAATGAGCGCTAATTAGGACCCCCGGAACCCAAATCCGAGGTCGGTTTCAGACTTTATATGTTTATATATATATATATATATATATATATATATATATATATATATATATATATATATATATATATATATATATATATATATATATATATATATATATATATATATATATATATATATATATATGTCACACCTATAACTAAAAAAATAATAGACCAATTTTGATAAAACTTGGTGAGTACCTTCCTTTCGCAAGTGGCTTGGATAAGTTCGTTATCCAGGAAAATCCGCCAAAGTTTTCCCGGAAAATTTTGTGTTTCCTTTCGAAAAAAATCGAATTTCTCCGGAATTAACAAAGTAAGGGCAACCAAATTCCATCGGGTTTATGTCATTATAGGCAAGTTACCTACCAAAATTTAGCTCCGTAAGTTAAAGGACAAAAAAGTTACAGGCATTCAAAGAAAAATAAATTTGGGTTTTCCTCAAAATGTCAAAATCGCGATTTTAAACGTCAAAATTGGTAAGTACCTTCCTTTCGAAAGTGGCTTGGATAAGTTCGTTAGCCAGGAAAATCCGCCGAGGTTTTCCCGGAAAATTTTGTGTTTCCTTTCGAAAAAAAAATATATCTCCAAAATTAACAAAGTAAGGGCAACCAAATTTGGTAAGCTGGTTTATATCGTTATATGTGTGCTACCTAGCAAAATTTAGCTCTGTAGGTCCAAAGACAAAAAAGTTATGGGCATTTAAAGAAAAATAAATTGGAGTTTCCCTCAAAACGTCAGTGACAATTTAAAATGTCAAAATTCGCAACATTTAGGCAAAGAACTTGAATCTAATACGAGATATGGAAAGAATATGTCTCAAGAAGAATGTTTTACAAACACCGAAGTCTTAGTTTCATCCGTCATTGTCCTTCATTTTAATAAAATATTTCCAGAAAATTCATTTCAAATAGACCCTTTCTCTGATGCTTGGCGGTAGTCTTAGCTATAGAGTTTATCGTTTAATGGTATATAATTTGTGTCGAATTTTCGTAAAAAATCAATAAAGCTCAATATATGCGTTATTATACAAGATATGAAAAAAATTTGTATATATTAATTATGGGGTGTCTTAAGTAACATCTTAAAAAAATATTTCTACAATCACAGGGTGACCCATAAGTCGTTGGTGATACAAATTTTCTTTTTTTTTTCAATCAAACACGCCTTATGTTATTGCATTTTTCATTTTCCATCGAAATATAATGAATGTTTGTAAGAAAAGTAATTCTGGATGCAGCAAGTGCGTTATGGTAGCGAATTTTCATCAAATGCTTCATATTTGAATTTGCTATTAACCTATAAGGTTGACCAAGATACGAGTTTTTCCGGGAACACTTTAAGCTTACTTTTGGAAATTTTTGTACATTTTCACACAATAAAGTTATTTTTATGAAACATGGCACATTGTTTTTACTATATAGGTTATACTGGTAACCAAATTTGATGCCTGCTTTCTTAAAAAGAAAACACACATATTTGCAATAAAACATTTTTATGAAAATTCACTACCATAACGCACTTGCTGCGTCCAAAGTTTTTTATTTATTTATTTATTATACAATCAACAGTCTGGAGCCTAGTTATAGATTGATATACAATGTAACAATCAACATTAAAAGTAATTACAAAAATATACGTAAACATTAGACAAAACATGTTTCTTTACAGAGATCAGGGTGCAAGAAAAGCGATCAACTTCATCGCAATATTTGTTCCATCTATCACACATAGGATGGTCGTGAAAATTGCAAGACCTTGGTTCGCGCCACTAAGATATAAAAGCGCCTTGGATGTCTCGAACACAGTCTTGGCACATTAAAGTTAAGGCTGCAAGGTAAGTCAGTGCAATCTACCTCACATCTCATTAATTTTAGGAGAAAATGAAGTGCAGCAAAGTCACTGCGAGAACATAGGCTGTAAATGGAAAAATGATCTTGCATTGCCTCAGACGAAAAACATATGGGAGGCTAAATACCGTCATGACGAAAGGCAAGGTCTTTGAGAAAGCGTCGCTAAACACCTTCAATCTCTTCACTGTGCGTCAGATAACCAAAGGACCAAACCATATAAGCACACTTAAGCTTTGGCATAACAAAAGCTTTATAAAGTGTATAAAGTGTGTTACTGTTTGAAGAATCCCTACAGTTTCTAAAGACATTGTCCAGAAGATCCAAAATATTACTTTTGTTGCCTTTTTAGTGATTTAAAAAAAATCGCACTAATGAGGAGATCCCGACTTTTGAAAAAATTTCTTCAAATGAGTGCTACTTAGGCCCACCAGAACACATATCCGGGTACAGTTTTAATTTTTATACGTTAATATATATATATATATATATATATATATATATATATATATATATATATATATATATATATATATATATATATATATATATATATATATATGTATGTGTGTGTGTGTGTATGTATGTATGTGATTAGCACCTTCGTTTTGCAAGTGGCTTGGACGCGTTTGTTAGCCAGAAAAATCTGATCAGTTGAAACAGACTCTAAAGTCAGTCGGATTCCTCAAGTCGGTGCCAGTTGTGAGCTGAGCTTTAATATATCGAATTTCGACACCGCACAGGTGTTATATCTAAATCACAGGTTTATATCGAATAACTGATCAGATTCAGAGACTAGGTACTTAGCGATTTTTAGTGCATTTTCTTTAAAAAATTCACCAAAGGGAAGGTCCCGACTTTTGAATTTTGAAAAAATTTCTTCAAATGAGCACAAACTAAGACCCCTATAACCCATATCCAGGGCCAGTTTCAATTTTTATGTGTTTATATATATATATATATATATATATATATATATATATATATATATATATATATATATATATATATATATATATGAGACATACTGCGTTCTCGGGTTGAACCGCGACCAGAATTTATGAAAACTCGACGTTTCGGCTCCTGTTTTGGAGCCATTTTCAAGAGGTAAAGGAAGGAAGAAAGAGGTAAAGGAAATATGTAAGGACACTCTAAGGCCTCAATCTGCCTACTCCGTAGAGCGATGGACAAAGGTGGGTTGGGATGTTGTAGCTCGATTACGGGGCCTCAATCTGCCTACTCCCCAAATCTCGCGGGGATCGTCTGTGAGGTCTCAGTGTGTTCAACCTTAGGCCCTAAGCCTCAGAAGGTTCTCTGTACCTTAAAATTAAAATAGTAAAAATCCTCCCGCTTATACAAAAACTCCTACATCTATCCCGAACTTACCCTAGAAACAAACATCAAATGGAAAAGGAGCTCACAGTGTCTATCTTAAATGTCAAACCAAACCTCGTCAGGCTGTGTGCCTTCTATAAGGCAAGCACATCTCAACCATTTGATCTATATGCCTTAGATGTGTTTCATTGTTTTATTTTAATTTTAGTTATAATGCTTTAGTTGTGATTATGCGTTATCAAGTTAAAATTTCAAATAAAAATATAAAATATTAATTGTGATATCTGTTGATTTATTTAACGCCCTTTATGTCCAGCTTCGGAGTTTGAGAACTGCTGACAAAGACATTTTGGTTATCAAAAAATATATACCCTAAAGTTGCAAGGAATTTTTATTTGTAGTTGTTTTCTTCTACCACACGATGCCGTGAAAGGCGACGCAGGGTGCAGAGAACAAACTCTTGTAAAGTATGATACAAGGTCTCTACCTCTTTATTTATTTAACATTTCTTATCCAGTTTTAGTATTTTTATACCATAACTATCACAACTATGAGGTACAACCTTTTAGTGAATTTTTATTAAAAAAAAAAAAAAACTAGAGGTATCGATGGTGAGACTTGGCAAAAAACTTTTCACATGAGCGCGAACGAGGACCCCTAGTACCCATATCCGGGGTCAGTTTTAAATTTTTTATGTTGATATAGTTTATAGTTTATTGTTAGAATAATAGTACAAAGCGCCTTACAAATAAATATTATATATATATATATATATATATATATATATATATATATATATATATATATATATATATATATATATATATATATATATATATATATATATATATATATATATATTTGTGTGTGTGTGTGTATGTAACCAACCGATAACCCAAAAATAATTAACAGATTTCGATTAAACTCGGCAAGTGCCTTTCTTTTAGTAATAGCTTGGATGATTTCGTTAGCCAGGAAAATCAGACAAGGTTTTCCGAGAAAATTTTCAGCTTTCTTTCAAAAAAAAATCCTGCTCCAAAAATTACAAAGCTATTTTGTTTTGGCAAAGAACTTAGCACGTGCGAAAATTCAATTTTCCAAGTTTATAGAAAATTTAGTTAATCAACCTTTTGAAATTTCTTTCGGAATTATTTTTTCTCCGAAAGTCACAAAGATATGATAATTAGATCTAGTGAGTATGTTGCCTGGTGAAAGACCTTACCACATACCAAAACTAAACTTTCTAAGTTTATCGAAAATTGAGTGATTCAAATTTTGAAACATTAAATAAAAATTCGCTACCATAACGCACTTGCTGCGTCCCGAACTTTTTTTATTGTAAGGCAGAAGAAGCCTTTTTACGTTTATGAGCCAATATTTCCAGGAAAAAGAAATTTAACGAAAACAATACCATAAATTAATAATGTTGATCTTCTGATATCTCATCCACTCATACTGAATCGATTGCTTTGTGTTAAGGATTTACATTTACGTCAATGCTACTAGAACACATTTTTATAATAGATAAAAATGTCTAAGGATTATAGGTGATTTAAAAACTACTCAAAAACCACTCAAACTGTACTTTCCATTAGTAAATCTTTTTTTTTTAACCTGTCGATATTCATTTTGGATCTTTAAGTAAAATCTATATATATATATATATATATATATATATATATATATATATATATATATATATATATATATATATATATATATATATATATATATATATATATATATATATATATATATATATATATATATATATATATATATATATTTGCGCGATATAGAAATAGGCTAAATGAAATAATCAAGTGCGCAAAAGCAAACTTTGTCAAAAAACAAATATGCCTCCACCCCAATTCACCTAAAAAGCTTTGAGAGACGGTAAATCGGCTAACTAAGGAAGAGAGCAAGGATCCTGCAGGAAGCATTCAACTAGGGGGTGATAACTCATTAAATAACTCCAACCCGGGGGAAATAGCCAACGCATTCAATAAATATTTTTCATCCGTTGGGAGAGCACTGGCACAAAAAATACCGTCTTCGGGGGCCAGTCTTAAGGTAGATATGAAGCCATACAGCATTTTTCTAACACCTACATGTGAGTCCGAAGTTATTGATTGCATAATGGGTATGAAGGTAAAAAAAGCTCCTGGGTTGGACTCGATCACTGTGGAGAACTTGAAGGAACTCGTACATGTTGTTGCAGTCCCGCTGACTATCCTAATCAACAGATGCATAGAACTTGGTATCTTCCCAGACATTCTAAAGAAGACAGTAATAAAACCATTGTTTAAAGGAGGAAACAGGGACGAAATGCCAAATTATAGGCCGATATCCTTATTATCGAATGTGGCCAAGGTTTTCGAAAAAATCATTTGTCAGAAAATAACAAGCTATTTAAAGAAGCATAACATTTTATCAGAATCGCAGTTTGGCTTCAGAGAGGGTCTGTCAACACAGAATGCGTTAAATACCCTAACTACAGGAATTTATTCTGCCCTGGATAAGCAAAGACAAAGTATTTGCATCTTTCTAGACGTCGAAAAGGCCTTCGACGCTGTTGATCACAGGATTCTTCTCAAAAAATTGGAGGGTATCGGTTTTAGGGGTGTTCCGCTGCTTTTAATTGGGGATTATTTGCGGTCTAGAAGGCAGTGCACAAGGATTGACGACAGCTGCAGCGATTTTGAGGTGGTTGAATTTGGCGTTCCTCAGGGTACAGTCCTGGGTCCGTTGTTATTTAGTTTGTATATCAATGATATATTTGATGTGCAGACAGCTGGTAAAGTCATTGGTTTTGCAGATGATACTGCAATTCTATATGAAGATTGTTCTTGGCAGCGGCTAAAGACCAAAATTGAAGATGATTTTGTGAATATTAAGGGGTGGTTTGATGCCAATGGGTTGACTATTAACACAAAGAAGACGAAGTATGTTGCATTTGCCTCCTATAAGTCACACGTGCCGTCATTTAATACACTGCAAATAGTTTGTAATGACCAATGTATCCAAATTGAGGCGGCACAAAAAGTTAAGTATTTGGGGATCATCATAGATCAACATCTGCGTTGGGATGAGCATGTTGGTGTGGTTGTTAAAAAGTTGAGGACCATTTTGTATAAGTTTAATACCTAAAAACCTTTCTGACAACGGTGTGTCTTAGAATGGTCTATTCGGCATTGGTTGAACCCCTTCTTACATACGGGATTGTTGTTTGGGGTGCTGCGTTGAGTTGTCACCTGAAAAGGTTGGATATAATTCAACGTTGGTTCCTGAAACTAATTTATAATAAGTGCTACACTTACCCGTCTGAATCGTTGTACGCTGAAGCAGGAGCTAATGATATTAGGCAACTTTTTTCATTGGCTGTGTTGACGTACGTAAGAAAGTATGATCGCGTCTCTAGAATAGAGCATTCGTACATAACTAGGCTAAACGCAGCAGCGGCCGCTCAAACGAACAGAGCAATTAAGACTGTGGGCCAGCGTAGTTATACTTATATTGCACCAAGAATTTATAATACTCTTTCAGTCAATATCAGAACTGCACCAACCTTACGTTCTTATGGGAGGATGGTGAAAGCATGGGTTTCGAAATCTAGACACATCATTCATGGTTTAGTACACAGATAGGTGTTGAGCAGGTCGTGTGATAGCTTTTGCGATGTTGTACCGCACAGTAATCATTTTAAATATGCACACTTTTTTTTTTATTATTATATACATTTGTGAGAGTGTACATTGTACATGTGAAAATGTGTGAGAGAATGTGTTTGTGTGAGTGTGCTGGTGGGTGTTTTTGGTTTTTGCGCCTGTGGGTGTGTGTGTGTGTTCTTGTGTTCATTACTTAGTTTTGTATACTTTGCTTGGTCTAGATGTATCCACGCACAAGTCTCTGACTTTTGTGGATCTCTCCAAGATTTATTATGTTCAGTAGATCTATGTATGTTATTGTTATTGAACTGTATTTTGAAAAAATAAATCTATTATTATTATTATTATTATTATTATTATATATACAGTGTGTCCACAATTCGATGCTCACCATTGGTATATCAGTTATTATAAGAGATAGAGCAACGGTCGAAGGGAGAATGTTTTGCGGAATTCAATGTACGCAACAAATAGAATTTCAAATTCATCCTGATTTCCTTCGTTTTTGAGATATTTCGAAAAAACTAAAATTTGCCGATCTTATTTTTCTGCGATAACTTAATAACGCCCTATGCGACTGCTTTTGAACTGTCACATTGTTTAGACACTTTTTATGGAAAATTCCTTGGTGCTAACATAAACCCCTAATTTTTGCACTCAGCATTTTCTGAAAAGATCACAAGGACAATTTAACAGAATAATAAAAAATATTGTGAACTTTGAAAGCTTTGAACAAAAGAGACCTAAGTACCAAGTTAACTATGCTGGTATACGTGAAAATGTTGTTTTGCAAAGTGTTGCGAACAATCAAAGTACATCAGTTCGCCGAGTGGCTCAAGAAACTAGTATTCTGAAATAGAGTGTTCATAAAATGTTGAAAAAAACACATACAACTCATACAAACCAACAATTGTTACAAGGTTTAAGCAATATTGACTATAACGGGAAATTACAATTTAGCAGGTAGTATTTGTAAAAAACTGAAGATCGAGCTGATTTTCCTAGAAAAATACTTTGGACTGATGAAACACGGTTTATCAATTGTGGAGTATTCAATAGGCGTAACTATCATCATTGGTCTACTTAAAATCCACATTCGGTAAATCGAAGAAGATTTAAAGATTAATTTGGTCTTAATATCTGTTTCGTAAAGATTTTTATTGATATTTTTTGTTTATTTTTGTATTTCTTTTTCATTTTAGATGATCATTAATAGGTCCTTTTATCTTTGATGACAACTTGACTGGAAATAAATATATGAAGCCACTAACAAACGAAGTAATGCACGCCCTGAGACAAATTATCAACCCTGAGAAGATGCCAAATATCTGGTTCCAGCAAGATGGCTGCCTGGCTCATAATGCTCATGGCGTGTAGCATTTTTTAAGAGAAAACATTAAAGAGAGAATTATTTCAAATAATGAACCAGCACATGTCCTCCGAGATCACCTGACATTGCCCCTCTTGACTTATACCTGTGAGGTTTTACTAGATACAAAGTATTCCATTTTAAACCACCAGAGACACGGAAAATTTTAGAACAAAGAGTGCTCGATGTACAATGATCATTAAATGGGAACACGATACGTAGAATTTGCAACTATGTTAGAACAAGGTGTCAAAGGCGTGTGGAGCAGAATGGTGGCCATATTTAACAGGTTGTTTAACACTGCGGTACTCGCGCGGCGTTTTGTTGCGTAAAGCATCGCGTGAGATACGCGTGTATCCCTATGAAATTTAAAGTAAAATAGCACATTGTTAGGCAAAGTAATAAAACCATATAATGAAAACCTAGTACCCACAAAAATAAAGAGATAATAGGAAATATATAAAGAAACTTCTAAACTTTTATAAACAAAAAAATCAGCCCTCTTTATCATAATTTACACAACTTGGCAGTAACATTTTTTGGTGCTCGTGACATACCCACTTGTATCACAGGGAGCAGAAGTTTCTAGTACGCTTATCTTTATTCCGTGGACACAAATAGCATCTCCCAATGGTTAGGTTAGGTTGGTTTGTGAGTGGTCCATATCGGTCTCTCCACCGCGACCATAAGGTCTATTGTGGCTCACGCCTAATGTCTATATTTCGCCCAACAAATCCAGCCTCCTACAGAGGTCGATAACCTTTGCGGGCGAAAGTTGATCCAGATCCTCTGGAGCAAGCTTTACCTTGCCAAAGAGCAGGTGTCTAGTCCTATCCGCTGCCGGACAGGAACACAGCACGTGCTCTGCTGTTTCGTCATTCTCCATACACAGCCGGCACTCGGTCTCCTGACCGATCCCAATACGGTGCATGTGATGCCGCAAGCGACAGTGTCCTGTATACAGGCCGACTAGAGTACTCAGTTGTTGTCTGTTCAACTCTAGAAGTTTCTTAGCCCTTGACTCAGACAGGCCATTTATGAAGGCCTTAGAGTGAGCTAATCCTGGAAGATTTTGCCAATATTGAATTGTCCTTCTATCTGTCCAGGTCTTTAAGGTGCGTTTTACTGTGCAAGATGTTATTCCCAGCACCGGTTCTGGTCCGACAAAGTCACACTGGGCACCACTCCTGGCAAGCGCGTCTGCCGCAACGTTGCCATCATGGTCCGAGTGACCCGGTATCCAGACCAGCGACACCTCATTACAGTTGCCCAATTCGTTAAGGGCAGATTTACAACTCCATACCGTCTTTGAATTGCACCGGTAGGAACCAAGAGCCTTTATTGCAGCTTGGCTATCTGCATATATCTTTATCGATTTGTTTGTGCATAGGTCTCCCAATCTCCCAATACTATAAGGTTATTTGAAAAGATAACTTAAAGTAGTCACATGATTAAATACCTAATATAAGTTTTAAATTTGTCGGAAATACCGTTGCCACATATAAACTGTCACCAATAAAACAAAAACAACACAAACTGAACAGCAAATAAATGAATGATCAGGCTTTTGAACTTCTAGTACTACTTAGCTGGTTCAAAATGTTGATTTACTTTAATTATAGATAAGTAATTAAAATCTACATGATCAGGTACTTATAGGTATGTAGTACTTCTACAAATCCAGTGATATCCTGTTGCACTTGTATAAAAACACCTCTAAAGATACTTGTATTTACATTAAATGAATACATTATATTTTATATGGGAAAAATACCTGGTTCAATGGATTTTTATTCAACTACTCACACCAATTTTATTTCAGAATTATCTAGTTGTGCCAGATCCAAGCTCTTATATTCAAAGAAGGCAGAATATATTATTTCTTTACCACTTTGAAGAGCCTTTTTTTCACTTCAGTCAATTTCCGCGACTATGACCAATCACACACGTCAGAGTGCCGTTTCACCTCATTATCCTCTGTAAGTTTTGCAGGAGCCCAACCTTTCTGTAGGAATGACAGGTATCTTTAACATGCTCAATACCGTATGGTACCTTAACGTGCTCAACATCGTATGGTACACGGGACTCTGCCCACCCCCCACCCAAATGTGGAACGCGCAGGCTTGCTTGCTCGAACACAATGCCACGACCTCGGTTGATGTTAATTTTACAGTATCTAATGAAACACTGAATATGCCTCACAGATAGGCGAACACAGAACCTTTAATTAATAAAAATAGGAGTATTGCAGACGGAATCAGAACACGATTAATGCTGATGGCCCAAAATCCATCCACATTTAGTGTACCCACTTTCTACCATTTTCCAAAGGAAAGTTTGAAAGCTGAATTGCTTGACATTTTACAAGCTTTTATTGTTTTGCGACATCAATAAAACCAAACAGTTAGGTATGTTTTATGACTCGAAAGCCACGTTGTAATCGATAGCAATTTTTCGAACTATATCCAATGATTCACAAACTGTATGCTAAAAACGTTTTAATAAGACCAATATAGTTAAGGGTCACGCAGGCGTAAAAGGCAATGAAGCTACAGATGAGGCGGCGACGAGGGCCGAACTACGAGCGCAACTAACCTTTGTCTTTTACTTCTCTATTTGTTTATAATGACCTACAGAAAAGTTAAAAATCAACTAGAATCTAATAGTTATGTTACAAAAAATCTCTTAAAACCAACCTTACCAAAAACGTAGCACATATTCCTGAATTAGATTGTGAAGAGATTTTATTTTGTTATAATTACAAGGCCGAGACACAACCACGGTATCTTTCCATATCAGCTTGTAGCGTGTTTTCTGAGAAACAACTTGCTAATCAGATGATCCTGATTTTAGAATTAAAATAAAAAAATCTTCAAATGAGCGCGAACTAGATGCCTTGAATGCCACGTTCTGACTTTGTATGTAATTTTTCCACTACTACTCAAATAAGCAAACGATATTAATAAAACTTGGCGCTCGTGTCCCTTTAGTAAATTTATAAGATGAGTTCGTTAACCAGAAGGATCCGTCCAGGTTTCACGCGAAAATATTGGGTTTCCTTTCGAAAAGTTTTTATATTGACGGAAACTACAAAGTTATCGTAACCGAATTTTGTACGCATGTTGCCTATGCATAAGTACACTTGGAAAACCGAAATTCTAAATTTTCATCCTCTGATGACGCTAACTGGGCTAGTGAAACAATAGTCAGGTTTTTTAAAATGTGTTGTGATTTGGGTTCTACAAGTGTACTTACCATAGGTTTCAATCTGGACTTAAGTGATTATCTACAAGCATCACTACAAGCCAAAAGTTAGATTTCTACCTGAAAAGAAAAAAAAATCTGGACGCAGCAAGTGCGTTATGGTAGCGCATTTTCGTAAAAATGTTTTTAATGGCAAATATGTCTTGTTTTTACAAGAAGGACATTTGCTTGACAGTATAACCTATAATAGCACAAACAATGTACCATATTTCATTAAAATAGCTTTGTTGTTTCAAAAAGTAGAGACATTTTCCGAAAATAAACTTTAAAAGTTCAAGATAAACTGGTCCAATTTTCCTGGTCAATGACCCTCTTTAAGCTATTTACACACCTGACAAGATGTAATTATTCACAAACAGCTTTAGGACCAAAGTTTAAAAAAATTATGATAATTTCTTTTACATAAATTGCCCTCAGTAATGTTACACTAAATTATATTTTTCACAAAAATTTGACCACTTTTTTTACAATAACTTACAAAACATTTATTATTCATTACCAATATATCACAAAAATCTTACAAAAAATGATTTCTAAGGAAACACTAAAAACTTCTCTGCGAAAACATCTCAAATTCAGCCACTAGTTGAGGGTGGTTGCATACGGCAGCTCGATTTTTTCGACAAGTAATACAAAGAAAATGGGGCTCTGCTATGTATTTACAAAAACGCCATATCACAATTTGTAATATGTGTTTAAAATATGTGCCAAAAACGTGGAAAGGTGCAAAACAATTGAAATAATTTAAAAACGATATCAATTCTTTTCCTTACAAACATGCATTATAATTTGATGGAAAACACAAAAATGTAATAAGATAAGAGGTGTTCTATTAAAAAAATAAACCGTGTATCACCAATGACTTTTGGGCCAGCCTGTAATTGTCAAAATAGGTTTATAAGATACAGCTCGATACACCCTATAATTAACCTATATACTTTTTCCTCATATCTTGGATAATAACGGAGATATTGAACTTTACCGTAGAAATGCGTCACCCTGTATATGCGTAAACAGGCAAAAACTGAAAGTGACTCCGTATATGGGTTTTAGGGGTTCTAGTTCGCGCTCATTTGAAGAAATCTTTTTAAAATTCATAAGCCGCGGTCTTCTTAATAATTATTTTTTTTTACGAAAATTTGCTTAAATATAGACTATTAATCCATAAACTCTATAGCGGAAACTACTACCGAAGCATCAGAAAGAGGGTCTATTGAAATGGATTTTCCGAAAATATTTTAGTAAAATGAAGGACAGTGATGGTTGAATCTGAAATTTAAGGCTTTGTGAAACACACTTATTACGAGATTTTTTCGACAAAGTCCGTATTTGCTTCAAATTATTTGTCAAAAAATTGCAAATTTTGACGTTTCTAATCGCGACTTAAAAAAGTTATAAAATTTTCAAAATACTTTTTCTACTACTTCTTGTCCTTTTTGCGCCAAGAAAACTTAACCGTTGCGTGTCATATTCAATTGGTTTTGTTATTCACATAAAATATTTTTTCTTGTGATTTCCTCTGATCACCAATGGCATCCAAACTTTTTTCTTATGCCTATACCTTTTTTTTTAACTTGAATTTTGGTGCGTAGGGTAAGCGGAAACGTATATGTCAAATTTGGTTGTCATAGCTCTGTTACTTTCGGAGATAGATATGGTCCGATTTTCCTGGCTAACGAACTTTTCCAAGCCACTTACAAAAGCAAGGCACATACCAAAATCGTACCATTATTTTTTAGTTATCAGTTGGATATATATATATATATATATATATATATATATATATATATATATATATATATATATATATATATATATAAACACAGATCTCTTCATTAGTGAAAATAAAATTCCTTTTACGAAAAATTCGCTAAAAGATATGAGCCTTTTCAAGGATAGAAGTTTTTGGTTAGCTTATGGACTGGAAGTTTTGTTCATTATACTTCCTTCCTGGAAAACTCCACTATGAATGTTATAATCGATTTCTCGATGAAGATTTGCAAATTTTTCTGGAAGGTGAGGGTTTTACTTAGAAGAAAAATGTCGCTTATAAATGATGGTGCTCTGGCATATTTAAATATTCAAGCTTGATACCATAACTGTGACCGCCTATATCACCAAAGTTTCACAATTTGATTTATTTTCTTTGGAAATATCTACATAAAGGATTTAGTTTATCAAAAACCCATTCTAAAGCTACAACCAATTCTAACAATTTTTCAAAGAATTCGTGTCTTTTAAATTTACCAATACTTTTCTAATATGATGTTTCAGTTTAATTGCCCCAGAAAATTCTAGTAGATTAATGTAAATAAAAATTATTGAGTCCTCTGTGTACAAGAAGGATTTTGCTAAATAATGTAAATAAGATTAAAAATGTTTTGGAAGGGTGTAGGGAAATTAGTTCCAGAGACTAAAAATCAGACTCCCGAAAAGACAATATCCTGTACAAAATTTAAACTATTTTAGTGTGATCTGCCAGTAAGTACCTTAAATCGCTGTACGTGAACAACAGTTTTAAAAATTTATTTTAATACATCACAGGATGACGGAAAATGAAGCGAAAAAGTTACAATTTTCAACAGACCGTGTCTTTGAGACTAAACGTCTTCCACCAAATATTTATTAGAAATAAGAATTATTTGTAAAATTGCAATCAAATATTGGACATTTATTAAGCAATACCATGTGTGTATATATATATATATATATATATATATATATATATATATATATATATATATATATATATATATATATATATATTTACACTGTGAAACCTTAAGTAATAAAAGAATGTGTTTAGAAGAATTTGAAATTACTTTTAACGACAATTTAATAAACTTAAAGAAAGATAATAATTTTAGAAATCACTACCCCTATTTATATTTCCTAGACAAAAACAAAAAACAAATTCAAATAGACAATTGTTAGCTTCATAAGTCAGTTTGGCATATATATATATATATATATATATATATATATATATATATATATATATATATATATATATATATATATATATATATATATATATATATATATATATATACAGGCTGTTTCAAAAGACATGCACCATCGCTCGTGGGGCAATTCCTTACTAAAAAATAAGAAAAAAAGTTACTGCGCACATGGGCCCGGAAACGCATAATTTCCAATCTACAGGGAGTTGAATTTTAATTTTTTTTTTTAATTTTTTATAAATAATTTCAAAACCACTGGATTGATCTTAATGAAACTTGGAACTTGAAAGTGTATTATGAAAGTGCATATTTTCAAGTGAGAATCTGCTTACAACTGCGTCAGTGGCGTGCGTACTGGGCAACTGTGAAAATTCATTTGGGGAAAAATATGTGCGCCACTGTCTTTTTCCAATTTTGATACATCAGTTATGAAGCTTATTACATAAGCCACAAAAGCTACCTCTTGGTATTTTTTCGTTCAGGGTATCCCTTAGGAGATATGATTAATTTTATAAAAAGGGGCAAAGTACCGATCAGTCGGCGTAATAATAATAATAATAATAATAATAATAATAATAATAATAATAATAATAATAATAATAATAATAATAATAATAATAATAATAATAATATATGTTTACTGCAACCATAAGAATATGAAAAACAAAACATACAGTAAACATTACAGCAATAAACGTGCAAATAACTAACCTACGTAAAACTTATTGGTGATAAACATTGAAATGAATATTACAAACATTGATAAAAAATGATAAATAAAAAATAAAAATAAAAAATGAAAAAAGTAATCGTAGACACCATGATTTTTCCAAACTCTTGTTTTTTGTACATTACTCAATTGACTTTAATAACAAAGCTAAAGAAAATGTTGAAAGTGACCACCATTAGCCTCGTTACAATTATTTAACCTTCTGCGCAAAGATCTTCTTACTCTTCTGCAAATATTTTGATCTTCTCTAATGCTGTCAAATGCATCTTCTATTCTTCCCATGTATTTACTGGTGTTTTATACACTATTTCTTTTAAATGACCCCACAAATAAAAATAGAGAGGATTCAGGTCCGGAGATCGAGGTGGCCATGACACCGGACCTCCACGACCAATCGGTGACCGTACGTGTTGGCTAAATATGTTCTTACAACTGCTGCAAAATGTGCGGGCGCACCATCATGCTGGAACCACATTGTACCATTTCTCATAAAAAGCGGTAGTAACAACGGCAAATCATTTTGTAAAAAGTTTAAATACGATTCATGGTCAAGACGATTCGGTAGAACAACAGGACCAATTATGTGATTTTCAATAATAGCAGCCCAAATATTGATGGAAAATTGATACTCAGAATTTGCAACTCTTAGAGAGTGTGGGTTTTCATCGGCCCATGTATGTAAATTGTGAAAATTTACGATACCTTTTCGCGTAAATGACGCCTCATCAGTAAATAGTACACGTTTAGAAAAATGTTGGTCGTGCCTAAGTTTGTTTAAGAACCACTGACAAAACATTACCCTTGGTTGAAAGTCTCTAGGTAGAAGTTCCTGGACACGTGTAAAATGATAGGGATATAAACTTTGATCCTTCAGAGTTCTGTGAACTGATGATGGCGAAATATTACCCAGTTCGGTGGCAATAATTCTCGTACTTGTACTAGGATCACGTTCAACTCTATTTAATATTGCCTCTTCAACTCGTACAGTTCGGCGGTATCTTCTGCGTCCAGAGTCAGCTTTTAAAGGTTTTAAAGAACCAGTTTCTCTCAAATGTCTTACAATACGTGGGAAAATATTTTTGTCAGGAATTCTTCTTTGCGGATAAGTTTTCTGATAAACTCGCACAGCTTGTCTAGCATTTTAATTTGTTTGTCCATAAATTAACAACATATCAGTCAAATCTGCTGAAGTGTACTTAATGAAAACCATCTTGAGAGGAGGAAATAATATTAATGAGCAGCTCAGTATCAACAAATAACTAAAAACGAAAATACTGCACCGTATCAAAATTTAAAGAATAGCACGAAAACTCTTTTGACGCCTACAAAGCACTTCAAAATTGTAGAATTTAGAGAACTGTCAAAAATTATAGTTTCATGGCACTTTACGATTACTGTTTTCATTACTCCAACGAATCGGTACTTTGCCCCTTTTTATAAAATTAATCATATCTCCTAAGGGATACCCTAAACGAAAAAATACCAAGAGGTAGCTTTTGTGGCTTATGTAATAAGCTTCATAACTGATGTATCAAAATTGGAAAAAGACAGTGGCGCACATATTTTTTCCCGAAATGAATTTGTACAGTTACCCCGTATGCACGCCACTGACGCAGTTTTAAGTAGATTTTCACTTGAAAATATGCACTTTCATAATACACTTTCAAGTTCCAAGTTTCATTAAAATCAATCCAGTGGTTTTAAAATTATTTATAAAAAATTAAAAAAACTTAAAATTCAACTCCCTGTATATTGGAAACTATGCGTTTCCGGGCCCATGTCCACAGGAACTTTTTTTCTTATTTTTTAGTAAGGAATTGCCCCACGAGCGATGGTGCATGTTTTTTGAAACAGCCTGTATATATATATATATATATATATATATATATATATATATATATATATATATATATATATATATAATAATATATTTATCACAGTTATACAATGCGTCATACAAATAAGCTTGGCTTGTGCTTGTATAAGACACAATTTTTATAAAGGATGCATTCTAAATAAAACTGTCAAAAATGAACAACCTTAACTGTCACTTTACAAATTTTGCCAGATCTTGCTCTAATTTTATTTTTTTCCAACACCAGCATGTCTCCAACCTTTCTTCATTCTAAACTTAACTTCAAACTACAGTCCATCCCTATTTACTTCCAAAAAAAACCTTTAACTGTTAAAATTCTTGCAACTATAATTTTGACATGTCGACATGACTTTTTTACAGCTTTAAAATTATATATATAAATATATATATATACATATATATATATATATATATATATATATATATATATATATATATATATATATATATATATATGCAATTGAATTTGACCATAGCATCTTTTATTTATTTACTACAACAAAACTTGCAGACTACGTATATAGATTTTAATAGATTATGTCGTCAGTGATAGGTCAGGCTTTAGCAAAGGTCCTTGCGTCTGTAGTTAATAAATCTTAAAGAAATTTCATTATATCACGAGATAATAATTAATTATACACATGTCAATTGCATATTTTATATCTCTTTCAGAATCGCTTAAATTTGCATACCTACTATGTATTCACTTCTTCGTCTTATTCTTAGTGTCGGTACTATATCTCACATGTTTTATTATGTAAACAGTGAAACCAGTGTTATTAATTGTAATTAATTTTCGCTGGTTGCATTTTACGGAATGTAGAGGCGGAACCCAAAGCAATATTATTTATTAAGGCCATATGCATATGCGCGAATCACATGATAAATAAATCACGTGCTCTTTTAGTGTCAACAGGATTCACTTGGTTAATAAACTTATTATTATTGTTGCTTTTAGTCACCTATATTTCCGAGAGAGTTAAAAGAACAAACCAAGGTTGATCTTACTAATATATATATATATATATATATATATATATATATATATATATATATATATATATATATATATATATATATATATATATATATATAATGTTTATTCGCACAATAAGAAAAATATTACAACTATATAATGTTTCAACCTGGAAGCATAGATTAAACAGTAATTACTCCAAACTGGTGCTTATTTCTGAGTTTACACATATGCCAGCTATCAGCCAACACAAGTACTAACATACGCTACAAAAATGCTCAAACAATATCCCTACATGAACAAATATACTTTACTCAAGATCAGCAGAGCGCCCTCTTACTAGAGATCCTAACCGGAGAAACCATTGAGATTCCCCCACATCAAAAACAACCAAAAAAACGTCCCAGCAAACATCAAGATCGATCCTTAGACACATCGCTACGCGTGATTGGTTGTATGCGCCATCCCGCCGTACACCCAACAAAGTCACATCCACTCATCCCCAAGCACACAACACATAACCAAAACCAACCAAAAGGACCAACCGACAAGCAGGTTAGCTGCAAGGACAAAGCCCAGCAGATATCGGTTGTATAGATAAAAACACACAACAAACAAGCAAAAACATATATAAAATAGAAGTCAAAGAAATGGAAATAAGATCCATAGGCAAACACAATCGATCAAAAGAGAAAACTCAGCAGACAGTAGTTCTATAGACAAAACACACAACAGACAAATGAAATCATATGTACAAAAATAGAAATAAGATCTATAGGTGAATACACACAACCAAAAAATAAAACTATATATACAAGGCACTGACAGAAGCCAGCAGTATACACAAGGACAACACACAAAACAAAAAAGAAAGCAAAAACACAAACAAAGCAAAAACCCAAACAAAAATTCAAACATCCAAGCAGAGCAGTATCACACAAAAAAACACCAGACAGACCGTGACAGTCCGAGCACAAACAGTTACACCACAGCTACCCCAGCCAACATTTAGCACAAAGTAAAGTTAGCAACCTACCTTCTCTCTCGTCATTGCGGCAAGCCACCCCTTCAGACGCCCTTTAAAACTTTCTATTGAAACGCTTTCTCTGAAATTCTGCGGCAGTAAATTATACAGTTTCTATCGCAAGTAAGTGTGGCTACTCTGACCGACACTTCTCTTACATCTATCGTTCCTGCAATCTCATTTGTGTCTAGTGTCGTAGCGATGATCCGATGAGGTCAGGGAATCAGAATGCTTGTACTCCTCGACCAAAACCGTAAAACATAGAGTCTCCTGCAGTCCAGGAGTTCAGACTCACTAAACAGATTTTCGCTTGCATAAGTCAATGGTTTACGGTATATTACTCTGGGCACCCATTTCTGAACCACGTCCAGTCGTTTGAATACGTTATCTCTTGCACCACCCCAATCTATAATTCCGTATGACAACTGAGATTGCACCAATGAGTAATATACCACCTTCATTTCATCTATGCTTAAGTATTTCCTAAGAAATTTAAACCTACAAATAAGGGACTTGACTCTTTCAACAATCTGATCAAGCTGCTTATCCCACATAAGATGTTTGTCCAGTATTATGCCCAAATATTTTATACTGCTCGACTGTACTATCTCCACAGTCCGATCCGCTTCAGTCTTAATCAGCAACGAGTCAGTACTAGATAACTAACCTCTATGCGTTGAAAATGGCAAATATTTAGTTTTCTCCCGATTTAATGGCAGGATGTTTCAGTGGACCAGTTCACGACCCTTGCAAATCCCGCCTCGGTCCTGCATTTCAGCCTGCTCCCAGTTTCATCGCTTCAGAATATCACAGTGTAGTCGGCGTAACTTATGACTGTCTCCTCACAGTCAAGAGCCAATGGATCATTAATATATACTTGTGCATTAAACAGGACAGGTCCCAAAACACTGACATGTGGGACCCCACCGCCACCCTCCAGTGCATCACTATAAACACCATCAACCAGCTGCTTTTTACCAGTCAAATAGCTGTCCATCAGCTTCAGTGTAACTCCTCTTACCCCGCAGGCTTCCAATTTTTCCAAGAGGATGCAGTGATCAACCGTGTCGAACGCTTTGGCCAGGTCAACAGAAATGCCGGTTGATGGTTTGCCCGCATTCAGAGCCTTATAGATTTCAGAAGCTAAGCATGCGATAGCATCACTAGATAACTTTGCCTCGCGAAAGCCAAATTGTCTATCGGATATCAATCTATGTTTGTTGAAAAAAGCGACCAGTCGGTCTGTAAGCGCCGTCTCCACAATTCTAGCAAATGTGGTAATCAATGTATTTACCTATTTATTATTGACCATATCCAGTTTATCTCCCAATTAAAAAAAGGTTGAGATTCCAAGTTTTAGGAATGCAGGGATATATATATATATATATATATATATATATATATATATATATATATATATATATATATATATATATATATATATATATATATATATTACTATTTGGCAATGATAAAAGTCCAAAAGTCAGTTGAATTTCTTATCGTTAATACAACCAGTCGATTACAAGTCAAAATAGTTGTTTTTAACCAAGCCTGAAAAAATACTATTTTATTTACACTCTGACAAATGCAATGAGTGAAAAAAGGTAGTATTCTGAGTGGACTTCCTCAAATCATATAATCGTATAATTTTAAGCATACATCAAACATGTTTATACATTTCATTAGTTTAAAGATAAACGTCTATAAATAAATATTACTAAATCCATCTCTAACAGAGCAGCAGAAAAAAATATAGCTTAAAATCTAATATTCAAATAGATGTGAAGTCACGAAAGAATATGGTTTGTGAAATGTCACGCTTATGATTTTCTTAACTAACACAGGCGCCTCGATTAAAGTGCATCAAAATTCTTGCATAAAATTACACTCTTGTACGGGGAAGTGTCGTCAATTTTCATTCGTTAGGAACATATTAAGGCTGAGAAATTAATATAAGCTTTCTAAGGCAAATTTAGTGTAGTTGATTAAGATCTGGGTCACTACACAAATACAAATCGGTGTTTTTAGTGAATTTTCTTTGAAAAATTCACTAATATGGAGATCGCGACTTTTATTTAAAAAAATTTGTTCCAATGAGCACGAACTAGACCCCTAGAACACACATCCGGGGTCAGTTTCTATATATATATATATATATATATATATATATATATATATATATATATATATATATATATATATATATATATATATATATATATATATATATATATATATATATATATATATATATATAGGGTGGCGCATTGAAAACGAAAGAGACCGATTTGCGTCCAGAGAAATTTTCTTTAAGAAACGCTGAAACACGTGAATTTTAATATTGAGGGGACATGTTTTACATAAAATTCAACTTTGCCACATCAACCCCTTAAGGGTGTTGATAACAACCCTTATATTTTAAATAGGCAACATGGATCAAGTGTTACATCATTTGAAATTTCTTTCTTTTCTGAATTCAGCACACTAATCTTTTTGGAAGTTTTATCAACTCGTTTAAAAATTATGCACAGTTGAAGATGCAAAAACGCATTTCACTCATTCCGCTAAGAAATGTGCTGATAGTCAATGTTTTGGTGGTTTGTAAACAAAAAAATGACTAACATTTCTTATCGGAATGAGAGAAATGCGGTTTATTGTTTCAGTTTATCGGTCGGTTTGATACTTGATAGTATTACTGAAAATTAATTTCACAATGGTGTGTATTCTGTAGAAGAAAGAGTTGAAATAATTACTCTTTTTTCAAAAACGATGACTGTGCCAACCGTACCGCAAATTTGTTTAATGAACGACATCCGAACAGGCATGTCAACAGAAAATGGATTTTGGAGTTAGTTGCAAAGTTTCGACAAAGTGGTTAAGTAGCCAACAAAAAACGGGATCCCGAACGTGAATTTCCGGTTAGAAATAAGACTACTGAGATTGAAGTTTTAGGACAAATTGCTGCAGACCCAACTTTGAGCACGAGAAAATTGGCCACTGTTTCAAACATCAAAAGAAGAACTATTCTGCGAATATTGAAGCCACATAAATTTCACCCGTATAAAACTCATCTTGTACAACAACTGAATGACGATAATTTTGTTCGGCGGCTGGAGCTTTGTGAAGTTATGACTGCACGAATAGCTGATAACGGAAAATTTCTGTTCAATATCTGTTTTTCAAACGAGTGTAAGTTTTTATTTAACTCTACAGTCCATTGTCATAATTGTCGTTATTGGGCAGATAATAATCCAAAAAATTTTCACGAAGTCCACACTCAAACTCTACAGAAATTGAATATCTGCACTGGCATTTTTACAGACCGTTTAATCGGACCAATTTTTCTTGATGGCAATTTGAGTGGCCAAACGTATTTGGAGTTACTAGAAGATGTCGTTTATCCTCTACTAATTGACATTGTTGAAAATGATGATCACTATCAAGAAAATCAATTAGTGTTTCAACAAGATGGAGCCCCTCCGCATTTTTCACAACGTGTTAGGGAGTTTTTGAACAGAGAGTTTCCAGGACAATGGATTGGGCGTAGAGATGCTATTGAGTGGCCCCCTAGATCACCGGATTTAACTCATTTAGACTTCTTTCTAAGGGGCCATTTAAAGAGCAGAATTCACGCAACAGAACCGGAGTCTCTGAAAGCATTACGACGACGCATTGTTGAAGAATGCCGTCTAATAACTCCACAAATGCTCCCGAATGTCAGTGCTCATTTTGAACAAAATTTGTACTTTTGTATGGAAGCTTGTGCTCAACAATTTGAACACTTACTTGAATAAACATTTTTGAATGTTTGGGTTTGTTTTTTAGTTTTTTCTAACGAAAAATTGACTAATTAGTGCATTTCTTATCACAATGACTGAAATACGTTCTTGCAAATCCAACTGTGAATAATTTTTAAACGAGTTGATAGAACTTCCAAAAAAATTTGTGCGCTGAATTCAGAAAAGAAAGAGCTTCCAAACGATAACACTTGACCCATGTTCCCTATACAAAACATAAGGGTTGTTATCATCACCCTTAAGGGGTTGATGTGACAAAGTTGAGTTTTATGTCAAAACATGTCCCCCTCAATATTAAAATTGACGTGTTTCAGCGTTTCTTAAAAAATAATCTCTAGACGCAAATCGGTCTGTTTCGTTTTCAATGCGCCACCCTGTATATATATATATATATATATATATATATATATATATATATATATATATATATATATATATATATATATATATATATATATATATATATATATATATATATATAAATGTTGTGTGTCACACCGATAACTCAAAAAATAATGGGACGATTTTGTTCAAATTTAGTAAGTGCCTTTCTTTTGCAAATGGCTTCCATAAATTTCTTACCCAGGAGAATCGACAGCAGGTGTCCCCAAAAAGTTTTGTGTTATCTTTCGGAAGATGTTTATATCTCTGGAAATAACAAAGTAAGTGCAACCAAATTTGGTACGCGTGTTTGTATCATAAAAAGTAAACTATGTACTAATTTAGGTCTAATCTAAAAGACAAAAAAGTTATAATGAAACGAATACGGGTTATGTAGAGAAAATGTCGGAAAAAGAATGTTTTACAAACTCTTCAGTTTCAGCTTCAGCCGTCATTGTGCTTCATTTTACTAAAATGTTTCTAGAAAATTAATTTTAAATGGACCGTTTCTCTGATGCTTTGGCAGTAGTTTTTGTTAAGTTTATGGTCTACAATTTTTAGTTAATCTTTGTAGAAAAAATTCTCTATTGAGGAGACCGCGACATTTGAATTTTGAAAAGATCTCTTCAAATGAGTGCAAACTAGGCTTCCTAGATTCCATATCCGGGGTTAGTTTCAGTTCTTATCTCTTTACATATATACAGGGTCACGCATTTCTAAGGTAAAGCTCAATATATGCGTTATTATACAAGATACGAGAAAAAATTGTATACGGTAATTATAGGGTGTCTTGAGCTGCACCTTATAAAATTATTTTGATAATCGGAGGCTCGCCCATAAATCGTTGGTGATTTTTTTTCGGACATCCCTTATATTATTGCATTTTTGCATTTTCCATCGAAATATAATCCATGTTTGTAAGAAAAAAATGAGACGCAGTAAGTGCGTTTTGGTAGCGAATTTTCATTAAATGCTTCAAATTTCAATAACGCAATTTGCTATTAACCTAAGGTTTGTTGGCTATGAAACCAGTCTTCTCGGAAAAAATTTTAGGTTTATTTTCGGAAACATTTTGTACATTTTCAAACAATAAAGTGGTTTTGATAAAATTTGGTACACTATTTCTACTATATAGGTTATACCGGTAACCAAATTTAATGCTTACTTGCATTAAAAAAGACATTTTCAATTGAAAATTGCAGACAACTCTCTATCTCCCCATTAGCAAATTTTTTTCTATGAAACTTCGCTAAAAACAAATTAGCTTTTGAACAAAGAAAACCAGGCGACTATAATCTTCAAGTAATAAATTATCGAATGTGTTTTGCCAATAAAAGCATAATATTTCGCTATATAAAAGTTAATACACATTTTACTACCTGAATTTTCGTAAATTAGAAAAGAGATTGTAAGCACCGAATTAAAATTTTATCGGTTTGTGCTTAGCAAATACTGATTATTTAATCATTTAAGCTTGAGGTCGTATATATAAACTTCATACCCTACATATAATAATGCAGGTTCTTAAAACACTTTTATTATAATACAGGGTGACTCACGTAGCCCGTTCATTAGAAAATTTTTATTATTATGAAATTTTTTAGCTGGCTATAATCGACTGCTGCAAGGTTAAATAACACATTTGCAAAATGACGGCGCTCCTGGAAATACTAGATATCGGCGCCATTTTTTTAAAAATAATAACACCCCATTTTCATTTCATACCTGGATTCAACAGTAAACTCTGAAGTTAGAACATCCCAGTTGTCAACACTTTTTGACCTAATATGTCTCATTTTTCGTAAAAATATCTGAGCTGCAGGGTTCCAGTTCATAAGCCCTGAACCACTGGAAGTTAAAAAAAATGATTTTTTTTATTCGATTCCCAAAGATTTGGCCAAAATTTTGCATTCTTACTGACACTTTTTGTTTCATTCAACTACTGCGATTTTTGAAATTTGGCGATCAAGAAATCTCAAAAACCCATTTTTGACCCCAGAAGTTAATACACAGTTAAATTTAACGACATTTTTTTTAAATATTATACACCCTTATCTTTAGTTGTTTTTGAGTTATTGGCATTTTTGTAGAAATATTATTATCTTCTGAAGCGTAGTAGGCTTTGAAAGCAACCATTGTAATTGAATTTTAATTAAAAAATCGTATTACAATAACAAATAATAACAACAAAACAACAATAAATGGACAGATTAAGAAAATATAACTTAAGTACAAATGCACAATATGTTTTCATTGATACAGTGAGATTTGGGGAGTAGGCAGATTGAGGCCCCGTGATCGAGCTACAACAACCCAACCCACCTTTGTCCACCGCTCTAAGGAGTGGGAAGATTGAGGCCTTAGAGTGTCCTTACATATTTCCTTTACCTCTTGAAACCAACCCAACCTACCTTTGTCCACCGCTCTAAGGAGTAGGCAGATTGAGGCCTTAAAAGTGTCCTTACATATTTCCTTTACCTCTTGAAACCAACCCAACCTACCTTTGTCCACCGCTCTAAGGAGTAGGCAGATTGAGGCCTTAAAAGTGTCCTTACATATTTCCTTTACCTCTTGAAACCAACCCAACCCACCTTTGTCCACCGCTCTAAGGAGTAGACAGATTGAGGCTTTAGAGTGTCCTTACATATTTCCTTTACCTCTTGAAACCAACCCAACCCACCTTTGTCCACCGCTCTAAGGAGTAGGCAGATTGAGGCCTTAGAGTGTCCTTACATATTTTCTTTACCTCTTGAAACCAACCCAACCCACCTTTGTCCACCGCTCTAAGGAGTAGGCAGATTGAGGCCTTAGAGTGTCCTTACATATTTCCTTTACATCTTGAAACCAGCCCAACCCACCATTGTTCACCGCTCTAAGGAGTAGGCAGATTGAGGCCTTAGAGTGTCTTTACATATTTCCTTTACCTCTTAAAAATGGCTCCAAAACAGGAGCCGAAACGTCGAGTTTTCATAAATTCTGGACGCGGTTCAACCCGAGAACCAAGACCGCGGAAATCTTTCTGAACATATATATATATATATATATATATATATATATATATATATATATATATATATATATATAATAATTTCAAATGTATATATATATATATATATATATATATATATATATATATATATATATATATATATATATATATAAACATATAAAAATTGAAACTGACCCCAGATATGGGTTCTAGGGGTCCTAGTTCGCGCCCATTGGAAATTTGTTTTTCAAAGTCTTACCATCGATACCTCTCTAAAAGTGAATATATTTAATAAAAATTCACTAAAAATAATTTATCTTTTTCTAATGGTTTAGGAGTTATCAATTTCTTAATGGACCACTGTAACTCCGATTTTTTGCGAAAAATGTGACATATGTCAAAAACTGTTACAGATAAGTGTCGACAACTCGTTTTGAACTCAGAATTTAATACAGAATCCACGTATGATATCAAAATGTGACATGTCCGTTTAACCAAACAAAAACCACACCGATTTTCGGTATGTCCAGAGGTGCCGCAATTTTGTAAATATTTTATTTAGACTTGTAGCAGTCGCTTATGACCAGCTACCAAATTTCTTAGTAATGCGCTATCGGGATATGAAAATTTTTCTAAAGAACGTCGTACGTGAATCACCTGTATATCATTTTTTGAAGTCGTTTCCACAATCCAAGTACATGACGCAACAAATAATGAGCAAGTTTCACACCTTCAATTATTACTGATTTATGACAAATACAGAATTTATGTAACCTGATAACAACTTTCGCAATAACGCTGACTTGCGCAATATGAACAGCATAATTAATTCGTAATCTTTTGTTGACTTTTACATTACACGTAGTTAAATTAAAATAGATAATAAGGTACCTTAACCAAGTATGGGCACACCCCAAATACGGGCACTAGTGAATAAATACTGTTTGTAACCAATTTTAATAAAAGATGGCAGCATATGCATTACAGGTATCTCGTACAACTTCAGTCATAATCAAAATTCGGCCATTAGTCGATAGAGGGCGCCACCGGGTGTTTCTAGTCAGAAGTCGTCGAATGTGGAAAGTGAGGTTGTAGTTTTCGGTAAGTAGATTTTATTTCATTTTGTAAAGAAAATGTAGCGAAATTAATTGTTACTATATATAAAATTGAAGCTGAGGAACTGTACTTTGAGACTGTACAATAGATATTTAGGTTTACTTCCGTATTATGAAAATGTGTTTCAAAACTTGTAGAAAATGGCATGTCCCAAATATGGGCACTAGAGTGACTGCCAAATATGGGCAGTGCCCATATTTAGAACACATGCTGTGCCCATATTTGGGACATACCTTTTGCTGACGTTTGGTTATGTTTTATCTAACACGATGTTATTTTTCAGAATATGTCTCCACAAAAGCGAGCTCAGTGGAGTTCTGACTCCCTCAAAGCAGCAGTTGCTGCAATTCAAGGAGGAATGAAGATAAAACGTGCAGCAATTAATTTTAATATTCCACGAAGTACTTTGCAACGCCATGCTTGGAGTGGTAATACAGTTAAACGGCTGGGTCGAAAATCTTTTTTAACTGACGCCCAGGAAACCGAGTTGTGTTCTCGAATATTTAGACTTGCTGAGATAGGAATGCCCCTTACATCTAAAATTTTAAGAAGAAGTGTTTACACGTTCTGCAGCGAAAACAACGTCCCCTTTCCACCTACAAAACATAATTCTTCAATGGTTGGTAGAAAATGGCTTAAATTATTTTTAAGAAGACATCCTGAGGTTGCTCGCCGAAAATCTCAAAACGTTAATCCAGCACGAGCTGCAAAACTAAACAGATTTATTGTTGAGGATTATTTCAAGACATTAAGGACTGTGATGGCCGAGTTAGACGTTATGGATAAACCTCAGCTTATTTTTAATATGGACGAAAAAGGGTGCCAATTAACAATTCATAAGGAACCTGTAATTTTAACTCGCAAAGGAATTAAACGGGTACCCTTTGTGGCACCAGAACATGCCGAAAATGTGACTGTTGTGTCTTGTGGAAATGCTATTGGTCAGATAATTCCACCTGTTGTTTTGTTTAAAGGCCAGAGAAATAAACCTGAATTTTTAGATAATTTACCACCTGGGTGCAAAGCATTCATGACTGCAAAAGGCAGCATGACTTGTGATACTTTTGTTAAATGGATTGCACATTTTGCACAATACAAACCTCCTGGAAAAGTCCTTCTGATTTTTGATGGAGCAAAATCCCATCTCGATGCAAATATTGTTGAGGCTGCAGACACTCATGAAATCACATTGTTATGCCTTCCGAGTAACTGCACGCATGAATTGCAGCCAATGGACAAATCGGTATTTCGTTCTTTTGAATACCACTGGGACGATGAATTGCAGAGGTATTGGAGTCTTAATCCTGGTAGAAAATTAACAAAATCTAGTTTTGGTAATGTATTTTCAAAAGTTTGGCCAAAGGCAACAACCCCTTCAAACGTGTCTGCAGGATTTCGAGCAACTGGTATATACCCTTTTGACCCGACGATTATTCCAGAAACGGCATTTGCACCTTCAACACTGTCAGAGAGACCCCTAGAGAACCAAAACAATGCAAATTCCCCTGCAACTACAATTCCTAGTAGTCCTAATCCTGTCCAACAAACGATGGCTTCAGAATTAACAAGAAAACAAGAGGTTGATGGTCCCAGTACATCTACTCCAAGGGTTTCAACTAACAATCCTCGTCAAAAACAAAAACGGCTTCGACGTGTCTCAGATGACGACAGTTCTGACGATGAAAATGAATGGCAACCATCCGAATCTTCGACTTCTGAAACCAGTGAATCATCGGACGAAGAGTTGGAGGCTAACAAGTCTAGATCGTTTACTGAAATATTGAAAACACCAGAACTACCTGCCAAGTCTAAAGCACCACCCAAAAAGGCAATAAACTATCGAGCTGTCAAAGTTGTTAAATGGTTGTTTGCGGAGAAGAAGTTAAGTCAAAAGGAACCATCAATTGCCAAAAAAAGAGCGCCTCAGTCCAAACAACAAACAGCCAATTTAGATAGAGCTACGTGCAGTGGCGTTGCAACTCCTCGAAAGGAATCATGGTACTGCCCCCTTTGTAAAGAAGATAAACAAGAAGACATGAGGCAGTGTACTGTTTGCCAGACTTGGGTTCATGAAGAGTGCTGTGGGCTGATGGCCAAAGATGTCATACCCTTTTTTAGGTGCCCGTCATGCGAAGAGAGTGAATGAAGTTTAAGTTATCTAACTCGTTATCTAACTTAAGCTTTTTTACAATGTTCAAGTTCATGTACAAGTGTTTAAGTTTTTCTTTTGATTAATAAGAATTATTAATAACTATATTTTCTGGATCATTTAATTTCTCTTAAGTTTCTTTTAGGGTGCCCATAATTAGAACTTGATGCTCCTAATATGGGCACTTGATTTAATTTTTTTATGGGTGACTGTTTCAGAATAAAGACATATTTTTCAAATTCTGTGTATGATTTTGTATTCGTTCTGACCTAAAGAGCAAACCATTTTTTTTCTTTGGCTTAATCTTAATCGATAAAGTTATTAATTGATATAATGCTTAGGGGTGCCCATATTTAGGTTACTTACCTTATAACTCCTGTAATGAATCCTAGCAGTTTTTTCGTTATTTTTGTTATAATAAGGACGTGAAATTAATAGGAAGATCAAAACGTTTATAATAAAGACCTTCAATAAAGATACCTTGAACTTTCATACATGATATATCGATGTTGTTTTGTTTCTTTCAGAGATTACACCGTGAGGTAGGTCAGCCAGAAAATGAGTTCAAGATTAGGCAGAAAATATATCTTATCCTGGTTCGGATAATATACTGACATCAGGCATGTTATTTATCACCTTGAATTTTTTTATTAACGTATTTGGTGTGTGTCTGTTTAGTTTCCTTAACGTCGGTCTATTTCCGCGACTATGGCCAATCACAGACGCCAGGGAGCAGATTCACCATACTCTCCTGGAAATTTTGTTGAACCCCTGCTTTTGTGTATAGAGAGTAAGGATTTTTAACGTGCTCAACATCGCATTGACACAGGACCGACGGCTTTACGCCCCCTTCGAAGGGTGGAACTTACAGACATTTAACTTGCTCAAATACAATATCACAACCTCATATAACTTTTATTAATGTTATGTTTAGTAATATATATATATATATATATATATATATATATATATATATATATATATATATATATATATATATATATATATATATATATATATATATATATATATAATAATATATAATAATAATATTTATTTGCTCACTCCTCCGTACAAAATAGTAAAGATATTACAAAAAAAAACTTTTTAGACTAAGCATACATCAGAAAATGGACAAATAAATAAATTACAAAACTGTGCTAAGTCTGTGACTTGTGCACACATTAAACAAAGAACACATTAAAACAAAACAAAAACTACGCGTGATGTGTATATATACATATATATATGCCATACATACACACACATATAAAACCAGACGCATAATCCTGGCATGTAGTATAATCTCCGGGATTGAAGGTCTTATAAAGCAATGCTTGTATGCCCCCCATCCCCAGGACCACAATTCACCTCTCTCCCTCTCTTTCTTGCGAGACAGTCGCCTACACTGCCCCAAGACTAGCGAACCACAGTTTATCACCACCAAAAGGACGTATTAAGCCTAATTCCAAACTTATAACTACAAGACTAGTTCATTTTATAAATTAACATCCCGAACACACATCCATACGTATATACTCACCCATATACTTGCACGCCTCACTTACTCTCTCACAAACACGCCCGCGCACGCACGCACACACACACATCCACAAACGCATTCACTCGCCCAATTGTATACTTATATTCCACACACTAATATACACACACACGATCAGTCATATTCACCGGCCATTCACACACATATATTCAAATACTGACGCTTAGTCATTTATTAACCGTACGCAAACTGATTTTCCCAATAAAATACACCAATATATCTATTTTTCCTGAGAATAGTAAACATTTTTTATATCTATGATACTGTGAATCTCCATTCTGGATTTAGCCTTGATCCACTCTGTGATTTTTGCCTTAAACAAGTTAATTCCATTTATTCTCTTATATTCGCTCGGTATTGTATTATAAATCTTTGGGCCAAGATAAGAAAACGCTCGTTGACATAGCGTCTTCCTGACTCTAGGCACACAAACCGCCTGAAGACTTCCTCTAGTAAAATACTCATGGCTTATACCTAATCTTTGATTTACGTTTCTATGCTGCCAACTTAAAAGCGAAAAGCAAAACAACTGTCTAATATCGAACACACTGGACTCAGTATATAAACTCTCCGTTGGATATGTAATATTCTTTTTAAGTATTATTTTGAGGATCCATTTTTGCACCTTTTCCAGCATGCATATATAATTGTTTGTAGCACCACCCCAAAGAAGTATCCCATATGTTAAATGTGGTTTAACCAGAGCGTTATACAAAAGAAACAGCTGTTGTACAGAAAATATCTGGCAAAAGCTCTTGAACCTCCAGGTCAGGAATCGTACCTTCTTTGTCAAATGATATATTTGACTATCCCATCTTAAATGCTGATCCAAGTATATACCCAAGTATTTATATGTAGTTGTCATCCTTATTTTTGTCCTTTGACACTGACAATTATTCTCCACTCTTAGTTCACAGTAATCTGGCATACTATTAGTATACGACGCAAATGGTAAGAAATATGTTTTTTCAATGTTTACAGTCAACCTCCTGTCAGCAAAAAAATGCATTATTTTAGAAAGTTCCTTTTCTACTTTAGTTTTTAAACTTGACCAAGTATTGTCCTTAAAAAATATAGCTGTATCATCAGCAAAACTTATGACAATACCATCAAGGTCAAGCAGAAGCAATTCGTTTAGATAAATAATGAATAACAGGGGCCCTAACACAGTACCTTGCGGAACGCCAAAACTCACAGATTTATACTCGCTAAACGCATCACCGATCCGTACCCTTTGTGTTCTGTCATACAGGTAGTCCTTCAATAATTCGTATGGAATGCCTCGAATGCCTATTGCATCCAGACAGTCTAGCAGCATTGAGTGATCCACGGTATCGAATGCTTTTTTTTTAGATCTATAAAGACACCCATGCATGGTTCCCGGTTATCTATCGCGTTGTATATATATACTTTCGAAAGCATTAAAGCGTTTAGCTGCACTGACTTATTAATATTACTATTTTTTTTAATTAATTTTAGGTTTTCTTTATCTACGTGGTGATTATTATCCCACATAATATGCCGGGCAACGCAAGCTCTATATAGAGCTTAGTTGTACTATATATGATATTTCTTAATGAAAATTCACTAAAAATGGCAGATGACGTCTTTAAGATGTCAATGTGATGTATGTCAATATTTAACATAAAAGTAGGATCAAATATAATCATCAGATTAATTAAGAACCACCAAATCAAAATAAACATTCCTACGAAGGTTTTCCACAAAATAGGTTCAAAGACCTCAGTGATGATTTGCCCTTAAATTGAAGGAGAACGCTGTTTTTTAAGCCGATGGACCGGAACTCTTTTCTGGTCAGGTGTAAATTACCTAAATTGAAGGTGTACCCAAAGATAGATAGGCCTTGGGAGACGAATTCCTTAGCCATCCCGCACTTCGGATTTTGACCCACTATACTTTTGTCCCTGGAATTACTTTAACTCAGTTGTCTACAGTGGCTTGATGAATACGCGGAGAGGGGTATGACCAAAGATTGCTGAAACTGTGAATCTATTTAGAAATGAAGGAATACGTATAACAAGTGTGTTGAGGTTAATTTTGGATATTTTGAAAATTTGTCGCTTAATATTTAAATAAATTATCATTCGCTTTTCTAATCATAATAGTTGATGGTCATAATTTATAGTGTTTTTCTATTATGGTTTCTCGGTGGTCTAGTTTGTGCTCATTTGAAGATTTTTAAACAAATTTTTAAACAAATTTAAGTCGCCATTTACATATTGGCGTATTGATTACGAAAATTCGTTAAAGAGTAACATATCATGGCAAGAATCGAACTGAGTCTGCCAAATGCAAATTAAACAAAGTATGTAAATTATAAAAGAAACAAAATTAGAACCAAGATTCAAAAAATTATTTGACAATTATTTGACTTTTAGAAGAGGACATTTCAGTAAAATATATCAATACAAGCAAAAGCACGGCTTTTTTGTAAGTCATTATGTAAAACTTAAACCAAAAAAATTTATAATAATTAACAATAATAAAAAGTCTGGGCGCAGCAAGTGCGTTATGGGAGTGAATTATTATAAAAATGTTTTTAATAGCAAATATTAAGTATTTCTAATGCAAGCAGGCATCAATCTGATTACCGGTATAGCCTATATAGTAGAAACGATGCTCCATATTTTATCAAAATTCGTTATTGTTTGAAAGTGTACAAAAATTTTTTGAAAATAAACTTCAAATGTTTCCGAGAAAACTGGTTTCCTAGCCAGCAAACCTTAGGTTAATAGCTAATTGAGTTATTGAAAATTGAAAGCCAAAACGCACTTACTGCGTGACTATTTTTCTTCTTACGAACATGCATCATATTTCGATCAAAAATGCTAAAAAGCAAAAATGCAATAACATAAGGGTGGTCGAAAAAAACAATTGAATGCATCACCAACGACTCATGGACCACCCTGTGATTGTCAAAATATTTTTATAAGATGCAGCTTAAGTCACCCTATAATTAACGTATACAGTTTTTTCTCGTGTCTTGCATAATAACAATTTTATTGAGCTTTCCCGTAGAAATGCGTCACCCTGTATATATGTAAACAGATAAAAACTGAAAGTAAACCCGGATATGGATGCTAGTTCGTGCTCATTTGAAGAAATCTTTTTAAAATTCAAAGGACGAATTTTTTCTACGATATTAGGCAAAAACTACAGACATTTAAAGCAAAAACTTAACAAAACCTACAGCCACAGCATCAACTTAACTAAACCTGCAGCCAAAGCATCAGATAAAGTGTCTATTTGAGATGAATCTTCTGTAAATATTTTAGTGACATGAAGGACAATGACGGTTGAAGCGGAAACCTAAGGGTTTGCAGAACACTCCTCTTGCGACCTTTTCTTTACGTAATCCGTATTTGTTTCAGGTTCTTTGCCTAAATGTTGCGCATTTTGACGTTTCAAATCGCGACTTTGACGTTTTGAGGAAAACCCCATATATTTTTTTCATGCCTATAACTTTTTCGTCTTTTAACGAACAGACTCAAATTTTGGTACGTGGGTCGCTATTTATAATACAAACACGCGTACCAAATTTGGTTGTCCTATCTTTGTTATTTCCGGAGATATAAATTTTTTCCGAAAGAAAACACAAAATTTTCCGGAAAAACCTGGTCGGGTTTTCCTGGCTAACCAAGCCACTTGCAAGGTACTTAGCAAATTTGATCAAAATTGGCCCATTATTTTGTGTGTTATCGGTGTGATACATACATATACACACACACACACACACACACACACACATATATATATATATATATATATATATATATATATATATATATATATATATATATATATATATATATATATATATATATATATGTATATATATTATTTACATAAACATATAAAAATTAAAAAGTCGGGATCTACTCTATTAGTGATTTTTTTTAAAGAAAATTCAGTAAAAATCACTAAGTACCTAGTCGCGTAATCTGATCGGTTATTAGATATAAACTAGTGGACCTCTGCGGTGGTCGAAATTAAATATATTAAAACACAGCTCAGAACTGGCATGGAGGGGGGAATCCGAGTAATTAAAACAAACCATTCTTTAATCGTTTTGAACTAATCAGATTTTTCTGGCTAACGAACATATCCAAGCCACTTGCAAAAGGAAGGTACTAACCAAATTTGATCAATATCCGACCATTATTTTTTTAGTTATTATATATATATATATATATATATATATATATATATATATATATATATATATATATATATATATATATATATATATATATATATATAAGACAGGGTAACAGCATATTTTATACTAGTTTTTTATTTTTTTGTTGACATATATTGAGTTTTCTTATTCATTCCGAGCACATACAAGTTATTAAACTTAGGTGCTCTGTTTATTTTCTTTTTATTCTGTATTTTTTTACTGTTTGTAATTTTAATGTTTGTAAATTGATGAATATTGAATAACGCACTTGCTGCAACCAGGCTTTTTTTTAGATTTTATAAATGTGTTTGGTGTTTGACTATATATATATATATATATATATATATATATATATATATATATATATATATATATATATATATATATATATATATATATATATATATATATATATATATATATATATATATATATATATATATATATATATATATATATTTTCAAAATTCAAAAGTCTGGATCTCCTCATTAGTGATTTTTTTTAAGAAAATTCACTAATAATAATAATAGTAACTAACGAATATTTATAAATGTAAAGTGCGCCTCAAATATTACCGTGATACCTTCTTGATTTATATTTTCAATTGAAGCCAATTTGTGCTACGAAAAATTTAAAAATATTCTTTCAATTTCTTTTTTTAACCCACGAAATTTAGTACATACCTTCTAAAAGCATATTTTACAAAATTAATTGTTTTAGCTATTCAGGAAATACATATTTATGCAAAGGAATATATCTCATCAAAGTTAACCTTGAGAATATAAACCATATTCTAATGAATGGATATTTTTGTAGCTTATTAATAAGGCTCTGATAGAAAAAATACGACACGTTCGGATTTATTATTCAGACAAGCAATCCTGTTTGTAAAATATATGTTAGAGTTATTCTTGTAGAAAATCCGTGTCCATGCTAATATTAATGATTGACTAAATTTAAATCAAAAGCTCTACGTTTTAATCAAGAGATTAATAAAGATAGGTAACACCACATTTGGAGCAAATGTTATAACATTACACCCACAGTAAACTTATAAAATTGATCAGTAAATAAAATTGAATGACAAGGTTTTATTAGCTTGTGAGGAAAAAATTATAGAGTACTTGAGAATATTCTCACTGACAGCATTCGATTATGCAGAAGCAATTAAAAGAATAATAAAATTACGCGTATCTAGTTACTTGTTAAGGACAAGATTGTTTTATTTGGACGAATAAAAACTGGAAAAAAATAATAAAATTGATCCCTACATGAATCATGCTATGCGAGTATGAATATAAATATTTACAAAACTAGAGTCCTTAGGTATAGGAAGTTTAATACAAAAGTTGAAGCAGATGGCATACCTTCACCTAAAATAGAAACAACAGACTGTTCCGTTAAAAAAAATTAACTACGTCAGTTTGCATTTTTTCAAACTCAGCCTCTGTTTGAAAACGCCCTGTATATGACATCTTAATTTTTTTGGTGAATAATATAAACGATAAGTTCTCCGATTGCGTCATTTTCATGGGACTCTGCTATCCATGGGTAACAACGCCGTATCACAATTTTTGATTTATGCCAAAAATGTGAAAAGTTGCAAAACAATTTAAATAACCAGGTGAATGAATATAATTTTTAGTGAATTTTTATTTTAAAAAAATTCACTAATAGAGAGGTATCGATGGGGAGACTTTGCAAAATTTTTTTCAAATGAGCGCGAATTAGGACCCCTAGATCCCATATCCGGGGTCAGTTTCAATTTTTATATGTTTATATGTTTATATATATATATATATATATATATATATATATATATATATATATATATATATATATATATATATATATATATATATATATGTGTGTGTGTGTGTGTGTATGTGTGTAGGTATCCGTCTGATAACTCAAAAAATAATTAACCGATTTCAATGAAACTCACATGGTTTTCGGGGAAAATTTTAAGTTTTCTTTCAAAAAACATTTTTTTCTCCGAAAGTAACAAAGCTGATTTAATGAAATTTACTATATATGTTGCATTGGGAGAGACCTTACTACGTACCAAAATTCAACTTTCTAAGTTTATATAAAATTAGGTTATTCAAATTTTAAATTTTCTTTCGAAAAATTTTTATTTCTGCGAAAATTACAAAGTTATTTTAATAAACTTTAGTGTATATCTTGCCCTAGGGAAGACCTTATTACATACCAAAATTAAACTTTCCAAGTTTATAGAAAATTGAGTTATTTAAATTTGAAGCAGTTAATAAAAATTCACTACCATAACGCAGTTGCTGCGTCCCGAGATTTTTTCTTTAAATGGTTATAACTTCTTTTCTGGAGCGCTTATACCTTTTTTTGACCTAGAGATCTTAGTGTATAATTAACTTTTTATAATATAAACCTGCAAAACAAGTTTGGTTTCTATACCTTTGTTGATTGCGGAGTCACAAAAATGTTTAGAAAAAAAAATCCCGAAAAAACTTGCGTAATTTCCCTGGACAATTAACTTATCCGAGTCACTTGAAAAAGAAAGGCACTCACCAAATTTGATCAAAATCGGCCAATTATTTTTTTGTCCCTTAATCGATTTTTTGCTGAAGAGCGAAGGTCTTCAGTTTTATTTTGTCAAATAAAAAAAGTCTGGAGGCAACAAGTGCGTAATGGAAGTGAATTTTCATAACAATATGTTTAATAGCTAATAAATATCTTTAATGCAAGCAGACATCAGTTTGGTTACCGGCAGAACCTATATAATAGAAAGAATATACCATATTTTATCAAAATAACTTATTATATGAAAATGTAAAAAAAATCCGAAAACAAACTTAAAATGTTTCCGAGAAAACTGGTTTGCTAGCCAACGAACCTTAGGTTAATAGAAAATTGAGTTATTCAAATTTGAAGCATTGAAGGAAAAGTCGTTACCAAAACGCACTTCCTGCGTCTCAATTTTTTCTTACAAACATGCATCATATTTCGATAAAATAAACCAAAAATGTAATAGTACACGGAATGTTCGAAAAAAAATAATTGTAGGTATCATCATCGACTTATCGGCCATTCTGTGATTGTCAAAATAATTTTATAAAATGGGGCTCAAGGCACCCTATAATTAACGTAAACAATTTTTTTTCGTTTCTTGTATAATATCAATTATAGTGAGCTTTACCATAGAAATGCGTCACCCTGTATATATGTAAACAAATAGAAACTGAGACCAAACCCGCATATGAGGGTCTAGTTTGCACTCATTTGAAGAAACATTTTTAAAATTCAAAAGTCGCGGTCTCATCATTAACGATTTTTTTCAGCAGAAATTGGCTAAAAATTATAGACCGTTAAACCATAAACATAACTTAAACTACTGCCAAATCATCCGAGAAAGAGTATTTGAAATGACTTTTCTGGAAATATTTTAGTAAAACGAAAGACAATGGCGGTTGAAGCTGAAACTTAGGTGTTTGCAGAACAGTCTTCTTGCGACATTTTCTTTACATAATCTGTATTTGTTTCAGGTTCTTTGCCTAAATGTTGCCAATTTTGACGTTTCAACTTACGACTGGCGTTTTGAGGAAAACCCCAATTTTTGTTTCTTTAAATGCCTACACCTTTTTGTCGTTACACTTACACACCTAAATTTTGGTACATGGTCCCCTATTTATACGCACAGCAAATTTGGTTTCCCTTACTTTGTTATTTCCGGGGACATATTTTTTTTCCGATAGAAAAGAAAACACTTTCCGGGAAAATCTGGGCCGATTTTTATGGCTAACGAACTTATCCAAGCCACTTGCAAAAGGAAAGTACTCAGCAAACTTGATCAAAATCGGTCTATTATTTTTTTAGTTATCGGTGTGATATGATACATACACACACACACACACAGATATATATATATATATATATATATATATATATATATATATATATATATATATATATATATATATATATATATATATATATAAATTAAAAAATCGGGGTCTCCTCATTAGTGATTTTTTAAAAGAAAATTCACTAAAAGTTACACAAATTAAAAAACTAACGGGACGCAGCAAGTGCGTTACCATAATTTTTATTAAATGCTTCAAATTTCAATAACTCAATTTTCTATGAACTCGAAAAGTTTAATTTTTGTGTGTGGTAAGGTATTTTCTAAGGCAAGACATCCACCAAAATTCATTAAAATAACTTTGTAATTTTCGGAGAAAAAATTTTGTTTCGAAAGAAAATTTAAAATTTGAATAACCCAATTTTCTATAATCTTAGAAAGTTGAATTTTGGTATGTAGTAAGGTCTCTCCTAAGGCAATATATCTGTTAAATTTCATTAGAACAGCTTTGTAATTTTCGGAAAAAAAAAATTTTGTGAAAGAAAATTCAAAAATTTCCCGGAAAACCTTATCCGATTTTCCTGGCTAACGAACTCATCCAAGCCATTAACAAAAGAAAGGCACTTGCCGAATTTCATCAAAATCGGTAATTATTTTTTGAGTTATCATCATATATATATATATATATATATATATATATATATATATATATATATATATATATATATATATATATATATATATATATATATATATATATATATATATATAAACATATAAAAATTCAAATTGACCCCGGATATTGGTTCTAGGGGTCCTAGTTCGCGCTCATTTGAAAAAAATTTTGCAAAGTCTCACCATCGATAGCTCTCTATTAGTGAATTTTTTTAAATAAAAATTCACTAAAAATACGAGACACTATAAACTCAATAGGAAAGTAAAAAAACATGAGTATTTAATGAGTGCAAGTTACATTATACACAATTTGAAATAAGAAAAATAAAAATGTATCCACAATTATCGAACTTATCAAATTTGTTTAACTGTAAAGATAAATATTCCAGATAGTATGACTCATTAATAAATATATAATTAACAAATGATCAAAATTAATTATTAAACAGTGAATTAATTAAATAAAATAACTACTTTATAAATAACATACCCAAGAGGTCACCAAACCAGTATGTAAGTCAACTAAACGCCGCGTCTAACTACCGAAGAAGACGAAGTACTAGCTATAGAGAATGAGTACCGTTGCCCGAACACGTTTCGATCAAGATTTGCTTTGGACCTACCGGCTCAGTGTAAATACACGAACTAACACATAGAAGACGTTGGTTCCGAATATATTAAGACAAAGTCGACCGGATTATAAGAATTATTCAGAATAAATATTACGCAAACAAGATAAGCTAGAAGCGCGCAAATACCAGTGGTCCAGCTCTCTGTGGATACGTGTGGAAGAAGCTGTGTGTATGTATATGTGCTTCTGCTTCTTATCACGCCCGAAGCTGTGTCAGATTCGAACGTATAGTCGACGGAGTACGTGAGAAGTAAAGAACCGCGAGAAACGGTGATTCTGTTTGTGGAAACGTAAACTAGCTCGACTTGTTTAGGTATTATATAAATCATTTCAAAATGAAAATGTTTTAGTGGAAAATATGCACTTATTATTTTCTTCTGCTGGACGTTTCTTTATGTTTAGCTTATTTTTACAGAAATTGATTTAGTTAAACCTTGATTACATAAATACTGGGCTGGGTTTTGTGACGTTTCAAAGCCATAGTTTGTAAAAATTCAGTTTCCAGTTTTTGTTTAAATACATTATTTTGTCATACTAAAGGTACATAATTGCTTAAAATGTGCAGAACCACCTAGAAAACAAGCAGTAACAAGTGAAAAATGATTCAATACATTTTCATAAATTTCATATGTCAAGTAGAAATGTCAAAATTATTGTACTGGAGAATTATAGTTTTTTTAAGGAGATTTAGCTACAATTGATATTAAGATATAAATAAAAGTAAATAGGAATATCTATGGCTACTGTGGAAGCGTTGGTGAGACCCGCTATAGTACAAGAAGCAAATTTAAGAACAAAATCAAATGTGACGTTTATTAAAATAAGTTTTGGTGATAGAAGGAGTTCGCGAGGATGCTAAAAGAAATTGTGTCAATACAACAACAAGCATAGCTTATTTGTAAGATGCGATGTATCATTCTAATTGCAAATAAATAAGTAAGTCCAGCAAGTTCTAAAGCTGGTCAGCTCGTTAATAGTTGGCTGGTGTGGTATACTTGCAATATGGTAGGTGGTAGTGGAATTTTCCTTTACGTGATAGTAAAGGATTTTTTCACGCCCGAGGAGGTACCACCCCTTGCATCAAAGGCCGGTGAAGTCCCAACACATGTTTCCGGTTCTGGTGTATGAGTCGGTGTCCCTTATAAGCAAAAATGATGATGGCTCCTCCTTGTACCCAAGATTCCGGAGGCAAAATACCCCTCCATTCGGATCTCCGGGAAAGGGGTGTACAGGGGGCGCCAGCATCGAGATTTACAATATCCCTCTCGAATATATGTAGCCTAAATTCTAACCTGAACTCCGTCCACCATTTCCTCCAAGCTAATAGGCCCCAACTCCTCTTCCTGACCAAAACTCAAATCAGTGCCAAAACAGCCACTAATCACCTTAATTTCCCGGGGTATCAGCTCCTTGCTTCTTTTAGATTGCATGAAGGCGTGTGCGCGTACGTCCGTAGCAATATACCCTGCACCAGACTTCCCAATTTAGAAGCTGGAAGAAAAGACCTACTACGGATAAAAGTCTCTCTCAGGGCTGCAACTAAATTCATCTGTTGCATTTACCGGTCACCTTCTGACAACAACTTTGTCCAGCTCTTTGACTTCCTTTCTGAAAAAACCGACCATCTGATTTCTGAATATCCTTCTTCCGAGGTCACTATTCTTGGTGACTTCAATGTCCATAATAAGGAATGGCTAGGATCTTCGAAAACCGATCCACAAGGAAGAGCAGCCTTTGCAGTCAGCAATTTCTTAGCCCATGTGGTTCAGCAACCTACTTACTTTCCTCGCATCCCAACACACAGCTCAAATCCCGTGGATCTCCTTCTTACTACAAATCCTGACTGCTATAAGATATCAGTCACCGCCCCGCTGGGTCGCTCAGACCACGGCATGGTCACTGCTTCCTGTGTAATGCGACCCGAGGTCACACAGTCATCACACCCACGTATCGTTTGGCACTACAACTCCGCGAACCAGGACGAAATGCGAGATTAATTTTCCTCATTTCCATGGGCGTCTGTCTGCTTCTCTCATCCTGACCCTTCCGATATCTCACAAAACGTTACCGAAATTATCCAAGCTGATAAGGAGTTATTTATTCCACGTACACAGAAAACCTCTGCAGCCACTCAAAAGCCCTGGCTCTCTTAAACCTCTGACAAGGCCAGACTTGAAAAGGTCAAAGCTCACAAAAAGCTTCGACACAATTTTAGTCAAGAAAACCGTCAAGCATTTAACAACGCAAGAAACCGCTATGTCCGCATTCTTTCTGAGGCAAAAAAATTGTTTAATAACCACATCAAAAACAAAGTCCTCTTAAGCTCCAGCAGCAGCAAGCCCTTCTGGACTCTTGCTAAATCTATTGCGAATAATTTCTGCAAGAGCACGTTCCCACCTCTTGTCTCAGGGGATGAAATTGTTTCTACCGCCCTGGGCTAGGCTGGACTTTTTGCCTCGTTGTTCGCCGGCAATTCTACTCTCAACCCACCTCCAAATGTTCAACCACCAACAGTCATTTACAAATTTCATTAAAGTTACAAAAGTTTTCCAGAAAAAAAATATTTACAAGGGGAATGTACCTGCCAAATTATAAATATAGCAGGTATTTTTTTCTTATTCATCGCTTGGACAGTTTCTTTTAATCAACCTAGTAAAACTAGTTTTTGCAAACAAAACAACAAAAAGGGTTTTTCCAAACAAACTATTAGTTATTCGCGAAGCCCATTCTGTTATTTTTCTTTAATTTAGTACTCACGCTGCGTTTTACTATGGATAAAATGGAAGATTCTAGCTTAGTGGGAAATTGAGTTATCAAATGTTAAATATATTTACGAAAATTTTCTACCTAATAACGTACTCGCTGCACCCAGATCCTTTTCAGCACTTATTTATTGTTGCTGCATCCATGCTCTTTTTATTGATACAATATTGTAGCTCTCTATGTGAGACTGACAAACAAGGCAACGTCAAATTCATTTTTGGAAAAAAAATTAAACAAGTGAAAAAATTAAACAATTTGAAAATCTTGGTCCGCTGCTTCCTTGAGGGGATTCTCCTACACCATCTGCATGCCTACAACCACCCTCAATGAATAAAAAAGAACAATGTAAATAGGACAAATTTCTTGAGGCCAACCCCCAAGAACATTGCGGAACCTGCGGTGAATAGGGGTTCTGCGCGGAGTAAACAGGATTTTAAGGAAGTATACTTGCAAAATGGGATAAGGGCAGCTTATAGAGGTCCCACTAAGCTGTTTTTTCGCACTTTCCGCTCACATTTACTTTTTATCCTCTTCTCCGCCCAGCAACCCTATTAACTCCTGGTCCTGTAACTTTCTTGGGGGCTGTTTTCAAGAAATTTTTCTTGTGGTATGTGGATCCAGAAACGGTTCTGAGCATGTTTCAATTTTTTTTCTAAAAGTCCCCCTTGTGCAAGAAATTTTTCTTGTGGTATGTGGATCCAGAAACGGTTCTAAGCATGTTTCAGATTTTTTTTCTAAAAGTCCCCCTTGTGCTAAACTGCAAATTTACCGAAAATTTTATTTTTATTTACAAAAGGAATGTGCCTGCCAAATTATAAACGTTGCACGAATTTTTTGTTTTAGTCAACGCAATCGAACCAGTTTCTGCAAACAAACAAAAAACTCTGGACGTAGCAAGTGCGTTATGGTAGTGAATTTTCATTAAAATGTTTTTAATAGCAAATATGTTTTTTTAAGAAAGCAGGCATCAAATTCAGTTACCACTATAATCTATATAGTAGAAACAATGTGCCATGTTTCATCTAAATAACTTTATTGTTTGAAAATGTACAAAAATTTCCAAAAGTAAACTTAAATTGTTCGAGAAAAAACTGGTTTCCTGGTCAACCTTATAGGTTAATAGCAAATTGAGCTATTAAAATTTGAAGCATTTAATGAAAATTCGCTACCATAACGCAATTGCTGCGTCCCGAATTTCTTTTCTTACAAATATGTAATATATTTTGATGGAAAATGCAAAAATGCAATAACATAGGGCGTGTGTGATAAAAAAAAGAACATTTGAATCACCTACGACTTGTGGAAATTTTTTTTTAAGATGTAGCTCAAGGCACCCTATAATTAATGTATACAATCTTCTTTTCGTAACTTGCATAATAACGGATATATTGAGCTTTAATGATTTTTTACGAAAATTCGACAAAAATGAGATACCATTAAACGATAAACTATATAGCCAACACTACTGCCAAAGCATCAGAGAAAGGGTCTGTTTGTAATGAATTTTTTCGAAATATTTTAGTAAAATGACTGACGATTGAAACCAAGAGTTTAGGGTTTGTAAAACATTCTTCTTGAGACACTTCCTTTCCATAGCTCATATTACTTTCAGGTTCATTGCCTAAATATTACCGTTTACCGTTTACATCGCGACCTTGACGTTTTGAGGAAAACCAAAATTTATTTTTCTTTAAATGCCTGTGACTTTTTTGTCCTTTCATCTACAGTGCTAAATTGCTAGGTAGCTTACCTATGATGATAAAAACCCGTGTACTAAATTTAGTTGCCCTTACCTTGTTAATTCCGGACATATAAATTTTTTTCGAATGAAAACTCAAAATTTTCCCGAAAAACCTCGTCCGATTTTCTTTACTAACGAACTTGTCCAAGCCATTTACAAAAGGAAGATACGTGCCAAATTTTATCAAAATCGGCCCAATATTTTTTGAGTTATCGGTGTGATACATATACATATATATATATATATATATATATATATATATATATATATATATATATATATATATATATATATATATATATATAGACTGACCCCAGATATGAGTTCTAGGGGTCCTAGTTCGCGCTCATTTGCTAAAATTTTTTCAAAATTCAAAACTCGAGGTCTCGCCATTAGTGAAATTTTTCTACGAAAGTTCACTAAAACAAAAAATGTCTATAAAACAAATTTGTAGTTATTTTTAAAATTCAGTACACACGCTGTCTTTATATGGGTTTTACTATGTATCAAAACTGAAGATTCTAGTTTGCTAGAAAATTGAGTTATCACCATTTGAAACACTGCACAACTGAGCAGAACTTTTAGAAAACATTTTAACGAACCAATTTTAGAGAAAATATGCATACCTGGCAGGTAATGCTCATGTTATGTTTATCTACACAAAGTCCACTGTATAAAAAATTGTCAAAGTTGGGATTTCATCAATTATCTTGAGCTTTCCAGACAAACGCAACATCAAAGGACACAATATCAACATCTCCAGACTTGAAGGAATGAAAGTATGGATGTAAAAAAATGGAGCTTGTTCACAGCTAAAAAAGTGATTTTGCAAATGAAAAAATGACTAATTACAGACTAAGCAGATGACAAAAGTGACAAATGACACATAAGAGACGAGATACCAATGACAAGAAAAAAACCAAAGAGCAACTAAATCAAGCAATCTCAGCTGCATGGTCAGATTCAATCTTCAGTGAGCAACTTTATTAGTTGTCTGTATATAGAAAAAAAGTTCATTACACTGCTCCTAGAAACATTGAGGAGATTGTTTTTAGAGCTATTTGTAAATCTCCATCTCTACTGAGACGAACTCTTCGGTGCCTAAAACTAAACAGATGAAGAATTCTGGCATTGATCTTTTTATCAATACTTTGACCGATCTCTTTCTGGTGTCAACCGTAAACTAAAGTGACATTGTCAGCGAAATTTCTACTTCTGAGATGTTCAGAGGCTCTGGTACCTAACGCTCTCCATGTTCTTCTCATATGAACCGTGTTGCAATAAGTTTAGCCAGAAGTGAGACCATAAACCGCTGTCTTCTTCATGTAACTTTATTGTGAACGATTTTCTTGATAGTGTCGTTAGATTTCTATGAAAACTTAATGAACTTCTCGCTTCAAGATACGAGAGACTGCAGCAGTTATGGGGCCACAGTATATGAGGGGCAAGTATGAAAAACTTGAAGACTGAGCAGGTGGAAGACAACAGCTCACTTCCCTTAAGAGCTGACAGTTTTCAGAAAAGTTTATCTATTATGCTGACAGGGTTGTTGACGCCTAGTTATTTAATAACATCAAGCATTCATAAATTACAACGCTTTAGAGTTATAGTCAAATTTCATACATACCTATATGTATTGATGATCCTACACTTTTATGACCGACGTTTTGGTTTGATGTGTTAATTGACAAAAATTGTTAATATAAGTTTTCTACGAACTTTTGTTTGAAACAGCCCACAGAAACACGAATCGTGTAATTTATTTTCCAGTTAGCAATCTAGGCTGTAAGATATTAAATATCCAAATAATATTTCGCCATATTTTAATTAGTACAAAATCGTCTTATTAGCCCGAGAAATGACTGACAGTTAATCAGTTCAATGCTGCTCTAGATTCTGACAAGCAAAAGTGCAAGTATCATTTGTTTTGTAGGTAGATATGACACGAATGAGCGAACTCATAACAATGAATAAAAAATGTTAAGTTCAATACCACCGGTGGTCACAACATTCTAATTTCTCTTGCGCAATATGCCAATTTGCAGCACCTCAAATTATAATGGCTTATTTTTATGACGTATCTAGTCTTCAAACTAACAAGCAAAACATTGGCATAGATAGAACAATGATTAACTCGAATGTCATTTAAATAATATGCATGGCAAAAAATGTTAATAACAAATAAGAACTAATGCACTTGACACCTAAAGTTAATCGCACGGATATTATATAAATATTTGTTTGTCCAACAAATAATTATTGTTATATCTTTTTCATGCATGGTATAAAAAATAATTTATGCGGTTAAGTTTCTCCAGGCAGTAGTATGCACTTGACCAGAATTAAGGAGTTTAAATCGCTAATTTTTTTTAGAAAATAATCGCATATGATGGAGATGACGTTTTTAAGACTTCCATAATATTTCTTCAAGTAAGGGCTTAATAATTATGCGGAAAAAATCGTAGCGGATGCTATTAGTTTTTGAGTGATTGAAAAAAAAAACGTAAATTTTAAGGATTTTTCTTTTTTGCCATTTCTTTCTGATTTATCATCAGCTCGAGATGCGGTTTTGACCTTCTGAAGGCATGTTTTTATTCAGAACACACATGTGGTATCAAAATTCACAATCAACGTTTCAGTTTTTGTGGAACATCATCAACTTCATTTTTTCATATGGGCGCCATATTGGATTTTTACACATACGAATAGATCTTTTAATTCTCCTGTATTATATTGTTACGTACTACGGGGTTCTGGATTTGTTTACTAACAAAACACAGCCTTAGAAACTACTAATTTATTATTACCAACTATTTTCCAACACCAGTGCCAAATAAAATATATCTCTTCTTAGTATTATTAAATGCCCATATAACTATATTCCACTATCGCCTTGTATGATCGCTTCCTATATACCAACACTTACTGTTAACTCGCTCTATACTCTATGACCACTTTCACACCACCTTATTCAATACTGAACTGACTTATTCTGTGCACCGCTCGTCTATTTATATTTGTCTATAGAGATTCTAGACGTTCCACACTATTCTAAATTATTCTACACCTGTAACCTCTGGTCTATTCCAGAAATGTCATTCCAGAGTGTTCGTTGTGACACTGCCCCCCTCTTATATTCGACCGTCCCCGTCGAATTCTGACATTTCTTGGTACCACCTTCATCTTGCTCTTCGGGCCCCTCTGAATGCGATAGACAACGTCATTAATCCTTTTAACCACCTTATAACGACCTTCCCATAATTTCTGTAGTTTCGGTGACCGTCCCTTGCGTCGTACTGGATTGTAGAACCACACACGATCTCCTTTAAAACCAGCTAAATTAGCTCGCACGTCATAACAGGTCTTCATGGGGTCGTTTTTTGCTCGCATATGCATTCGGACAGCAGAGTGGATGGTTTTCCTTCTCGTCAATATGTCGGAGCTTCATTCAAGCGAAGTTATTACGTAGCACTGGCTCTTTCGTGTAGTTGCTCTTGTTCTGGTGTTTCTACTTGCACAAATATCTCGACGGGCCCGATTCAACCTGTCGGAATCGGCTCTGTTCTAACAAATGTTCTTACTGAGCTTTTTCTGGGTTGGCTTCACTTTTACATGGTCTTTAAACCCTTCGTCCTGTACTCTCATAATCTCTTCTCCACTTGCTTCTGGCTGAGTAACTGGGTCGTCTCTTCCTCTCACAGCTCTATTCACTGAAATGACACTTTCATGGCAGACGTTGCTATTTTCCTCTATGGTGATTTTCCGCATTACCAGGTTACTGCCAGTCGACACTATTATTTCTTCACCGCCGATAGTCAAAATGTTCGTGCCAAGATCAAGTTTAGCGCACTGACCTTGTAGTACGTCCAAGCCAATTATAATCGGGTCTGATATGGCGGCGACTATGGCTCTCTGATTTACCTTCCATGGCCCAATTTGCAGCTCGACGTCAGTTTCGCCAAATACCTGGATCCGTCACCACCGGCTGCATTTACTCTGTACACTGTGTCTGGCTCTCTTACTCGCCAAATTGGAACCATGTCGCAGCGAATAATCGTCTTAGGTGTGCCTGTGTCGGGGACCATCTGAGCCTTATTACCGCTTACGTATCCGTCTACGAGAGCGCTGCCAGAATCGCTAATCTGAGAAATGGTTACCGGCCTTAGCTTCACTTTCTCCCTTTTGCGTGATCTAAGAGCCCAACATTCGCCCCTTATATGTCCCACCTTGCCGCAGTTCCAGCAGCGCAAGGCATTTGCACGGTGAGCTCTTATTGGGTGTTCATGAGACGTCTGTCTTATTTCTTCTGCTATTTTCTCTAGTATCTGCATGATCTCGGATGACTCTGTTTTATTTTCTTCTTGGACTTGGAGACTGCGAACTTTCACATGACTTTCCGACGCTTGCTTTGCCACTTCAAACTCCAAGGCATGTGCCAAATCATCGTTCAAGTTTTTGTGCCTTGCCATCCTCAGCGCCTGCTGCGTGTCGGTATCTCTGATGGCGTCAATTAAGGTTTGCACCCACAGCTGGTTGAAAAACTCCATCGGAGCTATAAGGTAGACTAATCGCGTCAGTTTGACAACGTCGGCGTGGAGATGTTGGAGACTTTCGCCCGGTTTCTGACAACGATTTTTCAACTGAAATCGATTAAACTGTTGTAAATGCTGATCGCCAGACCTCATTTCTAATTGATGTATAATGCTGTCAAAACTCAGCGGTTCTTCCCTGGGAATACCTTGAAGCACATCTAGAGCATCTCCTCTAAGCGCTACAATTAACGAAGTCGCTTTCTCTCTATCGCCCCAACCATTTGCTGTAGCAGCGGCTTCAAACCGAAATACCCCACGGGACTGCGCCATCAAATGTGGGAACCTTAATTCTTGCGATCCTCTTTCTAGTGAATGCACTTTCTGTTGTAGCTCCATCAGCTTGTCACGTACATCGTCGCTGATACCCCTTACTCTGCTTTCGACTTGCTGAAAGATGTCTTTTACCTGCTTCATACGTTCGTCGACACATAAAGTAATATTCTTAATTCTGCTGGCCTGTTCTTGTAGAATTTTCTTTGTTTCGTCATCTCTTTTTCTCATTTCTTCTTTGGATTCTTCGTCTCTTTTTCTGGCCTCTTCATCTCTTTTTCTCATTTGCTCTTTTAATTCTTCGTCTCTTTTTCTCAGTTTCGCACTTATTACTTCGTCTCTTTTTCTCATTTATTCCTTAGCTTGTTCGTCTCTTTTCTAGCTTCTTCATCTCTCTTTCTAGCCTCTTCACCTCCTTTTCTCATTTCTTCATCTCTCTTTCAGGCTTCTTCTTTCATGTTCTTTAGCTTCTTCGTCTCTTTTTCTAGCTTCTTCATCTCTCTTTCTGGCCACTTCATATCTTTTTCCCATTTCTTCATCTCTCTTTCTGAATTCTTCTTTCATTTCTTTAATCAATTCCAACAGCTGCGTGTCCATTTTGGCTGTTGCGCTACGTGTGTTAGGCATAGACGTACTTATAGCTAGTATACAGTTTATTATGTTTCAAAAACACACCCAGTTATGACTTACCGCTGACACTGCTCTTCCAGAGATTCTAGAAATTTTCACGTTGTTCAACGAATATTCTGGATAATATTTCTGCTAACAGCTTGAAAATTCCACTTCTGACATCAGTTGTTACGTTCTACGGGGTTCTGGATTTGTTTACTAACAAAACACAGCCTTACAAACTACTAATTTATTATTACCAACTATTTTCCAACACCAGTGCCAACTAAAATATATCTCTTCTTACTATTAATAAATGTCCATAGAACAATATTCCACTATCGCCTTCTATGATCGCTTCTTATATACCAACACTTACTGTTAACTCGCTTTATACTCTATGACCACTATCACACCACCTTATTCAATACTGAACTGACTTATTCTGTGCACCGCTTGTCTATTTATACTTGTCTATAGAGATTCTAGACGTTCCACACTATTGTAAATCATTCTACACCTGTCACCTCTGGTCTATTCCAGAAGTGTCATTCCAGAGTGTTCGTTTTGACAATATGTTGAGGTTTATCTTGGATATCACTTAAATTTCGCATAAAACAAAAATGTAACAAAATCACATAAGCCATGAATGGTTTAGGTGAACTAAACATGTTTAGTTTAAAGTAGATACATGACTATGATTTTTCTAATCAATAAAAAAGATATATTGTGAAAGTTTATTAATCAAATCACAACAATTATACAATATCTTCCGGAGCATGCCTACATATGCATCCTGAAAGACAGCCGCTATACTAGACATACTTTTAAACAATTTGACTAGTATTTACCAAAATATGCCTCTACCTATTAGCACTATTAACTAAAACATAATGTTCAGGGCTTCTGAGATATGGAAAAATATCTAAGCTACAACCAAAAAAAAACGTCGATACATTCATATGAAAAAAAATTCACTACAATAAGTGTTCATACAAATGCCCTCCAGATTCGATACACAAATTTATTCTTCTACTTATGTTACTGACAGCTATGCTGATATCACGTCGTCTTAAAGAGGTGAAAACATTCGTCACATTCATTCTTAAATCCTCCTCAGTTTCATTAGCTTGTTTGTAGACTAAATTTTTGAGACAACCCCATAAAAAATAGTCCATGGGCGACAGGTCGGGAGAGCTCGCAACTATTTACACAATTGGTTTTGAAACCAAACTGTTCATTGCGAGAAATGCTGTGGTTGTATGTCTGGTCGGTGACTCTTGTCAGTATTATATTTTCCATAATTTTGGACAAGGTAGACAGAAGGCTGATTTGTCTGTAGCTTTAAGGTTTTTTTTGGGGTTTTGTGAGGTTCTTTGATTAGGATTATTTTGGCTATTTTCCAGCATTTCGGAAAGATGTTTAATCCAAACGAGACGTTTATCATTGCTAGCAGAGCCATACCTGCTTTGCGCGGCAGCTTTTTGATTGCCATGTTTGATATGTGGTCTATTCTGGGAGCTTCCCTACTTCTTAGTTTTTTTATGATCATATACAATTTGGCAGGTGTGGCTGATTTTGTCTGGGAGAGGGGTGTGTTTTCTAAGCACGACTTGACTTGGTTTTTGATTTACTTGTGGAATTAGACAGAATTATTTTCCTAGACTGTTTGCCATATGCGCGAGCTCCTATTTTGTGCCTGAGATTGGACCAGAATTAGTTAGTGTAACGGGTATCTTGGTTCTTGAGTATTGGTTTTTAATGATTTTACCATCCTCTGGATTGAGTTGCTTTCGGATTATAGATTTTAAACCTTCCTTTTCTATTGTTCATTGTTGAAGTCTTTTAGAGGTGTTCTAAGTACTAGCTTTATTATCTTGAGTTATGTTTTGTTGTCTGGGAACAACGTATTTTGGTAGCGTCGCTTTGCAGCGTTACGTTGTCTTTTTGGTAGTTTTGTGTTATCGGGGAATTTCAGGGTGGTGTTTGTGAAGGATGTGGATGTCGACTGTCTGATATTATTTGCCAAATATGACATTAAAGTTGGCTGGACTTAACTCGATGTCACCCCAGACAGCTCCACAACGTTGACAATGGTCCGTCGTCGAGCTTCCAGGATAATTATAAGTTTTTAACATTTTTATCGGTTCGAGCAGTGAAAAGACGACCAGAGTGAGGTGTGTCATCAATTGATATTTCACCTCTTTTGAACGAAAAAACCACTGAAACACTTGAGTTTTCCAAATAGCCTTACCAATGTGGTCCGTTTTTGACAACTGAAAAGTTTCTTTGTCAGTTTTTTGAGCAAGAAGAAAGACTTTACGCCCCGCGCTGCTCACGAGTATCAGTCATTGCAAAAATGACACATTAAACTTCCACTAAAAAATTCACACAAGCCGAAGGGAAACTTCTTTGGCGACGACGCTTAGCTTGCCAATTTGGAAATGGTGACTCTATACGCGGCAGAACGCAGTACTACGGAGACTACGCTCACTACAACTTTAATTCGTTTTCTTTTGGGTACCCCCATGTCTTTCATTTGGAGAAATAATGCTCCAGCAAATGTTGAACCAATATCTTTGTGTTTGCGTGATTATGTACAAACAAACAGATAATTAAAGTAAAAATATAAGACAGGACCGCATTTAAACTATCTTGTAGTCGTCGCCTGATTTCAAAGTGAAAAGTTTTTCTAGTTTGTAGTGTAAGTATCGCTATTATTTTTCGACCACTTAGATGTACACATACACATCTAAAAATAGCATGTTTTATTTGTTCTCACTTAATCGGTCGTTACTTTCCGTGTTTTAATTTAAATTTCACATTACACCTCTCATGACGTGTTTGAAGAGGAAAGTGTTATTTGTTTTGTAAACATTTGCCACTTATGTTTTACAATAACTTGCATGCTGTCACAAAATTTAACAACAAACATACAAGCCGATAAAGATACAGTTTTTGATACGCATGTTAATAATATGTGACAAGACAAGGAGGGCGACGTGCGCAAACCAGCTAACGTCAGGCGCAATACATCAGATTTATACACATTCTTTTTCTAAGTGGCGAAGAAGCAAATTTAAATACACCTAGATTTTTTACAGAAGTGTTACACCAAATGAAAAACTAAATTAAATGCAAACAAATCAGAAAATATAATCGTCAGTAAAAAAATAGAGCAGCAAAAAAATTATACACTAGTAAAAATTTTTTCCAGAAGGAATTAGAGATTTAGATCTCCTTAGAACACATAGGCGAGGTCAGTTTCAAATATATTGACATATCCATAATGTAAGGGCCGTTTGGTCATTAAAGAAATAAACTCGCGAAAAAAGGTTTTTATTTACAATTTCACTTTCGTACATATCACTTTTTCACATAATCACTGTTCAGTTCTAAGCACTTTTCGTAACGCTGAACTAGCATCTTTAACCCATCTGCATAGAGTTCGTCGCGTGAGAATTGATCCAGTTGACAACAGCAGTCTTGAGTTCCTCGTTGTCTTCAAACCATTTTCCACCAAGTCACCGTTTCAAATACCAGAAGAGGAAGTGGTCGCCAGGGGCAAGGCCAGACACTTAATAAATTTCCAACGAAAATCTTGAATCTTCTTCTTGGTCACTGCATTTGTGTGAGGACGCGCATTGTAATGAAGACGACAGATTCCCGCTTCGACGGTTTTGGATGGCAGGTCTTAGTTTGGTGTGCGTTTTGTAGTACATGTTAGCTGTAATTGTTGACCCACGTTCCATAAATTTTACCAAGATGACGACCTTTTCGACGCAAACAACGCTGTCCATCATTTTTCTAGTCAAGTACGGAGATTTTTCGGTTTTGGTTAACTTGAATGGCGCCACTGCATTGATTGCTGTTTTGACTCTCCGTTGGTATAGGCTTTTTACGTTTCGCCGGCCGTAATGATTTGGGAAAACAAATCACCTCCATATTGTCAATAACGATCCAAACATGCTCGTCCACTGCACGTTATTTGCCCTTTGTGCTGGTCGGTGACCATTTTCCGTACCCGCCTTTCACACAATTTGATATGAGATATCCGACCTTGTCTGTGACAATCTTGTAGACAGAGGTGCGTCCAGCTTGCGGAAATTTATAAGCCAGAGCACTAGTCGCCAATCGCCGATCATTTCACAGCTTTTGTTTCACTTGTTTAAGGATTTTGTTGGCCTGTATACTGAGTCAGCCACTATGCCCTTTATCATGCACATTTGTGCAGCCATTTTTGAAGTCTAAACACCACTTTCTAACCTTTCCTGCACTCATTACTGTAGGTCCATACACAAGACATAACTCTTCAAGAAGTTCAGCTGGTAAAGATCCTTTTGCACACACAAATAGAATCACAATGCGCACTTTATAACTGGCGGGAGAAACAATTGTCGTGGACATTGCTATCTGCATTCGCCGACAAGGAACGCCTACTGAAACAAAACAACAACGGCGGTGGTTTAATATATAGCCGATAGAGGGCCACGCATGCGTGATACTTATTTGAGACCCGCTAGCATTTTAATATAAGTCGAGGACTTACTTGTTGAATATCCCAGATATACAACATGGTTTGCACCTGAAGACTCCCAGTTTTTCTCATAGAACTCTAAAATTCTTTCCGGAGGCTTAGTTCGTTGGCCAGCTTTGAGAGTTAAATTTTTCCATGGAAAATTGAAAATGTTGTCTTCGAAACTGCTATGTTTTTGAAACGCGTCAATGTATTTTTATGAAATTAGACACACAATATATTACGACCACATTAACAATGCAATGTTTCAAAATTTTCCACCGCATCTTGGGAGTTTATCTCGAGTTAACTTTATGGTTGTGTATCAGAGAGTGAAACTAAATGAAAATGTTTCAGATTTTTATCAAATTTCTAATCTAAAGTTCCCCAAGGCTCCATTCTAGGGCCTTTGTTCTGTACGACTTTTACACATCATCTTCAGACGTATATACAGCATTGTAAAAAGTATATGTACGGGCTTGGCGTTCATATTTATATCTCATTGTAGCCCACAAGACATTACTTCTGCATTGAAAAAAATATATGAGGATTTGAATACTTATTTTTCATGGCAGGGGCAGCATGGGCTCAATCTTAATCCTCCCAAATCTTCTGCTCTTTTGTTTGGTAGTCAACATAACCGTGACAGGGTTGAAAGTATTATGAGAGTCGAACGTTAATGAGAAGATATACCTCTTGTGGGAGACGTCAACGACTTGGGGATCACTACAAATAATTTTAGATTTATTTATTTAGATATGAGTAACCTCTTTCTAAGTGTTTACAGAAAGCATATAACTTTTTTAGACAACCTTATCCCCATAGAACGTTGCTTTCGCAGGAGATTAAGTTACAGCTGTGTTCCACTAAAATAGTACTTTCTTTAGTTACTTACTTTTCTGATCTGTTCTCTACTTGCTTGGACTTCTGTGGGTCATACCGTGTGCAAGTATTGCGAAATATATGTTTACGATTTGTTTACGGTATAAGAAAATTCCAACATATTTTTCATAAACTGAGCGGCGCTGGATGGCTGAACATAAAACAGGGTACTCAATTTTCTGAGGTGTGTTCAACTAGTTTGGATTCTTATGGGCCATACCGTGTACAAGTATTGCAGAATTTATTTTTACGCTTTGTTTATGGTATAAGAAATTCCCAAGACATCTACCGTAAGCTGAGGGACACTCGATGACTGAACATAAGGTAGAGGTTTTTGATGAGGAAGGCCATGTTGTATCATCCTGTGGCCATAAATAAGACCCCAACTTATCTTTCTAATACACTTACTTTGAGGACAGATATACATAACCTAAACATTCGAAAAAAGGGCATTGTTGCAGCCCGAAGGCGTAGCCTATCCATTTTGGGGAGATCTTTAGAGTATATAATTTACAAAGTATTTAACGAATTACGTTATGAAATTAGAGCGTATGACAGACAAACATTAGTTTAGTACGTTTTTCGAGTCCGTACTTTGTTTTTGAGCATGCCGAATAGTGGTTTTTGACTGTGTTTGCTTATGTATTGGGTATATTATACCGCATAATAATAATAATAATAATAATAATAATAATAATAATAATAATAATAATAATAATAATAATAATAATAATAATAATAATAATAATAATAATAATAATAATAATAATAATAATATCTTTATTACCATCAATCATACATGGCATGTCAAAAGCAATATAACAGCTACACATTATTCGATCATATACATCAGATAAACACACACACTGAAAATTCCACTATCTACAACTATCTGGATATGTAAATCTGTCTCAGACTTAAGATTTAAAATTTAAAAGGCACAAAAAACTTAAACAACTACACAAGTATACAAGAGACAAAATTGAAAAACGCACCGATACATAGGGTCAAAGAAACAATGAAACAACAAACAAAAAACCAAGATATAACATTACTCTAAAATTTGAAGATCAAAAGGCTAACCGGTCACACTTTCACCACTTAAAAATTCCTCAACGGTATAACAAGTTCTTGAAAGGAGTAATCTCTTGACCTGCATCTGAAAACCCTTGGTGCTATCTATGTCTTTAAAATTGTTTGGCAACTTGTTATATAACCTCACACCAATGTATATCATATTTCTCTGTGAGAAAGTAAGCCGAAAATGTTGCAAGCTTAAATAGTCTTTACATCGGGTGTTATAAGCGTGAAAATCTCTGATTCTCACAAACTGATCTTTGTTGTCATGGACATAAACCACACAGTGAAGAATGTCAGTACTGACAACGGTAACTATTCCTTCTTGTAAAAAAAGTCTTCTACAGCTCTCGCCTGGGGATACACTCCACAGAGCTCTAATTGCTGCCTTATGTTGCTTTAGAACCAACTCAATATTGGAGGAACCTCCTCACACTAAAACTCCATAGCACATCAATGAATGAAAGTTCGCAAAATAAGCATGGTAAGTACCGTGCTTTCTCAAATAACGAACGCTGTATACTACACTAGACAATTTTTTGCAAAGTTTTTTAATGTGGGTTATATACCTGGGCAGGAGAAGGAATTGTCAGAGGGTGAAACAATATTATTATGTTTAGTACCTTCTCTTCTTCTTTTTTATATCTCATGGGTTGCCTACGGAACATTCGAAGATGTATTTAAGAGCGATCTACCAGTTTCTTTAAAGGGGAAGCCCTTCAATCAATGTGTGTTACCGGTTATGACATATGGAGCTGAAACTTTAACAATAACGGTTGCGTCTGCTAAAAAGGCCAGAATAGCTCAACGAAAAATGGAGACATGATTTGTGGGTGTGTCACTGCGAGACCATATCAGAAACAAAGATTTGCGCAAGAAAACGGGGAACACATATGTGGTCTCGCAGATGGCTACAGTTACGTGGAATTGGGCGGGTCATGTGGCCCGAATGAGAGATGGAAAATGGGCTAAAAGAGTGCTTCAGTGGAGACCAAGAACTGACAAGAGAAGTGAGGAAAGTCCCCCACACGCTGGACTCACGACATTAAAAGAATGTCCGGCATATGGATGCAGAGCGCACAAGACAGGCGGAACTGGGTTGTTATAAGGGAGGCCTATGTCCAACGGGGGACAAATCGGCATGATTGATGATCATGATGATGATATTTAGTACCTTTTACGATTATTATTATAAATTTTTCTGTGGTAGGTTACATAAGCGCTGCGTCTACTGTTGACTGTGATTTTGGAGTGGGTTGAGTAGAAGAACAGAGAAAGGTGCCACTTTATTCCACGTTTCATCTGAAATCCACCCTTTCACATACTGATATCGATTTCATGTTTATTTGATGGTTTACTTTATACTGGTATACGAGACCTGTCAATTATGGCGATTATTATTATAATAATTATTATATACACCTTTCATAATTTTCACACTAAAATTTTCAACGGTTTTCCAGACAATTTGTTTAGTCATTGGTAATCTCAAAACTTGAATTTGCGCTGACAAATGTCAAACTTATCGAAACTTCAGAGTTAGCAAGTGTCTTTGCGCAAACTCAAAGAACTTAAGAAACACAAAAACTTTGTTTTTCATAAACTTTCTCATAAAACAAATAAAGCTGGATTAGATTAGTATGAATGAAGAGAAGCATGATCGGGCAAAAGTCAGTAAGTGATATTTAATAAAACTGTTTTGATAATTTGATTATTTTGAGGATTTTGACAAAATTATGTGATTACATAGATTCTTTGTAAGACATAATGTATACATTTTAAGAAATGACTACAAATGAGCATCTAAATTGGCGTTAACGTTAATTTGATTAAATCGTGCATTTTGTTTGACTAGAGTGATTAAAATGTATCCAAAATATTATCAAATACAAACAAACGTGTATAGTCACGTCTATTAGATGGTTTTGTTTTCTGTGGAAATTTTCGTAGCCTCGACCTCTAAAGACCAAACTTCGTCTAGATAAAAATCTACAAGTGCTTGCGCATGCAGAGCATTAAATGGATTAAGAGTGAGAAAGTAACAGGTGTAATCCCAAATCACGTTTTTACCACAGTGCAAGCATGTGACTTTCCTCAGCAGTTTGCTAACGGCTTTGTATAAGACTTAGATGCTGTAAATTGTCAAATTCTTGTTATATTTAAATAAATATTTACACGACTAAAGATTTTTCTTTGAGAATTCTGTACTAAATCATAAAACGACATACTTGCTCTTTTTTGCGTTCCTTGCAAGTCTATACTAAACAAAGTGATAATATTTGTTTACTAACAGATTTATTGTTAATTGTTTGATTGCTTGAACTAAAAAATCATAATGATTCACTATCTCCACTGCAAGTGAAAAGTGTACATAATAAACATAAAATAATTATCTTTTAATGCCAGCTTAATAAAAAAGGTTTAACTATGTGAAGTACCAGTACCATTATGTTGATTCAGTGAAGTTTTGAACCTGTGATGAGCACTGATAAGTTGACTCGGAGATTGCAAATCACCAGAATTATTAACAACTTATGAATGAAATAAGTTGCTTCAATTAGGCATTTAGTATAGAACGCCTTGGTATAAATTACTTAACACGCTAACAGCGCCTTACTTAGAACCAAGCTTCCTTAGCCTCATCACCGATGCAGAATTTCCGACTTTGGTTAATAGCGCAGATATGACTTATCAAACACGGCTGCAATGACATTTTGAAAATTTTCACAACAATCTAATTAACTCGAAAACGTCTCATCTTACCGAATTTTCGTTAAGAAAAAAACCAATGTCCACTAGTCACTTTCTTGGAAAATTTCATTGCTGACTTTATTACTCATTTAGCAAATTTTCGTTAATAAAATTCGCTAATAAAGAGGTATTGATGGTTCGGCTGAAAATGCTATGTACTTCGTTATTTTAAATAAAACACCCTATATGTGTGTGTATATGTGTTTTTTGTTTCTTTAACGTCGGCCTATTTTGCGACTATGGCCAATCACCGACGCCAGGGAGCAGTTTCACCTCACTATCCTGGAAATTTTGCCGAACCCCTGCCTTTCTGTAAGGAGGGTAGGGATCTTTAACGTGCCGAAAATCGCATGGACACGGGACCGACGCCTTTACGCCCCCTCCGTAGGGCGGAACGTGCAGACATTCAACTTGTTCAAATACAATTCCACAACCTCGGTGGATGTTAATGTTAAAGTTTGTACTGGAAAAGTGAAAGGAGTACCCTGGGATCGAACCCGGTATTCTTCGGTTCAGGGGTATACGTTCTGGCCCCTGAACCACCGAGGCTCTTTACATAACATTTGGACACATAACTTATACAAATACATACACAAGTTATACAAATACCACACATTTTCATATATATAAAATCTATATCTAATCACAATAGTTAATATAATATACAAAATAATACCACTATTTTTATAATAAAATTAGTAACAGTAAAGACATTTACGGAAATAGAAATCAGAATAGACTGCGCTTACTGCATTACATTGTGCAAATTGTAAAGTTTACTTTTTGTGTAATCTAAAAATAACTTTGCTTGCTGCAGGTTTCATTTCTTAACCGGTTTCTTCAATATGTTTGTATTTTCTTAATGCAGGTTTCTTGTTTTGGACAAATACTAGTTTGACTCTTATTCTTATTTGGCGTATAGTGGTTATATATAGATCTATCTTCGGAGAGAAGCCTGGGAATATCGCCACTTCATTTGGCCGATTACGGTTTAAGCATCGAAGGCATCGTATAATAAGGAACAACCTATTATACGAATTGCATCAAAGAAATATTATTATTCGGATTTTGTTTTAGAGCATCGGTGGTCCAGTGACTAGAACGTGTGACTCTGGACCCAAGGGTATGGGTTTCATTCCCAGGGTTCCCCCTTCACATTTTCAGTACATACTGTAAAAAAATTAACATCAACCGAGATTGTGGCACTGTGTTTGAGCAAGCTGAATGCCTGCACCTTCCGCACTTCGGAGGAGACGTGAAGCCTTCTCGCAGAAAGGCAGGGGTTCGGTATAATTTCCAGGATAGTGAGGTAAAACTGCACCCTAGCGTCGGTGACTGGTCATAATCGCATAAATAAACCGACGTTAAAAAAAAGGAAAAAGGAAGGAACTTGTATCTTATTACACAATATTCTTGCTTTACAAGCCACTTGATTCAAAGTTAAGTGAAAAATTACTTGAAAAATCATCCTAATGAAATGCTAGTTTAGAAATTAATAAAAGGAGAACAATAATTTTATAATGACGTTACAATTTGCATAGAAATAAAATTGTCTTGGCGAAAAAGTAAAGTCTGGACTTAGCAAATGCCTTATGGGAACAAACTTTTATAAACAATTTCCCATCACGGTAAATACCAAAAAAATTTCTTTGGAAATAAAAGTTTATTTGAGAAAAAAACTTTTTTTTGTGGAACAGCCGCTTTGTTTTGGTTGACAACGAACTCACTCAAGGTATTAATGAAGGATAAATTATAACGTGGCAAGCACTTTCGATTTTGTAAATAGCGTGGATAAGTTTGTTAGGGAGAAAATTGAGTTTCACGCGTTTATTTTCTACAGTTTGTTTAACTTAAAAATTCATTGATTATCCTATTCATTGGCAAACTGTAAGTTAAATATTGTTGGCAGTTTCTATTTCAGGTTTAAACAATTAAAACGAAATTGTGAGACATTTTAGAATTCTAAATCTTCGAAGCGTCCTTTCTACTTTATATACATACAATATTACATAAGTTTCTCGATTTGTCTTTAAAACCGTATATATTTACATCAACACTAGTAAAACTGTGCGGGTAGTGTTAATTTCTTCGCGTAGCTTGTGAAGAGTTAAAAGAAAAGTACCATTTCGAAGAGCTGATTGATCAAATCATAGTTTTCAATAACTGAGTTTATTCATCCCTCTGATGACGCTTACTTTGTTAGCGAACGATAATCAGGTCTGAGTTTAACGCATTTATTTATTTTTTCTTCAGGAGACGAAAAGAGAGCACAAGCTTGAAAATACCCGGTATTCAACATGTATCGGGAAGTGCCAGTAATAAATTTAAAAACGAATCGTCCCATAAATAGAACGCTGTGCACGTAAGGGTTAAATTAGGAAAAAAATCACAGAAAAAAATAAAAGTGGGGTAAAAATATATTGTGAACTTCCTTATCCATTTTGACTACGACAGGTTTATATACATACACACATTTCAAATTGTATTAATGTGTATATGTACAGGTGTGTGTATATAAAAAGTATGAACGCAGCAAGTGCGTTATGGAAGTCAATTTTCATAGAAATGTTTTTAATAGCAAATGCGATCAGACATCAATATGATTACCAGTATAGCCTATGTAGTAGAAACATTGTGCTATATTTTAACACAATTACTTATTGCTTGAAAATGTACAAAAATTTTCCAAAACTAAACTTAAATGTTGGTTTCCTAGCCAACAAACCTTACGTTAGTAGCAAATTGAGTTATTGAAATTTGAAGGAAGGTACCCACCAAATTTGATCAAGATCGTCGCCTTATTTTTTGAGTTAACGGTGTGATATATATATATATATATATATATATATATATATATATATATATATATATATATATATATATATATATATATATATATATATATATATATATATAATTAGCGCCCATCTGAAGAAATTTTTTAAAAGTCGGAATCTCCTCATTAGTGAATTTTTTTAAAGAAAATTTACTAAAAGGTTACATTAAGTCTCACTAGCTTAACAGTTATAAACCGTTGAAAATGCACTATGGTAGGGATAGCACACATAGGTACACCTAGTTATATAGACATACCCAAGTCTCTATTTTCGTTATAATTTAAGAAATTATAACTTCTTGTAAACGATCCAACAAATGGGAAACGAAAAAAGGTTCTGAACGCAGCAAGTGCGTTACGGTAGTTAATTTTTATTAAATGCGCCAAACTTTAATAACTCAATTTTCTATAGACTTAGAAAGTTAAATTTTGGTATATAGTAAGGCCTTTCCTAAGGAAGCATATAAACCAAAAATTTCATTAAAATACCATTGTAATTTTCAGAGAAAAGAATTTTTTTCGAAAGAAAACTAAAAATTTTCCCTGAAGGCCTTGTCCGATTTGCCTGGCTAACAAACTCATCCAAGCCTCCAATAAAAGAAAGGCACTTGCCGAGTTTTATCAAAATCGGTTAATTATTTTTTGAGTTATCGGTTGGATATATATATATATATATATATATATATATATATATATATATATATATATATATATATATATATATATATATATATATATATATATATATAAACATATAAAAATTAAAGCTGCCCCCCGTAATGGGTTCTAGGGGTCCTAGTTCGCGCTCATTTGCATTTTTTGCAAAGTCTCACCATAGATACCTCTTTATTAGTGATTTTTTTTTTAAATAAAAATTCACTAAAAGACAGAACATTACTTGAGCATTTCGAAAATGGAATAACATATAGGAAATTCAATTCTAAATTAAGAAAGAATATTACCTTCTGGTTTAAGTGGAAATCTGTCGATTGGACCTAAATTGTGCACGACAAAATATATCCGAGTGTAACTTATTAAATTTATAATAGGACTAAAGTACATAAACCTTTAACGAAGAAATTACGTGAATGACCCTGTAAAAATAACTTAGATGGGGAGAGTTAAAAGAATCCATACCGCAATTTTAATAGACTCTGTCGTTGAGAGCGTAGCTTAAAGCAGGAATAGCTGCCATGTGATCGCACTGGGTTCTTTATTGTATAACTCTGTCCAGTAAAATGCAATTTACCTGCAAGGTACCAGTAACCCATGCATTTGTTAAAACTGGTTTTTATCTCGGTGCACTTACAAGAAGACGAGTCTCAGGAAAATACATAAATAAACGGACGAACGATTACAGTTATAGTCGCAATTAAACGTTATTTACCAAAATGGGGATCTTTTCGAGACTTTTTCGTAAAACGATGTAAATATATATATACATACATACATATATATATATATATATATATATATATATATATATATATATATATATATATATATATATATATATATATATATATATATCTATATCGGAGCGATAACTCAAAACATAATGGGCCGATTTTGACGAAATTCGGTACGCACCTTCCGTGGCCCTTTTTTCTCTCCCTTAGGGCTCGTCCGCATCTTTGCCGCAGCCCTTGGGTTATTGTGCATGCCCTTTGTCTTTTCTACTCCACCCATTCCAAAATCACTGAGCCTTGATCAGACTAGATCAGATAGTCTGCACAGCAATTGGTAGGGTGGAGTTTTATATTGCTCTGTCTCCTTTTCATATTCTTTTCTTAGAAATTTTGGTCCTAAAGCTGTTTGTGAATAATTATATCTTGGCAGTTATGTAAATGGCTTGAAGAGGTTCTCTGGCGAGGAAAATCGGACCAGTTTTTCTGGAACTTTTTAAGTTTATTTTCGGAAAATGTTTGTACTTTTTTAAACACAAAGCTACTCTAACCCTTTAAGGGCAAAACATAGGTTATCCATTTAGGGTAAAGATTTTTATAGATTTTGTATAAAAATAGAATAAAGTAAAGTATTCAAAGCAAAAAAGTCAAAAAAAAATTCCAGTTTTTTGTTTAAGAGATGGTAAAAATCGCTACCAGTGAGCATTCTTTACTTTAACATTTCTCAATATTCACTGGTATATATATATATTTACCACCATATATCTGCAACACTTAGAATATTGTAAAAAAACGAAGCATATGTTGTAAGAAATTTATTGAGATATAACTAATTATCTGTCGATACATTATTTCTAGTGATAGACCGAAAAACAATCCTTGAATAACGCAACATTACATTTTTGACAAATTATGTTTGTTCCCTTTTGCTTCTTTTTTGAACTACAATTGGCACATCTTCTGTAAGTGCCCTTGATTGGCATGTGGGAACGTACGTCAACAAGACTAAATTTTTTCGACTTACCAACTTGATTTTGATTTGATCCAGGTGGTTTTCGGGATGAGAATACACCAATCAATTAATCAGCTAACTGACTTCTGTATTGAAGATGTGTAAGGGCTACTACACGGGGGTAGTTTTTATGATGTTGGTGCCTATATATAGTAGCTGTTTACTATCGATGCGTTGAGGATGTAGTCTGATTCTGTGTCACTTTCGGAAGAAAATATATAGGTATTATTATTGTTTTTTGGACAATCATTTTCTGGATTATAATCTGGATCCACAATTGAATTATCAGAATCAATATCATCAACTTTCAATGCCAAAATTTCCAATTCCTTCTGGGAAAACGGTGGTTCCCACTTTTTTTGCGGTTTCTTGCTCATTGCTGCAACAATAATTACATATTTTCACCCAGAAAATATTTTTGCAACACGAAACAAAATGTAATTTATTATTAAATGAAAGGCCAAAGACTATACTGTCTCTTTCATTGATTACAATTATTAAATTATTTTATTACATGTACAGAAAAAAATTATAAAATATTTATTATAAAATAGGTTAGGATTATCTAGAAAGTTCTGCATAGAAACTAATGATAAAATAAAACAATACTTACCTTTTTGCTATTAAGTAAGCAGAGTATCCTTTAAGTACTTTATGTATTTATTTCAAAATATATAAATAAAGTAACAAATAATAATATTGTAAAATCATTTTATTTTTAATTTGAATGGCCATAATCAAATAATTTTTTTTACGCCGTTGCAAAAAACAAGTTTTCTGCTGTATATATCTGAATTTAAAAAAAAGCTATCCAGCTTGATTTTAGTGCGTTATGGTAGCTAATTTTAACTAAATGGTAAATGTTAATAACTCAGTTTGAGATTTACCTAAAATCTTTAGTTTTGGTATATATTAATGCCCTGGCCTCTATAGGGCAATATGTCTGCCAAATCTCATCAAAATGACCTTATTACTTATCGCGATACGAATTTTCTTTTCAAAAAACATGTATTTGACAACTCAACACACTGAATAGAGGATAATGAAGCCTTTCAACAGACATGTCATTCAACCCACCCTTGATATTTAGGAGTTTGCTGTTAACTTCAAGGGAATGGAGTTGGGGGTATTCGTTTAATAACACAATTGGACCCTCTTCACATCAAAGTTGGATGCTGTGTTTAATTTTTTCAAATTTATAGACTGGCCACATTTTTGTTAGAAGGCTCTGGGTAGACAATCTGTAGCGAAATTGTGGCCACTTAACCCACCTGGTCATTTAAAAATCTTTAAGCGGTTGCTGTAAAATGCTGAGGAATTGAGTTGGGGGTATTCGTTTGATAACAAAGTTGGACCCCCTTGATATCAAAGTTCATTGATTTGTCTAATTTCTTTTAAGTTATAAGGGGAGTCCAAATTTTTGCTTAAAGACTCTGGATAAGTAATCCGTAAAAAAATTGTGTTACCCACTATTTCTATTCAATTTAATAAGCAATTCATTACACAGTGCTTTGAAGTATTCTATACTATTTTAGTGAATTTTTATTTTTAGAAAAAAATAAAAAAAAATCACTAATAGAGAGGTATCGATGGTGAGACTTTGCAATTTTTTTTCAAATGAGCGCAATCTAGGACCCCTAGAACCCATATCCGGGGTCAGTTTCAAATTATTTATATATATATATATATACATATATATATATATATATATATATATATATATATATATATATATATATATATATATGTATCCGTCTGATAACTAAAAAAATAATTAAATGATTTCAATGAAACTCGGCAAATGCCTCTCTTTTATTAATGGCTTGGATAAGTTCGTTAGGCAGGAAAATCGGACGGGTTTTTCCGAATTGAGTTTTCTTTCAAAAAAAAATTTTTCTCCGAAAATAACAAAGGTGTTTTAATGAAATTTACTATATATGTTGCGTTGGGAGAGTACTTACTAAGTACCAAAATTCAACTTTCTCAGTTTATAGAAAATTGAGTTATTCAAATTTTAAATTTTCTTTTGAAACAATTTTTTTTTCTCCAAAAATTACAAAGCTATTTTAATAAAATTTGGATGTCTTGTCCTAGAAAATACCTTACTACCTACCAAAATTAAACTTTCTAAGATTATAGAAAACTGAGTTAATCAAATTTTTATAGCTCACTGCAGTGTTAAAATCAATAGTATTTTCCTCACTATTTTAAACACGTGGGTCGGGGACTAGCCGAATTCATTTCCAGTTGCTATTGATCTACTCATATTCTCTGAATATGTTAGAAACGTGGTATTTACTTAATTACAAGTCACTATTAACCGACTATTTATGAAATCAAATAAGTAAATTAAATCGATTGTCATAAAATATGTAGGGTATGAAGACTAAGGGAAAAAGAAATAAAACATATTTAACTGTGCACATTTTAATTATATTTTAGGGTGTGCGGCGCACACCTAGCTCACTAGGAGAAATCGCCACTGCTTGAGAGAGGTATTGTCACAGCATAATATCTTATTAAAGTTCATTTAAAATAGGTTTAATTTTTATATGTTTATATATATATATATATATATATATATATATATATATATATATATATATATATATATATATATATATATATATATATATATATATATATATATATTCGTCTCATAACTCAAAAAATAATTAACCGATTTCGATGAAACTTGGCAAGTGCCTTTCTTTTATTAATGGCTTGGATGAGTTCGTTATCCAGAAAAACATGACGGGGTTTCCTGGAAAAATTTTAGGTTTTCTTTCGAAAAAAAAATTTTTTCTCCGAAAGTAACAAAGCTGTTTTAATGAAATATACTATATATGTTGCCTTAGGAGAGATCTTACTACGTATCAAAATTCAACTTTCTAAGTTTAGAGAAAATTGAGTTATTCAAATTTTAAATTTTATTTCGAAAAAAATTTTTTTCTCCGAAAATTACAAAGTTATTTTAATGAAATTTTGTGGATATCTTGCCTTAGGAAAGACCTTACTACGTATTAAAATTAAACTCTCTAAGTTTATAGAAAGTTGAGTTATTTAAATTTGAAGCATTTAATAAAAATTAACTACCATAACGCACTTGCTGCGTCCCGAGTTTTTCCCACTAACACATTTTCTTGACTTGTGATATAATTGCTTTTCACACAAAATATAATTTGACATTTAGTGTAGTTAACACCATGCACATCCTTCATTGTTTCTTAAAATTACAAAAGTATATATAATGGGATACATCGAATATGTTTCATGCTAGGATTCTAGTTACATGAGTAAATTGTTCATGAAATTGTATCGAATATAACAAAGTGTTTATTTGTGAATCATCTGGCATTATGTTGAAATTATGTTTTATATCTGTAGCTAATTTGAGATTATTATTTTGCTTTCAATTAAATATTGCGCAACAGAAATAAGAATGAACTTGGTATTTAATATCATCCAGTTACGTTAATGTAATATTGAATGGGGACGCGATAAATTATTAGATAATTAATTAGTTGTATAAAAGAGGAAATAAGGAAAACAATTTTACTAGGTAAATAGTTGTTGTTTATTATAATCTTTCATAACCTTATTTAATTTTTCTATTTACGTAAACTCTTGTTACTCGGCAACGAAATGGAAAACAGAAATACACTGCAGAAAAGAAAACTACAAATTGTTGCGGTTTGTTTGATAAACCATTTAATTTGGTATAATATGCATACATAATATAAAATATAAAGGTGAAAATGAATAAAGACTGGAACCTGCGATGAGCACTGATAAGTACAATTTGGAGAACCCAATTCATCACAATACAGTGAAGATCGTTTCGCTAAAAAAGTTAGCGTCATCAAGGGAATGAATAAACTAAGTGAATAAAGACTAGTGATGGGTTGTGATTTAACTATCTGTTATTTTTTAACTGTTGCCGAGCCGCAACAGTAACAACCTGTTATGGATATATAAAAACAACAGGTTACAGGAGGACCAGAAACGCTACAGCATCAATCTATTTGCGCCTTACACTAGAACTCGGACACCTATCTGTTTCTGTTACACTGCAACTAGCTTCGATGAATCAACATCGGTTTTCATGCGCAACTCTTATAACAGGATGAATGGTCATGAGACTGGGAATCCTAAATATGCATGGGTCTAGAGTATAGAGCGGAGTTTACTTCATAACATAATACTTAACACTTTATACTGGTGATGTGCAAAACCGTTATTTTCTATTAGCAGTTGAAGCCGTTTACATTATTTCATAATAACCGTTGAAAATAACATCTTCAGTTATTTATCTGTTATTTTGAACTGGATAGTCGAGCGATAATATCCTACATTCCCAAAGCTGTGAGCGAGAGCGAACACACTAGTATAAATAACGAGTTACCTGTTAAGTAATATGTTATGAAGTAAAGTCCGCTGTATACTGTATACCCATACCCATACATATTTATCATTCCCAGTCTCCTGTCCATTCATCCCGTTAAATAGTTAAATTTAACAGTTGCCGATGAAAACCGATGTTTATTCATCGAACTTAGTTGCAGTGGAACTGAACGAGATACGAGTCCGAATTCTATTTTAGTGTAAAAAGCGTAATTTTGCAACTGTTATTTTTATAAATCTATAATTGGTGGTTACCGTTGCGGATCGACAACCATTTAAAAATAACAGGCAGTTAAATAACGACCCATCACTACTTTATACTAGTGTGCTCATAGCTTTGGGAACTTAGGATCGTCAGTACAATGAAACTGTTAAATTTTAATAGGTTTTTGATGGGAATACGAACACGTATACAACTACTACTAATCGCTGAAACTTCACAAATCTCAGGAATATTACTTTAATGAAATTATAAAAATATTCCCTGTACCAGACACACTTCACCCTATAGGTAGAGAGAAAAAAATTAGTTTCAATTAAAAATATATATATATATTTATTTTATTTTTTGCTTACAAAAATTCATGTATTTCATATAACTCTTATTTTCAAGGAAAGGATGGATATAGAGGTTTTCAAACTCAATGCTTAACTAATACTTAATTAGTAAAGAAAATTCGAAAGAAATTCTTCATTGGTGAATTTTTTTACCAAATTATTATTAGTGATCAATACCCAAAAAACCCCTTCATCGTTTTTTTTTTAATAAAAAATTATTAATTGTTTTAAACATAAAACAAAAATATTTTTTATTTTAAACATTATAGTTGCATAGTATAGTAAACAATTTAAATTATGTTTCAGAGAATTAGAGGTATCTAAAGTTTTTCCTCTATCCACATTGTTTCATAATTATTTTTGTCTTTTTATTCAAATTAATCATCTTCAAGTTCAGGCCGGATCAACTGATAGTTACATCGCCCAGGGATTGAACTCGTGTAAGAGCGAATCTCCTTTGCCCAACTACACCACCGGACGGGTTCAGCTATTGTTACTACGTCTACGTGGAATTCATAATAATTCATAGTTCATACTGTTATTTTGAGCCTGTTATATTTAACTTTTATTAGTGAATTTTTATTAAAAAAATTAACTAATAGAGAGGTATCGATGGTGAGACTTTGCAAAAATTCTTTCAAATGAGCGCGAATTAGGACACCTAGAACCCATATCCGGGGTCAGTTTGAATTTTTATATGTTTATATATATATATATATATATATATATATATATATATATATATATATATATATATATATATATATATATATATATATATATATATATATATATATATATATATATTATATATATATATATATATGTATCCGTCTGATAACTCAAAAAATAATTAACCGATTTAGATGAAACTCGGCAAGTGCCTTTCTTTTATTAATGGCTTGGATGAGTTCGTTGGCCAGGAAAATCGGACGGGGTTTTCCGGGAAAATTTTGAGTTTTCTTTCAAAAAAAAATTTTTTTCCGAAAATTTCGATAAAATTTGGTCTACATATTGCTTTGGGAAATACCTAACTATGTGCCAAAATTCAGCTTTCTAGGGTTACAGAAAATTGAGCTATTCAAATTTGAAACATTTATGTTTAAATCATAAGTATGTGGTTGCTGTTGGTTAGTCAATTCTTCTCTTATTGTCATTGACTCATGAAATTCATTTTTAAGTTTCAGAGAAATGTCAATAATACTGAATTCACTGATTGTTAATCATTGGAAGCATTTACGATTATATATAACCCTATTGTAATTTATTATTATTTATCACCTCTGTAGTATAATTATTTTTTACCTTAAAACTCGCAGCGTTTTAAGTCAATTGTTGTTATTAATAGTCAATAGTTTCTTTCCGCATACACACAGCTTCCATTGACTTCTGCTTCTGCCGCTGTTACAGTCCTTTTATTTAGAGGTAGAATTGTAACCACTCATACAGCCAGTGTTTTTTAACCACGTGGCTGGGGGACTGACCGAATTCATTCCCAGTTGCTGATGATTTACTCATATTCTCTTAATATGTTTGAAGATGTGGTGTCTACTTCATTCCAAGTCACTATTAACCGACTATTAATGAAATCAAATAAGTAAATTAAATCGATTGTCATAAAATATGTAGTGTATTAAGACAAGGGAAAAAGAAATAAAACATATATAACTGTGCACATTTTGATTATATTTTAGGGTGCTTGAGAGAGGTATTGTCACAGCATAATATCTTATTAAAGTTCATTTGTAAATAGGTTTAATTTTTATATGTTTATATATATATATATATATATATATATATATATATATATATATATATATATATATATATATATATATATATATATATATATATATATATATATATATATATATGATAACTCAAAAAATAATTAACCGATTTCGATGAAACTTGGCAAGTGCCTGTCTTTTATTAATGGCTTGGATGAGTTCCTTATCCACATAAATCAGACGGGGTTTTCCGGAAAAATTTTGAGTTTTCTTTCGAAAAAATTTTTGTTCTCCGAAAGAAACAAAACTGTTTTAATGAAATTTACTATATATGTTGCCTCAACCTTACTACGTACCAAAATTCAACTTTCTAAGTTTAGAGAAAATTGAGTTATTCAAATTTTAAATTTTCTTTCCAAAAAAAATTTTTTCTCCGAAAATTACAAAGTTATTTTAATGAAATTTTGTGGATATCTTGCCTTAGGAAAAACCTTACTACGTATTGAAATTAAACTCTCTAAGTTTATAGAAAATTGAGTTATTTAAATTTGAAGCATTTAATAAAAATTCACTACCATAACGCACTTGCTGCGTCCCGAGTTTTTTCTAAATAACAGTAACTGTTGCGACCTGTTAAAGCAATATAACAGTTTTTCCTATCACTAATAAAGTTGCCAACAGCGCCCTCTAGGAAGGTATACAGACAGACCCCCCCTATTGAGTCCTAAATCCCTGTGATTAAAGCTGCATACCTGCCTTTGTTATCCTATGTGTCGTTGTCAAATATTATTTCTAAGAAAGACACGCTGGTTATTAAGATAACAGTTCGAACAATGGACCACATATAACCAGCCCTACTCTATTCATCGAAATATTTTTGTTCAAATTTCTACCGATATATATATATATATATATATATATATATATATATATATATATATATATATATATATATATATATATATATATATATATATATATATATATATATACTTTCGTAAGCATCAAGTTGGCGCGACTGCCTGACACTTTTGATTAACTTGAGATTTTCTTTATCTACATGATTATTATCCCTAATATGCTGAGCAATACATTTGTCAATAGTGTCATATCTCAGTTGAGCTACATGTCCTTTAAGTCCAGTTTCAATTGTTCTTTTAGTTTGCCCAACATATAACACATAAGTTCACTGTGTATTCTTGAATCGGTGCTGCTCCCATGAGCTTCAGCTCTTGCCTCTAACTAGATTTTGTAGCCGTACCTGTACCTGCAGTGATTTGCCTTTAATAGGGAGGACGTTTTATTTTGTTCCCTGTTGTCCTTTTCCAGAAGGACGGTTTTGAAGAACAGCTCTCTTTGTAGGCATCAGATCTGAAATAATTCCCAGAATCTCCTGACTCTCAATTTCATCAAGGAGCCTTAATTATTCCCATACTGATTGCCTTCGGCATGCGGCGAGCCTTTTATTTGAATCTGTACGTTGTCCACGCGGCCACCCTCTTCAATAACATGCGAAGAGGAGAAACGCTTAAGAGGATTTCTAGAGCGGCTGATAGAGTGGTGCTCAACACTATCGTTATGATCAGGCATGCCTGCGTCTGTACCCAAGTCAGTTTGGCTACCGCAAAACCACTAAGTGACTAAGGCTACCAAATTATAGCTCTACATGCTATAATTGGTCTTATAACTACAACATAGAGCCAATACATCTGTGGGTTTGTTCTCCAGTTGTTTTCACAAATTATTGGGCATGTCCACAAGGACAGTTTGTACATTCCAATTGAGCATTTTATCTAAGGTAACCCCTAGATATTCCGCCTATTTTATAAAGTGCCTCAGCGATGTTTTCAATATATCCAACCATCTTCTTCTGGTGAATGGGACAATAATGGTTTTGTGGGGGTTTACAGACATATGTTCCCTGCGGCACCAATCATTTACTTCATTAGTGTTTGGTGTCTCTTGACGAATATTTTAAAGTTCCTCCTCAGATTTGCTTCTGAACAGTATGATAAGACCATGCGCATACGCCTGGATCTTAACCTCCCACAGTTCCAGGATATCCAGCAGATCGTTCACAAAGGGGGATCCAAGCACAGGAGATAATACTTCTTCCTGAGGGCACCCGCTCGCAGACTTGAAGCTAACCACCACTCCTTGCAACGAGATGACGATGGTCCTATTGTATAGCACGTTTCCGATCCAGTCGCAAATGCTAAGGTTCCACCCCTCTAGTGACAAAAGCTTCGCAGAGTTAGGTAGTGCTTTGTTTAATGCTCTTTCAATGTCGAGAAATGCACCAACTGCTACTTTCCTGTTATCCAGAGAGTGTGCGATTTTGTCAACAACGTTATTGAGGGCCAACTCAGTACATTTATCAATATATTAACAATAACAATCGATTTTGAGTAGCAATAATAATGACACCAAAAAAGAATTTTAAGTAGGCAAGATCCTGATAATCAAATCAGAATGTTATAAAAATTTGTGTTATGTATTTCACTTTATTGGCTAGTTGGTCTATGCATAAGAGACTTCTTTTTGATAGAGAGACATGAGCCTCATACAAAAATATGAATCAGCGTTTTTATTTAAAACAATAATCTGCAAAGTGTATGTAAATTTTATGCGGACCAGAGATACGTATGTTGTCACTTCTTTGCAGGTGCATAATTTAGAAAATGTTAATAAGATTACATCATCTTTAATTTTTATCAATAGAGTTGTAGGCGGCAAAAACTGTAATAGATTAGTAAAAGTGGGGACGGAACCAAATTTCATAGTACTGCTTAAACCCATTTATGTTAAATTTCAATATCTAAATATCTAAACTACATAAACAATTAACCCCAAAGATTTGAATTTTTAATTAATTTTCGTAGAAAAAATTCACTAATGGGAAGATCCCGGTTTTTGAATTTTGAAAAAAAATTTTTTTTTTTTCAACAACACACCACGAGGGCTTATAGCCTAAATACTATCGTACCGTAGGTGTCGACAAGGAGGAAAGAGGCAATTTGTTAATCCTGGACTTGAAGGTTTGGAGGTTCGGGGCAGAAGGAAAAACATGTGCCGACAAGTAATTCCACAACTTGGAAGTCCTCGGGACAAAAGAGCGGGCATAACAAGATGTTCTATGTATGGTGACTTGGACAGTAAAAGGGTGAATTCGCTCTGTTCCCCTGGTAGATCTGCTGGGGGCAGCAGGTGGGGGAACTATGGAAGAAAACTCATCTGAGCAGTGCCCGTGCAGATATCTATAAAAGAGAGAGAGGTCCCCAACGGCACGTCGGTGGGCAAGGGATGGCAGCGTTTGGGTGAGGGTAGGGTCACCGATGAGACGTATAGCTCTCTTCTAAATGGAGTCCACGATAGCGAGTGTAGAAGCGGCAGCAACACCCCAGATGTGGGAGCAGTATTCGAGGTTTGGTCTTATTTCTGGAGTATATAAAGTATAGAGATTAGGTGATGAAAAGTATTTGCGAGCCCGGAAGAGGAAACCTAATTTCTTTACGCTTCTGTAATTGATGTGACATGTTGGTGCCAATTGAGATTTCGGTCCACAGGGATGCCAACAAGTGAAAAGGATTCATTACTTTGAATAACTTGTTTGTTTATTGTGATGGGTCTAGGGCTGGTGTATCTCTTATGAGAAAGAAAGCAAGACTGTGATTTGGTGGGGTTGAATTGTACAAGATTTCTACTTCCCCAGTCTAATATTTTTGGAGATCCACGGAGATATAACCCTCCATGAGTCTGCGATCCTCATGTAATTGAGCTAAAGATACAGGCTTAGAATATTGTATATTTGAGTGGAGGGTGCTGTCGTCCGCGTAACTGTGAACTGGGTTGGATGTGCTAAATAGGAGGTCATTGATGTGGACAAGAAACAAAGTAGGGGCTAAAGCTGAACCTTGAGGAACTCCTGTATTAATTGGATACAGTTTAGAGGAATGGCCATCCACAACAACAGAAATGCTCCGGTTGGAGAGGAAGTTTGCTGTCCACGTACATAGTTTTGGTGGTAGGCCATAGGCCGGTAGTTTATTGAGCAGCGCTGCGTGCCAAACCTAGTCGAATGCTTTCGATATGCCTAGAGCGACAATCTGAGATTCGCCGTGTAGTTCCATAGATTTGTTTGCAAATGAGCGCGAACTAGGACCCCTTGAATCCATATCCGGGGTCAGTTTCAATGTTTATATGTTTATATATATATATATATATATATATATATATATATATATATATATATATATATATATATATATATATATATATATATATATATATATATATATATATCACACCGATAACTCAAAAAATAATGAGGCGATTTTGATACAATTTGGCATGTACCTTCCTTTTGTAAATGGCTTGGATAAGTCGTTAGTCAGGAAAATCGGACGAGGTTTTCCGGGAAAATTTTGAGTTTTCATTGGAAAAAAATTTTGTTAAAAAAATAATGAGCCGATTTTGATAAAATTTGGTATGGACTTTTATTTTGTAAATGGCTTGGATAAGTTCGTTAATCAGGAAAGTCGGACTAGGTTTTTCGGGCAATTTTGAGTTTTCATTCGAAAAAAATTTTATGTCAAAAAATAATGACCCGAATTTGATAAAATTTGGTATATACCTTTCTTTTGTAAATGGCTTGGATAAGTTCGTTAATGATGAAAATAGGACGAGGTTTCCCGAGAAAATTTTGGGTTTTCATTCGAAAAAAATGTTTATCTCAAAAAATAAAAAAGCTATGATAACCGAATTTGATAGGTAGGTTTACCATATTAAAAGTAAACTATACACCAAAATTTGGATTCCTATGTTACAAGAAAAAAAAGTTATAATAAAATATTTTTTTTCTATCGGTTCAATGTAAAAAGTCACGCAAATCTTGTGACATTCCATAGGTTAGAAAAAGTGACAACGACTAAATAATTTAATGTATAATAATGTCATTTAATGGCTGTTTTACCCTGTATATTAAGAACCTCGGTGGTTCAGGGGTAAGAACGTGTGCCTCTGAACCGAAGGGTACTGGGTTCGATCCCAGGGTACTCCTTTCACTTTTTCAGTACAAACTGTAACATTAACATCAACCGAGGTTCTGGCATTGTATTTGAGCAAGTTGAATGTCTGCACGTTCCGCCCTTCGAAGGGGGCGTAAAGCCGTCGGTCCCGTGTCCAAGCGATGTTTGGCACGTTAAAGATCCCTACCCTCCTTACAGAAAGGCAGGGGTTCGGCAAAATTTCCAGGATAGTGAGGTGAAACTGCTCCCTGGCGTCGGTGATTGGCCATAGTCGCGAAAATAGGCCGACGTTAAAAAAACACACAACCCACAACACATATCCTGTATAGTCTACAGTCGCCATGAAAATATGTTATCTATTTTACTGTTAATTCTTGTTATTGTTATTAAAGATTTCGGATTAGTTAGAAGTGTTTCATAACATACAGATTAAAATCATAACCAAATAACAAAACCAATACTCGTGACCATTAGTCATATTGTCTCAAATCAAACATTATTAGTTGTTTACGGAATCTCCTCAGATTTTTATGTTTAATATCGTATAATCGACTTATAAAGGTTAAGGACGTCAGCTTTACGTTTATTACGAACACAAACTACTGAAGAAGCGAATAGAATGTGTTACCGAAGTGTCTCTAAATATCTAAATATTAAATTTATTAGTGTGTCGTACCTAACGGGAGTAGGAGAAATGTATAAATATTGAGTGAATTCTGAAAACCTACTAGAAAAAGAAAATGTGTAAATAAATCAAATATCTGGAAAGCTAACAACATTGTGTCTTATAAATTAATGATTCATTACCAATTAAAATGTGAACTTTAGACGAGAAGATTTACGGAGAACGAGATTATTATAAAACCAGCAGTTTGATACAGGGTTCAAGATTGCCATGTCCTCTGAGAATCTGCAAAATTAAGGACTTTTTGTAACCTTTTTCGTAGAATAAATTCACTAATGGGCTGATCCCGACTCTTGCATTTTGAAAAAATTCCTTCAAATGAGCGCGAACTAGGGCCTCTGGAACCCTATCAGGGGTCAGTTTCAGTTTTCATATATATATATATATATATATATATATATATATATATATATATATATATATATATATATATATATATATATATATATATATATATATATATACAGGCTGGTCCTCCGGGAGGTCCCGTGATCGATTGCGGGAAAACTATCAATAGGAAAAACCCGAAAATTGGATATTACATTAAAGTCTTTGGGGGCCACAGGTTAAAAATATTTTCAAGATGGCCACACTCCCGGTTATACCGGAAGTATATGTCGATTCACTTATTTTAAATAGAACACCCTGTATTTTATTGCAGTTTCGGATTCCACAATAAATTCTGAAGACTTTTTGTAAATAATGTTCTATACCTATCATCAACCGTCCAGAAGATATTTAGACTTTAACATAAAATTTGACATTTACGGCCAGTCATAAAGATACCGATATTTTTATAATACGAACATATTTCGTTACGATTTTTAGAATTTTTTTGAAATATATTTCACTTCATCTATTTCCACATCGAGACTAACGATAGAGTATACAGAGTGCCCAAAAAAAAATTCTTGAAGTTTGCAATGTGAAATTGCAAAAATGTCGCGATTTTCAAACTGGAATCCCCTGTTTTTATAACACTATCGTGTTAAGCTCAAAAAATCACTGATACTTTGTGTGTAATTACCTATACCTAAATCAAACGGTTTTCATTATATTTTGAAAAAACACATTGCAAAGCGTGATATTTTGATAAATTTCTACCATAGACATGAAAGATAAATTGCTGAGTGTGTTTCTATAGAAAATTTGACAGTTTGGTAATTAACTAGCTAATAATGGCATGGTTAAATTACACACACGAAGATTATTTAAATTTTATTTACTATTTATGGACAATGTAATAAAGTAATTTCGTTGTCAATGCCTGTATATATATATATATATATATATATATATATATATATATATATATATATATATATATATATATATATATATATATATATATATATATAGGCTGTCCCAGATAAACTAACTAGGTACATGGGAATTTCGGAAACGGTAGGAGATACAATTTTGGTTGAATGACAAAAAAGTTGCGCTATTCCAAGGCCAATCAGGTGCTGTATCGAAATTAAAAATATCTGCATGGCTTTTCAAAATATCAACCAAAAACAAAAAATTGTATTTTTCGAAAAATTGAAATATCTTCGCCACGTTGTAAAACAATTTATAAAATTTAGTAGATTTGTTTTAGAGACTACGGCCAATGGAATGACCTTACCGAAATTTTTCTGGGTCTTCTAGTCTTGTTGCAAGCATAGCCAACTTTGTTATTTCTTATAGCCCCCGTATTGTATTTATGCATCATTAAATAAAGCATAAATAGAGCTTTTAAAACTTGTATAACAAGCTTATATTTGTATGACGGAAAATGGAAATTTATTAAAAAAACAGTTATTCGCTTACTTGACTGTGAAACAGATGTCGTAATTGTGTTTTTTGTCATAGGTATGTAATTATCTGTGAAAACTTTGTCATTTATTAGCTTTTAAGTTTGTGAAATAATTGTGATATTTTTTTAGTAACACTACCAATTAAATATAATATGGAAAGGTTTTCAAATTTAGAAAACGTGGACATGTGCGATTGTTTAATTTTGTGCCATAGGAACGCTGATCGAACTCAAGGTATGTACTTTCAGCGACAACCAAAAGATGACAATCAGGTTTATCGACCTGCAGCATGTTTAGAAATAAATTAATTACGTATTGTTCCTTTAGAAAACACAACCAAAATAGAGTGGCTATTGAAAATTTTGAAAATCTTGTTTTGAAAAGTGTCATCGAAAAGCCTCGTACCTTCCTTTCTCAACTCGAAAATCATGGTGAAGTACCTAAATCAACTGCTCAGAGAATTCGTAAAAAATGTAAGTATCGTCCACGTAAAACACATATTAGTCAAGGACTCCGAGATGGTGACTTAGGAAGAAGAATATTGTTTTGCAATTGGTTCATAGAGAAATGCCAAGAAAATCCTCAATTTCCGCTTAAGGTTGTATGGTCTGATGAAAACAGTACAAACTTCGGAATATTTAACAAACGCAACAACGTGTATTGGGCCAAACAAAATCTGTTATTAAATCATGAGGTGCACCATTAAGTTAGGTGGCGTTTTAATGTATGGTTAGAAGTCATAAGCCTGTCTCTTTAGCCCAATTAGATGAGGATTGCAGACTCATGGGGGGTTCTGTCTCCGTGGATCTCAAAAAAATATTAGACTGGGGAAGTAAATCTTGTACAATTCAACCCCACAAAATCTCAGTCTTGCTTTCTTTCTCATAAGAAATACACCAGCCCTAGACCCATCACAATGAACAACCAAGTTATTCAAAGTAATGAGTCCTTTTCACTTGTTGGCATTTCTGTGGATCGAAATCTCAGGTCACCAGACATAGAACATCTTGTTATGCCCACTCTTTTGTCCTGAGGACTTTCAAGTTGTGGAATTCCTTGCCGGCACATGTTTTTCCTTCTCCCCCGAACCTCGAAATCTTCAAGGCCAGAATTAAGAAGTTGCCTCTATCCTCCTTGTCGACACCCACGGTACGATAGTATTTAGGCTGTAAGCCCTCGTGGTGTGTTGTTGAAAAAAAAAGTAAGAATTAATTACAAAATTAATGGAATTGTCACTTAAAACACCTTCAACGACTGTTTCGATCTTAGATGACGTTTTATTTTTAAACTTAAAGATAAAAGAATAAACTGTTTAAGCATCATTTTTATAGAGACTTGACTTGATTTTGTCTACATTTCCACGATATTATACTAAACTATCAGTCTAAAACTGTATTTGGCGCCGCTCATCAAGCTATAAAAATGGTGTATTTTAAAAACTGATTGAATCCCTTAGTTAAAAAACAATCACATGAAAAAAATTTAATTCCATGTCGCCTGTCATTTGCGATATTTTTGGGCAAGATTTCACGATTGTTGGTTCGGGTAGTATGTTTGGTAGCTGTTATTTATTTTGCTTATTGTTGGTATATGGTTTATACCTGAATACATCCACGCACGGCAGTTAGCTACTCTGTCTGCCAGGCATTGGACTTTAACCACTAAGTCACTTCAACAGAAGTCTTTCACATTTTATTTTTATTTAAAAAAAAAAACTAAATATTGTGAACCAAATTGCTTAAAATTCACAACATAGGTTAACTTCCACAATATTTAGCCACATATTAAGTCTCATTTTAGTTACTGTAATACATACAAACATATAAAGATTCAAACGGACCTTGGATTCGGGTTGTAGGGGTCCTGATTCCCGGGCATTTAAAAGAATCTTCCAAAAGCCTTACCATCGTTAGGAATCTATTATTGAATTTTCCTAATGAAAACTCACTAATAAGAGCTTCCGATCTACATTATCTAATGTCTTTTTCCAGGTCTATAAAAACAATAAACGCAAGTCAATTTTTCTCAAGCCATTTTTTTCTACTGGTTTAGGTGACAGCACTGCTTCTCCAGTTCCTTGCTCAATTTTCATTCCAAACTAAACTTCGTCCAGGCCACTCCAAATTTTTTTTCTGTTTTTACTATAATTTGGAGAACCTAGTTAGAAAAAAATATTTCTAGAAAACCTAAACCTTTTGTCTTGAATTTTGCAATGTTACCCAAATTACAAACTTGACTGGTTATTTTATTACTTAATAAAATATGTGAACTGTACTAGAAAAGCTACATTTAAATTAATTTTTTTGTGACCCCAAGTCTACTCTGTATTTAGCAGCGAGCAAAGTTTCCTTGTTAATTTATCGATAACCAAGAAGGATTTTTACAAAATTCTAGAAATAAGTACCAAGTTATTTCAAACACCTTGATCGGTTTTATTTATAAGATAACCTTTTAGAATAGCATGGCAACATTGCTAAAGCTTAGCATATAATTATTCTCTGCTGACGTCATTGTGCGTCATCGACCTTCTCCTTAGCTCGATGTCGTCACACCTGCGTCACTAAGTATCAACTTATTATTTCTGGAGGCGCTGCATCCTCCACCTAGACAGAGACCTGGAAGTCATTGTACCGGTTAATTTTCTCATATGTGGTCTTTACATAAACATTATGGACATATTGGTGGATAAATATCGTCGCATCTGTGTTTGTAAATACATATATATGGATGATAATAACACATGGTATAAGGCATTATCACTTTATTTCAAGAAATAATTACAGGCTAATGGATCTAAAGTATACTTAAAAATTCCGTAATTTTCTCTCATGAATTCTGTTCAAGGTATTCACACAACTGTTATAGGTATATCCGCATAGAAATAGTTGGCTTAGGTTTTATTTGAACTTTTTTTTTAGTAAAAAGCCACGCATACAATTTTACTTATCTTTTTTGCCTATTAAGGAATTTCTTAATATACACTTTTATTTACTTACTCTACTTTCTGTGATTTTCTATTTGCTTATGTGAACTGCAGTTTCGAACCTTCCTGGTTCATCATCAGCACGTTAGTGTCTCTGTAGAGAAGAAAACAACCTCCGCTGATGTCACAAATAAATATATATATATATATATATATATATATATATATATATATATATATATATATATATATATATATATATATATATATATATATATATATCCTTTGGAATGTTGCACTACACGGTAATCAATTATAAATATACACTTTTATTTACTTACTCTACTTTCTGTGATTTTCTATTTGCTTATGTGAACTGCAGTTTCGAACCTTCCTGGTTCATCATCAGCACGTTACTGTCTCTGTAGAGAAGAAAACAACCTCTGCTGATGTCACAAATATATATATATATATATATATATATATATATATATATATATATATATATATATATATATATATATATATATATATATATATATATATATATATATATATATATATATATATATATATATATATATATATATATATATATATATATATATATATCCTTTGGAATGTTGCACTACACGGTAATCACTTTTAAATATACATTTTTATTTACTTACTCTACTTTCTGTGATTTTCTATTTGCTTATGTGGACTGCAGTTTCAAACCTTCCTGGTTCATCATCAGCACGTTACTTTTTCTGTAGAGAAGAAAACAACCTCTGCTAATGTCACAAATCTCTACGTCTATGTTAACTGTGGCACGGTTTTACCAACTAAGAGCAATAACAGCTGCTATTAAACTTGGATAAGTCTTAAAAGTGCATATCTTTCATCTTTAACAAAAAGTCTCTAAAAATATATTGGAATTACACAATTTGATCAGATGACGTTAAAATTGCATCAAAAACGAAAAACAACGTAAAAAAGAAAGTTGAAAGACAAATTCAGTCAACAGCGAAATTTGAAACCGCGTCCCATCGCTCATCAGGCAGGGACATTAACTATTAGATCATGTAAGGCTTGTAGCAAATTCTGAAATGAAGGGTAGATAACTGGTCTTAAGTTATTTATTATTAAGTTATTTATTTATAATATGTAAGGTCTTTAGAGACAGATTTTGCAACTATTTTAACAAATAGGAAGAGTAGCATAAATCTAAAAAATTCCAGTATATATTTTATGCAATATTAGCCATTCATAAACCGCAATAGCTATACAAATTTTCACGTTTCAAATTCCGATTTACATTTCGATATCTACATTCGTTTTCGAGAAAAATTGATTTATAGAACATTATGTTTTGATAATACGAGAAATTAATCAAGAAGCTTGGTTTGTTTCGCTTTTAATTTCTCATTTTATCAAAACCTAATTCTCTTTAAATAGATTTTTCTCGAAAACGGATCGAAATCTGCAATGAAACGAGAAAACATAGTTAATTTAAAAATGGTTGCTCTTTCAGGTGCTTGAATCAAATTTGGTGTTAGACATACAGGGTGAAAAGTTATTAACTGTAAATATGAAAACAATTAAAATTTTAACTTTGAACATCCTGTATTTCCGAAACTATCAACTTTCGGAACGGGTATGTTTGCGCCAATGGTCACAGTTTGACGTGTAGTATATTCAGCTTTCAGATTTCCCATTGGTAATTGTAAGGAAAGTATTTTCTAGCACTGGTCATAATATCATTTTATTATGAAAGCACTCTGTACATATTTAACGGACACGTTCTTAGGTGAATACTTTTTACTAGTCAGAGTATTCCCATTGGATTTGTCAAGCAATGAGCGTTTAAAAATTGTTAAATATAGACGTGCAGAGTGTGTGTGTGTGGTTGTAATGCAGCCCTCTTGGACTCCAGGGCCTCGCAATATTCATTTTATATTCTCCTTAGCATCGGTTGAAGTAAACAATACCTACACATTTGTGCGTTAGCCATGAACTGAGCTGCATTAAAATATGCTCGATCTTAGTGAAATTTACAGTGCACGTTATATACCTTTGTAAAAGGTGAGTTTTCTCACAGAATGCATATTCTTTGTATATTGTACAGCTATTCGTTACCTAATTATAAATTGAGAAATAATTTCAATAAGTATATGACTAAGGGTGGTTTTAGGTAATCATTTAATAAAAAGCCTTTATGAAATAATTTGAGAAAATAACTAAGTTTAGACTACGTTTATTATTTATACTAGGCTAATTTGTAAATTGAGAAGTAATTATCATATTCAAATAAAGGGGATTTATGAAATAATTTGAGAAATAGCTAAGTTTAGACTACGTTTATTATTTATACGAGGCTAAGTTATAAATTGAGAAGTAATTATCATATTCAAATAAAGGGGCTTTATGAAATAATTTGAGAAATAGCTAAGTTTAGATTACGTTTATTATTTATGCGAGGCTAAGTTATAAATTGAGAAGAAATTATCATATTTAAATAAAGGGGCTTTATGAAATAATTTTGGGATTAGCCAAGTTTAAATTAGTGTTGTTACTTATACAAGGTTTAGTCAAAATTCATAAATTAAGTAAGAGTTGAATTATGTCAGTTTCTTTGGAGTAAATAAAGTAGAGTCTGTTTGATAGTAAATTGATGATAGTTTGGAAGGTGTGGGGGACACCTTCGCTGTTTGTTCACCCAGTAGGGCGTCATACTGGTAGAGGCCTTGTGGTTAGGCCCAGGTTACGTAACTGCAACACGGTTGTTTGTTTGCATCGATAGATTTCGGTAGGGATACAGCTGAGCTCGCTCTAGGTATCCATTGCACCTACTCCCGTCGATAGCTGGATATTGGAGAGGACTCATCGTAGAGAATACTCCGATGCGTCTATTGCACTTCTCAGTATCCACGTTGGTACCGTTGTTGCATTTTTGGTCAATCTGGTAGCTTGACCGAGACACTGTGGTCAGTTCACCCGTTGGTCTCATTGCACGTGTCAGTCCCAGTGTAGGAGTTGGGCTACTTGGAGAAGGGCACACCCTGGAGTGTGCATCGTGTGCCCATTGCACTTCTCGGTATCCAACTCTGACAGTTACGAGCACTCTAGGTGAGGCATTGAACTGTGCCAGGCATTGCACACCTGGAAGCCGGCACTGACCTGGTGTCGGGTACGGCACCCAATTAAACACACAAGCTAAACTATTGGTTAAGTAATTATTATTATTTGAATAATTATTATTTGAGTAACTATCGTGTGAGTAACTACTTGAGTAATTATTGTCTGAGTAATTATGGTTTGAGAAAAATGATTGTTGAGCAGAAGAGGCATTGTTGATAAGCAGTTGTGAGGCACCGATGTGCGCTGTTGAGAGATTATGATGTGGCCCAGTGTAGCCTTGAGTAGGAACTGCTGTTAATGTTGAAGTTGCTCAATGGAGCATTATGTGGAAAGCGCTCTTAATGTTGGGTTGCTCGGTGGAGTTTTGAGTATAAATAGTCATTGATGTTGAGTCGCTCAGTGGAGCGTGTAATTGGTAATTGTTTGATGAACTAATAAATAAATGCCCCTCGTATATATGTTAGGTTGTGCTTTACATAAACAATGGTGTGTTCAAGTATGTTTTTAATTACAGGTTAGTGATGTTGTTACTGGACACTTTTGGCACCCGCTCGCCCGACTCATTACGCCCGTACATTAAGGCTTCGCCATCATTCTGACAAGTAATAAACCTTTTGCCTGTTGCATGATTACTCTTAAGTAGATAACACAACTGCTAAGTAATATATCGACTGGTGATTGATTGTTGAGCTATGTAATTATATTATGTGACCGTTAATAATATGAGAGGTTACCTCTATTGTTTACTAAGAGGGTTGAAATCTTGTATCATCGAAGGGTTGCGTTCGATATAATTATTTACTATATATATTAAAAAAAAAAACGTACCCCTTACATAATGAATCATCCTGTATAGGAATTTCAACTGACCTTGAATATGAGTTCCAGTGGCCTTAAATCGCGCTTAGTTAAAGACATTATCCACAAGTTGTCGGTACCTCTCTATTAGTGAATTTTCATAATGAAAATAAAAACAATGTTTTTGTCCCAATATGTGTGCTTCAAATATAAAAAAAAACTCTGGACGCAGCAAGTGCGTTATGGTAGTGAATTTTCATAAAAATGTTTTTGATAGCAAATACGTGTGTTTTTTAAGAAACCAGGCATCAAATTTGGTTACCAGTATAACCTATATAATAAAAATAAGGTGCGATGTTCCATCAAAATAACTTTATTGTTTGAGAATGTACAAAAATTTCCGAAAGTAAACTTAAAGTGTTCCCGAAAAAACATGTTTCTTGGTCAACCTTATAGGTTAATAGCAAATTGAGCTATTCAAATATGAAGCATTTCAGCAAAATTCGCTACCATAACTCACTTGCTGCGTCCAGGATTTTTTTTCTTACAAACATGTATAATATTTCGATGGAAAATGCAAAAATGCAATAGCATAAGAAGTGTTTGATTAAAAAAAAGAGAGAGAATTTGTATCACCAGCGACTTATGGGCCACCCTGTGATTGTAGAAATATTTTTTAAGATGTAGCACAAGACACCCTATAACGGATATATTGAACTATATTGATTTTTTACGAAAATTCGACAAAAATTATATACCATTAAACGATAAACTCTATAGCTAAGACTACTGCCAAGCATCAGAGAAAGGGTCTATTTGAAATGAATTCTCTGGAAATATTTTAGTAAAATGCAGGACAATGACGGTTGAAACTAAGACTTCAGGGTTTGTAAAACATTCTTCTTGAGACATTTTCTTTCGATAGCCCGTATTATATTCAAGTTCTTTGCCTTAATGTTGCTAATTTTTGACATTTTAAATCGCAACTTTGACGTTTTGAGGAAAACCCCAATTAATTTTTATTTAAAATGCCTATAACTTTTTTGTCTTTTGACCTACAAAGCTAAATTTTTGTAGGTAACTTACATATAGTGATATAAACCCGCCCTTACTTTGTAAATTCCGGAGATATAAATTTTTTACAATTTTTTTCGAAAGAAAACTCAAAATTTTCCGGGAAAACCTGGTCCGATTTTCCTGGCTAACGAACTTATCCAAGCCATTTGCAAAAGAAAGGTACTCACCAAATTTAATCAAAATCGGCCCATTATTTTTTGAGTTATCGGTGTGATATATATATATATATATATATATATATATATATATATATATATATATATATATATATATATATATATATATATATATATATATATATATATAAACATATAAAAATTGAAACTGACCCCGGATATGTCTTCTGGGGTGCCTAATTAGCGCTCATTTGAAGAAATTTTTTCAAAATTCAAAAGTCGGGATCTCCTCATTAGTGAATTTTTTTTAAAGAAAATTCACTAATTAGGCTGTTTACAAAAGGTATTTGTTCACTCGATTTTCAGCAGCTTGTTGTTTTAACAAACTGATAAAATCAACAAATGCATCACGATAACTCATATATTAATCATAGAATTAAATGTCCCTATACATTATGTAGAGTTATGCATTCAGGCGTTTTGAATATGTCTGTTTCTGAATGTATGATGAAATGTGCAGTCAGCCTTTACATGACACATATTCGAATAGTTTGCAGTGAAGTTTTCCATTTACAACTCTTTCAGAATTGATGGAACTGACGACGCGTAACCAGATGATTCTGTTTCACATGATGTAACTGGCAGAGGCTTATTTCCATTAATAATAAACACCCGTTTTAGCCGACTGTTTTCAACGTAGATGGTTAAGATAATGCATATTTATGTCAGCGTGTGTGATATAATACCGATATTGTGACAGAGCAATGACCTATCACATGTTATTTTTAGATGCACCAGTTGATAGAGCAAGTACATTCTAATTATCAGGAATGACCGCCGCCAAATCAACACGTTTTATAAAGTGCGTTAGACAAAAACTATGAAAATAATATCCATGTTCATTAGTTGACCTCTTGTGACATAGATGATAATAAAGAAGGCACAACGTAACCAGCTGTGGCCCATTATTGTGCTGAAATCGTCAGCTAGAAATGTGTTGCTTCTAAATCATCTGATAATACGAGTTATGTACTTTTACTGAATTTTCTTAAAAAAAACTTAAAGAATGAGGAGATCTCGACTTTTAAGTTTTGAAAAAATGTCTTGAAATGACCACGAACTAGGCTTCTCAGAACACATATCCAAGGTCAGTTTCAATGTTTATATATATATATATATATATATATATATATATATATATATATATATATATATATATATATATATATATATATATATATATATATATATATATATATATATATATATATATATATATATATATATATATATACACAGGCTGTTTCAAAAAGCATGCACCATCGCTCGTGGGGCAATTCCTTACTAAAAAATAAGAAAAAAAGTTCCTGTGCACATGGGCCCGGAAACGCATAGTTTCCAATATACAGGGAGTTGAATTTTAATTTTTTTTAAATTTTTTATAAATAAATTCAAAACCACTGGATTGATTTTAATGAAACTTGGAACTTGAAAGTGTATTATGAAAGTGCATATTTTCAAGTGAAAATCTACTTACAATTGCGTCAGTGGCGTGCGTACGGGGTAACTGTAAAAATTCATTTGGGGAAAAATATGTGCGCCACTGTCTTTTTCCAATTTTGATACATCAGTTATGAAGCTTATTACATAAGCCACAAAAGCGACCTCTTGGTATTTTTTCGTTCAGGGTATCCCCTAGGAGATATGATTAATTTTATAAAAAGGGACAAAATACCGATTAGTCGGCGTAATAATAATAATAATAATAATAATATATGTTTACTGCAACCATAAGAATATGAAAAACAAAACATACAGTAAACATTACAGCAATAAACGTGCAAATAACTAACCTACGTAAAATTTATTGGTGATAAACATTGAAATGAATATTACAAACATTGATAAAAAATGATAAATAAAAAATAAAAATAAAAAATGAAAAAAGTAATCGTAAAGACACCATGATTTTTCCAAACTCTTGTTTTTTGTACATTACTCAATTGACTTTAATAACAAAGCTAAAGAAAATGTTGAAAGTGACCACCATTAGCGTCGTTACAATTATTTAACCTTCTGCGCAAAGATCTTCTTACTCTTCTGCAAATATTTTGATCTTCTCTAATGCTGTCAAACGCATATTCTATTCTTCCCAACAATTCTTCTGGTGTATTTACTGGTGTTTTATACACTATTTCTTTTAAATAACCCCACAAATAAAAATCGAGAGGATTCAGGTCCGGAGATCGAGGTGGCCATGACACCGGACCTCCACGACCAATCCATCGGTTACCGTATGTGTTGGCTAAATATGTTCTTACAACTGCTGCAAAATGTGCGGGCGCACCATCATGCTGGAACCACATTGTACCATTTCTCATAAAAAGCGGTAGTAACAACGGCAAATCATTTTGTAAAAAGTTTAAATATGATTCATGGTCAAGACGATTCGGTAGAACAACAGGACCAATTATGTGATTTTCAATAATAGCAGCCCAAATATTGATGGAAAATTGATACTGCGATATTGCAACTCTTAGAGAGTGTGGGTTTTCATCGGCCCATGTATGTAAATTGTGAAAATTTACGATACCTTTTCGCGTAAATGACGCCTCATCAGTAAACAGTACACGTTTAGAAAAATGTTGGTCGTGCCTAAGTTTGTTTAAGAACCACTGACAAAACATTACCCTTGGTTGAAAGTCTCTAGGTAGAAGTTCCTGGACACGTGTAAAATGATAGGGATATAAACTTTGATCCTTCAGAGTTCTGTGAAATGATGATGCCGAAATATTACCCAGTTCGATGGCAATACTTCTCGTACTTGTACTAGGATCACGTTCAACTCTATTTAATATTGCATCTTCAACTCGTACAGTTCGGCGGTATCTTCTGCGTCCAGAGTCAGCTTTTAAAGGTTTTAAAGAACCAGTTTATCTCAAATGTCTTACAATACGTGGGAAAATATTTTTGTCAGGAATTCTTCTTTGCGGATAAGTTTCCTGATAAACTCGCACAGCTTGTCTAGCATTTTGATTTGTTTGTCCATAAATTAACAACATATCAGTCAAATCCGCTGAAGTGTACTTAATGAAAACCATCTTGAGAGGAGGAAATAATATTAATGAGCAGCTCAGTATCAACAAATAACTAAAAACGAAAATACTGCACCGTATCAAAATTTAAAGAATAGCACGAAAACTCTTTTGACGCCTACAAAGCACTTCAAAATTGTAGAATTTGGAGAACTGTCAAAAATTATAGTTTCATGGCACTTTACGATTACTGTTTTCATTACTCCAACGAATCGGTATTTTGCCCCTTTTTATAAAATTAATCATATCTCCAAGGGATACCCTGAACGAAAAAATACCAAGAGGCAGCTTTTGTGGATTATGTAATAAGCTTCATAACTGATGTATCAAAATTGGAAAAAGACAGTGGCGCACATATTTGTTCCCCAAATGAATTTTTACAGTTACCCCGTACGCACGCCACTGACGCAGTTGTAAGCAGATTTTCACTTGAAAATATGCACTTTCATAATACACTTTCAAGTTCCAAGTTTCATTAAAATCAATCCAGTGGTTTTGAAATTATTTATAAAAAATTAAAAAATAAAATAAAATTCAACTCCCTGTATATTGGAAACTATGCGTTTCCGGGCCCATGTGCACAGGAACTTTTTTTCTTATTTTTTAGTAAGGAATTGCCCCACGAGCGATGGTGCATGTTTTTTGAAACAGCCTGTATATATATATATATATATATATATATATATATATATATATATATATATATATATATATATATATATACAGTGTGTCCACGGATTGAGTGTGGGTAGGGTATAGGTGACAAACAAATTTCGAATTAGATTATGATATTCTGGGAATCGCTTCTGCTTTGTCTTAAACTGAGATGTTGAGAAAATGAACAAAATCAATTAATATACAGGGTGGTTTATAACTGATGAAATGAAATGTATTAAGACTAAACTACCTTCGTTTATGAAGATACCGCAAAAAGTTATTAACAAAAATTGTTTATAATTAAAATTTATGACAGGCTCTCAATTTTCAAACAGATCAGCTTACTATGATTTTTTTTTACCTGCGACTTTATTTAAATGACGTTCGATGGCGTCTGTGATTACGTGTACTTTAAAAAATACTTGAAACTGTATTAAAAAAATATTTACCATAATTAAAGTTGGGGGGTGTTTGCTTTCATTTCAACCAAAAAAAAAGTAAAGTAAACGCACAATTGGACATTGGAAGCAATAATTGGCGAGTTGCATGGCTACTTGAGCTCTGCCTTGTTGTTCGTTTCCCGGGATACTACTTATTTGGAAAATTGAAACGTCAATTTTATTTGTCACGAACGGCATGCTTCTGTATTTAAAAAATGTTAATAACAGAACAAAAAGTGTTTATTGTGCGGTGAAGAACATTCTTATCAGGGAATGATAAGAAAATTCCTTGAACGCTGGCCAAATTAATCGGTTTCCGCTACTGGTGTAAAAAAAATTGTTACAAAATTTATGTGTACTGGGAGTGTTTTAAATGTTAAAAAGACAAAATCCGACCTAAATGAAGAAGACAATGCTGCAGCTGCATTAGCTATGGATTCTGTTAGGCGTTTTCCGAAATTTCCATTAGGAAGAAGGGCATTAGAAATTGGCAATATTAGCAAATCGCATTTGCAACAAATTTATCGTACCAACAAGGTGAAACCTTTCAAAGCAAAACTTATACACACTTTGGAAGAAAATGACGAGTCAAAACGATTAGATTCTTGTTTATGGTACGACGAGCAATATCTACAAAATAACACTTTTGGCAGAAGTATATTTTTTTCGGACGAATCCACTTTCACCACTAATTGGTCTATGGAGAATCCAAATTATAGAGTTAATTGCTTTGTTACTTCCGGAGATATGAATTTTTTCCAGAAGGAAACATAAAATTTTCGCGGAAAAACTGGCTCGATTTTCCTGGCTAACGAACGTACTCAAGCCACTTGCAAAAATAATTTACTCATCAAATTTGATCAAAATCCACCCTTTATTTTTTTATCGGTGTGATATATATATATATATATATATATATATATATATATATATATATATATATATATATATATATATATATAAGCATATAAAAATTTTAACTGACCCCAGATATGTGTTCTAGGAGGCCTAGTTAGCGTACATTTAAAGTATTTTTTTTCAAAATTCAAAGGTCGACATCTCCTTATTAGTGAGTTTTTAAGAAAATTCACTAAAAATGTATAATTTTCTAACCAGTATACACTATAAACAAATCACCAGCTACATTGGCTTTGGAAAGAAACCCAACACTATCATTTATTCCTAACTCAGCCCCGATATCAAATAGAACTATTTATCCTCGAAAAATTGTCTCGCATGCCTAGAAAATACGGTCTTCCTAAAATTTACAAGCCTCATATTCTTTTTCTCACTATCGTCAGTGCCCACTGTTGACTCACACAAAAACTTGCAAAGCTTCAAGCCAAAACTCTCCAGCCATTATTAAAAAAACTGTTATATTCTATGTCAAAAACTCCACTTCATTTTATTGATCTTGTTCCAGACAGCACGATAAGCTTACTTACCATACACTCACAAATCATCAGAAGGAGAGGTGAAGTAGGTAATTGAAGCATTGCTGTAACAATACCAACAAATATTATAAGATAATACATCCAGAATTGCCTACCAAAAAATATTTGATGATATATGAGGTGCTAACAGCCAAAATTCGTGTGACGACATGCTGTATAACATCAGGATACTTATATAGGTGTCCGGAAATCATGAGCAAAAAGTTCAGTGGGTGATTCTACCCAAAAAATTCATGCCACTAGTTCCTATAATAGTTTTTATAAAACTCGAAAATAACGGAGTGTAGGTGTCCAAAAATATTTTTTTTTCAAATTTTTGTCGATTACTTTTTTGTCGTGGATGATTCTTTTTAAATTTGGTGTACACGTATATAATATAACTCTGTTTTTATGTTGCAAATTTTACATGGATCTATCGATATTTAAAGGCGAAACTGCCCTTGACCATCAGATAAAAACTCATAACTTTTTTGATTGAATCTTTATCTCAAATATAACAGGACAGTTTTGAAAGGAATTATAAAGGCTTCAAAAAACGTCCTCTTGTTGCATCACGATAAAACCATCCGTTTTCGAAAAAAATGTTCTTAAAAATCTACTGGTATGATGGAATACGAAATCACCGAATTTCATTTTCAATATTAACGGAGCGTGCTTTGAAAACATTCTCGAACAACAAAATAATGTGGCGTTAGTTTTGACAAATAATAGTTTGTTGTGATTTTACTTGCGGAATAGTCAGATTAATTATAAAATACGATGAATAATAATAATTATTCTTACGTTGAACTACGTGACATGCATTATTAATAGGTATGACTGGCGACAATGCCCTTGCTGCAAAACGTTTGTATGCTGAAGCATTTCCAAATAGAAGGGTACAACAATCTCGAATGTTCAGTAATATCCATCGAAGACTGGGAGAATTCAGGTCATTTAGAAGTACACTTCAAGATTTTGGCCGTCGGCGAAGTAATCGAACTCCTGGAGCAGAATTCCTTGTATTAAATGCAATCGAGGATAATCCCCACTTAAGTGTACGGTTAGTCTCTACCCAGGAGAGTATCCCGAAATTTTCTCTGCATGAAATTCTCAAGGAGCAGCTTTTTCATCCTTACCATTACCAGAAAGTTCAAGGTTTATCTCCTAAAGATCCGGAAGCTCGCATGAATTTGTGCAATATGATCGAAATCTACATAACGACGATCACAATTTTATATCATCGGTTCTCTTCACAGATGAAGTTGGATTTGGACAAGACGGTTTTATCAACCTTCATTATTGGTCTGATAATAATCCTCACTTGGCGATAGAACGCGGTTTCCTGAATAATTTTTCTGTTAATGTGTGGGCGGGAATTGGGCCGCATTTCTTCCCTCAAAGACTGAACGATGAGATACAGTTAAATTTTTTAAGAAACCAGATATCCACTCGATTGTATGATGTACGCCTGCAATCAAGAAATACAATGTGGCTGCTGCAGGACGACGGCACGCAGTCACATTTTAGCACAGCGGTGAGGGAGTTTCTTAATGAAAAATTTCCTGAGAGATGGATATGACGCGCTGGTTTTATGCAGTCGGCCCCTACATCGGCTGATTTGAATCCAATGGATTTTTTCTTTTGGGGTTACCTAAGATCTCTTGTATACAGGAGTTTAGTTTAAAACGTTAAATATCTTAGCCAAAGAATTATTGACAACTGTGAGGTAATCAGGCAAAAAGACGGAATATTCGGTAGAGTTCGTCGTAATTTCCTGAGAAGAATTGATTTATGTGTTGAGATGGAAGGATATCACTTTGGAACTTTGTTATATTATTTAATTGTTATGATTTCTAATGAATTATTTGTATAATGTTTAAATGTTGCAAGTTCTAGTAAGTTATAAAAAAATGAGGCTCGGTAAAACCGTTATTGCTGGTAATGTTATAGTAGCTATAATAATAAAAATATAACACTTTATTTGTCAAAACATGTGACATAATTTTGTTTCCATGGCAATTACCGCGAATGTTTTTAAAGCACCCGCTATTAATATTGACAATTTAATGAACTTACTTTCCTCATATCCCAACACATAGCTCAAATCTCTTGGATCTCCTTCTTACTACAAATCCTGACTGCTATAAGATATCAGTCACCGCCCCCCTTGGTCGCTCAGACCACGGCATGGTCACTACTTCTTGTGAAATGCAACCCGAGCTCACACAGTCATCACACCCACGTATCGTTTGGCACTACAACTCAGCGAACTGGGACGAAATGCGAGATTACTTTTCCTCATTTCCATCGACGTCTGTCTGCTTCTCTCATCCTGCCCCTCTGATATTCCACAAAACGTCAGCGAAATTATCCAAGCTGGCATGGAATTATTTATTCCACGTACACAGAAAACCTCTGCAGCCACTCAAAAGCCCTGGTTCTCTAAATCCTGTGACAAGGCCAGGCTTGAAAGGTCAAAGCTCACAAAAAGCTTCTACACAATCCCAGTCAAGAAAACCGTCAAGTATTTAACGACGCAAGAAACCGCTATGTCGGCATTTTTTCTGAGGGAAAAAACTCGTTTAATAGCCACATCAAAAACAAAGTCCTCTTAAGCTCCAGCGGTAGCAAACCCTTCTGGACTCTTGCTAAATCTAATGGGAATAATTTCTGTAAGAGTACGTTCCGACCTCTTGTCTTAGGGGATGAAATTGTTTCTACCGCCCTGGGCAAGGCTGAACTTTTTGCCCCGTTGTTCGCCGGCAATTTCACTCTCGACTCACCTCCAAATGTTCACCCACCAGCAGTCCCCAATGTCGCGCATAAAATGACGGATATTATTTTCAAAACTAAAAAGGTACGAAAGATGCTCTCTTCTCTTAATACCAGGAAAGCATCTGGCCTTGACGAGATCCCAGCAATTGTTCTCAAAAAATGCGCACCAGAACTTGCTCCTGTCCTGACTCGTCTCTTTCAGACATCTTACAATAGAGGCATATTCCCTAGCAACTGGAAAACTGCTCGAGTACAACCCGTCCCCAAGAAAGGATCCAAAGCTCTTTCTAGCAACTACAGGCCTATTTATCTCCTTTCAGTCGTCTCTAAAGTGATGGAAAAGTATATAAACACCGAATTACTAAAATTTCTTGAAAAACACAGTCTAATCCACGACATGCAGTATGGATTCTGTCAGCGCAGATCAACTGCCGATCTCCTATGCTTTGTCACACATTCTTGGAACAAGTCTATGGAACTACACGGTAAATCCCAGATTGTCGCTCTAGACATATACAAAGCATTCGACCAGGTCTGGCACGCAGCGCTGCTTAATAAACTACCGGCCTATGGCCTACCACCAAAACTCTGTACATGGACAGCAAATTTCCTCTCCAACCGGAGAATTTCTGTTGTCGTGGATGGCCATTCTTCTAAACTGTATCCAATTAATGCAGGAGTTCCTCAAGGTTCAGCTTTAGCACCTACTTTGTTTATTCTCCACATCAATGACCTCTAGCACATCCAACCCAGTTCACAATTACGGGGACGACAGAACCCTCCACTCAAATATACAATATTCTAAGCCTGCCTCTTTAGCCCAATTAGATGAGGCTCGCAGACTCATGGAGGGTTCTGTCTCCGTGGATCTCCAAAAAATGTTAGACTGGGGAAGAAGAAATCTTGTACAATTCAACGCCACCACATCATAGTCTTGCTTTCTTTCTCATAAGAGATACATCAGCCCTGGACCCATCACAATAAACAACCAAGTTATTCAAAGTAATGATTCCTTTTCACTTGTTGGTATTTCAGTGGATCGATATCTCAGTTGGCACCAACATGTCACACCAATTGCAGAAGCGACTGCTAAGAAATTAGGTTTCCTCTTCCGGGCTCGCAAATACTTTTCACCAGCTAATCTCTATACCTTATATACTTCACAAATAAGACCAATCCTCGAATACTGCTCCCACATCTGGGGTGCAGCTGCCGCTTCTACACACGATATCCTGGACTCCATTCAGAAGAGAGCGATACGTCTCGTCGGTGGCCCTACCCTCACCCAAGGGCTGCCATCCCTTGCCCACCGACGTGCCGTTGGTGACCTATCTCTCTCTTTTATAGATATCTGCATGGGCACTGCTCAGAGGAGCTTTCTTCCATGGTTCCTCCACCTGCAGCCCCCAACAGATCTACCAGGGGAACAGAGCGCATGCACCAAACCTTCAAGTCCAGAATTAACAAGTTGCCTCTTTCCTCCTTGTCGACACCCACGGTACGATAGTATTTAGGCTGTAAGCCCTCGTGGTGTGTTGTTGAAATTTAAAAAAAAAGTGATTTCGTATTCAATCAATACCAGCAAATATTTTTAAGAACGTTTTTCTCAAAGGGGGTTTGTTTTATCGTGATGCAACGAGGCGACTTTTTTTTAAGATTCTATAATTCCTTCAATCGTGTATTGTTATATTTGAGATAAAGATTCAATCAAAAATTATTAGTCCTTATCTGTTGGTCAAGTGCAGTTTCGGCCTTTAAATTTTGATAGATCCATGTGAAATTCGCAGCATAAATGCAGAGTGGTATTATATACGTGTGCACCAAATTTGAAAAAAATCGATTTACATCAAAAAAAGGTACGAACATAAATTTGAAAAAAAAAATTAACACCCCATAACTCCGTTACTTCCGAGTTTTCGAAAAGCTATTATAGGAAATAGTGGCATGAATTTTTTGAGTAAGATAACCCCCTGAGTTTTTTGCTCATCATTTTCGGGCAGCCTGGATATGCGAATGAGACAGATTCAATAAAATTAAGTTATTTGTTTGTTACTAAATTATTACAGTTTAACAGAAGGCAGCCAATTTATAACCACGGGGCCTACAAGCGTTTCAGCCAAATAGTGGATGAAAATTGCAGCTTTAATTTAATAAATTTCAACTAATTCACTTGTTTTCTCTAAGCTACTTGCGACAGGTATGCACCGTCGGTGCATGTAATATAATTATATAGTCAAAGTGGAACGGAATTCATTATTATTGTCTACTCGTCTACGAAGAGACAACTACGTGTAAAGACTAAAATCTGTTTTGCATGTTGGACCATTCCGTGTTTGTTAGGCTTATCTGGCACAAAGTACAGTTTCTAACATCGCACGGACATTCAAGGGTGTTATTGTTGGTACGTCTTGTTCCCTTGTTGTGACTTTAAACAAAGCAGAGAGAAAGTCAAGTAGGCTTGAGATAGATCTAGAACAGCTGAGGCTCCTTGGCCAAGTGTTTTACCTTATATTCGTTTTTTTACAGAACGTGAATTTCGCCTCCACATGAGAATTCACGGAATATCTCTCTGCTCCTGGTTTTTGTATTCGCTACAAAATTATAGCTCCAATTCCAGCAATAATAATACATTTTTTGCTTGTGTTTTTTCGCTTAGATTAACAAGTTGAAGGATGTGTGTAATTTATTTAATTAGGTGATCAAGTACACAAGTGTGGAAGCAGCAAGTGCGTTATGGTCGTTAATTTCATGAAAGCCGTTTGAATCCTAGTAACTCAATTTTGTGCTAAGCTAGAACATTAAATTTTTGAATATAATAACGATATTGAAAAATCAAGATGTCCACCAAATTATACAAAATAGCTTAATCCATTTTAACAATAAAATTTTGTTTGCAACAAATTTTTATTAAAAAAAATTGTTACTAAAGAAATATCAATAGTGAGTGTTGAGAGAACAGGAAAGGTCTTCAGAAGGGCCGTAATAAACGTTAAAACATAATTGTTAAAAATACTAAAATAATAATTAAAAGTAGTTCAGTTTAATGCTTTAGGCAAGGAATGTAAACATTGCAAATAATTAGAGGTCAGAATTGTATCGATTGACATTGAAAATATCACATTTAGAATGTAAACAGTAAACAAAGTAAATTGGCAAGGTACGCAGGAATGTTGAAGTCAGCAATTTGGAAGGACGTAAACTAATTAAGAAACAATATAAGTATTATTGTTGGTAAATATAAAGAGAGATTCATGTTAGTGAGTCAGAATGAATTGGTTAAATAAGTTCTTACGATATAGACGGTTAATTTAGATTGCTTCAGATGTAACGACGCAATTTAATTATGTAAACAGAAAACACTGTTCAATTAAGATTTACGATGTAACAGTCTACGTTAGGTTCATTAATTTGTTAGTTATAATGTTATTGTTAAAATCTCTGTAAGTTATTTAATTTTAATTAAACCGTTACCGATGTTCAAATACGGTTAGTTCGACGACCCTATTCCTCCAAGTATCCTAACGCTCCCGTTAACATGGTCCTTCGAAGTCAAGAGTAGTTGAAGAAGATAGTCCTTCGACGAAAAACATAACCAGTGCCAGTGAAAATACAGTGCTCACTTAAACCTTATCAAACATCCTTTAACCCAAGTCTCCAAATACCCCTAATTTTAGTAAAAATAACCAGGGCAGTACCAGAAGAAGGCCAGTTCCAATAAAGCAAAAATACAGGACAAAAACGTCCCGGGCAGTGCCAGAAGAAGGTCAGTTCCAATAAAGCAAATATACAGGACAGAAACGTCCAGGGCAGTACCAGAAGAAGGTCAGTTCCAATAAAGCAAATATACAGGACAGAAGCGTCCAGGGCAGTACCAGAAGAAGGTCAGTTCCAATATAGCAATACGACAGAAGCATCCAGGGCAGTACCAAAAGAAGGTCAGTTCCAGTAAAGCAGATACAGGGTTAAAGACAACAATACAGGGTTAAAGGCAAGATACGTTAAGTTCATTCAGTTGATAATAATAATGTTATTGTTGAGTTTTGTTGTGAGTTATTAAATTTATAATTAAACCGTTAACGATGTTCAAATACGCTTAGGTCGACGACCCTATTCCTCCAAGTATCCTAACGATCCCGTTAACATGGTCCTTCGAAGCCAAGAGTAGTTGAAGAAGATAGTCCTTCGACGAAAAAGATAACCAGTGCCAGTGAAAATACAGTGCTCACTTAAACCTTATCAAACATCCTTTAACCCAAGTCTCCAAATACCCCTAATTTTAGTAAAAATAACCAGGGCAGTACCAGAAGAAGGCCAGTTCCAATAAAGCAAAAATACAGGACAAAAACGTCCCGGGCAGTGCCAGAAGAAGGTCAGTTCCAATAAAGCAAATATACAGGACAGAAACGTCCAGGGCAGTACCAGAAGAAGGTCAGTTCCAATAAAGCAAATATACAGGACAGAAGCGTCCAGGGCAGTACCAGAAGAAGGTCAGTTCCAATATAGCAATAAGACAGAAGCATCCAGGGCAGTACCAAAAGAAGGTCAGTTCCAGTAAAGCAGATACAGGGTCAAAGACAACAATACAGGGTTAAAGGCAAGATACGTTAAGTTCATTCAGTTGTTAATAATAATGTTATTGTTGAGTTTTGTTGTGAGTTATTAAATTTATATTAAACCGTTAACGATGTTCAAATACGCTTAGTTCGACGAGTTTATTCCTACAATTATCCTCCGCTCCCTGAACAGTGAGACTTTGCAAAAATTTGCCCAAATTTGGGCCGCTAGAACCCAAAACGAAGGCCGTTATTATATATATATATATATATATATATATATATATATATATATATATATATATATATATATATATATAGGATGGCCCATTTAAAACGAGATCGAAGTGGTAAATGACAGGAAAAGTTTTCGTCGAAGAAAACCTGAAACACGTCCAGTTTGCTTGCGAGGGGGACCACCTTCAACGCAAGAAGTATAGCCCAAGCATTACCCATCTAAGCGGGGGTGTCATCTCTGAAAGTTTTTCAAATATGAATAGAGGTCACGTGACAGCTCGTTGAAAAGAGATTTTGATGGGAATATTGCTTTTTTATTTTAAAAATTCGGTCTATTTGTTTAGAAGATATAGATTTTTAAAATTGAAACTAATAGATTTCCTGAGATATTCTTAATGCTGGGGTTGGGCCTCACCAGCATCCATTACATGATACAAATACTGTTAAAGGTTTGCATAGGTAACAAAAAGTAAATTTATTAATGCTGCAAAAAAAAACCTCAGCAAAATATGTCTTGTGATAACGCAAGCATTATCGGTTGATAAGTCACAAAATCATTAACCATTTTTTATTTAACTTGGCACATGTTTTTCTTTCGTTAATAGCTTGAACGAGTTCGTTAGCCACCCCAATCGGACAAATCCTACAAAAAAGACTGTATCTCCAAAAATAATAAAGCTATGTTGATGAAATTTGAAATTTGGTAAACATATTATTCCCTGATAAAGACATTACTGCAGACTAAAAATTCCTAGCTTAACAGAAAATTTAATGATCAAAATTTGAAAGACTTAATGAAACTTTGCGACCATAGCGCAAGTGCTGCGTCTGGAATTATAAAAATGTAGTTAATCTTCATAATTGTTCGGATTGGTTAGGGGACTCATCCAATGATCCAACTTAGTGTATAGTACGAGGGTCGATCAATAAGTACTCGTGTTTGAAGACAGGTGGCGTTGCTGGCAGAGGTTAGCATTACCCTCGTGTACTGTCGTCTGTCAAACGGCAACATGCTAAATTTCAAAATTATTCATTGGTTAGTTTTTATTTGCCAGCCAAATAAAAACGAAGTTTGCTGGTATCTATCGGGACCCTTCGCCATCTGTGACAACCACGAGATATTGGTACAACAAATCTAAACGTGGTCGTACACCTGTTCTTGATTGGGTGCGGCCAAGCCGCTCGGCAGACGTGGTAACCGAAGAAATCGTCAAAAGGTCCACGACATCATTCTCGTTGATCGCCAAACTAAAGTGCGCGAAGTAGCAGATGCCATAGGCGTGACGTATGAAACGGAAATAAATATTTTACGTAATACGTAAGTTAATTGGATTTTTCAGGGTGAATCTGTTCCCAAGAAAGCAAAGGCGACCTTATTGGCCAAAAAGAGCATGGTCAGGATTTTTTGGGATTCGAAGGGAATAATCCTCATGGACTTTTTGCAAAAAGTAAAAATGATCACGCGACAAGACTGCTGAATTATTAGAATGATTCGATAAGAAACTAAAGGAGACACGGCCCTATTTGCCTAAGAAAAAAGTGCTGTTTTATCATGATAACGCACCAGCACATTCATCCGGAATTGTTGCGCCCAAATTTGTGCTAGGAATTGCTGCCGCACCCACCGAACTCACCCGAGCTGGCTACATGTGACTTATTTCTGTTCCCCAGCATGAAAATGTGGCTCAAGGGCAAAATTCAGCTCAAAGAAGGAGGTTATCGCCGAGACAGGAGAATATTTTGGTGAGCTTGACAACTCGTAGAAATGGAAGAAACGGCAGGAACATTGGCAAAAGTGTATCGACCTAAAAGATAATTAACTTGAAAATAAAAGAAAATATGTGAAAAACTTGCGTCTTCATTCTTAACACGGGAAATTATTGATCGACACTCGTATATTTATTTATCCAAATTGTACAATGGGTTCCACAAGTAAGTTTAGGTTTGTGGTTGTAGCTAAAACAGTTTTATTTCATGTTACAAACTAAACTGATAAAATATTTCGTATAAAAATTCACTTAAAAACTGTTGTACAATGTATGTTTCTTTTAGCGAATTTTCATTAAGAAAAATTCCACTCAAAAGGAGGGTATACTTAATCAAAATCGGCCCATTATTTTTTTAATTATCGGTGTGATACATATATATACATATATATATATATATATATATATATATATATATATATATATATATATATATATATATATATATATATATATATATATATATATATATATAAATTGAAACTGACCCCGGATATGTGTTCTAGGGGGCCTAATGAGCACTCATTAGTGAATTTTTTATAAGAAAATTCACCCCAAAGCCTTAAAATCTACATTGTTCTTTATTTTATTAAATTATTTAAAGAAAATTAATTTAAAGTAGACCCTTTATGTGAAGCTTTGGTAGCAGTTTCAGTTATTTATTTCATTTTAAAGAATCAGATTACTCTTATTATTTAGCGTTTTTTTTTCAGTTTGACAAAGAAGTTTTTTATGGAGAAACGGTGTTGGTACGTAGTTTCTCCTTTCTATGGACTTCTGTAAGCTGAGTTTTTTACAGTTTGCATTTCTAGCTCCGTTATAGCATGTTTACCTTGCACAGAACCTCAAATTTACTTTAGGTCTCTTAACTGTTTTGTAGAGTTGAGATCACAGCATTTGTCCGATGGTTAATGCATACAGGGGTTCCTCTAATCATGTTTCTGAGTTTTTTTTCAAAAAACGAACAATACGCTAATCTGCTAATTTACCTATAAATGTTATTAATATAAAAAAAAATGGAAACAACGCTCGTGCCTCGAATAAAGTTCTCTTCGTCATTTTAACTTTAAATGAAATTTCCTTCTCCCGTTTCGCATTCGTTCAACACATTGGGCACAGAAACTATATTAATTTACTTAAAATTGTCGTTTATAATTGAAGGAAAATAAAACGTGTTCTAGGTATGTCACACAAAATAGAATAATTTCTAAATGGTAAAACCTACTGTGACTCTATAATGAATCAACCTTAAATGAGACGAAAACCATTTCAGGTTAAGGGATCAAAAAATGTTTAAACAGTAAAATAAGCTTTCGTACTCAAAAAAAAAAACAACATTCTTATAAGGCGTAATACAATAGTACATAATAGTCCACGGCAACAGTACATGTCATATTCAACTGACAAATTATTTTGATAAATGTCAGATCTGTTTTCAAAGTGACATGTAAATAAGTATTTTGTTTTCTGACATTTGTAATACAAATAATGTAGGCTGCTCTTCTTCTTACATTCATATCTATTTTTGGCCATCACAAATTTACTCATAGAGTTGGATACAATTTTAGTGACTTTTGAATTTTGAAAAGATTTCTTCAAATGAGCGCAAACTAGGTCCCCTAAAACACATATCCAGGGTCAATTTCAATTTATATATATATATATATATATATATATATATATATATATATATATATATATATATATATATATATATATATATATATATATATACATATATACATATATATATATATATATATATATATATATATATATATATATATATATATATATATATATATATATATTAACTGACCATAGAACTGGTTTCTGGAGGCCCTAATTCGCGCTCATTTGAAGAAATTTTCCGAAAGTCTCGATATCTCTCTATTAGTGAATTTTGTTCATGCAAATTCACTAGAGATACAGAGAAAAAAGTATTAAGATACATTACTGACACGCTCTGCTACTTAATAAATGAACGCTAGTGATCATGCTCCTATTAAAAAAATAACTACATATACCTTCTTCTTGGTTCCTGGAAACTCGCTTTGTGTTATTTCAGGCGTATATGTTGCAAGCTGGTAAAAGAATCGCAGAACAAATTCACAACACAGATGCACAGTCAATCTGCACTCAGGTAATTCGCCAGCTAGCTACAGACGAAGCGACCAGATCACTACTAATCTTCTCACAGTGTTGTAAAAGAGATTTTACACTGGACTATGGTTTAAAATTACACAATACATACGTTGCATCTCATCCGAAGAGATAACATGTTGCAGAGAGATGAAACATCAAAGTATCTGCACGAGACGATCCGTAGCATAAAAAGAAGTGTGTTTTTGTTTCTTTAACGTCGGCCTATTTCCGCGACTATGGCCAATCACCGACGCCAGGGAGCAGTTTTACCTCACTATCCTGGGAATTTTGCCGAACCCCCGCCTTTCTGTAAGGAGGGTAGGGATCTTTAACGTGCCCAACATCGCATGGACACGGGAGCGATGGCTTTACGCCCACTCCGAAGGGCGGAAGGTGCAGACGTTCAACTTGCTCAAATACAATGCCAGAACCTCGGTTAATGTTAATTTTACAGTTTGTACTGAAAAAGTGAAATGAGTACCCTGTGATTGAACCCAGTATCCTTCGGTTCAGAGGCACACGTTCTTACCCCTGAACCATCGAGGTTCCAGCATAAAGAGAAAGTATGGTACATTTAACTTGTTATTTTAACCAAATAATATGATATGCCACACTTTGTGTTTTATTTCTTTATCGTCGGCCTATTTCCGCGACTATGGCCAATCACAGACGCCAGGGAGCGGCTTCACCTCACTATCCTGGAAATTTTGCCGAACCTCCGCCTTTCTGTAAGTAGGGTAGGGATCTTTAACGTGCGCCCAACATCGCATGGATATGGGACCGACGGCTTTACGCCCGCTCCGAAGGGTGGAACGTGCAGACATACAAGTTGCTAAAATACAATTCCAAAACCTCGGTTGATGTTAATTTTACAGTTTGTACTGAAAAAGTGAAAGGAATACCCTGTGATCGAACCCAGTACCCTTCGGTTCAGAGGCACACGTTCTTACCACTAAACCACCGAGGCTCTTTTTCCCACACTTTATTTCCAATTTAGCACGTATATTGTCCAACTTTACAAAATTCGATTTAAATATTTGTAACGCGTTACAGGTTTTACAACCTATGTATGCCCATTATAACGTTCACTTGCACATGATTACATTATTTTCTTAGTCAAAGAATTTTTTTCTTAGTCAATGAAATTTATTACTTTCCTACTCAATGAACTTTATAATATAACGTTTTAAAATCATGCCTATAGAAACACACATATTCTCTGGTATTGGTCGTGAACATCTTTGAACGCGACAGTTTGTAGCCGGTTTCAATATATATACTTCATTTTAGTTTGTCAAACAATATAATCCTTTATCAACTCGTATAGCCCTCAGCTCACTCTGTTTTTAACAGAATTTTAGCAACAGTAAAAATGTTAAGAACAACTATAGCTTTTTTTATATTTCAACAACGCACCGCGAGGGTTCACAGCCTAAATACTATCCTACCGTGGGTGTCGACAAGGAGGAAAGGGGCAAATTGTTAATTCTGGACTTGAAAGTTTGGAGGTTCGGAGGAGAAGAAAAAATAACGCCGGCAAGGAATTACACAACTTGGAAGTTCTCGGGACAAAAGAGCGGGCATAACAAGATGTTCTATGTCTGGTGACCTAGACGGTAAAAGGGTGCATTCGTTCTGTTCCCCTGGTAGATCTGTTGGGGACAGCAGGTGTAGGAACTATGAAAGTAAGCTCTTCTGAGCAGTGCCCATGTAGATGTCTATAAAAGGGAGAGAGTACACCAACGGCACGTCGGTGGGAAAGGGATTGCAGCCTTTGGGTGAGCGTAAGGTAACTGATGAGACGTATAGCTCTCTTCTGATTGGAATCCAGGATAGCGTGTGTAGAAGCGGCAGCAGCACCCCAGATGTGGGTGCAGTATTTGAGGTTTGGCATTATTTGTGAAGTATATAAGGTAATAGTTCCCAGCCGCTTTTGCAATTGATGTGACATGTTGGTGCCAATTGACATTTCGATCCACAGAAATGGCAACAAGTGAAAACGACTCATTACTTTAAATAACTTGGTTGTTCATTGTGATGGGTCTAGGGCTGGTGTATCTCTTATGAGATAGAAAGCAAGACTGAGATTTGGTGGAATTCGATTGTACAAGATTTCTACTTCCCCAGTCAAATATTTTTTGGAGATCCACAAAGACAGAACACTCCATGAGTCGGCGATTCTCATCTAATTGGGCTAGAGAGACAGGCTTAGAATATTGTATATTTGAGTGGAAGGTGCTGTCGACCGCGTCACTGTGTACTAGGTTGGATGTGCTAGAGAGGAGGTCATTGATTTGGAGAAGATAGAAAGTGGGGGCTAAAGCTGAACCTTGAGGGACTCCTGCATTAATTAGATACAGTTTAGAGGAAAGGCCATCCACGACAACAGAAATGCTCCGGTTGGAGAGAAAATTTGCTCTCCAGGTACAGAGTTTTGGTGGTAGGCCATAGGTCGGAAGTCTATTAAGCAGCGCTGCGTGCCAGACTTGGTCGAATGCGTTGAATATGTCTAAAGCGACAATTTGGGATTCACCGTATAGTTCCATAGACTTGTTCCAAGAATGAGTGACAAAGGAAATGAGGTCGGCAGTTGATCCGCGCTGACTAAATCGATACTGCCTGTCGTGGATTAGACTGTGTTTATCAAGAAATTTGATTAGTTCGGTGTTTATCTACTTTTCCATCACTTTAGAGACGACTGAAAGGTGAGAAATAGGACTATAGTTGCTAGGAAGCGCTTTGGATCCTTTCTTTTGGGACCGGTTGTACTGAGCAGTTTTCCAGTTACTAGGGAATATGCCTATAACGCAAAATATCTGAAACAAACGAGTCAGGACAGGAGCAAGTTCTGGTGCGCATTTTTTGGGAACAATTGTTATGATCTCGTCAAGACCAGAGGCTTTCCTGGTATTAAGAGAAGAGAGCATCTTTCGTACCTTTTTAGTTTTGAAAATGATATCAGTCATTTTATGCACGACATTGGGGACTGTTGGTGGTTTAACATTTAGAGGTGGGTTGAGAGTAGAATTACCGGCGAACAACGAGGTAAAATGTTCAGCATTGCCCAGGGCGGTAGAAACAATTTCATCCCCTGAAACAAGAGGTGGGAACATGCTCTTGCAGAAATTATTCCCAATAGATTTAGCAAGAGAATCTTGAGAGGACTTTGTTTTTGATGTGGTTATTAAGCGAGTTTTTGCCTCAGAAAGAATGCGGACATAGCGGTTTCTTGCGTCGTTAAATGCTTGACGGTTTTTTTGACGGGGACTGTGTAGAAGCGTTTTGTGAGCTTTGACCTTTTCAAGTCTGGCCTTGTCACGGGATTTAGAGAACCAGAGGTTATGAGTGGATGAAGAGGTTTTCTGTGTACGTGGAATAAATAATTCCATGTCTGCTTGGATGATTTAGGTGACGTCTTGTGAGATATCAGAGGGGTCAAGATGAGAGTGTCCGGTAAATGCAACAGATAAATTTAGTTGCAGCCCTGAGAGAGAGAGAGAGAAAGAGAGAGAGTTTTATCAAAAGTATGTCTTTTCTTTCAGCTTCTAAATTGGGGAGTCTGGCGCAGGGTAGATTGCTACGGACGTATGCGCACACGCCTCCATGCAATCTAAAGGAAGCAAGGAGCTCATACACTAAGGTGATCAGTGGCTGTTTTAGCACTGATTTGGGTTTCGTTGAGGAAGAGGAGTTGGGGCCTATTAGCCAGGAGGAAATGGTGGACGGAGTTCAGGTTAGAATTCAGGCCACATATATTCGAGAAGGATATGTTAAATCTTGATGGCGGCGCCCCCTGCACACCCCTCTCTCGGAGATCCGAATGGAGGGATATTTTATCTCCAGAATCTTTTGTACAAGGAGGAGCCATCATCATTTTTGTTTATAAGGGAAACGGACTCATACACCACAACCGGAAATTGTTCTCTTTGATCGACTAGTATTGCCAAAAGAACATTCTATGTGTGCGCAAAGACCGCATTTCGTTGTGTTATATATATATATATATATATATATATATATATATATATATATATATATATATATATATATATATATATATATATATATATACATACATATATATATATATATATATATATATATATATATATATATATATATATATATATATATATATATATATATATATATATATATATAAACACATAAAGATCATAACGGATCTTGGTTTTGGGTTCTAGGGACCCAAATTCGCGCACAGCTGAAGAAATTTTTTAAAAAGGTTTTCATCGTGACCCCTCTATTAACGATCTTTTCTTAATGAAAATTCGCTAATACATAAATGAAGAAATGAAATAATAATTAAATATATAAATAAACAAGTAAATGTCACAATGAAGTCTTGTCGGTCATATTGTGTCCTTACTTTCCCGTGCATCAAATTAAAACCAAAAAAATATAAATAAAATGTATAAACTCAAAGATTAAATAAACATATATACCTAGTTTAAATAATATTATTGTTACCTGCAGTAATCCTTCAGGTGCACTTTATACTTTCCGTCAATTGTATATTATAACTTGCCAAAATAAGCGATTCCACTGTAAGCCAAAGAACAATGGTGACTGATATAACAGTGAAAAATACTGATAAATTTAAAAGTATTTGTAAGTTCACTCGCTACGGGAATTCGTTTCTAAACTGCCCTTGAGACGTCGTTACGTGCGGATCACAACACAAATATGCCACTTAGTAAACAAAAGATGATTCACAAACTATCTTCAAAGCGAACAGACTAAAACTTATCCCCACACTACAGATAGAAAAGAGCTTTCAAACCGGACTGGGCTAAAAGTTGCCTACTGCCGTTGCTTAAGCTGATCACTTGAGTCACGTCAGTGGGATCGGGTTGTTTTCTTTATTTATTTTTATATAAGTGTGGTTTGCCGGTACTAAAAACCTCTAAACTCACAACAATACACCTGCTATAAAGCTGAATATACTTAAAATATATTTTTGCATGATAGAACTGGTTAAAACGTCACAAATTTTAATCGGATTGATTCATTTATGTTGCCCTTACGCAATGAAACCGTTTCATACTAAATACAGCTATGGATACTCTTCCTCTGACTTCACGAGTGATTGGTTTCCTCTTTGTGACCGGTTTCGCCATTTTACAGCATTGTCAGACAAGAAGAGAACATAACAATCATAAAAATAAAATAACTAATTAGCAACAATATCAATAAAGCAGGTTCTATAAAATAACACAAATAATAATACACATCAATCTATCACATATTACAACTATTTTCAATATAGTTTTACGTGTTTTGTTAGATACATTTAGTTAGCAAAAAGAGACTAAAAATGTTCGGGACGCAGCAAGTGCATTATAACAGTGAATTTTCATAAGAATTGTACAGTAATAGTAAGGTATATTTTTAAAAGTAATTCTTTAAATGTAAATCGACCGTCGAGATCGGTTTTAGAGGTCCCAGTTAGGGATTATTTGAAGAAATTTCTATTTTCTATGGAGCTAGAAAATTATACTCTGGTAGATATATGTAAGTACTGCAGGTCTGTTTAAAAATTTTGTTGCAAACTTCATTAAAGTCACCAAAGTTTTCCAGAAAAAAATTAGTTATTCACAAAGGGAATGTACCTGCCAAATTATAAATATGCCAGATATTTTTCCTTATTAATTGCTTGGATGCTTTTGTTTTTGTTGACCCAATCGAACTAATTTTTGCAAACAAAAGGTTGCTTACATACTTTGTCCCTATATTAGGGTATAAATGGGCCAGGGCTGTCAATTTACTGAATTGTTAGTTGGTTGTGTACAGTCTTTATTTTTTAACATTCTGTGTTATTTGGAGCTGCCGTGACAACATACTACTTGGTTCCGCAACAAGGTGGCGGCACGTGCTGCGTGTCTAACATCTCACTTAGTGTTGGAAGGCTGGATACCATAGCCGTATTACTTTATAGGTGTATTTTTGCTGCAATTAGTATGCTGCGCCGTACTGACGAGCCCTAATTAGAGCGAAACCGGTCCACGGTTCTAATTGTTGTGAGAATGCATCTAGCCTTTATTTAGCCATATTTACTGAATTGATAGTTGGTTGTACACAGTCTCTATTTTTAACACTTTGTGTTATTTTGAGCTGCCATTACAACATACTACTTGGTTCCGCAACGACGTGGCGGCACGTGCTTTGTGTCTTACATTTCACCATAATGGATTTGCTGCACCCAGACCATTGTCAACACTTATTTACTGTTGCTGTATCCACACTTTTTGAAAATGATGAAATATTGTAGCTTTCTATATAAGACTGACAAACAAGGCAACCTAAATTTGATGTTTGGTAAAATATATTAAACAAATGAAATGGGGTAAGAATTTAAACATAAATTGATAATGTTGGTTCATTTCTCTGTCGCAGGTGTTCTCATTCCCCATCTGCCGCGTCTACAAGCAACCTTAATGGATAAAGAAGAACAACGTAAACAAGAGAAATCTCTTGGAAACAACCTCCAAGAAGGTTACGGAACCTGCGGTGAATATAGGGGGTCTGGGCGGCGTAAAGGGAATCTTAAGGAGGTATAGGAGAAATGGGTTAAAGGCAGCTTATAGAGGTCCAACTAAGCTGTTTTTCCGAACTTTCGGCTCACAATTCTTTTTTATCTTCCAGCACCCCTATTCACTCCAAGACCTGTAACTTTCTTAGGGGCGGTGTGAAATAAATTTTTCTTGTGGTATGTGCATTCGAAAAGGGTTCTAAACATGCTTCTGAATTTTTTTTCTAAAAATGCAAATTTACAGAAAGCTTATTTTTTAGTGAATTTTCTTTAAAAAAATTCACTAATGAGGAGATCCCGACTTTCGAATTTTGAAAAAATTTCTTCAAATGAGCGCTATTTAGGACCCCCGGAACCCAAATCCGAGGTCAGTTTCAGACTTTATATGTTTATATATATATATATATATATATATATATATATATATATATATATATATATATATATATGTATATATATATATATATATATATATATATATATATATATATATATATATATATATATATTTATGTGTCACACCTATAACTTAAAAAATAATGGACCGATTTTAATAAAATTTGGCACATACCTTCCTTTCGCAAGTGGCTTGGATAAGTTCGTTAGCCAGGAAAATCCGCCGAGGTTTTCCCGGAAAATTTTGTGTTTCCTTTTGAAAAAAATCGAAAAAAATTGATATCTTCAAAATTAACAAAGTAAGGGCAACCAAATTACATACGCGGGTTTATATAACCAGAGGCAAGTTACCTACCAAAATTTAGCCCCGTAGGTTAAAGGATAAAAAAGTTACAGACATTCAAAGAAAAATAAATTTGGGTTCTCCTCAAAACCAATTTAAGAAGAAATGTACCTACCACAAACTAATATAATTATAATTTCTTGGGTACCTAGGTACTTATGGTTTTCTTTGCTCTTAGTTTTACTCTTTATGGAACAGTTGAAGTAAAGGAAACTAAATAATACCATAAAGCAGTTTAAAATACATATGTAGTCAAGTGTACAGTGTAAATTATTAAAATTTTAATGTCAAAATTTCTTATTGTTTATATTTATTTCATTTCAAAAAGTATGAATACAGTAATAGTAAGTAAGTGTTGAAAAGAATTTAGGTGCAGCAAGTGCGTTATGGTAGCGAATTTTTGTGAAATTATTTCAAATAGGAATAACTCAATTTCCCATCAAACTAGAATCTTTAGTTTTGATACATAGTAAAACCCATATGATGGAAGCGTGGGTACTAGATTTGAAAAATAACTACAATTTTTTTTTCTAAAACCTTTTTTGTTATTTTGTTTGCCGAAACTGGTTCTATTGAGTTGGTTAAAATGGATCATCCAAGCTATTAATAAGGAAAAATACCTGCCACGTTTATAATTTGGCAGGTACATTCCTTTCGGAAATAAAAAAACTCTGGACGCAGCAAGTGCGTTATGGTAGTGAATTTTCATAAAAATGTTTCTAATAGCAAATATGTTTTTTTAAGAAAGCAGGCACCAAATTTGGTTACCAGTATAATTTATATATTAGAAACAATGTACCATATTTCATCAAAATAACTTTATTGTTTGAAAATGTACAAAAATTTCCGAAAGTAAACTTAAATTTTTCCCGAAAAAACTGGTCAACCTTATAGGTTAATAGCAAATTGATTCACAATTTGAAGCATTTAATGAAAATTCGCTACCATAACGCACTTGCTGCGTCCCGAATTTCTTTTCTTACAAAGATGTATTATATTTCGATGGAAAATACAAAAATGCAATAACATAGGGCGTGTTCGACTAAAAAAATTCACTAAAAAAAAAGAAAATTTGAATCACCAACGACTTATGGGCCACCCTGTAATTGTGGAAATATTTTTTAAGATGTAGCTTAAGACACCCTACAATTAATGTATACAACTTTTTTTCGTAACCTGAATAATAACGGAAATATTGCGCTTTAATGATTTTTTAAGATAATTCGACAAAAATGATATACCATTAAACAATAAACTCTACAGCCAACACTACTGCTAAAGTATCAGAGAAAGGGTCTATTTGAAATTAATTTTCTGGGAATATTTTAGTAAAATGAAGGACAATGACGATTGAAACTAAGAGCTTAGGCTTCGTAAAACATTATTCTTGAGACATTTTCCTTCCATAGATCATATTAATTTCAGGTTCATTGCCTAAATATTAACAATTTTGACGTTTAAAATCGCGACTTTGACGTTTTGAGGAAAACCCAAATTTATTTTTCTTTAAATGCCTGTAACTTTTTTGTCCTTTAACCGACAGCGCTAAATTTTGGTAGGTAGCTTACATATAACGATATAAACCCGTGTACCAAATTTCGTTGCCCTTACTTTGTTAATTCCGGAGATATAATTTTTTTTCGATTTTTTTCGAAAAAAAAACACAAAATTTTCCGGGAAAACCTCGGCGGATTTTCCTGGATAACGAACTTATCCAAGCAACTCGCGAAAGGAAGGTACTCACCAAATTTTATCAAAATCGGTCCATTATTTTTTTAGTTATAGGTGTGACACATAAATATATAAACATACATATATATATATATATATATATATATATATATATATATATATATATATATATATATATATATATATATATATATATATATATATATATATATATATATATATATATATATATATATAAACATATAAAGTCTGAAACCGACCTCGGATTTGGGTTCCAGGCATCCTAAATAGCGCTCATTTGAAGAAATTTTTTCAAAATTCAAAAGTCGAGATCTCTTCATTAGTGATTTTTTTTTAAGAAAATTAACTAAAAACATACAGGCGAATTGAAAACCTCGTCCTTGTTTGAAGTCGGTTAAAAAAAAGCAAATAAAAGGTATTTGGGCTTGTCCGGGATTTGAACCTGGGAGCTCCAGCACTCTAAGCGGAAATCATACCTCTAGACCAACGAGTCAGTTGTTGGAGCTTTGTTTTAATGTCGTTTTCCAGCGGGCGTTGTAATTATTTTAGTCATAATTAATGTTTAATCATTTATTTATATAAAAAAACTCGTTTTTTGGTCAACCTTATAGGTTAATAGCAAATTGAGCTATTCAAATATTAACCATTTGATCAAAATTCGCTACCATAACGCACTTACTACGTCCAGAATTTTTGTTCTTACAAACATGCATTATATTTCGATGGAAAATGCAAAAATGCAATAACATAATAACAGATATATTGAGCTGTATTGTTTTTTTTTTACGAAAATTCTACAAAAATACAAAAATTATATACTATTAACGATAAACTATATAGACTGCCAAGCATCAGAGAAAGGGTCTATTTGAAATGAATTTTCTGGAAACATTTTATTAAAATGAAGGACAATGACGGTTGACACTAAGACTTCAGGGTTTGTAAAACATTCTTCTTGAGACATTTTATTTCCATAGCCCGTATTAGATTCAAGTTCTTTTCCTAAATGTTGCCAATTTTGACGTTTAAATCGCAACTTTGACGTTTTGTGAAAAACCTCAATTTATTTTTCTTTAAATGCCTATAACATTTTTGTTCTTTGACCTACAGAGCTAAATTTTGGTACGTAACTTGCCTATAATGATATAAACCCGCGTATAAAATTTGGTTGCCCATACTTTGTTAATTTTGGAGATATAATTTTTTTTCGAAAGAAAACACAAAATTTTCCGGGAAAACCTCGTCGGATTTTCCTGGCTAACGAACTTATCCAAGCCACTTGCAAAAGGAAGGTACTCACCAATTTTTCCGTTTAAAATCGCGATTTTGACGTTTTGAGGAGAACCCAAATTTATTTTTCTTTGAATGTCTGTAACTTTTTTGTCCTTTAACCTACGGGGCTAAATTTTGGTAGGTAACTTGCCTCTGGTTATATAAACCCGCGTATGTAATTTGGTTGCCCTTACTCTGTTAATTTTGAAGATATCAATTTTTTTCGATTTTTTTCAAAAGGAAACACAAAATTTTCCGGGAAAACCTCGGCGGATTTTCCTGGCTAACGAACTTATCCAAGCCACTTGCGAAAGGAAGGTATGTGCCAAATTTTATTAAAATCGGTCCATTATTTTTTAAGTTATAGGTGTGACACATAAATATATATATATATATATATATATATATATATATATATATATATATATATATATATATATATATATATATATATATATATATATATATATATACACATATATATATACATATATATATATATATATATATATATATATATATATATATATATATATATATATATATATATATATATATATATATGTATGTTTATATATTTAGGTGTCACACCTATAACTAAAAAAATAATGGACCGATTTTGATAAAATTTGGTGAGTACCTTCCTTTCGCGAGTTGCTTGGATAAGTTCGTTATCCAGGAAAATCCGCCGAGGTTTTCCCGGAAAATTTTGTGTTTTTTTTTCGAAAGAAATCGAAAAAAAATTATATCTCCGGAATTAACAAAGTAAGGGCAACGAAATTTGGTACACGGGTTTATATCGTTATATGTAAGCTACCTACCAAAATTTAGCGCTGTCGGTTAAAGGAAAAAAAAGTTACAGGCATTTAAAGAAAAATAAATTTGGGTTTTCCTCAAAACGTCAAAGTCGCGATTTTAAACGTCAAAATTGTTAATATTTAGGCAATGAACCTGAAATTAATATGATCTATGGAAGGAAAATGTCTCAAGAATAATGTTTTACGAAGCCTAAGCTCTTAGTTTCAATCGTCATTGTCCTTCATTTTACTAAAATATTCCCAGAAAATTAATTTCAAATAGACCCTTTCTCTGATACTTTAGCAGTAGTGTTGGCTGTAGAGTTTATTGTTTAATGGTATATCATTTTTGTCGAATTATCTTAAAAAATCATTAAAGCGCAATATTTCCGTTATTATTCAGGTTACGAAAAAAAGTTGTATACATTAATTGTAGGGTGTCTTAAGCTACATCTTAAAAAATATTTCCACAATTACAGGGTGGCCCATAAGTCGTTGGTGATTCAAATTTTCTTTTTTTTTAGTGAATTTTTTTAATCGAACACGCCCTATGTTATTGCATTTTTGTATTTTCCATCGAAATATAATACATCTTTGTAAGAAAAGAAATTCGGGACGCAGCAAGTGCGTTATGGTAGCGAATTTTCATTAAATGCTTCAAATTGTGAATCAATTTGCTATTAACCTATAAGGTTGACCAGTTTTTTCGGGAAAAATTTAAGTTTACTTTCGGAAATTTTTGTACATTTTCAAACAATAAAGTTATTTTGATGAAATATGGTACATTGTTTCTAATATATAAATTATACTGGTAACCAAATTTGGTGCCTGCTTTCTTAAAAAAACATATTTGCTATTAGAAACATTTTTATGAAAATTCACTACCATAACGCACTTGCTGCGTCCAGAGTTTTTTTATTTCCGAAAGGAATGTACCTGCCAAATTATAAACGTGGCAGGTATTTTTCCTTATTAATAGCTTGGATGATCCATTTTAACCAACTCAATAGAACCAGTTTCGGCAAACAAAATAACAAAAAAGGTTTTAGAAAAAAAAATTGTAGTTATTTTTCAAATCTAGTACCCACGCTTCCATCATATGGGTTTTACTATGTATCAAAACTAAAGATTCTAGTTTGATGGGAAATTGAGTTATTCCTATTTGAAATAATTTCACAAAAATTCGCTACCATAACGCACTTGCTGCACCTAAATTCTTTTCAACACTTACTTACTATTACTGTATTCATACTTTTTGAAATGAAATAAATATAAACAATAAGAAATTTTGACATTAAAATTTTAATAATTTACACTGTACACTTGACTACATATGTATTTTAAACTGCTTTATGGTATTATTTAGTTTCCTTTACTTCAACTGTTCCATAAAGAGTAAAACTAAGAGCAAAGAAAACCATAAGTACCTAGGTACCCAAGAAATTATAATTATATTAGTTTGTGGTAGGTACATTTCTTCTTAAATTGGTTAAGAACCTAAATCTAATGTACACAACTACTTTCTTATTTCGATTGGATGTGGGAATCATAATATACTACAGTCACAGTGGACGGACAAAGGCATTTGTTAATGTTATGTTAAAACTAAACGTTGGGTTATTATTTACCTACTATTTGTATTAACCTTAGAATATGAGTAGTTGTTTTATATTCTGAGATTCTAAGGTATTAGCGGGGTCGATTTAGAGGTTATGCGCAGAACGTACACGTTTCTCTCATGCTCCTGTCAGTTAACAAATGACAAATAGTGGTTTTGTCAGATTAAACTAGAGAAATGGAGATGGCTTTTAAATACCTCTGCCTGTCAGCATGGCGTTAGAGAGAGACACTCCACTACAACAACGGCTCTCACTGACTTCTATCAGGGTTTAGTCACTTGTTTGGAGGCTGGTGAGTGCCCTGTTGGGATTTTTTGTGATCTCAGCAGGGCCTTCGATTGTGTTAACCATAGGATACTGTGTGACAGGCTTTATTGTTATGGTTTGAGAGGTAATGCGCTTGGCTGGATTGACTCTTACCTGACGAACAGAGAACAGTATACTGAGATAAAGTTCAAGACATCAGAACGAATAAGTAGGGTATGTTCTGAGCGTGTTGTTGTTCCTACTGGTGTGCCCCAGGGCTCAGTACTGGGCACTATTCTTTTTACCCTTTACGTCAATGAGCTTGACAAAGTATCTCCTGATGCGCATTTTACCCCGTATGCGGATGATACGTCTCTAATCGTTTCTGAAAGGACAGATGATGCTTTGAATAATAAATGTCATCACGTTTTTAATTACTTAAGGAGTTGGTTCTCTCGGTGTCTAATATATTTTAATTCTTCGAAGACAGAGATGGTGAGATTTCATCCGCGTCAGAGGGAAGTTGATATACTTAGTGTGGGAGTTGACAATACTTATCTAACGTGTGTCAATAACTACAAGTTCCTTGGTGTACACGTTGATGAACATCTCAACTGGAAGTTGCACTGTACGACATTAGTTTCAAGGCTGGCATCTCTTAATTTTTTATTTATAAATATAAGAAATGTTTTGACTGAAAAGCAACTAATATCTTTATACTACAGTCATATTGATTCTAGAATGAGGTACGGTATATGTCTTTGGGGTAATTCTACCATGCTGCATGATGTCTTTATCGCTCAAAAAAGAATAATACGCTCTATTTTCAACATAGGACAGATGACGTCATTCCGGGCCTACTTTTCTAGTCATAAAATTTTAACAGTGACATGTTTATATATTTTAGAGTTGTGTATATATGTTTTTAATAATGGTGATAAATTTAAACTAAACAGTGATGTTCATACCTTCAGTACCAGACAGGCTTGTAACTTTTATGTTCCGTATGCTAGAACTAAGATGATAAAAGACTCTCCAAACTGTATTGGATTGAAAATATTTAATCATCTTCCTAATGATTTAAAAAATATCCAAAATATTAAGGTGTTTAAAAGCCAAGTTTCTTATTTTCTATCAGACCACTCTTTTTATACGTTAAATGAATATTTTAATGTTGTGAAAAATTAATTATTGTAAAAGGCTGACAAATCCAATGTAGCTTGTATGCTGTCAAAATGGATAATAAAGGTATTATTATTATTATTATTATTATACCGTCATCAATAATGAAACGTAGTTTTAGATTGCTGTTAAACACATTGAATCACTTTAATTAAAATTTCTATTTATTTACATTTTTCTGACATCTACAGATTTAGATGAGAGTTGTCGTAAATGACAGCCCCGCCGATTGTTCATTGTGACATATTTTCGTAGCGTGTCCGTTTAAAACTTAATTTGGAGATTTTGTTTGCAGTGGCAGCGGAACCCTGATTTATCTGTCTGACCATGTCTAACATTATAGGCATCCATTTAGAGGTAATTTCAGGTTATGTCGTAAATTATTGATTTTTTATTTAGTTATAACATTTCTAGTAATTTAAAAGATATTGCGTTTCAAACAGTTTTTTAATGTTTTTTCTAAAGGTATTTGAGTGTCCACACTGTCTAACGAACTCATCCAAAATGAAGGGAATTTGCCAAATTTGATTTCGATTGGTGAAGTATTTGTGAGTTATCTGTTGGATATATATATATATATATATATATATATATATATATATATATATATATATATATATATATATATATATATATATATATATATATACATTTTAACTGACCTTGGATTTAGGATCCAGGGCCCTTAACTCGCGCCCATTTGTTTAAATATCTTATGTATAGAGAATGCTAATACCAATCGAAAGAACAATAAAAAGTACACGAACCAGCGTTATAAAATATAGGGTGTTCTATTTAAAATAAGAGAGTTATTAGGTTTCAAAGTTGTCACGATTGACCGGTATATTTGGGACACTCTGTCTAACTTGTACTAGCTTTAGTAAATTAAAAGTGTTTTGTGGCATTTCAAAATTTGCACATTAAAATTTCAACTCCTCAGGTTGAAAAATAAACGAGATCCAGGTGTGCAAATGTGACAATGTTTTTTAAGAAAGTTTTGAAAAAAGTCAAATATCTCGAAAATGGTTGAGAAAAGTGACATAACGTGTTAGTAAAGCCTACCATGAAATTTGACGGGCCATCTAGATCCGTAATAAAAAACACCATCTTCCATTTGAAATAAGAAAGTTGACGTCTACTTCCAGTGTAACCGGAAGTCCCATACGAACGTCAATATTTTCAGTAAACTGAAAATTTTGAGAAACCCACGTGCTGAATTTTCAGGATTCAGTTGTAAGCCGTACTCCAGAAAATGCTAATGGAAGGTCTACGTGGGACACGCTGTATGGTATATATGTGATTGTTATTTTTGAAGTATCTTACTGTAATTTTGTTGTGGTATAAACATATTCAGTTCTTGAAAGTCGCTAAAGGTTAAGGATAAGTAACTAAGTAAGATTTGTCAAACAAACATTTGTTCAGCAAACAATAGAAAATCACTTAAGAGACGTAAATACACCACAAATTGCAAAGAATTAGTATTGTGCATAATATTATCCAGTATTTGCAAACAACTTGAGTGATAAAACTGCTTAAGTAGACGGAACTAATTGCGTTTTAATATAGGTAGGTCTTTTATCTACCTTTCATAAATCGTACAGATTATTCATATGGAAAATAAATTAATTACAAAAGAAAATTAATGGTATAGTATATTTCCTAATCCACGTTACCAAATCCTTTTCCTAAAACATATTGCATTTGTAATTCTAAAAGCATTCGATGTGAACAGCCAAATATTCTTTTAGCGCATTTTCGTAGAAAAAGATATTTTAAGGAGACAGTGATTTTCCATAATAAAAAAAATCAAATCCAAAATGGGTCTCATATAACGCACATCTGGAGATAATTTAATTTTTTATATGTATACAGGGTGTGTCATTTGAAACTCCATACGCCATTTTTTTGTCCTACATCTCACAATGTTCTAGGAGGTTGGCTACCATAGCCGTATTACTTTACAGGTGTGTTCTCGCTGTGATTAGTATAGCGCACTCACGAGCTCTAATAGGAGCGAAACCGGCCTGCGTTTCTAATTACGGTGAGAATACATCTAGCCTTACATACATTGTCTATGTATAAGGGAAGAAATGGGTCACGGCTGACAAGTTGGTTGCATATAGTTTCCAGCTATAACATTTTCTGTTAACTAAAGCTATGGTTCCAACATACTACCTGGTTTCGCACCGAGATGGCGATCCTGTCGTACATCTCACAATCTTCTAGGAGGCTGGCTACCATAGCCGTATTAGTTTATAGGTGTGTTCTCGCTGTGATTAGTATGGGACACTGCCGAGCTTTAATTAGAGCGAACCTGGTGAGCGTTTGTAATTACGGTGAGAATATAGGGGGTCCAACGTAGAACTTCAATATTTTTTAATGGAGTGGCGAAAGTATCCGGAATAACTGCTGATACTGATGTGATAATATCCCAGATGGATGTCAAGTTTTAGTATGAAATTTTGAACGGTCACATAATTGGTGGATATATTTATGAAGACGCTTGAACTGGCAAAAGTTATTTAAATTTTCTAGGAAATAAGCGTCCAGCTTCCATGAATCATATTCCCGGTAGAATATAGGGAAATTAACTATTAAGTTTAGAAGGATGGGGCACTTCCTCAAAATACATGATCTGCTGGAAAGTGGTTGGTTACGGATGGAGATATCAGGTGGCAAGCTTAGCATCCTGACTTAAACCTAATGGATTTTTTTTCTATGGGATAACCTAAAATACGTTATCTACAAAATTTCCGTCGAAGATTTGACGGATCTCTACTATAAAATATACACAGGAGCAATGGATAATAATAGGGATGCTTTATTAGGAGTTTGCAGTAATGAGCTATTGCACAGAATGGCATTGTATATCAACGCAGAGAGGCAGAATTTTGAACATTTAATTTATCTAGTACTTTTTGATGCCTAAACGTTCAAATAATATATTATTATTATTGTTTTTCATGAGTTGTTTTAATGTGTTAAAATGATTGCGTTTCTGTGAGAGTCTATGTAATGCACACGTCATTTTTCGCAGGCTTCTAAGAGTTCCTAATGTTACTACTTTCATCATACATATTTACAGTTTATTTTCTATTATCTGTATACTATTTCATTTTAGGCATATAGGTATTCAAAAATGACCTAGGAGAGTGCGATCTTTCTGATTGTAAAATAAAATATAGGTTTTCCTACTTGGTTTTTTTATCGGCAAAACCAGAAGTTGTATTCACCCACCTGGCTACGGTGGGTCAATATTATCCATTTAACTTCGTCAGATATTCCAAAGAGCTAAGTGCTCAATACTTGACCTAAAAAGTTATGGCGGTTTTTATTTTTAAGCAGTGCTACCCTTAACCTCAAATATCTGACAAATGGTTAATTTTATGAAAGCTATGGATATAAGAAATTTTATTTGAAACTAAATTCTCTATCAAATGCAGCCTATTTACATTAGCTGACTATCGAGAAGTTTCTTTGCACAGCAGCGCCATCTACGTGTGTGATAACAGAAAATGTTTTTTTCGTAAAGCTCAAGACTTTCAAGTTCCTAATCTAACATTTTTAACAATTTTCTAAAATCTCATTTAGTTTGAAGAGAATGCGGTATGTAATTTAAAATAGCGCAGCCTATATATATATATATATATATATATATATATATATATATATATATATATATATATATATATATATATATATATATATATATATATATACAAGCTGGCCCATTGAAAAGCTGGCAGCCATAGCTGGCAGAAAAAGAAACTTGAAACACGTCAAGTTTGCTAGTTTGGGAGACAACTTTTGCCGAAAAAGTATAGCCCAAGCTATACCGTCCTAAGCTAGGCTGATATCCCTCAATTTTTTTTAAATGGAAATAGGGGTCATGTGTAGCTACATTTTGACTTCACTTTTGATGTAGATTTTGCTTCGAAGACTGTTTAGAATTGTGTAACCGCTTGTATGATGGGATACTTCCCAACCTACCAGAAACCTTATTTCTGACACAAACACATTTTGTAATGTTTCAGGAAGCCCCTGAAGATGGCTTAGGTCTTATGAGCCGAGACGCGTAAAGCCTTTATCAATAAGTACAGTCTGGAAGTATAGCCTTGTCTGTTTTACCTCAGAAGTATTTAGATTTAGACACCTTAGCAAAATATGTCTTTTTTTTAATTTCAACAACACACCACGAGGGCTAGCAGCCTAAATACTATCGTACCGTGGGTGTCAACAAAAAGGAAAGAGGCAACTTGTTAATTCTGGACTTGAGGGTTTGGAGGTTCGGAGGAGAAGGAAAAACATGTGCCGGCAAGGAATTCCACAACTTGGAAATCCTCGGGACAAAAGAGCGGGCATAACAAGATGTTCTAAGTCTGGTGACCTGGACAGTAAAAGGGTGCATTCGCTCTGTTCCCCTGGTAGATCTGTTGGGGGCAGCAGGTAGGGGAACTATGGAGCAAAGCTCCTCTGAGCAGTGCCCGTGCAGATATCTATAAAAGAGAGAGAGGTCACCAACGGCACGTCGGTGGGCAAGGGATGGCAGCCTTTAGGTGAGGGTAGGGTCACCGATGAGACGTATAGCTCTCTTTTGAATTGAGTCCAGGATAGCAAGTGTAGAAGCGGCACAGGCGGCACCCCAGATGTGGGAGCAATATTCGAGGTTTGGCCTTATTTGTGAAGTATATAAGGTATAGAGATTAGCTGGTGAAAAGTATTTGCGAGCCCGGAAGAGGAAACCTAATTTCTTACCAGACGCTTTTGCAATTGATGTGACATGTTGGTGCCAATTAAGATTTCGATCCACAGAAATGCCAACAAGAGAAAAGGACTCATTACTTTGAATAACTTGGTTGTTCATTGTGATGGGTCTAGGGCTGGTGTATCTCTTGTGAGAAAGAAAGCAAGACTTAGTTTTGGTGGGGTTGAATTGTACAAGATTTCTACTTCCACAGTCTAATATTTTTTGGCGATCCACGGAGACAGAACCCTCCATGAGTCTGCGATCCTCATCTAATTGGGCTAAAGAGACAGGCTTAGAATATTGTATATTTGAATGGAGGGTGCTGTCGTCCGCGTAGCTGTGAACTGGGTTGGATGTGCTAGAGAGGAGGTCATTGATGTGGAGAAGAAACAAAGTAGGGGCTAAAGCTGAACCTTGAGGAACTCCTGCATTAATTGGATACAGTTTAGAGGAATGGCCATCCACAACAACAGATATGCTTCTGTTAGAGAGGAAATTTGCTGTCCACATACAGAGTTTTGGTGGTAGGCCATAGGCCGGCAGTTTATTAAGCAGCGCTGCGTGCCAGACCTGGTCGAATGCTTTGGATATATCTAGAGCGACAATCTGGGATTCACCGTGTAGTTCAATGGACTTGTTCCACGAATGGGTGACAAAGGAAAGGAGGTCGGCAGTTGATCTGCGCTGACGGAATCCATACTGCCTGTCGTGGATTAGACTGTCTTTTTCAAGAAATTTTAGTAATTCGGTGTTTATATACTTTTACATCACTTTAGTGACGACTGAAAGGAGAGAAGTAGGCCTGTAGTTGCTAGGTGGCGCTTTGAACCCTTTTTTGGGGACGGGTTGTACTCGAGCAGTTTTCCAGTTACTAGGGAATATGCCTTTATTATAAGATATCTGAAACAGACGAGTCAGGTCAGGAGCAAGCTCTGGGGCGCATTTTTTGAGAACAATTGCTGGGATCTCGTCAAGGCCAGAGGCTTTCCTGGTATTAAGAGAAGAGAGCCTCTTTCGTACCTTTTTACTTTTGAAAATGATATCCGTCATTTTATGCGTGACATTGGGGACTGTTGGTGGTTGAACATTTGGAGGTGGGTCGAGAGTAGAATTGCCGGCGAAGAACGAAGCAAAAAGTTCAGCCCAGGGCGGTAAAAACAATTTCATCCCCTGAGACAAGAGGTGGGAACGTGCTTTTGCAGAAATTATTCCCAATAGATTTAGCAAGGGTCCAGAAGGGTTTGCCGCCGTTGGAGCTTAAGAGGACTTTGTTTTTGATGTGGTTATGAAACGAGTTTTTTGCCTCAGAAAGAATGCGGACATAGCGGTTTCTTGCGTCGTTAAATGCTTGACGATTTTCTTGACTGGGATTGTGTAGAAGCGTTTTGTGAGCTTTGACCTTTTCAAGTCTCGCCTTGTCACAGGATTTAGAGAACCAGGGCTTTTGAGTAGCTGAAGAGGTTTTCTGTGTACGTGGGATAAATAATTCCATGCCAGCTTAGATATTTTGGTGACGTTTTGTGAGATACAGAGCGGTCAGGATGAGAGAAGCAGACAGGCGCCCATAGAAATGAGGAAAAGTAATCCTGTATTTCGTCCCAGTTTGCGGAGTTGTAGTGCCAAACGATACGTGGGTGTGATGACTGTCTCACCTCGGGTTGCATTGCGCAGGAAGCAGTGACCATGCCGTGGTCTGAGCGACCAAGGGGGGCGGTGGTTGATATCTTATAGCATTCAGGTTGTGCAGTAAGAAGGAGATCCAAGGGATTTGAGCTGTGTGTTGGGATACGAGGAAAGTAAGTAGGTTGCTGAACCATATTGGCTAAAAATTGCTGACTGCAAAGGCCTCCGCTGCTCTCCCTTGTGGATCGGTTTTTGAAGATCCTAGCCATTCCCTATTATGGACATTGAAGTCACCAAGAATAGTGACCTCGGAGGAAGGATATTCAGAAATCAGATAGTCGGTTTTTTCAGAAAGGTAGTCAAAGAGCTGGACAAAGTTGTTGTCAGAAGGTGACCGGTAAATGCAACATATGAATTTAGTTGCAGCCCTGAGAGAGAGTTTTATCCATAGTATGTCTTTTCTTCCAGCTTCTAAATTGGGGAGTCTGGTGCAGGGTAGATTGCTACGGACGTATGCGCACACGCCTCCATGCAATCCAAAGGAAGTAAGGAGCTCATACCCCGGGAAATTGAGGTGATTAGTGGCTGTTTTGGCACTGATTTGGGTTTCGGTGAGGAAGAGGAGTTGGGGCCTGTTAGCCTGGAGGAAATGGTGGACGGAGTTCAGGTTAGAATTAAGGCCACATATATTCGAAAAGGATATGTTAAATCTTGATGTTGGCGCCCCCTGTACACCCCTCTCCCGGAGATTCGAATGGGGGGGTATTTTGCCTCCGGAATATTTTGTACAAGGAGGAGCCATCATCATTTTTGCTTATAAGGGAAACCGACTCATACACCAGAACCGGAAACGTCCGTTGGGACTTCACCGGCCCGTGATGTATGGGGTGGTACCTCCTCGGGCGTGAATAAATCATTTACTATTACGTAAAGGAAAATTCCACTACCACCTGCTATGGATTGGATTGGATCAATGTCTACCCCTTTAGAAATAAGATTAATAAAGGGACTTGTGAAAACGCATTCTTGATAGCAACTTTTTGTGCTTACATGTGAATTCAAGAAACTCAATCGATGAAAAATTCAGTTGTGATTATTGCTTCGCATTGTTGAGTGGATTTTTATAATCAGTTATGTATTGAATTGCCGAAAGAGTTAAAAATCACTAATGAGGAGATCCCCACTTTTGAACTTTGAAAAAATTTCTTCAAATTAGCGCAAACTAGGATTCCTAGAACCCACATCCGTGGTCAGTTTCAATTTATATATATATATATATATATATATATATATATATATATATATATATATATATATATATATATATATATATATATATATAGTGTGTGTGTGTGTGTCACACCGATAACTCAAAAAATAGTCGGGCGATTTTGATCAAATTTGGCGAGTACCTTAACTCATTTGCTATTAACCAAAGGTTTGTTGGCTAGGAAACCAGTTTTCTCGGAAACATTTGAAGTTTATTTTCGGAACATTTTTGTACATTTTCGAACAATAAGTATTGTTGATAAAATATGGTACATTGTTTCTACTATATAGGTTATACAGGTAACCAGATTGATGCCTGCCTACATTACATCCTTGCTATTAAAAACATTTTTATGAAAATTCACTTCCATAACGCACTTGCTGCGCCCAAACTTTTTTTAATTTCTCGGGAAATTCGTTAGTGATATTTCAAAACTACATATCTTCTAAGCAAATAGACAAAATTTCAAAACTAAAAAAGCAATGTATAGCGAATCAAAATATCCTTTCAGCGAGCTATAGTCCGGTCAATTTAGACATTCGAAGGTGCATAAAATCCCAACAAGGTGAAAATCAGCAAAATTGTTCAAAATATAATTATAAATATAATTTAAAAGTTCCCCATCATTTCCGTGTATGGAAATTTTTTTTATTCAAGGTCAAAGGTCAAAAAAATGAGTTTTTCGCTATTTTCAGCAAAACGGTAAGTTTTATTATAAAAGTACCTCAGACAAAAATTATCTATAAAAAATGTATCAATACTTTTTTTCCTACGAGCCACTGTTTCTGAGATAAAACGATTCAAAAAGTTGTAAAAGTTGTCATAATATGCACACGTTTCCACGCCACCTTTGAGGTAGTGTACTTAGCGCGTTTTTTTTAACGTGGTTTCCCCAGTAGGCCTACTCCACGGGTCAGTTGTGATCCTGTTTAATTTGAAACTATTGCAAAATAACGGAAATTTTCAAAGATTGGAAAAGATAAAAGCGATGTAAATTTAAAAAAAGTGGTGAAGTTCATTCGCCTGATTCGTAACTTTCAAATTCTTGTACTTCTTCTTGATCTTTTTCTTGTTCTTGTTCTTCTTCTTCTCCTGCTTCTTCTGCATCTTCATTTTGGGTGTAAGTAAATTGCGTCAATAGCGATGTATCGCATGACACTTCGTTGGAATCAAACGAATCCTCCACTGTTGGTGATTGCCAGAGAACAAAACAGTCCGACTTTTTAGCAACCACATTTAGCACTGCATCCCTTTTTGCAGTTGCAAAAAATTGTGTTCAGCAGTTTTTCCGGCGCAGGTGGGAGTAAAGTTTGTACTGGCTCTAATATATTGTTGACCAACTTCCAACCCCAGTCTGTAGGGTCTAGCTGATAAGCAAGCCACACTTGAACTTGGTAATATACCCGAAAAAGATGTTGATGAGCAGCAACTGAGGTTAGACAAGCTAATTGAACTTGTTTTTTGTTTTTAGTATTTTTAACGAAACATGCATAGCTTATGCATAGCTTATGTAAATTTTATATTTTAAGTATAAGTTACAATGACCAATAGAAAAATATTTCAACATATATAACAACTCTAGAGATGTATATACGTGGCGTACTCATGCATATTATGATAACAACTTTTACAACTTTTTGAATCGTTTTATCTCAGAAACGGTGGCTCGTAGGAAAAAAAGTATTGATACATTTTTTACAGATAATATGGTCTATAATTTTTGTCTGAAGTACTTTTATGATAAAACTTACCGTTTTGCTGAAAATCGTGAAAAACTAATTTTTTTGACCTTTGACCTTGAATAAAAAAATTTCCATACACGGGAATGATGGGGAACTTTTAAATTATATTTATAATTATATTTTGAACAATTTTGCTGATTTTCCGCTTGTTGGGATTTTATGCACCTTCACTCTCATTTTTTGGTCTAGATTGACCGGACTACTATCACATGGGCATTTGAAAAGGGATCACACCTCCGCTTACGAGGGTAAAGTTTGGGCTATACTTTTTGCGGAAAAATTTGACCCCCTGACAAGCAAACTTGGTGCACAACTGGCCTTTAGAATACGCATGCTTTGTACCAAAATTTATATTTTTAAGTACCTTAAACATTAAAAAGGTATAAGCATGTAAAAACATTTAGGTCACGCCGGAGTTTATATTCTTTGTTGTAAAAGAAACAATCGGTTATTAATATTTAAATAAAATCTTATGAAAATTGATAACCTACATCCGGATTTAAATGTTGTTATATACCTAGTTGGTCTAAGATCAGAGACGTTAGTTTCTAAATTCGCTCTACACTATAACAAGTGTTTTACTTTAAACATATTTTCTCTATTTAACGTTAATCAAATGAGTCCAAAGCTGACATACATTTCAGGAACATTTATTGTAAAGTAATTAATTTGCACTCGACTAAGAAAGAAAAACGTTTTAAAGCTGAAGTTCACGAGTAACTGCCAGTCGAGAATACAATATGCTACTTTTGCGGTGATTGTATTCATACATTAAGTTCTTTGGATGGTTTAAGACCTTCCAGATCATAATGGGTCATTAGGTCTCTCGTATAACGCTCGGAACGAATCTTTGCAGAATTTCTGTATCAAAGCAAGCTATGAGAAAAGCTTTTCATGAAATTTTATACTGTTTTATATTTGGTCTTAAGTCGGTCCATGAAGTGTTGTATTTTCAGTATGCTAATAGCAGAATGGGTATTCTACCGAAAAGAAAACGCATTAGTGGCCCGTTTTCTTTCATCTGCGTCCTAGATTTCATGCTAAATATTTTAAGTTTCAAGCACTTATAGGAAAAATGGTTTGCTTTTTCACATAATAATATCAGTTTGTTCTTTATGTATTCAGCCCTTTTTGATCTAAAGTAAGCTGTGTTGCTCTTCAATTAAAATGAATTTAGGCTTCGGTTTTAGCGAATTTCCATTAAGAAAATTCGGGTCCGTAGAACCCAAAACCAAGGTCCGTTAAAATTTATATATATATATATATATATATATATATATATATATATATATATATATATATATATATATATATATATATATATATATCTGTGTGTGTGTATCCGAGGTCACCCTTGATACTAAAGTTTTTCCGGTGAAAAATCGGGGAAAACTGTTTGAAAACCCTATATTTTTGTAAATCTCAGAGTAACTGGAATGAGACTTTACATGTGGCTATAAATAGTGCAAGCAAACCTATGTTGTGAATTTTACGTAATTTGGTACACAATAATACTAAGTGAGTGGTGGACGTTCCGCCACCTAGTTGCGGAACCAAGTAGTATGTTGTCACGCCAGCTCCAAATAACACAAAGTGTTAAAAAAATAGAGACTGTATACAACTACTAATTTAGAAAATTGTCAGCCCTGGCCCATTTCTACCCCAATATAGGGACAAAGTATGTAAGACTAGATGCATTCTCGCAACAATTAGAACCGTAGACCGGTTTCGCTCTTATTAGAGCTCTTCAGTACGGCATACTAATTGTAGCAAAAATGCACCAAAAGTAATACGGTTTGGTACACAATATTTAGAGTTTTTTCCAAATTAAAAATAAAATCCCAAAGACTAAATCATCAACATGTTTTTTGTAAAAGATAAGATACCACCACAAAAAAATGATAAGAAACTATCATAGTATATCAGCTGCTTTTAGGCCCAGTGATGGTTAAATATAAATAAAAGTTTGCTATCATTCGGTGTCTTTATTTTATCGAATGATCACAGCACATAAACCTCCGTATCTGGACAACAAAATAACTTTTAGAACAGACGTGCCTAGCCTGAATTTGATACATATGTTTACGGTGACTCCGCCGTTACATAAAACGGCGTCATCCCAACTTGGTTATTTCAAATAGAACACCCTGTATATTATTACATATTTAAATACAGAGTTTGATCCCAATACACTCGTACCAAGTTTCATGGGTTCATCTTAGACAACAACGAAGATATTTGAAAAAACAGTTCTTGATATAGGGGCCTATGCAAATTAAGCAACAAACATATTTATACGATTTAAATTTGACAGTTCCAATATTTGATTGTGTGCACGTTATTATTGATGAATGTGGTTGTTTTATGACAGTTATAACTATAGTATTTTTTATGTAAATGAAATATGGTCACTTGGAAGAGAAATTTGACATGTAAAATTTACGATCGGGAAGAAATAGCTATCAAGCGTTGCGTTTGTATAGAGATCAATTTGGTGCAAGGCGACTTCCCAACAGAAGAATATTTAGCACACTTGAGCTGACTTTAAGGCAAACTCGATCATTCGTGAAGGCGAAGCGCCAATATGAGATAAATAAACCCGACTTTGAACGTAATGTACTATTGTGTCTAGAAGAAAATCCTAGAATTTCGGTGATAGAAATTTCATTTAATACTGGTATAGCAGCGACCACTGTTCATCGTATTCTCAAAAAACATCATAAAAGAGCCTGAAAAGATTACCCAGTACAACAATTGCAAGAGCAAGATGGTTCCAGAAGACTGGAATTCTGCAACTAGAAAACAACAGGATCCTTTGTTTTATACAAAAATCTTATGGACCGATAAATGTGCTTTTTTAAACAACGGAATATTCAACGGAAATCATCACTTTCATTGGGACTCTGAAAATCCTAGAAATGTAATTGAAATAAATGCACAAATACGTTTTAAAGTGAATGCTTGGTGCGATATTCTTGGCAATCAGATTATCGGCCCTATTTTCATTGTCGGGCAACTTAACGCAGATAGATATAATGGCCTGCTTTTGAACTTAATGGAAAATTATATTGAGGAATTCCCTCTGGCTCAGTTACGCAGCATTATTTTTCAACAAGACGGTGCACCTGCGCATAACGCTGCTATTAATGTTGAATACCTAAACGAGCAATTCCAAGGGAATTGGATGGGTATTAAGGGCCAATTTGATGGCCTGCGAGGTCGTCTGACTGAATAGGAAACGCTTGCGATAATTTTAGTCAAGAAATGGTTTTGAATGCAGCCCGAGGTAAGAAGGTGTCAAACGTGTATTAATAAAAAACGGTTTGCATTTCGAAAAATATTTATAGCTTTGCTATTAATGTAGTTTTGTTATTAATGTTTAATAAAGTTCTTGTTTTAAGTTCTTTTGCATAGATTACTATTTTTCTTTTTTTTCCCTTGGTTAAAGGGTTACTGAAATATTTCCGTTGTTGTCTAAGATGAACCCTTAAAACTTGGTATGAGTGTATTTGGGATGAAACGCTGTATTTAAATGTGTGACAGTATACAGGTGTTCTATTTGAAATAACCAAGTTGGGATGACTTTCGGTTAAACCGGAAGCTGACGGGTGTTCCCATTATCTTAATTGGATAGAGCAGAAAATTTTATTTTAACGCTGTAAATTTCAACTCCATGGCACAATAATGTCCAGCGATATGAGAGCAGGTCCTTTTTTCGGATATATATATATATATATATATATATATATATATATATATATATATATATATATATATATATATATATATATATATATAATCAAACGGACCATGGTTTCGTGTTCCAGGGGCCCAAATTTGCGCTCATTTGAAAAAAAACACTCACTCACATCGATACCTCTCTATTAGCGATTTAAAATTCGCTAATAGAGGTTTTAACTCCCTGGAAATTTTTTTAACGTCCTCACTTACGCAAGATTGGGTGACACATTTGGAGATACTCCCTGAATGCATCGATGGAAGAGCAATGTCGAAGGCATGCAACAAAGTATAAAAAATTCAGCATAGCAATTGTCAACATCAGTGTTCTCCAAATAAACAGAACTAAAATTGGTAACAGACATAAGATTACAAAGTTGTTTAAATTTATTCGAAGAAAATTTTCCGTGAATCAGCTGTTGGCCATAGGCGAGTTGTAAAACTATTTCACCTCTTTTAAGCCTCGTAAAATAACGAAAAATACTACATAATGATAATTTCGCGCTCATTAGACACAGAATATATACACTCATCAAAAAGTAAATTTATTATTAAATATTAGAATTTAGATATCTGCACGTTGTCTGCACGTGCCGCCCTCGGAGAGGCGATAAATCTGTCGGCCTCGTCTCCATGCAATATTCCGCACGTTAAAGATCCCAACCCGCCTTACAGAAAGTCAGGGGTGCTTTAAAGTTCCCGAGATAGTGAGGCGAAGCTGCTCACTGGCGTCGGTGATTGGTCATAGTCGCTGAAATAGACCGACGTTAAAGAAAAAAGATTTATATATAGATGTACGATTATCTGCATGCCTGAACACTCTAATAGGTATATCTGCTGAAAGCCACTCCATATTATAATTTGAAATCAGCTCAACTAATAAATCCTTTTGTCTGCTATTGCAGAAAGAATCAACATTTAAATCTCCAGGCCAAACAATGCCATCTAAGGCACATCTATGGCATCTATTCAATATTAAAGACATTTGCTTCAAAAGAACATTTAGATTACCTATGTTAGAGCGATAGGTACCTACACATAATATACTACTTCTTCGATTTTACACTCAACACCACACCACACCACACGCCTCCAAATCAACCTCTAAGGAAGCATTGGACACAAAATAAGCCTTCCTGACGGACTTACGAAAATACAGGGTTAGTAATAAGTCCAGGAATAGTCGAATATCTCTTATTAACGATGCGATTTTTTTGATTTTCGTAATGACGAATGGTCACAAATAAGCCTTTTTTTATAACACAAACTTTTTTCTCACTTCCGGTTTAACAGGAAAGAACTCAAACTTAATTTTCTTAAAAGGAACACCTTGTATTATTTACCACTTTCGGATGCACGATACAAAACTACGTTCTGAAACATCAATATGTTTTTTGTAATTGATAAGATAGCACCACAAAAAACGATAACGTAAAATCAAGATCTGTATAACTAGTTAAATGTAGTGGTGCCAATGAAGCAGACAATTCGGGTGCTGCATTGACACCGTCACGTCAATTGTGGTCGTTGTTTTGTTTTTTCTTGTGTAATTAAAAAAATTGAAAATGCAGTGAAACTCACATAATCTGAGCGCATTGGCATCTTGATGATGTACTGATATGGTGATCTTCGACGACCATTGGAAGAAGTTCGCACTTAATTTAATACTGTTCATTGGGATAGGCAAATTAGTAAAAGTACGGTGCATCCGGTTGTTAAAATGTATCAGGAATTTCTCCAAGTAAGGGACTTGTCAAGCAGTGGACGTCCAATAACAGTAAGTGACAAAGACACAAGGTTGAATATTCTATTATCAGTCCTAGAAAATCCTCATGTGTCTACAAAAAATTGGGTCAAATTCATGACATTCCAAAAAATCTCCTCACAAAATTCTGAAGTCTGAAAAAATCAAACCCGCTAAAATGGATGTGGTTTATTAGTTGACCGAAGATGGCACATATCGCAGACCAAATTTTTCTGAAATAATGACAGAACTTATTCAAGCTCGGTGCAACTTTGTGAATGAGATAGTTTTTTCAGATGAAGCAACATTTCATCTGAATGGTACGGCTAACACACACAATTGTCGTTTCTGGCCAACAGAGAACTCTCATTGGATGGAGGCAGTCCATACGCAGTATGCTCAAAAAGTGAATGTGTGAGCTGTTTTGGCCGGAAACAAATTAACTAGACCTTTTTTCATTAGCGGAAATTTAAATCGTCATGGCTACTTTAATTTATTAAGAAACCAAATTGTACCAGCACTTAGAGCACTCTTCCCAAATCAAATAAGACCTAATCATCTAAGCGATAATATTTGGTTCCAACAAAATGGACCTCCGCCACACTTTATGTGTAATAACCGTGATTATTTGGACCAAATGTTTCCTGGCCGCTGGATCGGAGGCAGGGGAGCAATCGAGTGGTCGGCTCATTCTCCAGACCTGTCACTACTGGACTTCTTTTTGCGAGATTACTTGAAATATCAGGTGTATAAAAGGAACTAATGATCTGGAACAATTACAGGAGAGGGTAACTGAAGAAATCAACCATATTACGCCAGAGAAGATACAAAATCCGGTGAGACATTTTGTTGATCGATTATATCACTTCCAAGTTGTAGATGACGCACAATTGGAACAATTACTTTAGTTCAAATCATATTACGAACTTTTATAACAGATATCTTGATTTTTCAATATGAATAGGTATTTTATTAATTTTTTATGGTGTTATCTTATCAATCAGAAAAAAACAAGTTGATGTTCCAGAACTCAGTTTTTATCCTGCATCCGAAAATGGTAAATAATACAAGCTGTCCCATTAAAAAATATATAAGTTGGAGTCATTTCTTGTTAAACCGGAAGTGAGAAAAAAGTGACTGTGTTATAAAAAATGGCTTCGTCATTACAAAAATCTGTAACATGTCGCGTGTATTTAATAAGCGTGACGTGTCACACGCCTTAACGCCGTTTACTTTTAAGCTTCTGAATCAACCCCTTTTGTGACGTCAGAGTCAGAGTCTAAGTCCCTTCAGTGACGTCAAACTCGGCGGTCGGTTACTCTACCGCATCCCAACTCAGTGGAACACGCCTGCAGCGGAGCTAGCTCCGTGACGAGATGATATCTTACAGTTAAATTTTAGTCGGAAAACAGCATGCCTAAATGGGTAAGTCTTATATTTAGATACCGACTTATTTCCAATTGCTCGTACATTTCTTTGCTTGATAATAATAGTAGATTGCTTATTAGTGTATGTATACTGGATCCACTTTCAATGATTGCTTTCTTTATCATGAAACTTTATACTGTTAAACGGTGGCTTGTGGTAGCGTTAGTTCAGTAATTAACTGCTATTATGCTGTTTTAAATTCATTTTAAAAGAAGTCATTTAAGATTTTGTTTTATATACATTAGTTTACTTCCAATTTATTAACCCGGATGTATTTTGTAAGTAAACGCAACCTGCTACCAGCCGCCTCATGTAAATCATTAAGCGCTGAACCAATACTCATACACATGTAATTTTATAGTACCCCGCTAGGGAGGAGCCCCCCTCAAGAATACCTTACTGAATCCGTTAGGTAGCAGTCCGCAACAACACCGTTAGGTAGGAGCCCTCAACAACACCTCTTTAAATGAAATAAAACCGTTAGGAAGCGGGTTGCAACAACACCGCTTGGGAGCAGCCCTGTGATCACCACCCATAAATGAAACCGTTAGGAAGCGGCCTTCACAACACCGCTAGGGAGGAGCCCTCAACAAAAGCCTGAATGAGACCGCTTGGGAGGAGCCCCTTCAACGAGATCTTAAACAACGCCTGTATGGATGCAGCCCTCGAGCAGCCCTATGATCACCACTCCGGAGGCCGCAATCTAAAGCTGGAGTTAAGTACATTCATTATCTCTGGATTTCTTTTTTTAAAGTAGTGTATGCTCCACAACTCATTTTTACAGTGCTATATGCCATGTCAAAGTAATCAATTCATATTTTTCTTTTATTAAATTTGCTTGATTCAATTTGCTGCATTGTATAAATTCAATAACTTTTTAAATAAACTGATTTTACTCATAACACCTGACTTTCATTTGTACGTCTTGAAACCTACCAATTGCAAGTGCCTAAACCCAAGCCCTGAGTTAATTTGGGTTATATTTCTTACAAATATATAAACTTTTCGTCATAAATCCAAAAAAAAATGCATCATTAATAACAGAGATATTAGGCTGTTCCGGGATTTTTTATTAACCCTGTATATAAATAAGTGCATTAGAATATTCTTGAACCTTGCTAAGGCATTTGATACGATTTCGCACGAAATTCTAATACAAAAACTTGAAAATCTTGGGATAAGAGGAATCTCTCTGCGTTTACTCCAATCCTATATATCCAACCGTCTACAGAGGGTTAAAATTAACGGTATGTGTAGTAACTACGGCCTTATCACATGTGGGGTGCCTCAGGGTACTGTTCTTGGTCTTATTTTGTTTCTTGTATATCTAAACGATTTGCTAAGTGTTAACATTCCTGGAAAAATCGTATGCTACGCGGATGACACGGTGTTACTTTTTCAAGAATCTAATTGAGAAACTGTAAAAGAAACAGCAGCTGAGGGTATTATGGCGGTAAAGTCATGGCTCGACTCCAATCTGTTGACTTTAAATCTTAAGAAAACAACATTTATAACATTTGCTCCTAGATTGTCACAAATACCAGATATGAACAGTATTACTATACATGACTATGACTGCTATAATAAAAATAACTGCTCCTGCGTTAACAAAATAATACGTACAGACAACACACGATATTTAGGTGTCATTATTGATCAGCTGTTGAAATGGAATTTTCACACAGATTATATAAACAACAAACTGAGAAAAACAGCTTATAAATTTAAGCAATTAAAGCATATTTTATCGTGGAAGTGGCTAAAGTGCGTCTATATTTGTATTGTTCAGTCAATACTTAGCTATGCTATCATAGCCTGGGGAAACGCATACGAGGTACACCAGAGATGCCTAAACATAACACAAAAATGGATCATAAAGACAATGCTGAATAGAACAATATTATATCCTAGTGTAAAAGTGTTTCAGGATAGCGGTATATTCACAGTGTCAGACCTCTTTATACTCTCAGTTGCTAAATTCATGAAAAAATTCCCCATTTATCATTCACCTATCTCTCATTCTATCACAACAAGATCAATTAGCTCAAGCAAAGTAACAGTTCCCTTTAGTTCGTTAAATCTTTCACAACAGCACATTTCATACATGAGGCCACTAATATACAATGAGATTCCAGCACACTGCACACAAAATACTTTTCAAAATTTCGTAGGTTCTTTTAAAAAGTGGTACGAGACAAACAAGGATCAATTACGCAAAAAACTCTCACAAGCTTAACAAACACTATTTTATTGTTAAACTATTTAATGTTTATTTTTGTGTTGGTATATATATGTTTTCTCTTCTTTACATTCATTCCCTTCAACTCGTCTTATATATTATATAATTTTTAAAACTAAAATTTTTCTTTATTTTTTTATATAGATATAGTTTTTTCTCTTATAAACGTGCCTTAAATAATATCGAACTTCCATTACCGCGACATAAATAAATAATGTGTACACACAAACCCGCACGGGTTTACAGTACACGCATTAAACACATTTTGTAGGATATTAAATTTAAATTGAAATTAGAATAAGGCCTAAACTAGATTTTAACAATAGATTAGAATTATTTTTAGATTAGTCTTATGTAATGTAATCGACTTTTGAATTATTCTGTATTTGTTGAAATGAACAATAAACATATTATTATTATTAGTGAATTTTCTTAAAAAAAATTCACTAATGAGGAGATCCCGACTTTTGAATTTTGAAAAAATGTCTTCAAATGAGCGCTAATTAGGCCCCCCAGAACACATATTCGGGGTCGGTTTAAATTTTTATATGTTTATATATATATATATATATATATATATATATATATATATATATATATATATATATATATATATATATATATATTATATATATATATATATATATATATATATATATATATATATATATATATATATATATATATATATATATATATATATATATGTGTATCACACCGATAACTCAAAAAATAATGGGCCGATTTTGATGAATAAATTCCTTTTGCAAATGGCTTGGATAAGTTCGTTAGCCAGGAAAATCGGTCCAGGTTTTCCCGGAAAATTCTGTGTTTTCTTTCGAAAAAAATTTATATCTCCGGAATTAACAAAGTAAGGACAACCAAATTTCATATGCGGATTTATTTCATTATAGGCAAGTTACCTACCAAAACTTAGCTCCGTAGGTTAAAGGATAAAAAAGTTACAGGCATTCAAAGAAAAATAAATTTGGATTTTCCTCAAAACGTCAAAATTGCGATTTTAAACGTCAAAATTGGTGAGTACATTCCTTTCGCAAGTCGCTTGGATAATTTTGTTAGCCAGGAATATCCGCCGAGGTTTTCCCGAAAAAATTTGTGTTTTCTTTCGCAAAATATTTATATCTCCAAAATTAACAAAGTAAGGGCAACCAAATTTGGTAAGCTGGTTTATATCGTTATAGGTGTGCCACCTACCTAAATTTAGCTCTGTAGGTCAAAAGACAAAAAAGTTATGGGCATTTAAAGAAAAATAAATTGGGGGTTTCCTCAAAACGTCAAAGTGACAATTGAAAACGTCAAAATTCGCAACATTTAGGCAAATAACTTGAATCTAATACGATCTATGGAAAGAAAATGTCTCAAGAAGAATGTTTTACATACACCGAACTCTTAGTTTCAACCGTCATTGTCCTTCATTTTACTAAAATATTTCCAGAAAATTCATTTCTAATAGACCCTTTCTCTGATGCTTGGCAGTAGCCTTAGCTATAGAGTTTATTGTTTAATGGTATATAATTTTTGTCGAATTTTCGTAAAAAATCAATAAAGCTTAATATATTCGTTATTATACAAGATATGAAAAAATATTGTATACATTAATTATACGGTGTTTTGAGCTACATCTTAAAAAATTATTGCGACAATCACAGGGTGGCCCATAAGTCGTTGGTGATACAAATTTTTTTTTTTGTCGAAAACGCCTTATTTTTTTGGATTTTCCATCGAAATATAATGCATGTTTGTAAGTTAAGAAATTCTGGAGGCAGCAAGTGCGTTGTGGTTGCGAATTTTGATTAAATGCTTCATATTTGAAAAGCTCAATTTGCTATTAACCTATAAGGTTGACCAAGAAACGGATTTTTTCAGTAACACTTTTGGTTTACTTTTGGAAATTTCTGTACGTTTTCAAACAATCAAGTTATTTTGATGAAACATGGCACATTGTTTTTACTATATATGTTATACTGGTAATCAAATTTGATGCCTGCTTTTTCTATATAGGTTATACTGGTAACCAAAATTGATGTCTGCTTTCTTAAAAGGAAAACACATATTTGCAATAAAAACATTTTTATGAAAATTCACTACCATAACGCACTTGCTGCGTCCCGAGATTTTTATTATATCATCACATTACCATGTCGACGTTATAATATTTTGTCACTAATGATTAATGTTATGACATGACTACTACAATCTTCCTAAACTCATGTGATTACTTTTTTCTCAGTTTACTGCACCTCAATTTAACGTTTATTACATCTTAGTAATGCAGTCTTCTTGACGAGTTTCAACCGCAATTTCAAGAACTGAAATTCCCGTCGGATCGATCGACTAGCTGTATTATTATAGAATATGATATCCGACATGAGCTGGATTACATGGTAGAGCAAATATCCTCTGTTACACGATTGGCCTCGAGATAGTTTTCATTTTCTGAATATGTAATTTAGTCAGCGGAGTCAGTCAGTATATTACCACACGGATGTAAGTATATCTCGAAGTTCTGATGCACAAATGTGGGGTTACATTTTCCGATGTAGACGTAACGGTGCATCTGGAGAATATCAAACGGCACAAGGAAAGGAGGTAGGTTAAGAGATAACAATTTTAAATTGTTTAAGCTTCTCGTGTATGCTACAAGAGATAGCAATTTAAAATTGTTTAAGCGTCTCCTGTCTGCTATTTTGCTTCGCGTTTCATTTAGGCCAAAGTGCTTTTGTAAGAATTTCTTTATATCACACTCAAGTGGTGTGGTTTGAGGACAAACTATCTTATCAACGTCATATAAAATAATAATAATAATAATAATAATAATAATAGAGTTTATTTCAACAACAAAATAAAATAAAAATATAAAATAAAGTACATTTCCTGCCAAATAACCTAAATAAACATGGAAAAGGTGTATTATGTACCTACGCTTTTAAGAACTACAAAATAGCAACTATACAATAACAACAATTAACGCCCATTTCCTTTGTTGGAGATTTTATTTAATCTAAATGCATATTATATTTATTGCACAATTATGCAAGAGCACAAACTATAAATAAATAAACACATATACAACCCACGAAAGTATATATTTGTTTGTGGCCAATTGAACAAAACAAAGAAAAATACATCAACTCTTAAAATTAACTTACTTAAATGTGTGTGAACTATCCGCTCAGTCAAAATAACAAGACGCAGCAAGTGCGTTATGGTAGCGAATTTTCTTTAAAATATTTTTAATAGCAAATGTCTTCCTTCGATGAAAGCAGGCATCGAACTTTGTTGCCTCTATAGTAGAGCATCGAACTTGGTTGCCTCTATAGTAGAAACAACGTACCATATTTTATCGAAATAACTTTATTGTTTGAAAATATATACACATTTTTCAAAAGTCTGGATGTAGCAAGTGTGTTATGGAAGTGAATTTCCATAAAAATGTTTTTAATAGCAAATGCGAGCAGGCATCAATCTGATTACCGATATAGCCTATTTAGTAGAAACAATGTACTATATTTTATCAAATTACTTATTGTTTAAAAAAATACAAAAATTTTGCGAAAATAAACTTAAATGTTGGTTTCATAACCAACAAAGCTTACGTTAATAGCAAATTCAGTTATTGAAATTTGAAGGATTTAATGAAAATTCGGTAAATTTGCAGATTAGCTCCCGAACGCTTTTAAGAACATTGTTATCAGAAACATTACTAGGATCCGACCTGGATGCACAAACCGCATGAAAAATGTATTGTTCACACCCCCCAAGGAAGTTACGGACTGTGAATGAATAGGGGCGGTGGGCGGGGTAGGTAGTAAAAAGGAAATGTCAACAGAAAATGCGAATAAAACTGCTTGAAAGCTGTCTATTTGAAGCCATATCCCCATTAAATCCTGGCTACCTCGCACAGCACCCCTATTTGCCCCAGGTAATGTAACTTCCTTGGGGGGTATGATCAATAAGTTTTTCTTGTGGTTTATGCAGCCCCCCCCCCCCCCCCCGTTCGACTTGCGAGGGATATTCCTTCCTCCTCGCGTGCATACAACCACCCTCGCTGCATAAACTACAAGAAAAATGTCTTGTTCCTACCCGCCAAGGAACTTACGGCACCTGAGGGGATAGGGGTGCTGTGCGGGGTAGGCAGGGTTTCAGGGGGATATGGCTTCAAGATGTGAAAAAGACAGCTTTTAAGCCCGTTTTATTCGCATTTTCTGCACATATTTCCTTTTTACTACCTACCCCGCCCAGCACCCCTACTCCTGGTCCTGTAACTTCTTTGAGGGGTGTGAACAAGAAATGTGTCTTGGAGTTTGTGGATCTGGGGGGGTCTAGGCAAGTTTCTGAAAACAGTTTTTTGAAAAGCGTTAGGGTCTAAACTGCAAATTTACCGAAAATTCGCTACCAAAACGCACTTACTGCGTCCACATTTTTTTCTTACAAACGCATCATATTTTGATAAAAAATGCAAAAATGCAGTAACGAATTTGTTCTACGAAAATTAGCTAAAAAAAATTATAGACCGTTCAACCATAAACTTCACTAAACCTACAGCGAAAGCATCAACTTTACTAAACCGACAGCCAAAGCATCAGAGAAAGGGTCTATTTGAAATTGAAATTCTGTAAATATTTTAGTAAAATAATGAGCAATGACGGTTGAATATGAAACTTAAGGATTGGCAGAACACTCTTCTTTCAACATTTTCCTTTCACAATCGGTATTTGTTTCACGTTTTTTGCCTAAACATTGCCAATTTTAACGTTTAAAATTGCGAGTTTAACGTTTTGAGGAAAACTCCAAAATTTGTTTATTTAACTGCCGATAACTTTGTTTGTCTTTAAAGCTAGAGATCTAAATTTTGGTACAGAGTTTATAATGCAAACACGCGTACCAAATTTGGTTGCCCTTACTTTGTTATTTACGGAGATAATAATTTTTTTAGAAAGAAAACACACAATTTACCGGGAAAACCTGGTCCGATTTTCCTGGCTAACGAACTTGTCCAAGCCACTTGCAAAAGTAAGGTACTCACCAAATTTGATCAAGAACGGTCCATTAATTTTTGAGTTATCTGTCGGATATATATATATATATATATATATATATATATATATATATATATATATATATATATATATATATATATATATATATATATATATATATACAGATCTTCTCATTAGCGAATTAAAAAAAAATCGCTAATAGCAAAAAAAAACACATACAACATCACACATCCAACCAAACACAAAATTTAACTAATTCAATGCGCAGCAACCCTTCGTTCAATTAAAATAGCATCAAAAAACAAGACATGCAACACCACACAATCAACCAAATCCACGACCCTTTCAATGTCTATCTGTGTAATAAACCCTCAATTAGGTCTCTGGACTTCGAAACCCATGCATTCACCATACTCACATAAGATCGCAAAGTTGGTGTAGTTCTGATACTGACTGGAAGAGCATTATACAGATACATTATTGGCGCAATATACGTATAACTATGCTGGTCCACCGTTTTAATAGCTTTGCTCGTTTAAGTGGCCACTGCTGCATTTATTCTAGTTACGTACGAAAGCTCTATTCGAGACACGCAATCATACTTCATTACGTATGTCAACACAGCCAATGAAAAAAGTTGCTTAATATCATTAGTTCCTGCTTCACCGTACAACGCTTGAGGCGGGTAAGTGTAGCACTTATTATATTTTATTTTCAGGAATAAACGTTAAATCATATTCAAATTTTTCAGGTGACAACTCGACGCAGCATCCCAAGCAAAACTCCCGTATGTTAGAAGGGGTTTAATCAATGCCGAATAGACCACTCTAATATAGGCCGTTGCCCGAAAGGTTTTCAGATACTTAAACTTAAACAATATTGTCCGCAACTTTTTAACAACCACACCAACATGCTCATCCCAAAGCAGATGCTAATCTATGGCGATCCCCAAATACCCAACCTTTTGTGCCGCCTTAATTTGGATATATTGGTTGTTACAAAATATTTCCAGTGTATTAAATGAAGGAAAGTGGGACTTATAAGACGCAAATTCAATATACTTCGTTTTCTTCATGTTAAGAGTTAGCCCGCTGGCATCAAACCACCTCTTAATATTTAGAAATGCATCTTTAATTTTGCTCTTTAGCCGTTGCCCAGCACAATCTTCATATAAAATTGCAACATCATCTGCAAAACCAATGTTACCAGCTGTGTGCACATTAAATAGAATATTTATGTACACAGTAAGCAACAAAGCGCCCAAGACTGTACCTTGTGGAACGCCAAAATGAACTATTTCAAAATCGCGACAGCTGTCTTCAATTATTTTACACTGCTTTGTAGACCGTCAATAGGCCTTAATTAAAAGCAACGGAAGACCCCTAAAACCTATGCCTTCTACTTTTCTGACAAAAATCCTATGGTCCACAGCATCGAAAGCTTTCTCAAGATCTAGACAGATTATCAAGAGCGGAATAAATTCCTGTAGTTAGGGTGTTTATAATGCATTCTGTGTAGACAGACCTTCACTGAATCCAAACGGAGATTCTGCTAAAATGTAATGCTTTTTTAGGTAGTTTGTTATTTTTTGACAAATATTTTTTTCGAAAACCTTGGCAATATTTGATAATAATGATATCGGGCTATAATTAGGAATTTCGTCACTGTTTCCTCCTTTAAATAGTGGTTTTATTACAGCCTTCTTTAAAATATCTAGGAAAGTGCCAAGTTCTAGGCACCTGTTGATCAAAATAGTCAGTGAATTTGCAACGACATACGCGACATACAATTCTCCATAGTGATTGAGTCCCACACAGGAGCTTTTTTTACCTTCATACGCATATTACATTTAACCTTCCGGGAATCTGATGGGGTCTGACAGGCCCAGAGGTATGCTAAACATGTTGTATCTATTTGGGCAATAGATGGCGGAAGCTGACATTACGGGTAGCTGCCTCAACGACATCGGTCTATCTGCTACTAGTGTAGTTCCAGCGTGTTTGGTGTAAACAACTGTGAATCGTATGCATAATAGTGGATGGGGTATCATAGACCCCACCAGACTTAATAAGCTACTCCGAATTTAACAGACTTTTAAGGTATGTTTTGTTTTATTTTATGTCTCATGTGTCAAATATTATTCCAAAAGAGAAATAGTTAGTTAGATTAAACTTTATAAAATACGATTTATTGCTACAGATTCATCGTTTTCAAAATGGAAGATTACGAACGGGAGCAACGTAGAATTATGGCCTTATGGGAAGAGGTAGAACGTCAAGAGCTTGAAGATGAAATTTCAAGTGATGAAGGAGAAATAGACCATTTGAGTGAAAGTGAACATAACAGTGAAACAGAACAAGAAATTAGCGATGATGAAAACGACAGGGAAAATAACCTTGAAAGTATGTTTTATAAAGGAAAAGATGAGGCAACAAAATGGTTCAAGCACCAAGGTCGGCCAAATGTAAAGGTAAGAGTAGAAAATATTGTTACGCAACTCCCCACTGTCAGAAGACCATATAAAGACGGTAAAACAACAGCAGAATGCTGGGGATATTTTATCACTGAAGAGATCACGACTGAAATTATTATTCACACCAACCAAAAAATTCGAGCTAACTGTTCTACGTATGCAGAAAGAGATCAGTATAAAGTAAAAAATTTATTTGGACTTCTGTATTTAGCGAGCTACTATAAACCTGGACGTCAAAATGTCAAAGATTTATGGGCAACAGACGATACAGGAGTACTGATATTTAGAATGACTATGAGTCTCCAGAGATTCAATTTCCTTTTGTGTTGCTTACGTTTTGACAATTATCAAACTAGACAAGAGAGAGTGGTGCTCGATAAACTTGCACCGATTAGGTCAATTTTGGATGCATTTGTTTTTAACTGCAGACGAGTTTATTCTCCAAGCATGTATCTAACCATTGATGAGCAATTGGTATCGTTTCGTGGCAACTGTCCATTTCGACAGTACATTCCCAGTAAACCCGCCAAATATGGGGTAAAAATTTTGGCATTGACTGACGCCAGATGTTTTTATGCTGTTAATCTAGAAGTATACGTAGGTTTACAACCTGAGGGACCGTTCAGAAAAAGTAATAAGCCCGAAGATATAGTCCTTCGATTAATAGAACATGTATCAAAGAGTGGCCGTAATGTTACGTTCGATAACTGGTTCACGAGTTACAGCCAGATGCATCGATTGCTCACCGAACATCGACTAACATCTGTTGGAACTGTCCGCAAAAATAAAAGAGAAATGCCGCGATGTCTGGTGTCTACAGAAGGAAGGCCTTTACCGTCAAGTGTATTTGGTTTTCAAAACAAAAATTACGATGGTATCATATATCAAGAAAAAAAAATGTACTATTATGGTCGACGCTTCATCACAATGAGAGTGTTGATGAATCAACGGGGGACAAACAAAAGCCTGAAATAGTCACGTTCTACAACATGGCAAAAGGGGGCGTAGACACTTTAGATAAGCTTTCAGCTTCTTACGACATTTCCAGAAATTTTCGGCGATGGCCGTTGACAATATTTTATTTAATTCTCAACACTGCCGGAGTAAATGGCGAAATTGTATACAGAAATAATACGAATGATTATGCCACAACCAGGCGGAATTTTTTGAAACACTTGGGAAAACAACTAATTAGAGAGCATCAGGATAGACGACAACAAAACCAAAGGCTTCCTAAGGAATTACGCAGGCAGCAGCCTGCTATTTCTGTAGCTAGTCCAAATGAGACTAGAAAAAGAAGACGCTGTGAATTTTGTCCACGTAATTCCTAAAGAAAATCACAATACCTCTGTGTTACATGCAAGAAGACAATTTGTTTGGCACATGCGAATTTTATGTGCAGTGAGTGTAATAATGAACACGAATAAGAATTATTATTCTAACACTGACTTTTATGATCATGTTTTCTTTTTAGCTTTTTAGAAAAAAAAATTATTACATTGTTTTTTGCTTAAATCTTTATTCTAATAAACTTATTCTACTATATTGAGTGATGTTTATAAACCCCCCTTTGAGACCATTCCTTGGTTTATTTGCATTCTGGTGCCTTCAAACCTATTGGGGTCTATCAGACCCCACCAGATTGATATAGTCTGTTTGAATCACCAGACTCCCGGAAGGTTAATGACCTCGGACTCAAGATGACTCATTAAAGTAATCTTTTATTTAATTACTAGGCACAATGGATTTTATAGCAAATACGTTTGTAAGTTCTGTTTACCTTAAATTCGATTTTGTTAGAGGTTCTTATAAATATTTTTCCAAGCACCCAAAATGCAATTGACAACTTGAATTTAATTAAATAGCAAAATTCAATTTACCACAATTTAACCTTATAGCAAGCTGCAAACGTTGTCCTTTATTTCGAAGCAATTCAAATCTATCAATCATCAAAGTCTGATCACAAAGATTTTTCCTTACCTTATATTTTCCCAAAAAACCAAAATTGTTACTTCAATTTTAAAGCTCCATGAAACATTTTGCTTAATTGGAGAAAAAGCTGCGAAACTAAGTGGCCACTAATGTAAAATTATGAAATTATCAATTCCTTTTCTTTGCTTTTCAAGGACTTGAATAAAACTGAATTTCTAATTTCCCTTTTTAGTGAATTTTCTTAGAAAAAATTCACTAATGAGGATATCTCGACTTTTGAATTTTGAAAAAATTTCTTCAAATGAGCGCGACCTAGGACCCCTAGAACCCATATCCGGGGTCAGTTTCAATTTTTATATTATTATATATATATATATATATATATATATATATATATATATATATATATATATATATATATATATATATATATATATATGTATGTATGTATCACACCGATAACTCAAAAAAATCATAGAGCGATTTTGATAAAATTTTGCATGTGCCTTCCTTTTGTAAGTGGCTTGGATAAGTTCCTTATCCAGGAAAATCGGACAAGGTTTTCCAGGAAATTTTGGGTTTGCTTTCGAAAAAAAAATTTATCTCAAAAAATAGGAAAGCTATGATAACCAAATTTGGTACGTAAGTTTACGACACTAAAAGGAAACTATGTACCAAAATCTGTATTTCTATGTTAAACGAAAAAAAAGTTATAAAAACATATTTCGTGCCAGATCATTTCTATTAAAATTCACTACCATAACGCAATTGCTGCGTCCAGACTTTTTTTTCTGACGTTATTTTTAGAGCTAGACCAAAATAAAGAAAACTTCTTCACGGCTACTTTTAATAGGACTTTACATGATAATGTCCATTCTAAAGTGCGACACTTTGTTCTTGAAAAATTGTCAGCAACCAGATTTTTTTTTAACTACAGTCCTGATTAAAAAAAACGGTTCTTAAAGCATCTTGAATTCCAAATTCAGTAAGTTATCATTTATGGTGGTTTAATCAAGGTTCGGATCTATTTTGGCCCGCATGAAAATTGAAAGTAAAATAATAATAAATACGGCGATGCACTAAAAAAGTCTGGACGCCGCAAGTGTGATATGGTAGTGAATTTTCATAAAAATGTTTTTAATAACATTTAATATGTCTTTTGTTTAAAGAAAGCAGGCATGAAATTTGGTGACCAGTATAACCTATATAGTAGAAACAATGTACCATATTTCATCAAAATGATTTTATTGTTTGAAAAAGTACAAAGATATTCCGAAAATAAACTTAAAATGTTCCCGAAAAAACTGGTTCCTAACCAACGACCGTTAGGTTAATAGCAAATTGGGCTATTTAAATTTGAAACTTTAATGAAAATTCTCTACCATAAGGAACTTGCTGCGTCCAGTAAAAATTGAAATCGTTTGCAGAAAAGAACAAGCATTTGTTAAGCCACGGGAAATCTCTACGGCTGTATTAAGTATGAAACGATTTCACTAAGTTAGGGCAATAACAAACAACCAGATGCGCTATTCAAATGTTTGTTTATATATATATATATATATATATATATATATATATATATATATATATATATATATATATATATATATATATATATATATATATATATATATATATATATAAACATATAGAAATTGAAACCGACCTCGGATATGTGTCCTAGGAGGCCTAATTTGCGCTCATTTAAAGAAATTTTTTCAAAATTCAAAAGTCGGGATCTCCTCATTAGTGATTTTTAAAAAGAAAATTCACTAATACTATTGACGCACATCATTTCATAAATACGTATGTATTATCCCGGATACTCTGTCAGATGTTTACTTTCTGAGGGTTCGGTTGAGTTAAGCTATTATTTCTGGACGAATAGTGAGGAAGTTACCTAAATACCTCAATTATAAATCAACTGAGAAAATCAACACACTGTTGCCTGCAGCGATTGAGAAACTGTAAAGTTATGTTTGGAATATGTTTATATGAAAGTCAGCAATATCTGGAAGTTGCGCCAGGATTTTTGGAGACTCAGGTTAGAAGACAAGATTAAATATTATAACTTGGCAATTTTTGAACAGAAAATGTTTAATTTCTAAAAACCGTGTGTAAAAAACAAATGGAATAAATTCATTATTTCGGTTATTGTAAATTCTTACAAAACAAGGCAAATTTAAATTATAAATTGACATTATTCAACGTAAAAATGCGATCCCTACGTTCAACCCCCTTCGAATGACAGGTACAACCCCTAATTTTTTAAAGGGGAAGTATAGGATTGTGATATGTCGTTTGAAAGGTCTGTTCATTCTCTGTTCAAAAATGTTATCGTTTTCAAGCTTATTGCAACAATTAAGATAGAATAAAATCATGTGGTTATCGAAATTCGCTACAATACAATAAAAAATTAAATGTAATACAAAATGTAATAAAATATAAAACACCAAAAAGAACTATGCCAATGAAGTAGATGTTCAAAATGTTCACCGCGAACTTCTTGGAAACACCCTAATCTTAAATAAAACTGTTTTCTAACATTATTTAACATATCAGGCGTGATCGACCTAATCGCAAGCGCTATTCGTTCTTCCTTGGATCTACTTCTTACTACAAAACCTGAATGCTATAAGATATCAGTCACCGTCCCCTTTGGTCGCTCAGACCAAGGCATGGTCATTGCTTCCTGCGCAATGCAACCCTAGGTTACACAGTCATCACACCCACGTATCGTTTGGCACTACAACTCCGCAAACTGGGACGAAATGCGGCATTATTTATCCTCATTTCCATGGGCGACTGTTTGCTTCTACAATCCTGACCCCTCTGATATCTCACAAAACGTCACCGAAATTATCCAAGCTGGCATGGAATTATTTATTCCACGTACACAGAAAACCTCTTCAGCTACTCAAAAGCCCTGGTTCTCTAAATCCTGTGACAAGGCCAGACTTGAAAAAGTCGAAGCTCACAAAACGCTTCTACACAATCCCAGTCAAGAGAACCGTCAAGCATTTAACGACGCAAGAAACCGCAATGCTCGCATTCTTTCTGAGGCAAAAAACTCGTTTAATAACCACATCAAAAACAATGTCCTCTTAAGCCCCAACGGCAGCAAACCCTTCACGACTCTTGCTAAATCTATCGGGAATAACTTCTGAAAAAGCACCTTCCCACCTCTTGTCTCAGGGGATGAAATGTTTCTACCGCCCTGGGCAAGGCTGAACTTTTTGCCTTGTTGTTCGCCGGCAATTCCACTCTCAACCCACCTCCAAATGTTCAACCATCAACAGTCCCCAATGTCGCGCATAAAATGACGGATATCATTTTCAAAACTAAAAAGGTACGAAAGGTGCTCTGTTCTCTTAATACCAGGAAACCCTCTGGCCTTGACGAGATCCCAGCAATTGATCTCAAAAAATGTGCACCAGAACTTGCTCCTGTCCTGACTCGCCTGTTTCAGACATCTTACAATAGGGGCATATTCCCTAGTAACTGGAAAACTGCTCGAGTACAACCCGTCCCCAACTACAGCAACTACAGGCCTATTTCTCTCCTTTCAGTCGTCTCTAAAGTGATGGAAAAGTATATAAACACCGAATTACTAAAATTTCTTGAAAAACACAGTCTAATCCACGACAGGCAGTATGGATTCCGTCAGCGCAAATCAAATGCCGACATCCTTTCCTTTGTCACCCATTCTTGGAACAAGTCTAGAATTACACGGTGAATCCCAGATTGTCGCTCTAGACATATCCAAAGCATTCGACCAGGTATGGCACCCAACGCTGCTTAATAAACTTCCGGCTTATGGCCTACCACCAAAACTCTGTAAATGGACAGCAAATTTCCTCTCCAACCGGAGCATTTCTGTTGTCGTGGATGGCCATTCCTCTAAACCGTATCCAATTAATGCAGGTGTTCCTCGAGGTTCAGCTTTAGCCCCTGCTTTGTTTATTCTCCACATCAATGACCACTTCTCTAGCACATCCAACCCAGTTCACAGTTACGCGGACGACAGCACCCTCCACTCAAATATACAATATTCTAAGCCTGCCTCTTTAGCCCAATTAGATGAGGATTGCAGACTCATAGAGGGTTCTGTCTTCGTGGATCTCCAAAAAAATATTAGACTGGGGAAATAGAAATCTTGTACAATTCAACCCCACCAAAGCTCAGTCTTTCTTTCTCATAAGAGATACACCAGCCCTAGACCCATCACAATGAACAACCAAGTTATTCAAAGTTTTACTTGTCGGCATTTCTGTGAATCAAAATCTCAATTGGCACCAACATGTCACATCAATTGCGGAAGCGGCTGCTAAGAAATTAGGTTTCCTCTTCCGGGCTCGCAAATACTTTTCACCAGCTAATTTCTATACCTTATGTACTTCACAAATAAGGCCAGACCTCGAATACTGCTCCCACATCTGGGGTGCCGCTGCCTCTTCTACACTCTCTATCCTGGAATCTATTCAGAAGAGAGCTATACGTCTCATCGGTGACCCTACCCTCACCCAAAGGCTGCCATCCCTTGCCCACCGACGTGCCGTTGGTGACCTCTCTCTTTTTTATAGATATCTGCACGGGCACTGCTCAGAGGAGGTTTCTTCCATAGTTCCTCCATTTGCTGCCCTCAACAGATCTACCAGGGGAGCAGAGCGAATGCATTCTTTTACTGTCCAGGTCACCAGACATGGAACATCTTGTTATGCCCGCTCTTTTGTCCCGAGGGCTTCCAAGTTGTGGAATTCCTTACCGGCACATGTTTTTACTTCTCATTCGAACCTCCAAACCTTCAAGTCCAGAATTAACAAGTTGCCTCTTTCCTCCCTGTCGACATCCATGGTACGATAGTACTTAGGCTGTAAGCCCCTGTGGTGCCTTGTTGAAATTAAAAAAAATATATTTGTTTTACGTTTTTCCATCTCAGTTAACTAATAGCATGTCCTTCATTTATGATTAATTGCCAATTTCAAGCTTTATCCTCCAGGTAACTTTTTCGTATAAAAAGTAATACAATTAAGAGCTTACCTAATTTCAATTGTAGTCTTATAACTAATGTCATTCTTTAACTGATTTTTATGTCTCTAAGTTTAGAATATATGGTTTTTATGTTTGTGGTGTCTATTTTCTGAAGAGTTGACAATCCAGTGATGACTTGTAATATTTATGATTTGTAGTGAATAATAAATTTAAATAGTAACCAGTTTTTTTAAAATTAAGTGGTGGATTGCGTCATTATGTTTACAAAAGGAACTAAGGATATACTAGGAGACAAATAAGGATGTATTGAAAGTGATTGACTTGCTTACGTCGCTCACAAAAATCAACTAATCTTGTTACGTTTCTCTTCTTTCTGGTGTCTCACGTGCTTTTCTGAGAACAAAGGTTAACAAATTGTTATGACATACTCGTATTATATGAATACAAAATAGTCTGGAGGCAGCAAGTGCATTATGGTAGTGGATTTTCATAAAAATGTTGTTAATGGCAACATGTCTTTTCTAAATAAAAGGCATGGAATTTGGTATAATCCAGATATAATAGAAACAATCTACCTAATTTCATCAAAATAACTTTATTGTTTGAAAAAGCACAATAATCTTCCGAAAATAAACTGAAAATTTTCCCGAAAAAACTTTTCCTGGGCAAAACCCTTCAAGCTAAAATACAACTTTCTAAAAAGGCTTTCTGACAAAAAGTAAAAAAATGTTTGCATGAAAATTTACAAACAATTTATTTAACGCGAAAATTGACTTTTTTGTTAGAAAAATTGGTTAAAGTAATGTTACACGAAAATTATGTTTGTTTACGAAAATTATGTTTGTTTACGAAAATTTGCTACACAATTATTTTTCACGAAAATGGGAAATAATTATTTTTATTTACAATAACTTATACATTTATTATTGGCAACACTTCACAAAAAATCTTCCAAAAATAGTTTGTTCAAAAATAAGTAATTTTACATAATATTTTTGTACACAAAAATTTGCTAAAAAATTAATAATATTCAAATTAAATATATACCTAATATGTATCTAAATTTTCGTGTGTAATTCATATTCTGTAATATAAAGCCACGTACCAAATTTGGTTGCCATAGATTTGTTATTTCCACAGGTATAAAAATTTTGCGGAAGAAAACCTTAAATTTTCCAGGAAAAACTGGTACGACTTTTCTGACTAACGAAATTAGCCAAGCCACTTGCAAAAGTAAGGTACTCACTTGATCAAAATCGGCGTATTATTTTCTGACGTAACGGTGTGAAATACATGTATGTATATATATATATATATATATATATATATATATATATATATATATATATATATATATATATATATATATATATATATCATCAGAAAGATTTCCGTGGTCTTTATTATGAGGCATACTTGGTTCTCGGGTTGAACCGCGTCCAGAATTTGTGAATACTCGACGTTTCGGCCCCAGTTTTGGAGCCATTTTTAAGAGTTAAAGGAAATATGTAAGGACACTCTAGGGCTACACCGTAGAGCGATGGACAAAGATGGGTTGGGTTGGTTTCAAGAGGTCCTGACCTCAAAAAAGAACTAATTCCCCGCGAAAAATCATTTCGCGTTTCTAGAAAATAAGGGCCCCCCAAAAAATCCATAAACCTGATATTCCCCTTCGCCCTATCGTAAGTGCCCACCGTGCACCCACACAAAAACTTGCAAAACGTCTAGCCAAAACTCTCCAGCCATTAGTAGAAAATGCTACATTCTATGTCAAAAACTCCACCCATTTCATTGACCTTTTTCAAAACAACACCCTTCACGAAAACGACATCCTAGTTAGCTTTTATATAGTTTCCTTATTCACTAGTATACCTCTATCTGAAACCATTAACATTCTCAAAAATAAACACAATATTTCCCACGATACCTTAGCTCTTCTAGAACACTGCACATCTATCTACTTATTACCCTTTTCAAAATAAATTTTACAAACAAGTTCGAGGTGCTCCAATGGGTTCACCACTCTCTCCTGTATTGGCTGACATTTTCATGGAAAACTTCGAGACACAAGCCCTCAATTCATCCCAACTTAAACCAACCTGTTGGTTAAGATACGTTGACGACATTTTCACTGTCTGGCCACACGGTAAAGAATATCTAGACGAATTCCTTCCTTACCTAAATAACATCAACCCCCAAATCCAGTTCAGCATGGAAATAGAAAATAATTTTTCTTTGCCTTTCGTAGATGTACGATCACTAAAAACCCAGTCAGAGGATTTTCTTACACTGTCTACCGAAAACCAACCCAGACTGATCGTTATCTTATCTCACTATCACCCATCGCAACTAAATTTCGTGGTTCAAACACTAGTAACACGATCCATTAGACTAACGGACAATAACAACAAACAGACAAAATTAAACTTTTTAACACAGACATTTCTAGGAAAGGGATACGACAACAATCACATAGTACGAAACATTAGAAACCACAACAACAAACCACTACACCACAACAAGAACAGAGTCCACACAACAACACACAGCGTTTTTACCATACATTAAAGGTGTCACCGACAAAATCAGCTGAATTTTCAGAACCCATAATATCAAAACCGTATCCACAACAGATCAAAAGCTGTCAAATCTGATAAAAACTCCCAAGGATACGATTCCAAACGAATCTCACGGAGTTTACGAAATTCCTTTTTCCGACTGTTCCCGAGGACAAACAAATAGACGAATCCACAATAGAATATATGAACACACCCTCGCAGTTAGAAAATCCGACCCCTCATCGCCGCTGGCCATGCATCGTGTTCATACAGGACACAAAATAGACTTCGATAATGCTAAAACAATAGCACCGGTTTACAACTTCTAAACGAGAATTATCCGCGAAGCAATCGACATTGAAAAACGTCCCGATTGTTCAAATAAGAGAGATGATGGTCTTCGCCTTTCGACCACTTGGAAACCTATTACAAACAGACAAATAGAAAATAAATTCCACAGACAATTTTATTTCCCCATTATCTGTCTTAACAAATGGCGGTGACCCTCTCAATCCTCCTCATCCTTTAAGTACCGTGACCAAAGCCCCCCACTTAATTGACCTTGACCCCACTACCTTCACTGACAACGAAGCAGGTAGACGGAACCACATATATAAAACGGGACTTGCAACAAACTGGCAGATCTCTCTGAGGCCTAGCGTTGAACACACTGAGACCTCACAGACGATCTCCGGCGAGATTTGGAGAGTAGGCAGATTGAGGCCCCGTAATCGAGCTACAACAACCCAACCCAACTTTTGTCCACCGCTCTAAGGAGTAGGCAGATTGAGGCCTTAGAGCGTCCTTACATATTTCCTTTACCTCTGGAAACCAATCCAACCCACCTTTGTTCACCGCTCTAAGGAGTAGGCAGATTGAGGCCTTAGAGTGTCCCTATATATTTCCTCTACCTCTTGTACCAACCCAACCCACCTTTGTCAACCGCTCTAAGGAGTAAGCAGATTGAGGCCTTAGAGTGTCCTTACATATTTCCTTTACCTCTTGAAAATGGCTCCAAAACAGGAGCCGAAACGTCGAGTTTTCATAAATTCTGGACGCGGTTAAACCTGAGAACCAAGTATGTCTCTCATATATATATATATATATATATATATATATATATATATATATATATATATATATATATATATATATATAAACATATAAAATTCGAAACTGACTCCGGATATGTGTTTTGGGGGGCCAAATTAGCGGTCATTTGAAGAAATTTTTTTAGTGAATTAAAAAACGAAAAGATCACTTTGTAAAAAGTGTCCTGATAATGTGCAAGTCTTAGACATGTCAGATCAACGCCTTCTTAGATATTGAAGAAAAAAGACATCGAAAAATTTTGGTTTTTTCAAAATAACTCGAAAACGAAAAGATGCAGGACAAAAGACAAGTCATATTTAGAACGAGCATGAAATTCTACAAAACAATGCTAATTTAACCGTCTCCCTATCTCTAATAATAACGGAGATAGCAATACATTCCCAACATTCCCATCCAGTTTGGGACACACGGGGTCCAGACTTTTTTGGACAAGTTATAGCAAATTTAAATGTATATATTTTCAAGAAAACTCGTATCTCTTAATATACATCAAACCAAACATATGATTTTCTAAATGGAATTTTCATGACATTGGATTCGGTTAAGCTTTTTAAATATGTATATGTATATATATATATATATATATATATATATATATATATATATATATATATATATATATGTATGTATGTATGTATGTATGTATGTATGTATGTATGTATGTATGTCACACCGATAGCTCAACAAATAATACGCCGATGACAATCAAACCTGGTGAATACTTTGCCTTTGCAAATGGCTTGAATAAGTTCGTTAGCCAGGAAAATCTGCTCAGTTGAAACAGATTAAACAACGGTTTGTTTTAATTAGATAGTCGGATTCCCCCGTCCGTGCCATTTCTGAGCTGTGCTTTAATGTATCTAATTTAGACCATGTAATTATAATACATATTTGTAAGAAAAGGAATTCGGGGCGCAGCAAGTGCGTTATGGTAGCGAATTTCTATTAAAATCGGCTCAGTCCAAATAGATTAACCAATGCGCTGATTTAATTAGATAGTCGGATTTCCCCTGTCCGTGCCAGTACTGAGCTGACCTTAAATATATCGAATTTCGACCACGTAATTGTAATGCCTGTTTGTAAGAAAATAAATTCGGGACGCAGCAAGTGCGTTATGGTAGCGAATTTTTATTAAATGCTTCAAATTTGAATGGCTCAATTTCCTATTAACCTATAAGGTTCATTGAACGAGAAACTAGTTTTTTTTTCGGGAAGTAATAAGAATAAAGTTATTTTGATGATATATGGTACATTGTTTCTACTATATAGGTCATATTGGTAACCAAATTTGATGCCTGCTTTCTTAAAAAAGAGATACATATTTGCTATTTAAAACATTGTTATGGAAATTCACTACCATAACGTACTTGCTGCGGCCAGATTTTTATAGATATGGAAAAGTTTTCCAACAAAGGTGGTAGTGGGAGTAACGGCACACAATTTAAAATTATTTTGATTTATACAGGTTTTTTCCTAATTCAGGTGCCAAGCAAACCTAGGTTTTTTTATATTGGAACACCTGTATATTATGTAAAATTCAGAAATTCCACATTTGCCTGATTCCTTTGTGGCGGTGGTTGGATTATTTCCACTTCCTGGACGCATCAAAGCTATTACCGACCTACCTCTTCCCAATACCATTGAAAAACTCAAGATGATTTCTAGGTCTCATAAATTTCTACCGTCGTTCTCTTCCACGTGCTGCGGAAATTCAGCAACCACTATTCGACCTTTGCCAGAATCCCAAAAAACGCGACAAACGTAAAATCGAGTGGACTCCTCAGACTCGAGAAGCATTCGAACGTTTGAAAGATGCACTAAAAAACGCTACACTAATAGCTCATCCGTCTTCTTCGCTACCACTGATTCTCCATGTCGATGCTTCTGATTATGCCGTAGGTGCTTTCCTCCAACAACTACGTGATCAAACACTAGAACCCCTAGGTTTCTACTCTAAAAAGCTTACAGCACCTACGATCGCGAACTAATAGCTGCTTATCAGCCAGTTAAATACTTTAGATATACCCTAGAAGGTCGCCATTTCACAATTTATACGGACCACAAACCTTTCACATACGCTTTTGAACAACGCGTCGATAAAGCATCTCCAAGTCAACTACGACATTTAGACTTCCTAGGTCAATTTACCACAGACATTCGCTACATACCAGGTCCTACAAACATTCCCGCAGACTATTGTTCTCGCATTGAAACAATTTTACTTTCTTCCACTGTGTCACTCCAAAAAATTGCGCAAGCTCAGTCATCTTGTGAGGAACTCAAACACTTCCTGCAGTCTAAATCTTCCTCATACAAATTTCAAAACATGCCTCTTGACAACGGATTGAATCTTACTTGCGATTCTTCTGCAAAGAAACTTCGCCCATTCATGCCGCTCAAATTTCGCCGAAAGATTTTCGATTCTATCCACAATTTATCTCACCCAGGCATATCAGCTTCAGTCGATCTGATCCAGGATAGATTTTGTTGGCCCAAATTGAAACGCGATGTATCTCTTTGGTCTAAAACTTGCATTCCCTGCCAGAAAGTCAAGATATGGAGACACACTTCCAGTGCCATTAGACAATACACCCCAGCCATGAGAAGATTAACACATATAAATGTTACCGCCATCACAAGGTCAACGCTATATGTTAACAATAATAGACAGATTTTCTCGATGGCCCGAAGCAATTCCATTGTCAGATATTACGGCAGAAACAGTAGCGAACACTATTTTATCATGCTGGATCTCTCGTTTCGGTGTTCCGCAATAAATCACCACAGACAGAGGTAAACAATTCGATTGCCACCTTTTCACACACCTCACTAAAACACTAGGTGCAGACCACATCAAGACCACAGCTTACCACCCAGCAGCAAATGGTGTAATCGAGAGATGGCATAGAGTTCTAAAACAGGCATTGAAAGCTCATATGGACGAAAACTGGGTCGCTAAATTGCCAATTGTGTTACTAGGACTCAGATCGTGCATAATTCCAGAATATCGCTCAACACCCGCTGAAATAGTCTACGGAGAATCAATCAAACTTCCCACCGACTTTTTCAACAGCACACAAGCTCATGATGTTCCACCACTTATATTTCAGCTGAAAAAAGACATAAGGAAACCTAACCTTTTAAACATCATACTGCAAAAAAGGTATTTGTCCATCCTAAGAATATGGAAGCCCCTTTTGTTTTTGTTCACATTGATATTCCGCGAAAAACCCTCGAACCAGTTTATGACGGCCCCTTTGAAGTGTTATCCCGAACTGACAAAGTCTTCAAAATCAAGAAATCACACGGAGAAGAGACAATTTCTGTTGACCGTCTTAAACCCGCATTCATTCTTTGTGATAACGAACAGACAACTTTCCAGCCTCAGAGTCATCCTAGCGAAACTGAAAGTGACAGTGAAAGTCCAACACCTAGTGAAACTGAAAGTGACAGTGAAGTTCCCGTTCCCGTTCAAACTACTCGCCATGGACGTAGAGTTCGATTTCCACGAAGATACTTGAACTAATAGCGTTGCCACTGAGAGGGGAGTATGTGGCGGTGGTTCCGACCGCAGTGTTTGCGACCGCAGTGTTTCGCCAACACTACTCTGTGTTTCTGTGTTAATACTCTTGACAGTTAAAAGTTACGTTATGCGACAGAGTAACGTTATGCGACAGCCAGCTGTCAAGAACTACGGCAACTATAAGAGACACTAGGGTATCACTCTCTCTCTTCTCTACCAACGACTACAGTGAACACACGTCCTCCACGCTCGGTCGGTTATCTGCTATGTACTCGTGTACTGTTGTAATTGTTATTATATCATAAAGTTTATTATAGTTAAATGTATCATAAAGTTTAACCAAGTGAAGTAATAAAGTTATATTAAATGTTTACGCATGGATTTAATATCAACAAGTGCAATTAACATCCATACCTTTAATATGGGGTCACTATTATGTGAATGCTGCGTCCAGACTTTTATAGATATGAAAAAATTTCCCAACAAAGGTGGTAGTGGGAGTAACGGCACACAATTTAAAATTATTTTGATTTATACAGGTTTTTTCGTAATTCAGGTGCCAAGAAAACCTAGTTTTTTTTTTATATTGGAACACCTGTATATTATTTAAAATTCAGAAATCCCACATTTGCCTGATTCCTTTAATATGGGGTCATTATTATGTGAATGCTGCGTCCAGACTTTTATAGATATGGAAAAGTTTCCCAACAAACGTGGTAGTGGGAGTAGTGGCACACAATTTAAAATTATTTTGATTTAGACGGGTTTTTTCGTAATTCAGGTGCCAAGCAAACCTAAGTTTTTTATAATGGAAGACCTGTATATTATTTAAAATTCAGAAATCCCACGTTTGCCTGATTTCTTTAATATGGGGTCATTATTATGTGAATGCTGCGTCCAGACTTTTATAGATATGGAAAAGTTTCCCAACAAAGGTGGTGGTAGTGGGAGTAACGGCACACAATTTAAAATTATTTTGATTTATGCAGGTTTTTTCGTAATTCAGGTGCCAAGCAAACCTAGTTTTTTTTTTATATTGGAACACCTGTATATTATTTAAAATTCAGAAATCCCACATTTGCCTGATTCCTTTAATATGGGGTTATTATTATATGAATGCTAAGCAGTAGTTCACTTGCAGAATGTATTGATATATTATCGCATTATGCCCTCATGTGTCCAACCTCAATTAATCTTTCTAATCTCTCAATTTATTGATACATAGATAATAGCAGGTTGTGGAGCTGATCCGGTAAACTTTCTACCTCTGAACTCTCTATGAGAAACCGACGGAATCTAATTTCCTTTTTATTGAACTGCAAGTTAATGGACAATACAAAAGGGAAACAAAAAGTCCCTGACCGAATCGGACGACCATTGATTCCAGATGAGTTCCAGTAACAATGTCAGGCTGTATATATGAGGGCTCTGGTAAACGATACGCCTAATCAATTATTGAAACCTAATGTGTGTCCGTCATTATCTGACCCGGACAGCACACTGGTGAATATTCAGCGACTAATTACTTGGCATAATAATGTTGTTGCTGTGCGTCATGTACGGAGGGACAGAAATTTGTCAGTGGGCACATACACATAAGCTGACATGCTGCGACCAGGCTAATTCTTGTGCTGATTTATTTGAGCGTCCAGAGTGCTATGTGATTACGTGTAATTTGATATATTGCTTAGCGCGCTGAAATATCTAAAAATTATACAACTAAAATTATATACTGATTTACATTGAATAGTGCTGCGAACTGAATCATAACTTCCACATAGCTGTGATAATCAACTCTTTTCAGAAAGACTTTATCATGAAATAACTTTGGGGTCGATCACTTGATTACCAATAAATTATATCAAAATCTGCCCATTATTCTTTGAGATACGAAACTTTTTCAAATGAAAAGTCAAAATTTTCCCGGAAAACCTTGTCCGATTTTCCTGACTAACAAACTTGACAAAGCCATTTACAAAAGGAATGTACATGCCAAATTTTATTAAAATCGGCTTATTACTTTTTGAGAAAAGAATTTTTTTCGAATGAAAACTCAAAATTTTCCCGGAAAACCTCATCAGATTTTCCTCACTAACGAACTGGTCAAAGCCATTTACAAAAGGAAGGTACACGCCAAACTTTATTAAAATCGGCTTATTACTTTTTGAGATAAGAATTTTTTTCGAATGAAAACTCAAAATTTTCCCAGAAAACCTCATCCGATTTTCCTGACTAACGAACTTATCCAAGCCATTTACAAAAGAAAGGTACGTGCCAAATTTTATCAAAATCAACCAATTATTTTTTGAGTTATCGGTGTGATACATATATATATATATATATATATATATATATATATATATATATATATATATATATATATATATATATATATATATATATATATATATATATATATATATACTATACAAGGAGAAAGGTTTAAGGGCAAAGCCGCAAGGAGACAACCGCAAACACGGCTTTGCCCTTAAACCTTTCTCCTTGTATAGTACATAAATGCCGCGTTATCAATCCTGTTTTAGTTATATATATATATATATATATATATATATATATATATATATATATATATATATATATATATATATATATATATATATATATATATATATATATATAAACATATAAAAATTGAAACTGACCAGGGATATGGGTTCTAGGGGTCCTAGATCGCGCTCATTTGCAAAATTTTTTTCAAAATTCAAAAGTGGTGATCTCCCCATTAGTGAATTTTTTCTACGAAAATTCACTAAAAACCTTCTGGAACTTTCTTCACGGCTTGAACTCTCCGAGTTATTCTGTTAGCACCTTTATTTCCGGACTCCACAGAAGTGCTGAATTTACACTATCAATCCCAACCCTATCATAATTTTATGATAAAATGTGAATTTCACGGTAAAAAGAATAAGAAAACTAAAACTTACGTACTCTTAATAATTTAATGTCATATGCTTACGAAACTAAATCCTGGGATCCCTGAAACCGATGTATATATATATATATATATATATATATATATATATATATATATATATATATATATATATATATATATATATATATATATATATATATATATATATATATATATATATATATATATATATATATATATATATATATATTGGAATGTTGCACTACACTGTAATCACTTTTATATATACGCTTTATTTGTTTGCTCTACTATTTTTATTGGTTTACGTGGACTGCAGTTTCGAACCGTCCCGGTTCATCATCAGCACGCTACTGACTATGATCGTTGCTGTGCGATCTATGTCTGAGACTGTACGCGGCGCCTGCGTGTTGAGCATGTATTGGTCGGTTTACTGCTCTCTGATTGGTTGTGTTATCGGACTGTGTCGTGTGTATCGGTCTCCTGTCTTGATCACTGTGGTTTGATATGAATAGACAAATTATCAAACCACAGTGATCAAGATAGGAGAATAACACACGACACAGTCCGAAAACACAACCAATGAGACAGCAGTATACCGCCCAATAGAGGCAGGCGCCGATAACACAAAAAGTAATGGGCCGATTTTGTGAGTACCTTCCCTAGGCAAGTCGCTTGGACAAGTTTTTATCCAGGAAAATTGGATTAGCTATTCTCAGAAAATTTTGTCTTTCCTTTCGGAAGTTTTTTATATTTTTGGAAATAACAAAGTTAACGCACCCAAATGTTACGCGGGTTTATATCATAAGAAAACCATGTACCAAAATTTGGATCTCTAGGTTGAAAGAAATAAAATCTCGGGACGCAGCAAGTGCGTTATGGTAGTGAATTTTTATTAAATGCTTCAAATTTGAATAACTCAATTTTCTATAAACTTAGAAAGTTTAATTTTGGTGTGTAGTATGGTCATTCCTAGGGAAAACTGTCTACTAAATTTCATTAAAATCACTTTGTAATTTTCGGAGAAAAAATGTTTTCGAAAGAAAATTTAAAATTTGAATAACTAAATTTTCTATAAACATAGACAATTGAATTTTGGTACGTAGTAAGGTATTTCCCAAGGAAACATATTTAGTAAATTTCATTAGAGCAGCTTTGTTATTTTCGGAGAATATTTTTTTTAAGAGAACTCAAAATTTTTCCGGAAAACCTCGTCCGATGTTCCTGGCGAATAAACTCATCCAAACCATTAATAAAAGAAAGGCAGTTGCCGAGTTTCATTGAAATCGGTTAATTATTTTTTGAGTTATCAGACGGACATAAAGCGTTTCGTTACTGGGAGACGAACCCAGGATCCTTGGCTTCAGATGAGCATGTGCTAGTCACTGGACCACTGAGGCTGCCTCTTTAAATTATATATAACTTAGAGGGAAAAAATGGTTTGTTTCTCAAAGTTGACAATGTATTTACATCAAGTATCGGCCTAGACAACATTGTATTTACTTTTCCACCTTAAACGCTTTATTGTTATTTAATTTCTGTTAATTACTTAACTGCTAATCAATTTAAGACTATGAGACATTTGTTACACCTGGACTTCTTTAAGTGCAAATTGCTGAATTCCTGCCTGTATAAAGGTTTAAATTTTAACTTTAAAGAACTACATATATAGATAATGTTTCCTTATTTACTACCACAAATGTATCCTGTATTTTATCTACTACATACATTTCAGAGAGTTTGTCATGTTTAAAACACGCCTATACTTTTAAAGCAAGATTGCCGTGGCTCACATAACTCAAAATACATTTAAAAGAATGTGTGGATAATATTTCTCGTTACTTAGTACAAGTAGTATGTTTATTGATTTAAATTTTACAGTATGTTCCACAAATAAGCATAAGCTTGTGCTTGCAGTTAACACAATTTTGTTTTATGTAAGACTAGATGTATTTGCGCAACAATTAGAACCGTAGACCGGTTTCGCTCGCATTAGAGCTTTTAGTACGGCACACTTATTGTAGCAAAAATACACCAAAAGTAATACGGCTATAGTATAGCCAGCCTTAAAATACTAAGTGAGTGGTGGACGTGCCGCCAACTAGTTGCTACAATTAGTATGCTGTACTGAAGAGCTCTAATGAGAGCAAAACCGGTCTACGGTTCTAATTGTTGCGAGAATGCATCTAGTCTTACATACTTTGTCCCTATATTGGCGTAGAAATGGGCCAGGACTGACAATTTTCTAAATTGTTAGTTAGTTGGATACAGTCTCTATTTTTTTAACACTTTGTGTTATTTGGAGCTGGCGTGATAACATACTACTTGGTTCCGCAACTAGGTGGCGGCACGTCCACCACTCACTTATTATTTTAAGGCTGGCTATACTATAGCCGTATTACTTTTGGTGCATTTTTGCTACAATTAGTGTGCCGTACTGAAGAGCTCTAATGAGAGCGAAACCGGTCTACGGTTCTAATTGTTGCGAGAATGCATCTAGTCTTACATACCTTGTCCCTATATTGGGGTAGAAATGGACCAGGGCTGACAATTTTCTAAATTGTTAGTTAGTTGTATACAGTCTCTATTTTTTTAATACTTTTTGTTATTTGGAGCTGGCGTGACAACATACTACTTGGTTCCGCAACTAGGTGGCGGCACGTCAACCACTCACTTAGTATTTTAAGGCCGGCTATACTATAGCCGTATTACTTTTGGTGCATTTTTGCGACAATTAGTATGCCGTACTGAAGAGCTCTAATGAGAGCGAAACCGGTCTACGGTTCTAATTGTTGCGAGAATGCATCTAGTCTTACATACTTTGTCCCTATATTGGGGTAAAAATGGGCCAGGGCTGACAATTTTCTAAATTGTTAGTTGTATACAGTCTCTATTTTTTTAACACTGTGTTATTTGGAGCTGGCGTGACAACATACTACTTGGTTCCGCAACTAGGTGGCCGCACGTCCACCACTCACTTAGTATTTTAAGGCTGGCTATACTATAGCCGTATTACTTTTGGTGCATTTTTGTTTTATGTTAAAATAGAAGGCATTCTTTTTGCGCTACGAACATCTGATCCAAAACAAATAACGTTTTAAATAATTAGTGTAGACAAATTATAATCAAAAAACTTCTGGACGCAGCAAGTGCGTTATGGAAATGAATTTTCATAAAAATGTTTTTAATAGCAAATATGTTTTTAATGCAGGCAGGCATCAATTTGGTTACCGGTATAACGTATATAGTAGAAACAATGTGTCATATTTTATCAAAATAAGTTATTGTTTGAAAATGTACAAAAGAATTCCGAAAATAAACTTAAAATGTTTCAGAGAAAACTGGTTTCATAGCCAACGTACCTTACTTTAATAACAAATTGAGTTATTGAAATTTGAAGCATTTAATGAGAATTGCCTACCAAAACGCGCTTACCGCGTCTCGATGTTTTTTACAAACATGCATCATATTTCGTTGAAAAAAAAAAATTAATATAAGGAACGTTCGAAAAAAAAATTGTAGGTATCACCAACGACTTATGGGCCAGCCTGGAATTGTCATTTTATAAGATACAGTTCAAGACACCCTATAATTAACGTGTACAATTTTTTCTCCTATCTTCCATAATAACACTTATATAGAGCTTTCCCTTCGAAATTCGTCACCCTGTATATATGTAAACAGCTAAAAACTGAAACTAAACCCAGATATGGATTCTAGTGAGCCTAGTTTGCACTCATTTGAAGAAATCTTTTTGAAATTCAAAAGTCGCGGTCTCCATTTCAACGAAAATTTTCTAGCAGAATTAGCTGAAAATTATAGACCGTTAAACCATAAGCTTAACTAAAACAACTGACAAAGCTTCAAGAAATGTCTATTTGAAATGAATTTTCGGGAAATATTTTAGTAACATAGAGGTCAGTGACGTTGAAGCTGAAAGTTAAGGGTTTGTAGAACACTCTTCTTGCGACATTTTCTTTACAAAACCAATATTTATATCAGATTATCTGCCTAACTGTTGCCAATTTGGGCGTTTCAAACCGCGATTTGACGTTTTGAGGAAAACCCTAATTTTTTTTAAGTGCTTATAACTTTTTTGTCTTTTAACTTAGAGACTTAAATTTTGGTACATGGTTCAATTTTTTTAAATTTGTTCATTAAGACTAAAACGCGTGCCAATTTTGGTTGCTGTTATAATTTGTTTGTGTTGTTTATAATTTGATTTTGGTGAGCAAAAGATCAAAAGATATAAGATGGAAAGCTCTATAAATGTTGTGAACATTGCTCTCTATGTCACCTGACCAAGGCCTACTAATGCAGTTTTTCTATGTCAAAAATTGGCGAAAAGGATTGAGGCCGTTTTTAGGAGTAAAATAAGTATGCCAGTGAATTCGGCATCCCTTAAAATAGATATATACCAAATGTCATCAAAAAAGAAGAATTATTAACCATTTGAGATGAGTTTATTTGTGTGACCCTTATAATGGGGAAGATAACTTCTGTATCTATAAGGCGATTTTTTTAGCGAGATCTCAAAATATAGTATATGAAGAAGTCTATAGAGCCTATGAAAGTTGCCTCCTATGTCATTCGATCACGGCCTACTAAAACTATTTTCATATGTCACAGCATTTATAATTATTTTTATTCAACTTTTGAGATGTTATTGCTGACTTTCATAGTTCGTCATAATACTTATATTTTTGATTCAATTTGTTAGATGCCTAACACCTTTAAAGAATGATGAATCCAGTGGCGTAGCTCTTTTTTTTTTTCTAAAACTAACCCTAAACCTTTTTTATTTGTTTTCAAATACGAAAATAGTTTTAGTAGGCCGTGATCGAATGGCATCAGAAACAATTTTCACAAGATCTATAGACTTCTTCATTCTCTATCTTCTAAGATCTCGTTTTCTTTAAAAAATCGCTAAAAGCAAAGAATGCAGTTGAATTATATTGTTTTATAAAGTGACGTGTTACCCACTGATCAGTATGTACACACGTAGCGTCATATAGATAAAATGTCACGACTCTTGTATAGATTTGCAAACATTTACATATGTAAATATTCGCGGAATTAGAATCCTATGTTAATGCTTTTATTATATAATTTATGAAATTAAATTGACGTCATAAAATTATTACATAAAACAGATCATTCACCCAAAAATCTAAAATGTTTGGGCTGGCATATAATAATAACAAATATATGAATTTTATACAACCGAAATTCCACAGTGGTTTTTTATTCTTTTTCGGTTAATCTTTCTGATTGGAAAGATAATGGAACACTCGGTTATTATTGTGTTTTCTGCCGATATTTTAAGACAAACCGGTGTTACACAAGTTTAGCGAAAAGTGAGAACTGAGACCTTGAACATGTATTTACTAAATTATACTGTAATCTACTATATTCTATACTATAATATATATTATTGTAATCCGTAGGATGATTATAAACTTTGGAACACAATTCGTAAAGACCTTAAATAAATAAATAAATATTTCAAGAAAAACGCTCGGACAGGTTATTTTATTTTTTCAATTTTCAACTTATGACGTAAAAATGACGTTTATGACGTTACCTATTTCTAAATGATGACGTCATCATAAGTTTGTTAAATATGACAACCATATTTTTTTGCTGTTTTTCAATAGAGGCATGGTATAATATGGTATATTATAATATAGTATAGTATAGCATTAGCCCCAACCTTATTGTCCTTCATTTTACTGAAATATTTGCATAAAATTCATTTCAAGTAGCCCCTTTCTCTGATGTTTTGGTAGTAGTTTATGGCTTAATAGTCCATAATTCTAGTGAATTTTCTTTAAAAAAATTCACTAATGAGGAGATCCCGACCTTTGAATTTTCGACATATTTCTTCAAATGAGCGCTAATTAGGCCCCCTAGAACACATGAACACATGAACACATATCCGGGGCCAGTTTCAATTTTTATATGTATATATATATATATATATATATATATATATATATATATATATATATATATATATATATATATATATATATATATATATATATATATAAACTAAAAAATAATGGGCCGCTTCTCATTAAATTTGGTGAATACCTTCCTTTTGCAAGTGTCTTAGATAAGTTCGTTATCCAGGAAAATCAGTCCAAGTTTTCCCGGAGAAGTTTGTGTTTTCTTTCGAAAAAGAATCATATCCCTGGAAGTGACAAAGCAAGGGCAACCAAATTTGGTGTGTTAGTTTATGTTGTTACAGGTTAATTACGTGCAAAAATTAAGCCCTCTGGTACACGGGTTTACATCCTTATAGGTAAGTTACCTACCAAAATTTAGCTATGTAGGTCAAAAGGCAAAAAATTTATCGTCATTTAAAGAAAAATAAATTGGGGTTTTCCTCAAAACGTCAAAGTGGCGATTTAAAACGTCAAAATTGGCAACATTTATGCAAAGAACCTGGAACTAGTACGGGCTATGGAAAGAAAATGTCTCAAGAAGAATGTTTTACAAACCCTTTAGTCTTAGCTTCCATCATTTTACTAAAATAAAACGGGGTTAAAAGTCTTAAAACATAAAGAAAACTCGATTTTGGTTGGATTTTTTTTTATTTGTCGGTCGGTCGGTCGATCGGTCTGTCAGCCTGTATGTCTGTCTGTTATTAGGCGGAATATCATTCAAACGAATTGAGTTATCATCTTCAAATTTGGTATACAGTGAGCACCCGACAAACTAACGGTTTAGATTGTTTTGGTAAAAATCTCTTGAGGAAGTGGAAGTGATTTGGTAAAAATTGATTTTTTGTTTGTTTAAAACTCAAGTAATATGACGTTTCAAAAGTTTATAGGTACAGAAATACATATATTTTGTTTCTGGTCGGGACATGGGCCCTAAATTCATTCCATGAAAATGTCTTTCTGAAGAGAATACATTATCACAGCTATGTGAAAGTTTTGAATCAGTTTGCAGCACTATTTTTATGTTGTAGTATAGATTCGTGCGGTAGAATTATAGCACATGCAATAACTGGCATGTTAGGGGAAGAGAGCCCAGGGAGATCCTATCTTATTGTGTGAAAAAAACCCCTGAAAAATCCAATAATTTAACTACAACCAGATTTTTCAAAACTAGCTAACAATTTTTTTTCTTGCCTGATGTTGTCCCTTCAGAAAAATTCATTTAACTTTTATTCGATGCCGCACCTTACATTACAAGGCCGGACAAAATTTTAAAAAAATTTCAAAGTATTACATGTAACTTGTTTGGCTCATGACATTAATATATTAGCAAAGTTTATAAGAGAGCTGTTTCCTTCAGTAAATGATCTAGGGCCTCGGTGATTCAGGGGTAAGAACATGTGCCTCTGAACCGAAGGGTACTGGGTTCGATCCCAGGGTTCTTCTTTCACTTTTTCAGTACAAACTGTAACATTAACATCAACCGGAGTTCTGGCATTGTATTTGAGCAACTTGAATATCTGCACGTTCCGCCCTTCGGAGGAGGCGTAAAGCCGTCAGTCCCGTGTCTATGCGATGTTGGGCACGTTAAAGATCCCTCCCTCCTTACAGAAAGGAAGAGGTTTGGAAAATTTTCCAGGATGGTGAAGTGAAACTGCCCCCTGGCGTCGGTGATTGGCCATAGTCGCGGAAATAGGCCGATATTGAAGAAACAAAAAACACACACACAGTAAATAATATTATTAACTATATTAAAAAACTATTTTTAAAAGCTCCAATAGGCATTCAATTTAACAAAGAACACACTCCAAATCTTTCGTTGCCTCCACAACCTGTTATAACTGATTAGAGTACATGGCTTGATGCAGCTATATTTTATACTGACAATTACGGCGTAATTGAAACGCTCTGAACAACTCCTTTTCCACCGCTGTCTTAACTGCAAAAATCTTTATAAAAATCCAGCCGTAAAGAAAAATTATATATATATATATATATATATATATATATATATATATATATATATATATATATATATATATATATATATATATATATATATATATATATATATATAAAATAATTCTTTTGTACCTTCAATATTATTAAAATTAGAGAGTACATGTGTCTCTTTAGCAGAGTCAGTTACTTTGATAAACCAATTTGAGTATAACAAATTTTAAAAAATATATCGAAAATGTTTGTAGGGAACATTGAAGATGACGGAAGTGTACCTAAATTAGACTAACATTTTTTTATAAATATTGATATGCTCCTATTACTTCCGTTGACGTTGAATGAAGTTTCTGTATTTTTAAGCACATGTTAACTGACAAAAGACAAAGTTTCCTTATAGAAAACTTTGAAAAACATTTAGTGATTAATTGTTTTTATAATTGCTATTATTGTAAGACATGATTTATGTTTAATATACTGTTTCGTATAGTTTTGTTAATCATTTTATTTCATTTTTAGTGAATATTTATTAAGAAAATTGACTAATAGAGACGTATCGATAGTGAAACTTTCGGAAAATGTCTTTAAATGAGCGCGAATTGGGGCACCTGGAACCCAGTTCCATGGTCAGCTAAATATATATATATATATATATATATATATATATATATATATATATATATATATATATATATATATATATATATATATATATATATATATATAAACTAAAACAGGATTGATAACACGGAATTTCTGTACTATACAAGGAGAAAGGTTTAAGGGCAAAGCCGCAAGGAGACAACCGCAAACACGTGTTTCAGGCTTATTAGCCATCATCAGTACGGTATAGCCAGGTGAAGATGGGAACACTCTGGATGAAGATGAAAAAATACACGGAGTCACAACAGGCAACCAGTGCACAATTGCAGCAACATTTGGAAGACCTCCGTAGCTTTTTTAATTATTTCCCTCGGATTGAGGGTCTTCCAAGTTGCTGCAATTGTGCACTGGTTGCCTCTTGTGACTCTGTGTATTTTTGCATCTTCATCCAGAGTGTTCCCATCTTCACCTGGCTATACCGTACTGATGATGGCTAATAAGCCTGAAACACGTGTTTGCGGTTGTCTCCTTGCGGTTTTGCCCTTAAACCCTTCTCCTTATATATATATATATATATATATATATATATATATATATATATATATATATATATATATATATATATATATATATACTTACATATTATATCTAAGACCAAGTTTCAATTTTTTAGCTCCATATAAAATATATTTTTTTAAATAATCGCTAACTGGGACTCTAAAACCGATCACCAAGGCCCATTTAAATTTAAAAAATTAGTCGTAATAATATATCTTACTAATAGTGTACAATTCTTATGAAAATTCACTACTATAACGCACTTGCTGCGTCCCGAACCTTTTTATTTATAATACTTTAAAAAGTCAATTTTCACTTATCATTACAAAAATGTTGTAGTTCCACGCGGTTATTTACTGCGAGTCTATGTTAAGTATGAATTATATCTTTTGCAAGTGTACATTTTTCAGCGCAGTTGTTCCCAATTGCAGAAATATGTTCCCTGTTTCTGGTATTAAAACTTCTAAAAGTTTGGCCGATGTAGATTTGTAATTGTTTACTGGGACTCTAAAACCGATCTCCAAGGTCCATTTAAATTTAAATAATTAGTTTTAACAATATATCTCACTAATAGTGTACAATTCTCATGAAAATTTACCACTATAACGCACTTGCTGCGTCCCGAACGTTTTAAAGATTACTTACGTATAATCTTAGGAATTATGATACTTATGAATAAAAAACTTGTATTTTCTAACAAATTGTATTTTATTGTTGTCAAAGTAATTTTCCTAAACTTGAAGTTTCATTTTTACCAAAATTTAAAACGAAAAAATTAAAAAGAAAACACAAGTAGTATTCATAATCAGTGATTTAGCAAACTTAGTAGTATGTATAAGTTTTTCTTTTTTTTTTTCTAAAATCTTTGCATTCTTTTGTCAATTTGACGCATGTAAATGTGTATATTTTTGTCTGCATTTTTTCCGTGCCTTACTTATAACTCTTATTTTTAAAGCGATTCCTTATCGGATGCAACTGAACGTAAGTTAAATAATTAAAAGGTCCGGGACTCAGCAAGTGCGTTATGGCAGTGAATTTTCATTTAAATGTTTTTAATAGCAAATATGTGTGTTTTTTTTAAGAAAGCAGGCATCAAATTTGGTGACCAGTATAACCTATATAGTAAAAACAATGTTCCATGTTTCATCAAAATAACTTTATTGTTTGAAAATGTAAAAGAATTCCGAAAGTAAACTTAAAGTGTTCCGGAAACGTTTCTTGGTCAACCTTGTATGTTAATAGCAAATTGAGCTATTTAAATATGAAGCATTTGATCAAAATTCGCTACCATAACGCACTTGCTGTGTCCAGAATTTCTTTTCTTACCAACATGAACTATATTTCGATGGAAAATGCTAAAATGCAATAACATAAGGCGTTTGATTAAAAAAAAAAAGAAAATTTGTATCACTGACGACTTATGGGCCACCCTGTGATTGTAGGAATAATTTTGAAGATGTATCTCAAGACACCCTATAATTAATGTATATAATATTTTTTGATATCTTATATAATAACGGATATATTGAGCTTTATGGATTTTTTTTCGAAAATTCGACAAAAATTGTATACCATTAAACGATAAACTTTATAGCTAAGGCTACTGCCAAGCATCAGAAAAAGGGTCAATTTGAAGTGAATTTTCTGGAAATATTTTAGTAAAATGAAGGACAATGACGGTTGAAACTAAGACATCAGGGTTTGTAAAACATTCTTCTTCAGACATTTTCTTTCCATAGCCCGTACTAGATCCATGTTCTCTGCCTAAATGTTGCCAATTTTGACGTTTAAAATCGCAACTTTGACGTTTTGAAGAAAACCCCAATTTATTTTCATTTAAATGTCTATAACTCTTTTGTCTTTTGACCCACAGAGCTAAATTTTGGTAGGTGGCTCACGTATAACGATATAAACCACCGTACCAAATTTAGTTGCCCTTACTTTGTTAATTCTGGAGATATAATTTTTGTTGAAAGAAAACACAAAATTTTCCGGGAAAACCTGGGCCGATTTTTCTGGCTAAAGAAATTATCCAAATCATTTGTTTAGGGAAGGTATTCACCAAATTTAATCAAAATCTGCCCATTATTTTTTGAGTTATCGGTGTGATACATGTATATATATATATATATATATATATATATATATATATATATATATATATATATATATATATATATATATATATATATATATAAACATATAAAAATTGAAACTGACCCCGGATATGCGTTCTGGGGGGCCTAATTAGCGCTCATTTGGAGAAATTTTTTCAAAATTCAAAAGTCGGGATCTCCTCATTAGTGAATTTAAAAAAAAAATCACTAATAAACTAAAATTGTTTCGGAAGGCATAGCTTTTGCATCTGCAAATGCAACGAACTGATATTAATCTTAATTAAATTGAACAGTATTATTATTTTGATTACCTTTTCTATTTTCTTCTTGATAAGTAGCTAACAATCCAGTGGCTTCAATTCTAGTTGGACTTTGGAACGAAGCACTTAAACACCGATACAAAACTCTTAACTGACCAGAAACAAACTACAAGTTACAATAATTGTTATTCATAAAATGCAGATAATATAATCAGTGTAAACAAAACATCTCACTTTCTAGCCTCTAGCCCATAAATAATGTTTATATCACATGCTTCGATAGGTTTGCTTTGCATAAATAATATTGAAATTATTAAAAGTACTAATGCGCTGAGTATTTATTCTAATAAGATACTATTGGTAAGCGAACTGATAAGAATTGTATCAAAATGGGTCAAGATTAAACACCCAACTAACACAAGGATTTAGCAAATTTTTGTCTGGGAATAAACTACGTGTAACGTATACGGGGTGTGCTAATTAAAACTTCCCATCCGGAAACCATCGGAATTAAAAAAAAAACGTCTAGACGCAGCAAGTGCGTTGTGGTAGTGAATTTTCATAGAAATGGTCTGGCACCAAATATTTTTTTATAACTTTTTTTCTTTTAACATAGAAATATAAATTTTGGTATATAGTTTCCTTTTAATATCGTAAACTTATACCAAATTTGGTTACCACAGCTTTTCAATTTTTTGAGATAATTTTTGTTTCCGAAAGAAAACACAAAACTTTCCCGCAAAACCTGGTTCGATTTTCCTGACTAACGTACTTATCCAAGCCACTTGTAAAAGAAATCGGTCGTTTATTTTTGAGTTGTCGGTGTGATACATATATACATATATATATATATATATATATATATATATATATATATATATATATATATATATATATATATATATATATATATATATATATATATATATATAAACATGTAAACATTAAAACTGGCCCCAGATATGGGTTCTATGGGTCCTAGATCGCGTTCATTTGAAGAAATTTTTCCAAAGTTCAAAAGTAGGGATCTTCGCATTAGTGAAATTTTTCTAAGAAAATTCACAAAAAGAAACAGAAAAAAATCGAGTCACGTCGACTTTGTTTTCAATGTAGACACACGATGGCGTAAGTTTTGATGTCTTGGAACCTACTCCTTAGTCAGGGGCGGAAATAACCCCAAAATTGTAAATGTCAACCTATGTTGGGTGACACCTCATTTCAAAGATTTCTCAATTCTACTCACGACAACATAAGACTTTTTAGTAAGTTTTCTTAAAGAAATGATAACAAAAAGTAATGGCCCGATTTTGATAAAATTTGGTAGGTACCTTCCCTTAGAAAGTGGCGTGGACTAGTTCGTTATCCAGGAAAATCGAACCGGTTTTCCCTGTAAAATTTTGTGTTTTATTGTTTTTTGTATCTCCGAAAATAACAGGTATGGCAAGCAAATTTAGCAATGAGGTTTAAACTATTAGACTTACCCCACACGCCAAAATTCAGGTCTCTAAGTTGAAAGAAAAAATATATAGACATTTAAAAAACAAATTGGGTGCCACTGATGACCAGACAAATGCAAAAAAGCAAAATAGTTTGAGTGGGTAACAAAGTCTATTGTATATTACACACAAAAATTGAGTTTTCTTGACGTAAAAAGATCAAGAAATAACAGAAAAAATACTTAAAATTAACAGTAACAGTGTTCTGACTTGAATATCTCATAGACTTTGAGCAGAATAGGACTAACACCGATTAAGTACTTAATTACATTTTATCTTCGAACCATACAAAGTGTTCTGTATCTTGTAAAATTATAAATCTAAGAGATAGAGTGCAGTTAGGTTGGGTTTGGTGGGTGCAGGTGACCTGACTATCGTCCGGATTTAGATCCACTTGAAGTCAATCGCCAGATATCACTCGCGAATAACAACCAAATAAATACTCTCGGTCTTTTATCGGTCCTTCACCTTTTTTAAAATCCTTTTTGAACGCTTACAAACCTTAGGTGAGTGTTTTGAAAATTCGAATGCAGCTGTGAGAAGATATGTACAAAAATATCCTACTAGAAATGTAGCGAATCGAAGAACAGTTTTCGCAATAGAGCAGAGATTACGAGAAAATGGTTCGCCTAAAATAAAAAAACGTAGATGGAGGACGTCCTAGAAGTGCACGAACGCGAGGAGTTGACGAACAAGTTTTGGAAACCGTTTTCCATGAGTCTATAATTAGTTCACGCAGATTAGCATCAAGAAGTATTATTTTTCAAGCAAGTGCCTTTAGAACTTTGAAAGAAAAGCACCTTCATCCCCATCATTTTAGGCAAATGCAAATTCTACTACCAGAGGATATACCATTACGAGTCGAATTTTATGAATTACTACTTGAACGGAAAGTTATTGATCCAAATGTTTAAAAAAATCTTATTTACCGACTAAGCAACGTTGACAAGGGCGGTCGTTTTTATTTATCATAACTCGCATTTCTGGGACCAAGAAAATCCTAGGGTTACTATAGTGTCTCACTATCAACATGGTTTTAAAATGAATGTTTGAGCAGCTACTTTAGGAAATGAATTTATAGGGTTTTACATGTCCCTGGTACCTTAAACGGATATATATCCCAATAGTGCGTAATTCCTCCATATATCCCTTACCCTTAGAGCTATCCGAAAAAACTTTAAACAAAATTTTCTTGTGATTATCTAAGCTATATCTGGAAAATATATCCAGCTTTATGGAATTTCCGGTTGCACCGGAAGTAGCTATAAATTTCCTTATTTTAAATGGAATCCTATACTTTTTATTACATTTTTGGATATAGATTAAAAAATAAGTGTGACTTTATGTAGCATTCCCTATAGCTATCTTTAATATTTGTAAAAATATTACGACTTTCTTTTTTTTTTAGCTCCAATTTATGTGTTATTTGAAACGTCTGCTGTGAGCTGAGTTTTGAGTTTTGCTACCTTAAATTCTAAATATCAATAGACGACATTTGATACTTTAAAATGGTTAAAGAATAATTTATCATCATTGTACAGGGTGTATTATTTTGGGGTTACAGCATATCTAACTTTAAAGCAGCATAACTTGTGTTTTTCAAATGGAACACCCTGTTTTTTATGGATTAGTCAGACAGACCATTAAATTCTGCATCGACATAATATAGGTCTTTCTATAGCTATAGTTGATAGTTTTTGAGTTATAGTGGTTTATTTTAGTTTCGCTTGTAAAAATATTGGTACTGTCAGATTATCACTGTATGAGGCACATAATGGTACTGTCAGATTGTCAGTGTATGAGGCACAGAGCATGTGAACAATGTCAGGTGACACCTAAACGTCTCCTTGACAAGAAAGTCAGCAGCTTTTATATCTCCATTGTTTGAGCTTACTTCCGTCTAATAAATGTTTGTTTTAACAATAATTTGAATACAATTACCAAATAAAATGAGATAGTCACGATGCAAATCACTTGATCATATCCTCGTAACTAGATAATGTGTCGACAAAAAAATTTATCGAATGCAACTACATGCAATGATTGTTATATAATGGACTTATTCATATTTTTACCATACAAAAAGTGAAACATAGTTTAATAAAGGTAGTTGTAATTATGAGAACCAGAAAGTGAAGTAAACTATAATAACATAACTATAATAATAATAATAATCCACAGTCATTAACAGAAAAAAATCATCTAAAAAAGCGATACATTAGAACTATTCGAAATTTTGCTCATTGACCTGAATACACAATCTAACCCTCCTTAAGAATTCTTCTTGAACATTGCTCAATATTTGCGAAGTTATTGCACGCGACTGCAATTTTATTTCTTAGTTCCTGTGAGGTGTTGGACGGTGTTTGATACACAATTTCCTTGATATAGCCCCACAGGAAAAAATCTAGACATGTGAGGTCAGGAGATCTTGCAGGCCACGAGACGGGACCACCTCGCCCTATCCATTTATTGGGGAACCGATCATCTAAAAATCGGCGAACATTTGTGTCATAATGTGCTGGTGCCCCGTCTTGCATAAACCACATACGTCGATTGTTATCTAGAGGCAAATCGTCCAAAAAAGCCTCTACATCTTCCTGCAATATACGCAGATATCCCTGCCCGGTGAGGTGCCCATCAAAGAAATATGGCCCAATAAGATTAGTCCAAATTATTCCAGCCCAAACATTTATCGTAAAACGGTGCTGGTTGTCAACTGATCTGCAAAAGTTTGGATTTTCTGAAGCGTAATAATGAAAGTTGTGCCCATTAGCCCTACCACAACTTGAAAATGAAGATTCATCACTGAACATCACGTAATTAAAAAAATTCTCACTTTAATTGTACTTTGCTACTGCCCACTCACAAAAACTGAGGCGACTTCGAAAATATGCATTCGTCAATGCCTGCTGCAGCTTCATTTTATATGGATGAACCTTGTATTTTCTCAACGTTCTGTTCACTGAAGATTTTGATATTCCTATTTCGTCGGCAACTTTCCTCACGCTTGAGTGCGGATTATCTAATGCCGATGCAACAATACAACATTCGTTTTCTTCATTGCCGCTTACTCTCCCTTTGCGTGTGGTCATTTCATAATTGGCGTTAACAGTTCGCAAAAAACGGTCCAACAATGTGACGAAACATTTTTCCTGAGGATGTCTTCGATTCGGATATGTTTGTGCGTATACACGAGATGCTAAAAAACAATTTCGCCGACACTCGCCTATAATAAGTGTCATATCAACTAATTCTTCAGTATTATAATTCATTTTAAATTAAATAACACAAAAGTTAGCACATAAAACTTAGCTCAAACACCTGAGAACTGAAAATAGTTATAGTTCTGGTTAGGTGACATTTATCTGTCATCTGACAAGAAATATTAGTTGTTTCATTCTCTGCGCCTACTGTATCTGACAGTACCATTATTTTTACAAGCGAAACTAAAATAAACCACTATAACTCAAAAACTATCAACTATAGCTATAGGAAGACCTATATTACGTCGATGCAGAATTTAATGATCTAGCTGATTAATCCATAAAAAAACAGGGTGTTCCATTTGAAAAACACAAGTTATGCTGCTTAAAAATTAGATATGCTGTAACCCCAAAATAATACACCCTGTACAATAATGAAGAATTATTCTTTAACCATTTTAAAGTACTAAATGTCGTCTATTGATATTTAGAATTTAAGGTAGCAAAACTCAAAACTCAGCTCACGGCAGACGTTTCAAATAACACATAAATTGGAGCTAAAAAAAAAGAAAGTCGTAATATTTTCAAAAATCTCAAAGATAGATATACGGAATGCTACATAAAGTCACACTTATTTTGTAATCTCTATCCAAAAATGTAATAAAAAGTACAGCATTCTATTTAAAATAACGAAGTTGATAGCTACTTCCGGTGCAACTGGAAGTTCCATAAAGCGGAATATATTTTCTCGATATAGCTTAGATAATCACAAGAAAATTTTGTTTAAAGTTTTTTCGGCTATCTCTAAGGGTAAGGGATATATGGAGGAATTACACACTATTGGGACACCCTATATATATATATATATATATATATATATATATATATATATATATATATATATATATATATATATATATATATATATATATATATTCCGTTTTTTAGAAATGATCTATTCAAATATTAGAAAATGTACCCTTACATTTTAGAAGGGACATAATGTCCTTTATGTATGATAGCGCACCCCCACATTCCAGTAGAAGAGTGCGATAGTGGATAAGTATTAATTTTCCAAACAAATGGATCTGGCCTGGGGCAGATACAACAATTCACTGGCCAACCAGGTCTCCCGACATGAGTTCCTTCGACTTCAATATTTGGAGATAACTGAAAGCAAAAGTGTATAAAATTAAATAAACATGGTCGAGGAATTAATAGACAAAATAATTGTTGATAGATAATCCCAAAGTTGTTTCATTTCATGTTGTTTAAATATTACATATGACTATTACACCTCATTTTATGTTTTCTTCTGATGCAGTTTTATTTTCCAGAAATTTGTTCTAAATATACGTCAAAAAATGTCAAGTTGACATCCTGCTCATTTGCTTAATTTATATCATGACCTACTTACAAGATTTTCGTCAGCCATTTTGAACAAGTGATTTCAAGAGCTTGAAAAACAAGTCAACATTCAACTGAAAATCACTCGAAAACGGTCAACTTAAAAATCTTTTACCTCTTTTATGTAAAATAAATGAAGCTTTGAGATTTGCCATAAAACCACGCAGAAAAAAGATACGTTGAAGATACAATGAAACGTAAAATACATCAGTCAAGCTTTTAGAAGTATTGATATCAGATACAAGGAATATGTTTCTGCACTTACGAATAACTACGCTTTTTTACTTTAATTTATCCAAATATAAGACACAAAAAAGATAACGATGGTTTTTTGAAAACATTTCAGAAAACATTTAAAAAAATTTAAATGCCTGTACAAATTCAAAGGTGGCATTTAAATCTTACAGCGAGACGACACGGTATTTGCTATTAAACGCCAAAGGATAATCATGATTCTTGGAAAAAGCTGGAATTTATAAATTGGTTTGTACACATTTTAACCAAATCTACATCGGCCAAACTTTTGTAAGTTTTAATACCAGAAACAGGGAACATATTTCTGCAATTAGGAACAACCACGCTGAAAAATATACATACTTAACATTGACTCGCAGTAAATAACCGCAAGGAGCTACTACATTTTTGTAATGACACGCAAATTGACATTTTAAAGCATTCTAAATAAAAAGCGCATACGCGACAATAGCCGCCTTGTTTTAAATAAGCAAATTGACTTGATGGATTACCCTTTCTTGGAAACTCTTCTTTCTAATTAAATATAATACGAATACGAGTAGTAATACGAAATTCGTCTATCAATAGTAAAAATAGTTGTAATAATGTAGTAACTATAACTTGATGTATGTTGATATTTTCGTTAAATACAACCTTATAATGAATGTTTTAATAATAAACTAAAATAGCCATCACTTAGATTGTGTGAAATATATTTAACAGTAACAAATAAGTAAACTCTGCGATAATAGTGATGAAACTTAAACGTTATTAAGACAACAATGGTAATTAAGTAAATAAGAACGTCTAATTAGGTATAATTGAAGCAGGGAGGGTACTTTACACATTTACGTAAAATACCCTATGAGATCAACCTGACGTGTGTTTTACACAAGTTTCTCGCGATACCAATAATAATTCTACTTTGGCTTTCCGGCTTCCGCATGCGCAGTGAGTTACCGGGATAATTAACAGGGCTCTCAACTCATGAGTTGTTTGCCGCTATAACGTAAAAATGGCCTCCCTGAGGTGCTGGTTATACAAAATCCTCCCAACTGACCTTCCTGACCTGCCATGATATCGGTTTGCTTAATTAAAATCTAAAAAAGGAAAAAGGGAAAGGAAATTATGCTCACATCACCTTGATATATGGCAGGGTTGATTTTTACTTCCTCTTTTTGTTTTTGATTAAGCAAACTGATGTCAGGAAGGTAAGTTGGGAGGATTGTCTGTAAATAGCACCCCAGGTTGGTCTTTTGTTTCGTTTAAATGGCAAAAAACTCATGAGTTACGAAAGCCATGTTAACTATCCCGGTCCGGTAGTTCATTGCGTATGCGACTGCCCGAAAACCAAAGTAGAATTGGTATCGCTAGAAACTAGTGTGTTTTACAGGTGACTTTCGACTTCTTGCTGGAACGAACGACTACGACTGACTTCTAGAGGCGCGTTGATGCGTGTATGGGTTGGTAGTACCAGTCATAACTTGCTTTATTGGTAAATAGTTATTATGTTATTATAAAATTGTTGTTATAGTTATTCGTGTTATAATTTGTTTGTGTTTTTATGTTAAATATTGACATTCATCACATAGACATTTTAAAGGACGTCATTATAAATTTTTATTCAATTTATTTTAAAGAATTTTCTTATCAAGTTAAGTAGGGTAAGGTTGGGCGCAATGTTACAAAAAAAAACGACAATGTAGCGACAAAAATACCGATTTAATCAACTTGTAATTGATATGGATATAAACTATAACAGTCTCTATTTACTTAAGAGTATTTAAACATCACTATTATTAGCTTCGACTTAATTTAAATTGCACTTTAATCAGATCAATCGATTGTAGCACTGAGCCCCGTATTTGGGCTACTCGTTACAGGTCAAGGGGCACAATGCTACAATATTAAAATGATAGAAAAAATAACAATTAAAGAAAATATAAACCGTTCTAACAAATATTAAATTTCTTAATATTATTCTCTGGGAACGCATAGATATCTGCCTGACGTTTGGTCTTTCTTCTCCAACGTTTACAAGAGTAAGCACAATTTTAATATCCTCTAACGATACTGTCGCCATATCTGGTTTAAGAGGGAAGTAGAAATTATTATCAACTTGCAAGGATTTTCTTTCTCTTTGTGCCAGTTAATTTTTATTTCCTTTTTCCAATTTTCTGTTTTCTCTTTCCAATGCTTCTCGTTCAATTTCATTCTTAATCGGTGTATCAGTTGGAATGCAGCTTCTCTCTCACTTTCTACCGCGGTTCGATGGTAGTCTTGGTTGTGCTTCTAAATAAGTTCGACACCCTATAGGGGTAAGCAGAGTTTCATTGAGTAGATTGAAAAGTTGGTAATGAACAGTTTTCTAGATCTGTTACAGATGGTGCTTTTGCCTGATGGGTATCCATCTGATAACATTCATTCATTAGCAAACTTGTGCTTAGGGAATCAGAACGCCTGTTTATCACTTGTTGATCAGAAGAAGTTGGCATCTGAACTATTTGAGAATCTTGCTCATAGTTAAAAGTTTGACTTCAACTGGGTGCATTCGAAGAAGAAGCTTGTTGAAGATCAAAAGGCTGACTTGATCCGGGGGCATTAGAAGAAAAAGTTTCTTCAGGTTCCAAAGGCTGACTTGATCCGTGGGCAATAGATGGGTCTCCGAGTAGCCGATTCGTTACTTCATTTGGCATATAATCATCGCCAGTGAAAATTTGTCTATCATATGGAAATATTACAGCTTTCCGAACTTCTGATTGAATATTTGTGGGTATCATGGCTCGATCAAAAGCTTGTCCTAATAATTCAGCGACATTGTAGATATATATTGTTTTTCTAGGATGACGCATTAGCCACGAATCAGCAGCTACGTTGTAGTGTGACTGAAGCGGACCAAAGACAGACACGTCAAGTGGCTGCAGTTTGTGGGTAGAATATGGTGGTATAGTTAGTTGGGTAACTGCATTATCTTTTGCGATATTCAATACCGCGGGTGCCAGGTGCGTGTCGTGATTGTCAACAATCAGTAATGTGAAGAGGCTGTTACCTTTATGAAATGTTTCATGACTTCAGGAAATAATTCACTATTCATCCATCCGGTGGGCTGAGCCAGCCTTAGAGTTCCTAGTGGTGCACCGGTAGTCTTAAAAGACTTGAGTTGTTTTCTGGGGAACACCATTGCTGATCCCGTTCCAGATACTATACAACACGAAGTAACTCAGCGCTTGTTACTTTATTTAGCTCCCTTTGCTGCAATATACTTTTTTTTGTTTTTTTAACAGTAGTTGTTCCAGTTTCATCCAGACAGTAAACTCGGCTACAATCTGCAAAGCTAGGGCACCGTCGCATAACATTTTCCAAATTACTGAAGAATATATTCACGTTGTGACGATTGAATGTTTTTGCGCGTGTCAAGCTGCATGGTTCTGGTTTTCTTAATATTAGATTTGTATGCCGTTTCCTGTATCCGTATAACCAGTCAACTCCTATCTTTTTATTTTCCCAGTTCTTTGGAGTCTCCAAATTATAGTGAACGACCAGCTCGTAGGCGAGTTTTCTACACTCTCCTGTATATAGACCGTAGCACATCTTAGAACAGTTTATTAAATATTCCTGCAATGCATTTTCTTGATCAGAACTAATACGGTTCTATTGGCATAATTTGGGGTAAGTCGCATATGTTCGGCTTCTTGCTCTGAACATTCTTTCTTCTTTTATTACATACCTTTGCAATGTCATGAAATTAACATGCTTTTCATTTGCTGCCTTTCGAAGACTTATCCCACTTTCTACCATCAGAATCACTTCTCTCATATTTTTTTGCACTATGAAGACCGTAATCAGTCTTTCTCTTACGATTTCGCACCATTTCCTTTTCAAACCTAGAAACAATACAAAAAAATAGTTAATCGGGGCACATTGTTACAGTGTCACACAGTGCCCCCAGACACATTGACCCAGGTGATGCACACCAAAATAAAAACTTAAATGAGTCCTTTAGGTTATGTTTACAAAAAACAATCACTTACCACAATATAATATATCAAAGAAGAAATGAAAAACCTTGACGTGATTTTTTCTTCGTTTCATCCCACAAATCCGTTTTTTGTTTGTTATCTCTGAAACGCGGTACAAACTGAGACAATGACAACTGTTTCAAGATCGCTGCTTATGAGCTTGTCAAAACTGTTAAACAACAATATAAAAGTGAATGACCTAGACGGAGATATGTGCATTGTAACAGTGGACCCCGTATAACACGGTTCCCCACCTTACCTTACCCTAACGTAGCAACGGATTTTTTTAATGGTTGTCCTAAATGCGCATTCTTTAAAAATTAAATTTTCTCCTGCATGGTGTAAAATGGCGAAACGAGTCACAGTAAAGAAAACGAACAGTTGTGAAACCAGTGAAGTAATCTCTACGTCTATTTTTAGTAGGGGAACATGTTGTACCTTGAACACTGTTGTACCTTGAACACATCTCTTTATTTTGAATTTCGCGGATGTTTGTGGATGGCTGTGAGGGACAGAATCTTGAATTAGGCAACCTGCAATGTCGTCATATGTGTTTCAGTTGTTCACCGATAATCGTGTGAGTGTGCAGTGCAGTTCGGATTTTTGACTTGAAAAAGTAAGTTTTTACGCTCTGCGTTTCATACACATATATCTTTTGTCTTTAATGTAATGAACTGGATCTTTTTTTTTGCGATGGCATACTCATTTGGCTAATAACTAGTTGTGTCAGACATGATCTATTCTTAACCTAAAATTTTCTGTAGTTTGATTATGATACACTGGCACGGTGTTGTACCTTGAACATACCACATACGATGTACCTTAGACATGTTCAAGGTACATCATACGTCTTAGGTACATCGATTGTGATATGTTCAAAGTACAACATCATAACGGTGTTTCATCATCAAATTACGGTTAAGTACATGTTCTCTGCTTTATTGCAGTAAATGTTGCCTGGCTTCTTGTACCTCTTTTGAAAATATGCCACGCAGTCGAACAGGTGTAAAAAGGGCTGGGCCAGATCCTGAAAGACTCGCAGATGCAATTAAATTAATTTATCAAAATAAAATGACATTATACAGTGCTGCAAAACATAGAGGATTGAACAGAAGCACAATACGTCGACATCTTCGACATTATAAAAACGATGAAGAAAACTACACCTGGCGTAACAATAATGCTACACAGCAAGTTTTCAACAAAATAGAAGAAGTTATGCTCGTGGACTACATAAAACAAGCAGCAATATTGCAGTATGGACTGACATTGAGGGATGTTCGTGAATTAGCATACAAATTTGAGACAGAAAATCTGAAAAAATATCCTTCCAGCTAGGATAATGACAGAATGGCAGGTGAATTTTGTCTGCGCCTTTTCAGAAAGAAATATAAAGATGAGATATCCCTTCGGAAACCAGAAGTTACCAGCTTAACAAGATCAACTGCTTTCAACCGTACCAATATTGCACTGACATTCCAAAATTATAAAGTGGCTTTGCAAAAATGTCCCCCTTTGCCGGCAGTGAACATATGGAACTGCGATGAAACTGGGCTGTCCACAGTTCATGTTCCCCCGAAAATACTTGCTACCAAAGGATTCAAGCAAGTTGGTACAATGACGAGTGCAGAAAGAGGCACAAATATCACTATGATAGCTGCAGTCAATGCTGGAGGTAGTTTTATTCTACCAATGCTTATTTTCCCAAGAGTGAATTTCAAGGAATTCATGATAACTGGAGCTCCACCAGGGACAATTGGTGGTGCAAATCAGTCTGGGTGGTCCAATGAAGCATTATTCATCGCATTTTTCAAAAACTTTTTGAAATATGTAAAGCCATCAAAAAAATCTCCTTGCATTTTATTGATGGATAACCATGAAAGCCATATTTCAGTTCCCGTTATTCAATTAGCCAAGGATAACGGAGTGATTTTAGTAACATTTCATCCACACACGAGTCATAAAATTCAGCCTATAGATAAAACCGTATTTGGACCATTTAAAACATATTTCAACAATGCAATTAATGAATTCATGATCACTCCAGGAAATGCTGGAAAACCGGCAACAATCTATGATCTTGCTCCACTGGTGGGAAAAGCATTTCCACTAGCTTTTACGCCAACAAATATTGTTCAGGGATTTCAGGTAACTGGATTCATTCCTCTGAACGAGAATATCTTCAAGGATTTTGAATTCTTTCCATCAGATGTCACTGATCGTCCAGACCCAACAGCAATAGTTCAAGATAATCCCCAAGATATTAGCTTCCCATCAACTTCAGTTTCATTTTTGACTCAACTTAATTTCAGTGAACCAGTTGCCTCAACTTCTGCCTTGATTTCTCCGGTTATGATTAGGCCACATCCAAAAGCCGCACCACGAAAAGACACTCATCGAGGTCATGAAAAAGGACGTTCTCGCATATTGACGGACACCCCCGAATAACTCAGAATAGAATTATTAAACCAAGCTTAACTAAATAGAACAAGAGTTCCGTCTCAGAAAACAACAACAATTTCAAAGAAAGTTGCCGCAGTTAAGCGCAAGGTATTAGTATCTTCCGATTCTTCTATGTCAGATCAGTTCTCAGTGCATGATTCTGAAGATTCTGTTGGACCCTTGGACTTTTCGGAATCAGAAGAAGCTGTTTGTAACACGAGTGCTACTGAGACATCTGGGCAGGATGGAGGATACCAAGTGGGAGATTTCATTATTTTAATATATGAAGCCAAATATTTTCCAGGTAGGATAGTGGAAACAAGCGACGAAGGAGCCATTGTAACGGCAATGGAGCCAACCATGAATAATTGGAAATGGCCGGAAAAAGTGGACTCATTGTTCTACCCATGGGTGGACATTATTCAGAAAATTAATCCCCCAGTGGAGAAATGTTCCAAAAGAGACATCTACGAGGTTGGAGAAATAACTCAAATTTGTGATAAATAGTTTTGTTCTCGAACTGATTTCTAACATTCATGTTCATTTTTCAAATATTTTTCAGAATAATGTTTTCAAATGTGAAGTTTATTTTGCATTATAAATTGTTTTTTACATATAAGGAGGTCTAAATAAAATTTTATACCCAAAACTGTCTAATTTATTAGATACATGTTCAACGTACAACGGTCTTAGGTCTGAGGTACATAATTCCTGTTGTACCTTGGACACAAATACACTTTTTCAAATTAAGCTTTTTTCTCATCGAATTTGAATCGTTCTAACCTCGCAAAAAACTATTATGTATAAAATATCGCCCCCTATCCATCGCACCAAAAGAAGTCTTTGAATAGAGTTTATTCTTCATGAAATTTTTTTTTAAATCAGGAATGGGTTCAAGGTACAACATGTTTCCCTACAGAATGGTTTCACCAACTATGGACAACAACAGTTAATAAACTTAATACTCAGTGTAAGCGAAAAGTTTATCTAAAATAGATTTCTAATCACTGCGCTATTTTATGAATTTAATTAAAAAAGCACAATTGGGAACTAAGGTCTTTTTTATTTTTCAGAAAAGCCACTAGCAACATAATACTAATAATTTGTTGAGCAAAATATCAACTAATTCCAGTTATTGTGTGGTAATACAAACCTTATTAATGGTAGGCAACCAACAATATCAATGTGTTTAGAACGAACGGTTCAGGATACAGCTTTTATTTAAAGCTCTAGACTGTAATAAGCGTTGAATCGTCTAACTTGTTAGTCTATTGGATTGTGAAATTTAATCTGCATATCCTATATTGCTAACGTGCAGTCGAATCTGATGAGCGTTTGCGCTAGACGTTAACTGAATTCTAGTTTTTATGCATAGATTTTGTAAGAGCGTCCTTGTTACTCCGAATATTGAGTTAATCTTTGTTCAGTGCTTTTGCAAAAAGAAGTACATGTGAGGCCAACGTATAAAAACTGAATGCAACGAAGAGACTTCCATTCTGTGTATTTCAGTTGCAAATTTTAATGACCACCATTAGTTGCCCAGGCATTTTGTTCTTGTAAAATTTATGACGTATGTATTTCAATTGAAATTTTAATGATCGCCATTAGTTGATCAGCTTTTATTCTTGTAAAATTGTGCCCAGGAGTTTTTTCTAACTAGTTACAGATATAATATACAGTATGTAAGTAGAAAATGGAACTAGATTTATAATTGTGTTAATGACCTTACCATACAAATCCTTTGATTGCAGACAGTCCAATTAAGTGCCACAGCTACGAGGCAATCCCTATTACTGCCGATGAGGAAGCTTACAGGATTTTAGTGGTTTTGATGATAATATCAAGTTCAGTGTCAAGAGTAAAACAGAAAGAAGTGTTCATTTCCTATATAACAGAATATACATGGATTTAAATAATACCATACTATTGGACTGGTATTATAAACCTTCTGGTTCTGGAAGATATATTACCTATGCATCGTACCATAATGAAAATATGAAACTTAACGTCATAATGGGCATAAAGAAATAGATTTGGGCATTCCTTGCCCTTCTTTCCAGCATAGAGCTTTGTGTCGGTTGGCTGAGATGATGAAGAGAATTATTGCCACACTACTTGAATTAGCTACTTTTCAGCCAGATCAACCAAACTTATCGGTTACCTCGTAACTCCAGTCCCGAATCGCGTGACGTCATCTCAGGCCAGATTTGAATATTCACGTTTTAGTAAATAGTTTAGGTGCAGACAAAAACGAATTATTATTTATTACATGGATTTAAATAATACCATACTATTGGACTGGTATTATAAACCTTCTGGTTCTGGAAGATATATTACCTATGCATCGTACCATAATAAAAATATGAAACTTAACGTCATAATGGGCATAAAGAAATGGATTTGGGCATTCGTTGCCCTTCTTTCCAGCATGGAGCTTTGTGTAGGTTGGCTGAGATGATGAAGAGAATTATTGCCACACTACTTGAATTAGTTACTTTTCAGCCAGATCTATAAAACTTATCGGTTACCTCGTAACTCCAGTCCCGAATCGCGCGACGTCATCTCAGGCTAGATTTGAATATTCACGTTTTAGTAAATAGTTTAGGTGCAGACAAAAACAAATTATTATTTATTTACCTACTTTATTAGACAAATATGTTGTTTATAATATATATTAACCTACTTGTTTTAAATAAACTGTTTATTGTGGCTCATAATAATAAAAATTTTATTTTTAAATTCAGCTAGTAAACATCTGTATATCTGCATCTTAAAATTGTATACTTGTCTCTATTTACTGCTGTTACATAAACTAATTTTACGAAATCCTTTTCAAAAATTTAAAAAATATATAAAATGTGGCTATACCCAAGCATATTCCTATCTAAAATGTATTTTTTTACAAAGCTATTTTAGTTAATTCATATTTTAAAACACCACGCTTCAAGAAGTATAAAAATTAATTCTAGCCGGAATAAATGCTTGGAAAAATTAGCTAAGTCAAAAACTGTAATTAAAATCTATGCAAGAAAAATACAAATATGATCATCTAAATTTTTTAAAAGATCTAAAAAAATCTGCTTTTTATAGTGCTTTTATTAGCTGACTTTTTCTGCCAGGGAGAAATCGTGTAGTTAAGCTAAAGCTTTGGAATTTGGCAGCCAAGTCCGGCGACTATGCACCTGTATCTAATATTGTTTAAAATTCAGTATCGCGGATGCCCCAAAATCGCGAATTACAGAGCTTCTCGAAAATAATTTGTATCTATGTGTAACATATATTCTTTTTTTGAGCTCATTGTGGACTCACACATTATATATATATATATATATATATATATATATATATATATATATATATATATATATATTTATTTATATATATATATATATATATATATATATATATATATATATATATATATATATAAATATATATATTTATTATATATATATATATATATATATATATATATATATATATATATATATATATATATATATATATATATATATATATATATACTTATGCCTATGCGGAAGTAGCTGGACCATTTCGTATACCAAGTGTATGATAGCTGGACCAACCGTGCAATAGCTGGACGTCCAGCTATTAACATGCTGGTATTAATATGTACATGCGTTATTGGCTGGACCTATTTCATGAGAACATTAAAAGTAAAAATTAATGCGCCTGTGCGGTGTTGCCAAATGCTCAAAATATTAATTATATTTAAATATTTACATGTTTTAGTGAATTTTATGTACGCTAGGACCGCAAAAAGCATGAGGTTACTTAAGACTTTATTTAATAATAATATCGTGAGGATATTTCTTAGGAATTTCTGGATTAAAAATGATTATTGCATAAGTTACTATTCATGTAATATAGCAAAAAATCTACAGGTGGCTTGTAAAAATAATGTTTTGGAAGAGACAAAATATGAATAATTTTTTGATATTTGCAGTAGATGTGCCAAAATCATAAAAACACAAAATGATTACCAAGGCCCTAGTGTATAATAAGATTGCAAATTATATTCTGTCACCCTTTGCAAAAGTGAGAAAAATGCATATGAAGATCGGGATAGCAATTAGGACGTTTCCGAAATATGAATTATTTTTTGATATTTGCAGTAGATGTGCCAAAGTCATAAAAACAAAAAAATTATTACTTAAGCCCTTATGCATGAAAAACCATGCAAATTATTTTTTGTCACCTTTTTCAAAAGCGAAAAAAATGCATATGAAGATCGGGATAGCAATTAAGACGTTTCCGAAATATCAATTATTTTTTGATATTTGCAGTAGATGTGCCAAAATCATAAGAACAAAAAATGATTGCCAAGGCCCTAGTGTATAATAAGATATTCAAATTATTTTTTGTCACCTTTTGAAAAAGTGAAAAAAATTCATATGAAAATCGGAATAGCAATTAAGACGTTTTCCAAATATGTATTATTTTTTCGCATGTGTCAAAATCATAAAAACCAAAAATGATTTCCATAATAAGATATGCAAATGATTTTTTGTCACCCTTTGCAAAAGTAAAAAAATGCGAAAACAGATCCAGATAGCAATTGACACGTTGCCGCAATATGCATTATTTTTTGACATTTGCAATTTTTTAAACAGGAATCTTTTTTTATATTTACATTTAAAATCATTAAATCACAAAACTATTACCAAAGCCCTAGTGTATAATACTACAGCATACACAACTCTCAACTCGGCCAGTTTTAGAATGAATTGAATATGATTCTATTCCTATTTTTCAAGTTGCAGATTTTTTAACGCGCTAAAATCTAATATACAATCACAGCATAAAAATTGATTGATTATGCTGTGCTACAGTTACTTTTCAATTTTTTCTAAACATATGTTTGACAGGTCAGGTAAAAGCTTTGAAATTTACAAAAGGAGTGTACAGAAACAGAGCTGTAAAACTTTCTGGGATCGACGCCGTAAAAGCGGTATATCAAAGCCCAAACGTTCTTCAACTATGTGACGCTTTTATATAAAAATACATAATATTTGAGAAAAAATGATAGGTTTAATATTTGAATATGACCAGCCACTAACTGCTATACTAGAGTGACTAACATTAATTAGATTCTCATAATTTTTATGTTGCATTATTCAAGTATGCAATACAGCATAAGAAACAGTCTTCTTATGCTATGTAACCAAGATTTATGCCACTAAAAATAAGTTGCACTTTAAACCTAATTTATAGCAAATTTTTATAATAAACATATTGTTATAACGAGATTGGGGTAGTTTCTTTGTATACACAACATGTTTATTGAATTTATTTAAATTCATCATTTTTCCAAAACATAATAAAAATAATAATCCGTATCACTCACTCACTGACTGAAGGCAAAGTCGCTTAGTAGTCGCAACGATAGGTTGAAATAAGGTAAGTACACTTGGAGAACACCCAAATCACCACAACACATATTTCAGAGACCTTACGATCGTTTCGTTGACAAAGTCAACATCTTCAGAGGAAGAAAAATTCAGAATCCAGAATTTTTCTTCCTCTGAAGATGTTGACTTTGTCAACGAAACGATCGTAAGGTCTCTGAAATATGTGTTGTGGTGATTTGAGTGTCCTCCAAGTGTACTTATTAGTGCTCATCACAGGTTCCAGTTTTCACATAGTAAAATAAGGTGGTTTCCCGTTGCCTTTCATGTGGCACATTGACTGAAAAAAATACATTCTTGGAAAACCTCTGAACTGCTATCCCGATGTTTAATTTTTTTTTTCTTTCTTACTTTTGCAAAAGGTGACAAAAAATAAATTTGGTGTAGTATTACACAATAGGGCCTTGGTAATGATTTTTGGTTTTGTGATTTTACCACATTAACAGTAAGTATCACAGAATCATTAATGTTGAAATGAAAAACGTGGTAGTAACTATTCCGGTGTTCAAATGCATTTTTTTATATTTCCAAAGGGTGACAGAAAATTATTTGCATGAGCTTTTATGTGTCAGGCCCTTAGTGATATTTTTTGTTTCTATGAATTTGGCACATTAACTGCAAATGCGAAAAAATAATACATATTTGGAAAACGTCGTAATTGCTATCCCGATTTTCATATGCAAGGTGACAAAAAACAATTTGCATATCTTATTATACACTAGGGCCTTGGTAATCATTTTTGGTTTTTATGACTTTGGCTCATCTACTGCAAATTTCAAAAAATAATTCATATTACCGAAACTTCTTAATAGTTCTCCCGATCTTCATATGCATTTTTCTCACTTTTGCAAAGGGTGACAAAATATAATTTGCAATCTTATTATACAATAGGCATAGATGCATAGATGCAAAATGATGATAATGTTTTGTATCCTCCTACTATGTCGAAAATCATAACTACTGGACAATTGATAGTCCCTTTATTAATCTTATTTTTAAAGGGGTAGACATTGATCCAATCCAATCCATAGTAGGTGGTAGTGGAATTTTCCTTTATGTAATAGTAAAGGATTTTTTCACGCCCGAGGAGGTACCACCCCATACATCAAGGAACCGGTGAAGTCCCAACGGACGTTTCCGGTTCTGGTGTATGAGTCGGTTTCCCTTATAAGCAAAAATGATGATGGCTCCTCCTTGTATAAAATATTCCGGAGGCAAAATACCCCTCCATTCGGATCTCCGGGAGAGGGGTGTACAGGGGGCACCAACATCAAGATTTAACATATCCTTTTCGAATATATGTGGCCTAAATTCTAACCTGAACTCCGTCCACCATTTCCTCCAGGCTAACAGGCCCCAACTCCTCTTCCTCACCGAAACCCAAATCAGTGCCAAAACAGCCACTAATCACCTTAATTTCCCGGGGTATGAGCTCCTTACTGCCTTTAGATTGCATGGAGGCGTGTGCGCATACGTCCGTAGCAATCTACCCTGCACCAGACTTCCCAATTTAGAAGCTGGAAGAAAAGACATACTATGGATAAAACTCTCTCTCAGGGCTGCAACTAAATTCATCTGTTGCATTTACCGGTCACCTTCTGACAACAACTTTGTCCAGCTCTTTGACTACCTTTCTGAAAAAACCGACTATCTGATTTCTGAATATCCTTCCTCCGAGGTCACTATTCTTGGCGACTTCAATGTCCATAATAAGGAATGGCTAGGATCTTCAAAAACCGATCCACACGGGAGAGCAGCGGAGGCCTTTGCAGTCAGCAATTCTTTGGCCAATATGGTTCAGCAACCTACTTACTTTCCTCGTATCCCAACACACAGCTCAAATCCCTTGGATCTCCTTCTTACTACAAACCCTGAATGCTATAAGATATCAGTCACCACCCCTCTTGGTCGCTCAGACCACGGTATGGTCACTGCTTCCTGTGCAATGCAACCCGAGGTCACACAGTCATCACACCCACGTATCGTTTGGCACTACAACTCCGCAAACTGGGACGAAATGCGGGATTACTTTTCCTCATTTCCATGGGCGTCTGTCTGCTTCTCTCATCCTGACCCCTCTGATATCTCACAAAACGTCACCGAAATTATCCAAGCTGGCATGGAATTATTTATTCCACGTACACAGAAAACCTCTTCAGCCACTCAAAAGCCCTGGTTCTCTAAATCCTGTGACAAGGCCAGACTTGAAAAGATCAAAGCTAAGAAAACGCTTCTACACAATCCCAGTCAAGAAAATCGTCAAGCATTCAACGACGCAAGAAACCGCTATGTCCGCATTCTTTCTGAGGCAAAAAACTCGTTTAATAACCACATCAAAAACAAAGTCCTTTCAAGCTCCAACGGCGGCAAACCCTTCTGGACTCTTGCTAAGTCTATTGGGAATAATTTCTGCAAGAGCACGTTCCCACCTCTTGTCTCAGGGGATGAAATTGTTTCTACCGCCCTGGGCAAGGCTGAACTTTTTGCTTCGTTGTTCGCCGGAAATTCTACTCTCAACCCACCTCCAAATGTTCAACCACCAACAGTCCCCAATGTCGCGCATAAAATGACTGATATCATTTTCAAAACTAAAAAGGTACGAAAGATGCTCTCTTCTCTTAATACCAGGAAAGCCTCTGGCCTTGACGAGATCCCAGCAATTGTTCTCAAAAAATGCGCACCAGAACTTGCTCCTGTCCTGACTCGTCTGTTTCAAATATCTTACAATAAAGGCATATTCCCTAGTAACTGGAAAACTGCTCGAGTACAACCCATCCCCAAAAAAGGATCCAAAGCGCTTCCTAGCAACTACAGGCCTATTTCTCTCCTTTCAGTCATCTCTAAAGTGATGGAAAAGTATATAAACACCGAACTACTAAAATTCCTTGAAAAACACAGTCTAATCCACGACAGGCAGTATGGATTCCGTCAGCGCAGATCGACTGCCGACCTCCTTTCCTTTGTCACCCATTCTTGGAACAAGTCTATGGAACAACACGGTGAATCCCAGATTGTTGCTCTAGACATATTTTATCCAAAGCATTCGACCAGGTCTGGCACGCAGCGCTGCTTAATAAACTTCCGGCCTATGGCCTACCACCAAAACTTTGTACCTGGACAGCAAATTTCCTCTCCAACAGGAGCATATCTGTTGTTGTGGATGGCCATTCCTCTAAACGGTATCCAATTAATGCAGGAGTTCCTCAAGGTTCAGCTTTAGCCCCTACTTTGTTTCTTCTCCACATCAATGACCTCATCTCTAGCACATCCAACCCAGTTCACAGTTACGCGGACGACAGCACCCTCCACTCAAATATACAATATTCTAAGCCTGTCTCTTTAGCCCAATTAGATGAGGATCGCAGACTCATGGAGGGTTCTGTCTCCGTGGACCTCCAAATAATATTAGACTGGGGAAGTAGAAATCTTGTACAATTCAACCTCACCAAAACTAAGTCTTGCTTTCTTTCTCACAAGAGATACAGCAGCCCTAGACCCATCACAATGAACAACCAAGTTATTCAAAGTAATGAGTCCTTCTCTCTTGTTGGCATTTCTGTGGATCGAAATCTTAATTGGCACCAACATGTTACATCAATTGCAGAAGCGGCTGCTAAGAAATTGGGTTTCCTCTTCCGGGCTCGCAAATACTTTTCACCAACTAATCTCTATACCTTATACACTTCACAAATAAGGCCAAACCTCGAATACTGCTCCCACATCTGGGGAGCAGCTGCCGCTTCTACACTCGCTATCCTGGACTCCATTCAAAAGAGAGCTATACGTCTCATCGGTGACCCTACCCTCACCCAAAGGCTTCCATCCCTTGCCTACCGACGTGCCGTTGGTGACCTCTCTCTCTTTTATAGATATCTGCACGGGCACTGCTCAGAGGAGCTTTCCTCCATAATTCCCCCACCTGCTGCCCCCAGCAGATCTACCAGGGGAACAGAGCGAATGCACCCTTTTAATGTCCAGGTCACCAGACATAGAACATCTTGTTATGCCCGCTCTTTTGTCCCGAGGACTTCCAAGTTGTGGAATTCCTTGCCGGCACATGTTTTTCCTTCTCCTCCGAACCTCCAAACCTTCAAGTCCAGAATTAACAAGCTGCCTCTTTCCTCCTTGTCAACACACACGGTACGATAGTATTTAGGCTGTAAGCCCTCGTGGTGTGTTGTTGACATAAAAAAAATACACTAGGGCCTTGGTAGTCATTTTGTGTTTATATGATTTTGGCACATCTACTGCAAATATCAAAAAATAATTCGTATTTCGGAAACGTCTTAAGTGCTATCCCGATCTTCGTTTTTGTGATTTTGGCACATCTATTGCAAATGCGAAAAAATAAACGTGGTAATAGCTATTTCGATCTTCATATGTATTTTTTTCACTTTTGCAAGAAGTGACCAAAAAAAAAACTTGCATGAGTTATTATACATTAGGGCCTTGGTAATAGTTTTGAGCTTTTATGATTTTGCACATTAACTGTAAATATCAAAAAATAAGTCATATTTGAAAAACTTAATAAGAAGTATCTCGATGTTCAAATGATTTTCTTTTATTTTCCAGAGTGTGACAAAAAATAATTTGCTTAGGTTGCTATACACTAGGTCTTTGGTAACTTGTTTTTGTGTCTATTTTTATATTGAAGCCTTGGCTTTATTGTCCAATATTTGTCATTTGGGTACATGTAACCAAAATAACAAATAATACATACTAAAATTTAGTTTTCCTCTATGACTATGTTAATAATAAACGATTGGTTTAGTGTTACTATGTTATTGCAAAACACTTAAGACAATATAGCCATATAGCAATATATGGCTGGCATCTATGGCTAGCCATAAATTTACTACGTTGAATCCGCTTCACTGATATTGTGATCGCGACGATCCATCCCGTTTCTGCTGACCCTACGTGTAAATCTATGGCTGGAAATTTATGGATAACTTCACGCAAACTTTATCCCAGTTATATTCAGCAAACATGTCTTATCTCTGCTGCATCGAACACGATGCAAATGAAACTATGTGTATCTTAAAATGCAGCGGCTTTTCAGGAAATAAAACTTTTAAGTTCTGTGCTTACCAATGCTACTATTTCTACCCCTACGACTTTTTATTTATAATAAAAAATATGTACATTGTTTGCCTAAACCTGCCAGTATAATTTTTTGACAGCTATATACATATAGCGCGAGTTTAAAACATGGAATAAATTCAGTTAATCAGATACAGCTATCTTTTTCCAATAATTCGCAGACATGTCGTAAGACATTTTATGTTGCGGTCTTTTCAAAAAATAAAATAAATATCATACAGTGTGTGCCAAATTTAAGGTACGACCTCATCGATATTTTTTTCAAATCCTACCCTAGTTTGTTTTTGTTAAATAGGTTTAACCTACACATTAAGTTGAAAAAAAAGCAGATTTTAAATTTTTATTTATTTATTATTATAAATCTAAAGGAATTAGTAGCACGAATAAGAAATGAATGTTGACTTATTTTCCCAAGATAACCAGAAATGTGTAAAACGAATTTCAATTCCGTTTATACTACTAACAAATAGTCAATCGAGAACAACCTAAGCATTTATTAAAGAAAATTGATTTAGATTATCTATTTTTTTATTTCTTTATTTTTTAAAATAATATAACGTATATTTTTGTGGGAAGGAATATAAACTTGGTGGTTTAGCGTAACTTGACATGTACTTTAGAAATAGCCAACAAAACAGTACGATTGTCGGTTAAACAAATTATCGACGTCATATCTCAAATTTAGGACAACTTCACATTATTAAAGAAAGATCACAGCTTAAAAAACACTAATTGGCGTGTTCGCGCATTTGAAAAAGGTGTATTTGATTAACTGAATGTATTCTAAGTTACCAACATGCATTGTGTAATATGGCAGTAATAATGCTGATAATTGTTTATCTTTTTTTGTATTTTTCTCAACGTGACGTATTTCTGCGACTATGGCCAATCACCGACGACAGGGAGCACTTTCAACTCACTTTCCTTTAAATTTGGCCGAACCCCGTTTTTTCTATAAGGAGGGTAGGGATATTCAGCGTGCCCAACCTCGCACGGTACACGGGACTAACGACTTCACGACTCCTCAGTGAATCTGAACCTGCAAAAATTCAACCTGCTCAAACTAAATGATAATTTTACAGTAGGGGCTGAAAAAATGAATGGGGAACCATGGAAATCGAACCCAGTACCCTTGGATCCAGCGGCATACTTTCCTACCACTGGATCACTCAGGCTTTTTGATAATAATTGTAAAATATCTTTTGCAACAATTGGATACAATAATCTAAAATATATAACTCTATAACACTAAAAGTAGATCTCGTAAGTTTATAAAAGAACAGTCATTATACACCTTGTCCTATTTTCGAATTAAGTTTTTGTGTTCTCTTCTAAAAAAAGCAGGAGTTGGATTAATTTTAATTCAAAATACTATATTACAAAACAAAACAAAAATTACGAAAGATGCTCTCTTCTCTTAATACCAGGAAAGCCCCTGGCCTTGACGAGATCCCAGCAATTGTTCTCAAAAGATGCCCACCCAAACTTGCTCCTGACCTGACCTGTCTGTTTTAGACATCTTACAATAGAGGCATATTCCCTAGTAACTGGAAAACTGCTCGAGTACAACCCGTCCCCAAGAAAGGATCCAAAGCGCTTCCCAGCAACTACAGGCTTATTTCTCTCCTTTCAGTCGTCTCTAAAGTGATGGAAAAGTATATAAACACCGAATTACTAAAATGTCTTGAAAAACACAGTCTAATCCACGACAGGCAGTATGGATTCCGTCAGCGCAGATCAACTGCCGACGTCCTTTCCTTTGTCATCCATTCTTGGAACAAGTCTATGAAACTACACGGTAAATGCCAGATTGTCGCTCTAGACATATGCAAAGCATTCGACCAGGTTTGGCACGCAGCGCTGCTTAATAAACCTCCGGCCTACGGTCTACCACCAAAACTCTGTACCTGGACAGCAAATTTCCTCTCCAACCGGAGCATTTCTGTTGTCGTGGATGGCCATTCCCCTAAACTGTATCCAATTAATGCAGAAGTCCCTCAAGGTTCAGCTTGAGCCCCTACTTTGTTTCTTCTCCACATCAATGACCTCCTCTCTAGCACATCCAACTCAGTTCACAGTTACGCGGACGACAGCACCCTCCTTTCAAATATACAATATTCTAAGCCTGTCTCTTTAGCTCAATTAGATGAGGATCGCAGACTCCTGGAGGGTTCTGCCTCTGTGGATCTTCAAAAAATATTATACTGGGAAAGTAGAAATCTTGTACAATTCAACTCCACCAAATCTCAGTCTTGCTTTCTATCTCGTAAGAGATGCACCAGCCCTATACCCATGTCAATGAACAACCAAGTTATTCAAAGTAATGAGACCTTTACACTTGTTGGCATATCTGTGGATCGAAATCTCAATTGGCACCAACATGTCACATCAATTGCAGAAGTGGCTGCTAAGAAATTAGGTTTCCTCGTCCGGGCTCGCAAACACTTTTCACCAGATAATCTATATATCTTATATACTTTACAAATAAGGCCAAACCTCGAATACTGCTCCCACATCTGGGGTGCCGGTGCCGCTTTTACACTCGCTATTGTGGACTCCATTAAGAAGAGAGCTATACGTCTCATCGGTGACACTACCATCACCCAAAGGCTGCCATCCCTTGCCCACCGACGTGCCGTTGGTGACCTCCTCTCTTTTATAGATATCTGCACGGGCACTGCTCAGATGAGCTTTCTTCCATAGTTCCTCCACCTGCTGCCCCCAACAGATCTACCAAGAACAGAGCGAATGCACCGGTTTACTGTCCAGGTCACCAGACATAGAACATCTTGTTATGCCCGCTCTTTTGTCCCGATGCCTTCCAAGTTGTGGAATTCCTTGACGGCACATGTTTTTCTTCTCCACAGAACCTCCAAACCTTCAAGTCCAGAATTAACAAGTTGCCTCTTTCCTCCTTCTCGACACCCACGTCATGATAGTATTTAGGCTGTAAGCCCTCGTGGTGTGTTGTTGAAAAATTAAAAAATAATAATAATAACCCTTTAAGTACGTTACGCCCCAACATCTACTATAATTACAGAAAATAGTCCAGGATCAGTTTGACTGACTTATTAATTTAGACACCATGTCGATTTATAAATTTCGGTCGGAATATTTTTTGAGAATAAACTTTGGCAGAAAATTTTCAAAACAAGTTTCGTTTATAGGCAGACTAAATAGTTGTAAGTTTCAATTACCAGTGCTTTCTTTAGACAGAGCCTACAGAATGTTTTGTTGGTGTACTCGTTAATCAAATGACCTTGTGGTTAGAAAACATTTTATGGTCGTAAAATACAATTCTATTTTCACTTACCAACAACCGATTTTAAAACATTCTCTTTGGTACAGGTATTTGAATCGTGTATTTTAAAACATTCTCTTTGGTACATGTATTTGAATCGTGTATTTTAAAACATTCTCTTTGGTACAGGTATTTGAATGGTGACTTGGGGTACTTTATAAGTAGTCTCATTCTGACGTTCCTAAATCAATAAGAAAATTAAGCAAACAACAATGACCAAAAATGGATTTATTCTAAATAGTTAATTATTTTAATTGACCATGTTTAGCTGGTGGTACCGGTTTTTTACAAGTGTTTACTGTACGTTTTCAAATGGCGGAAAATATTGAAAGGCCACAGTCAGGCTTGAATAGTGAACGTTGTATAATGATTATGATTTATTGCACTAGGGGGTAAAGCTGTTACTACCCTTGTCCGAAGTTTCTTAAATGGTTTCTTAAGCAATTACGGAGCAAGGGGGTTGGATACTGCCCACCAGACGATGTGCTTTAACTAAACCTTTATTATGAGGCTACTATAACAGTTACATAATGTAAGTACATATATTTATAATCTCGGAACCAAGACACGCTACAGAAAGGCATTATGGGAGCCGATACTATAATCTAATGCGTGGGAAGTGTCATCGTTGCATTTTGTATTATAAAATACATATTATCGTGTCGGATGACTCCTCCCCCGTTAGATGGGATTTTATGGGGTGCATTAAATTTAATTTGCAAAAATTTATATTCTAAGGTAAAATATTTAAAATGACCAAAAATTGAAAACAATTACATCAATAGATCAATTATTCGATAAAATTTAGAAAATATAACATATAACATGGTTATTCTTTAGGCAAAGGAAAAGCCTTTTGTTTGCTGCATTTTCGTTAACCTGTACGTTAAAAGTAGCTTCCGCAGTATACACTCTATCACTGTTGCACTTCTTACTATAAACTTAGCATAAACAATATGCTACGGTTTTCCTCTAGGTAAAGGAATAATGTCTTCAATTTCCGCGTCTTTCTTAAAGTAATTTTTTAATTTTCAAAATTTGAATAAACTAAGTTTATTCATCCCCTTAATGACGCTAACTTTGTTAGCGAAACGATCGTCGGGTCAAAAAACTGTATTGTGATGAATTGGGTTCTCCAAATGGTACTTATCAGTGCTCATCACAGGTTCCAATCTTCACCCATTGTATAAAGCTAATTTCTATGATTATTGTTTCACAGCAGCACAACCAAGATGGAGTTCTTCTCAAAAACAAGCAGTTAAGGAGACCATTAGAAGACATTTAAAGGACGGAAGCAACCCCTCGATAGCGGAATGTGAACTTCTGATTGAAAATTGTCCAGTGTTAAACAAACGAACCCCCCAGTCTCTAAAACCTTACATTTCTAGTAGCACGAAAAAAGAAAAAAGACAGACAATATGATAAATATTTCTTTTTAGCTATATTAAAATAAAATAACATAAAAATACATCAATGACTATTTATATTACATTTTACAAATTTGCCTACTTTGTACAAATTTTCTTCTACTAAATTCCTGAGTTCTCCACTTTTTCTGCATTTTCTATTTATTTACGACAACTATTTTCACTGATTTCTCACGTTCAATTCAAACCATAACACAAGAATTGTGTTTCATATGTAACTTATGCAAAAGCTTTGGTCATCATAGTTTTGTTAAGAGTTTGAATTATGTTACTTCCATTATGAAAACAGATCACAGATCCAGATAACTAATTACAATAATTTTGTTTTCTAGGAACTCAATGTATTACATTTTGAGATAAAACACGTGTGTTTTTAGACAAGACGGACATAAATACATGTTTATACACAATTTATTTAATTTAAAATAACTGGTAAAAAATTACAACTCAAAATTGGTCTTTTATCATTTTTCTGCTTTACCACACCGGGTGATAATTTATGTAGGCAAATAATCGAAAAATAATTTGTAGTCACTTTTTAATATTATTCACGAAGTGCTTCACTGTAAAACTGTCAAGGTAAAGAGAATAAATAATGTATTAATTAAACATATCATCTTTGTATACTAGCACGCAGACCTTAAAACCGTAATGCTACCTGTTTAAGCGTACAAAATAAAACTAACCAGAAAACTTTTATATATCCTACTAAAAAGTGCGGCAACACTGTGAGGTTAGGTCCAGCTACTTCCTTTTGGACATATCAATTTTTATGGCTGAAATGTCCAGCTACTTCCTTATAAACATATATAAATCCCAAGAGAGAAAGGTCCAGCTACTTCCGCATAGACACAAATATATATATATATATATATATATATATATATATATATATATATATATATATATATATATATATATATATATATATATAGATGTTTTATTGAAAAAAGAAAAGAGTTTAATAAAATCTATATTACCCTCCTGTACTCGGGTGACAATCTATGCCATAAACACTCTGGTGGTGTCTAAGAGACACAAAGTTCAACTGTAAAAAAAAATGAGAAGGTGGATGAGAAAAATTGTTCATATTATGAAAAAACATTCAATGAACACCAAATCAATAGAAAAAATGTTTTTATTCATTAAAAAAGGCAAATTTTTTCTAACGCAAAATAACAACAGTATGGGAAAGTAAATTTAACTCAATAAAAATATCCTTGTTTAATTGTTATTTCGTTCGTTCTTGCACTCGCACAATGGATTGGCATGCTCCAGACAAAGCCATTTGTAAGATCTCTGGCAAAAATACCGCGTAATACGATTTCGGCAGTACCCGCAACGTCCATGACTACTTTCTGGTCTTTCACAAACCTTTCGCCCCTGTTATTTCTCTCACCCAAGCCCCAATTACCAACCACTTATCCCATCTCTCATCCCAAGTGCATTTGCCCACTTTGGCATTGGAGACTAACAAGTCTAAATCGTTTACTGTCATATTAAAAACACCAGAGCTACCTGCTGAGTCTAAAGCACCAACAAAAAAGGCAACTGTCGAGCTGTCACAGTTGTAAAATCGTTATTTGCGCAAAGGACTACTTAGGACAAATGTAGAAGTCCTCAATTACCAAGAAAAAAGCGCCCCGGTCCAAACAACAGAAAGCTAAATTGGATTAAGCAACGTGCAGTGGCATTTCATTTCCTCAGAAAGAATCTTGATACTGTGCTCCTTACAAGGAAGATGAGAAGAAAGACATGAGGTAGTGCACCATTTACCAGCCTTGAGGTTAGCAATAATGCTATGGACTGAAAGCCAAAGATGTCACGCTCTACTTTAGGTGCCCAGCATGCTAACACAGTGACTAAACAAATTTATTTGTGCACCTTGGACTTTTTTTTAATATCTCGAGGTAAATCGACCACCTACAATAAGCTCTTATTACAACAAAGTAGCATTCCCAGAGCAGGATAGCCGAGTGATCAGAATTATAGAGGGTACCTTCAAGCCAGAAAGATATAAGACACCTTGGGAACGACGCAGTAGAATGAATCTCACACGTGGGACGCTGTGTCAGCTAAACTGAAAGCCACCTCTGGAGAACATTAGTGCTACGCCTAGGTGACATGTTATAAATAGACGACTCGCCTTCAGCGGGGCGTTCATTCTTGTTTCTAGTGCAAGACTCTGCACATCGTGTGCTATCATTAATATATCACACTTCTGTTGATATTCGTATTTGTCTTTATTTCATATATGTAATTTTATATTAAGTGTGAATTGTGACGGTTAATAAAGTGTTTAAAAAATTCAAACATCTTAACCGCAAAAGTTAAGTCACGATATTTCAAGTTTCTTTTGATTATTAAAAATAGCATTGTTGTTTTTGGTAGTAAATCGTTTCTCTTTAATTTTTATGTTGTCCCTATTTAGAGTATATTATTCCTAATATGGGCACCTGATTAATTTTTTAAGTGTCACTTTTTGAAAATATAGATATGGTTTTTGCCAATCTTCTCTGATTCTGTATTTGTAAAGAACAAACAGCAATAACAGACTGCTCGGGATTGCCTATCAACAAAGTGAAAGAATTATATCTGATCTTCACTTAGACTATTTATCTCTTTGATGACTCTAATTTTGCTGTCGTAGCAATTGTCAGGTCTTGTGAATTTGTCGTGGTCAATTGTTTTTTCAAAGTGTACTTATCAATGCTCATCACAGTTCCCAATCTTCACTCAGTAAGGCGGTGTGAATCGTGAACCACGCGATACGGATCGGGTTAAAAATCCATAGCCTCCTTACAAAAATTAGGGATTCAAAGAAATTTCTGAGTGGAGAGCTAAATTTGTTCATTGTTAACCCGTCATTTGTCGCTATATGAGCATATTGCTGACGTTTGTTGGAATTTCTCGGCAATTTGGAGACGCAAGCTAAAGGTATCTTCTCCTGTCCTCCAGCTAAGTTTATGACCTTCCTAAAGAACGCGCATACCATTATTTGTATAAAGGAGCAGTCAGTTAGGATTGAGAGCTAATTGATTGAAGAAGTCTGAGGCTTGTGAGCATTTCCCTCACTAAGCGACAAACGGCGTCGTAGAAATTTATATAGTGTAAGTGTTCTACTCATTGAGCGAGTGTATAATATAAATAGTTTTTGTTGCTTGAAAGAAATTATCATACGTCATTAGCATGAGCCGTGGACAAAAACTTGTAAAATTAGCCTTACAGACACTTCAAGAAAAAAAGTGAAGGCATGTAAATGTGTTTTAATTTATGATTACGTTTATCCACAATTATCTATTGTAAATTTGGTTTATAAATATACAAAGGATTTATTGTTCTGAATATATTACATTAAATTACATAGTATTTTTCTTTTTAGTTACACCACCACCATGGGTCATTCAACAGTCTGAACTAGACACTATTTTCAACATCGAAGAAAAGATAGAGGAAAGTGAGTCTGATGTACTCTCAGAACATAGCGAACATGTTACTAACTCTGAACAGTCTGCTGAAGATTCTTCAGAATCAGAATTTGAAGATATGCAGCCCCCAAGGCTTTTCTATTCTGGAAAATATCAAACCACTTTATGGTCAATGCATCCACCAAACTTGCGCCCCAATGTTTGGACAGCAAGGCAGACTATTGTGATAAAGTTACTGGGTGTAAAATGAGTAGCTCGAAATACAAAGACAGTATTGGACGCATGGAAGTTGTTTTTTTTCCGATGACACAATATTGCACATTACTAACGGTACTAATATTTATCTTCATAAGATGCGTCAAAATTATGCGTACGAATACCACTCCTCAAGAAGTAACCGCTTTGATAGGCCTTCTGTTCATGACATGGGTCAAAAAGTCGTCTCGCATCAATATTGATGAATTATGGAAAGACGATGGCACATCCCATGAGTGTTTCCGGGCTGTCATGTCACGCCGCAGATTCTATGTCCATCTGGAGGCTCTTCGCTTTGATGACATGAACGACAGAATTCAGAGAAAGGCAACAGATAACCTGGCACCTTTTAGGCAAATTTTTGAAGAATTTGTTTTCAGATGCATAAACAACTATCAAGTGGGTGAGTTTGTCACAATTGACGAAATGCTACTTGCTTTTCGAGGGAAATGTGAATTCCATCAATATATTGCAAATAAGCCATCGAAATGTGGTATAAAGATTTATGACTTGGTATATTATAAAATGTTTTACATTTCAAACTTAGAAATATACGCAGGTAAACAACCTGTAGGCCCCTGTCGCTTGGACAATAAGGCAGATAGTGTAGTAAAGAGAGTAGCGTCGCCTATTTTGAATAGCGGAAGAAACATAACCATAGACAATTATTTTACATTCGTTCCATTAGCTCTACAGTTGCTATAAAAGAAAACTACAGTCGTTGGAACTATACGAAAAAATAAAAGGGAAATACCGCCATTATTTGTACATGTAAAAGGAAGGCCAGTATACAGCAGTATGTTTGCATTTATGAAAACTGCAGTTTTAATATCGTATGTGCCGAAAAGAAATAAAAATGTCCTACTTCTTTCTACTCTGCATTCTGTCGACAAAATTGATAAAGATACTGGTGAGAAGTGTAAACCGGAAGTTATAACATTCTACAACAGCACAAAAGGGGGTGTTGATGTAGTAGATGAGCTAATATCTCAATATACAGTTTCCAGAAACAGCTGCAGGTGGCCATTGACAGTATTTTAGTGTTTACTGAATATTAGCGGTATCAATTCTCAGATAATTTACTCAGCAAATACAGTGACAAAAAAAGAGCGTCCAATTTTCTTAAAGAAATATCGTTGAAGCTAATGAGACCACAGGCACATGCAAGCTTATCTGCGTCAAAGTTATCAGTAAATCTAAAGATATCTATAAAAAAGCTTGTGGGGGTTGAGGAAGACGTCTCAGGGCCTAGCGAAAATATGCAGGGTATGTGTTCATTGTGTCCGCGCCGTAAAAACAGAAAAACAATGACAATTTGTTGCAGGTGCAACAAATATTTAAGTAATGAGCATGCAGTATTTCTATGTCACCAATGTTTTGATCCACCTGAGTCTTCATCATTTTCCTAATTTGAATTATATTTTTTGTCATGTATTCATATTTCTTGCATTTATTGCAGCAACGCATTATTAACATTATTTATTATTATTTGAGTAAAGTTATACAGGGTCTTTCTAAATTGATGAGAAAAATTTTACAGGGTGATTTTTTGGCGAAAAATAAGAGATGTCTTTTTTATAAAGTTTTTCTTGAAACCCGTTCTCCTCCAAGTTACAGCACTTTGAAATTTTGGCAAAAAAAAAGTTTTCATTAAATTTCTCCGTTATGAAATAATTTAAAAAAACGAAATTTTGCAGATGCATAAGGCTAACAAAATGACAGTTTTAAATGAATTTTGTAACCTTATAATGTTATCACAACAGAGTGAAAAAACCTACTCTTACATTATTTTTTATCAGTACTTTTTATTGTGTGTCTTCTATTAAAAAAATATTTAGAAAGAAGGATTCATTTAGGAAATTTTTTGAGTCTGGACATTATCTCATAAAATTGTTAGTTTCATTACAAAAAAATAAAATATTACTCAGGTCGATGTGAAATGAATTTACAGAGTGGTTGTTATTTGCTGAAAAATCAAGTACGTGGTAGGCTGTCAAATAACGTCATAATTATACTAATATATTAATATATATTGTTCTGACTATTACTAATTTCCAAAAATTCATAATAAGAAACAACAACTATTGTACTACTATTTTATAATTAATAATTAACAAACTAAGAAACGAAAAGAAATATTAACAAAATGTCAGTACGTATCATCATAATAAATGTTGAAAATGCCCCCCTTCGGAGAGAACGCATGACCCTTGTCTGTTTCTCATTGAACTTCGTATTCTATGAAAAATACCGGGTGTGTTTCTTATAATACCACATGATGCGATAATACGATTTCTGAGGTCATCGATGTTTTCAACAGGACTTGAATAAACTAAGGTTTTCAGATAACATCACAGGCAAAAATCCAACGGATTCAATTCAGGAGATCGGGTAGGCCAATTCTGAGGGCCTCCTCGACCTATCCAACGATTTGGGTAAACTTCGTTCATGTAGTTACGAGCGTTGATACTAAAATGAGCCGGAGCCCCGTCGTGCAGGTACCACATTTGTTGTCTAAATAATTGTAAAGGAATATTTTCAAGAAGTAGGGGCCACTCTTCTTTGAGTAGATGACAGTACACTTCTCCATTTAGTCTTATCGGAGGAAAATATGGTCCAATTAAATCATCACCAATGACAGCAAGCCATACATTTAATGAAAACTGGTGTTGAAAATGAGATTCCGTAATTTCGTGTGGGTTTTTTTCAGACCATATGTGGTTATTATGAAAACTTTTAATAGATTCTCGTGAAAAGTTGACCTTATCAGTAAATAAAATACGAGATAAGAACTGTGGAATTTGCGTGATCATTTGAAGCATCCATTGACAAAAAATTAAACGAGGTAAAAAATTACGAGGTAAGAGCGCTTGAACTCGTAGGATATGGTAGGGATACAGTAGTTGTTCTTTTAAAATTCTAACTACCGTGGAATAGCTGACATTTAAGACTTGAGAGTTTCTTCATGTACTTGTAGCAGGAGATTCTTTAATTAAATGGAGGACATCCTCTTCAAGTGCTACAGCTCTTACTCCTCTAGAACGCCCGCAAACGGCGGCACTTCTTGAAAATTTTCCTGCTTGCAGATGTTGATCAATGCGTGCAAATATGCTGTGTATAGTTCTATTTAGATATAACTCAGTGCAGAGGCGCTGTGCTCTTAATCCATTGCCATTAGCACGGCCATATTTAAAATGCATATCTGCCATTTCGGAATTGGTATAATTTACCATTTTATTCACATATTTGTTCTAAGTGTTTAAAAAATTCTCGATAGATTGACAACAATCAGAACAAATAATATTAGTGTAATTATGACGTTATTTGACAGCCTACCACGTACTTGATTTTTCAGCAAGTAAGAACAATTCTGTAAATTCATGTGACATCGATCTGAGTAATATTTTATTTTTTTGTGATGAAACTAACAATTTTATAAGAAAATGTCAAGATATAAAAAAGTTGCTAAATGAATCCTCTTTCTAAATAATTTTTTCAAATAGAAAACAATACACACAATAAAAGTATTGATAAAAAATAATGTATGGGTGGGTTCTTTCACCCTCTTGTGTTAACATTATAGGGTTACAAAATCCATTTAAAACTGTCATTTTGTTAGCCTTGTGCATGTGCAAAATTTTGTTTTTTAAAATTATTTCATAACGGAGAAATTGTATGAAAACTTTTCTTTTTGCCAAAATTTCAAAGGGCTGTAACTTGGAGGAGAAGGGGTTTCAAGAAAAACATTTTTAAAAAGACACCCCTTATTTTTCGCCAAAGAATCACCCTGTAAAATTTTTCGCATCAATTTAGAAACACCCTGTATAAAACTCGTTGTCATAATTAATTTCCATCCATCACCTATTATTGTTGTAGTAGTAACATCGAGAGCAAAATGCTCACGAGCGACAAACCACGTTAAACCGGGTAGCTACAAATGACGGGTTAAGCAATATATGTCATAGTGATGAAAATAGATCCAGGTTAAAAGCTCGAATGAAACAGAACTATATATGTGTATTTTAAAATACCATATTTCGATTTTCTTCGGCGGCTTCTTGAATAAAAGACGCAATTGTACGATTTCACTTATTCTACTTGGCTACATTGTACAGAAATATTAAATAAACTTTTTAATATAAGCTCACATTCCGTTTTTCTGGAAACCCATAAGATATTAATGGTCACAGAGTGGTATAGAAGTATAAAGGCAAAACATACATTTCTTTTTAGACAAGCCGGATATATGCTCGCAAAAGGAATGCCATGGGAAATTGTTTAGAATATTTCGATAATATATATTCAAACTTGTTCGGAAGATATTCTGTATTCATAAGCCCATGCATACGAGTCGGACAACCCCAAAAATGTACTTTGTAAAGTAAACATTTCATAAATATATTAAATATTTCTGCTGGCAGTTTCCCTAACACTTCGCCAGAGTTTGCAACTTACGTGGTAGCGTTGTGCGAGTAGCCGTATAATATTACTCCCGGAGTCTCGGAATATCCAACTCCTGCAAAGTATAATACTAATTCTGTTACGATTCTATATGTATATTCGCAACGCCTCAACTTGGAAAAAATGGGTTTATTATAAAGTTTAACAAACTAGAGACGAACTTTAACTAATTTATTTTCGAAACACTGGGTTGATCAAAAGTTTGAATTGAATAATACCTACTAGTAACAACAACGTGGGTAGTAGCTCTTACAAGATTGCTTTCTGCATCTGTTATAATACTGTGAGTTTGCAGGAGAGTAAATGGATCTGATACTATTATTGTTCTCCTTATTAGAGTTCAAAGAAAAAGCTGCGTTATCTTTACAACCAGTTTGATCAGAAGTTTTGGTCTTAGACTGCCTCTGTTTGTTTTAGTTAATGTTCACAGAAAACGTTTTTATATGCTTATATATAAAGGGATTTGCAATAAGGAAATAACAATTTTGTATTTAAATAAAACACATAATAATTGAGGTATTGTGCTGAAACTTATTATATGTGCAGCACAAATGTTACATTTAAGTATTTAATGTCATACATATGACCACCATGTGCACGTTTGCAAAGATCGATTGCTTAGAGGCAATTTTCCATCACTCCTTCATATATATATATATCGGCCGGAACGTTCGTAGTTTCACGTGTGATATTGTTCCTGAATCGACGGAGACGGCGCTCCACGCGGAAGGTGGAAAGGGCCCTACACTACGGTGAGAGCACATTAGCTCTGTTATTCGATGTGGAGGCTGCCTTTAATAAGGCAAGGACGGATAGGGTTTGTACCGCCCTACAGGAGAGGGGAACGCCAAGGTCCCTAATAAACTAGGTGGCGAGCATGCTGAAGGACAGGAAAGTTTCGCTGACCTTGAGGGGCCGAGGGCTGGACGTTGGGGTGACGGGCGGCTGTCTTCAGGGCAGCTGCCTTTCGCCTCACCTATGGTGTCTGGTCATGGACGGCCTCTTGGAGCTGCTCTCCGAAAAATGGCTTCTACGCCCAGGCGTACGCTGATGATGAGCTGGTCTTGGTCACCGGCAAATTCCTCGGCGTCGTCTGTGAGTGCATGCAAACTGCCTGTAGCATAATTGAAAGGTAGTGTGGTGAGCTGGGACTCTCCGTAAACCCGGCGAAGATGGAGATTATGATATTCACCAAGAAACGGAATGTAGGGGGGTTCAAGGCGCCCGTGATGTTTGGAAAACCTTTAGCTTTAGTGCGGGAGGTCAAATATCTGGGGGTGGTCCTGGACTCTAAACTAACATGGGGGTCGCAAATAGAACGAGTAGTGAGGAAGGGAGTAGCGACCCTCTGGCAGCAGGATCGAGTAATAGGAAGGACCTGGGGACTTAATCCTCGGATCCTTCATTGGATTTACACTGCGATCGTCAGGCCGAGAATCCTCTATGGAGAGTTGGTCTGGTGGTGTGGTGTGAACCAAACTACTACCAGGAAGCTGGCCAAACTCCAAAGGCTGGCAATCCTGGGTATCACAAGCGCTATGAGAATGACACCCTCAGCCGCGCTAGAGGTCTTGCTGATGCTGCCACCGCTTCCCATCTGTATCAGAAGGGAGGCTATGGCGTCACATCACAGAATGCGAGAGTCTGGAAGCTGGTGCGGAGAGGGAGCATAATAGGGCATGCAAGGGTTGCCAAGGAGGTGGAAAAGGAAATTCGGATTTCCGCCATCAAGGTACGGGATGCCGATGATGATATTAGGTTGACGAGGCCATATACCCGCAGGATACCCAGTAGGGATCAGTGGAGGGAAAATAAGGTTGCATTCTAACGGGAAGGCCTAGTCTGCTTCACCGACGGATCGCGGCTGGAGGATCAACAATCCTCCGGGGCGGGAATATACATCGAAGGCCTGGGGGTGCGCGAGAGTTATGCTCTTGGAGCATATACCACGGTATTCTGAACATAGGTGTGCGCTATCCTGCCTGTGGCCAATAGACAGGATGTGAGGAGGAGCTCCGAGAAATGTATGTATATTTGCTCGGATAGCCAGGCGGTCCTCCTGGCAGGCTGCGCTGCCAGAATCAGGTTAACACTGGTTCAGGAGTGTGCTGACGCCCTCAAGGGACTAGCCAGGACAGATGAGGTGCAACTGGTGTGGGTTCCGGGACACTGTGGCGTAGCGGGGAATGAGGTGGCGAATAATCTCCCTAGGCTTGGTTCCCGGCGGCCGTTCTGTGGCCCGGAGCCTGTGATAGGCATAATCAGGAAGAGGGTCTCTGTCGTCTTAGACAGGTGGACAGAGGAAGCAATGTAAATGCACTGGGGGTCGGTTGGTGGCTTTAAGCAGGCGAGGGACCTCGTGGAGGGGCCAGACAGAGATAAAGCTGTCTGGCTAGTCGGTAGGAGTCAACGCTTCGTTGCATCCTTGCGGTGCTGAGAGGCCACTACGCCCGTAGAAGACACCTCACATTGATAGGGGTAGAGAGGGATCCCATTTACCAGGAATGCGGCGAGGATGAAGAAACGTCCTACCACTACCTCTGTGAATGCGAGGCTTTTGGGAGTCTTCGAGCAGTATTGTTCGGATTAAGGACTCTGCAGAGGAATCAGGTAAGTACCGTCCAATTGAAGACCGTCACGGCTTTCATTTCGAGGTCGAGGCTGTTTGGCGACGGAACCGAGGAAGAGTAGATCATGGTTGCTGGGTTGCTGGGGTTGACAAAAAGGGCCCGTTGTGGCCTACTTGCTTGGCGTTGGCCTTCCCACCACTGCCACTACTACTACTTGTTCCTGACATCACCTAAGTTTGTTAGCTTGTCGGCATAAACCAAGGACTTAATGTAACCCCATAAAAAGAAATCCAATTGCGTTAAATCACATGAGCGAGGTGGCCATTCGACCGGACCATTTCTCGAGATTACACGGTTACCGAACTTTCCCTTCAATAGATCTACTGTTTGACCAGCTGTGTGGCATGTGGCACCATCTTGTTGGAACCACATATCACCGATGTTAAGTCCATCCAAGTATCTCTAAAAATAGTCTTCCAACATGGCACGATAGCGAACTGAATTGGCCATAACATGGCACTCATTATCATCGACGGAAAAATATGGGCCAATCACATCTCCGGCATGAAATCCGCAACACACGGTCACTTTTTGTAGATACAATAGAGTCTCTTCAAGCACATGTGGGTTTGTTGCTGTCCAATTATGCATATTTTGTTTATTGATAAACCGTTTAGCCAAAAATGAGCTTACTCTCTGAAGATGATTTTTCGATGAAATTCAGTATTTTCGTCAACATTTTGCAGAGCCCAATCGGAGAAGTTTTGGCGCTTCAAATGATCAACAGGCTTTAATTCTTGAGTTAATTGTATCTTAGGGTAAGAGTGTAGGTAAAGATCTTTACTCAAAATTTGCCACAATGTGGTTTGAGGAACTCCCAATTCCTGTGAACGGCATGGAATCGACTGATTTGGATCATTTTAAACTGAAGCCTTTACAGTATCGTTTAATAACTACATGAAAAACAAAGTCCTCTTAAGGTCCAGCAGCAGCATACCCTTTTGGACTCTTGCTAAATCTATTGGGAATAATTTCTGCAAGAGCACGTTACCATCTCTTGTCTCAGGGGATGAAATAGTTTCTACCGCCCTGGGCAAGCCTGAACTATTTGCCTCGTTGTTCCCCGGCAATTCTACTCTCAACCCACCTCCAAATTTTCAACCACCAACAGTCCCCAATGTCGCGCATAAAATGACGGATATCACTTTAAAAACTAAAAAGATACGAAAGATGCGCTCTCTTCTCTTAACACCAGGAAAGCCTCTGGCCTTGACGCGATCCCAGCAATTGTTCTCAAAAAATGCGCACCAGACGGTGTTCCTGTCCTGACTCGTCTGTTTCAGACATCTTACAATAGAGGAATATTCCCTAGTAACTGGAAAACTGCTCGAATACAACCCGTCCCCAAGAAAGGATCCAAAGCGCTTTCTAGCAACTACAGGCCTATTCCTCTCCTTTCAGTCGTCTATAAAGTGATGGAAAAGTAAACACCGAATTATTAAAATTTCTTGAAAAACACAGTCTAATCCACGACAGGCAGTATGGATTTCGTCAGCGAAGATCAACTGCCGACGTTCTTTCCTTTGTCACCCATTTTTGGAATAAGTCTACAGAACTACACGGTGAATCCCAGATTGTTGTGCTAGACATATCCAAAGCATTCGACCAGGTCTGGCACGAAACGTTGCTTAGTAAACTACCGGTCTATGGCCTACCACCAAAACTCTGTATGTGGACAGAAAATTTCCACTCCAACCGGAGCATTTCTGCTGTCGTGAATGGCCATTCCTCTAAACTGTATCGAATTAATGCAGAAGTTCCTCAAGGTTTAGCTTTAGCCCCTACTTTGTTTCTTCTCTACATCAATGACCTCCTCTTTAGCACATCCAACCCAGTTCACAGTTACGCGGACGACAGCACCATCAACTCAAATATACAATATTCTAAGCCTGTCTCTTTAGCCCAATTAGATGAGGATCGCAAAAATATAAGACTGGGGAAGTAGAAATCTTGTACAATTTAACCCCACAAAATCACAGGCTTGCTTTATTTCTCATAAGAAATACACCAGCCCTAGACCCATCACAATAAACAACCAAGTTATTCAAAGTAATAAGTCCTTTTAACTTGTTGGCATTTCTGTGGATCGAAATCGCAATTGGCATGAACATTTCACATCGATTGCAGAAGCGGCTGCTAAGAAATTAGGTGTGCTCTTCCAGGCTCGCAAATACTTTTCACCCGCTAATCTCTATACCTTATATACTTCACAAATAAGACCAAACCTCGAATACTGCTCCCAGATCTGGGGTCGCTGCCGCTTCTACACTCGCTATTCTGGACTACATTCAGAAGAGGGCTATACGTCTCATCGGTGACCCTAGTGTCACCCAAAGGCTGCCATCTCGTCCCCACCGACGTGCCGTTGGTGACCTTTCTCTCTTTTATAGATATCTGCACGGGCACTGCTCAGAGGAACTTTTTTCCATAGTTCCTCCACCTGCTGCCCCCAACAGATCCACCAGGGGAACAGAGCGAATGCACCCTTTTACTGTCCAGGTAGCCAGACATAGAAAATCTTGTTATGCCCGCTCTTTTGTACCGAGGACCTCCAAGTTGTGGAATTCCTTCCCGGCACACGTTTTTTCTTCTCCCCCGAACCTCCAAACCTTTAACTCCAGAATTAACAAGTTGCCTCTTTCCTCCTTGTCGACACCCACGGTACGATAGTATTTCGGCTGTAAGCCTTCGTGGTGTGTTGTTGAAATAAAAAATAAATAAAATAATAATTTCTCGGGAAATATATGTCGGATTTCAAAAATCCATATCTTCTAAACGAATAGACCGAATTTCAAAAGTAAAAAGAAATGTGGAGGGAATCAAAATTCTTTTCGAAGATATCACATGACTCCAGTTCCTATTAAACAAAATGAGGGATGACACCCTCGCTTAGAAGAGTAAAGTTTGGGTGATACTTTCGCGTCAAAAGTTGTCCCCCTTACAAGCAAATTTGATGTGCTTCAGGTCTTTTTCGATAAAATCTTTTCCTCGCAGTTATGGCTGCAAGCACGTTTTCGATGGGCCAGCCTGTACATTAATTATCCGCGTCTCTTTTCCTATTTTATTTGATTATATATAACAATCTAACCATGAATTTTCTGTTTTGTTTCGATGTTTTTCACCTGACATTGTTGCCACTTTAGCCAAGAGCGACGACCTAAGGGTAAAAAACAATCCAGGAGATCCGCGTGTAGTATCTCTCAATTTCCTATCATATTCTTTTTTTAATTGTAACTTGCAACAATCGGGGCAAGGTTACGATTTAATCTCCAGGAAGTCGTCACAATGTGCCATTCTCAAATTCCAAAACAGATTTCTAATCGATTTGTTGCGTCAGTACATACACACAATGTGCGATCTGTAACTCAGGATCAAAACATAATGAAGTTACCCTGTTACCGATGCAAATAAGGACGGAATATTCACATTTCTGAGGCAGCTGGTACTAAAATTTCCATAAACAAGGCGTGACACATTGACAAACACAGACACATAACTTCCAATCTCATTTATTATACCATTCATTAAGTTTCCATTAAGTATTCGTAAAATTCTGAATGCTGTTTTGTCACGATTTGCATGAAACTTCGCAACGTGGCGGCTTTAACAACATTTGTTTATTTTATAACAGCGTTACGTAGGTCGAAAACCGTCCTGAAAATATACTGTGTCAGCCGCATAATTTGCTTAGTTCTTACGTAATTTTAATAAAACTCATTGTTCAAGAGTCTACCGCCTTGTTTACCCATGTCACAATAAATGTGTGCCACGTGAAGAGGTACACAAAAAGTCGAAACAGTTAAGTCCCTTGCAGTAGCAAATCTTCACATGCAAACAATCTGGGTTTGTATTAATAACAAATTTAGTAATTCATTGTGAAGCACCCAAGGAAACCAGGCAGGGAAAATTATGAATATACACTTTTATAATTTTATTTGAATTAAAACATTGTTGGGTCCGTTAAAGCCTAAGTGTTTCAAAATGTTTGTACTACAGAACAATGTTTTTTAAGAAGGTTTGGTTTAAAGGGAGCAATGGTTTTAGTGAATTTTTATTAAAAAAATATAACTAATAGAGAAGTATCGATGGTGAGACTTTGCAAAATTTTTTTCAAATGAGCGCGATTTAGGACCCCTATAACCCATATCCGGGGTCAGTTTCAGTTTTTTTATGTTTATATAGGAAAATCGGACGGGTTTTTCCGGAAAAATTTTGAGTTTTCTTTCGAAAAGCTGTTTTAATAAAATTTACTATATATGTTGCCTTGAGAGAGACCTTACTAAGTACAAAAATTCAACTCTCCCAGTTTATAGAAAATTGAGTTATTCAAATTTTAAATTTTCTTTCAAAAATTTTTTTCTCCAAAAATTACAAAGTTATTTTAATGAAATTTGCTGGATATCTTGTACTAGGAACGGCCTTGCCACATACCAAAACTAAATTTTCTAACTTTATAGAAAACTGAGTTATTCCAATTTTAAGCATTTAATAAAAATTCACGCACTTGCTGCGTCCAGAGTTTTTATAATAAAGATATTCTAAATATCCACGGTTGTACCAGGAACATTGTTAAAAATTGGAACAGCAGCAGAAGAAAAATATGGTTGAAAATTAAAAAGTGACAGAGCACAATAGTTTGGCATTTAGAAATTCAGAACGAGGATGTTTAAAATAATTGTGTCCCAGTGCAAGCGTATGGATTAGCTTTTTTGTACCACATATTGGATAATTTGAATTAATAATGAATAAATAAATAGTCTAAACACGGCAAGCGCGTTATGGTAGTGAATTTTCATAGAAACGTTTTTGACAGCAAATATATATTTTCTTTAATGAAAGCAAGCATCAGATTTGGTTTATAATCTATATAGTAGAAATAATGTACCATATTTTATCAAAACAACTTGTAACATGTTGCACGTTTTACAACTTATATATTCCCAATATAACGTTTATTGGTACCACTTTCCTACATTATTGCGGACGAGATTTCACAATTGTTTGTTCGGGTAGTATGCTTTATGCTTGGTATTTATTTTGTTTAGTTAGCGTTGATGTATGGTTTATGCCTGTTGTATGAATCAATCTACGCGTGGCAGTTAACTACTCTGTGTGCCAGGCATTGGACTTTAGCCACTAAGTCGTTTCAACGCATGTATCTGGGATTTTGTTTTTAATTTGGAAAAAACTCCTAATTTTGTGCACCAAATTACTTAAAATTCACAACACAGGTTTATTTGCACCATTTCTAACCACATGTTAAGTCTCATTCGAGTTACTCTGATACTCACAAAAATATAGCGTTTTCAAAAATATTTTTGTATATTTAAGGCAGAAAATATAGCCGATATACGAACTCGTCCGCGGTCTTAATACAATGAAGATATCTGCCAAGTTTCGTCCAAATTAGTTGAGTATTTTTTGGCTTATCGCTCAGATACATACATAAAACACACACACACACACACATATATATATATATATATATATATATATATATATATATATATATATATATATATATATATATATATATATATATATATATATATATATATATATATATATATATATATATATATATATATATAATATACATATATAAAATTTTTTAACTTACCTTGGGTTTGGATTCTAGGGGCCCAAATTCGCGCTCATCTGAAGAAATTTTTTCAAAAGTTTTTCATCGTGACCTCTCTATTAGCGAATTTTTCTTAATGAAAATTCGCTAAAAAGTAAACTACACACTAATATTTAGATTTTTATGTTACAAGAAAAAAAGTTATAAAGAATATTTGGTGTCAGATAATTTCTATGAAAATTTACTACTACGCACTTGCTGCGTCCAGATTTTTTATATGGGCCAAAAATGTAAAAAGTTGCAAAACACTTATTGAATGAATTTGAGTAATTGTTTTAGAGTTTACCTCTTTTTTGATATAATAAAATGAATCCAAGAGGAGATCCCTTGGAAAAAAATACTTTTAGTTGAGTAACCTCTTAACAAGGGTAAACTTAAAAACTTCGCGGAAAGTACATAATTGGAAAATAAAACAACCTTTTTGTTTTTCGTGTCAAATTAGGGTACGTAACAAGATTGCTATGAAACAATTACATTCAACTGTCAGTTTTTACGGATTCTAATACTCTGAGGAACTAAATAAGAATTACACAAGGGTCGACACTGAAAATAATTCCCCAATTTCCTTCAGTTGATGTAATACATTTAGTTTACAAAGTTATTTACGTAATTTTAATTTGTACGGTAAAAATAATGGATTGTTTTTTACTAAAAATTAAAACAAAAACGTAAATAGCGTATAAAATAGAAAACAGTATGCTATATTTCAGGCCGGCATTGAACGCAAAATTCATATATAAATTTTTATTATACAAGAAATGTTCTTTTTTTTTAAAAAAGTTGTTGCTGTTGTTTAGGAACAGTCTATTGTGTTTTTTTACACTAGTAAATATGACAAGCGTGTTGTATTATAACGCGTCTATAACAACTTTGCAAAACTATAAGCCATGTTATACTATTTTTTACTTCATTGACAGCTTGCTAAATTTGACACGATCTTTGGTAAATTTGCTAAAATTTAGATACAAACCTTCACGAAAAGGGCTTCTATTTCTTGTTTCTTGGAACCTGAATTCCATCAAAATTTTAAAGCCCCACCTTACCAATTTCAGCGGTTTTGCCAGTATGTTCACATTTGTTATCAAGCTTCGTTATAGATTTCTGTTTGGGTGATAACCTTTGCATTTGTTTTCACCTAAATATACCAGTGAAAGGAACTAAATTGAATTCAGATAAACGAACTATCTATAAGGACACGTCTGATTTTAAACTTCAGCAACTTGCTGATTATCTCAACAGTTGTAGTTTTATACAGCTACCGATGTAAATGTAGCTCATTTTAAACTTCTGGTTAAATTAACACATTGCGGAGACAAAATATTTCTGGAAGTACTTAAAATCTGTAACAAAAAAGGAGAATTTTACATTTAGTCCATGAATAATTAGGTAAATATTTGAAATTGGATAAAACTGAAAAACCTATGTTGGCTTCTTCCAAGAACTAGAAGTTTGTCAATTAAAACTGAATATGAAAAACTGGAAAGAGGTTATAAAAGCATTATTAAACTTAGCAAACAACTATACTTTGGCAACCAAATTAAAAAAGAAAGTCTCCAACCTACGTAAAAAAATATGGCAGCTGGTTAGGTATACAAGACGGGAAGGAGAAAAGTTAGGGCGACATATAACTTAAAATTTACGATGAACTTGTTAAAGATCCTAAATTCATTGGTAATGAATATGCCTCGTGTTATTCAAAACAGGTTCTTGAAAATAAATCTTTAAATTATTACAGTAGCACAGTTGGCAGTAATGTTGCTCATGTAGCGCCTGACATGCCTTTAAACTCATTTCACTTTCTCAGCGTCAGTACCACTGAAATAAAAACTATAATATCACGGTTTTTTTTTTCAAATCAACAATACATCACGAGGGCTTACAGCCTAAATACTATCGCACCGTGGGTGTCGACAAGGAGGAAAGTGGCAACTTGTTAATTCTGGACTTGAAGGTTTGGAGGTTCGGATGAGAAGGAAAAACGTGTGCTGGCAAGGAATTCCACAACTTGGAAGTACTTGGGACAAAAGAGCGGGCATAACAAGATGTTCTATGTCTAATGACCTGGACAGTAAAAGGTGCATTCGCTCTGTTCCCCTGGTAGATCTGTTGGGGGCAGCAGGTGGAGGAACTATGGAAGAAAGCTCCCCTGAGCAGTGCCCGTGCAGATATCTATATAAAAGAGAGAGAGAGAGAGAGAGAGAGAGAGAGAGAGAGAGAGAGAGAGAGAGAGAGAGAGAGAGAGAGAGAGAGAGAGAGAGAGAGAGAGAGAGAGAGAGAGAGAGAGAGAGGTCACCAACGGCACGTCGGTGGGCAAGGAATGGTAGATTTTGAATGAGGGTAGGATCACCGATGAGACGTATAGCTCTCTTCTGAATGGAGTCCAGGATATCGAGTGTAGAAGAGTCAGCGGCACCCCAGATGTGGGAGCAGTATTCGATGTTTGGCCTTATTTGTGAAGTATATAAGGTATAGAGATTAGCTGGAAGAGGGAACCTAATTTCTTAGCAGTTGTTTCTGCAATTGACGTGACGTGTTTGTGCAAATTGAAATTTCGATCCACAGAAATGTGAAAAGTGAAAAGCACTCATTACTTTGAATAACTTGGTTGTTCATTGTGATGGATCTAGTGCTGGTGTATCTCTTACAAGAATGAGATTTAGTGGAGTTGAATTGTACAAGATTTCTACTTCTCCAGTCTAATATTTTTTGGAGAGCCACATAAACAGAACCCCCCATGACTCTGCGATCCTTACATAATTGGGCTAAAGAGAAAAGCTTAAAATATTGTATATTTGAGTGGAGGATGCTGTCGTCCGCGTAACTGTGAACTGGGTTGGATGTGCTAGAGAGGAGGTATTGATGTGGAGAAAAAACAAAGCATGGGCTAAATCTGAACCTTAAGGGACTCCTGCATTATTTGGATACAGTTTAGAGGAATGGACATCCACGATAAGAGTAATGCTCCGGTCGAAGAGGAAATTTGCTGTCCGGGTGCAGAGTTTTGGTGGTAGGCCATTGGCCGGAAGTTTATTAAGCGGTGCTACGTACCAGACCTGGTCAAATGCTTTGGATATGTCTAGAGCGACAATCTAAGATTCACCATGTAGTTCCATAGACTTGTTCCAAGAATGCGTGACAAAGGAAAGGAGGTCGGCAGTTGATCTGCGCTGACGGAATCCATACTGCCTTGCTTGAATTAGGCTGTGTTTTTCAAGACATTCTAGTAATTCGGTGCTTATATACTTTTCCATTACTTTAGAGGCGACTGAAGGGAGAGAAATAGGCATGTAGTTGCTAGGAAGCGCTTTGGATCCTTTCTTGGGGACAGGTTGTACTCTAGCAGTTTTTCAGTTACTAGGGAATATGCCTCTATTGTAAGATGTCTGAAACAGACGAGTCAGGACAGGAGCAAGTTCTGGTGCGCATTTTTGTAAACACTTCTTGGGATCTCGTCAAGGCCAGAGGCTTTCCTGGTATTAAGAGAAGAGAGCATCTTTCGTACCTTTTTAGTTTTGAAAATGAAATCGGTCATTTTATGCGCGACATTGGGGACTGTTGGTTGTTAAATATTTGGAGGTGGGTTCAGAGTAGAATTGCCGGCGAACAACGAGGTAAAAAATTTAGCCTTGACGAGGGCGGTAGAAAAAATTTCATCCCCTAAAACAAGAGGTGGGAACGTGCTCTTGCAAAAATTATTAGATTAAGCAAAAGTCCAGAAGAGTTTTCTGCCGTTGGAGTTTCAGAGGACTTTTTTTTGATGTGGCTATTAGACGAGTGTTTTGCCTCAGAAAGAATGCGGACATAGCGTTTTATTGCGCCGTTAAATGCTTGACGGTTTTCTTGACTGGGATTCTGTAGAAGCGTTTTGTGAGCTTTGACCTTTTCAAGTCTGACCTTGTCACATGGTTTAGAGAACCGTGGCTTTTGAGTGGCTGAAGAGGTTTTCTGAGCCTCCGTTGCTCCCCTTGTGGATCGGTTTTTAAACATCCTAGCCATTCCTTATTATGGACATTGAGGTCACCAAGAGTAGTGACCTCGGAGGAAGGATATTCAGAAATCAAATTGTCGGTTTTTTCAGAAAGGCAGTCGAAGGGCTGGACAAACTTGTTGTCAGAAGGTGACCGGTAAATGCCACAGATGAATGTAGTTGCAGCCCTGAGAGAGTTTAATCCAAAGTATGTCTTTTCTTCCAGCTTCTAATTTGGGAAGTCTGGTGCAGGGCAGATTGCTAAGGACGTATGCGCACACGCATCCATGGAATCTAAAGGAAGTAAGGAGCTTTTAACCCTGGAAATGAAGGTGATTATTGGCTGTTTTGACACTGATTTGGGTTTCAGTGAGGAAGAGGAGTCTATTAGCCTGGAGGAAATGGTGGACGAAGTTCAGGTTAGAATTTAGGCCACATATATTCGAGAAGGATATGGTATATCTTGATGCCGGCGCCCCCTGCACATCCCTCTCCTGGAGATCCGAATGGAGGGTGATTTTATCTCCAGAATCTTTTGTACAAGGAGAAGCCATCATCATTTTTGTTCATAAGGGAAGACGACTCATACACCAGAACCGGAAATGTCCGTTGCGAATTCACCGGCTTCTTGATGTAATGGGTGGTACCTCCTCGGGTGTGAAATAATCCTTTACTATCACGTAAAGGAAAAGTCCACTACCATCTACCAACGCGGACTGCTTCGGTCAGGGTGGACTGCATACCTATATCGTCAAGGCTGTTGCTGAACAGATAGCTAAGTCATTGGCCTATATAATAAGTGTATTCGTTATGCAGAGTCAATGTTCAGACACAGTATAAATAGGCAAGGTAATTTTTATATTTAAGCTGGTAACCTATTTCTAATTGAAAAATATAAGCGCATCATAATTTTAACTATAATTACAAGATAAGTTGAAAGAGTGGTGTATAATCATATTTTGGGGTTTATGAACAAGAACAAAACTTGTGCGGAGGTCCAACATGGATCTTGGTCAGGTACTTTAACAAAAACTATTGCCTTTGCGTTTGTGAAATATATTAGTAAAGAAGTCAAGAAGAATAAGTATGCATCGGCTCTTTTCTTAGACCTGTCAAAGGCGTTTGATACTTTTGATCTGGATAAGGCACGTGCTAAGTTTCAGGGTTGCGTGAAAATATTCTGGACTGGCTTACAACGTAGATGAATAAAATGAGGATGTATGTAGGAATAAGCATGATTTCCAACACATGAGAGGTCCACAGTTATTTCTATGGCATCCACAAAACGAAACCAAATAATATGAGGAACTTATATATTGAATGGTAGCCGTCTTAAATATAAAAAAGAAACATAAAACTAGCCATTTTCAGTCATACCTAATACCGAGTGTGTACCATATCATATTTAGAAATATTCTGCTTGTTTCAACACAAGACACATAAAGAGATATACAGTGTGTCACACTTCAGATGAAAACACGCCTGTATTTTCTTTATTTTTAGAGATACCGATTTCGTTATTTGTAGATGGAAACGTCATGAGGCTGTTTGAATAGCCTACCCACTTCAAATGTCAGATGTCAACCCAGCCTACTATGATTTCAGGTATAGGGCCGGTTCTATATATTTCGCGATGCGCTAGAGATATCAAAAAAACTTACTTTAAAAAGTTATTGAGAATTAAATTCTAACTAAAAATACCGAGTTTCAAGTCAAAATTCGGATTTTTACTTTTTTGTAAATTTTTAGACAGTCCAAATTTTTCATCATATTTTGACAGGTAGATTGCCGTGAAAACAACAAACATCTTCAATACGAAAAGAAAACAATGGTACGTAATTTATTCAACTCAACTTAAACATAAACTAACAAAAGTACAGTTAAATTGAATATAAAATTATTAAATGTAGTCTACTTCAAGTAGTCCACCTTCAAGCCTGGTGCATTTTTCGATCCATTTAAGATTATTTTTGGCAACTTTTCTTAGTTCTCCTATATTTGTTTCACGGTAAGCCTGGTGCCTTTCTTCGTACACCTTATTCTTAACAGAACATCAGAAATAGAAGTCTAGTGGCGTAATTTCAGGAGACCGAGGAGGCCACTGTTCAAAATAACTATTCCTGCCAATCCATTTTTATGAAAACTGTAGATTTATTCAATTGCTGACTAACTGAGAGTTGTAAATGGATGCACCGTCTAATTGAAAATAGATATCTTGTCGCACGTTAATAAGCATACCTTCAATACAGTCCCATAATTCATTATTTAAAAAATGAAGCAATCGATCTGCCTTCAAGGTGTTGTCAAAAAAAGGACCAATTATTTTATCCCTTGAAATTCCACTTCACGTATTTACTTTTTTTGAATACTGTGCTTGGCAAGTTTGATAACCCAGTGAGGGTTTTCAGAAGACCAATATCTGGAATTTTTGGCAGATACTATTCCATTGGTAGTGATAATTGCCTCGTTTGTAAATAAAATTTTACTTAAAAATTAATCTTTCAGAAAGTTACCTTGGGCCCAAAGCCAATAATCTAATCGTTTCAGCTCACCACCTTCTCTCAACTAGTGCAGAAACGTTGGCTTGAAAGGCTTTATTTTATGACGTACAAGGAATCTTCTGATTTTCTTTTTACTTACATCCAATGCAACAGTTCTTTGAAGTAAACTCATCTGGGAATTGGCTTGAGTTGAAGCCAAGATTATGCTATCATCACTACTTTCGACTTCGATTTCTAACAGCCGAGATATTGTTCACCACACTTCCCGTTTGAGAAAATCGGGCATTCAGAGCTGCAGCAATTTCGCGCCTAATTGAATTTGTGTGTGGATGTCTTCGATTGAATTCATCAGCAACTTCTCTGCTATTTCGAACACCATCACCAAACAAGCTTGTTAATTCAATTTTTTCTCTTACACCGAGACGTTCAACAGGCATTTTGCTGACAGACTCACAGTTAATCTCAATTTGAAATTTATCGTAATATTTTACAAGGTGCTAATTTGTTTCCATGCCTGTTACATTACCTGTTACAATCTAATGGAAAATTTACTCTAAAAATTTTCAAAAAAGTAAAAATTGGAATTTTGACTTGAAACTCGGCATCTGCAGTGAAAATTTAATTCTGAATAACTTTCTAAAGTAACTTTTTTTGATATCCCTAATGCATCGCGTAATATAGAAAACCGGCTCTATTCCTGAAATCATAGTAGGCTGGGTTGACATCTGACATTTGAAGTGGGTAGATAATTCAAACAGCCTAATGACGTTTTACAACTGTACAGAAAATGAACTTGATACTTCTAAAAATAAAGAAAATACAGGCGTGTCTTCATCTTAAGTGTGTCACACTGTATAGCTTTCGAGCTGAGCAGTGCGGTTTTTTTTTACAATTTTAAGCTTTTTGATAAGATCTCATCCAAAAGACAACAACATTGTCACCAACAAGTCACTATCTTGATATTTGCAGTGGAAAGCAGTTAGTGCCAGTTTACCAACCTTGCCCTATTGACTACGCTGATTTGATACTCTCTGTAATACGTCAACTTCATATTTTTATATGAAGTATTTAAAGCTCAAATGCCGAATATCGCAAAATCCTTAAAACAAACGGTTGTATAAAATACAGAACAACATACCGTGCCTTTATTTGTTTGACAGGTAATCTGCCTGTCGACATGGCACCTTTTAACCCATACATTCGTCTTCGGGAAAATGAAAAGAAAAACACTTGTAGTTTCATAGTCATTTATTAATTTATTTATTTATATCTTATATTATTATAATATAATTCACGAAAAACGTACACACACAAATATAGGACAAGAGTATAGTTATAATTGGTTTTTTATTTAACAATTAAGTCTAAAGATGTAACAAGATAGAGAGCTTGCCGTGTCGAAGTTCGCGGGCTCATGCGAAGTTCGAGGAGGCCGGGCAGGGCCACACGAAGTCGGGCTTCATAATGTCAAAAGCCAGCCGACGAACAGTCAATAGCACCATAGTTTTCGTTGCAAAAGTTTGTCAAGAATCTAAAAGTGTTAGCCCCGCTAGCTCGTGGAAGACATCCGCTGGAGACCTCGACAAGGCGACGATACTCTGTCAAAAATTGGACTAATGACAGTAAGTTATAAATATTATAATATGCAGCGTGATTCACGGTAACTGCTTATTAGAAATCCCTAGAGATAAAATTTTTATTTAAATTTTGGGTATATATATATATATATATATATATATATATATATATATATATATATATATATATATATATATATATATATATATATATATATATATATATATATATATATATATATATGTCAATATCGTCTATCTTTCTAAAATACCTTCATGTTTTTTTGTCACACTTGGGTCTACTGGAAGTGAACCTAACTTTTTTGTTTTAAATACACTACCCCATATATTATGTTATTTTTAGTTGTCTCTTTTAAAGACACGTTTGATAAAATGCCACTCCATAAGCCTATCTTTAAGTGTATAAGAAAGAAATAGCATTTTTAAAAATGTTGAGCGATGAAGGGAGTTATATTTTATAAATTAATACCTCTGCATTTACCCAAGCTTGTGAAATAAGTTTTGGGTTTATATTTTAACATTATATAACCCTAATGACCTGGTTAATTGAACTGACAAAGTATTAACGTGGCATGTTAAAAAAATCATCCAAAATTTCGAATAAAAAATATTTGAATTTTAAAATATCAATCACTGTTCAGAGAACAATAAGGTTTGCAGAAGGGCAGTCGTAGACGTGGAAATATAATTTTTAGGAACATTCAATTTATAATTAAAAGTTTGTTATAGGAACATTTTCTACACCAAGTAATGTAAATATTCCATATAATTGTAGGTCACAAATGTATCCATAACATTGGCATTGAAATGATTACATAGTTATCTAAATGCTGACTGCTGAGGTCTGCAAATTGTGGACGATGTAAACTGATTAAAAACTATAAGTAGTATTTGTTGACAAACATTAGAGACTTCTAGTTTATATTCTTAAGATGTAAAGACGCGACACTTGATTTAATTATGTAGAGATTAGCGAGACTTTTCAATTAAGATTCAATATGTAAAGAGTTCGGTTTCAAAATTCATTCAGTTAAGTTAGTTCGTAAGCATTGTTAAGTTTAGTGATTTTATTAAGTTTTATTACATCGTTACTATGTCTAAATTCGCCTACTTCGCCAAGTTAGATCCCCAATTATCCTCCGCTCCTTAAACAATCCCCGTTATTTAACAAATCTCTCATAACTAAACAAACCCAGAGTGTGGAAATAAACCTGTAACCAAACGCATTTGTTTTCAAATTATGTTAAAATTAACATTACAATATGTTTCCTATTTATTTACCAATAGAGGTGGCTTTGACTTTTTTTGGGATCAAACTAGCTGAGGTCACCAAGCGCCAACAGCTGAGTTTGAGCACTAATCTACTGACTACCAACATATTTCAGCGGATGGAGACCGATGAACGCACTGTTGACTTCAAGCACTAATTTGTGATGTTTGGTTGTCACTCCGCTTTGACAAATCGGCAACAGTTGAGTTCCAGCAGAAACTTAGAGGGACTGGGAAGCATATATGTTGACACAACTATTCAGGTGTTGGCGCCTGGTAAACAGCGCCAATGTTTCATTAAGTTGGCACTTCAATGATAGATAATTTAGTATTGTTCTGCTTAAGAAGTTTAGCTAATATTAATTGGTAGAATACTAATAATAAGTAGATAATAAATTCAAGTTTTATCATACGGACGACACTACAATTGACCTAAGTTTTAATATAGGGTGGCGCATTGAAAACGAAATAGACCGATTTGAGTCCAGAGAATTTTTTTTTAGGAAACGCTTAAACACGTCAATTTTAATATTCAGGGGACATGTTTTGACATAAAACTCAATTTTGTCACATCAACCCCTTAAGGGTGGTGATAACAACCCTTATATTTTAGATAGGGAACATGGGTCGGGTGTTACATCATTTGGAAGCTCTTTCTTTTTTGAAATTCTCACACAAATTTTTTTTGGAAGTTTTATTAATTAGTTCAAAAATTATTTACAGTTGAAGATGCAAAAACGCATTTCACTCATTCCGATAAGAAATGTGCCCATAGTCAATATTTTGTTGGTTTGTAAACAAAAAATTAACTATCAGAACATTTCTTATTGGAATGAGAGAAATGCGGTTTATTATTTCAGTTATCGGTCGGTTTGATACTTGATAGTACTACCGAAAATTAATTTTACAATGGTGTATTCTGTAGAAGAAAGAGTCGAAATAATTACTCTTTTTTTCAAAAACGATGACTGTGCCAACCGTACCGCAAATTTGTTTAATGAACGACATCCGAACAGACATGTTAACAGAAAATACATTTTGGAGTTAGTTGCAAAGTTTAGACTAAGTGGTTCAGTAGCCAACAAAAAACGGGATCCTAAACGTGAATTTCCGGTTAGAAATGAGACTACTGAGATTGAAGTTTTAGGACAAATTGCTGCAGACCCAACTTTGAGCACGAGAAAATTGGCCACTGTTTTAAACATCAGAAGAAGAACTATTCAGCGAATATTGAAGCATCATAGATTTCACCCGTATAACAATAATCTTGTACAACTGAATGAAGATGATTTTGATCGACGGCTGGAGTTTTGTGAAGTTATGACTGCACGAATAGCTGATAACGGGAACTTTCTGTTCAATATCTGTTTTTCAGACGAGTGTACGTTTTTATTAAACTCTACAGTCAATCGTCATAATTGTCGTTATTGGGCAGATAATAATCTAAGAAATTTTCACACTCAAACTCCACTGTTTAATCGGACCAATTTTTCTTGATGGCAATTTGAGTGGCGAAACGTATTTGGAGTTACTAGATGATATCGTTTACCCTTTACTAATTGACATTGTTGAAAATTATGATCGCTATCAAGAAAATCAATTTGTGTTTCAAAAAGATGGAGCTCCTCCGCATTCTTCACAACGTGTTAGGGAGTTTTTCAACAGAGAGTTTCCAGGACAATATATTGGGCGTATAGGTGCTATTGAGTGCCCCCCTAGATCACCGGATTTAACTCCTTTAAACTGCTTTCTATGGGGCCATTTAAAGAGCAGAATTTACGCAACAGAACCGGAGTCTCTGGAAGAATCACGACGACGCCTTGTTGAAGAATGCCGTCTAATAACTCCACAAATGCTCCAGAATGTCAGAGCTCGTTTTGAACAAAATTTGTACTTTTGTATTGAAGCTGGTGGTCAACAATTTGAACACTTACTTAACTGAATAAACATTTTTGAACTTTTGGTTTTGTTTTTTAGTTTTTTTTAACGAAGAATTGACTAATTAGTGCATTTATTATCACAATGAATGAAATACGTTCTTGCAACTCCAACTGTGAATAATTTTTCAGCGAGTTAATAAAACTTCCAAAAAAATTACTGTGCTGAATTCAGAAAAGAAAGAGATTTTAAATGGTGTAACACTCGACCCATGTTCCCTATTTAAAATATAAGGGTTGTTATCACCACCCTTAAGGGGTTGATGTGACAAAGTTGAGTTTTATGTCAAAACATATTCCCCTCAATATTTAATACTATTTTTACAAACTAAAAGCCATCCTGTACATACTTATTAAATAAATAAAAACATGTAATATAATAGTAATAGTAATAAATGATATTTATTAAGATATATTATACATTACTTATAACAGTTGACAAATAAATTGACAACTTGTACTTGTCCAAGTCACAATTTTGATAGGTTTATCCAAATACAGTAACCAAAACTTGCAAAGATGACATTGACTGCTAAAATTTTGACATGCCAATTAGTTCATCTTGCTAGATTAATAAATCTGTCTATTGTCAACCCCATTCAGTGAATTTCATTTCCGAAGTTCAATAACCATCTAGTAACACTTTCTGCATTAAATATTTTTTGTGTCCTTGTTATTTAAGAAAATCTAAATGCCAATTCAGTGGACATTTTGAAATATACATGATGCAATCTATTTAAAATTTAATCAATTACTTTCAAAATTTGCCATATACTTAATGCATATTAGCTGATTAACTAACATAAATTTTGACTCCTTTCGCTTGGAAAAAGTTTGACATTTAATATGGCATTTGGTTAGGCTCCTATTTTTAATGTTAAAATGAATATTGTGACTTATTGTCATAGCTTGTGAAGTGAATCTGAAGGTCAGCCTACCTATCTACATATGTATGCTAAAATTATTTGTAAATGCTATTTTTCTTTTATGCACAAAGAGATAGCCTGATTAATTGGCACACCGTTGTGAAAAATTTGGTTACCTATTGATTTATTACTAAAATGACAAGGCTACGTCTCTTCTGGTAGAACAGCAAGCCCCAAAAAAACGTGAAATTATTAAAAAAACAAAATAGCTCAGGATGGGTTATATAAACGATCAAAAATTTCAGGTTAATATCACGAGTATTTCTTTAGATGCTTCTAATATGGCTTCACAGTGAATCATACTGTATATATCACTTAAAGGGAAGTTATAGAAAATGGTTTTCAGCCGACGGCCTCCAGAGGTTTTGATACAATTGGTGTCTAAACTAACTGAATTTGATCTATTTTCAGTCATTCTTCATTCTCTCATCAACATTTAGAAAAATGTTTCAAATACCTGATCTGATTGTTCTCGTCAAGATAGTTTTTCCTGCTTTATGTGCGCAAAACCAACACCACATAAAAATATTAGGTTATGTTGTTATGTATGCTCGAAACTGGAAGACAGAGAAGATTATTTTTTGCGCAAGAAAACAATGAGGTACAGCTTAAAGTATTTATCTATGTTTGAAAAGTGGCATGCTAAGTATTATCTACAACAAATAGAGCATAGTTTCAATATGTTACAATAATTGTACCTGTTTAGTATTGCTATCTGACGAAGGCTATCTTTAAAGGCAAGTAGATTATTCACAACTGTACATGGCGCTATAATAAGTTCCTAGATTATTTTCTTGCAAGTTTTATATGGCAACGTAAGTTATAATACAAGTATACTTATTTCACAGCAACCAATAGACATATTGAAGCAAAAATCCACAAGCCATAATTAAAAAATAAGATACATATAATATTTTACCCACGAGAAACACAGATCATTTTCCAACCAACATAAGGTACTATATTAATCCCCAAGTCCTAAAAAAGAGACCAATAAAAAGATGTTAAGAGACATATATTAGTTGGAATTGGGTTTCTCTTAGTACTGATATAAAAAAACTCAAACCATTTAGTTTGCAATTTAGAATATTTATATAATAGTATATATTTTAACCAAAGATAATTAATTATTAGGCACATCGAAAAGCCAGTTAGAAAGTTTTCCGAACGTGTGACACAGATCCAAAGTATTTTTAAAAGTGTTTTTTGTTTGATTTGTTTGGCCCTGAAAGTTTTCTCATTTGGCCACGGACATTGTTTTTTAATTTTTTATTTCAACAACACACCACGAGGGCTTATAGCCTAAATACTATCGTACTGTGGGTGTCGACAAGGAGGAAAGAGGCAACCTGTTAATTCGGGCCTTGAATGTTTGGAGGTTCGGAGGAGAAGAAAAAAAATGTGCCGGCAAGGAATCCCATAAGTTGAAAGTCCTCGGGACAAAAGAGCGGGCATAACAAGATGTTCTATATCTGGTGACCTGAACAGTAAAAGGGTGCATTCGCTCTGTTCCCCTGGTAGATCTGTTGGGGGAAGCAGGTGGAGGAACTATGGAAGAAAGCTCCTCTGAGCACTGCCCGTGCAGATATCTATAAACGAGAGAGAGAGAGGTCACCAACGGCACGTCAGTGGGCAATGGATTGCAGCCTTTGGGTGAGGGTAGGGTCACTAATGAGATGCATAGCTCTCTTCTGAATGGAGTCCAGGATAACGAGTGTAGAAGCGGCAGCAGCACCCCAGATGTGGGAGCAGTATTCGAGGTTTGGCCTTATTTGTGAAATATATAAGGTACAGAGATTAGCTGGTGAAAAGTATTTGCGAGCCCGGAAGGGGAAACCTAATTTCTTATCAGCCGCTTCTGCAATTGATCTGACATGTTAGTGCCAATTGAAATTTCGATCCACAGAAATGCCAACAAGTGAAAAGAACTCATTACTTTGAATAACTTGGTTATTCATTGTGATGGTTCTAGGGGTGGTGTATTGTTTATGAGAAATAAAGCAAGACTGAGATTTGGTGGGGTTGAATTTTACAAGATTTCTACTTCCCCAGTCTAATATTTTTTGGAGATACACGGAGACAGAACCCTCCATGTGTCTGCGATCCTTATCTAGTTGAGCCAAAGAGACAGGCTTAGGATATTGTGGATTGAGTGGAGAGTGCTGTCGTCTGCCTAACTGTGAACTGGGTTGGATGTGCTAGAGAGGAGGTCATTGATGTGGAGAAGAAACAAAGTAGGGGCTAAAGCTGAACCTTGAGGAACTCCTGCATTAATTGGATATAGTTTAGAGAAATGGCCATCCACAACAACAGAAATGCTCCTGTTGGAGGGAAGTTTGCTGTCCAGGTACATAGTTTTGGTGGTAGGCCATAGGCCGGTAGTTTATTAAGCAGCGCTGCGTGCTAGACTTGGTCGAAGGCTTTAGATATGTCAAGAGCGACAATCTGGGATTCACCGTGTAGTTCCATAAACTTGTTCCAATAATGGGTGACAAAGAAAAAGAAGTCGGCAGTTGATCTGCGCTGACGGAATCCACACGCCGACTGGCGTCAAGCTGGTCACAGGCCGCATGGATACAAGCAGAGAGAGAATTTCAGTAGTTACCTCACCGTTCGCGGATACCGCATATGAGCTGTCGAGAGTTCCGCCGTCATAATAGTCGCACGCTGATCGTGTTCTTATTAAGTACCAAAGTTATGGAGCTGAAGTATAACGACAGGTGCACCAGGTCGCGGAGTGATATTAGCTAAGTGGCATTGTTTGATTTCATTATGTCCAGGTATACGACGTAGGTCGGCGTTTATAGGCAGGTCTGGAGAACTGGGGAACTGCATTTAAGAGTTGCGGTTCCCCTGGAAAATCGGGAAGTTGTGTGTCGGGGCCGTCGTGGTGATTGCATCATCGGTCCCAGTTGAAAACAGCCCTCTCGCTTAGCCGCGTCTGCGCTCCCGGCAAGGGATCGGAACGAAGATATCTTTTTTTCGAAGTACACACTAGCTTCAGGTGTTGTTTCTTCTACTTAAACAACTGGCGGGTTGCATTTCTCCAGCATACCTTTTATTTTCCTCGGTAAAATAGTTATTAGCCCTCTTCTTTTCAAATGATCTTTTATCAAACTGAGGCCCAGTTTCTTCAAATAGTCTCTCTGGGTACAATAATTATTTTTATTTCCTAGCAAAATCACTCTGGAATTTATGGCTGCCACAGTTAGCAAATAGTAAAACATAAACATAGGCCATCTTCTGGTACTTCTGGCCACATTATATGTAACACATAGTTTCTCTACTATGTCTCCACCAGATTTCGTCTCATTATAAAAAGTTATTATTTATGGCTTTTTCTGATCATCATCTGCTACAGTATTTGATGCCACGTGCATACTTGGCGAGTACTACCGTTTTACTTTTTTTGGGACGTATCACAGCAATGTTTAATCTCTTGTGAGACCGAAAATAGTATCATATTATTTGCGTTGTTTTGCTGATATTAACTCAATGGGAATGTCCCTTTTGTTTTTTCTCATAGTTCCTACATGATCGCTTTTTATAATTCTCGAACTAACTCTAAGCTGGTGACAAATTACCGGAGATTATGTTTACACCAGACCTAAATATGGGTTCAGTTAGCTTCATTACTATGGCTGTGGTGGAATTACTTTTATTGAAGGGCCTCCCTCTGGGTCTTGTCCGCAATATATCTTCAAGTTTGTCGTTTAAAACCGTTTCGCATCACTAAGGCAAAATATTTTTATTCCATATTTATTCGGGTTTGACGGTGTATTCTGTCTAAATCCATACCTACCACAGAACCCAGGCAACATTTCATCTATGGTAAGATTTTGACCCAAATTTTAGTGAGTTTTCTAGTTCGCAAGAAAATGCGTGAAAATATCCCTAACAGCTGCTTATGTCTCTATTTGCCTTCGATGTTGTCTAGTCTCTCTGTCATCAAACCTCAAGCATCTAATCAAAAATTCAAAGCGGTTGTCAGACATACATATTCTAAAAACGTCTATACCTAGTCCGCCTACAGTTCAGAGGTCTTGTAAATTGCGATGTCCACTCAGAAACACACCTGATAGGTATAACAAACCCAATAAAGATCTCATCTCAATTATGTCGGTGGGTAGACAATCACGCTCTCTCCGAATTCTAGGTATGTATTGGTTTGTATAGATAACTGTCTTATCTAACATGTCGGTGCTAAACATTCAGATCACTTTTGCATTCGTGTATCTTATCCTACGACCCCTGGAAACTGTACTACTAGGTTATGTGGACGCATTCGTGGTGGTTTGAGCACGATCCTTCTCCACCGGGTGCCATTTTTACCTACCATAATTACCCTCATACAACATATAAAATAATTTCACTATTAGTTACCAATAAAAACATTACTTAGATCTTCTTGGGTACTTTCCTCTTCTGCTTGCACCACCGTAAATTCATGATCACTGACCTAGTCAACCGATCCAGTCTCCACACATTTGTTCGAATTGGATTCGTTACTTTGATCAACCACTTCATCCCATGTCATATCATTTTGTTCTTCTATTTCCTTAAAAACTAGTCGATTAATTATTCAATGACCTCAGCATTGGAAAGGTCGTAACCTCTGGAACTTATCCACCAGCAAACTAAACAGAGGAACTCACGTTAACTAACGCAGAAAAAACACATCAATAACTTTGTGCAACCTTCTTCTCCCGAATGGAACGTGATCGCAACTAAACATAAATGTAACAAAAACACGCGGACCACACCTACCAAGTGCGTCTTCGGAGGCGCCTGGGTTCTCCCAGTCATAAATAGACTTTTATTACACCCAGGTATTTGGAATTCACCAGTGCTGTGCTAAACGCATTGTGTGAGGATTACGGCGAATTTTAGTACCTTGTCTTTGTTATTATCCGAGAAAGAAAAAAAACATTTCTCATGCACCAATCTGGTACATGCGCGGGTAACGGAGGGTTAAACGTGTTTGCACGAAATAATAATTAAGCGAGGAGAGTTTACTGACTCGACTAATATGGCATAAAAGCAGGTAGTTCTAAGTCGATACGGTTTAACTGAGGAGACAGAAAGGTTCCTTCAATACGGAGTATTGAAACTTAAAATCTTACTTTAATGCTATATTTGACAAAGCTGAGAACTTTAGCGAAACTGCAGTTATACATTCAATAAAATAGTGTTAATCAATTTGTTTATTTATCCAAGTTGATACTGGTTTTACATCAAGTATCGGCTTCCACAATATCATTAGACTTTACTAGGCATAATTTATCTTTGTTTAAAATATACACTGCTCTTCATCAAACAATCTGTACATAACCTAAAATAGATAGCAGAATGTTTCGAAAGGAAGGTTCTGCGGGTTCTAATCCAACCGAGAACGATATAAAAACGGGGAAGCTCCATTACTAGCTTAAATTCATCTTATGTACAATCAAAAAATTAACTGCCCAATTAAAGATTATCTTTCCTTATGTTTAAATATTTCTACCATCTTGAAAGAACAATCTAGTTAGGTATCAAGTAGGTCTAACTAATAGCCAGCGCATTATATTTTAATGATTTTGTTATTTTATATTAGCAGAATTTCAAAGATTTTATACCGGCCTTATAGATAGGTACCTGTAAATATGAAAATTTCTAAAAAAATCGCTACCACGGCACATTTGCTGCATCTAACCTGGTTAACTATTAAGAACCAATTTAAACTAAAAATCCTTCTATTCTCGCTATTTGTTTTTTTCGGAACCTTAGGGGACTACAACTAATCTCGACGATTGACCCAAAGGTCAGTAATGAAATATTTTTAATGGGCTTCGCTGCATTTGATATAAATTACTGTTTGCGGAGATACAGCTAGCTAAATACTATTATTACTAAATTTAAAACAAAGTCATTTCAGAGAGGTGGCGTGGCTCAGTTTGCAAACTGGCTAATCTTGGGTTATCAACTTTGACATATCTGTTCCAATCCGGGTTTGTTTCCCAGGAAGAACAAATTTTACTACTAAAAAAGGGACGCAGCAAGTAGTAGTGAATTTTCATTAAATGCTTCAAATTTAAGTAACTCAATTTTGTATTAATTTAGAAAGTTGAAATTTGGTACGTGGTATGATCTTTTTAGAGGCAATATATCATCCAAATTTCATTAAAATAGCTTTGTGATTTTCGGAGATATAAATTTTTTTCGAATGAAAACTCATCATTTTCACGGAAGACCTTTTCCGATTTTCCTGGCTAACGAACTAGTCCAAGCTATTAACAAAATAAAGGTATTTGCCGAGTTTTATCCAAATAGGTTAATTATTTTTTGAGTTATCGGTTGGACATACACACACAGATATATATATATATATATATATATATATATATATATATATATATATATATATATATATATATATATATATATATATATATATATATATATATATATATATATATATATATATAAACACATAAAAATTTAAATTGACCACGGATATGGGTTCTAGGTGTCCTAGTTCGCGCTCATTTGAAAACATTTTTGCAAAGTCTCACCATCGATGCCTCTCTATAAGTAAATTTAAAAAAAATAATTTACCGAAGCAAATTGAAAGTATTATCCCATATCATATTGTTCTTTTGATCATCCCTCTAAAGACCTGGCCAGTTAAAGCATACCATGAAATGAGATAAAGGTAACTTATAGTTACCATTTATATTCAAAAATATGAAAAAATACTTTAAGAGGGATGCGTAGTGTAATGCCAAAAAATCTGTGTACGACAAAAAGAAAGCATATAGGAGAACGGCTGATGGCAAGAAAGCATGAGAGAAATAGAAACACCTGGTTGAGTATAGAAAATTTCGGGTAAGTGCAATACGGATAGCTAGTGAGCGTAAGCGGAAACTGAAAGTAAATAAGGTTAAGAAAATGCAGGGTGATTATTAATAAAGTTAAGTCAACTGACTTGTACGTCAAATTTTAGCTCATCTCTCTGAGTAAAGATTCCCAATAATAGACCAGTTAATCTGATTCCTTATACTCACGGTCTTATAAAGCAGTGCTTGTATGCCGCTTCTCTCTAAGGACTGCCTCAAAAGTTGCAGCATTAGGAATCTGACCAACATAAAGTCAGCCGGAGAAAGTTTTCACCTGCTAATATACTAATTTATCCACTAATTTATTTACTGGGTTCGACTACATGGCCCGGTTGGCTCGGGGGATTGTTTGTCACTCTCATTCAGTTAACATTAACACCTCATAGTACGTATTCTTCATGTCTACGAAACTACGTATCTGAAATCTTGATTTTCCTTTTACCCATTCCGCTGTCTCCTTTAAATAATCTGATATTTATAACTCTCTTAGTTCAAGAGGAGTCTCATTGTATATCTTAAGTTATAAATAGAAATATAAGCGCTGACTTAACGTCTTCTCTATTCTAGGCACATTAACCGCTTCCCTACTTCCAAGTGTGGTATATTCACATTTTCTTCCCAGACCTCGATGAAAATGCTGCCACGACAATATGGAAAAGCAAAATAACTGCCTCAGGTCAAAGACCCCGGTGTAAGAATAAAATAGATCTGTAAAGTAAGTAATCTTCATATTTAGTATTACTTTGAAAATCCGTTTTGTGTATTGTTGAGGGCAGGCAAGTAATTATTTGTCACACCGCGCCACACAGTCAACCCATAGATTAAGTGTGGCTTAACCAAAGCCTCATACAACATTAACAGTCGTTCAAAAGGAAGCACCTGTCTAAAGCACTTGGTTCTACTTATAAACCGAAGCCTTGTTTTTACACAATGAACATGTTTATTCCATCGTAGATGCTGATCGATGTAGATTCCCAGGTATCTGAAGGACGTAGTTCTGCTTAGAGTGTAGTTGTTGCACTGACACTCACTTGTCAATCTTAATTCACTGCGTTCTGGTAAGCCAGGAAAATTAATAATGAGTATATAAACCCTGGATAAATAATCATTTCAAAAAGACAGCTAAAAAAACTATTCTCGTGCCATCATCGAAGTTAAACAACCATGGGCATGGTAAGTGTCTGGATGGGTGACCGTGTGTAACACCGTGTGCTGTTGCCTTTTTTTTTAAGTAGTGACATTTCTGTTTCGTTCTTATTATCAAATTTTTATTAAAATAATTTAAACGTTTTTTATTTTAAAATATCGCTAATAGAGAGGTATCGATGGCGAAACTGCAAAAATTAAAAAAATGATTTTTCCGAAAATTTGTATCAAAAAATTACCAAGTTATTTAGATGAAATCGGGATGGCATGTTGCCCTCGTAAATACCTTACTTCACCAAAACTCAACTTTCTAGGTTTATAGAGAATTGAGTTATATAATGCACTTGCTGCGTCCCGAAATTGTTTAGTTTAGCGACAGACATAGACAGCTACTGGCGAACAAAACCTTGTTGTCGAAATACGCGTCTAGCGCAAAACTCTCTGGTATTATCTTTCTGATTGTAGGGTGATTCTGTTTTTTGCTTAAGAGCGTCTATGAAGAGATACGAGGCACCAAATTTTCTCAGTCTGACATAGATCCAGGGTATCGCAGCGTATAAAAATTTGATAAGACATTGGTTTGAGTCTTATTCATCATCATAATCAAACAGCCCTCTGCGTCCACTGCTGGACATAGGCCTCCCCTAATTGAGTCCATTCTTTTGTGTCTTGAGCGCTACGAATACAGTTTTTTGTAATTTTTGTAATGTCGCCTGTCCAGCGAGTTGGTGGTCTTCCTCTGTCTCTTTTATCGGATCTGGGTCTCCATTAAAGTAATCGTTTTGTCCACCTGTCATCTTGCATGCGAGCCACATGTCTCGTCCACTTCCATTTGAGTTTTGCCACATGTACGACCACATCAGTCACTCCTGTTCGCGCAATTCTTCATTTCTAATGTGGTCACGTAACGAAACGCCAAGCATCGACCCCTCCATTTAGCGCTGTGCTACTTTTAGTTTCTTAGCAGAAGCGTTGGTAAGGGTTAGTGTTTCGGCGCCATAGGTCATAACCGGTAGAACACATTAGTTGAAAACTTTTCTTTTCAAGCATAGTGGAAGGTCGCCTCTGAAAACGTCTCCAAGTTTGTCGTAAGCCGCACAGGAGAGTATAACTCTTCTGTTTATCTCGCATGTTTGGTTGGATTTGGATATGCTTATCTCGTGGCCCAAATATGTGTATTTATCTACCTGTTCCACTTCAGGGTTTTCAATAATTAGGTTGTTACTAGGGACGAGGTTTGTCATAAATTTTGTTTTTCCGATGTTCATTTTTAGACCTACTGTTGCACAGGCCTCCTGAAATTCCTGTAGCATCACTCTAATATTTTCCAAGTTGTCAGCCAGTAAGACAATGTCGTCTGCAAACTGTAAGCTTGACAGACTTTGGCCGTATATTCTTAGACCTTTCTGGTCCCAATCTAGCTTCTTGAACACATATTCCAGGACGGTGATACACAGTTTTGGAGACATCGTATCTCCCTGGCGTACTCCTCTCCCAATTTTTTATTGGATTCGTGTTTTTATGTAGTTTTACCACAAGAGTAGCATTTATATATATAACTATATATATATATATATATATATATATATATATATATATATATATATATATATAGTTTTATATATATATATATATATATATATATATATATATATATATATATATATATATATATATATATATATATATATATACATATATATATATATATATATATATATATATATATATATATATATATATATATATATATATATATATATATATTGTAAATAGTTTGGTGTAGCGATAGTCAATACGGCATGTGGACTGCAACACTGCGTCCAGCTTCACAATGTCAAAAGCCTTGTGGAAATCCACGAAAGCAAGGACAAGAGGTCTGCCATATTCGATGGTCTTTTCAATCACTGTTTTGACGCTCTGGAGATGATCATTGGTTCCAAACCTACTTCGAAGACCGGCTTGTTCCACTGGTTGGACGAAGTGCAACTTCTTTTCAAGTCGTGTGGTATTCTAGTAAATAATTTGTAGAGGTGGATAAGTAGACTTATCGGCCTGTAATTTTCTAGGTTCGAGATGTCTCTTTTCTTGTGGACCAGTATTACGATATTGTTGTGCCACTTTTCTGGTATCGTACTATTGACGAGACAAAGGTTGAAAAGAGATTTGATTTTTTGGAGCAAGCAAGGACCACTAATCTTTATCGCATTGGAAACTGCGCAGTCTTCTCCTGGCTATTTTTGATTTTTCATCTTTTTCAAGGCTAGTTTAATCTCATCTAGTGATATTTTCATCAGTATCTCCGAGTCTTGGTTAACCACACCTTTTTTACGGGTTAGATGTCAGATTCTGGATGTAGACTTATATCACTTTGGCTTTTATATAGCATTCCATAAAACTCTTCCACTATGTTTAGAATATCTTTCCTGCTCGTTGATGTGCGCCCTTGTGTATTTTTAGGTTTTATTATTTGTCTCTTTCCATTGTCAAGCTTTCCACATAGAACTTTCATACTCTTGTTGTTCTCTATGGTATCTTTGATTTGGTTGTGTCTAAAAGCTCTTACGTCGCGTCGGATGCCTTTTGGAATTTGTTAATTTATTTCTTTTAATTCTTCTTCAGACGCCTCGCTTTCTGACCTCATATCCCTTATTTTTTCTATGAGCAGTTTGGTCTCCCTGCTTAGTTTTTCTTTCCTTTGATTTGTTGAGCAGTGCCGACTTTGGGCTTCAGTTATTGTGGTTGTGATGATATTATTCAGTCTTGTGTGTGTTTTGTTTCTTTAACGTCGGCCTATTTCCGCGACTATGGCCAATCACCGACGCCAGGGAGCAGTTTCACCTCACTATCCTGGAAATTTTGCCGAACCCCTGTCTTTCTGTAAGGAGGGTAGGGATCTTTAACGTGCCCAACATCGCATGGACACGGGACCGGCGGCTTTACGCCCCCTCCGAAGGGCGGAACGTGCAGACATTCAACTTGCTCAAATACAACGCCAGAACCTCGGTTGATGTTAATTTTACAGTTTGTACTGAAAAAGTGAAAGGAGTACGCCGGGATCGAACCTAGTACCCTTCGGTTCAAAGGCACACGTTCTTACCTCTGAACCACCGAGGTTCTATTATTCAGTCTTATTAACCTTGGAAAAACAACAATAGATTTTAGGTCAATTAGTTTTCTTATAACTGATACTTGTTTATCCCGATGTCAGAAGTCGGGAAAATTGAGTAGAGGGTCGTTATTAAATTCCTTACTCGAGAAGCTCTTCCACCTCAGAGCATCAAAGATCGACTGGATGTGGTGTACGGAGAAAATTATCCGCCGTATTCTGTAGTAAAAGATTGGTCACAACGGTCTCCAATGGGACAGAAATATGTGAAAAATGACGCAAGGAAACATGGTGGCAGTGGAAATGGACAACGAGATTGCCTTTGTTAAGGATACCGTATTAAGCTGTCGACGCTTGAGTAAAATAATTACCAAAAATGTCGGGGATTTGAAATACAAGCGTTCGCCGAATCCTTCACGAACACTTAGGCATGAATAAAGTTAGTGCAAGGTGAATCCCCAAACACCTTTCAGCAGTGCATACAGACTTGGAGAATACTTCTCTGGCTTCACTGTTGGTTTTTAGTGGTGAAGGACGTAGCCAGCGCGTGAGCTAACTGGAGCAAGTGGCCCTTCGAATTCTGGAAGTTCTAGGATGTTCTTCAATGCTTCTGTGACTATAGTTTCGCTGCTTGACAGCATTTTCAGACAGATTAAAATTGAACTAGTACGAAATCATGACAACTACAAATAAATATCTGTTGCTATGTTATGATATGATGTTTTGATGAAAAAAATTTTTCAAATTGAAAATAAAATGAAACACAGATGACAGATGAGGTTTTCAAAATGTCTATGTGATGTATGTTAATATTTAACATAAAAACTAGAACTAGCCTATAATAACTATGATAACAGTTACAACAATAAAATAACTAAACAATAACAGTATAAAAGTAGTTTCTATACAACGACAATATCGACACACATCAACTCATTATTTTATTACAACTTTTTTGAAATAATAGTTAAATTTATTTTTATTTTTCTTTTTTTTTCTTTGACATATTTAATTAGAAAGAAGAATATCCAAGAAAGGGGAATTCATTAAATCAGTTTGTTCGTTTAAAACAAGGTAGTTATTGTCGTGTGTTGTGCCTTTTGACTTCTAAAGCTTCAAAAAAGTCTAGTTTACGTTTGTCATTATAAAAATGTAGTAGTTGTATGCGGTTTTTTATTGTAGGTCTATGTTCGGTATCAATAATATGTTTTGTAAATGTAGATTTGTCAGCGTGGTTATTTCTAAATGCAGAAATATGTTCTTTGTATCGGGTGTTAAAATTTCTAGAAGTTTGAGCTATGTAGATTGCGTTACAATGTGTACAAGCTAATTTCTAAACTCCAGCTTTTGTCAGGAAACAAGATTTTTCTTTCGCGTTAAATAACAAATCACGCGTCGTGTTGTAAGATTTAAAAGCTACCTTTGTATTTGTACAAGTGTTTAAAATTTTTGAAATGTTTTCTGAAATGGTTCCAAAATAAGTTATCGAAACGTATCTGTTGGCTTCTTTGTCTCTAATATTTGGATAAATTAAATTAATCGCTAATTTGTGTTCTTTTCTCTCTATCATTTTATCTATTATTTTAACAGAGTAGCCATTATTAAATGCTGTTTGTTTAATTATTGAAATTTCTTTTTCAAAATTGTTTTGTGACATAGGTATTGAAAATGCACGATGTATCATAGAATGATAGGTTGACAGCTTTTGTAAAAAAGGGTGACATGAATGGTATGGTATGGTTGTGTCAGTGTAAGTTGGTTTCCTATATATTGAAAAGTCAAATGAATTATTTTCTAATTTTCTAATTGTTAAGTCTAAAAAGTTTATACAACTGTTAGCTTCTTCTTCTAAAGTAAACTTAATATTTGTGTGAAAGCTATTAATAAAATTTAAAAATTCATTTAATTTTGTATGACTACCTTGAAAACATGCTAAAATATCATCTACGTATCTGTACCAAAAGACAATATTATGTGAAAGTTCTGCTGTTAAAATTTGGTTTTCTAAGTTTTCCATAAATATGTTGGCTAATAAAGGTGACAACGGACTACCCATAGGCAGACCTTCATTTTGCATATAAATTTTATTATTAAATTTAAAATAGTTTTGTTTTATACATTCATTAAAAAGATTCATTATTTCTTGTCTTTTTATGACATTTACGTTCTTTTTTATGACAACGTTTTCTAATAGAGGTAAACATTCTTTAGGGGGTATCTTAGAATACATGCTACAAACATCCAACGAGACTAATTTACTATTTGTGGGAATAATTAAGTTATTTAATTTTTGTGTAAGTTCATAAGAACTCTTAACTGAATATTTTGGAAAGTAATTGTATTCTTTAATAAGTGAAACCAGTTTGCTCGCTATCTTATGATTAGGTGTATTAACATAGCTAACTACTGGTCGCACTGGTATATTTGGCTTATGAATTTTCAGGTGGCCATATAATTTTGGTGGTTGCGGGCTTTTATATAAAAGATATCTCTTTTCTTGTTGACTAAACAGAGACACATTTTTAAGTTCATTTTGTTACTTTTTAAGTTTACTTTAGAAGAAGAAGCTAACAGTTGTATAAACTTTTTAGACTTAACAATTAGAAAATTAGAAAATAATTCATTTGACTTTTCAATATATAGGAAACCAACTTACACTGACACAACCATACCATACCATTCATGTCACCCTTTTTTACAAAAGCTGTCAACCTATCATTCTATGATACATCGTGCATTTTCAATACCTATGTCACAAAACAATTTTGAAAAAGAAATTTCAATAATTAAACAAACAGCATTTAATAATGGCTACTCTGTTAAAATAATAGATAAAATGATAGAGAGAAAAGAATACAAATTAGCGATTAATTTAATTTATCCAAATATTAGAGACAAAGAAGACAACAGATACGTTTCGATAACTTATTTTGGAACCATTTCAGAAAACATTTCAAAAATTTTAAACACTTGTACAAATACAAAGGTAGCTTTTAAATCTTACAACACGACGCGTGATTTGTTATTTAACGCGAAAGAAAAATCTTGTTTCCTGACAAAAGCTGGAGTTTATAAATTAGCTTGTACACATTGTAACGCAATCTACATAGGTCAAACTTCTAGAAATTTTAACACCCGATACAAAGAACATATTTCTGCATTTAGAAATAACCACGCTGACAAATCTACATTTACAAAACATATTATTGATACCGAACATAGACCCACAATAAAAAACCGCATACAACCACTACATTTTTATAATGACAAACGTAAACTAGACTTTTTTGAAGCTTTAGATGTCAAAAGGCACACACACGACAATAACTACCTTGTTTTAAACGAACAAACTGATTTAATGAATTCCCCTTTCTTGAATATTCTTCTTTCTAATTAAATATGTCAAAAAAAAAAAGAAAAATAACTATTATTTCAAAAAAGTTGTAATAAAATAATGAGTTGATGTATGTCGATATTTTCGTTGTATAGAAACTACTTTTATACTGTTATTGTTTAGTTATTTTATTGTTGTAACTGTTATCATAGTTATTATAGGCTAGTTCTAGTTTTTATGTTAAATATTGACATACATCACATAGACATTTTGAAAACCTCATCTGTCATATGTGTTTCATTTTATTTTCAATTTGAAAATTTTTTTTTGATCAAAACATCATATCATAACATAGCAACAGATATTTATTTGTAGTTGTCATGATTTCGTACTAATTCAATTTTAATCTGTCCGAAAATGCTGTCAAGCAGCGAAACTATAGTCACAGAAGCATTGAAGAACATCCTAGAACTTCCAGAATTCGAAGGGCCACTTGCTCCAGTTAGCTCACGCGCTGGCTACGTCCTTCACCACTAAAAACCAACAGTGAAGCCAGAGAAGTATTCTCCAAGTCTGTATGCAGTATGGACAAGTTTCACCAAGTAAGGGCAACAACAATCAATGAACCTTTCAGCAATTCAGCGCCAGCGTCGGGTTAAATGTGCCCGAATCCTTTTGGACGCCTGTGGGAAAAAGCTGTGGACGTGTTGAAGACTATTGTTACAGAGGATGAAACTATGGTTCTGTACTATGATCCTTTATGCAAAATGGACTTGATAAAATGGAGACGTGAGGAAAAGCATCATCAAGAAAGTTCAAGGCCTCTTAGTCGACAAAAAAGTGATGTTTGCGATTTTTGGGGTTTGTGAGGGCATTCCTCTCATAGACTTAAAAGAACGCAACACGATAGTCAACGGAGCATATTATACAACACTCCTGCATTATTTACGACAAATTATTCGGGAGAAAAGACGTAAGAAACTGACCATGCGTTTGCTCCATATCAATACACCCGTGCACACTGATTAAATTTCACAAGCCGCAAATTGTGACTGCGGCTTGGAACAAATTAACCCTCGGTTGGGCGCGTGGTGGTCCAACAAACCACTGTGCCTTTATTCCGTTGATATTTGAAAAACTATTTAAGATAGTGGATTGTACCTTTGTGACATTTCATAAGGGATTGTTTACAATCGTATCTCAAAGCCGCACCCCCGTACCGACCCTAGAGGCCCCGCAATGAATGACTAAGCAGAGCCGGTTCATGAATGGTTCTGCCAGACCTACGAGCACAGAAACAAGCACAACATAAAAGGCAAGTAGGCTGCACGGCTGAGCAGAACTCCCTGAGAACATCTGAACAAATGAAATTCAGAAAGAAAACGAAAATAAAGATGCCAATCTGGCAATTAAAACTTACTAATTCCTGTTTTTATAATTACAGAAAATGTGCTGTATGGCGTGTGGTCAATGTTTTAGTTTTCATATATTGTCTTCAGATTTTCATACGAAAATGACATTGAACAAGAGAATAGAAGCATCTCCAGAGTTGAAGCAGCTAGATGATCAATCTAGACGACGTTTATTTTATATTTTATTAAGGCAGAAAATGGAGTCTGTGCACTTATAAAAACAAAACCTGAACCACAGGCAAGCAGAGAACTGTCAATGAAAAAGGACAGAGAGACCAAATCACAACGAAACCAAGCTTGCTTAGCTTCATGGTTGGAATCGATCATCAATGGGCAGGAACACCATTCTGGAACATTAATTAACTAGGTTTCTGTATGTGAAAGAAAAGATCATAGCACTGGTGCTGGCATCGCTGAGAACATTACTGTTGGAGCCATTGCTGTTGGAAATCTGAAGACAATCTAAGAAAGCTACGCCCAGTCAGTGCTAATAATCCTAGTGTTCAGTGGGTGTTTTGGTTTTCGTGGTGCCACCGCACAGTTGGATTTTGTGTTTCTTAGTGTTATTAAATATTACAGAATAAACAATTTTTTATTATAAAATTTTTGTTTTCAAAAATGTCTAAAAAAATGTACAACCTGAATAATCCCGAGGATATCTAGGAACTCAATCGACTTGTTTTTGAAGAAGATAACTTTGATGGTAATTCTATATACCTGAAGAACTTGAAGATGACTCTGAGGAGTCTCAAACGGAGTCTCAGACGGATGATCATTTGAAAACTAGGTCGGTTGATTCGGACACGGATGATGAGCTAAATGAGAGAGAGTTAGGGGAAGTTGATAAGACAGGGGAAACTAATCACTTTTACAGCAGTAAGTTAGAGCCAGTTGTTGATTTCTATTGACCATTTTTTCTTCTTTTATTTCAATCTATATCATCCGTAAGCCTATAATTATTGTACTTGGATCTTTTCAAAATTATTGTACTGAAAACTACTAAAATAAGGATTCAATAATTCTATTTATCGTCCCTAAATTTCATGAAAATATCGCATATAATATGTGTGAAGATTTAGCTTTTTTCTCGAAAATTGCAAATCATAATACCATCTTGAATAGAATGTAACTATCGACGGAATGGCTGCTCTATTGATGTCAAGTATTCGTACACCTAGTTTAGCGGTGTCAACTGAAGAAGATAAGAAACCAGAAATTTTTTGTAGATGTGGATAAATTGTGTGCTACATACAATACAGCACAATCCACAAGAAGACGGCCAATGTTTATTTTTTGCCATACGCTGATTGTAGCCAGATTCAACTCCCGAATAATTTATTTTTTTGGGAAATGAAATGGAGTATATTCCTAGACGGAATTTCTTGAAAACGCTGGCTTTGGTGTTAGTAACTCGTGAGTTACAAAGAAGGTCAGTTTTGACAACTTTGCCGTATGAACTGCAAGTCCTCCTCAAAAAATGTAAACCGCACCAACCTGCTGAGGAAGTTCAACCAGGACCAAGTGAAACTACCAAGCGAAAAATTTGCAGCCCTTGCTATAGTACCACAAAAAAGAAGTGTAAGACTCAATACTCGTGCGAGAGGTGTAATACATTTGTGTGTTTACGTCTACATACAAAAAGACTGTGCCAGAACTGTTTTGCAAGAGCTCCAGAAGAAGAAGAGAAAGAGGTGGATTCAGACTCCTAGTAAATAAAAGGAAAATAAAAATAAAAATGAAAAACTGGCTTGATAATTTTGTATTCACAAAGTGTGGAATTTATCCCGTTTTTTACAAGAACCTTGTCTAAAATAGGTTTGCTAAGTTTTATATCAATTAATATAAATAGATTACATCATCAATTCTTAGAAAACAAACGAGAAACAATATGATTTTTAGTCAGGTGTCTGCTGGACCCACGTGCTCAAAGGCGTAACGTTAAGTGACGCGCCTAACAAAGGGCTAATCACGCTCTGTGTAGTCCAGATCCTACCAGTGACTACTACTGATTTGAAAATTTGAAAAAGAATCTTTGCGAAACCTATTTCAGCGACGACGACGAGGTGAAAACTGCCGTTTGGGCATATTTTAAAGACAAACCGAAATATATTTCTTTTATATTTCAACAACACACCACGAGGGCTTACAGCCTAAATACTATCGTACCGTGAGTGTCGACAAGAAGGAAAGAGACAACTTGTTAATTCTGGACTTGAAGGTTTGGAGGTTTGGAGGAGAACGAAAAACATGTGCCGGCAAGGAATGCCACAACTTGGAAGTCCTCGGGACAAAAGAGCGGGCATAACAAGATCTTCTATGTCTGGTGACCTGAACAGTAAAAGGTGCATTCGCTCTATTCCCCTAGTAGATCTGTTGGGGGCAGCAGGTGGAGGAGCTTTGGAAGAAAGCTCCTCTGATCATTGCCCGTGCATATATCTATAAAAAAGAGAGAGGTCAGCAGCGGCACGTCGCTGGCCAAGGTATGGCAGATTTTGAGTGTGGGTAGGGTCACCGATGAGACGTATAGCTCTCTTTTGAATAAAGTCCAGGATAGTGAGTGTAGAAGAGGCAGCGGCACCCAAGATGTGGGAGCAGTATTCGAGATTTGGCCTTATTTGTGAAGTATATAAGGTTTAGAGATTAGCTGGAGAAAAGTATTTGCGAGGCAACTTGTTAATTCTGGACTTGAAGGTTTGGAGGTTTGGAGGAGAACGAAAAACATGTGCCGGCAAGGAATGCCACAACTTGGAAGTCCTCGGGACAAAAGAGCGGGCATAACAAGATGTTCTATGGCTGGTGACCTGGACAGTAAAAGGGTGCATTCGCTCTGTTCCCCTGGTAGATCTATTGGGGGCAGCAGGCGGAGGAACTATGGAAGAAAGCTCCTCTGAGCAGTGCTCCTGCAGATATCTATAAAAGAGAGATATAGAGAGAATTCACCAACGGCACGTCGGTGGGCAAGGGATGGCAGTCTTTGGTTAAGGGTAGGGTCACCGATGAGACGTGTATCCCTCTTTTGAATGGAGTCCAGGATAACGAGTGTAGAAGCGGCAGGGGCACCCCCGATGTGGCAGCCGTATTCGAGGTTTGGCCTTATTTCTGAAGTATATAAGGTATAGAGATTAGCTGGTGAAAATTATATGCGAGCCCGGAAGAGGAAACCTAATTTCTTAGCAGCCGCTTCTGCAATTGATGTGACATGTTGGTGCCAATTGAGATTTCGATCCACAGAAATGCCAACAAGTGAAAAGGACTCATTACTTTGAATAACTTGGTTGTTCATTGTGATGGGTCTAGGGCTGGTGTATCTCTTATGAGATAGAAGAATATTTTTAGGGGTATCGAACTGCGCTGCATTGATGTTCGGGGGGACTATATTGAAAAATAGAACTTAATTGTGAATGTACGCCGTTTCTTCCAGAGTCACTCCTGGAAGTTTTGGCGCTTACCTCGTATATGAATGTAGAAGAAGCGGAAGCAGCATGTCAGAACAGAAGTGTATGAAGGAATCTTTTAAGGAAACAGTGTAAGATTTGTTGTGTACCTATCTCTTTATGGGAATAGAAAGGCGGGTTATGGTAGTAGTAGTGATAATATTAAATAGAAATGTCGCGGTAGAGTTAACTTACGTGTTTTAAATCTTATTAGACAAATATAGGTACGTAGATATTATCAGGCGCAGTTAACAGTTACTAGGCTTTGTTCGAAATAATAACAAAATCATCAAAAATTTGTGGCGCAGCAACTTGTTAATATATATTCCGTATAACTTAATATAAATATATATATTTATATAGTATGTACAAGAAAAGAAATATCTAGACATCCAAGAACGTTTTCAAAAACACACAATAGTACTTGTACCTTTAGATAAAATTACTTACAGTAAATTCCAGAATGAAAGCGTTATGTTATCACAGTGTAAAGTCATTGCTCCATTATTATAACAATTAGAATTAAATAATATTAGATGAGATACATTCACTATCAACACATCCATAATTTCAGTTATTTTAACTTATATATATATATATATATATATATATATATATATATATATATATATATATATATATATATATATATATATATATATATATATATACATATATTGAGGGTGGCGCATTGAAAACGAAACAGACCGATTTGCGTCCAGAGAAATTTCTTTTTAAGAAACGCTGAACCACGTCAATTTTAATATTGAGAGAGACATGTTTTGACATAAAACTCAACTTTGTCACATCAACCCCTTAAGGGTGGTGATAACAACCCTTATATTTTAAATAGGGAACATGGATCGAGTGTTACATCATTTGAAAGCTGTTTCTTTTCTGAATTCAACACACTAATTTTTGGAAGTTTTATCGACTCGTTTAAAAATTATTCACAGTTGAAGGTGCATTTCACTCATTCCGATAACAAACGTGCTGATAGTCAAGGTTTTGTTGGTTTGTAAACAAAAATTGACTATCAGAACATTTCTTATCGGAATGAAAGAAATGCGGTTTATTATTTCAGTTTTTCGGTCGGTTTGGTATTTGATAGTACTATTAAAAATTAATTTCACAATTGTGTATTCTGTAGAAGAAAGAATTGAAATAATTACTCTTTTTTTCAAAAATGATGACAGTGCCAACCGTACCGCAAATTTGTTTAATGAACGACATCCGAACAGACATGTTAACAGAAAATACATTTTGGAGTTAGATGCAAAGTTTCGACAAAGTGGTTCAGTAGCCAACAAAAAACGGGATCCTGAACGTGAATTTCCAGTCAGAAATGAGACTACTGAGATTGAAGTTTTAGGACAAATTGCTGCAGACCCAACTTTCGCCACTGTTTCAAACATCAAAAGGAAAACCATTCAGCGAATATTGCGGCATCATAAATTTCACCCGTATAAAATTCATCGTGTACAACAACTGAATGAAGATGATTTTGATCGGCGGCTTGAGTTTTGTGAAGCTATGACTTCCCGAATAGCTGATAACGGGACTTTTTTGTTCAATATCTGTTTTTATGACGAGTGTACGTTTTTATTAAACTCTACAGTCAATCGTCATAATTATCGTTATTGAGCAGATAATAATCCAAGAAATTTTCACGAAGTACACACTCAAATTCCACAGAAATTGAATGTCTGGATTGGCATTTTTGGAGACTGTTTAATCGGACCAATTTTTCTTGATGGCAATTTTAGTGGCGAAACGTATTTGGAGTTACTAGAAGATATCGTTTACCCTCTACTAATTGACATTGTTAAAAATGATGATCGCTATCAAGAAAATCAATTAGTGGTTCAACAAGATGGAGCTTCTCCTCATTTTTCACAACGTGTTAGGGAGTTTTCGAACAGAGAGTTTCCAGCGCACTGGATTGGGCGTAGAGGTGCTATTGAGTGGCCCCCTAGATCACCGGATTTTACTACTTTAGACTTCTTTCTATGGGGCCGTTTAAAGAGTAGAATTTACGCAACAAAGCCGGAGTCTCGGAAGAAATACGACGACGCATTGTTGAAGAATGCTGTCTAATAACTCCACAAATGGTCCAGAATGTAAGAGCTCGTTTTGAACAAAATTTGTACTTTTGTATGGAAGCTGGTGGTCAACAATTTGAACGGTTACTTAACTGAATAAACGTTTTTGAACCTTTGGTTTTATTTTTTAGTTTTTTTAACAACAAATTAACTATTTGGTGCATTTCTTATCACAATAAATGAATTACGTTCTTGCAACTCCAACTGTGAATAATTTTTAAACAAGTTGATAAAACTTCCAAGAAAATTAGTGTGCTGAATTCAGAAAAGAAAGGGCTATCAAATGATGTTACACTCGATCCATGTTCCCTATTTAAAATATAAGGATTGTTATCGCCACCCTTAAGAGGTTGATGTGACAAAGTTGAGTTTTATGTCAAAACCCTCTATATTAAAATTGACGTGTTTTAGCGTTTCTTAAAAAAAATCTCTGGATGCAAATCGGTCTGTTTCGTTTTCAATGCGCCACCCTATATATATATATATATATATATATATATATATATATATATATATATATATATATATATATATATATATATATATATATATATATATATATATATATATATATATATATATATATATATATATATATTCCATTAAAATCTACAAGAACATAGGTTTTAACATCAAAAATTTTATATATATCATCCAAATTCAACAATTATATAACTTGAGATAAAAGTCTAATAATTTGTGAGACATGGTAAACGCTCTGAATATTTTAAACATAACTTTATGTGCTTTTGTTGTCTTAAAAAAATTTTTGCCTTCCTATCAAAATTCAGTAGGTTTCCCTTATGATGTTAAAACAAAATGGTTAAGCTCGGTTAATAAAGTTTTATATAAACGAACCATTATATTAGGCTAGGTAGCTAAATGACGAACATAAATGAATTAAAATCATATGTTAACTCCTTTATTAAACTTAGCTGATTATTCCATGAGTATAAGCTCGGACGACTTAGTATAAAAATCGGAATACTCTTTCATTCTTCATAGAACCAGTGCAAATCCCCGCCACACATGTCAACTTGCAGTGTTTTCCATAAAGAGACACGCAGCAACTTTAAATAGGTTAATATCAAACTGAGCTATTGAAATTCGAGACTTTAATGAAAATTGTCTACCATAACGCACTTGCTGCGTCCAGTATAAATTGAAACCGGTTGCAGAAAAGAACAAGAACCTGTGAAGTTACGGGAGAGTCTACGGATGTATTAAGTATGGAACGGTTTCACTAAGTTAGGGCAATAACAAACAACCAGATGGGGCTATTCAAATTGAATTAAGCCATAAAACTTTTCATTTCGTTCTAATTGGATTTGTCATACAAAAACTCGCTAAAAAATTCATCGGAATTACACAATCTGATCAGATAACGGTGAGATGAAATATAATATTAAATTAAAAAAAAAGTGAAGTCACTAACTGGGATTTACTCTGCTTCCTCCACCGCTCGGCCATTCTCGACATGAAAGATCTATGTACTAATAGGTATATACCCTAGTATATTAATTTGTTAACGTATTGATTATTTACACCATGCAATTTTTGTTTAAAATTGATTTTTTCTCCTATTTTAACAAAATGAAGGAAATTGCCGGCTGAGACACAGATCTAGGAGCTTGGTAGCCATTTCAAGCCGTATTTTTAACTCACAAACGCTAATGCGTACTAATGTACGACTACCGGAATTATCAATTTTGACGTTTCACCTTTTTTTTAATCAGAGGCTGGTAATTTCTTTGTCTTTTAACCAAGAGATCTGAATTTTCGTGCAGAGGGTACTCTTTACAACCGAAATCAGCGCACCAAATTTGATTACCATAGATGTTTAATTTTTGAAGATATGCATTTTTTTCGAAAGAAAACCCAAAATTTTCCGACCCCGGATATGTGTTCTAGGCCTAATTAACGCTCAATTGAAGAAATTTTGTCAAAATTAAAAATTCGGCATCTCATCATTAGTCGATTTTTTAAAGAAAATTTACTAAAATGAACCTAATGTCTTAAGAAATTAATTTAAATGTTCGTCTTTTCCGTTTAAATATTTTTAATTCATCTGCATACAACTATAAAACGAAAAATCATATATTCTTGGGATTAATTTTGCATAATAATATCTGAAAACTGAATTGTTAATACCTACCAGACAGAAACACTGTATTATAAGAACAAATCATAATTTATTTACATTATTTGATTTAGATTTATGAGCAGAGTCAGATGCACGGCGGAGTAACCGGGCCACCACATATTGAGGGCCTCAACAAACCTTGGATTTAAACTTTTTTTTATATATTTTATTTTTATTTTTAAGAAAGTAATGAGTAATAAAGACATGTTATTAAAGAAATGAAATTAGAGTTTAATCCATTGCGCCCTTTCTGACATCTGCAAGATCAAGAGCAGAAAAAAGTCGTCAAAATCAAGGCTTCTAGACTTTTAAAGAAGATGTAAAATATTGAAATTACACTGTACCCTGGATTTTGGAACGGCATCTTCGCGTGATTCAATGTTACTAATAATATAATAATAACACAACAGTACACAAACTCCGCACCCAGAAGCTTTTGACTTGTGCGTGGGGAGCTTAGACACATATAGACAAAGGACACCACCAATAACTCATCAGAAGCTGGATGTTCCACATTCGAATGAAAAAGACTAACTTTTTGAATATGGTACTCGAACCTGTGAACTTTTGCGATTCTAGAGGTCATTTAGGTCGAACTGAGCTATTCGGCCTGTCGAATAATATGTTGCAAGATCCTACAATGGTTCTTTCCTTTGCAGTGGAGGCGCTAAAATCGCTCAGATTACTCACAGAAACCAAAGGAGCAAAGTTTGAGGAATACGAAAAAGCAACGCGGAAATTATTACATGCTGGCGAATATATAGAAACACGCTCGAGATCAAGAACTTTTAGGCTTAATCAACTGGATTATGTGAAATCCTCAGGTGTCCAACTCTTACTCAAGGAAAAATTTCGATTGGAAAGCTTTATTCTAGTAATTTATCAGCTTTTACCATATCTGGTTGATGGAATTCGAGTTAGTGACGTTGTCTGCGATCAATTTGGTTTCTTAAATCATTTAGAGGAATTGAGTTTACGCGAGCTATACAAGACTGTGGACAAGCTAGTAAAAACTCACAACGACGATTTTGAAATCAGCTTTGGGAATTAATTGGTCCAGTTTGTAGGCTTGATTTATGTATGATTAATAAAAATTTATATTAGCGTTTTACTTCTGTTATTTAATTTCATACAACATCTCATAATCAAGCTCCTTTAAGCTCACGAACGTTGTAGTTTCAAGACTTTCTAGATATATAAATAATAAATATCTACGTAACCAGCGCCTTGGACTGAAGGTCTAAAAAATCTGAGACTTTGGTCATGATTGACCTCGAAGAAAATAGTAAGTATTTAGTCTAATCATCCTCATGACACATTTTGTTTCATATTTGTCGAGTTAATTGATAATTAAATATTACAAATATGAAGTTTAGACTAAAAATTATTGTTGTCTTGGTCTTTTGCATAATTGGGGTATGGTCTAGAGCTTACTATTCCCGGTTGAAACGATTACAACTTAAACAATAAAAACAAGTGTGCAAAAACACATATCTAACATTTTACCCTCATTCTGAGCAAGGTAATGGGTATATTATTATATACACATCAGTTAATTTTAAATATTAAATTACTTATTTAAGTACGAGGTCCATTACATGTCTCGCGGGTTTCATATGTTGTAGTAAGAAACATAAACAAATTACTGAAACTCGGTTCCCCCCTTTTGAACAGGTCAGTAATAAAGTAACTGGATATTACATTATACGATTAAATGCCTCAAGGCTCGCAACTAATTACCAACCTATCTAGATTTCTAGACATATCACATAGATAATGGAGTTTATAGATTTGGGCGATCCAGATAAAAGCTTGCGGAATTACAAATACATAATTAAATTTGTTGGATGTAAAGGGTTTACCCCTATCTTGAAAAAGCTTTTCACGCAATAACTGAACTTACAATATAAAGATAGCCGAAAAAAAATATTGGTATTGCTCCATGGATGTTAACCAATTAATTAATAAACTCTGTTTTAATTAAATTAAAAAATATTAACAAAATAGAACAAGGAGCGCTATCTTCAGAACGGCGATAGACATATATCAAGTTACTGGAAAGATAATATACTAAGCAACACCGTTACTGAAAAGCAATCCAATATTTGACCATTGACGTCGAAATAATGCACTTTGAGGGATTCTTCAGTTTAAAATTTCCACCATGGTAGGGAAATAAAAACCGATACTCAAAGAAACAAGAAAGTAATAGGAGGAATAAGGTGAGAGTTTAAAAACTATAAATAATGTACCTACAAAAAACCTTAAAATATGGTCAGATGAAAATGTAGAAGAGCAAAACAACTACGAATGAATATATATATATATATATATATATATATATATATATATATATATATATATATATATATATATATATATATATATATATATATATAAGACATTGGAAATATGGTTGAGACTGAAGGTGAAATGAAGCTTAGCTGCTATCTAAAGAAGCACAATATAAGGAAGAAAGAGTAAAGTCATAAAGGTTAATGAAGGAAACTTATTACCAGAGAAAATGTAGAAGACAAAAAAAATACGAATGAAAATATGCATAGGGGAAATTGACAATCTAGTCAAGAACGACAGTCAGATGAAGCCTGCTAGCTAGCAAGAAGAGCGCAAAATAAATAGGGAACAAATAGTAAAGTCTTAAAGGTTAGCGAGGGAAACTTATCACCACTTATTTTAAGGGAAGACACTGATAAGTATTGGATACTACATACAGATTTGGAGACTACGTCTCTGGCTTCACTGTTGGTTTTCGCTGCCAAGCAGCGAAACTATAGTCACAGAAACGTTGAAGAACATCTAGAATTCGTAAGGGCCACATGCTCCATTTAGCTTTCGCGCTGGCTAAGGTCCTTCACCAAAGAAAACCAACAGTGAAGCCAGAGAAATAGTCTCCAAGTCTGTATGTAGTATGGACAAGTTTCACCGAGTAAGGGCAACAACAATCAATGAAATATTGGACATCTGAAACAAATGTATCACGCGGAAAAATTAGTTGTAAAGAAGTTTATTTGAAGGTGGTGAAGAAAAGAAGCACAGATAATTGTCGCCCATATTTTTTACAGGAAAAAAATTAGAAGTCCCCAAAAAAGCCCAGAGAAAAAATATTTGCCAAAATAGAGGATATTATTAAGAAGGCAGAAATTGTATTATATAATGTGAAGAAGAGAAGCACAGATAATTGTCGCCCATATTTTTTACAGGAAAAAATTAGAAGTCCCCAAAAAAAGCCCAGAGAAGAAATTGTTGCCAAAATAGAGGATATTATTAAGAAGGCAAAAATTGTATTATATAATGTGATACACAAAAAACCTTCTGGTACAAAATTCTTGAAAGACCGCAGTCAGAGAAATACGATTTAAAAACATGCTACAAATGATGAAATGTGATAGATACAACGAACAGAAAACAAGTAGTTAATACATTTGTGAGTACTGAACGCTCAGAGAATAATTCGCGTTGCTTGTCGGATAAAATTGGCTACTTATAAGAAATAAAATAGCATATTAACCAACAACCGTTCCGGCACTTTTGAGAATTTGGGGTAAAGTCTAAATGGTCTGTAGTTCACGGGATCTAGCCAACCGGCTGTTTAAAATATAGCAGTAATGGGGGTAGTCAGCCAAATAGTAGGCAGTATTTCACACGATACCGTCATTTCCTGACTTCATCCTCCACAACCACTTTTTCAAAACAAATTTATTGAAGCCGTATAATAATGTTTAACCACACCCCCCCCCCCCCCCCGCGCAACCCGATTTGAGCGTCAATGTGCCTAATTTAAAAAAAGCTGGGGGAAGGAAAGCCAACACATTATGCTTACATAAGTTTGATGTAGGTCAGGGTCCATGACCTCATGGTTTTCCTTCCCCCAGATTTTGAATGCAACCCGCTGTGCAGGGCAGGTCAGTGTGGTTGTTGAGAAGGGTTCTGATTAAAGTGCACCTGAAATTATTTGAATTATACAGCTTGAATGAATTTGTTTTGAAAAAGTGCCGAAGGTGCGAGTCGGGAAATTAAGGTCTCATGTATTCCACTATAGAAAAAACGCTGAAAAGTACCGCCGAAAGACCGAGAGGGGAGCATCGCTTTTTTTTATAAATATAGCAGGTGATGTTGTGTTGTATATGGAGTTTAATATATCAGCAATTTCTTGTGTATGTACGGAAATATTTGAGAAACTATCAGAACACCTATACAGCACACCCTGGAGTGAACCTACAGGTTCCAGGAAGTAGACTCTACTAAAACTCGCAGCTACCGCCTCAGCGACCGCTAAATCATCAGTACAGACATTACTTTGAGAATATTTCAAGAAAAGGGTAGAAACCCTAGAGCCCAGTCCAGCCTAGCACGCACACACACTCTTCTAGCTTTCCTAATCCGTTTAGTAAGCTGGATTTTTGAGCCATGATTATGAGTTCTTTAAGTTGCTAGTACGTAAATATAAGTTCTGAAGTTTGTGACAGCATAAGTTCTTTTATGTAATTTACGCTGACACTTGTGGTATTTAAGGAAAGTCAGCCCTGATGCAATCCCTCAAAACGAACACAATTTAAATATCACACCCACTGTACTCTACTGAGGCTATTTCTTTCACTGCTGTATAGTTGACACACCTGCTGGAGTGTCGAGTATTAACGTCAAAGATGAATAATTTGTCTTTGAAATGTTTAGTTATTGGCTAAAAATTATATATATTCGAAAAACTGTGAGAAGTAAATAATGTGTAAAGTAAAAGTAAATATGTATTACGGTATAAATACAATGGCTGTGTTACTAAATGAGTGTGTGTGTTTTGTTTCTTTAACGTCGGCCTATTTCCGCGACAATGGCCAATCACCGACACCAGGGAGCAGTTTAACCTCACTATCTTGGATTTTTTTGCCGAATCCATGCCTTTCTATAAGGAGGGTAGGGATCTTTAAGGTACCCGACATCGCATGGACACGGGAACGACGGCTTTCGCCCCCTCCGAAGGGCGGAACGTACAAACATTCAACTTGCTCAAATACAATGCCAGAACCTTGGTTGATGTTAACTTTACAGTTTGCACTGAAAAAGTTAAAGCAGTACCCTGGGATCGAACCCAGTACCCTTCGGTTCAGAGGCACACGTTCTTACCCCTGAACCACCGAGGTTCTGTCACTAAATGAATATAATGTTTGTGCACCTAGTGGCAACAAAGCAATTTAAAAATATTGTAATTATATTTGATTCTTGAAACAAGCTATTGTACCGGCCTGTGATCACAGTGGGTTTACATGCAAAATAAAACTATCTCAACTAAACACAAATGTCGAAATAATGGTTGTTTTAAACAGTAAAGTAGTTAATAATTATTTAAAGGGGTGGTACAACTTATCTGCCTCCTCTCACCTGTTTGTAATTATTCTACCCGGATGCCTTTTTGGCGTTTAATTAAGTATCAGTGACGTGACAGAAAGTTAGTTTTATGTTTGACATTTATAAAATGGGTCGCTTTTCACTTGAACAAAGTTGGGAAATATTAAAAGCTTATTTCCAAAGTGGTGAGTCTTCTACTCAAACTGTAAAAATTTACGAAAAAAATTGACAAAAAGGATGTGCCAAAAACGCAGTTTGTGGATCAATATGTGAAGCGAGTTCGTAAAACTGGATCGTTGTTGGATAAAACAACCCGAGTACAGTGCGCTCAACCGAAAACATCGCTGCTGTTGCTCAGAGTGTGCGTGAACAACCATCAACTCCTCATCGTTCTCAAGAATTGAACATTTCACGCACTTCTTTGATAAGAATGTTCTATAAAGATCTCGGTAGGAATGCGTATTAGTACAAGAGCTGAAGCCGCATGACCATCCGATGCGTTTTCGGTTTGCTCAATGGGCCGAAGACGGCTTGATCGAGGATGAGAATTTTTACCGAAAAATCATCTTTTCAGATGAAGCTCATTTCCACCTCGGAGGATACGTCAATAAGCAAAATTGTCGTATCTGGGGCTCAGAAAATCCACACGTCATCGTGGAGAAACCAATGCATCCACAACCATTGCCTGTCTGGCGGCATTATTGGGCCATTTTTCTTTGAAAATGAGCAAGGAAACGTCGTTACGGTGAATGGCGATCGCTACCGCGCCATGGTAAGAGATTTTTTGTTTCCCAAAATTGAAGAGTATGACACAGACAACATTTGGTTTCAACAGGACGGCGCAACGTTCCACACAGCCAACGTAACAAACGATCTTTTGAGCACTGTTTTCGAAAATCACATAATCAGCCGAAATACTGATGTCAATTGGCCACCTCGAAGCTGCAATTTGACTCCGTTGGACCTTTTTTTTGTGGGGAGCCGTTAGGGACAAGTGTTACTCTAACCATACAGAGACGATTGACGACTTGAAACATGAAATCGAAGTTGCCATTGACGAAATAGAGGCGCAAACAATCAAAAATGTACTGAAAATTTGACTGATTGAATGGGGTATTGTAAGGCTAGCCGTGGCAGTCATTTGAATGATGTTGTCTTCTATTCTTAAATGGAATGGTTCAATCTTTCTAATAAAGTCATAACTTTGAAAAAATATTAATTAATTATTTTTTTATAGCGGATTTAAATTCCGAATCTTAAATGGCCCACCCGTTATATAAGAATATCCAATTTATCATAAAATATCCAGTCTATTCGAAAAAATCCAATCTGTCGGAAAAACCCTGCAAGAAGGGCCCACAGCTAATATTGGAATATTGGAGTGATATGAATAAGCATAGTTTATTCAAAAAAGTATTATGGAAATTAAAATTACCCTTTATATATATATATATATATATATATATATATATATATATATATATATATATATATATATATATATATATATATATATATATATCCAGGGGTTTTAATTGTTTAACGACGGTGGCTTGTAATGGATTAAATAGCTTTCACTAAAGTGGTACATGGTACAACGCATTGCGGTACAAATGTATAACAAGAAACTTGACGAGATCCAGCAACTCGTGCAGGTAATTAAAACCTACATATTTCAAGTTCTTTCGTTCATCACGGTCTTAAATATGCCAATTTTTAACTACTCTGATAAAGCTAACGCTGATAAAAACAGACAAGTTGGAGATCTTTCAGTAAACATAAAATGTCAAGTTCTTTATAGGAGAGGGTAGGAAATGTCATTTCAGAGAAAGAGATAGACAGTTTGTTTATTAAATCTAATTAATATGTCAAGATTTCAATGAAACCTAATACATTTGATGATAGTGAATTACCCTGCAGCACAAAGTTAAAAGTATTATAGTTCAGTGTTAAATCATTACTGAAGGGTGTGATTAATTGCAATTAAGGTAGACTATAGTTATTGTATTGGTTTTAAATTAAGGTTGTCATTATACACGGTAAATATCTCCTAGTTTCATTAGTTATTATGAGGAGTATATCTCCTCGTATATGTTCCATTTCGTTTATTTTCTGCTTGTTGCCCTGTAATATAGTTGGTTCAGAAAAATACCGTCACAAGTTAAACTTTATTTTTTAAGCCTTTTTAGCTTGCAGCAAAATGTTTGTAATTTCAAAGAAGCCAATTCGGAGGTATCAAATAAAATCCGATCTAAACCATGTTTTTCGTGTGGTTAAAAGACATCATAGGGCACCTTTTTCGCGATAAGTAAGAAAACATTATTTTTCCCCCGGCCAAAAGAGCTCCGCGTACTATACAGATAATTACGCTAAGGAAGACAAAAATATTTTACAGACAGCATCCAGCCAAACACCTTTACCTAACGTCTTTTAAAGCATTATTGATCACATCACATATATAATTCCCAAAAATTATATAACATTAAATTAAAAATATCCAAGTAATTTAGCCAGACGCTTTACTATAGGATAAAATAAACAATATATGCCTATTTAAGATATGTTATTAAAGTTTTGTATGATACCTACTACAGTTCTTTGAAACAAGCATCACTCATCAAAAACTACACCGTAATTTGTACACTCACTCTCAAATTTGCAAAATGTTAGAGCCCCATATAAATACCTATAACCATATTTGAGAAAAATATAGTGTTGATAGTAGAATGCATTACAAAACTATGACAATTCGCAAGTTACAAGATTTAACAATGTACATAAGTTATGCTACCAATAAGATGTTTAGTTTGATCCAAGATTAGCGTCCATATTTATACTAAAAAAGGTAAATGCTTAGCATGTTTTTAATAAATTGCAAATGGTCCTTTTCAAGTTTTTACATATTATCTTATTATTGCTGCGGTCATACTGCTTTATATACAAAATTATTTGAGTATAAAATTATTCTAGCTTAGCAAATACATGATTAGATACAAAAAAATAATACACGTGTACACACATCTAATCATAATTTACGTTTCACTGTTGACTGAACTGGCTAGTGCTTCTTTGCGAATTTTCTACCCGTCAGCTGCTTTCTAGCACATTTCAGTTCCTTGTATCTCCTCGCTTAAAAATCGTCAATACAGGGTCTTTCCTAAACGCGTGTAGAAATTGATGGGAGTGTCCTTTGACAAACATTTTTGCTATTATAATTTACGAACGCTTCCTTATATTTCAACGAAAAATGCCACACATATTGTGTTGCTTGTCTGAGATTAATTTCTTTTTCTGGTAAGTACACTCGGAGAACCCAAATCACCACAACACATATTTCAGAGACCTTACAATCGTTTTGTTGACCATGTCAACATCTTCAGAGGAAGTAAAATTCTAAAATTAAACTACTAGTTACAGTGTATTTATATCGCGTCTAGGTAATCAAGCTAGTCCGAAGTAAAATTGTCGTCGAAGACCCATCGTTTGTTTATTGTGTAGTGAAACTACGAGGTCGAAGACCTGCTTTAATCTTCTCGTCGACAAATTTATGAGCCCCTATCTAATATAAGGATAATAGGAAATAGGCTTAGAAGGAACGGTACCGAGTTATTTAGGGAATCTGCAAGTTCCCTTTCGATCTAGAAATTTACTATGTGGATATTGGAGCAAGCCGACAACCATATCTGGCGGACAAACACAATAACCTCCGCTCATCTATTTTATATAGAAAACTAAACCTGGGTGTTTAGCTCACATTGTTAACTCTAACAAAGGATAAATAATTAAACTAAAATACTACATAAAAAATATATTTATATCGATTTTAATCCTTTGTAAACAGTATTTCTATTGACTTCATCGATACACAGAAAACGAAAGGGTCTTTAAGTCGAGATAAGCGTAGAGATTAGTATATGTATAGACCGGCTGAGTTATTGGCAATAATTTATCATTCTACCAGACAAATTAGGAGTGTTTAAGTGGTCAAATGCAAAGTGAAAATGAAGGGCTTGAAATTAAAGGTGTCGCACGATTCAGTGTAGTTTTGTTCTTAATCGACCTTGATATAAAAAATATTTTCTAGTGAATCAAGCAGAGTTTGAAGATCAACCCAGGCTTCAGGGGCCACTGCAAAATTCAGGAGATCGTGAAGGAGCCCATGCTTGAAATGAGGTCAGACTTCGCGAGCCCGCGAATGTGCAGGGAAAACAACTTTACAGTGGAAATCCCCGATCGCGAGGCATGGCGGGAGGAGACGCCGGGCATGCCACGGGACGCGCTCGTCTGGTTCACGGACGGATCTGGCGGGGAGCGTGGGACGGGGGCAGGTGTTTACTCGGAAGGACCGAGGGTAAGTCATAGTATTTCCCTCGGAGCCCATGCAACGGTGTTTCAGGCCGAGATGTACGCCATCCTGCACTGTGTGCGGGAGAACAAGAGGAGGGGCTACACCAACAAGCGGATCCTCATAGCCACAGACAGCCAGGCAGCCCTTAAGGCACTAAGTAGCCCACGGGTAAATTCCTGGCTGGTGAGTGAGTGCCGAGACGAGACGAGCGACCTGGCTGGGCAGAATGAGGTGACCCTCATCTGGGTGCCGGGTCACTCGGGGGTTAAAGGCAATGAAGAAGCTGACAGTCTCGCGAAGAGAGGTTCAGCAGAACCATTTATGGGACCAGAACCGGCTCTGGGCGTGTCAAAGAGCACTGCCAGTGGAGCCATTAAGTCCTGGGTCAGAAACCAACACAAGGTGTACTGGGCGGACTGTCCAGGGCTCAGACATGGGAAGTCAATAATTGACGGACCCAGTTCAAAGAGAGCTGTGGAGCTGCTAAACCTTAACAGAGGACAGCTCAGAAACACAACAGGTCTCTTGACGGGACACATGGCCGTCAAGAAACACCTGCATAAAATGGGGCGGTTCGAAGGGGACCTCGCATGCAGACTCTGCGGCGAGGGGGAGGAATCAGCCCAGCACATCTTGTGTGAGTGTATAGCTCTGGACCGGAAAAGACAACTGATCTACGGTCACTCTAGACCGGAGACAGAGCAATATAAAACTTCACCCTACCAATCGCTGTGCAGACTAGTTCAAGGCACAGTGATCTTGGAATGGGTGGAGTAAGACTAAGGGTATGCACAATCAACCAAGGGTTGCGGTGCTATTGGGGCGGCAAGGCCGCGGACGAGCCCTGAGGAAACAAAAAAAAAGCAGAGTTTGATGTCTAACATTTTTGACAAGTTTCAAAATTTCTTTGTCAATGTGGTGATTATTGTCCCATATATGTTGTGCCGCACACGATTTGTCCACCGTACCATATCGTAAATGTGCGAGATGTTCACGAAACCTGGTGGCTATGTTTCTCCTAGTTTGACCCACGTATTTAAGATTGCAATCTTTGCAACTCATCTCATAAATACCAAACATTTCAGTGACTTTGCCCCTATCTTTCGTATTACCCAACAATTTAAAAAAATTACTTTTCGTCGAAAAAGTCAATGTAAATCGACTTTCTTAAAAATACTTTCCAAACCCTTTTCGATTCGTGGTTCATATGGTAAACACACAGATGTTTTCTCTATTTCATCTTTTTTAAATGTCGTACATTTAGATATCATTTTCTTTGTTTTGTGTTTGTTAACCAATTTTTTCTATTAAACCATCCGAGTAACCGTTATATCTCGCCACATTTTTTATGTATTTTAATTCTGTATTAAATCTATTTTTACTCAACGGAAATTTAATCAATCTGTTTACTAGGAAATTTAAACTAGCCGTTTTTTTTTTGTGCGAACGTATGATGTGAGTCGCACATTTACGATATGGTACGGTGGACAAATCGTGTGTGGCACAACATATATAGGATAATAATCACCACATTGACAAAGAAAATTTGAAACTTGTCAAAAATGTTAGACATCAAACTATGCTTGATTCATTAGAAAGTATTTTTATATCAAGGTCCATTAAGAACAAAACTTCATTGAATCGTGTGGCACCTTTAATTTCAAGCCCTTTATTTTCACTTTGCATTTTACCACTTAAAGACTCCTAATTTGTCTGGTAGAATAATAAATTACTGTCAATAACTCGACCGGCTATACATATACTAATCTCTACGCTTGTCTGGACTTAAAGACCCTTTCCTTTTCTATGCATCTATGAAGTCAATATAAATACTGTTTACGAAGAATTAAAATCAATATGAATATATTTTTTATGTAGTATTTTAGTTTAATTATTTATTATTTGTTAGAGTTAACAATGTGAGCCAAACACTCGGGTTTAGTTTTCTATATAAAAAAGATGTGCGGAAGTTATTTTGTTTGTCTCGCCATATGTGGTTGTCGGCTTGCTCCAATATCCACATAGTCAATTTCTAGATCGAAAGGGAACGTGCAGATTCCTTAAATAACTCGGTACCGTTTCTTTTAAGCCTATTACCCTTATATTAATTAGATAAGGGCTTATAAATTTGTCGACCAGAAGATTAAAGCAGGTCTTCGACCTCGTAGTTTCATTACATAATAAACAGACGATGGGTCTTCGACGACAATTTTACTTCGGACTAGTTCGTTTACCTAGATGCGATATAAATACATGGTAGCTAGTAGTTTAATTTTAGAAATTTTCTTCCTCTGAAGATGTTGACATGGTCAACGAAACGATCGTAAGGTCTCAGAAATATGTGTTGTGGTGATTTGGGTTCTCCAAGGTTACTTATTAGTGCTCATCACAGGTTCCAGTTTTCACATAATCCTTTTCCCGGAAAGTAGGGAAAGACATATTAATTCATCCGTAAAAACAAAACTCATCGAGAGCTTACAGGAACATCAAAAATTAATTTCTCCGAACAATAAGAACGTAGATTCGGGGTGGGGCTGATGATAGTTCATCCATAGACCAAAAAATCTTCGAGAAGTACACGGTTCCCTCTCGGTATCGTTCTTTACCTAAGATTCAGTATAAAAGGTTATGTTAGAACTAGGTATATTTTTTCATCCTCTGATGACGCTAACTTTGTTAGTGAGACGATCGTCAGGCCTTTAAAAATATGTTTTGTGGTTATTTGGGTTAGCCAAGTGCAATTATCAATGCTCATCGTAGGTTCCCATTTCCACTTAGTGAAATCCTTGAGCATTTAAAATATATATCAGAATACTAAAAAGAACAATAAAAAGTACATGAAAAAGGTACTCCTGTTTAATTTCGATAGGATGCACGGTTTTGAGAGAGACAATAAAATATTTTTTTACTTTTCCGTAGTGGCCTGTCACTGGAATAATCAACCCCGTCGAATTATCTTCAAAATTATGTAACTAGTTACAGACATTTAAGGAAAAATTAACTTTATTGGAACTTGGGTATTAAAGTATTCCGAGTGACAAAACCGAAAACTAAGAAAAATCTCATGATTTTCGAGAATGTGTCGAAATTGACTATCTTCTTCTAAAAGCTTTTATTCTACTTGTCTATTTGACACAAAATTTTTAATTGATTTTTTTTTTCATAAAGATGGAATAGAATTTTCAAATTTGGTACACCTTGCACAAACTCATTATCTAACATTTCAGTTTTTGGTTTCATGTATCTACGTCTCTTGAAATGTTTCCGCTTAAAAGTACTTACTTAATCAGTAGCAAACCACAGTATTTGCTGAAATTTCACAAATTTGATCGATCATGGCAGTCACGCAAATAGAAGTGTCTTGAAAACTATTCCCTAGCAGCGTCTACACGTTTATAGTCCATGGCACAAACAAGAGGATGAAAATATTAGAAAGAGAATCTAAGAAAAAATACAAGAAAATACTCCGAAATAATGCTTCTATCGGGAGTTATGATGGTGATGTCCTTTAATATTTTACCTGTTGTTTCGACGATCTCAATAAGGTATTCGTTGCAGTATCGCTATCAAGCCTGCAGCACAAGCTCAAGCTATATGGAGTCAGGGGTATCCCACATCAGCTGATGGAATAATATTTGCGAGAGAGATCCCAGTGTGTGGTATGGAGCAATGTCGTGTCATTAGAGAAACCAATTACTTACAGTGTCCCACAAATTTTGGGACCAACTCAATTTATTATATCTACAAATGATCTCTAAGCAAGTGCTAGATTAGATTATATGTACTCTTATGGAGACGAGACGGCATTTTTAACAATAGGTACCACTGTGTCGGACGTGAAAGAGAAGACCTGTTAAACGATGGAGGCTTCAGTAGACTGGTTCGGAGGCAATGGACTCATATTAAATGAGGATGAACCTTAGCATGTTGTATTCAGCACAGGTTGGAGCTGCAGCCTAGCCTCAGCGGACTGCCTGGGAATTAAGCTAAACAGCAGGTTGACATAGGATGAACATCTGAGCAGCATAAGTAAAAAACTAGCAACAGCTCTATATCGCATGAGAGTTATAAAACGAGTAGCGACTTACCAGACGACAAAAATGGTATATTTTTGTATTTTCCTTTATGCTATGGAATTCTTCTGTGGGGTGTTTCATTATATGCTGTCAGCATTTTGAGGTTGCAGAACGGGCCATTGGAATCTCGCGAAACTTGCAGCCGATGGACTCCTGAAGAGAAGCCTTCAAGCAAAATGAGTTACTCACCACTCCTGGCGAGTATATATTTACTTTTGCGAGATATATAATGTATGAGAATAGAGATAAATTTTGGAGAAAATATTGCTTGTCATGGTTATGATACGAGAGGTGGGACAAATTGGATTATATATCACAAACTAAAGATAAGTTAACAGCCAACAAATTTCAGGGCTGCTAAGATATTTAATCGTATTCCCCACAGCATCAGACAACTCATACCAGCAAGTTTCAACAGAAGATAAGTTAAAAAATATCTACTTTAGAATGCGTTTTACCCAGTCTAGGAATTCCTGGAGAAAGCGTGGAAGTAGTCCAGTGTGGCCATTTTGTGGTTGTGATATTTTGTTGCTCTTTATGTCTGCATTCCATTTCTGAACGTCACACAGTCTGGGATAGACATCACTAAACATTGAATTAAAGGCTATGCTTTGATATTTAGTTTAATTTGACTTTTAATTGCATGTTTTAGCTTTAACATAGTTTTTTAGCTTATGTTACTGTATCTGCTTGTGTCATTTTGTAGCTCTCTCAGTTTTTAGCTTGACTGTTGGCTAACATTTTACTGTGTGACTTGTGATTTTAACTTTTGACTTTTTCTGTAGAGAATATCTTGTCATCATTGTGCTCTAACGTGCACAATTGCCTACCGGAAAAACTAATGTTTTTCTGACACACCTTTCGTATTGTGATTATAGATTCATCCCCTGAGGATGACCTCTTGGAGGTCGAAACGCATTGGGAAGTAGTTCAATGAATAAATTTGTTGTCTGGTGAGAAGCTTTTCATTCAATGTTTAGTTATGTGTGCAGTATTGCAGATTTTTTATTTGTAGATTTTGATTAATGTTGACAATGGTTGTTGTTTCTGCATGACGTTGTTTACACATTTTATGCGTTTCTAGCTTGAGTTATCTAGTGCTGACATGTCATCTAAATAATTGGTGACGAAATAAATATGATATGATATGAAGCTTTATACTGCGAGAGAACAGTTCATTGATGAACAACACGTCTTTGAAATCATACATTAAAATCTGACAATCAATTTTGATAACGTACCTCAAATCCACTAAATGAATGGTAAATTACACATTTACGAGAATATCCAAGTCACATGTTTGTTAATTATAGAGCTATGTAGTACCAACCTTTAGTAATGAAAGTAATGAAACTAGACCGCGAATTTATATTAATATCAAAATAAACTGAACCTCTTCGGCCTCGGGTTCTGTTTTCCCTGGTTTTCCGTACGCGTAATCGTTCCAAGGATGAAATGATGAAAAACTTGGTGATTTCATGTCACTTCTCTTTAGGTTGTTCAATGTTATAGAAAACTGTTACATTGAGGTTAATTATTAATAATACCGCTATAAATTAACTTCCGTCCTTTATTAGCGAAATAGCGAAATTATGATTATTTCATGTATATATAAAACTTATTATTGGACCCATTGTTAATATCAAATTACACTCTGACGAGGCTTAAATTGTTGAAATATAATAACTACCTATTGACAAACGTACACATTTAACCATTGTAACCAAACCCTTTCTTTAGTTACATAATTATAAATTGTTTTTTTATGAGCGGTGGAGCCTTATCATTATTTTACCTAATACCTACATACACATTTATTATAGTTTGTTGCTTTGATTTATGTTGGTGTTATCTGATTCTTAAATTATTACAAAAACAAAATATGGACGCTAATCTTTGATAAAATCACCTAAAAGGGTTGTTCAATATAATTAGTAACATGAACTTTAACCTGTCGCGTACATTTGGATATCGAAGAGTATATAATACACGTGAGATGAGGATTGTCGAGAGTTCAATGTCGGTAGAGGGCGCTAGGTGCGCTGCGATATTGCGCAGTACGTATACGACGACTGACGCACTCATAGCAGCACACGTACGCCAAACATCACTTAAACAAAATCCTCCGAAATGCCCGTCGGAAATCTTTGTTAAAGATGGTGTAGATGACTGGATTCAGCGCTGAATTCATGTAACCTAGCCAGAAGGCAGTAGAGAATGCTATACCAGGAATGTCGAACTGTAGTCTTAACACATACATGCAAAAGAATGGCAGCCAGCAAGCGATAAAAGAGCCCATGATCAGTCCCAGGATCAAAGTTGCTCTTTTCTCCTTTTTCCTAGCAATCCTTCGCTTCTCGCGTTCTGGGTCCCTTGGTTTCTGCACTCGCGGTAGAACTTGCTCAACTAACACTTGGTCGCGTTCACCACTACTACTGCTACATTTAATTTTCTTTTTCTCGTCCGATCTTCGGTTTTTTGGAGTCCGTTTACCGAAGATCGGTTTACATAGTCTAAATTTCAAAGGTTTTACCACTGTACAACGTGCCACTACACCAGAGTCTGAGCTACTCGGATCAAACTCGCTTACCATGTCTGTATCAATGCCCATGGAAGGCTGGCGACTACGCGATATGGCTGCCGCCTGTTGTTGTAGCTCGCCGTTCACGGATAATGTCGATGCTCGTAACTGACACTGAGCAAGAGGGTTTTTCTGGATTTGTGCACCTTGAGGAAGAACCTGAAAAGGAAATATAGTTAAACTCTATTCATTTGTTTAAAACTGATAATACTAAAACTAAAATCCATTTTATCTAACACGGTAGTACACGTGTATCAAAAATTATGTTAGGACAGACGCGTGGGCAAAAAGACCAGGTTAGCATTTTATAACCAATATTACTTTGTTTATTCCAAAAGGTAAGCATTATTGTTTATTTGTATAAAATTATGTCAAGCAGCTCCGATTAATATAATATGTCTCTTCTTTTAGGTGCTGTCAAAGCAGAGGGGATCAATTTTTATTTTCCGAATGTTTCGAAGACCAATTAAGATAATGCGAGGAAATATGACATATAGAATGAGTGACTCAAGTACTTTCAAACAGTAGCAAGTAATAAGTTTACCACCTGTCTTTATTTTCTTCGTATTAGATTGAAATAGTCTCTGAAAATATCAATTGTAGCTCTGATAAATAAATATAATATACCAAATTTGATTAAAATTGGCCCATTATCTTTCTTTATTGTTGGTGTGATATACATGTATATGTATATGTATATGTATATGTATATGTATATGTATATGTATATGTATATGTATATGTATATGTATATGTATATGTATATGTATATGTATATGTATATGTATATGTATATGTATGTGTATATGTATATATATATATATATATATATATATATATATATATATATATATATATATATATATATATATAGCATATAACAATCCCAACTGACCACTAGTGATGGGTCGTTATTTAACTGTCAGCTATTTTTAAACGGTTACCGAGCCGTAACGGTAACCACCAGTTATGGATTTATAAAAATAACAGCTTAAAAAGTAACACTTTTTACACTAAACTAGAATTTGGAGTCGTGTCTGTTTCAGTTCTACTGCAACTAGGTTCGATGAATAAACATCGGTTTTCATCGGCAACTTTTATTTAACCATTTAACGGGATGAATAGCCTTGAGATTGGGAATGCTAAATATGTATGGGTATACAGTATAGAGCGGACTGTAATTCATAACATTATTATTTATACTAGTGTGCTCGCTCTCGCTCACAGCTTTAGGGACGTACGATCTTCGGTACAAAAAAACGGTTTAATTTTAATTTTAACTTTAACCGGTTGTTGATGGGGATACGGCATACGTACACTACTACACAGAGTTATTCTGTTAAACTGAGAAGCTGTTCTTTTTGAAACAGTTGAGTTTCCCACTAGTATGTAAAGCCAAATATTTAATAATAAAAAATGTTGGGTGAAAAGATGAATTTCTGTAAAAACGTGTTATTACTTTCACCATAGACAACGCAAAATAGGGTTATTTCACGTGAAATTAAAGTACTTATTTATTTAAATTTATATACATTACCTAACAAAACAGTTAACACGTCATTTTCGTTTGTCTGATAATAGTTATCAAATTGATAAAAAAATATAATGGTACAACATTTTTTAATATCTATATACATTTAAATATAAAAAATTAAATGATATATATATATATATATATATATATATATATATATATATATATATATATATATATATATATATATATACAGGGTGTTTCCAAATTGATGCGAAAAATTTTACAGGGTGATTCTTTGGCGAAAAATAAGGGGTGTCTTTTTATTAAGTTTTTCTTGAAACCCCTTCTCCTCCAAGTTACAGCCCTTTGAAATTTTTGAAACTAATTTTAAAACAACGAATATTAAAATAAGTAAATAAACAATTAATACTATATATCTTCCAATTTTTTTTAAACTCAAACTCAAACTCAATTTTTTATACTGTTGGCTGTTGTTTGCACAGTTTTTAAAAGTGGACTGATAAAGGTGACCAGTGAACCGAAAATATAACTAGAGATAGAGATCTTTCTAGGAAAGGATAAAAGCATAATGTAATAACAAACCATATGTACAGAATAAGGCAAATTTCTTTACCGAAATTTTATGAGCTGCGTTATGTGATGCAGTTCTTAGAATCACTTCCTGTGTAGCAATAAAAGTTCTAACGTCTAACGTCCCAAGACGTGATAAATAATGATATTTATGATTCTTGCTGTGGCATTGACATTTACTTAAAGACTACTCATAAAATAAATTTGTTAGAAATTACTAGTTTATAATTCCTAAAACATCTAAGTAAATACTAATATAAGACTCCTTTCTGATTTCTAAAAGTTTCACTTCAGAGTGGCAAAAGATTTACGACACGCTTATTATAATTTCTTAACCCTTTGTTTCCTTTTCATATCGACAAAATTTGAGATTTATACACTACGTGAAATAACGGGGTAAAAATACAATGCATTTATACTAGTGTGCTCGCTCTCGCTCACAGCTTTGGGAATGTAGGATACTATCGATCCACTATCCAGTTTAAAATAACTGAAGCCGTTATTTTCAACCGTTTTTATTAAATAACGTTAACGGCTTCAACTGTTAACAGAAAATAACCGTTTTTCCCATCACTACTGACCACGGATATGTATTCTATGTGGCCTAGAAAAAAGTCGCCATCTCCTGTGACAGTATAAGCTCCTTTATATAACTTATTCTGCACTTGAGGTGTTCAAGGAAAATCCACTTTAAACGAACCGACATTAAAGATCACAACTACAGAACGTTACTGTGGCCGTTTCTTTGGCTGCTATATACTTAAACAGTTTAGCGACAACTTCTGATGAAGACAACTTCGTTGTGGAAATAAGTATCTAGTGCATAGCTCTTTTAAGTGAATTTTCATTAAGAAAATGCACTAATAAAGAGGTATCGATGGTGAGACTTTCGGAACATTTCTTCAAGTGGGCGCGAATTAGGGCCCTTAAAACCCATTTCCATGGTCAGCTAAAATGTTAATATATATATATATATATATATATATATATATATATATATATATATATATATATATATATATATATATATATATATATATATATATATATATATATATATATATATATATATATATATATATATTCAAAAAATACTTCACTGAGTTGGACCATTTTTTGGAATTACCCTTATTTTGTTAATGGCTTGGATGAGTTCGTTCATCAGATTTTAACGCTCAATTGTTCTTAACAAAACATTTAAAAATATTTTTTCAAACGCCATATCTCTTAAGTGATTGAAACAAAAATTTACAACTTAAAAGAACATAGTCAGACATGGTTGTGTACTAATTTTCAGGTCTTTTGATCAAAGAAAAATAAAGTTATTCAAAATTAAAATTAAAATAATCCTCGACATCACTTCAAATTCTGTTGGACAAAGACAGATGATGTTACCTGTACTGCTATGATATTTAAATAAATGGTGGATAAATATGTGAACAATAGAAGTTACAAGTATTATTGCAAGACAACATTGTGAAAAGTACGACAGGGACGCCATCTCGGTGCGGAACCAGGTAGTATGTTGTCACAATAGCTCTAGTTAACACAAAATGTTATAGATGGAGACATGTGTACAATCAACTAACAATTTGTAAACTGTCAGACCTGGCCCATTTCTTTTATAATACCGGGACAAAGCTTTCCAAAGCGCTAAATTTTACCATGCGACAATATCCTTTGCAAACATCAAAACCTGTTCTCAAAACGAGAACGATACTGATAGATAAGTTACCAGATCCATCATTTTTATTATCGGTGATTTCGCAGGTTAGTTTAGTAAATAGCACTTTAAAGCGTATTTCTGTATTTCGCATATTGTACGTTTCAAACAGGTACAGGCTCCCGCTTAAAATTGGACATACCTACGTTTGTTAAGCGTCCGTGCCTATCGAGCTTAATTTAAAAGGTGCTTGGACAAAAGCTAGATTCATACACTCGCGAATTGCGAAATAGCCACTAAACGTATTCATATTGGTTTATTTAAAATAATATAGTAAAACTCTTGTTTTTTATTAAATTTTATAAATGAATTTTACTAACTTTTGTGTGCACACAGACAAGATCTAAATATCTTCTCTACTTTTAAGTTTGTGTAGCCCCAATGTTAATTAAGGGCCCCCTTTTATTATACTTACTTATCTTGTGCTTACATATGTAATATAAAAATAAAAAACAGGATGAAACAGCAAGTGAATTTATTTACCTTAGTGCTGTATTCGATACTATCAGAAAAAGAGATTATAGGCGACATTGGGGAATGTAATGTTGGTAAATTTACAGTGTACTGCAAGGGGAGTTTTTAGAGTCTTTTTTCCAGAAACATACTGAGAACCCCCCTTGGATGCACAAGCCACAATGCAAATTTGTTGCAAACATCTCTAAGAAATTTAAGCGACCAAGAAAGAATAAGGTTGCTGGGCGGGGAGGAAATCGTAGCGAAAATGCCAAAAAAAGCCTTTAGACGGACTTTGAAAAGATGCGTTTTTAACATTTTGCAGCAATACCTCCTTTAAACCCTCTCGGCCCCGCACAACATCCATATTCGCACAGGTCCAGTAACTTTCTTGGGGGTTGCACCCAAGCTACCGTCCCTTCAGTACCTCTCCGAGAATGTCTGATATGATGGGACGATTATAGAGTGGACGATTATTATCACGGGTGTTAACAACATCTTTTTTGTGCAGCGGAACCACCTTCGATCTCTTTAACTTCTGCGGATAAATTCCCGGTCCAAACATTAAGCAAACGCTATGGTCAGTACTTTATATCTCCCGCACGATATGAAATGTCCTCCCCAATTCCTTTGAAGTGGGTGTTATACGCATTTGCACTAAGAATACTTTACTGTTTCGCATTATATGTGCTTTACCATATTCTTCCTTGATAGGCCTTTATCTAACCCTGCTCTTATCTGGGGTATCTCCAATAGTTCGTGCATTCTGACATTGCACATCAATCAAGTAGCTACCTCTCACATACTGTTTCAGAACATTCTTCCGATGTTCTGTTTCCTTTAACTCAAAAAATTTCCTAACATTCGCAAGTCCTTTCAGCTTTCTAGACTCTCTAACAGAAAGCTGTTATTTCCTTGACAGTTGTTACGATTGCTTTTGATGATAATCGCAACTGTCTCTCTGATACAGAGAAAATATAAAGACAACAAATCGCCTCAACATTTGACGTCAAATCGATGCTTGTATTCAAGAAATTTTGAGAAGAGCTGTTTTTATTCACTACCGTAACTCCCTTGCTGACATAACAAGAGCCTCAAAGGAAGCTTAAATAGGATCAGGTGGCTTCGTTATTGAACAACGATTCAAGGTTTCATTTAAGATTTGTTGAAAATTCGCTATTGACAATTACCATCGTAGCGCTCCTACTGCTTTCATTCATTTACATCAAGTATTAAAATATCAACAGAATGGATATTTGCCTAGGGAAAAAGATCGTTATTTATTACAGTTCCTAGTGAAATCTACAGCATGTTAAGGAATGAGAACAATAGAGCATTTCTTAAAAGTCTAAAATATGGTTTAATATATATTTCAAACGTAATTCACTGGTAAAACATTTCCAGAAGGTTTTGAATGACATCAAAGGAACATTTTACCTAACCGACCATAAGCTATTTCCCGTGTAATTTGATGCCTACTATATTCAAGAAATGTGGCAGTTTAAGTTCTGATCAAATCGGATTTACACATGCGTTAGGGACTTCGGAGGAGAAGTTTGTCAAACAAAACCAATCGACAGCGATGTTCAAGGAGAGGCTCTATCGGACAGGCTAGTGAAACGCAGCGTTTTCATGGCATGTATATTTGGTGTAATTATTGTGCCAGTGCTGCAAATAGTTTGAGTTAGTCCAGTGATTGCAACAACCCGTTTAAAGAAAGAATTAAACGGTAAGTCTTTAATAAAACTTTTAATGCAGCGGCAGGTTGCTAATGGCATTATTTGTCGTAATTGCAGGGTCCGGGTTCTCTGTACACTGTTACGGTACAGATATACCTTTGCTGTCCAGGTTCTCCGTACACCTTTTCTGTCCAAATTCTCAGTTCATATTCAAGTTTACCGTTCTGATATCCCTTTGCTGTCCGAGTTGACCGTTCAAATACACTTTTGCTGTTCAGATTCAAGTTTACGTCTACCTTCACGTCATTTTCACATTCAAGTTTCACCGATTGTAAGCCTGGCATCTGATATACTTTCTTCTGATCGTCACCTTCACCAGCGTTCTCTGACAACTACCAGCTCCTTTCTTGGGGGTCATTAGGCGCCTATTGTAAGCGCTAAATGCTGATGCTACCCCGTGCAGCTTTTAGATTTCCGTCTGCAGACAATCAACGCCTGTGGGACTTCAGGCGAAGGCCTGACATCAGCTTATTAACCGCTGGAAGTGCCAGTGCACTATACGTGTCCAAATTCTCAGTTCAGATTTAAGTTTACCGTTCAGATATCCCTTTGCTGTTCGAGTTGACCGTTCAAATACACTTTTGCTGTTCAGATTCAAGTTTACGTCTACCTTCACGTCATTTTCACATTCAAGTTTCACCCATTGTAAGCCTGGCATCTTGTATACTTTCTTCTGATCGTCACCTTCACCAGCGTTCTCTGACAACTACTGGCTTCTTTCTTGGGGGTCATTAGGCACCTATGGTAAGCAATAAATGCTCATGCTACCCCGTGCAGCTTTTAGATTTCCGTCTGCAGACAATTAACACCTGTGGGACTTCAGGCTGGCCTGACATCAGCTTGTTAACCGCTGGAAGTGCCAGTGCACTATACGTGCGCTATACGCACTATAAGTTTCTCGAGTGATTTTTTTAAGACTTTAGTCAGACATGAACTTTTCTACATCCACAGATTTTCTTATTAAATTGTAGGAATACGTTTGACTTAGTCAAAATTTAAATTTTAATCAGTATTTTAATCAGTGAGATTGATCGTTATATTTTTTTATGATGTCAAAAATGTAAATTAGAAAGACTAGTATGATAATTAATTGGTGACATTTTGCTCACGAATCGTCAAACTTTCAACGTGTTTTAGAGCAATAAAGAAATAGCTTATAACATTTCACTTAAATTACAGTTAATAATTATTTAATTATACAATAACTATTTTTCTCACAACCTTTTAAGAAAACAAAACATACTCTGGCCAGAACAATTAACTAGAAACCACCTAATAAATTAAAATTAAGAGCATTGGTAGATTTAATAGAAAAACCTTTACCTTGGCATTTGATATTTATTTTGCTTCTTTGTAATGTACCACACACACATACACATACACACACACACACACTATATATATATATATATATATATATATATATATATATATATATATATATATATATATATATATATATATATATATATATATATATATATATATATATATATATTTGATTTACCAGGAGTCTTGATTTAAATAACTCTAACATTATTAATTGATATCAATAAATTAAAATATTTGTGTTTTAATAGCTACTTTAATTGAATAACTAATTACTCATTTAACCTTTCTCAATTCTGGTGGTGCTGTTACTGGAAATTTCTTATATCTGTTATCTAGATCGCTTCAAACTAAGTAACGTGGTGCCGGTGTTTTACTTAAATATCTCAAAAATTTAGATCTTTGGGCAGAAAAAGACTAAATCTGAGTAAGTATTTGATTATCTTTTCATCTTCAAACAAAACAGTGTGGTTCTTTATCTTTTTTTTTCTCCCAGGGCTTGTCCGCGGCGCTGCCGCGCCGATAGCCCTGCAGGTTCTTTGTCTTACAAAAATATAAAATATGAGAGATAAGTGCAAGTACATTAGGGATTGGGAGGTGATTATGGCCTCACTATCAACCGGATTTAGATTCAATTGAAATCTGCGACGAGATATCAACCGCGGGCAAACATCAAATAAATAAACCCGAGCTTTTAGGTTTAAATTGGCACACAGTAAGTCTCAGGGATGATGAATAAAAACAATCCCTCCATATTATTTTTTACTTCACAAAGGCGCTGTATATGCGTGAGCCATGTAAAGAATTTAAGATGACTGGTTTTAGTAAAATTACTTGATAGATGAATAATATTAATATCACAAAAGTGATATTGGCGCGTAGCATTAACTTATTTGTTACTCAGGCGACAAAGCGATACTCAGTGACTCTTCTTTTTACTGTTAAAAGTATAATGATAAAATCTCATCGACATAAAATACTTAACTTCTTTTAGAGTGCTATTCAGATGTAAGTTACCCCTCTCTTGATTCTTATTCTTTATAAATCTCACCACTTCCTTTTCAGAAATACGGCATTGTTAGAGGAAAAATGCTTCAGCGGAATATAATCACGGCAACCACGCTTATTCTGGCCGGGTACAATGCTGCCTCCGTATTTTGCTCCGTGTCTTTTCTAAGATCTGTAAATTCGCCGCCTTCTTCAATATTGTAATATTACAGCTTCTCTCTCCTTAGTGCGATACTTACAAATAACAGTTCTGTAATTCGTCACTTTAACAAGAACTTTTAATTGTAAAAGTTTTGTACGTTTTAGGTCAAGTTCTGAAGTGAATGTTTGGTGCATAACTTCGTTTTTGTTTAAGTTCATAACCCATTACTAATCACCTCAGCTAAGAAATCAGTTTATGACCCTTACGCTTTCAAACTCAACAACACACAGTGCTTAAGTAGCCAATAAGCGGTCTCCCACATATACGTTCGATCCCTTCTTCTTTCGGCCTCGAAGTGAATAAAAATCCTTGCATAGGAAAAATATGACAAGTTTTAAGCTTTAAGTTTAAATATCCAAGTTTCAAGATCCAAGTTTCAAGCTTTAAGTCTCCATCTTCGAGTTTCAAGCTTCAAGTTTTTAGTTCCTAAAATAACTTCTTCAGTTCTTATTTCAAGGCAAGTTCATTCGTTTGTCAGTTTTCTATTCCTAGTGAAACGAGTTCCTACAAATTTCTACAATTAAATCATCGTTCAAGTTTTTTAAATAAAACGTCAGTGTACAATTTTCGTTGGAATTCTTTATGTCGTATATTATTTGTTAATTGCACTGTAAAATCAACAAAAACGTGGACAAAGTTTGCGTATTCCTTTAGAGAACAATTAGTGGATAAGGGACAGTGTAACTATTGTAAAAAGTGTAAGTCGTCAATATATAGTATTCAAACTGACTTCGGGGATTGATTATTTTACATCAGAAACCAGTATAAGTCAATTTGCTAGCATCATAACAGGAAGTGACAAGAGTGGTTTAAGCTACTCTCAACCTTTATGGTGAAAACAAATCAGCAGCGCACACCATGAAATTGGTCCATATCAAGCCAGGTTTCAAAAGCTTCATGGTTTATCCATAACTGGGTCCTTCGAGAAGTAAAGCTGTACAAATCAAGACTTCAGGTGCCGAGCCAGCCGTCTGCAGACATTCCAAATGTTTCCAGTGGATACCAGCATTTCTTTAGGATATACGGTATCTTAGAATGAGTCAAGTTTTTCTTTGCGCTAGTAATAAACGTAAAATATGAAAATAATTAAAATGGTGTTTGCTTTCTTAACTAGTATAATATTGAAATTGTATACATTTAAAATTCAATTTAGAATCATAAGCCTAGAACAGTTAAAATCACAAAGAAAATTTGCTTAATCTAATATAACTAGAACTTGTAATTGGGTCGATAGACATACAGAATTAATAGATTTTCAATGTCAAAATAAATGAATATTGCTTAAAGAAGCCTTAACTAAATTTAACGAAATTCAAGATAACATTAATCTCTTACTAGAAGATGATAAGCAGTTAGAATTGGAGTCAGAAAAAGAGATGTAGTTGGACAAGTACGCTGTAGCTTTTACAAAACTTGCTAAAGCAATGTCAAATATTTCAACTTCTAAAAATTTAGACTCAATTAATTCAATTTCTAATCAATCTAAATCTGACTCAGGGAAATTTTACAAACTAGCACAAATTTTAGATTCACAACAAGAACTTGTAAGTAGATCATTAGAAAATTCAAGGGCTAAGCAGGAACAAAATTCGTCTAAAAATGATTCTAGAATTAAATTACCAAATATAAAAATTATTACTTTTTCTGGCCAATATTCCCATTGGCCTTCCTTTTATAACGTTTTTGAGCAACTTATATTTTCGCACAAAGATCTGCCAAATTTTAACAAACGTTTCTATTTGAGAGGTGCGTTTTCAGGTGAGCCTCTAAAATTAATCGCTGATTTAACCATAGGTGACACTAATTTAAATGTATCCTTAGAAACTCTTAAAAAGCCTTATGAAAATAAAACGCATATTCTCAATAAGTTACCTTCCTAATTGTACAAATTACAAGAAATAAGCAAACCTTGTCCAAAAATAATTATAGTGAGCTTTATCGTAGAAATTCGCCACCTTATATATGCAAACAGATAAAAACTTAAAATAAACTCGGATATGGCTTCTAGTGCGTCTAGTTTGCTCTCATTTCAAGAAATCTTTTTAAAATTCAAAACTCGCGGTCTCCTCATTAACGAATTTTTCTACCAAAATTTAGCTAAAAATTATAGACCGTTAAACCATAAACTTAACTAAACCTACAGCCAAAGAATTAACTTAACTAAACCTGCAGCCAAAGCATCAGAGAAAGGGTCTATGTGAAATGCATTTTCCGTAAATATTTTAGTAAAATGGAGGACGATAACCATTAAAGCTGAATGTCTTGCGACATTTTCTTTACATAAATCCGTATTTGTTTCAGGTTATCATCCTTAATGTTGCGAATTTTGACGTTTCAATTTACGACTTTTCGTTTTGAGGAAAATCCCATTTTTTTAATGCCAATAACTTTTTTGTATTTTATCTTACAGACCTAAATGTTTGTACTTGGGTCAATATTTATAATGCACACACGCGTACCAAATTTGGTTGCCCTTACGTTGTTATCTCCGGAAGTATAAACTTTTTCGGAAAGAAAACAAAAAAATTTCCTGAAAAACCTACGCCGGTTTTCCTGGATAACGAACATATCTAAGCCACTTGCAAGAGGAATATATATATATATATATATATATATATATATATATATATATATATATATATATATATATATATATATATATATAGGGTGGCATTTAAAACGAAACAGACCAATTTGCGTCCAGAGAATTTTTTTTTAAGAATCGCTGAAACATGTCAATTTTAATATTGAGGGGGACATGTTTTGACATAAAACTCAACTTTGTCACATCAACCCCTTAAGTTTAGCAAGTGTTCAAATTGTTGACCACCAGCTTCCATACAAAAGTACAAATTTTGTTCAAAACGAGCTCTGACATTCTGGAGCATTTGTGGAGTTACTAGACAGCATTCCTTAACAATGCGTCGTTGTAATCCTTCCAGAGACTCCGGTTATGTTACTAGAACTCTACTGTTTAAATGGCCCCATAGAAAGAAGTCTAAAGGAGTTAAATCCGGTGATCTAGGGGGCCACTCAATAGCACCTCTGCGCCCCATCCATTGCTCTGGAAACTCTTTGCTCAAAAACTTCCTAACACGTTGTAAAAAATGCAGAGGAGCTCCATCTTGTTGAAACACTAATTGGTTTTCTTGATAGCGATCATCATTTTCAACAATGTCAATTAGTAGAGGTTAAACGATATCTTCTAGTAACTCCAAATGCGTTTCGCCACTCAAATTGCCATCAAGAAAAATTTTCCGATTAAACGGTTTCCAAAAATGCCAGTCCGGACATTCAATTTCTGTGGAGTTTGAGTGTAGACTTCGTGAAAATTTCTTGGATTATTATCTGCCCAATAACGACAATTATGACGATTGACTGTAGAGTTTAATAAAAACGTACACTCGTCTGAAAAACAGATATTGAACAGAAAGTTCCCGTTATCAGCTATTCGTGCAGTCATAACTTCACAAAACTCCAGCCGCCGATCAAGATCATCTTCATTCAGTTGTTGTACAAGATGAATTTTATACGGATGAAATTTATGATGCTTCAATATTCTCTGAATAGTTCTTCTTTTGATGTTTGAAATAGTGGCCAATTTTCTCGTGCTCAAAGTTGGGTCTGCAGCAATTTGTCCTAAAACTCCAATCTCAGTAGTCTCATTTCTAACCGAAAATTCACGTCCAGGATCCCTTTTTTTGTTGGCTATTGAACCATTTTGTCGAAACTTTGCAACTAACTCCAAAATGTATTTTCTGTTAACATGTCTGTTCGGATGTCGTTCATTAAACAAATTTTCGGTACGGTTGACAGAGTCATCGTTTTTGAAAAAAAGAGTAATTATTTCAACTCCTTCTTCTTCTACAGAATACACCATTGTCAAATTAATTGTCGGTAGTACTATCAAGTATCAAACCAACCGATAAACTGAAATAATAAACCGCATTTCTCTATTCTTTCCGATAAGAAATGTTCTGATAGTGAATTTTTTCTTTACAAACCAACAAAACATTGACTATAAGCACATTCATTATAGGAATGAGTGAAATGCGTTTTTGCATAAATGCGTTTTTGCATCTTCAACTGTGAATAATTTTTAAACGAGCTTCCAAAAAAATTAGTGTGCTGAATTCAGAAAAGAAAGAGCTTTCAAACGATGTAACACTCGACCGATGTTCCCTATTCAAAATATAAGGGTTGTTATCACGACCCTTAACGGGTTGATGTGACAAAGTTGAGTTTTATGTCAAAACATGTCCCCCTCAATATTAAAATTGTAGTGTTTCAGCGTTTAAAAAAAATTCTCTGGACGCAAATCGGTCTGTTTCGTTTTCAATGCGCCACGCTATATATACATATATACATATATATATATATATATATATATATATATATATATATATATATATATATATATATAAATTGAAGGTGACCCCGGCTATGGGTTCTAGGGGTCCTAGTTTGCGCTCATATGACGAAATTTTTTCAAAGTTCCAAAGTCGGGATTTTTAAAGTAAATTCACTAAAAACATGTAACCCGTTACATGTTTCAGCTAATAACTTCATCCAAATCATTAAACAAATTGTTTGATTGCGGACCGCGTTAGCAATTATTTTAGTAGAATCTTGACGTTTAATAAAATTTTTTTACAGCTCATAGCTCCTGAAACGATATAAAGAAAAACAGTTTACAATTGTTTTCTGCCATCTCTAATGTCAATATGATCCAATATTGTCTTGAATTGAACTAAAGCTATTGGGGATATGTAAACTGTCGATTTGATTGAAATACATTTTATTGCGTTTTGTTCTCATATAAGCTCAATCTGGCTTAAAAGAAATAAATTGTATTAGTACAGCAGACAGTCGTTCACGAGTATCTCGAATCGACGTTCGAAGGGTGCCTGATTTTAAACAAAATTTGATTTATTGTAACGTGAAAACATATTGAATTTTTAAAATGGAAGTAACCGGGCTGTTCTGCTGAGTTGTCGAATTATAGGAGGCTGAGAAAGCGTGTGACGTGCTTTCGTTTAACAGGATCATTCTCCCTCCGACAATAGAAAGTCTCACAAAAGAAGGTCCTCTGATTTATAATGTATAAGAATTTTAAATGTTCTTAGCTTTTTATTGCACTGTCACAAAAAAGAGGCACTTTTAGAAATTTTTTATTCATTTAAGAGAATGATCTTAAAATGTGGTAACTTTTCAGATGGTGCATGCATACTTTATCAGCGTTATTACTAGCTTGACTTTCTTTTAGCAAAATTTTGTAAACCAAATTCACAAATCAGGAGATCTGTTATATATATATATATATATATATATATATATATATATATATATATATATATATATATATATATATATATATATATATATATATATATATAGGATGGCAAATTGAAAACGAAACAGACCGATTTGCGTCCAGAGAAATTTTGTTTAAGAAATATCATTTGAAAGCTATTTCTTTTCTGAATTCAGCACACTAATTTTTTTTGGAAGTTTTATCAACTCGTTGAAAAATTATTCACAATTGAAAATGCAAAAACACATTTCACTCATTCTGATAAGAAATGTGCTGATAGTCAATGTTTTGTTGGTTTGTAAACAAAAATTGACTATCAGAACATTGCTTATCGGAATGAGAGAAATGCGTTTTATTATTTCAGTTTATCGGTCGGTTTGATACTTGATAGTACTACCGAAAATTAATTTCACAATGGTGTCTTCTGTAGAAGAAAAAGTTGAAATAATTACTCCTTTTTTCAAAAACGATGACTGTGCCAACCGTACCGCAAATTTGTTTAATGAACGACATCCGAACAGACATGTTAACAGAAAATACATTTTGGAGTTAGTTGCAAAGTTTCGACAAAGTGGTTCAGTAGCCAACAGAAAACGGGATCCTGACTATTGAGATTGAAGTTTTAGGACAAATTGCTGTAGATCCAACTTTGAGCACGAGAAAATTGGCCACTGTTTCAAACATCAAAAGAAGAACTATTCAACGAATATTGAAGCATCATAAATTTCACTCGTATTAAATTCATCTTGTACAACAACTGAATGAAGATGTTTCTGGTCGGCGGCTGAAGTTTTGTGAAGTTATGACAGCACGAATAGCTGATAACGGGAACTTTCTGTTCAATCTGTTTCAGGCGAGTGTACGTTTTTATTAAACTCAACAGTCAATCGTCATAATTGTCGTTATTGGGCAGATAATACTCCAAGAAATTTCCACACTCCACAGAAATTGAATGTCTGGACTAGCATTCTTGGAGACCCTTTAATCGGACCAATTTTTCTTGATGGCAATTTGAGTGGCGAAACCTATTTGGAGTTACTAGAAGATATCGTTTACCCTCTACTAATTGACATTGTTGAAAATGATGATCGCTATCAAGAAAATCAATTAGTGTTTCAACAATATGGAGCTCCTCTGCATTTTTCACAACGTGTTAGCGAGTTTTTGAACAGAGAGTTTGCAGAGCAATAGATTAGGCGTAGAAGTGCTATTGAGTGGCCCCCTAGATCACCGTATTTGCCACCACAAATACGGTGATCTAGGGGTCCACTCAATAGCAGCTCTACGCCTAATCCATTGCTCTGGAAACTCTCTGTTCAAAAACTCCCTGAATTCAGAAAAGAAATAGCTTTCAAATGATGTAACACTCGACCCATGCCCCCATTCAAAATATAAGGGTTGTTATCACCACCCTTAAGGGGTTGATGTAAAAAAGTTGAGTTTTATGTCAAAACATGTCCCCCTCAATATTAAAATTTATCTGTTTCAGCCAGCGTTCCTTAAAAAAAAATATCTGGACGCAAATCGGTCGGTTTCGTTTTCAATGCGCCACCCTATATATATATATATATATATATATATATATATATATATATATATATATATATATATATATATATATATATATATATATATATATATATATATATATATATAAGTAGGTATTGGGTCACTTGGGCCAGACAGTGACGTCACAGGAAGTGACGTCACTGGCGCCGGCGCCACGCCCTGGCGCCTGCCCTGGCGCCGGCGCCTAGCCACGCCCTGGCGCCTGCCCCGGCGCCAGCCCCGGCGCCGGCGCCTAGCCACGCCCCGGCCCTGGCGCCACGCCCGGCGCCTGCCCCGGCGCCTAGCCACGCCCCGGCCCCGGCGCCAGCCCCGGCGCCAGCCCCGGCGCCAGCCCCGGCGCCAGCCCCGGCGCCGGCGCCCAGCCACGCCCTGGGCCAGACAGTCACATCCGTGTTATTCTGCATTCTAAGGTCATTGACCTGTCTAGGAAACTTTGACAGTGACGTCACACGACTTGGGCCAGACAGTCACATGCAAACATTCCAAAGTGTCTAACCTATTACTTTAAATTATTATATTTTGAAAAAAACCATTTGGAGCAGGTGAGTTTCGAACCCCGGGCACTCAGATGGGAGGCAACGATGCTACCCATTAGGCTAAGCAGACGCTTGTTAATTTATTGTTTTAGGCTAGTATATATATATATACGACTTTTAATTACAAACAAACCATACATGTAACATAATTAAAGTTTATTATTAGACAAATGGATGATTTACAAAATAATAATTAATATTAGAGGCGGAACCAAAACGGAGGAACCAAAATGGCGGAAAATGGCGGAATGAAAGATGGCGGTCTAACCTGTGATACATTAAGCTGACATCCCTGACATTATAAAATGGCGGCTTTCGTTCTTAAAGATGGTGCGCTGATGAAGATGGTTGAAGACTCCATTATTTAAAGTTACGTCACCCCAACCTTTAGAGCCGACAAATGAGAGTGTAGACATAAGACATAATAATTAATATGTTTAATATTAGACAGACTAGAACGTCACAATTGTTATATGGGTAGGTTCTAAAAATAACACACAGAGGTCGCTGGCAAAACAAAAGAAGGAAGTTCAGAAACAAAATAGACAACAGGTTCAACCGTGAGATGTACGATAGAACCAACACATGCACGGTGTTAAGGAGGCCAAATCAAATTGGAATATACAATAAAATGGCCACTTCCGGTCTAAACTTTAAATCGGTATATCTTTTGAAGGACAAGTGATAGAAATGAACCGACTTCAAAAATGTATGTTTCGTAACAAGGTCTACAAGAAAATGAGATAAAAAACTTTAAACCCTTATCGCGGAAGATCCGTGAGATGTACGAGAGAACCAACACATGCACGGTGTTAAGGAGGCCAAATCAAATTGGTATATACAATAAAATGGCCACTTCCGGTCTAAACTTTAAATCGTTATATCTTTTCAACGGAAAGTGATAGAAATGAACCGACTTCAAAAATATATCGTTTCATAACAAGCTCTACAAGAAACTGAGATAAAAAACTTTAAACCCTTATCGCGGAAGATCCGTGAGATGTACGATAGAACCAACACATGCACGGTGTTAAGGAGGCCAAATCAAATTGGAATATACAATAAAATGGCCACTTCCGGTCTAAACTTTAAATCGTTATATCTTTTCAACGGAAAGTGATAGAAAGGAACCGACTTCAAAAATGTATGTTTCGTAACAAGGTCTACAAGAAACTGAGATAAAAAACTTCAAACCCTTATCTCGGAAGATCGGCGAGATGTACGATAGAACCAACACATGCACGGTGTTCAGCAAGTCAAACTCTATTAACATATCCAATAAAAATGTTACTTCCGGTAGACACTTCCGGTATAGCTATTCTTAGAGCTACATACATGTGTGACACCTCAAAATAATCGTCTTGTTGAACAGAAGAAAGAAATATAGTTTTTAAGGAAATCAAAACAAGTTGTGTTAACATCTAAAAACAACACACTCTCTCTTAGACTTAATGAAGTTACTTTCAGAGAAATTTTCAAGCTTACCATGAGGACCAGTATTCAATGGCGTATTTAAATGTTGACTACATCAAGTGATGCGTGCTACAGACAAATTTTAGTACACCCTCTTAGACTTATTGAAGTTGACGGCACAGGCAGCTGTCAAGCGTACCTAACAAACCAAAGTAAATATGTCTTGAAGAACAGTCTTCAATTACCCTAAACCAACACATCTCTATCATTTCAGAGTAATCTTAGCCATGTGACCAGTTAAACTAAGTATCTTGAAGTGTAGCTTTTATGTTTATGAGATATAAAATAAGAAAACCAAAGAGTTAATTGTCTATTACAACAACAAGTAGAAGGGGTTGACTTGGTACCTACAGCTGCTACATACTTGGTAAAAATGGGGTGCCACTAGCATTTCAGAGTAATTTTAATCATGCAACACTCTAACTGTCTTGAGATGTAGCTTTATGTGTTAATGGGTGGAAATAACAAAACTAAAGAGTTGATTGTCTATTACAACTGTCAGCTAAAGAAGCATTTAGGTAGCCGGAATACCGATATCCTAAATATTTCAAGAGTAATCTTAGTCATACAACACTCTTAACTAACTGTCTTGAGATGTGGCTTTATGTGTCATTGGTTGGAAAATAAGAAAACTAAAGAGTTGATTGTCTATTACAACTGTCAGCTGAAGGAACATGTTGGGTTATCGGAATACCGATAACGCCAAATGTTCCAACCGAAGGAGCCCACTTAGAGTCATCTCCAGGGGCTCGGAATACTGATGCCCTAGAAGTGTCGGAAGCAACATTTCAATTAACACCAACAACCGCTAAATACTTGTTGGACTTTAGTATATTTGGTATTAAATTTGGCTTGTTGGATAACCAATCATTTTTATGAAAAATGCAACAATTTTTATTTCTGCGTAAATACATGTAAATTTTGTAGTCTACTATGGACAGTCAAGTCTACCTCTGGACATTTAAGTCAACCCTGGACATAATTATAACGGTGTTTAAATGCAAATAGATTGAATTATTTTGCTGGGAGTCAGGTATGGACAAGGTGTTATTAATAATAAAAACAGTGGTAAAATATAAAAATATAATATATTTACTCAAGTGTACACTACAGCAAGTTAACTAATTTGAAAATTGTCTGTCTTTACAGTAAAATGAGATCTGTCAGTTGGTGTTTGTGACCTTGGAATGTAATCTGGGTGTTATTTCCGTAGGATGACATCATCCCAGCATTCGTGTTTGAGCTTGTCTAGAATACAGCTGTTGGCAGTTGTCATATCTGGTAGGATGACATCATGATCATCATTATACGTGTTTGAGCTTGTTGGCAGCTCTCGTTTCCGGTTAGTGACCTATACGAACATAACAGTCTATGTACCAACCAACCAATCAACCAACTGTTTTTGAGGTGTAGCCTTTATGTATGTATGTATGTAATTTAATTTTCGATATGTCTAACACATGTCTAGCAAATGTGTAACAGTCACTCTTTTGCGGAACACAAGCTGAATGTTTTTAAGTCAAACAAGAAGAAAACAATTTAAAACACATCTACGATGACCATGAGGCAGCCTACATGGACTTTGAACAATTTTTAAAAATAGATGCGGCCAGGTTAGGTGATTAACCATCCAGGTCAGTTACAGCTGACGCTATAAATAAAAACGATGCTGGAAGCGAGTGACGTCACAAGAAACGGTGGTGCATGTGCCCAGGTTATACCGGGTTAGCTCCATGACAAGGTGGTGGACCAGTCGGGTCAGCTAAGAGTCGGGTGGTGGAATGGTCGGGTCAGTCTAAACATAAATGACCACAATTATAAGTATTATATTTCTGATACATATCATGATTGTACATTAGAGTAGAGTCTTTAAGGTAACGCTGCAGCTCAACTGGTGGCTTCAAGTTTCCATATGAGTCAAAGTACACGGCTGTGTCACCACGTTTCTTAACTGCAACCCAATGACTGCCAGGTTCCTTGTTTGTTTGCAAATTCATCATAAGCGATTCATTCTTGCGTGGCCCATTGGTTGGTTGGTTGGGTGGTTGGTTAGTTGGTTGGTTGCACTTTTCATAGAAATGATTGGATATCCAACAGGCTAAATTTAGAATGAAATCTTTACAGACATATGTACCAGATATCAAGTTGTTTTCAGTCTGTGTTCCACCAAAGTCCACCAAGTATGTAGCGGTTGTAGGCGTTAGTTGAGATGTTGCTTCCGGCACATCTAGGGGGCCGGTATTCCGGCCCCCTAGATGTGACTCTAAGTGAACTCCTTCGGTTGGAACATTTGGCATATCGGTATTCTGGCTACCTAATTGTTTCTTCAGCTGACCGTTGTAATAGGCAATCAACTCTTTAGTTTTCTTATTTTTTTCATATATCACACTTTTTAATTTTATTTTACACTATCGAAAATTAAATTACATACATACATACATAAAGGCTACACCTCAAAAAACAGTTGGTTGATTGGTTGGTTGGTACATCATGAGTCACGCCAACTTCCCAAAAAATACTCGTGTTTATTGTTTGGTTATTCATGACAGTGTAATGGAATATAAACCTCTAACGGGTATCGTTAGAGCCATTATGTAATAATAGTATGTCATTTATGTATGTCATTTATGTATCAATATGTACAACTTAATTAATCCTAATAAATTTTTATTGTATGTAAATCAGTTGTTTTATTTTTATTTTGTTGCATTTTTATTAACCCCTTTCTGTAAGGTTAACAACTGTAAAAAAAACGTTGTTTATCCTTTGTAAGACCCCCTCTCTCTTACATCAGTTTGTTTCCTCAATACAAGAGAGAGAGACACTTGTTCAGTATGTGTTAAGTCGTGAAACAAGGATGACGTGTCTTGCTGTATGTAAGTACACTCTTCTTATTATGTCTGTTTGTATTCAAATAACAAATACAAACATAACCTTACTAACAATTGGATGGCAGGGTAATCAGCCTGTACAAGAGAGTGTGTGTTGGTTTTAGGTGTTAATACAGCTTGTTCTAACTTACTTAAATATTATATTTCTTCTGTTCAACAAGACGATTATTTTGATGTGTCACACATGTATGTAGCTCTAAGAATAGCTATACCGGAAGTGTCTACCGGAAGTAACATTTTTATTGAATATGCTTATAGAGTTTGCTTTGCTGAACAGCGTGTATGTATTGGTTCTATCGTACATCTCACGGATCTTCCGCGATAAGGGTTTGAAGTTTTTTATCTCAGTTTCTTGTAGAGCTTGTTACGAAACATACATTTTTGAAGATAGTTCCTTTCTATCACTTTCCATTGAAAAGATATAACGATTTAAAGTTTAGACCGGAAGTGGCCATTTTATTGTATATTCCACTTTGATTTGGCCTCCTTAACACCGTGCATGTATTGGTTCTATCGTACATCTCACGGATCTTCCGCGATAAGGGTTTGAAGTTTTTTATCTCAGTTTCTTGTAGACCTTGTTACGAAACATACATTTTTAAAGTCAGTTCATTTCTATCACTTTCCGTTGAAAAGATATAAGGATTTAAAGTTTAGACCGGAAGTGGCCATTTTAGTGTATATTCCACTTTGATTTGGCCTCCTTAACACCGTGCATGTATTGGTTCCATCGTACATCTCACGGATCTTCCGCGATAAGGGTTTAAAGTTTTTATCTCAGTTTCTTGTAGACCTTGTTACGAAACATACATTTTTGAAGTCGGTTCCTTTCTATCACTTTCCATTGAAAAGATATAACGATTTAAAGTTTAGACCGGAAGTGGCCATTTTATTGTATATTCCAATTTGATTTGGCCTCCTTAACACCGTGCATGTGTTGGTTCTATCGTACATCTCACGGATCTTCCGCGATAAGGGTTTAAAGTTTTTTATCTCAGTTTCTTGTAGAGCTTGTTATGAAACGATATATTTTTGAAGTCGGTCCCTTTCTATCACTTTCCGTTGAAAAGATACAAGGATTTAAAGTTTAGACCGGAAGTGGCCATTTTATTGTATATTCCACTTTGATTTGGCCTCCTTAACACCGTGCATGTATTGGTTCTATCGTACATCTCACGGATCTTCCGCGATAAGGGTTTGAAGTTTTTTATCTCAGTTTCTTGTAGACCTTGTTACGAAACATACATTTTTGAAGTCGGTTCCTTTCTATCACTTTCCGTTGAAAAGATATAACGATTTAAAGTTTAGACCGGAAGTGGCCATTTTATTGTATATTCCAATTTGATTTGGCCTCCTTAACACCGTGCATGTGTTGGTTCTATCGTACATCTCACGGATCTTCCGCGATAAGGGTTTAAATTTTTTTATCTCAGTTTCTTGTAGACCTTGTTACGAAACATACATTTTTAAAGTCAGTTCATTTCTATCACTTTCCGTTGAAAAGATATAACGATTTAAAGTTTAGACCGGAAGTGGCCATTTTATTGTATATTCCAATTTGATTTGGCCTCCTTAACACCGTGCATGTATTGGTTCCTGCGTACGTCTCACGGATCTTCCGCGATAAGGGTTTTAAGTTTTTTATCTCATTTTAGTCGCCATTTTTTAATTCTGCTTACTTAGACGAGTAACATGACACTAAACACGTGGTAGAAAGGAATTGAACCTGTAACCAACCATTGTTTCTAAGCTTAAGAGTTGAACCTGTTGTCCATTTTGTTTCTGAGCTTCTTTTGTTTTGCCAGCGACCTCTATTGTCTCTCCGATATTTGGTTATGTCTAATAACAAAAGCTTTATGAATGGTTTGTTTTAATGGGGGGCGTAACTTTCAATCATGGAGTCTTCGGCCAATACCATTATTCTCGCTTATCAACCTCACTCTCATTTGTCGGCTCTAAAGGTTGGGGTGACGTAACTTTAAATAAGTCTTCAACCATCTTTATCAACAAAAGGCACCATCTTTAAGAACGAAAGCCGCCATTCTTTATCAGCGAAAGGCACCATCTTTAAGAACGAAAGCCGCCATTTTTATAATGTCAGGGATGTCAGCTTAAGGTATCACAGGCTTCCATCTTTCATTCCGCCATTTTTTTTCCGCCATTTTGGTTCCTCCGTTTTGGTTCCGCCTCTAATATTAAACATTATTTTGTAAATCATCCATTTGTCTAATAATAACAAAAACTTTAATTATGTTACATGTATGGTTTGTTTGTAATTAAAAGTCGTATATATATATATACCAACCTAAAACAATAAATTAACAAGCGTCTGCTTAGCTCAATGGGTAGCATCGTTGCCTCCCATCTGAATGCCCCGGGTTCGAAACTCACCTGCACCAAATGGTTTTTTTCAAAATATAATAATTTGAAGTAATAGGTTAGACACTTATGTGACTGTCTGGCCCAAGTCGTGTGACGTCACTGTCTGGCCAAAGACAGGTCAATGACCTTAGAATGCAGGTTACATTGGAAGCCATCTTGGGTCCGCCATCTTGGAAGGGACGGAGTCCTTGTGGGCGGGGCCCCCTATCTATATACTGTTGGGTCGGTAACTGGCAGCTGTCAACTGTCAACTGTCATGTCGGTAACTGGCAGCTGTCAACTGTCAACTGTCATGTCGGTAACGCAGATCCCATACTTAACCACATGTGACGTCACTGTCTGTCCAAAGTGGCCCAATACCTACTTATATATATATACATATATATATATATATGTCACACCGATAACTCAAAAAAAAATGGACCGATTCTGATAAAATTCGGTATTTGCATTCCTTTTGCAAGTTTCTTAGACGAATGCGTTAGCCAGGAAAATCGGACCATTTTTTTCTACAAAGTTTTGGGATTTCTTTTGGAGAATTTTTGTAACTCTGAAAATAGCAAAGCTATGGCAACCAAATTCGGTACTTGGGTTTACACTATTAAACTTACATTACATGCCAATATTTAGATCTCTAAGTTGGAAGCAAAGAAATTATAGACATTTAAACAAAAAATAGGATGACACTGATGATCGGAAAAATGCAAAAACCAAACCGTTTTGCGTGGGTAACAATATCTATTGTATGTTACAGACAAATATTTTGTTTTATTGACGCAAAAAGGTCAAGAAATAACAGAAAAATTGCTGTTAAAAAATTTATAGTTTTTCCTCTTAAAATGACAAAGTCGCGATTTGAAACGCTAAAAATTACAAATTTTAGACGCAGAGCCTGAAACAAATCCGTATGTAAAACAAATGCCATAATTAATGTGTTTTACAAAGTCTTAAGTTACAACTTTAACCATCGTTTTCCTTCATTTTACTAAAATATTTGCAGAAAATTTATTTAAAATATACCCCCTCTTTGATGATTTGGCAGTAGTTTAAGTTATAGAGTTTGTGGTTTAATAGTCTATACTTTTTGGCAAATTTTTGTAGAAAAAAATCATTATTGAGAAGACAGCGACAAAAATGTTTATAAACTATTTCTTTAAAGAAGTGCGAACTAGGCACCTCCGGGGTCAATTTCAGTTTTTACATGTTAAGATACGTATATACAGGGTTTAGATATATACACGTTATTTTAAAGCTCAATATATCGGTTATTATACAAGATATAGGAAAATGTTGCAAAAGTTATTTATAGGCCGTTTTGAGCTGCATCTTATAATATTATGTTGACACTCACAAAGTGGCCCATAAGTCGTTGGTGATACAAGTTTTCTTTTTTTTTACGGAATAGTCTATTTATTGTAGCATTATTCAATCTAATTTTAATGCATGCTCTGAGGAAAAAACATGTAGATCGCCCATCGGTTTCGAGTTATTTTCAAATAGTTTACAACTTTCTACCTTTTGGAACATATCAAACATTGTGATACGGCATTTCTACCAATGGAAGAAATGACGCGTTTAGGGAAGTTTTCAATTTTAGTTGCCAATAGATAGGATAGTCTCATGAAAGTAACGCATTCAGAGAGGTTCGTTTCATATTATTTGTCGAAAAAATCGAGATGCCGTATACAGAGCGCTCTCAAATAGTGACTGAATTAGGAAAAATTCAATTCAATTTTCTCAGATTGAACAACTACCTATACCTACAGACTCTAGTTTTCTAAATATTTTGTTGCATTTTCATATGTTTTTAAACTTAGTTACAGATTATGTATATAATTTGAATTTTATGTATTCCTTTCGCAAACTGTTTGTAAAAAAAAAATAGTCAATTTTCGCAGAATTTTTTTTGTTTCCGTAGAAATCATGTTGGTAAGATTTTTGTGACATTTTGGTAATAAATGTTTGATAAGTTATTGTAAAAATTATTTTCGGATTTTCGTGAAAAAATTGTTTCCAAATTTTCATGTACATTTTTTTTTGGAAGTTCCACCGGAAAACACTGTGCGAATAATTATATCTTGCTGGGTGGATAAATAGCTTGAAGAGGTTCGTTGGTCAGAACAATCGGACCAGTTTTTTGGGGAACATTTTAAATTTATTCTCGCAAAATGTTTGTAATTTTTGAAGCAGTAAAGCTATTTTGATGAAATGTGGTTCATTGTTTTTACTATATAAGTTATACTGGTAACCAAATTTGAAGCATGCCTTCATTAAAAGAGACATATTTTATTAAAAACATTTTTATGAAAATTCACTACTATAACCCACTTGCAGCGTCCAGACCCTTTTCGCAATAAGCCCAGAAAAATAAAATTACCGCTTTTCCGTGAAATTGATTTCAGTAAAATAGAATTCCCGGGCATATTTATTACTGCATTGGTCAATATGCCTGTATTCGATTTGGTAACTGTATTTCAGAAGCACTGAGTGCACTGCTTCAGTTAAATAACGAGCCTGTCAGCAGTCAGAGTGAATTATAGTCCATTGTTTCAAGCTACGACAGCAATATTTCTATATTACGGGATGTCTGAAAAATCCCACTTTACTTTCCTAGCATGTAAATGACCTACCGCCTTCCCTTTTAACACAATTTAATTGGTGTTAATGTTAGAAACACAATATCGTATTTAGTGATAATCTGATCACAACAGTTAAATGAGCTTGTATTTTGTAGCGAAATTTCGTATTTAATATATATATATATATATATATATATATATATATATATATATATATATATATATATATATGTATGTATGAATGTATATAAATAATTCCATATTTAGGCATAATATTATCAAAACAGCTAAATGAGCTTGTATTTTTTAAGCGAAATTTCGTGTATATGTATTAACATTGTGACACACACTTATGGTATAAAATTCATTATTCAAAAAAAATTAGTTTTTGTGAAAAACGCTGAGACACTTGAAGTTTAATTTGTGGAACATTATCTTATAACCATAGTCAAAAAATTAAACACACCATTTTTCTCCCATCACTTTATTAATTTTTGAAATAGCAACCGTACATTTTTTCATCACAATTCGATGGACCACATTTTTCTGAATGCGGAGGTACCCCATATGTCTAATATTACAGTTTTCAATACAGGGTGGAAATTTAATACCGGAATAATAAAACTAAACATTTACCCTGAAATTCAAATTTCGAAAATAAACTGAATAAACCGTCCCTTTCTTATAATAAATGTTCAAAATTTTTTCCATTCTCTTGCACACAACGAAATAATCTGCTCAGGGATTCTTCCTCTACTCTGTTCAATGAAATCATCTAAAGCAGCATGTTGCGTCTTATACACTCTGTTTTAAGGTACCCCCATAAAAAGAAATCAATAGGTGTAAGATCTGGTGATCTAGCGGGCCATTCTACGAAACATCTTCGTCCAATCCATCTTTGTGGAAAGACTTTGTGTAAATACTCCCGTACTTGAAGAGCAAAGTGGGGCGGTGCACCGTCTTGTTGAAATCATATTTTTTCATGTGGAATATTGGGTTCCATTACATTTGGATGCAATTCTGATAACATTGGGACAACCTCTTCTCTTAGCATTTCTAAATATCTTGGACGGTTTAGATTTTCTACAAAAAGAGGTCCAACTACGTGAAAACCAATGATAGCAGCCCAGACGTTAAACTCCTGAGGACGATGAGTGTGTGTTTGCCGCATACAGTGGGGGTTTTCGGCAACCCAGTATCTGCAATTTTGCCTGTTTACATCGCCATTCAAAAGAAATGTTGCTTCATCGAAAAACATAACGTCATTAGAAAAAACAACATGTCTATGTGACATGTCCAGCAGTTGTTCACAAAATTGCAGTCTTCTATTATAATCACCGTCAGTCAACTCTTGAACGTGTTGTAGTTTATAGGGATGAATTTTTTCGTTTTTGAGACACCTTAAAACTGATGATTGACTAACATCATTTTCACGTGCAACTTGACGGATGGAAGTTGTTGGTTCTTCTTGAAAAGCCAATAAAATATCAAGTTTTCCATGTTCTTCAACAAACTTGGGTTTCATAGGCAGTGATTTAACGTGTCGATAATCACGAAATTGTGAATGTATGTTAGACACAGTTCCCTGGGTTGCTGGGGGCAAATCTGGATGTTTTTCATGAAATAGGTTAACAACTTGTGCCTGTGTTCTACACATATCACCATACCTAATCATCACATTAATATTTCTCTTCGCAGAGTGTCAGTTAAGTATCGCATTATTCGACCACAAATTAATTGAAATTATCGAAACAAAATTACGACTAATTTATTAGCAGACCGTGCATTGAACACAATACACCACAAAATAAAACAGAACTGTTGAATTTCACCTTTCACACTGCAAACATTGGTAGTTAATAAGAAACGATTAATGATACTAAGTACGTTTGAGATAAAAGACAAGATAAGAAATTTAAGATAAGAGATTATTGCGTTGTGTGTAAGTGAATGGAGAAGAGTTCGAACATATATTATAAGAAAGGGGCGGTTTTAATAAATATATTTTTGAAATTTGAATTTCAGGGTAAACTGTTTAGTTTTAATATTCCGGTATTAAATTTCCACCCTGTATTGAAAACTGTAATATTAGACCATACATATCTCATACGGATAAAGTGGGGTGGGGGGGTGGTGGTCCTAAAATGCTGGGAGTTTAATTTTTTTAACTATGATTATAAGATAATGTTCGACAAATTGAACTTCACGGGTCTCAGCGTTTTCCACAAAAGCTATTTTTTGCTAAATAGTGAATTTTATTCCATTAGTATGTTTCACCCTATATATATATATATATATATATATATATATATATATATATATATATATATATATATATATATATATATATATATATATATATATATGACATCAAAGTCACGAAATAAGATGGCGGGTTAGATAGAAAGAAAAAATAGAGATAACCTGAGTTGACGTAATCCAAGATGGCCGACCGGCAGTGAAAAATCTGAGAAACTCGAACTTAGGCAGCTGTCTGTATGTCACGACAGATGTTAGAGAGCGGTCTCTCTTGTCTAACAGCTGTCTGCCGTATCTGGCTTGGTTGGTTAACTGGTAGTTTGTTTGATCCGAACAACACCGATGTTTTGTCCGATCCGAACAACACCGATGTTTCACGACAATATGCGATAACTAAAGATGCACCATATACACTGGAATAGTGTAGTATTGTCTGGACTTTCATCCTGTTCACATCGTTCTCACAAGATGACTTCCATATCAAAAGCTGATTACCTGAGTTTACTAAATGTTAGTGACATTAAGATTTTACCACAAGAAATGGCCAATGATTACGAACGATTACCTACATGGTGGTTTCATCTTCTGCTAAATGAACACGATTTTAATTTGTTAGTTTTTGTACCAAATAGTAAGTGGTATTCGATTTGTCGATGTCACCTAGAAGCAGATGATGGATGTATGGCGCATGAACACATGCACGCTTTGATATATTTTACCAATGGGTTTACGGTTCAGATATTTAAAAAGACTTGCCAGTGCGACAGAGGTATTCGTAGAAGATAAGAAGCTAATGAGAAAAGAAGACTGTTTTACCAAACAGAGGAATGAATTGCAATCAGAAAAGCGTACAGAGGAAAACAAGTTCACAAGAAACAGCTGATCAAAGAGTTAATGGAACTGGGTCTAAATAAAAAAAGCAGAATTGCAAAGAGAGACAATTTTAAAATTTGATAACTTGTAGGATATACATGAGTAAATAGATTATGTTTATACATTATTATTATTAATATATTGTCCATTGTCCATACCTGACTCCCTACGAAATAATTGAATCTATTTACATATAAACACTATTATAAATATGTCCGGGGTTGACTTAAATGTCCAGAGACCGACTTGGTTGTCCACGCAAGACTACATGTTTTACATGCATTTAAATGGGGTGTCCAGGATCCTACTTTGATAGGTCAGGTCACATATTTTTTTAAAGTTTAATTTCCCAGATTTGTCTTTTCCAGTCGGCTATGTTGGCTGCCATCTTGGATTACGTCATTTCAGCTTAGCCCACTTTTCGGCCAAGATGGCTGACTGGAAGTGAAAAATCTGGTGAGTTTGTAGTCAAAGTGATAAAACAAAGAGGGTGGATAGATAGAGTGTGACAAGAGATTTAAAGTGAGATGACGACATTTAAGATGGCAACCAAAATGGCCGACCGCAAGTGAAAAATCTGAGAAATTTTAATCTTTAAAAGACATTTAGAAAAATCTATCAAAATAGACGAGGTCACCATTTACATTTTTATGAAAACGACAAATAAAAAAATATGGTTGACAGCGCGAACCAACTTTTTTATTTGTACGGTTAGACATCCGTGTGTGGGGTATCATTGTACTCGTCTCAATAAGGAGAGATACAATATTCATACACTTTATACTTATATATTTATATACTTTATACATATATATATTCATATATTTGTATATTTACATATTTATATATTCATATATTTATATATTTATATATTTATATATTTATATATTTATATATTTATATATTTATATATTTATATATTTATATATTTATATATTTATATATTTATATATTTATATATTTATATATTTATATATTTATATATTTATATATTTCCTTATTTTAAAAAAACTGCAAGGGGGTCGCTTGCGACCCCTTCATGCGCATAGCCTGGCGAAAGTGGCGGAGTGCCCAGAATTCCCCATCTATACCTACTTATTTACATCAATCTAGTTCCACTTTTTTGGGGAATATTAAGAAGGTGAAGCTAAATTAAAATTGATTCTTAAATAAACTTGAACACAATTTGGCTATCGCAGAAATGAATAACTAAATAAATTTACGTTAACAACTGTAGGCGAAGCGGGATATAGATGTGCGCCATACCTAATGCTTTAAAGCGGGACAAGCAAATAAAACAATGTGGTTACAAACGGCAGGACACCTAATAAAACACTAAAATTGTAGCAGTGCCACAGGCGAGCTCTCGGCACACGAACCGGTACCGTGTCACCACTGATCCACCCGTCTTTCCGCGTTCATATCGTCTGCTACTCAGCGTATGCCTCCTTGTGTGGGCCTTGCGATCAATAATATTGACCGTTGCACGGCAGTTTATGTATACGGCTTAAAATGCAAACTAACATTTAAATAAAGCCTAACTAAAAATTGTGACTGTCACATATATATATATATATATATATATATATATATATATATATATATATATATATATATATATATATATATATATATATATATATATATATATATATATATATATTGCAATGTGCTATACAAAAAGGATTACCTCGTACTGAATATAATGAATATAAATTGCGTAGTATACAACTTATATTATAAGATCAGAGCCACGGTGGTTCAGGGGTAAGAATCTGTACCTCAAAACTGAAGGGTACTGGGTTAGGTTCACTGGGTTCACTTTCCTTTTTTGAGGACATTATACTGTAAAATTAACACCAACCGTGGTTGTGGCATTGTATTTGAGCAAGCTAAATGTCTACACATTCGGCGCTTCGGAGAGGCGTAAAGTTCTCGGTCTGGTGAGCACGTGATGTCGGGTACGTTGAAGATCCCTACTTTCCTTATCGGGGTTAGGCAAAATTTTCAAGATAGTTAGGTGTAGTGAAACTGTTTCCGGGCCTCGGTGATTGGATATAGTCGCGGAAATAGAGATACCTAGATATGTCAAAAAACCTTTCCTCTGTATTCTTCACCTCTGAAGTTTCTTGAAATATCTTCATCCACCAACACGTCTATGAGAATTCATAACCTTTGGTAATTATGTTAGGAGCGCTTATTTTAGCTTTTAGCCAAATTTGTCCAGAATATGAATATGGTATAATATCACTAATAGCAATTTTTATTTTGCAAATGATTCATACACTGTATTATATTTTGCTTTGCTTGTGCATGTGATAAATACAATTTTAATATAAATGTCCAATAATAACGTCAAAACATTTGTTAGACATTTGTAGTTTAAACGACACATTTTTTTATAAGTTTATTTACCACTTTATGTGTTTCTCTACTATTAGTCTATCCATATTAGCTGAGGTCAGTGTATTATCCTTTTGAGCCCATAAAAATCGATCTAGAAAATATTTTTTCTCAAAACAGATTTGTCTTTTAGAAACTAGATCTTTTATTTTAAATTAATTGAAATGTTTTTGATTAAAAATCGCTACCGCAACGCATTTGGTGCTTTCAAATTCATAAAGCCGTAAAAAAAGATGAAACATGTTATTTTATCTTCTAAAGCAATGGTTTTGATTCGGCAACCGCACACAATCTACAAAGAATTCCCCTAACGTTTAGCTGATCCACTGGTGTTGCGTTTGCTTGTGCACTGAGATACGTTAGTCAATAAATTCCGGTAGGAACTTCCTTTAGATCAGTGTTACAGTAAACGTTACTTGCGTTTGAGGTAAAGGAATGCCAATTATAATGTTCAACAATGTTTAGTGCACTTGGAAGCTTATGTTTAATGGTTTGATATCAAGTTGGTCCAAATTAGTAAGCAACTATATGTTTCATCCTTCCTACGCTATTCCAATATAAACAACGTAATACATGATTGTCAGCTTTGTAATGTCGGTTGAAATTACAAACCTTGCAACCAACTGGTTAGCATCTAACGGACGATAGTATACATGTTCAATATGGCTACCGTCACTACGAGGAGACGACAGAAATTAATTGCCAGACAGCATAGAACGCCGAAAGCCCAATTTTTCTTATACATGTGGACTAAATTATGTAACAGAAAACAAATTTTGTTGGGAATAATCTGATACAAAAACATTTTTTTTGCATGATTTTCCACCATCATCTGTTTTAAGTAATGATGTAATAATCATTTTTTTGTGGTGGAACCTGCTATTTCTTTATTTTGATCTTTCCATTGTCAAACCGAAAGTATAAAAATGTTAACATTTATCATGAAAAAATTTTCAAGTAAATGTGGGGACTAAGTGAAAATAGGAACCTGTGATTATCACTGAAAGGTCCACTTGGAGAACCCAAATTACCATAACACATTTTCAAAGACCTGAAGATCGTCTCACTAACATCCTCTGATTACGCTAGCTTTGTTAGTGAAACAAACATCAAGTTTATTAAAATGTCTTATCGTGATTTGGGTTCTCAAAGTGGACTTATAAATGTGACGAAGCGTTTATCAATTAAAAAGGATCAAAAACCCTATTGATAATCAAAATTCTTATCATACTTAGTTCTTAGCAGTTTTCAATTTTTCTACAGATCACGTGGGTATAAATTATTACAAAGTGTCAGTTTAATGTCGACTTTTAACGTACTATAGTTATAAAAGTCATATTGTAATGTGAGTATTATGGCACTGTCAAAATTATTACAAAGTGTCAGTTTAATGCCGACTTTTAAGCTATTATCGGTATAAAAGTCATATTTTGATTTGAGCTTTATGGGACTGTCATACAAGGGATTAAGATTTTAATTCTAATCGATTGCAGGGATAAAACTATAATGCGACAGGAAAGATGCAGTTTGCTTAAAACACTTAGATTGCCCTATTAGACAATCAACAATCTATAAGATTAAGTGTGCATTTAGAGAAACTGGTCATGTTGAATCTAGAGGTCCAAAAAGTTGGTAAGGATCACAAACTGGACGTTCTGCTAAGTATGGAAGTGGATTATCATAATACGTATCGTTTGATTGCATTAAGAAATAAATTTAGTCATCCCTACAAAATTAAATTCATACAGGAACTTAAACGAAGACGATATCGACCGGCCACTACAATTTTTCGAACTATGATGAATTTGTGTCAAGAAAATCGTCAAGAAAATCGACGTTTGCACCAGAAAATAGTTTTTCAGTTTAGGCCACGTTTTCTATTGATGGCACAGTGAATTGTCAAAGCTGCAGGTATTAGAATCTAGTAAATCCTTGTTGGATAGTGGATGCATATACTCAACACTCGCGTGTATGTTAGAATTGTTGATAGAAGAATAATAGGGTATTTCTTCTTTGGGGGAACCTGAGACATATAATCAGAGTTTCTGCAAAATGTTCTTGTTCTAGTGCTTGCAAAAAATTTTCCAAACGAGAGTGATCCCGACCTTCCAGGAGTACCATATGGTCTCAAACCCCCAGACTATGACCGCCCTTTTCGAGATTATATCTAAGGAATTGCTTTGCTAGTCGGTGGATAGGCAGGCAAGGGCCGATATAATGGTAGGCGTGACTCAAAGACCTTACTTATCTGAAATTTTTATTGGGTTATTTAAAGCCTAAAATCTACGTCATAAGACTTAAAAAGCTAGCCGAACTGCAAAATCGCATCATGAGTGTAATGCGCAGAAGTAGCCCGAAAATCATTCGAAATGTACATGCATATTGTCAATTGTTTTAGTTTCGTGAAGAATTCCCAATACCTGAAGCCAGTATTTACTGAGATATTGAGTGTTTTATAGAAGATATACACAGGAACGAATTAGTGTATTATATCGTAACCATGCAAAATAACCGACACTTGTCAAACATTCACTTAAATTATCCAGTAGTCATTTTCTCCTATTTAAGTATAACAACACGCTAAAGTAAATTTCTCTTGATAAGAAATGATTGATATGATTTATGCGTTAGGAGCAATTAACAAAAGCTGTTTATTTGCGACAAGAATCTATCGTGAGAAATATCCCAATAGAAGACAACCACCCTGAAGCACTTTTGAAAGACTGATGCGACGTTCTAACGAAATGGGAAACACAGTATACAAGAAGTCTGAGAGAAACAATCCTATTTTGAACCAAGAGCCAGAGTTGATAGTAAATGTGAAAGTGATAGAAGACCCTTACACCAGCTCAAGAAAAATAGCAAGCGAAATTGATATCAGTAAGAGCTCTGTTTTACGAATTTTACGTGGAAATAAATTTCACCCATACCATATTTAACACCTTCAAGAACTGTACAATGATAATTATCAAAGGCGACTATCATTTTGTCACTGGGCACAGCAACAAATCCAAAGAAATACGAGATTTGACAACTTTGTGTTGTTCGCTACAGAAGCAACATTTCATAAGAAGGGACATGTCAATAGACATAGTTTTTACTAATAATCTACTGAAAACCCTCAGTTTACTCACACGACTAGTCAAAATAGGTGGTTAACGTTTGGGGTGGAGTTATTGGAAGTTTTGTTATCGGTCCGCACTTCTTCCAAGAGCGACTCGCTGCACAGCGATATCTTCAGTTTCTAAGACCTTGGACCATTTTTAGGCAAACTGTCTGTTAGCATACGTGATCATATATGCTGGTCCAGTAGCCCCAGTTCATCAGTGTCACTAAATCGAATAGTCTTTAATTTATACTTGTTAAATTGTTCCATTAAAATTATATTTTCTAGTTATTATTTTTATTTGAGGAATATTTCTCCCCATGCAATTGTATCTTTGTAACAACGCATTCTTTAACAAATATGTCACAGTTGAAACAATCCGATATTTGCAAGTTTTCCGAAATAATAAAACGAGGTAGGAATAAGTACTACATAGGTTCTGAGAAGTAGTGACCGTTATTATTATCATCACCATCATCAACATCAACATCAACATCATCATCATCATCATCATCATCATCATCATCATCATCATCATCATCATCATCATCATCATCATCATCATCATCATCATCATATTATTATTATTATTATTATTATTATTATTATTATTATTATTATTATTATTATTATTATTGTTGTTTTTTTTCACTTAGTTTATTCTAAGGAGTATTCTACATGAGTTAAACAACACCAACACTCCGTGCACCAAGGGTGTTGCTTCTGCGTCTGGATGTCAGGAAGTATCATAGTATCTTCCGTACTATATGCGCCGTGCTCAGGACCACCGCCTTTTGCATTAGCAGGAGATTGTGTTTTCCTGGAACTTCCTTCATGAAATTGGTGGTGGCGTTGGAAATAAGTCCTGTGGCTTCGATGATGACGGGGATTATTTTGGCCTTCAGGTTCCACATGTGCTGTATCTCAATTTGCAGATCTTTATATGTAAGCATCTTTTCTACTGCCTTCTGTGTGATGTCGTCAGAAGGTATGGCCACGTCTATGATTAGGAAATGTTTTTTTCTTCTTATCCTTAACTATGAGGTCTGGTTTGTTTGCAAGTATTTTTCTATCTGTATGCACTTGTGTGTCCCATATGATTGTCACATCTTCAGCATCTTTTACAGGTTTACATCTATCTTATAGTGTTTGCAGATGTTCCAGTGGAGCTGTCTGGCTACTGTGTTGTGTTGCTCCAGGTAGGAATGTTTTGCTAGTATGGGACAGCCCGCAACAATATGGTGGATGGTTTCATTGAAAGACCGACAGTGTCTGCATTTTGGGTCTGTGTCGGTCCTCATTATTTTATCTTTCACATAATTTGTTGCGATGGCTTGATCTTGGCAGGCAGTCATCAGAGCTTCCGTCTCGGTCTTAAGATGAGGTGAGCCACGCCCATGAGTTATTTTGATGGATGGTTTTCTTGGCGGCCTCATTTGCTATTTGTCCATTAAGTGGCTTGGTTTTCCATTTTGTAATTCGTTTTTCTTTTATCTGTTGTTTCATTCTCTGTTTCATTTGCTTCACCTTCTTCTTCTCGGGTATACTATGGCTGTTGTGCTCTGGTTCTTTTTTTTTTCTTCGTTATCTTCGCCTTACTCTGTGCTGTCATATTCTGTAGGGGCGCCTTGTTGCTGTCTGTACACCACTCCTAGGTATTTATCTTCTTGTTTTAGTTGCAGGTAGCTGCTGATTCCTTCCTTGACGATGTTGTTAGCAGCCTCAATGCTAATCATTCCTCTGCCTCCTTCTTTTCTCGGGATGCACAATCGGTCAATGTCGGCACGTGGATGGAGAGTACCGTACATTGTGAGGAGCTTGCGTGTCTGGCTGTCCAGCTTCTGAATACCTGCCTGGGTCCACTTGATGATCCCTAGACTGTATTGGATGACACGAACAGCTAGGGAGGTTATGGCCATCATCTTGTTTTTGGCATTGAGCTCGGTTTTAAGAATCGCTATTATTCGCCGGTAATATTCTTTCAATTTGGTTTTCATTTTCTTGTGTTGGACACCGTCGTGTTCATCTATGCCCAGATATTTATACACATGAATTTGGTCTAAAGATTGGATGGTTGTTGAGTTATCAATTTTGATGTTATCCTTTGCTTGTAGTCGTCCCCTCAGGAATGTTGCCTTTGCGCACTTATCTAATCCAAACTCCATGCTGATGTCATCACTGAACTCCTTGACGGCTGCGAGTTGTTCTGCAAGTTCCTCACCAGATTTTTCTACTTGTTTCAGATCATCAACATAGAGCAGGTGGCTGACTTTTTCGCTTTCATTTTTACAACGGCATCCTGTCCCTGATTTGTTGGGGATGGAGCTTAGGGGGAACAGAGCGACATAAAACTGCAGTGGTGATAATGAGTCCCCTTGATATACCCCACTTCTTATCTTTATATTCTCGATGGTGATCTTGTTTGAATTGCTGTTGTCGCTCTTTGCTTCCGAGGTCAGGTACAGGTCAGTATTCCAGGTCTTCATTGTCTTGCTGATAAAGGATAGGGGGGTTGAGGATGTTCTGTAGATGTTCAGAGCTTCGATTATCCAGGCGTGAGGATACTGACATGTTTTTCTTCTTTTCTTTGCAGTATTTCTGTAGCATTTTGCTTGTGAGTAGATGTTCTTTGCAGCCATACGTATTTTTGGCGCATCCTCTTTGTTCTGCAGGGAATAGGTTGTTTTCTGTGAGGTGGTGATAAGTCGCTCGGCTATCTGTTTTGTCAGCAGCTTGTACATGTTGTTCAAACAGGTAACTGGTCTAAAGTTCTTCTTCTTTTATTTTATTATTATTATTATAATAATAATAATAATAATAATAATAATAATAATAATAATAATAATTATTATTATTATTATTATTATTATCTACACTATCATTTATTCAAAAAATTGTCGGTTTGGCAATGAAAAGTTATCTCAAAATTAAGTATAGGGAATTTCCATTAAAACAAATTTGATAACGTTATCACTCTAAAACAAGTGATGGTGAGAATTCATTTTGCATGCAAAACTTTGTATTTTTAACAAATAAAATCGATGTGTTAGACAATTGTTCCCAAAAAATTAACTTTTACCTAATTTATTCGATAGTTCAAGCGCCTACTGTATATTCGTGAATAAAGCAACGATAGCAAGTTCCTAAAAGCAAATTATGAAAAGTTAGATAATTGAGTTAGTAGAAAGAAAAAGAATACTTGCATTGAGGCAACGGTTTTCTTGGACTCCCAAACTGCATGTCTAAAATACAAATGAGGGAAAAATTAATAGTATAACCAAGACTAAGTTAAATATTAAATCTATATAGATACAGTGTATCTTCAAATATATTCCGAAGGCATTTACATTTTGTTTACTCAAATTACACATGGTGGTCTATTCTCATTCATCTAGACTCTTAGCGAATTTTCATTAAGAAAAATTCGCTAATAAAGAGGCCACGATGAAAAGTTTTTGAATTTTTTTTTAGATGAGCGCGAATTTGGGTCCCTAGAACCGAAAACCAAGGTCCGTTAATATATATATATATATATATATATATATATATATATATATATATATATATATATATATATATATATATATATATATATATATATATATATATATATATATATATATATATATATGTGTGTGTGTGTGTGTGTGTATGTATGTATGTATGTATCCGAGCGATAACTCAAAAAATACTAAACTGATTCCAATCAAACTTGGCAAAATTTTGTTTGAGCAAAGACCGAGGTCGAGTTCGTTAATCAGCCTTTATGCTGAAGTTTTTTGGGTGGAAAATCGGGGAAAACTTTTTGAAAACGCTATGTTTGTAAGTATCAGAGTAACTGGAATGAGACTTTACATGTGGCTACAAATAGTGCAAAGAAACCTATGTTGTGAATTTTAAGTAATTTGGTACACAATATTTAGAGTTTTTTCCAAATTAAAAATAAAATCCCAAAGATATGCGTTGAGACGACTGGTTAAAGTCCAATGCTTGATAGACATAGTAGTCTACTGCCACGCGTAGTTGATTCATACAACGGATATAAATCAAACTAAATATATACCGGGCATAAAACATACTACCCGAACTAACAATCACGAAATCTCGGCTTCAATTATGGAACATGACAGACGTCATGGATCTAAAAATTCGCCAAGTAATTGTTATTTAACTGGGAGATTCAATCAATTCTTAAAATACTCAATAGTTATAGCGTTATGAGCGACCTCAAATACAGTTCTAGCTCAGCATAGATATATTATGCTGTCTCATAATATAGTAGAAATGTAAACAAAATCAAGCCAAGTCCCTATAAAAAACGATTCTTAAATAGTTTCTTTTATCTATAAACTTAAACATAAGACGAGCTATAAGACCGAAACAGTCGTGAAATGTGTTTCAATGGTACTTCTACTAATTCTGTAATTAATTGTTACGTATAGCTTGAATATGGCACTCTCGTTATCATCGCCTTGAGATTTCAGTGCTTTGACAAGATGTCACTGCCTTACAAAATGATGAAAGAAAACTATTATATGGAGTTTTTGTTAGCTTATTTATTTTAAGTACAATTTGCAGAACACAAATCGTCACAATACAGTTTCTAGACCTGGTGATCGTTTCGATAACAAAGTTAGCGTCATCAGAGGAATGAATAAACTAAGTGAATAAAGGCTAGAACTACTATTTATATGTTAGTTTCCAAGCGATGGCGAACAGCGTCCTCTACGAAGATATACAGACAGACTGACCACCACTATTGTGTATCAAAAACCTGTAATTAAGACTGTATACCTGCTTTTTGTGAATTTTCTTTAAAAAATTAACTAATGAGGAGATCCGTGTTTATATATATATATATATATATATATATATATATATATATATATATATATATATATATATATATATATATATATTTGTTCGCTGTACCCTTTGTGATTTTTTATTTGTTTACTGCAGTTTCGAACCGTCCTGGTTCATCATCAGCACGCTACTGCCTATGATCGTTCCTGTGCAGTCTATGTCTGAAATTGTATGTGACGTCTGCGCGTTAAGCTTCTATTGGTCGGTTTACTGTTCTCTCTTTTTAGATTTTTATAGTTGAAAGCATCACAAAATTATGTCCCTTGAAGACTTTATTAAACACTAATATAGCTGAAATCTAACAAGCGCTATAAAAAACTAATAAATAAAAAAACCATAAAAGCAAACACTATAGATACTGTTCAAAATGACTTGCATTTTCTCTTACACACAACTGCACCCTTCGTCGAAATTCGACACTGTTAAGTAGTTGGATGTGACTTTTAATTATGGTCCACCTATTATTGATGCGACTCCACATATCTTCCTCAGTTTAAACTGGTGTCAAATACATAGATCCGTTGAAAGCCCCCCAGAGAAAAAAGTCATACTTATTCAAGTCTGGTGATCGTGCTGGCGAATGTTAGGGGAAATTCATTCCACGACCTATCTAACGATTTGGAAACTGTTGGTTTGAAAATCCACAAACATTTATAGCGAAATGTAGTGGCGCCCCATCATGCACAAACCACATTTCGCTGCGCAGTTGTAAGGGCAGCTCCTCCAGTAGCTCAGGGAGAACATTTTGCAAGAAAAGCAAATATGTTGCGCCGTTTAAGCGGTTTGGTAAAATAACCGGCCCAACCAAATGTCGTCCAACAATACCTGCCACACATTTATATTAAATTCTCTGTGGAAATGGTGGGTAACTGTAGCATGTGGATTTACATCCGAATATTCGTGGCAGTTTTGCACATTCGTAATCCCTATATCTGTAAAGCAAGCTTCAACCGTAAAAAGAATGGTCTTGGGAAAATCAATGTTCTGATGTAAGATGAAATGAAAAAAGCTTGCCTCTAAATCCTGCGGTAGCAGTTCTTGCACTTGTTCAAGATGATAGGGATGCAGCAGATTGCGTCGGATAATTCTATGGACCGTCGGCTGTGTTATATGAAACTGCCTGGATAGTCGACTGGTGCTGGTTTGACGATTACTTTTAATACTGTATAGAAGACGCTCCGCAGTTCGTGCATTCACTTCATAAACGTGTACTTCAGCATTTTTTATAAAAAGGAACCCGTTTCCCCGAGCTCAATGCTCAACATTGGTAAACGTTTGACGATGTGCTATATAAAGATTATGAAATCTTCTTCGATATACCTCAACACTTCTGCGGCAATTACCTTCGCAAAACCATAATACCATAAGCATGTCAACTTGTTTAAAAACGAGAATTTTCCAGCCATTTTCAGGCAATAAATTTTTATCACAAAAGAGAACAACAAACACAAGTCAATAATTATTGTAAAACTTAATAAATTTAACTAATGTCAGATTTGACAACCACTGTCACCTAGCAACAGATGACTTGGAGAGCGCGCAAGGCATCTCCTGTGTTTAATAAAATCTTCAAGGGACATAATTTTCTCAAAAACGGCTGGTTTTTCGTGACAAGAGGAGAAAAAGGTAGAACATTTAATTTGATATAGAATTGATGGAGTCTAACTTTTAATTATGTTGGGGTTTAAAAAAATCAAATCATTGAAAGGGTGACCCACCTCTAATTCACCCTTTTCTGAGTTTATATCTACTTCAAATTTGTGTCATATAAGCATGGAAAACCATCTATCAAATTTGGTTGTTCTATGTTAGTGCACTTCTGCAATACAGCTGTTTCTCGTAATTTTTAAAGAATCTTCCAAAGTCAATATCTCACCAACCACCAACCATGGGCGCAGAGAAATATTTTATATAGGAAATTGGCATGTTTTGAGGTCCTCTACAAGCACACATTCTGTGTCCATTGCGTTGTGAATCACCCTATATATATATATATATATATATATATATATATATATATATATATATATATATATATATATATATATATATATATATATATATATATATATATATATATATATATATATATATATATATATATATATATATATATATATATATATATATTATAATAAAAAATGGTAAACCTTTGTTTTTTCATTTTTGTCGAAAAGCTTTTTGTAAATAATTATATCTTGGCAAGTGTGTAAATTGCTTTAAGAGGTTCGTTGGCCAGGAAAAACTGACCAGTTTTCTCAGGAATATTTTCAGTTTATTTTCGGAAAATTGTTGTACATACTTTTTTAATCCATAAGGTTATTTTCGTGAAATATCGTACATTGTCCCTACTGTTAAGGTTTAACTGGTAACCAAATTTGATGCCTTTCATTTTAGAAAAGACGTGATTGACATTAAAACGTTTTTATGAAAATTCGGTACCACAACGCACCTGCTGCGTACAGAATTTTCACTGCACTGAGATTTACGGTAAAAGATGTCCTTTTAAAAAACTCCTGTAAAATGAGAAATGACATATTTTAAATCGGGATGGAAGAGGGCCACATTAAATCAGCGACGACTTCAACATGTAAATCTCAACACTTTAAGGGACGTCGATTTTATACCCTGTAGGACTAATATAATTCAAGCTCTGGGACAAATACACTTCACGTGGAAACTGAAAGACACGCACATAATTGAAATTCTTTCAATCAATTCCAACATGACAGTTTATACATCTGAAACAGCTTTTCTACAATTCAAGATTGATGGGCTGAGACTAGCGTCAGACGGAGACAAAAAGTGTGTGAGGTAGACAGAAATGAAACTGTTGTAAGCTACATTCTCTAAAAGTCATTCTGAGTGATAGATCTTGACGTTGGGTTGTATTGGCACGTTCAGCAAAGGACCTGGTGCTTCTAATTTCAGCCATGACTAACTCGGGTTTTCTTATTTCATCGTGCTAGGTGCATTTGGATCATTTGTTGTCGACATTTAATGGATCTAAGCTTAAAATATCAATGAGAGAGTTTTTACTTATTCGACAACGCCTTATCATTTTTTAATGTATTTTAACAACGTACTAATGACAACGCAAAGTTTGCATGCTTTTTTATTTGCAGGTGTAACGTGATCCACGTTTTTATTAATTATTGTATTTGAGTGTATATGACGTCATAAAAGCGAATTTTTCTTAAAACAAAAAAATCACTAATTAGGAGATCTGTGTTATATATATATATATATATATATATATATATATATATATATATATATATATATATATATATATATATATATATATATATATATATATATATATATATATTCAAAAAATAATGGGCAAATTTTGATAAAAGTTGGTAAGTGCCTTTCCTTTATAAGTGGTTTAGATAAGTTCGGTAGCCCCGAAAATTAAACCGGTTTTTCAGATAAAATTTTGGGTTTTCTTTCGGAAAATTTTTGTATCTCCAAAAATAACAGAGATGTGACAACCAAATTTGGCATATACGTTTCTACTATCAAACTTAGTCTACGTGCCGAAATTCAGAACAAAGTTGGGTGCCACTGATGATCAAAGCAAAGCACAATAGCATAATATTTTGTGTGGTTAACAAAACCAATTGAATATTACATACAACGGTTGAGTTTTATTTACGCAAAAATGCCAAGAAGTCGTAGAAAAGTGTTTTTAAAATTTTAGAATTTTTCTCATTAAAACGTCAAAGTCGCGATCTGAAACGTCAAAATTTGCAATTTTCAGACAAATAATTTGAAACAAATACGAATTGTGCAGAAGAAATGTCATAATAAGTGTGTTTTACAAAGTCTTAGGTTGCAGCTTCAACCATCATTGTCCTTTATTTTACTAAAATTTTATAGGAAAATCCATTTCAAATAGACCCTCTTTCTGGTGCTTTGGCAGTAGTTTCAGTTATAGAGTTTATGGTTTAATAGTCTATATTTTAGCAAATTTTCGTGGACTTATGAATCTTATAAAGATTTCTCAAAATGAGCGCAAACTATATATATATATATATATATATATATATATATATATATATATATATATATATATATATATATATATATATATATATATATATATATATATATATTTAAATATATTTATTTAATTTTCCATTGAATTATAATGCATGTTTGTAAAGAAAAAAATGGATATCGTTCATGGTTTTTGAGTTAATTCAATTGTTTTGCAACTTTTTACGTTTTTGGAACATTGCACACATCACAAATTATAAAAGGCGTTTGTACCAATAGAGAGCTGAGCCACATGGAAATGACGCATTCAGACAGCTTATGGTTTGTATTACTCGTCAAAAAAAAATCAAGCTGCCGTATACAGGCACTCTCAAATAGTTCTAAATTTGAAAAGTATTCGCAGAAAGGTTTTTAGTGTTTCCGTAGAAATCATTTTTTGTAACATTTTTGTGAAATTCTGGTAATTAATAATAAATGTTTAGTAAGTTATTGTAAATAAAAATTGTCAATTTTTTTGTGAAAAATACAATATAGTGTAACATGACTGAAGGCAATTTCGGCCAAAAAAATGTGAATTTTGTCAAAGAAATTTTTGCAAAAGTTTATAAAACTTTTGTTTTCTACTTGGGTCATAAAGCTGTTTGTCAATAATTATATCTTGGCTGGTGTGTAAATACCTTGAAGGAGTTCGTTGGCCAGAAAAATCGGACCAGTTTTCTCTGGAATTTATTAAGTTTATTTTCCGAAAATGTTTGTACTTCTTAAAACAACAAAGCTGTTTTAATAAAATCTGGTACATTCTTTCTACTATATAGGTTATACTGCCAACCAATGTCCTTTGAAAAACAATATATATTTGACATTAAAAACTTTTTTACAAAAATTCGCTACCATAACGCACTTGCTGCGTTGAGACTTTTTATTAATTCGATTAAGTCACATTTTAGTTTGTGGCTCAAGACAGCTTATAAAGCTGACCTGGCGTGTTGGTGGTCTTTAAAGGCTAGGACTATTGAATTGGCTTAAAAAAAAAGGTAAAGGTAAGATGCTTACTGGCAATTAGGCCATTGCTGACCCTTTTTGCTCTTTTAAACTAACCTACCCTCCACCTTGAGCTCGATATCAACGACGACAGTGATTTGAAAAATCATCCGCCGCCGGTGAGTCTCGAACCGTCGTCCCCCGACTCCGTATTGGAAACTCTGAATCGACCCGCACGGCCACGGAGGCGCTATTGAATTGGCCTTAATAAATTTCTTGTTCTGATTTAACCTCTTACTAATAGGAATGTGCAAAGAAAGGAAGATGGCCTAGGTGGAACTCCGTTCCATTCGGGTGTAATAAGATTTTAATTGAAGACAGGTTGATTATGTTTAATCTTAAAATGTCTGCAGACCCTTCGGAACTACACCGTCACAACGTTCCATTTTTGATCAGTTTGTAAATAAATCTGTTGATAATATAGAACAATTGATAAGATGCTGGAAGCGTTTCGCGTTTGATGTCGATTTAGACAGTATATTGAATTAAACCTGCTAGACATAGCGTAAAAATATATGCAGCAATAAATGGTGGGGTGTTTTACACGCAAAACTTTCAAGTCTGTGCTGGAAAGCAGCCGGAAGACCCCTTTCAAGTAGGTAATGATGCTAGTAGAGTTGTGAATCGTTTACTGTGTCATTTATCTATAAGAAACGTAACCATAGACAATTACTTAACTTCTGTGGCATTAGCAAATGACTTTTATCGAAATCGCCGACTAACTTCAGTAGAAACACTGAGAAAGAATACACCTGAAATACAGTCGACCATTTTAAACGCAAAAATTAGACCACTGGAATGCGCGATATTTGCATTCGGGGAAACTCTAAATACCAACATCTCATTGGTCTACTATCCTCTTATTTGCCAAGAAAAACAAAACGTTTAAATACTTTCTACACTACATACCGATAATGGAAAATAATCGAACACCGGATAATATATGAAACCTGCTATTATCATCTTTTATAACCCTACTCAGGGTGGAGTCTACATTTTAGACAGGATGCAGACTAATAGTCAGGTCAAAACAATGTTTAACCTCCTGAAAAATCCGAAAGTTTTGAAACTTCGCATACTTATTTAAAGGTACGTAAGAATGTATATACCAAAAGTCCTCAAGGATATGAGGCGAGCTCTAGCGGCAATTAGCGAAAATAGGGCACTTTCTTTGGTTTTTCGTTAATATCTCGAGAACCGTTGGTCGCGGGCAAAAGTTGATTATATACATAATTAAGGGCTATCAATTTTTTTACAAAAATGGTTATATACATTTTTCTCGTATTCCCAATATTTCCCGAGTTGTAGGCGCTAAAACAGAACGTTTTGTAAAAAAACACGTTAGGGCGGTACAATATGGCATTTCTAATAATATGTGACAATAATAAGTTACTAAATTAAATGTAGTACTTACAATACCTACTAAGCCGGCGCGGAGTGGCAGAGCGACAGTTAGTTCCAGTCAGGTTTCCCTGCTATCCGTGTCGTTGCATGAGTCTGATGTGAGGTCATTCGTTTCTTTGTTACATTTTCGTACGTTCTTACCATTTTTCTTCGGTCAGTGCCTTGGTAGTTTTTCGCATAGTAGACGTATGTTGTGTTTACATAATAGACATATGAAATGGAAGAGAACTGTTTGTTGTGCGACAAAATTCTTGGTTCACCTTCTGGTGTAACGAAAGTTGGTTTGAAGGGAATCAGATCGTCATTGCTCGCTAGTGAGCAAAGGAAAGATTATTTGGGTTCTAAGCTTCCTGGTATTGAGAATATGTCGTCTGTGAAAACATTATTTGAATTCAAAACAAAATGTTTCTTCTGTCCAGATGTTATTGATGAAGAGTATTTTAAAAAACAAATAAATAAACCTATAAAAGAACACAGAGATGCATTCTATTGTCGAAGTAAGGAAATTATTACGACTGTATTGAATTCTGCAGACAGGAGAAATGATGAAAAGGCAGAAGAGGTTAGGCTGCGTCTGTCTGGCATTAGCGATCTTGTCGCTGCTGATGAAGTGTACCACCTGGACTGCTATCAACAATTTGTGTCCCACAAGCCTCCAGAAGAGGATAGAATACGTGGACGCCCCGAGGCAGATTACGTTATAAAGGCTCTGGAAGAGATTTACTCCCTCATTGAGAATAGTGAGGAATGCCAACTTTCCTTTGAACAATTACGTTCTGCAGTATCTGGGGATGTTCCTTCAAATGATACAATTAAATGCAAACTTAAAGACAAATAAAGAGAGAGAATTATAATTGCTGTGGGAGTTGGATGGAGGGATGCAACCATCTGTTTCAATGATGTTGGATTAAAAATTTTGAACTCATGGTATGGTGACAGAAAAGCTTATGAAAGTAATGAGCGACTAAGAATCGTACAAGCAGCAGCAAAAATAATAAGGCAGGATGTTCAGAAAAATGTGTATGATAAAAACGCCTACCCTCGGTGCAACAACTTTTTAAAAGAAGCAGCTTCTTGTGTACCTCCAACTCTACAAGTTTTTGTGGGGACATTAATAAAGAAAAAAACAGATACTGCAAATAAAAAAAGAAAATGGATCTCTATTGCTTACAGTATTAACTCTGCGATACGTCCAACCTCTTTAATATATATATATATATATATATATATATATATATATATATATATATATATATATATATATATATATATATATATATATATATATATATATATATATATAATGAACAATGTCGCTTTGTTTGTGTACAGAAGATTTGCAAGCAAGAAGTTGGTAAACCTTTTATCAAGTTTAGGGTTCAGTGCTTCATATCACAGCGCACAGCAGCTGAAAATGTCAGCAATTCATGACATTCAACCTGATAATGATACTCCCTTTCAACAATTTGTATTTGACAACGCGGACTTTAATGTTAGAACACTGGACGGTCTTCCCACATCCCATTCTATGAGTTTCATCAAATGTGTGCCTTCTGGAAGCACAACTGGAAGCGAACATGAAAAACCAATACCGAGGCTCACCAAGGTTGCACCTGCTATGACAGTAGGGGAACTTGTAGTGATTCCTTTACAAACTTACCAAAAATCACAAGGTGGATTTAGTAATGTGATTGTGGAGGATTTGAAAGATATTGTCAAGAAAACTGATCAGCTAACTCCATACGATACTCTTTGGTTGGCAGGAAAATGGCTCAATATTAACCTTTATCTCATGCATACTTACCTATTGTTTTAGGCAGCATGTGTAGAAGCTGGCCAAGATAATCAAATTGCAGGGCCTTCTACCAAGAAGCGATTCAGAGCTGTTTGATTTTTATGTACAAAATTTTCCTTTGAATAACCTCTGCATTTGTTTTTGTTCATATATTTCATTGTTTAATATACCTACAGCATGTGCCTCATTAATATACATCATAGGTAATATACATCACGTGTTTTTTATACAAAGTTGTGAAGTTTATCTCCTCAATTATCCTTAGTATACAAAAATGTAGGTAAACCATTTTCAAATATTATTAGAACTGACATATTGTACCGCCCTAGCGTGTTTTTTCACAAAACGCTCTCGTTTAGCTTCTATAACTCGGGAGTCATTGGAAATACGAGAAAATGTATATGATAATTTTTGTAGAAAATTTGCTAAGCCTTAATTATGTATATAATCAACTTTTGCCTCCGACCAACTGTTCTCGAGATATTAACGAAAAACTAAAGTAAATGCCCTATTTTCGCAAATTGCCGCTAGAGCTCGCCTCATATTCATGAGGACTTTCGGTATATTCATTCTTAGGTACCTAGAAATAAGTGTACGAAGTTTAAAAACTTTCGGATTTTTCAGGAGGTTGGGACATTTTTTGAAGTTTTTTGACTGGAGTATTAATGTTCAGTTACGCGTGTCAGTAATAGATGGCTCATTACAGTATTTTGTACATTGCTAAATATCGCAGGGATTAATTCGCAGATAACTTATTCTAGCAGTTCAGATAGCAAACTGTCTCGTAGAGATCTTATTTTACAAAACTAGCAAAGCAACTCAGAAACTCAAATAAAAATGGTGCCAGGCAAATATATATCAACTGCAGCTGAAAATGATAGAGATGTCGGTGACGGGCAAGCAAAACCATAATGTTTATTTCCCCCGATCGGAAAAAAAAATACATTTACCGGTAACACATGTGAAACATGCGAAAAGAATTTTTAGAGAACATACCGAGAAAACTACATTCGTTTGTGACATGTACAGTCACGACCACGACAAAAGTGGCAGATAACGATAAGATATCTTGATTTTGTGATATTCCTATAATAATTTGTTTTTCAGGTAAGGCTAGATGCATTTTCGCAACAATTAGAACCGTAGACCGGGTTCGCTCTCATTAGAGCTCTTAAGTACGGCAAAGAGATATCAACTGCAGCTGAAAATTTTAGAGAAGTCGGTGACGGGCAAGTAAAACCACGATGTTTATTTCCCCCGATCAGAAAAAAAATACATTTACCGGTAACACATGTGATACATGCGAAAATAATTTTCAAAGAACATACCGAGAAAACTACATTCGTTTGTGACCAGTACAGTCACGACCACGACAAAAGTGGCAGATAACCATAAGATATCTTGATTTTGTGATATTCCTATAATAATTTGTTTTTAACGTAAGGCTAGATGCATTTTCGCAACAATTAGAACCATAGACCGGGTTCGCTCTCATTTGAGCTCTTAAGTACGGCAAAAAGATATCAACTGCAGCTGAAAATGTTAGAGAAGTCGGTAACGGGCAAGAAAACCACGATGTTTATTTCCCCCGATCAGAAAAGAAAATACATTTACTGGTAACACATGTGATATATGCGAAAAGAATTTTCAAAGAACATACCGAGAAAACTACATTCGTTTGTGACCAGTACAGTCACAACCACGACAAAAGTGGCAGATAACCATAAGATATCTTGATTTTGTGATATTCCTATAATAATTTGTTTTTCAGGTAAGGCTAGATGCATTTTCGCAACAATTAGAACCATAGACCGGGTTCGCTCTCATTAGAGCTCTTAAGTACGACAAAAAGATATCAACTGCAGCTGAAAATGTTAGAGAAGTCGGTGACGGGCAAGTAAAACCACGATGTTTATTTCCCCCGATCAGAAAAAAAAATACATTTACCGGTAACACATGTGATACATGCGAAAATAATTTTCAAGGAACATACCGAGAAAACTACATTCGTTTGTGACCAGTACAGTCACGACCACGACAAAAGTGGCAGATAACGATAAGATATCTTTATTTTGTGATATTCCTATAATAATTTGTTTTTCAGGTAAGGCTAGATGCATTTTCGCAACAATTAGAACCGTAGACCGGGTTCGCTCTCATTAGAGCTCTTAAGTACGGCATACTAATTGTAGCAAAAATGCACCAAAACTAATACGGCTATAGTATAGTTAGCCTTAAAACACTAATGAGAGCGAAAGCGGTCTACAGTTCTAATTGTTGCGAGAATGCATCTAGCCTTACATACTTTGTCCCTATATTGGTGTAGAAATGGACCAGGGCTGACAATTTTCTAAATTGTTAGTTAGTTGTATACAGACTCTATTTTTTTTAACACTTTGTGTTATTTGGAGCTGGCGTGACAACATACTACTTGGTTCCGCAACTAGGTGGCGGCACGTCAACCACTCACTTAGTGTTTTAAGGCTGGCTATACTATAGCCGTATTACTTTTGGTGCATTTTTTCTACAATTAGTATGCCCTACTGAAGAGCTCTAATGAGAGCGAAACAGGTCTACGGTTCTAATTGTTGCGAGAATGCATCTAGCCTTACATACTTTGTTCCTATATTGAGGTAGAAATGGGCCAGGGCTGACAATTTTTTAAATTCTTAGTTAGTTGTATACAGTCTCTATTTTTTTAACACTTTGTGTTATTTGGAGTTGGCGTGGCAACATACTACTTGGTTCGGCAACTAGGTGGCGGCACGTCCACCACTCACTTGGTGAATTTGTTTTTCGTGACAAATACTTTTAATATGTTCAATAAGTACAATTGGAGAACCTAAATCACCACAATACATTTTCCTAAAGACCTAACGATTGTTTCAGTAACAAATTTAGCGTCATCAGCGGATGAAAAATTATCTGAGCTCTGTTCGATGTCTAATATTCCTAATGTGTTTCAATGATGAACTACGTTTTACAGATGTGTAATTTCCGAACATTTCTCTTGCTCATTAATGTTTTACCTTGCTTTTTTGTTGCATCTTAATAAGGTCTTTACGTCGTTTAGCGATTTTCAATTTTTGATTCTTAAATATTATTTTGTGAGATCGGTGATCGATGAATTATATTTTTTGCGTTTTAATATAAACGAGTTTTATGATAGGATCTAACACGCGAGCGAAGCCGTTACAAATGGATACGCGAGTGATGGCAAGTTTATATCTTTCAGGTGATGAATTCTGGCATATAGATGTCGAGATCCGCCAAGAATGATCAAAATCATCTAATTTCAGCTAGAGGCACTAACCTTAAGAGTATCCTTTTGGTCGGCACCCTCGGCTGCGATTTCTCCCGCATCGCTGGTTGAAATATCGGAGGCTAAATCACATGTGACGGTGGGAATGGGGATCGGCCTGGGGTGGGCCTCTATGGTGGCGATTTGTCTTTCGCCGTCCCGCGGCGAAGTGTTGCTGTTCCGATCAACGGACCTGCTAGCTGAAGTCTCTGCACCGTTTTTCCTTCCCACCGGCGTGTTCGTGAAGCTGGTGACGGCATCCTGAGGTTGTCTACGGGGAGGCTTGCGGATTCCTCTTCTCGCCCTCGCTTTCGCTGCGAAGTATATTCGAATATACACAAACACCATTATACAGGAGGGGAGATAGAATGAGCCCAGGGCTGAGTAGAGAACATAGCCCACTTCCTCGCTCAGCTGAAACAGAATAAAAACGTGTTAGAGTCTGTTTTATTGTTGGCGCTTATTGATTTTCGCATCGCGAGCTAAGCGATATTTTATGTTACAGCATCTCATAAAACATATAGATGGTAGTAGCTAGCTAGTATGTTTACATTTTTAGTTTTATTCGCATCTGCATCGAGCAAGGACAAATATATCTGTATAGACTTTCTTTAGAGAGCTAATAACAAGGTCAACATAACTATCGTTTGGAAAGCACAAAGTTCAGGGCGTACTATGCCATGCATTAAATACATTTCTTCTTGGTTCCTTAAAATAATCATAAAGGTAGTTTCTTTCGTAGAGTGTCTTAAGTTATTTGGATTAGTATACTTCCCAACTTTTCACGTTAAGCTAAAATTAAGTACAATAAGGTAATAACAAGAACTGAGCCTACAGACAGTAAAAACAGTCTGGATACAGCAAGCGCGTTATGGTAGTGAATTCTAATAGAAATAATCTAGCACTTAATGAAGTGCTTATAACTTTCCTTCGTGTAAAATAGAGGTCAAAAGTTTCGTGCGTAGTTTACTTTTTATAACCTACATAGATAATCTATGTAGGTGGAGATAAAAAAAATCGAAAGAAAACTCTAAATTTTCACAATACGACTTTCCCGGCTAACGAAGCCATATAAAAAGGGAAGGTACCTGCCAAATTTAATCAAAATCGACACATTATTTTTTAAGTTATTGATGTGATACACACATACACATACATGTATGTATGTATGTATATATATATATATATATATATATATATATATATATATATATATATATATATATATATATATATATATATATATATATATATATATATATATATATATATATACGAGACATACTTGGTTCTCGGGTTGGACCGCGTCTAGAATTTGTTAACACTCGACATTTTGGCTCCTGTTTTCGAGACATTTTCAAGAGGTTAAGGAAATATATAAGGACACTCTAAGGTCGTAATCTACCTTCTCCTTAGAGCAGTGGACAAAGGTAGGTTGGGCTGTTATAGCTCGATTACGGGGCCTCAATCTGCCTACTCCCTAAATCTCGTCGCAGATCGTTTCTAAAGTATCAGTGTGTTAAATCCTAGGCCTAGGAGAGTCTTGTACTGCATGTATCGTTTCGTCTACCTGCTTCATTATCAGTGAAACTAGCCGCGTCACGGTCAATTAAGTCAGGGGATTTGGTCCGGTACTTAAATGTTTAAGAGGATCACCGGCTTGTTGAGACAATAATGGAGCAATAAAACTGTTTACTGAATTTATTTTCTTTTTGTATTGTTTGTAATAAAGATATAATATATTTCGAAGTAATCGGAAGGCAAAAGCCATCATCTCATTTATTTAAACAATCGGGACTTTTTACGATCTCGATTGTTTCGCGGCAAATGATCGTTTTGAAGTTGTAAACCGGTGCTATTGTTTCTGCATTATCGAAGTCTATTTTGTGTCCTGTATGAATATGATGCATGGCCAGCGCCGATGGGGGATCGGATTTTCTAACTGCGAGGGTGTGTTCATATATTCTATTGTGGATGCGTCTATTTGTTTGTCCTACATAAGTTTGGGAACAGTTGGAACAACAAATTTCGTAAACTCCGTGGGATTCGTTTGGAATCGTATCCTTGGGAGTTTTTATCAGATTTTACAGTTTTTTCTCTGTTGGGAATACGGTCTTGATAATATGGGTTTTAAAAATTCCGCTGAATTTGTCGGTGACACTTTTAGTGTATGGTAAAAACGCGCTGTGTTGGTGTGTGGACTCTGTCTGTTCTTGTTGTGGTGTAGTGGTTTGTTGTTGTGCGTTTCTAATGTTTCGTAGTATGTGATTGTTGTAGTATCCGTTTTCTAGCAATGTCTGTTTTAAAATTTTTAATTCTGTCTCTTTATCCCTTAGACTAACAGACAGCAGCAATAAATAGACAGAATTAAACTTTTTGAAACAGACATTGCTGGAAAACGGATACGAAAACAAACACATACTACGAAACATTGGAAACGCACAACAACAAACTACTACACCACAACAAGAACAGACAGAGTTCACACAGCAACACACAGCATTTTTACCATACATTAAAGGTGTTACCGACAAAATCAGCCGATTTTTTTAGAACCCATAATATCAAAACCGTATTTATAACAGAGCAAAAACTTTCAAATCTGATAAAAACTCCCAAGGATACGATTCCAAACGAATCCCACGGAGTTTACGAAGTTCCTTGCTCCGACTGTTCCCGTACTTACGTAGGACAAACAAATAGACGCATACACAATAGAATATATGAACACACCCTCGCAGTTAGAAAATCTGACCCCTTATCGGTGCTGGCCATGCATCATATTCATACAGGGCACAAAATAGACTTCGATAATCCAGAAACAATAGCACCGGTTTACAACTTCAAAACGACAATTATCCGCGAGTCAATCGAGATCGAAAAACGTCCCAATTGTTTAAATAAGGGAGATGATGGCCTTCGCTTTCCGATTACTTCGAAATATATTATATGTTCATTGCAAACACACAAAAAGAAAATAAATTCAATAGACAATTTCATTTCCCCATTATCTGTCTCAACAAATGCCGGTAATCCTCTTAATCCTTTAACTACCGTGACCAAAGCATCTGACTTAATTGACAGTGACCCGACTACTTGCACTCTAATGAAGCAGGCAGACGGAACGATACACAGAATAAAAGACTTGCAACGAACTGCCAGATCTCTCTGAGGCCTAGGGTTGAACACACTGAAACCTTAGAGAAGATCTCCGGCGAGATTTGGGGAGTAGGCAGATTGAGGCCCCGTAATCGAGCTATAACAACCCAACCCACCTTTGTCCACCGCTCTAAGGAGTAGGCCTTATAGTGTCCTTACATATTTCCTTTACCTCTTGAAAATGGCTCCAGAACAGGAGCCGAAGCGTCGAGTTTTAATAAATTCTAGACGCGGTACAACCCGAAAACCAAGTATGTCTAACATTAAAGACCGCGGAATGTGTATATATATATATATATATATATATATATATATATATATATATATATATATATATATATATATATATATATATATATATATATATATATATATATATCTGTGTGTGTGTGTGTATGTATGTACATTGAAACTGATCCCGGATATGGGTTCTAAGGGTCCTAGTTCGCGCTCATTTAAATAATTTTTTAAATTTAACAGTGTTTTTTTAACAGCTATTTTACTTACACATTTAGCAGAACGTCAATTAATAAATTAATAAATTCCAAACCCATTAAAAAAATGATAAATCGTCATTGGCAAACCACATCTCAAAGGCCAATAGGAGTTCGTTGTTTGTCGAAAATCGAATACCTTTCAATAAATAAAAAAATAGCCCGGTAAAGCTAAAACCGGAAAATATTGAAATATTGCTTATTTGCATTATACACTATATGATAAATATAAATATACATATACATATTGATGTGAATATGAATATAAATATGGATATGGATATGGATATGGCTTTGTATATGGATATGGATGTGGATGTGGATGTGGATGTGGATGGGGATGCGGATGCGGATGCGGATGCGGATGTGGATGTGGATGTGGATGTGGATGTGGATGTGGATGTGGATGTGGATGTGGATGTGGATGTGGATGTGGATGTGGATGTGGATGTGGATGTGGATGTGGATGTGGATGTGGATGTGGATGTGGATGTGGATGTGGATGTGGATGTGGATGTGGATGTGGATGTGGATGTGGATGTGGATGTGGATGTGGATATAGATATGGATATGGATTTAAATTTTTGGGGTCGTTGAGAACCGGATTGCTTTCACTATTTCTGTTGCTCGGTTCACCGAATCAAAGTGATGGTGTCGTGTTTTGTGCATATTGGCCAGGTGACACAAAAAGTTTTTAAAATCGTTTTAAAACGGTACTGCATTTACTTTGGCATTGTCAAACGCTTGTAATTAGCGTTTTACAATTTCCACATACTTTAAGTCTTTTTGATTGCCAAAGCGTGACGAACAATGTATACAATGTTCCTAATAAATATACAAAGCTTCTGCTATATGTTTTGTAAAAATTGATCGATCTTCTAAGATCATTTCATGGACAAAATTAATTATTTTTTGGGTAACAAATATCGGTCTTCTAAAACTTTGCTCACTCATGTTTGATATTTGATCGTCCCCTCGTTAATTTTGCAACCAAGTTTATAATACGTACACACGAAGAAGATTGATTGCCAGAGATTTATACCGTCTTAGGAGAAACTTATTTGTTTGATAAATCTTTCAAAATTTAATTCATATTAAATGAACGGAACTATATAAAGGTTTTTTTCGCTGCAGCATAAACTCTGCCCTAAGTTCAGCTATACCGAATTTAATATAGTACGCGATCAAACGAAACAGGATTATTAACATTCAACAAAAATGTGTTACCATTGATTTACTTTTTAAGTACATATGATAAGCGTATTTCAACCGCATGAGAAAATGACAGAAGATTTGGTCGCTAAAGTCCAATCTCCGTACTATTTGTGTTCCCGATACGAAACTAGCTTTAAGTGTTTGTTAGAGATTTCCATGTGCTTGATAAAAAAGGTACCTTTCAAAGTTTAAGACCGCCTATGTAGTTTCATGTTCTATTCACAGATTATTTGTCGATAGGGGAATATTTGAACCATAAGTACATAAAGAACAAAGTGGGGTAAATAAAACGGTAAGTGCTGAATGGTGATGGATTAAACTTTATGTAACATAGAAACCCCATATTACATTGGCTGGGCTTCAAACTTTATGTTCACTCGGCGTTGGTATGGGAGTTAAATTATTAGCATATTGGGCTATGTCATACGATACTAAGCAAATATATTTTTGCTACTTTTAATTTTATAACTGACTACTTGGTGGCATATTTGCAACAACTAATTCCTCTTGGCCAACCTAGAAAGAAAACAGTAATGAACTTTAATGTATTTAACCATCTTAGTTGAAAAAAATATGAATATTTCTTGAAAAATTCGATATGAGACCGTCTGTGCATTGTAACAACACAGTATAACAAAAAGAAACATTCTTTTTATTTAGTTTAGTGGCATGAAGAGGAAGGTAATTAAGATGTTTTTCAGTAGATGTTATTACTGGCTTCAATATTTCTAAATGACTATTGAGTTTTTTTTACTATTGCATGCTTTTTTAAAAGTGTCATTTATATTATATTTATAAATGTGTTTCAGCGTAAAAAATTCACTATAAATCAAAATAGGTCATCGTAGACTAATCCTAGCGCAAACCCAGCTCGTGTCGTCAAGCAAGGCAGTAAAATGGCTTAGTACTTCCAGGTATAGCCTATAAAAATCTTTTATAGGGAGTTACATTTCATCCAGTTGTATTTTTGTACACATTTTATAGGCATTTATGCGGTGTCCTTTTAAAGGAAATGGCATCAAGTATTCCGTGCACATTCGACTGTTATGATGACATAAAATATGAGTTTTTGTACGTTTTATGGTCTCGCACCTTCCGTATTGAACGGAAGCTACACTGGTTAACGATTAAAATTATGACCGCGACTCGAAATATCCCCGCAAATATTCTTGCTGATTCTTCAAATCTGCTATAAAACAAGCTTTGGCTATAAAGCTCGCTGGGCAATGAATAAAGTTGAATCCCGCGTTATAAATGGTCAGAATTTTATAAACACAACTTTGTTTCAACATACTTTTTTTTTTTTTCAATTCTACTTTGCTCGGTGGTGTGTAGGTGAAAGCGCTTAAATAAATTTTCTCCTTTTATTTTATTAGCAAATTTTTATATAAAGAAATCCATAATACCACATTTTGGTCTTAAATTTCAATTAAACTCTGTCATAATATGCAAATTAACTCTATTCAAATTGGTTTTAGCGAATCTTCATTAAGAAAAATCCGCTGCTAGAGAGGCCACGATGAAAAGCTTTTTAAAAAATGTCTTCAGATTATCGCTAATTTGGGTCCCTAGAACACAAAACCAAGGTCCGTTAACATTTTTATATGTTTTATATATATATATATATATATATATATATATATATATATATATATATATATATATATATATATATATATATATATATATTGTGTGTATGTATCCGAACGACAACTCAAAAATTACTAAACTGATGCGTCCAGGCGTAGGTCGACTCCTACCGGGTAGACAGAAAGCTTTATTTATTTATAGTTGTGTTCCTCATAGCGCCTGTGATACCCGGGATCGACAGCCTTTCGAGTTTGGCCAGCTTCCTGCTAGTAGTTTGGTTCACACCACACCACCAGAGCAACCCCCCATAGATCATTCTCGGCCTGACGATCGCAGTGCAAATCCAATGAAGAATCCGAGGAATAAGTGCCCAGGTCCTCCCTATCACTTGACTCAGCTGCCAGAGGGCCACTACTTTCTTTCTCACTACTCTTTCTATTTGTCACCCCCATGTTAGTTACGAGTTCAGGACCACCCCCAGATATTTGACCTCCCGCACTAAAGCTAAAGGTTTTCCAAATATCACGGGCGCCCTGAACCCCTCCACATTTGTCTTCTTGGTGAATAGGATCATCTCCGTCTTCGCCGGGTTTACGTAGAGTCCCAGCTCACCACACCACTTTCAATTATGCTGCAGGCAGCTTGCATGCACTCACAGACGACGCCGAGGAATTTGCCGGTGACTAGGACCAGCCAATCATCAGCCCACGCCTAGGCGTAGATCATTCTCGGAGAGCCGCTTCAAGACGCCGTCCATGACCAGACACCATAGATGAGGCAAAAGGCAGCTGCCTTGAGGACAGCCGCCCGTCACCCCAACGTCCAGCCCCCGGCCCCTCAAGGTCAGCGAGACCCCCCATCCTCCAGCATGCTCGCCACCCAGCTTATTAAGGACCTCGGCGATCCTATCCTGCAGTGCGGCATAGACGTCTATGTTCTTTAAAGTTGTAAATTTTCGTTTCAATCACTTAAACAATTTGGGAGATATTGCGTTTGAAAAAATATTTTTAATTTTTTGTCAAGAAAAATTTGGCTTCAAGATCTGATGAACGAACTCATTCAAGCCATTAAGAAAATAAAGGTAACTCCCAAATTTGGTCCAAATCTGTGAAGTATTTATGAGTTATCGGCTGGATACACATAATATATATATATATATATATATATATATATATATATATATATATATATATATATATATATATAAACATTTTAACTGACCTTTGGAATGGGTTCCAGGGGCCCCAATTCGTGCTCATTTAAAGAAGTTATCCGAAAGTCTCACCGTCTTAATGAAAATTCACTAAGATCGTCTAGAAAGCTGATACAATAGTGAAAAACTTTTCATGTTCAAGCAAGCTTGCAGTTTAAAGAATATAGTACACATAGGCATGTAGCCTGAGATTTGCACACGCTGTAGATCCTACTTGATTTCGTCAGATATGTATTAAAGTGAAAGTTATGGTCGGCTGAAGCAATTTCACTCCAAATATATGATTTGTTTGGATAAGCTTATAACAAAAAATCCTCTTTATTAAACAACCATAGTTTGTGGTATAATAATGCAGATCCTTCTTACTTTATAATGTCAATTTAAATATTCACACCATAAAATATAAAGGATCCTCTTAGGATAACCAAAAGGGATTTGCTACTGTATTCAATCTACATATAAATTTAACATGCAATTCCTAAGGGAACTAAGATGTGTGGTGGATGAAGTTTTCTAATTTCAGCCTCTATTTACATTCGCTAATGCAGTAGTTTCTGGGATTACCAAAGAATGAAATAAATTGCCACATGAATAAAAAAAAAGTCAGTACAAAACGCTACAGACAGATTAATAAAATGAGATGATTGTGTTTTAGTGAATTTTTATCAAGAAAATTCACTTATAGAGATTTTCGGAAGATATCTTCAAATCAGCGCGAATTGGGGCCCCTGAACCCAAATCCAAGGTGAGTTAGAAAGTTTATATATATATATATATATATATATATATATATATATATATATATATATATATATATATATATATATATATATATATATATATATATATATATTCAACCCATAACTACAAAAATACCTCACGAATCAAAACCAAATTTGCCAATTCCCTTCATTTTGTTAATAGCTTGAATGAGTTCGCTAGACAGTTTTGATACTCAAATACTTTTAGAAAAAATGGAAAAACGCAATATATTTTAAATTACTAGAAATTTCAAACTAAAACTTGACAAGCGCATACGCATTATACAAGTGGTTCTATCTACCAAATTTGAATTCAATTGGTTTAGTAGATATTGAGTAATAACTAAATAAAAAATCAATAATCTACTATATGATTTGAAATTACCTCTAAATGGATGCCTACAATGTTAGACAAGGTCAGACAGATAAATAAGGGTTCCGCTGCTGTTGCAAACAAAATCTCCAATAAAAGTTTTAAACGGGCAGGCTACGCAAATATGTCACAATAAACAATCAGCGAGGTTGCCATTTACGACAACCCTCATCTAAATCTGTAGATATCATAAAAATGTAAATAAATAGCAATTTTAATGAAAATGATTCCATTTGTTTAAAAGCAGTCTAGAACTACGTTTTATTATATTAAATTTATATATATATATATATATATATATATATATATATATATATATATATATATATATATATATATATATATATATATATATATATATATATATATATATATATATATATATATATATATATAAATATTAAGCTTCCTATTTTCACGGTTTTGAAAAGCCATCTCCATCTCTCTAGTTCAATCTAACAACACCACTGCTTGTGATATGTCAGCTGATAGGAGTCGTGAGAGAAACGTGTACGTTCTGCGCATAACCTCGAATTCGACTCCGCTAATACCTTAGAATCTCAGAATATAAAACTACCTATATTCAAAAGTTGATAGAAATAGTAGGTCAATAATAGCCCAACTTCTAATGTTAACACAACTTTAACAAATGCCTTCGGGCGTCGACTGTGGCTGTAGTATATTATGATTCTAACATCCAATCAAACAAATAAGAAAGTGGTTGTCTACATCAGATTCAGGTTCTCAGTCAATGCATGTAGGTTCTCAAATAAAATTAATTTAAGAAGAAAAATACCTACCTCAAACTAATATAAGTATTATACCTAATACCTAGGCTACCTATGGTTTCTTTACTCTTAGATTTTACTCTTTGTGGAACATTTGAAGTAAATGAAACTACATAATATCATTAAGCAGTTTAAATTACATATCTGTACAGTGTAACTTATTGAAATTATAATTTCAAAATTTTGTACTGTTTATATTTATTTCATTTTCAAAAAGTATGGGTACAGTAACAGTAAATACGTGTTGGAAAGAGTCTGGGTGCAGTAAGAGCGTTATGACAGGGATTTTTCAAATAGTGATAACTCAATTAAACTAGAATCTTCAGTTTTGATACATAGTAAAACCCATATAAAGACAGCGTGGGTACTATATTTGGAAAATAACTACAAATTTCTTTTGAAAAACCATTTATGTTATTTGGTTTGCAGAAACTGGTTCGATTGAGTTGACTAAAATGGATTAATAAGGAAAAATACCTGCCACGGTTATAATTTAGCAGGTACATTCCTTTTAGAAATATTTTTTGTTGTTGTAAATTTGCAGTTTAGCACACGGGCGACTTTACAAAAATATTCAGAAACATGATTAGAGCCCTTTCTGGATGCCCATACTACCAGAAAAATGTCTTGCAAACGGCACCTAAGACCTACAGGACCAGTAATCAATAGGGGTGCTGGGCAGGGCAGAAGATAAAAAAAGAAGGAGAATCCCTGCGATAAAACTGCGAATCAAGAGGTTTAATGTATTTTTAAATTGTTACCCGATTTATTTGTTAAAAATATTTTTTCACAAATGAAGCTTAGGTTGCCTTGTTTGTCAGTCTCACATAGAGAGCTACAATACTTCATAATTTTCAAAAAGTGTGGATACAGAAACAGTACATAAGTGTTGGAAAGGGTCTGGGTGCAGCAAATACGTTATGGTAGATAATTTTTCTAAAAAGATATCAAATCTAATAACTCAATTTCCCTGCAACCTTGAACCATAATAATACCTATGTAAACGCAGCGTGGCTACTAAATTAAAGAAAAATAACATAATAAGCTTCGCAGATAACTACAATTTGGTTTTAAAAATCTTTTTTGTTGTTTTGTTTGCATGGGTTGATCAAAACAAAACCACCCAAGCAATTAAAAGTCTGGACGCAGTAAGTGCGTTATGTAAGTGAATTTTCATAAAAATGTTTTTAATAGCAAATATGTTTTTTTTAAGAATCAAATTTGGTACCAGTATAACCTATATAGTAGAAATAATATGCCATGTTTCATCAAAATAACTTTATTGTTCGAAAATGTACGAAAATATCCGAAAGTAAACTTAAAGTGTTCCCGAATAGGCTAATAGAAAATTGAAATGAAAATTCGCTACAATAACGCACTTGCTGCGTCCCGAATTTCTTTTCTTACAAACATGTATAACATTTAGTTGTAAGTGCAGAAATGCAATAACATAGGGCGTGTTCGATAAAAAAAAGAAAATTTGAGTCACCAGCGACTTATGGGCCAGTCTGTAATTGTAGAAATATTTTTTAAGATGTAGCTCAAGACAACCTATAATTAATGTAGACATTTTTTTTTCGTATCTTGTATAATGACGGATATATTAAACTATTGATTTTTTACGAAAATTCGACAAAAATTATATACCATTAAACGATAAACTCTATAGCAAAGCTACTGCCAAAGCATCAGAATAAGGGTCTATTTGAAATAAATTTTCTGGCAGCATTTCAGTAAAATGAAGGACAATCACGGTTGAAGCTAAGACTTCAAGGTTTGTAAAACATGTTTCTTGAGACGTTTTCTTTACATAGCTCATATTAGTTTCAGGTTCTTTGCCTAAATATTACCAATTTTGACGTTTAAAATCGCGCCTAATTAGCGCTCATTTGAAGGAATTTTATCAAAATTCAAAAGTAGGGATCTCCTCATTAGTGCTTTTTTTTTAAAGAAAATTCACTAAAGGCCCGTTAAATTACGAACTTCGTATATAGTTTAAGTCTAGTTAATCGACGTTAAAATTAAATAAAATTAAGAAAAATAGATGAGAAGGTGCAAACTCTGTAAGCTAAAGAAGTTTACTGAGAAATACTAAAATGTTCTAATTAGTATTGCATATAATTTAGAGATCTAAGCATTTGTATGTCTGCAATTAAAAACTAATATTCAATTAAAAATATCTGTTAAAGTTTTTGAACGTACAAAGAAGCAAAAGCATAGCCCGTTTCGGATTGATGCACATGATAGCAACCAACATATGCGAGTGGTTGTTTGTCATAGTAGAAGAAACCCAGATAGACATTTACAAATGTGCCAGAAATCTTGAGGAGCTTACTAATACAAAACAATCCGAAAGTTAACTTAAATTGTTCCCGAAAAAACTGGTTTTGTGGTCAACTTTATACGTTAATAGCAAATTGATTAAAAATTTGAAGCACTTAATGAAAATGCGCTACCATAACGCACTTGCTGCGTCCCGAATTTCTTTTCTTACAAAGACGTATTATATTTTGATGGAAAATGCAAAAAAGCAAAAACATAGGGCGTGTTCGATAAAAAAAAATCACCAAAAAAAAGAAACTTTGAATCACCAACGACTTATATACCATTAAAACTCTATAGCAAAGCTACTGCCAAAGCATCAAAATAAGGGTCTATTTGAAATGAATTTTCTGGCAGCATTTCAGTAAAATGAAAGACAATCACGGCCACCCTGTAATTGTGGAAATATTTTTAAGATGTAGCTTGAATCATCCTACAATTAATGGATAAAACGTTTCTTCGTAACCTGCATAATAACAGATATATTGCGCTTTAATGCTTTTTTACGAAAATTCGACAAAATTATATACCACTAAACGATAAACTCTATAGCCAACACTACTGCTAAAGCATCAGAGAAAGTGTGTATTTAAAATGAATTTTCTGGGAATATTTTATTAAAATGAAGGACAATGACGATTGAAACTAAGAGTCCAGGCTTTGTAAAACATTATTCTTGAGACATTTTCCTTCCATAGATCATATTAGTTTCAGGTTCGTTGCCTAAATATTAACAATTTTGACGTTAAATCGCGACTTTGACGTTTTGAGGAGAACCCAAATTTATTTTTCTTTAAATACATGTAACTTTTTTGTCCTTTAACCTACAGCGCTAAATTTTGGTATGCAGCTTACCTATAATGATAATAACCCGTTGCCTTCACTTTGTTAATTCCGGATATAATTTTTTTTCGAATGAAAACTCAAAATTTTCCCGGAAAACCTCGTCTGATTTTCCTGACTAAGACCTTATCCAAGCCATTTACAGAAGGAAGGTACGTGCCAAATTGTTTCAAAATCGGCCCATTATAATTATTTTTTGAGTTATCGGTGTGATACATACATACATACATACATACATACATATATATATATATATATATATATATATATATATATATATATATATATATATATATATATATATATATATATATATAAACATATAAAAATTGAAACTGACCCCGGATATAGGTTCTAAGGGTCCTAGTTCGCACTCATTTGCAAAAAATTTTTCTACGAAAATTCACTAAAAGGAAAAGTACCTACCTTCATTTGCCAGGTACATTCCCTTTGTAAATAATTAGTTTTTCTCTGGAAAACTTTTGTAACGTTATTAAAGTTTGTAACACGCTTTTAGTGAATTTTCTTTAAAAAAATTCACTAATGAGGAGATCCCGACTTTTGAATTTTGAAAAAATTTCTTCAAATGAGCGCTAATTAGGCCCCCCAGAACACATATCCGGGGTCAGTTTAAATTTTTATATGTTTATATATATATATATATATATATATATATATATATATATATATATATATATATATATATATATATATATATATATATATATATATATATATATATATATATATATATATATATATATATATATATATATATATATATATATATATTTATTTATTTATTTACTTATTATCATAAATCGTACAACATGTCTACACAATAAGCCTGAGGCTTGTGCTGTATATTAACATAATTTAATAAAATTCCACCAAAAACTGCTTGAAAACTCCATCCAAATGTAACATACTTCTAATTTTGACATTCCAAATTTGTTTGGCTTATACTTGTTCCATCTAATGAACCAGTCTTTGCCTTCACTCTTAATTGATTTTAATGCTGTCCCAATACCTTCCAAACTAAAATTCTTTGTTTATAGCCGATATTTTTATCCATATTGTTAATTTTGAATTTAACTAAATATGACAAATTATATATATATATATATATATATATATATATATATATATATATATATATATATATATATATATATATATATATATATATATATATATATATATATATATATATATATGTATGTGTCACATCGATAACTCAAAAAATAATAAGCCGATTTTGATTAAATTTGGTGAATAAATTCCTTTTGCAAATGGCTTGGATAACTTCGTTAGCCAGGAAAATCGGTCCAGGTTTTCCCGGAAAATTTTGTGTTTTCTTTGGAAAAAAAAATTATATCTCCGGAATTAACAAAGTAAGGGCAACCACATTTCGTACGCGGATTTACATCCTTATAGGTAAGCTACATACCAAAACTTAGCTCTGTAGGTCAAAAGACAAAAAAGTTATACGCATTTAAAGAAAAATAATTTGGGGTTTTTCACAAAACGTCAAAGTTGCGATTTAAACGTCAAAATTGGCAACATTTAGGAAAAGAACTTGAATCTAATACGGGCTATGGAAATAAAATGTCTCAAGAAAAATGTTTTACAAACCCTAAAGTCTTAGTTTCAACCGTCATTGTCCTTCATTTTAATAAAATGTTTCCAGAAAATTCATTTCAAATAGACCCTTTCTCTGACGCTTGGCAGTAGTCTTAGCTATAGAGTTTATCGTTTAATGGTATATAATTTTTGTAGAATTTTCGTAAAAAAATCAATAAAGCTCAATATATCTGTTATTATACAAGATATGAAAAAAAATGTATATATTAATTATAGGGTGTCTTGAGCTACATCTTAAAAAATTATTTCTACAATCACAGGGTGGCCCATAAGTCGTTGGTGATACAAATTTTCTTTTTTTTTTAATCAAACACGCCTTATGTTATTGCATTTTTGCATTTTCCATCGAAATATAATGCATGTTTGTAAGGAAAAAAATTCTGGACGCAGTAAGTGCGTTATGGTAGCGCATTTAATAAAATGCTTAATATTTGAATAGCTCAATTTGCTATTAACCTATAAGGTTGACCAAGAAACGAATTTTTTCGGGAACACTTTAAGTTTACTTTCAGAAATTTTTGTACATTTTCAAACAATAAAGTTATTTTGATGAAACATGGCACATTGTTTTTACTATATAGATTATATTGATAACCAAATTTGATTCCTGCTTTCTTAAAAAAACACACATTATCGCTATTAAAAAATAGTTTTATGAAAATTCACTACCATAACGCACTTTCTGCGTCCAGAGTTTTTTTTTAAACAGACTTGCAGTACTTATATATATCTACGAGACTATAATTGTCTAGCTCCATAGAAAATATAAACTTCTTTATATAATCGCTAACTGGGACCACTAAAACCGATCTCCCAGGTCTATTTAAATTTAAAGAATTAGTTGTAATAATATACCTTACTAATAGTGTAAAATTCTTATGAAAATTCACTACTATAATGCACTTGCTTCGCTCCAAAGATTTTTTATTTAGGGAAAGTCCAGTGCAACACTATTCACAGGTCACCCAGGCACATGTTATTCGCAAAAATGTGACAGATGGAGTGTATAGCGATAGCTAGGTAGAGCAGACCCGTGATAAGTTTATTTTAACTACGTTAAATAAGCTAGCTTCCACTGATTTTTAATTGGCTTTATCTGTACCTTATTCGACATGGCAGCCTCGCTCATACTTATATTGAGAAACTGATACATTTTTATAGGAAAGCCATACGTACACGATGCTTGAAACGCCCGACGAACACCGTTAATTTTTTTGTATAAGAATAAGTATTAATAATTAGTTCATTTCTGAACGTCACAACGTCTGGGATTATCATAATTAAACGTTGAATGTAACGGCTTCTCCTCCAGACACCAAAATTTATTTCAGATTTCTCTTACTCCCGACGCGTTTCGACACTCCAAGTGGTCATCCTCAGGAGACAAATTTGAAAAATTCTCAAAAAATTGAACTCGAAACTATACAGGAAGGTTTTAACAGGTCACAACTTCATCCACTGTGCCAGGGGTCATGCAACACTACATCTGCATAATGCCAGAAAATTGTCTTCAAGAACAAAAATCGCGATCTTTTACATTGATTTTTGTTCTTGAAGACAATTTTCTGGCATTATGCAGATGTAGTGTTGCATGGCCCCTGGCACAATGGATGAAGTTGTGATCTGTTAAAACCTTCCTGTATAGTTGCGAGTTCAATTTTTTGAGAATTGTTCAAATTTATCCCCTGAGGATGACCTCTTGGAGTGTCGAAATGCGTCGGGAGTAAGAGAAATCTGAAATAAAATTTGGTGTCTGGAGGAGAAGCCGTTACATTCAACGTTTATTTATTAATAATTCGGTTATTTCTCTGTTAACGGCTTTAATATTTTCTTACAGAACCTTAAAATGTAAACAATAAGGTAGAACACAATTAACATACTCCTATAATGACAAAATGATTATGTCATTTTCTGTTCTGAAGGTTTCGGCTTCAATTAATTGCCTAGATGTACACCCATTTATTTCCGAAAGCATAACGTTGATCGTACTTCCTGACTACTAACTGGTGAGCTTAATTGAAGCTTGAATGTGCACATCAATTGGCAGATCGATATATCTCTATACGATAGAAAAGAAATAAGAGTTAGCTCTGTTGACCGATGCGAATTCTGTAATTATTTCAGACCTAATCAACCGTGATCCGGAACTCTGGCGTCGAAAAATAGTTCAGTTTGTTTTCGAGCTTGTGTTGTAATTAAAACGGAAATTGTATCTGAGTTCTTATATATCGGAGATTCAAAGACTTGGTACAAACGTTGCTGAACTTAAATTAGAGCAAATCCTGTATTAATACCTCCTTGTGCACTAAAGGCAGTGTCACAGAACACAAAGGAGAACTGGCCTCCAGTCCACGCTGGAAGTAGTTTTGCAGTCTTGTTTAAGTTATACGTCTTAGCAGGAACTTTGTTTGCAGAAGTTAAAGAATTTTAATGAGACAAGTTTTATGCAAATACTAAGTGGTGTAGAGCGTGCGATGTAATTCTCTTAAGGCTGGTGTTAAACCAGGAAAGGTTTCTAATTTCCTCAGCATCAGACACAACAGGGCTTTATTTGTCAACACCAGTACACTTTAAAACCACTATTAAGTTTTGTATACAAATAACCAGTGCTCTTTTGCTGCTGTGCTTTTTCATAGAATTGCTTACAAGAATTAATACTGAGTTGAGGGGTTACTCTGTAATGAAACCAAAATGAATATTAAAAATTTCGGGACGCAGCAAGTGCGTTATAAAGGTGAATTTTCATAAGAATTTTCCATTGTTAGTACGGCATATTATTAAAAGTAACACCTCTAATTTAAACAGACGTCGAAGATCGGGTTTACAGGTCCCAATACAAGTTGATATAAAGAATTTCTCTGTATTATCATAAAAAATATTCAAATTTTGTGTTCTAGCTCCTTTTAAGAAAAAAGCTTCAATGCCCAAACTCAATTTTATATGACGCTAGAAATAGGTAAACTTGGAGAACCCAAATTACCACAGCATATCTTTTTAAAGACCTGACGAGCGTTTCACTAACAAGGTTATCAACACCAGAGGATGAAGGTGGTAGTTCACTTTTCCCTTACGTGATAGTAAATGATTATTTTCACGCCCGAGGAGGTACCACCACTTACATCAAGGGGCCGGTGAAGTCGCAACGGACGTTTCAAGTTCTGATCTATGAGTCGGTTTCCCTTATAAACAAAAATGATGATGGCTCCCTCTTGTACAAAGATTCGCCATTCGTAGCTGCGGGAGAGGGGTGTGCAGGGGGTGCCGGCATCAAGATTTAACATATCCTTCTCGAATATATGTGGCCTAAATTCTAACCTAAACTCCGTCCACCATTTCTTCCAGGCTAATAGGCCCCGACACCTCTTCCTCGCCGAAACCCAAATCAGTGCCAAAACAGCCACTAATCACCTTGATTTCCCGGGGTATGAGCTCCTTTCTTCCTTTAGATTGCATGAAGGTGTGTGCGCATATGTCCAGAGCAATCTAGCCTGCACCAGACTCCCCAATTTGGAATCTGGAAGAAAAGACATACTTTGAATGAAACACTCTCTCAGAGCTGCAACTAAATTCATCTGTTGCATTTACCGGTCACCTTCTGACAGCAACTTTGTCCAGCTCATCGACTACCTTACTGAAAAAAACCGATCATCTGATTTCTGAATATGCTTCCTTCGAGGTCACTATTCTTGGTGACTTCAATATCCATAATAAGGAATGGCTAGGATCTTAAAAAACCGATCCACAAGGGAGAGCACCGGAGGCCTTCGCAGCCAGTAATTCCTTAGGCAATAGGGTTCAGCAACCTACTAACTTTCCTCGCACCCTAACACACAGCTCAAATCCCTTGGATCTCCTTCTTACTACAAAACCTGAATGCTATGAGACTTCAGTCACCGCCCCCCTTCGTCGCTCAGACCACGGCATGATAATGCAAACACGCGTACTATATCAGGTTGCCCTTACTTTGTTATTTCCGGGGAAATAAATTTTGCCCGAAAGAAAACACAACATTTTTCACGAAAACCTGGGCCAGTTTTCCTGGGTAACGAACCTATACAAGCTACTTACAAAGGGAAGGTACCCAGAAAATTTAATCAAAATCTGCCCATTATTTTTTGAGTTATCGGTGTGACATATATATATATATATATATATATATATATATATATATATATATATATATATATATATATATATATATATATATATATATATATATATATATATATATATATATCACACTTATAACTTAAAAAATAATGGGCCGATTTTGATTAAATTTGCTGGGTACCTTCCCTTTGTAAGTAGCTTGAATAGGTTCGTTAGCCAGGAAAACTGGCCCAGGTTCTCCCGAAAAACTTTGTCTTTTCTTTGGGGAAAAATTTATATCCCCGGAAATAACAAAGTAAGGGCAACCTGATATAGTACGCTTGTTTGCATTATAAAGGGGAAACCATTCCACAAAATTTAGGTCTGTAAGTTTAAAGACACAAAAGTTATAGGCGTGTACAAAAATTGGGTTTTTCTCAAAACGTCAAAGTAAACTATGTTCACGAATAGCAAATGTCGCAATAGTGGTTGTTTGGAGCAGCAAAGTGGTAGATAAATATTAAAATAGGTGGTAAAACTTATTTGTCTTCTTTTCGCTTTTATATTTATTATTCGGACGTCTTTGTTGAAGTTTAATTAACCAGCAATCCAATTGTGAGGCAAATGGAAAACCCACACAATAAATACAGCATATAAGAAATTTCATGATAACGAGAAAAATCCAGTTTATCAGAACAAATCCAGTCTTTCCAGAAATATCTAATCTATTTAGAAAAAAATACCAGTTTGTTTGAAAGCTATAAACCAGTTTACTCAGAGGTATTATGAAAATTAAACTTACGCTATGTATACATATCCAGGGATTTTAATTATTTAAAGATCTCATCTTGTGATGAATTTAATAACCGCCCACTAAAGTTGTATATTGTATAACCCTTGCGGTACAAATATTTAACAAAAACTCTGATGACATTCAGAAGCCACTGTAGGTAATTACAACCTATGTTTTCTAAGTTCTTTCACCCATCAACTGTTTTCCAATATATCAATTTTTAAACTATTCTTTTATTTCAAGATAACAAATTTGCAAGCAAGGATATAAGAAATATGCTGACAAAGATAAGGCTGATAACAACAGTTTCCCAATTCATTGCTGTAAATATACTTATAGTTTGTGTCACCATTTATTTAATTATGCCAGAGCAATAAGCTTTAAAAATTTTAAGGTTATGTATAGAACCGTCACAAATTGTGCGTCCTGTGTAAGTTTCATAATATGGGGTGTTTGCTTGGTAATAAAGTCATAGGGTGGCTACTTGAGAGCGAATCAAGCACGTTTTAGGTCACTAATCGTAATTTTGTTGAAACACGCTCAAAGATCTAAATTTTATTTTCAAGGGGCAAGACTCTTAGGATTATTTTTAATATCACAACATGGCTAGTAATCTGTCTGGAAATATGTAATTGGAGTTCTTGTAAAACAATATTAATCCAGTGCTGACTTACATTATCGAGAATGTTAAGCATTATCTCAAAGACTAGTTGGTTTTTCAGCAGAAAAAAACTCCTTCACAATACGCTTTGTTTCTTCGACAATATCTCGACCACTGATTTACAAATCGCTGGGTTAAGAGAATAGGTTCCATAGAATGGCCGGGACGATCGCCAGATTTATCACCCTTTAGGTTCCTTTTTGTGGGGCCACATAAAAAGTAAAATTTATTCTACTCAGCCCGATGCCTTACAAGATTTACGCCAGCGTATCGTGAACGCATGCTGTCAAATAACTCTGGTATCGTTACAGAATGTGCGCTAATGTTTTGAACAAAACTAGTACTGTTGTATGGGGGCCGTTGATCAAAATTTTGAACATTCAATAAACTGACATGTAATTTTTTGATAAATAAATTAATAACCTTTAGCAGTGAAACCAACTGCTTCAAATTTAAAAAAAACACCGTTGCAAATAAAATTACATCAGCTCTAAGAATGATATACTACTTGATCCCACTTGTCATTCAAGATTTTAGAGGTGAATTGCACCACCGCTTGGGGGCTGTTGAAAATAAGCTTCAAATTATATTCCCTTGAAAACAACATTTGGTTCTTTAGGTGATTCTCAACAAAATCAGAATAAGGGCCCTGAAACGGAACTGCTTTGTTTTCAAGAGCCCCCCTGTATATTGGGCTGTTTGTGCTACCAGAGATGCGAACCCCGAATGAACTTGTTAAAAATAATGTTTTAGTCGGATTTGACTTAGATGAGTGTACGTAATAATTCAACCTGATTTAGGGGATGTAATTACGCGTCTGTTATTGACGATACACACCGTGTTTACGAATATTTTATCTTGGCATCTGGGAAGTGGAAGTTGGTGTAAGCCGGACGCCTGACGTCACCATATTCATCTCGGTCGCAAACAAAAAGCTCGCGTATACCCGTATCAAAGCACACAGCGTCACACTTTGAAACTAACGGGATGCTGCTAGCTCGGCTTCTGTAGCTTATATTAGATGTTTTTACTAGAAAAAGTACCACTGTGATATGACAGGAGATGCATACTGGACACTGCTGCATTAAAAGTTGAATATAAATTAATGAATTAAAGCTGTGTCATGTCATTCAAAGCAAACGGGTCTCTTTGTATGACGCGAGTTTAATTTATAGTCTAATCTCCATTCAATGTTTTAAGATGCATCTTGTTAATTAGCATAATTATTAATTAAAGTTGGTAATAAGTATGTTATAAAAGAATATATTGTTGGTTTAGCAGCCAAATGCAATTCATTCAGTATCAATTATTGTGAGTTTTTATGAATCAGGGAGCACATCAGTTTTGATTTAAAAATTGACATGCTGCAACGTGAAAGCTTTACTCCTATATTCAAAATTCTTGGAGAAACAGTTGCAACCTCGAAATCGACTCCGATAATACTTTAGAATATTAAAATGTAAAACTACCTATATTCTAAGGTTAGGTGCGTCACTTAACGTGACGCGCTTAGGCGCGTGGGTCTAGCAGACACCTGGCTAATAATAATATTGTGTGTCGTTGTGTTCTAAGAATTTATGATATAGTCTACTTCTATTAATTGATGTAAAACTTATTGAACCTGTTTTAGACAAGGTTCTTGTAAAAAACGGGATATTATATTCCTTTCTTTGTGAATACAAAATTAGCAAGCCAATTTTTCATTTTTATTTTCATTTCCCTTTTATTTACTAGGATTCTGAATCTAGATTAGATTTGATTTTATTGTGAGTGGGCTATTTCAGTCCCTCCACTGCCACCTTAGATCTATTGTGGCTCACGTCTAATTATTTAGATTTCACCCATTAATTCCAGCTCCCTGAGGGAGTCGATCTTTTCTTGAGGATGAAAGTTTGTTTGGCAGCTGTACTGCCATCTGAGTAAAGTCGCTTGCCCGTTTCGAAGCTCAAACAGAGATAACCTCTCTCCGAGTTTGTCTGGACCCGACACCCGTCAGTGTTTTCCTCGAGGCAGTATCATGAAGTCCCGCTCTCGAGCAGCATCTAATCTCCAGTTGCAATCCACCCCTAGATATCTCAGCTCCCCTCAGGCTCTGACAAACCTGACACCTAACAGTGTTAAGACTCAAGGCAACATCCCATCGAGTCCCGCTCCCGAGCATCACCCCAGCGAGGCCGCACGTCCGTTTCGTAGCACAACACCGTGTGGGCTCCAAACTCCGGGTGTTTACCACTCATCAGAGATCAGAGCCCCCGGGACGTCTGGACACACGACACACGCCAGGGCTCAATCCAGGGCGGTATTATCTGGAACCCCGCTCCCGGGTAACAACCAAGCGAGGCCAATTGTCAGTCTCTGAGGCCACAGTGGAGGCGCCAAACTCCGGGTGCATATCACTCCCCAGAGATGTCTGCCTCCCCACAGCCTCACCTGCACCAGACCCCCGCCAGTGTTTCATTGACTCGAGGCGGTATCAGGAAGTCCCGCCCTCGAGCAGCATCCAGGCAGGGTCGTTAGCCTGTATAGATGCTCACAGAGTAGGCCCAAGTCTCCAGGTATAATTCACCCCTAGAGACCCAAGCCACCTCCGGGTTCGTCCAGGTCCAATACCCACCAGCGTTAGCTTAAATTTTACCCAACAAATAGAGCTTCCGACAGGAGACGACACCTGCGAGGTGAAACTTTGTTTGGCAGATGTACTGCCATCTGAGCGAAGTCGCTTGCCCGTCTCAAAGCTCAAAGAGAGATAGGCTCTCTCCGAGTTCGTCTGGATCAAACATCCGTCAGTGTTTGACTCGGTGCAGTATCATGAAGTCGTGCATCCGAGCAGCATCCAAGTGAGACCCGACAACCACCAGTGCTTGACTCAAGGCGACATCTCATCCAGCCCCGCCCCCGAGCATCGCACAAGCGAGGCCGTGTTTACCACTCATCAGAGTTGTCAACGCCATCCGGGTCGTCTAGTCACAAGACACCCGCCAGCACTCAACCCAAGGCGGCACCCATCCGGAACCCCACTCCCGAGTTACAACCAAGCGCGGGCAACCATCCATTTCTAAGCCCAGAGTGGAGGCCTCAAAAGCCGGGTGTACATCACTCCCCAGAGATATCCGCCTCCCTCCAGGCCCACATGGACAAGACCCCCGCCAGTGTTTGAATCGAATTAGTCGCCTTTTACGACAGGCAGGAGTTACCTTGGGCTTATTCTTTTAGTTAGTCCCCGGACCCACAGGGGACTTCTGAATCTAGCTCTTGTTCTTCTTCTTCTGAATATCTTGTAAGACATTCCTGGTGGCACAGTCTTTTCATATGTAGACGCAAACATAAAAAATTTGTACACCTCTCGCACGAATATTTAGTCTTACACTTTTTTGTGGTACTATAGCAAGGGCTCCAAATTTTTCGCTTGGTATTTTCACTTGGTCCTGCTTGAACTTCTTCAGCAGGTTAGTCCGGTTTATATTTTTTGAAGGGGACTTGCAATTTATACTGCAAAATTGTCATAACTGACCTTCTTCGTAACTGATGAGTTACTAACCCTAAAGCTAGCTTTTTCAAGTAAACCCGTCCAGGAATATATTCGATTTCATTTCCTTTTTTTTTCCGGAGTTGATTCCGGTACATTCAGCATATAGTAAAAAATAACCATTGGCCATCTTTTTGTGGATCGTGTTGTATTGTAGCGCACAATTTATACACGATATCTACACCCGACTTACTCTTATTATAAAAGTCGATTATTTCTGGTTTCTTATCTTCTTCAGTCGACACCGCTAAACTAGCTGTATGAAAACTCGACATCAATACAACAGTTTTGGTTTTTGGTACATATGGCACCCACAGTTCTTGTTTTGTGTACCCAAAATGAGTGTTGTATTGGTTTCTCGTTTTGGAAACAACGAAAGCAGAAGGTATCTATCGTGGTTTTTTTTTCTCACAGTTCCGACATAGGAAAATTTTCCTTTCTCCCGCTCCTAGACAAGGTTCAAACATGTGAACCAATTACCGGCAGTTATATTTCTAGCACTTTCAAAAATTAACTCGGACAGCCCCAGTACAATATTTTCATCTGAATTATTTTTTGTATACAATCCTTCTGGCTGCTGACCGCAGTAGCTCTCCATATTTTACGTGTAAAACATTAAATGCTTCAAATTTGAATAGCTTAAATTGCTATTAACCTAAGGCTCGTTGGCCATGAAACCAGTTTTTTTGGTGAACATTTTAAGTTTATTTTTGGAGAAAGTTTCTACCTATTCGAACAATAAAGTTATTTTGATCAAATATGGTACATTTTTTTACTATATACGTTATACTGGTAACCAAATTTGATGCCTGCTTTCATTTATAAAAAAAGTTCGGGACGCAGCAAGTGCGTTATAGAAGTGAATTTTCATAAAAATGTTTTTAATAACAAATGCGAGCAGGCATTAATCTGATTACCGGTATAGCCTATGTAGTAGAAACAATGTACTATATTTTATCAAAAATACTGTTGGTTTGAAAATGTACAAACATTTTCCGAAACTAAACTTAAATGTTGGTTTCCTAGCCATCAAACCTGACGTTAATAGTAAATTGAGTTATAAAATTTGAAGGATTTAATGAAAATTCGCTACCAAATGCACTTACTGCGTCCAGATTTTTTCTTACAAACATGCATCATATTTCGATAAAAAATGCAAGAATTCCATTAACGAATTTGTTCTACGAAAATTAGCTAAAAATTATAGACCATAAGCTTCACTAAACCTACAGCGATAGCATCAACTTTAGTAAACCCACAGTCGAAGCATGAGAGAAAGGGTCTATTTGAAATGAATTTTCTGTAAATATTTTAGTAAAATGAAGGGGAATGACGGTTGAAGCTGAAAATTGAGGGTTCGCAGAACACTCTTCTTGCAACATTTTCTTTTCACAATCCGTATTTGTTTCACGTTCTTTCCTAAACATTGCCAAGTTTGAAGTTTCAAATTGCGACTTTGACGTTTTGAGCAAAACTCCAAATTTTTTTTTAACTGCCCATAACTTTTTTATGTTTAAACTTAGGAGTAATATGTGTTTTACACTGACATGAATATATTACCCGTCACACTGGGAATCAATCCTACTGTCTGATTAGACGAGCGTCTCGCGACAGTAAAACCTTGGATGAGTTTTTTGTTGTTTTAACGAAATAAAAGACCCCTCTAACGTCATGCTGCACAAAATCCTACCACCTGAATTTTCTGACCTGCCCTGACATCAGTGTGCCTAATTAAAAGCTAAAAGGAGAAGGAAAATCAACCCTGCTATATATCAAGGTTATGTGAGCATAATGAACTTTTCCTTCCCTTTTAACTTATTTTAGCTTTTGATTAGACAAACTGATGTCAGGGCATGTCAGAAAGGTCAGTTGGGACGATTGTGTGTACACAGCACAGTCGGGGAGGTCTTTTATTTCGTTAAAACAAAAAAAACTCCCCAAAATTTTGACTGTCGCGAGACCCTCGTCTAATTAGAAGAAAGCAATGTTTGATCTAATAATCACATATTGTATATACATTTTATATATCTGCTCTCCTTGTTTATATACACTTTAACTATGCCAAATCTCACACCGCTTCGTGCGCGCAATGTGCTTAACAAAGGGTAGGTACAAAGTTTTTCTTCATGTATTATAACCCTATAGTCAAAACCACAGCTAAAGCATCAGAAAAAGGGTCTATTTGAAATTCATTTTCTTCAAATATTTAAGTAAAATGAAGGATAATGGTGGCTGAAGCTGAATCTTAAGGCTTTATAGAACACACTTCTTACAAAATTTCTGCTACATCGCTCCTAATGTTAGTTTAAGTTCTTTATTTAGAACATGTCAATTTTGACGCATTCAATTGCGACTTTTTGACGTTTTAAGAAGAAAAACTATAATGCTTATAACTTCTTTTGATTTTAACGTAGGGATCCAAATTTTGGTACATGGCTTTATTTTTATGGCGTAAACCCTCGTACCCAACATGGTTGCCCTAACTTTGTTATTTACGGAGCTATAAAAATTTTCCGAAAGAAAACGCAAAATTTTCTAGAAAAACAAGTCCGATTTTCCTGGATAACGAACTTGTACAAGCCACTTTCAAAAGGAAGGTACTCATTAAGTTTTATCAAAATTGGTCCATTATTTTTTAAGTTTTCACGCCCGAGGAGGTACCACCCCTTACATCAAGAGGCCGGTGAAGTCCCAACGGACGTTTCCGGTTCTGGTGTATGAGTCGGTTTCCCTTATAAGCAAAAATGATGATGGCTCCTCCTTATACAAAAGATTCCGGAGGTAAAATACCCCTCCATTCGGATCTCTGCGAGAAGGGTGTACAGGGGGCGCCAGCATCAAGACTTAACATATCCTTCTCGAATATATGTGGACTAAATTCTAACCTGAACTGCATCTACCATCTCCTCCAGGCTAATAGGCCCCAACTCCTCTTCCTCACCGAAAGTCTAATCAGTGCCAAAACAGCCACTAATCACCTTAATTTCCCGGGGTATGAGCTCCTTACTTCCTTTACATTGCATGGAGACGTGCACGCCTACGTCCCTAGCAATCTACCCTGCACCAGACTCTCCAATTCAGAAATGGAAGAAAAGACATACTATGGATAAAACTCTCTCTCAGGGCTGCAACTAAATTCATCTGTTGCATTTATCGGTCACCTTCTGACAACAACTTTGTCCAGCTCTTTGACTACCTTTCTGAAAAAACCGACCACCTGATTTCTGAATATTCCTCCTCCAAGATTACTATTCTTGGTGACTTCAATGTCCATAATAAGGAATGGCTAGGATCTTTAAAAACCGATCCACACTTATTTCTCTCCTTACGTCTCTAAAGTGATGGAAAAGTATATAAACACGGAATTATTAAATTTCTTGTAAAACACAGTCTAATCAAAGACAGGCAGTATGGATTCCGTCAGCGCAGATCAACTGCCGACATCCTTTCCTTTGTTACATATTCCTGGAAAAATTCTAAGGAACTACACGGTGAATCCCAGATTGTCGCCCTAGACATATCCAAAGCATTCGACCAGGTCTGGTACGCAGCGCTGTTTAATAAACTACCGGCCTATGGCCTACCACCAAAACTCTGTACCCTCCAACCGGATCATTTCTGTTGTAGTAGGTGGCCATTCCTCTTAACTGTATCGAATTAATGCAGGAGTTCCTCAAGGTTCAGCTTTAGCCGCTACTTTATTTCTTCTCAACATCAATGACCTTCTCTCTAGCACATCCAACTTAGTTCACAGTTACGCGGACGGCAGCACCCTCCACTCAAATATACAATATTCTAAGCCTGTCTCTTGAGCCCAATTAGATGAAGATCGCAGACTCATGGAGGGTTTTGTCTCCGTGGATCTCCAAAAAATATTAGACTGGGGAAGTAGAAATCTTGTACAATTCAACCCGACCAAATCACAGTCTTGCTTTCTTTCTCATAAGAGATACACCAGCCATAGACCCATCACAATGAACTACCAAGTTATTCAAAGTAATGAGTCCTTTTCACTTGTTAGCAATTCTGTGGATCGAAATCTCAATTGGCACCAACATGTCACATTAATTGCAGAAGCGGCTGCTAAGGAATTAGATTTCCTCTTCCGGGCTCGCCAATACTTTTTACCAGCTAATCTATATACCTTATAAACGTCACAAATAAGACCAAACCTCAAATACTGCTCCCACATCTGGGGTGCTGCTGCCGCTTCTATACTCGCTATCCTGTACTCCATTCAGAAGAGAGCTATACGTCTCATCGGTGACTCTACCCTCACCCAAAGGCTGCCATCGCTTGTCCACCGACGTGCCGTTGGTGACCTCTCTCTCTCTTTTATAGATATCTGCACGGGCACTGCTCACAGGAGTTTTTTTCCATAGTTCCCCCACCTGCTGCCCCCAACAGATCTACCAGGAGAACAGAGCGAATGTACCCTTTTACTGTCCAGGTCACCAGATAAAGAACATCTTGTTATGCCCGCTCTTTTGTCCCGAGGACTTCCAAGTTGTGGAATTCCTTGCCTTGTTTTTCCTTCTTCCCCGAACCTCCTAACCTTCAAGTCCAGAATTAACGAGTTGCCTCTTTCCTCCTTGTCGACACCCACGGTACGATAGTATTTAGGCTGTAAGCCTTCGTGGTGTGTTGCTGAAAAAAAGTTTGCGGTGTGACACATATAAAGTCTGAAACCGACCTCGGATTTGGGTTCCAGGGGTCCTAAATAGCGCTCATTTCAAAATTCAAAAGTCGCGACATCCTCATTAGTGATTTTTTTTAAAGAAAATACACTAATGCATATTTTCTATTAAAAAATGCAGAAAAAAATGTTTTCAGATTTTTGGGAAAAATTTGTTGACATATTTTTATGAAATTTTTTTTTCTGTAAGTTTTGTCGAGAAACTTATTTCGAATAATATCATGCTAGGTGGGGTAAATAGCTTGACGAAGGTCGTTGGCCAGGATAACCGGACTAGTTTGTCCGGGAAGACTTTAAGTTTATTTTCGCAAAATTTTTGTACTTTTTCAAACAAGTTATTTTGATGAAATATGGTACATTGTTTTTACCATATATAGGTTATACTGCTAACCAAATTTAATGCTTTCATTTAAAAAATCCATCTTTGATGTTAAAAACGTTTTTATGAAAATTCACTACTATAACCCACCTGCTGCGTCCAGACTTTTTTATTTTAGAAGTCGTGCATTTTGAATATTTGCAATTTTTGCAATGGTATACAAATTGGTTAATTAATCAAGTGTAAATCAAATGCCCGAATCCGCAAAGGGCGCTTACATATAAACTGCAATATTTTAATTTCCGTCATTATTACACAAAATCATTTAGGTAGATAGGATAAACAACTAGAGCTCTAAATCATTTAACTTTTACCATACAAATGGACATAATAAAAAGTTCCACCATTTTGAACATTATTAATCGCATATACTTAGTAATATCCGTATATTTATATTTTATCAGGTCTGTTGGGTTAACTGAAATTAATTAAACATTATTACCGGAATGACATTACTCGCATTCGCAGAGGGATTAAATATATGGATGGAATATTAAATAGGATGCATTATGAAATCCATTAATGGTGTAATACGTTTGCAAAATACATTAATAATAACAAAATACATTCTCAAATTTTAAAACAGTAATCTGTTTGTAAATAGAGCAGATTCTTTTAAAATAATTAAAATGATAATTTATACATTATTGCTGCTGTTTTTAGTAAATTTTCTTTAAAAAAAATTCTTTAAATGAGCGGTAATTAGGACCCCCAGAACACATATCCGGGGTCAGTGTCAATTTTTATATGTTTATATATATATATATATATATATATATATATATATATATATATATATATATATATATATATATATATATATATATATATATATATATGTATCACACCGATAATTAAAAAAATAATGGGCCCGTTTTGATTAAATTTGGTGAATAAATTCCTTTTGCAAATGGTTTGGATAAGTTCGTTATCCAGGAAAATCTGACCAGGTTTTCCCGAAAAATTTTGTGTTTTCTTTCGAAAAAAATTTATATCTCCGGAACTAACAAAGTTGCGATTTAAAACGTCAAAATCGGCAATATTTAGGCAAATAACTTGAATATAATACGGACTATGGAAATCAAATGTCTCGAGAAGGATGTTTTACAAACCCTGAAGTCTTAGTTTCAACCGTCATTGTCCTTCGTTTTGCTAAAATGTTTCCAGAAAATTCATTTCAAATAGACCCTTTCTCTGATGCTTGGCAGTAGTCTTAGCTATAGAGTTTATTGTTAAATGGTATATAATTTTTGTCGAATTTTCGTAAAAAAATCAATAAAGATCAATATATCCGTTATTATACAAGATATGAAATTTTTTTTAGATATTAATTATAGGGTGTCTTGAGCTACATCTTAAAAAAATATTTCTACAATCACAGGCTGGCCCATAAGTCGTTGGTGATACAAATTTTCTTTTTGTTTTTAATCAATCATGCCTTATGTTATTGCATTTTTGCATTTTCCATCGAAATATAATGCATGTTTGTAAGAAAATAAATTCTGGATGCAGCAAGTGCGTTATGGTAGCGAATTTTGATCAAATGCTTCATATTTGAATAGCCCGATTTGCTATTAACCTATAAGGTTGACCAAGAAACGAGTTTTTCCGGGAACACTTTAAGTTCACTTTTGGAAATGATTGTACATTTTCACACAATAAAGTTATTTTTATGAAACATGGAACATTGTTTTTACTATATAGGTTATACTGGTAACCAAAACTGTTGCCTGCTTTCTTAAAAAGAAAACACACATATTTGCAATAAAAACATTTAAATAAAAATTCACTACCATAACGCACTTGCTGCGTCCAGAGTTTTTAGATACCGTCCGATAGAAAAAAAGTCTGGACGCAGCAAGTGCGTTATGGTTGTAAATTTCCATAGAAATGCTTTTAAAAGCAAATCTGACTTTTCTTAATGAAAGCAAATTTGGTTACCAGTGCAACCTATATAGAAGAAAAAATGTACCATATTTCAGCAAAATATTTTGTTTGTTTGAAAAAGTACAAACATTTTCCGAAAAAAAAAAACTAAAATGTTACAGAAAAACCTGATCCGATTTTACTAGACAACAAACCTCTTTATTGTATTTACCCACATACCAAGATATAATTATCTATTATTCCAAAAAGCTTCTCGACGAAGTTTCCAAATTAAATATTTCATTAAAATCTGCAAACAATTTTTGTACGAAAACACACTTTATTTCTAATAACCTATTAAACATTTATTATGAACTACCAAAAGTCCACAAAAACTTTAAAAAAATAATTTTTACGGAAACGCAAAAACATTTCTGCGAAAACTGACTGACACAATTTGCTAAAAGCATAGATATAATGCAAATGCCTATACCTAATCTGTAATTAAAATTGGCAAAAGGGAAAGGAAATATTTTTTTTTTTACTTTTTACGGAAATTTGAAACAGTGGAAGCAAAGAAAAGTGTAGGCGGAAAAATACTCATATTTCCTTGCAACAAGCTGTTTTAAAAAAATAAGAACGTTACGTGAGTCTGTCGCTTTCAAGTTCCATTTGTCATTTGTGAAAACAATTTACCAGCTACTTATATATTATTAAAATGAACATGGGTATATCTATGTAATTAATTATTTCATACCTTTTTTGTACCAAAGCTAATTCAAAGATTTTAATAGTTTTCTTCGAAAAATAGATAAATAGTCACAATCTGGTGGGTTATTAGAGTTTAATGAACAATAGCAAAAATGTTTTTAAAACTGATCCCTACGTGAATCATGGTACGCGATTATAAATGTAAATAGTTCCAAAAGTAAAGTGTCTTAGTATAGAGAGTACCTTTCCGAAAAAACCGACCATCTGATTTCTAAATATCCTTCCTCCGAGGTCACTATTCTTGGTCACTTCAATGTCCATAATAAGTAATTGCTAGGATCTTCAAAAACCGATCCACAAGGGAGAGCAGTGGAGACCTTTGCAGTCAGCATTTGGTTCAGCAACCTACTTACTTTCCTCGCATCCTAACACACAGCTCAAATCCCTTGAATCTCCTTCTTACTACAAAACCTGAATTCTATAAGACATTAGTCACCGCCTCCCTTGGTCGCTCAGACCACGGCATGGGTACTGCTTCCTGCGCAGTGCCACCCAAGGTCACACAGTCATCACACCCACGTATCGTTTGGCACTAGAACTTCGCGAACTGGAACGAAATGCGTTGATACCTGTAGCTCAAAAACAAATGACAATCCAAAATTGAGAATAGCACGAAAAGATTATTCTGTAAAAAGTGTCCTGATAATTTTAGACATGTCAGATCAACGCCTACTTAGATTTTGAAGAAAAAAGATAGCGACAAATTTTGGTTTTTCCAAAATAACTCGAAAACGAAAAGAGGCAGAGCAAAATACAAGTCATATTTGGAACGAGCATAAAATTATACAAAACATTGGTAATCTAACCGTCTCCCTATCTATAATAATAAAGGAGATAGCAATACATTCCCATCCAGTTTGGAACACACTGTATTGTGTTTTGCTTCTGCTCTTTAACTTAAAAGAAATTTCCTTAATAAGTTCCCGCCAAGTCCAGCAGCTTTATAAAACTTGATATTATCTAGATTTCTTTATTAAAGAACATCTATGGAGCACAGTGTTTTATACTGAAGACCTTACAAATATGAGATTTTGGTCAAGACTAACCAAATTGTAAGTATTAGTTTGCTTATCTTTAAAAACTGACGCGGTAACTTCGTAATCTTGTCTTTGCTGAACTATTCAAATTATTCCCAACTTTTCCAAGTTATTGACATAAATTTGTCTCGCCTCTGTCGGGTTAAATCATTAATAAATAATTTAAATTTGAAGCTTAGATTGATTAATGTTGCTGTCTTCGCCTTTTGAATAAATAGGGTTGGATCAAAAGCAAACTAATATCGGGAAAACGGGCTCAATAGAGACGACTTCATTACACTGGAAAATCCTTTCTGGATACTAGGTGTATTGGTCAGTTCTGAGAGTCAAGTCTTTTAATGAAAAATGGCAAATTTTCTTCTCAAAAATACTGTAGATATAAACTCGTCAATTTGTTTAAAAACATTCATACTGAACTATAGGTGCAATGTGCCAAAACTCAATTTTTTTTAAATAATTCTAATACAAGTTGAGTTATTCATCCATCTGATGACATTAGCAAAAAGATCGTCAGGTCAGTTTAGTTCATCATAGGGTTCATCACAGGATCCAATCTTCACTCAGTGAATAAAAGACATTTCGAAAGTAAGCAGGTAATTCTACTATACGTTTTGTTGCATATTTTCCACCTAAAATAAATGTTTCAAATGCTTTTAATATTTCCTGCGCATTTTACAAAGTACGTTCTATACAATTATCTGAAACATGCCAAGAATTTCACATGAGACGGTTTGAGAGTCATAGCTTAATCCCAACAGTTTCGTCAAGCGGCGCAAGTATCTTGACTAAAATAAATATAATATAATCCTTATATATTGAGCGCATACAGCTTGTATTAATATTAGTGCCTCAGTTCCTGGAATTTTAGTTGCTCAAAAGATTGTATACCGTTAAGGGCTCTGTTTAGAAGTTATATTAAACGACTTTCACAATTAAGAACGCTTTGACTATTCTTTGAAGTACAAGGGAACCTTTCGTGATATTCGTTCCAAGAGAATATACGTTTTGTAGTTATGACGGTGATGATATTAAGAATCGTCAGCTTCTTTGTCTTCATCATTCATTCCGACGGAACCGGGAACACATTTCTCCAAATAAACTGCTAAAATTGAATTTAGCAACTTGACTTATAATTGTTGTATTGTGCTTTACGCTTCATCCAACTGCTTACAGCTCACAACGCTATGATGAAATGTAATTAAGCCTGAAAGGAGTTCGCTTTACGCAATACTGGACGAATTCTTATACAATCGAGTCTCAAAATGAAAGGCTGAATAGACTTTCATTTTGATCTGTAATAAAATACAAAAGTGCGGTGGTGAAAAAAGAATTGGGCAGCATTGGCTACGTTTTGAAACGTATTATGTGTGTTGTTCTTGGTAAACGCTGACAATTATTTTCTCTACAGGCTGGTCGAAAAGTAATAGCACACAGATCATCAGGAGATTCTTGGTGTCAAAAGTTTTCTATTTTGTCAGGCGGACCTCATTTCAAAAGTCAATATTAAAATAGATATATGGTCTTTAAGTGAGAACTCTTATACAGCTTTTTAGCGAATTAAAAAAAAATTGCTTATGGGGAGATCTGTTTATATATATATATATATATATATATATATATATATATATATATATATATATATATATATATATATATATATATATATATATATATATATATATATATATATATATATATATATCCGACCGATAATTCAAAAAATAATGGAGCGATCTTGATAAAATTTGCAGAGTACCTTCCTTTTGCAAGTGGCTTGGACAAGTTCGTTATACAGGAAAATCGGACCAGGTTTTCCTGGAAAATTTTGTGTTTTCTTTATAAAAAAATTCATATTTCCGGAAATAACAAAGTACGACAACCAAATTTGGTACGCGTGTTTGTATTATAAAGAGTGAACTCTGTACCAAAGTTTAGGTCCCTAGCTTTAAAGACAAAGAAGTTATGAGCAGTTAAAGCAACCAATTTTGAAGTTTCTCTCAAAACGTCAAATCGCAATTTTAAACGTCAAAATTGGCAATGTTTAGGCAAAGAATGTGAAACAAACACCGTTTGTGAAAAGAAAATGTTGCAAGAAGAGTGTTCTGCAAATCCTTAAGTTTCAGATTCAACCGTCATTGCCATTCATTTTACTAAAATATTTACAGAATATCCATTTCAAATAGACCGTTTCTCTGATGCTTTGGCTGTCAGTTTAGTTAAGTGTGGTGGCTTTTTGGGTATTTATTTGTAGGTTTAGTAGAGTTTATGGTTTAGCGGTCTACAATTTTTTTTAGCTAATTTTCATAGAACAAATTTGTTAATGCATTTTTGCATTTTTTATTGAAATATGATGCGTTTATAAGAAAAAAATCTGGACGCAGTAAGTTTCGGTAAATTTGCAGTTTAGCTCCAGAACGCTTTTCAAAAAAACTATTTTCAGAAACCTGCCTAGGCCCCCACCCCCCTGGATCCACAAACCCCAAGGAAAATTTCTTGTTCACACTCCCCAAGGATGTTACGGGACCAGGAGTGAGTATTAGTGCATAATTTTTTTAGCTAAATTTCATAGAACAAATTCGTAAATGCATTTTTGCATTTTTATCGAAATATGATGCGGTTGTAGGAAAAAAATCTGGACGCAGTAACTGCGTTTTGGTAGCGTATTTTCGGTAAATTTGCAGTTTAGCTCCCGAACGTTTTTTAAAAACTGTTTTCAGAGACCTGCACCCCCCCCCCCATGGATCCACAAACGCCAAGAAAAAATTTTTGTTCACACCTCCCAAGAAAGTTACGGGACCAGGAGTGAGTAGGGGTGCTGAGCGGGGTAGGTAGTAAAAAGGAAGTATGAGCAGAACATTGGAATACAGCGGGCTTGAAAGCTGTCTTTTTCACATCTTGAAGCCATATGCCCCTTAAACCCTGCCTACCCCGCACACCACCCCTATTCACTCCCAGTCCCACAACTTCCTTGGGGTGTGTGAACAAGAACTTTTTCTTGTGGTTTGTGCATCGAGGTGGGGTCCTAGTAATGTTTCTGAAAACAATTTGTTGAAAAGCGTTTGGGAGCTAATCTGCAAATTTACCGAATTTTCATTAAATCCTTCAAATTTCAATAACTCAATTTACTATTAACGTACGCTTTGTTGGTTAGAAAACCAACATTTAAGTTTATTTTCGGAAAATTTTTGTATATTTTCAAACCATAAGTAATCTTGATAAAATATAGTACATTGTTTCTACCACATAGGCTATACCGGTAATTAGATTGATGCCTGCTCGCATTTGCTATTATAAACATTTTTATGGAAATTCATTTCCATAACACATTTGCTGCATCCAGACTTGTGAAAAATGTTTATATATTTTCAAACAATAAATTTATTTCTATGAAATATGGTACATTGTTTCTACTATATAGGCAACCATGTTTTATGTCTGCTTTCATCAAAGAAAGACATTTGCTATTAAAAAGATTTTAAAGAAAATTCGCTACCATAACGCACTTGCTGCGTCCAGAGATTTTTCTTGACATCTAGAAAAGTGTGTGACGCATTATCTTGAAAATTAGCAGAGAAGAGCTTTTCATAGTAGTAAAATTACAAGAAAAAACTACACAATAGTAGTAAAACTACTACAAAAATGTTAACCAAAGGAAAATAGTTAAACGACAGAGATCGTTTTTATGTTAAAGCAGATAAAGGTAATAAGGTTATAATTTTGAACAAAAAAGATTATGAATTTAGAGATAGTAATGCAGTAGACAGGATCGAGAAAAAAAAGGAAATAAAAACCCCCTAAAAAAATGATATTTGATGGTAAAATAATTTAAAGAGTTGGCACAACCTTATAACAAAAGACTTAGGAAGAAGGTTACAAGTTGCAAATCCAACAGCCCCCAAAAATATTGTCTTCCAAAAATTCACAAACCGGAAAAATCGATGGGACCTATTATTTCTGCTATAGGTTCTCCGACATATAATTCACCAGAGTGGTTGACAAATGAATTTTAAGGCTTCCCTGTCAAACAAAAAATTTTAAGTATGAAATTTACATGAATTTATTAATAAGGTAAAACCTGTTAAATTGGTTGAAGGCGAGGTTTTCATTTCATCTGATGTAGCCTCTTTGTTTCCTAGAGTAGCCACAAAACAAACGCTAACGTATTTTGAACAATTGTTGAAATTAAACAGTATAAGTAGAGAGGAGAGAATACTTCACTTTAGCAAACCTTTATACAAAACAAAATATCTTGCAATTTAACAATGATTTTTTTGGAACAAACCCAAGTCAGGACAATGGGCAATAGGGTGGGCCGATTTTTTTTTTAGAATTTCAGCTAAGGCTATACTGAAAAAGTTGTAACTTATAACTCTCATGCTCCTCTAAAAAACCGCCCCTGAGAGGTGAAGTTATATATTTTTTTCCTAACAAAAAATTAAGGCTAGTGAGAAAAGTGATAGTCAACGACCCCAGAATGGTCAAAATCATTTCTTTCAATCTACAGGAATATTCAAACAAGCCCCGTTACAAAATATTATTTTAAAATTTTCCCTATGACACTCTGGGAATTTAGACACATGCTGGAAACAGCACTAGGCATTCAACATGTTCAAGTGTACGAACGCATCGGGTCGGAATCTTCATCACTCAGTCGATTTCTATCTGCATTAGTGTTCAGACGTGTCTTTGTCATGTTTTAAGTTCTAACTGGTGAATTATTAGAGGTCTGTGTTGTTGAAGTTTTCTAGATACATGTAGTAATTGACAATATTGAAACCAACACGTGCATATGCTAGTATGTACTTATTTGGGACGGAAAAAGATATTTTACCGAAAACAGCTAATATGCTGCCAGCATTCGAGGAAATGATAACGTGTTTCCAAAATGTTCGTTTGAAACTGAAGCGAAAAGGAGCTAAGCAATCACTATTTAGAGAGATTGCTGACATTGTGACTACTAAAATTGAATCTATTTCAAATAAGGCATCTCTCCCAACTGTGTGTCATAAAATGTCATGTATATGATTGTACAATACAATAATAAATATCAAACTGTCATCAAACCCCCCAAAAAGAGATAATTTGCATCCTTTAATCAAAAGCTCAAAACTTTCCGAACTGACGCCAAATCATTGTTTGCTATTTGTTCCTGCAAATGTGTAACCAGGGGATCTTGACATTTTTTAAGAGCAACCCCACTACTACTATTTCAATTCAATGGATTTCATTTTTCTGAATGCGGAGATACCCCATATGTATAGTCTGATATTACAGTTTTCAATAGAGGGTGGAAATTTAATACCGCAATATTAAAACTAAACAGTTTACCCTGAAATTCAAATTTCGAAAAGAAACTTAATAAAAACGCCCCTTTCTTACAATAACTGTTTAAAATCTTCTCCATTCTCTTGCACACAACGAAGTAATCTGCTCTGGAATTCTTCACTTACTCTTATCTTAAGTTTCTTATCTTGTCTTTTATCTAAAACGTACTTGGTATCATTTCTCATTAACTACCAATTTTGGGAGTGTGAAAGGTGAAATTTAACAGTTATGTTTTATTTTCTGGCGTATTGTGTTGAATGCATGGTCTCCTAATAAATTACTCGTAATTTTGTTCCGATAATCTCAATAAATTTTTGGTCTAATATGGCGATACTTAACTGAAACTCTGCGAACAAAAATGTTAATGATGATTGGGTATGGTGATATGTATAGAATACAGGCACAAGTTGTTAACCTATTTAATGAAAAGCATCCAGATTTGCCCCCACTAACCCAGCGAACTGTGCCTGACATACATTCACAGTTTCGTGATTACGGACACGTTAAACTACTGCCTAGGAGACCCACCCAAGTTTGTTGAAGAAGATGCAAAACTCAATATTTTATTGGCTTTTTAAGAAGAACCAACAACTTCTACCTGTCAAGTTGCACGTGAAAATGATGTTAGTCAATCAACAATTTTAAGGTGTCTCAAAAACGAAAAAATGAATTTCTATAAACTACAATACGTTCAAAAGTTGATTGACGTTGATTCTGATAGAAGACTGCAATTTTGTGAACAACTGCTGGACCTGTTACATAGAAATGTTATTTCTTCTGCTGATGTTTTGTTTTCCGATTGGAATTTTCATCTATTGTACGAGAGGTCCGACAACAACGCACCCGAATGTGCCGGAAAATCGATTCACGGTGTCATCCAATCAATATAAAACGGTAATTAAACCACAAGACGAGAGTGAACGTCGGCCATTTATGAAAACTCAGGATAGCGCTGGTTTGACGGCAAAACGGCGAACTAAAAACAAGGACAGAATAGCGGACATGTCAGAGGCAAAATGTGGAGAGGAGGGGGGCCACAGAACAGCCATCTTCATATACGTCATGATTTGGCCATAGAAGAACCATAGACTACTGGTAACATTAGTTCACTAAATGATTATACAGTGAAGGAAAGTTCTATATGCCGGTGTTGGACAGGTTCAAAACTTCATCATTGGAGCATTTGACATGTTTGAAAATCTCCATCTCTTCTAAGACAAATTGTTCAACTCCGAAACTTGAGGGATGTAAAATCTTAGCATCAGTATTCTTATTGAAGCAGTGACCTCTCCTTAAATGACAACTGAAAATAGCATTGCAATCGGAGGCACCACATGTTAAGCGATAAACATCGGACTTCTTAAGGTCTGGGATATTGTGCTTGTTATAAATGAACATATTACTAACTGTGTTTATGGATTTGAATGAAAACTTTACATTGTCTCTCTTAAGGGCTTTAACGATAGTGTTGGACCACAATAGGTGAAGGGGAAATATGAGACTCCTTCCGGCTGGGCGAGAAGTAAACTGGTGCTAAGTTCTATTAAGAGCTGACGGCTCTTTTTACTGACCATCCTGTCGACAACCTCTGGTACAATAGATGGAAATTTCAACCTTGTCAACTTGTGTATAGTTTTGAATCTAATTTTCAAGAATTAGAAAGTAAGTATTGATGCCATTTTGTTTTCCTTGTATCACTTTATTAAGAGAGTTTTTGAATCTCATTAAGAGTTCTCATGGGGTTTCTGCTTGACTGTGTGACCTCCTGTTACGTTTGCTCTGTCAGTTCACTCCACTGCTTTTCGATTTGTAAATTCAATTTCACATTTTGCTTTTACACTAATTAATCAGATTTTTCGCTTTTATTCTGTCTGATAATGATAACCTTTAGCCTGCTTTGACTGCATGTACTTGACTGAAATGTAGCTTACGTAGCTTGTTTAACTGTAGCCTGTAGTTTTTACTGTGTATTTGGCTTGTAGTGTTGCTTTTTAACCTATTTTACTGTTTGACTGTAGATTTTAACCTTGATGATGTATGTAAAGTTTAACTTGAGATAATTGTGCTTAAACCGGCACAATTGCCTACCAGAAAACAATGTTTTCTGACAGACCTTTTTATTGCATTTTAGATTTGCCCCTGAAGATGGCTACTAGGTAGCCGAAACGCGTAGGGTTCTTTAACAATAAATTTTGCTGTCTGGAAGAATAATTTCATTGGGTACTTTAATTATGACCATCCCAGACCATATGACGTTCAGGAATGAAAAGTAAACTGTTTAGTTTCAATTTTCCGATATTAAATTTCCACCCTGTATTGAAAACTGTAATATCTGATCATACATATGGGGTATCGCCGCATTCAGAAAGATGTGATCCATCGAATTCTGATGAAAAAATATAGGGTTGCTGTTTGAAAAAATGGATAAAGTGGTGGGGGTAAAATGGTGGGCATTTAATTTTTTTTACCTGTGATTATAAAATAATGTTCGACCAATTAAACTTCACGTGTCTCTGCGTTTTCCACAAAAACTATTTCTTGCTGAATAACGATTTTTTTCCATAGGTGTGTTTCACACTGTATATATATATATATATATATATATATATATATATATATATATATATATATATATATATATATATATATATATATATATATATATATATATATATATATATATATATATATATATATATATATATATATATATATATATATATATATATATATATATAGTATTGGTCCCAGTTCCATTCCCTGTATCACATAACATTCTACAGCTCAAAGCTCACTGTGCCTCCATCAATTTTCACACACTGTTTTTGGTTGGCAAGATTACTTTCAAAGGGCTTCAGTGAGATCTTACGCTCATGTCTTCAAGTGATCCTAGTAAAGGTTTATGACAGACTGTATCGCATTAAGGAATAATCTATAATTGATGATTTTATTGCCATATCCAAACACCAAAATCAAGGAAGTCGTAAGCAGAATTTAGAAAACTATAAAATGGGTTCTCACTCCACATAGGGTGTCATTTGAAATTTAAGGGTATTTTACGCCCCCGCCTAAACGGTAGGTTCCAAGACACCTCCTCGAAAACAAAGTTGACGTGTTTCGACTTTTTTTTCTTTTTTTCCGATATTTTACAGGTGAAAAGTTTCAATTGGTACAACCTATATATTAGTATAAGGGTATTGAGGTTAATGTTGACCATTATGAATATTTATCGTATAATATTTCAGATAATAATCACTTATTTTCCTCAAAATAAAAGTTGGTAGCCGATTTTCTGTCACTCGTTTATTTCTCACATCAAAATAATATATCTAATTCATCTGTCGTTTCCCATACAATTAAAAAAAGCTGTTAGATGCAGTAAGCCTTGTATGGCAGCGAACTTTCATCTTTACTCCGCAAATCACAGAAAATCAAAAAATTTATAAAATTTGTGGATATCTCCAAAAAGATAAAAGCGAGATTTAACATATATTCCCTTGACAAATATTTTGTTGGTGTACAAAAAATAAATTTTCCAGGTTATCAGAAAATTTAATTTAAATTTGAAAGCAAAAAACATATAAGAAAATGCGTTACCCTAGCGCATTTGCTGCGTCTAAACTTATACATATATATATATATATATATATATATATATATATATATATATATATATATATATATATATATATATACAGTATTGTGTATGTATCTCCGTTACTATTAGAGCTAGGGAGACCGTTAAATTAGCAATTTTTTGTAGAATTTCATGCTCATTCCAAATATGACATGTATTTTGCCCTGCCTCTTTTGTTTTCGAGTTATTTTGAGAAAAAGGTGTCGATTTCTTTTTTCTTCAATATTTAAGTAGGCGCTGATCTGACATGTCTAAGACTTGAACATTATCAAGAAACTTTGCAGGGCCCCTAGAGGCCATGTGCGAAATCAGTTTCAGAATTGCTGTTTATATATATATATATATATATATATATATATATATATATATATATATATATATATATACATACAGTGTCGTCCGCAACTGGAAGGGAATGTATTGCTATCTCCGTTACTATTAGAGATAGGGAGACCGTTAAATTAGCAATTTTTTGTAGAATTTCATGCTCATTCGAAATACGACATGTATTTTGCCCTGCCTTTTTTTGTTTTCGAGTTATTTTGAAAAAAAAAGAAAATTTGTCGATTTCTTTTTTCTTCAATATCTAAGTAGGCGTTGATCTGACATGTCTAAGACTTGCACATTATTAAGACACTTTTTAGAGAGTAATCCTATGGTTCTATTCTCAACTTTGGATAGTCATTTGTTTTTGAGCTTCAGGTATCAACGTTTGTTTTTATTATGGCAGCCATATTGTATTTTTTGCTCATATGGTAGCCTGTGAAAAGAGCTTTCCAATGATGTACAACGTGCCTGAGAAGTGTGGTAATTGCATTGACAATTATGAGAAAACCCGTTTTGAGGATAGTAGGCTATGTAATCCAATACCAGAAAACAAATGACAAAAAAAAGTGTTCAAAAAGCAGTAGGCCATGGAGTCTAACAATAGGCTTCTACTTTTAACATAGTTTTCCGTTATGATTTATGATAAAAAACTATGTGTTTATTAGTTTTTAATAGCGTTTGTTAAATTTCAGATATGTTAGTGTTTAATAAAATCTTGACGGGACATAATATTGCGCTGATCTCAACTCAAAAAATCTAAATTATCTCAAAAACGGGTTTTTGTAGAAAAATTGACACGAGGAAAAGAGATAGAAAATTTAATTTGATATAAAATTGATGGACTCTAACTGATAATTAGGTTAGGGTTTAAAAAAATCAAATTATTAAAATGGTACCCACCTCTAATTCACCCCTTTTTTAGTTTATATCTACTTCAAATTTCTGTCAAATAACGATGTTGTTAAAAGCAAACCATCTGCCAAATTTGGTTGTTCTATGTTAGGGCACTGCTGTTTCTTGTAATTATTAAAGAATCTTCCGAGGTCAATATCTCACCAACCATGGGCGTCAGATAAAAAAATTATATAAAAAATCTGCATGTTTTGAGGTCCTCTACACGCACACATTCTGCGTCTATTGCGTTGCGAATCACCCTGTTTATAAATATATACAATATAACACGAAGCTTCCGGCTTATTTCATTACAATAGAGAATTATCACCGCATCCCTTAAAAGAACTGATATACTCGTCAAACTAGAAACATCATTTTTTGAAATCGGGTAAAAATCTGATTCTGGGGAAAGTTTGTGTATAAAGTGAATAACTGAATGGGGCACATTAATAGTCTAAAATTAAATAGAATAAGCTATATCATTTTTATTGCCAATACGCATATAAAACAAGACACACAAAGAATCTGAATTATGTAAGGAACCATATAACTTGAAAATATATGCTCAATGCATTGAGAACATAAATTGACTTACATAACGGGTGAAATTGACTATATATCTTCAAAGAAGGGGTTGTTCAATTACCTCTCAGATACATCTGTGCTACATAAAATAAGTAGTGATAAATTTTATTCCCCTTTCCATGAAAGGAAGTTTGATTTATCCCGAGAGAAATAAACGCAGTGACAAATGTAAGCTCAGAGACCATCTTTTTTGCATCTATCGTTTTTTGTGCAAGGATTTTTTTTTAATTTTCTTAAAAAAACTTTGCTAATATCACCTGCTGTTTCTTTAAGCTTAACGGAATTTTATACAAAATTATAAACGCAAAACAAACAAAAAAACAGATGTAGAGACTTTTTATCTGGCTTCACAGTAGCTCACGTCTTTATCTGGAACGGGTTACGCCGTTCTGCGGCATCAGGCTGGAGAAAATTGAATTTATTTATAAGCATTCGTGACAGCTGTAGTTCAAAATTTGTAGAGGTATTTTTATCAAAAAAACAAAAAATGAATAAATAAGGAAATAAATAAATTAAAAAAAAAACAAGTGACATGAATGTGTGTCAGTAGGATGGAAATCATATCAACTTTTAACAATAATAACCATAACAATAATTATAATAATAAATAACCAAACAACAGTATAAGAGACGGGCTCTATATAACGAAGATATTGACATACGTCATGCTATTGCATTACCACAGCTATTTTTAATGTAGGTAGATGTGTGTGTCTGTGTTTTGTTTCTTTAACGTCGGCCTATTTCTATGGCCAATCACCGACGCCAGGGAGCAGTTTCTCCTCACTATCCTGGAAATTTTGCCGAACCCCCGCCTTACTGTAAGGAGGGAAGGGATCTTTAACGTGCCCACCATAGCATCGACACGGGACGGACGGCTTTACGCCCCCTACGAAGGGCGTAACGTGCAGACATCCAACTTGCTGAAATACAATGCCAGAGCCTCGGTTGATGTTAATGTTACAGTTTGTACTGAAAAAGTAAAAGGAGAACCCTGGGATCGAACCCAGTACCCTTCGGTTCAGGGGCACACGTTCTTACCCCTGAACCACCGAGGCTCTATATTTCTTTTACTAACTTTAATATCTCGTAGGTAGATGTATTTCTTTTGATATACTAAATTAGAAAGAAGGGTTTCCACGAAAGGGGAAATCACCAAATCAGTCTGTTCATTTAAAACAAAGCAGTTATTATATCATGTATGGGATTTTTTATTTCCGAAGCTTCAAAAACATCGAGTTAACGCTTCTCATTACAAAAATGTAGTGGCACTATGCGGCCATTTACTGTCTATGTTGAATGTAGATATATGGTTTTGCAAATGTAGATTTATCAGTGTGGCTATTTCTCAGTGCACAAAGATATTCGTTGAATCTGGTGTTGAAAGTTATAGAAGTTTGACCGATGTCGACATCGCTACAATGTATATAAGGTATGTACGGCTAGATGCATTCTCACCACAATTTGAACTGTAGACCGGTCTCGCTCTAATTAGAGCTCGTCAGTACGGCATACTAATTGCGGCGAGAAAACACTCTTTTTTTTTGATACAGGAGGGGAAATGATCATGCAGACCCCATTCACGGCCCCGTAGGTGCCGTGGGATATCGAGGTACTGTGAGACTGTACTCACTAAAACCCCCTCCCTGAGAGTACCGGACCTTACTCCATACCTCCGTCGGAGAGATTACATACAATGACTTTTTGGGTATGAATGTTTCCATTCTGTTTTTGCCGCGGGGGCGTTAGCGGGTAAGTATAAGCTTTGGACGCTTACGCTTATGTGGAAGTTGCTCATCGTAGTCGGTGGCACTACGGAGAAGGGCATTAGGGTGAGAAGCGGCTTTTGCGAACTGAGTTGTGGACAGTTGAGTTATAAACTCAAGTATCGAAGGCATTTCCAGATCAGAGTGAATCTGACTGCTTCGGACAAACCATGGCGCTCCGGTAACCATTCTCAGAATTTTGTTCTGGATGATTTGAAGGATCTTGATGTGTGTTGCGGCCGCAGTGGCCCATGCAGGTGATGCATAGGTCAAGGCTGGCCGGATAATGACTTTGTACATGAGCAACTTATTGTTCCTGGACAATTTGGAATTTCTATTTAGAAGTGGGAACAGCTTCGAGATGAACATCGAGGATTTTTTCGGGCGTGATCGACATGAGGGCGCCATGTTAAGTGTGTGTCGAGGAAAACCCCGAGGTATTTGGCGAAATCTTGCCAGGGAATTTGATGGTTGTCTAATGAAACGTGTTCGTGAGGTGTGTGTCTCCTATTGGAAAATAGGACAGCTGACCATTTACGGGGTTTATGGCTAGAAGGGATTTCCTATACCATGATTGCAGCTCGACTACGGCGGTCTGATGTCGTTCGGTTATTATAGTCGGCTGAGTGGAGCTGCTGAGGATGGTAGTGTCGTCTGCGTACAGTGCATATGTCACGTTTAAGGGGACTGTCGGAGCGAGAAAACACCTATAAAGTAATACGGCTATGGTAGCCAACCTCGCAGCACATAGTGAGATGTAAGACAAGAGTCGCCATCTCTTTGCGGAAGCAAGTAGTATGCCGTACTCACGGGTTCTAATTAGAGCGAAACCGGTCTACGGCTCTAATTGTAGCAAGAATCTATCTAGCCTTGCATACATTGTCCTTTCTTTTGGAAGGAAATGGGCCAGGCTGACAATTTACAAAATTGTTGGTTGGTTGTAAACAGTCTCTATTTTGTAACATTTTGTGTTATTTGGAGCTGTCGTGACAACATACTACTTGGTTCCTCAACTAGATGGCGACCCCTGTCTTACATCTTACTATGTACACAAGTTAATTTATAAATTCCAGCTTTGGTCAAGAAACATCTTTTTGCGTTAAATAGCTAATCACGCGGCGTATTGTGAGATTTAAAAGTTACCTTCGTATTTGTACTGTCATTAGAAAATTCTAAAATGTTTTCTAAAATGTTTCCAAAATAAGTTATTTATTATCTTCTTTGTCTCTAGTATTTGTGTGAATTACAATAAGTGTTAATTTATATTCTTTTTCGTCTACTATCTATTATCTTATCTACTGTTTCAGTAGAAAGAAGTTGTAATGTTTATTCTACTACAATAGCTCCGTATTTTTTTCAAAAGTATACCGAAATAAAATCCAAAAATTACCTGGAAGATCGGGTCAGATTTTCCTGGCTTATAAGCTTATTTAAGGGAATACGTGCCCTAAGTTTCATGAAAATTTATTTCTAATTTTTAAGTTATTGGGTATGGGTTCCAGGAGGCCTAGTTCACTTTCATTTATAGACATTTTTACAAAATTAAAATTAAAACAGTCCCGATCTCATTAGCAGATTTTCTCTACCACCATTTTCTAAAAGCAATTTAAAAGACTGCTGCGTTCTGACAAGGTTGATCTAGAACTGAAAATTAAAGTATATTTTCTGTCAAGTAATTTTCTACTTTTGTTTCCTATTGCTATTTGTGCTGATGAAATAAGATTAAAAACTTTAACACCTAAAATTTTCGTGAGTTTCAATTATAAATAGAGCTTCATTAAAAATATTTTCGTAAAAAATGATCTTCATTATCTATATATACATATATATATATATATATATATATATATATATATATATATATATATATATATATAGATATATATATATATATATATATATATATATATATAATGTAATATATAATATAATAATATAATATATTTATTCGCACCATCAATACATAAAAAATGTATAGAACACGTCAACATTAAAAAAAAACATAAAAACACAGGAATTACAATTAAGAAAAACTATACAATCACGACATTGATTACCAACAGCTACAACTTGTCGGCTAAAAAATCCTCAATATTATAATAGGCCTTTGCCGCCAGAATATTATTCAGTGTCTTTCGCATCTTTACAAGTGGAAGCTCCTTTATCTGCACCGTCAGTTTGTTGTACACCTTTAGGGACTGCACCACAGCACTATTGTAAACAATACTTTTTGTAGTTTGTGGCGCAATTAACTGATCCTTTAAACGTGCTCTAGTGTTGTATTGATGCTGTTGTTCACAATCTGATAACAAACTCCGGTTTTCCCTAACAAAACACGCACACTCCAATATATACAAACTTGGTAAGGTAAGTATTCTGTTGTCGAGGAATGTTTCCCTACACGAACCCCAATAATTGACATTAAATATGCTGCGGATACATGCCTTTTGGAGCCTAAAGATTCTACCGGCTTCTATGGAATTCCCCCATAACATTAGTCCATATCGAAGCCTTGAGTTCACATATGCGTAGTACGCCTCGAGACCAGCACTAATACTACTAGAATCGGACAGAACACGCAGAGCATAACTAAAAGCTGACAGTTTACCTGCTAGATAGCCAACATGAGCCCTCCAGTTCAACTGAGAATCAAGCTTCAAGCCCAAAAACTTAACATCATCCCGCGTGCTCAGCGATTCTGAGTTGAATTTCAGCGATAACTGGTTACCCCTAAAATAGTTAAATGAGATTAAATTTGTTTTGGTCACATTCAATTGTAAGTCCATTCTATTGTACCACTGTTCCAGAATTCTCAGTGATTGTGATGCCTCATAAATTAGATCACTATCTGAAGGAGCTCGCAAAACCAAAGATGTATCGTCAGCAAACAGGGTTGTCTTATGGGGCAATACTTCAGACAGTTCGTTAATCTAAAGTAAGAATAAGACTGGCCCAAGGATTGAGCCCTGAGGCACACCTATACATATATATATATATATATATATATATATATATATATATATATATATATATATATATATATATATATATATATATATATATATATATATATATACAGTGTGGAACAGCCAAATGGAATAAATTCGATAACGGATAAATGAGGACGTGTTGGGAAAAACGCTTGGACACGTCGATTTGTATTTTTAACTGCGCATCTTTTTCAAGAAAAAAAAATTATTTAGGGTGCGTCATGTGACAGTGGCCAATACCAACTTTCTTATTTTAAATACAAGCCCCTGTATATTATTAATTTTTTGGATTCTTCAGAAAATTCTAGACATAATTCATGTACAATGTCCTATACCTATCTTCAACTGTTTCGGAAATATTAAGTATTTTCAGATTTATTACAAAAATTAACATTAAAAATAGAAAATTATTTTATTTCACAAATTCTAATAAGAAATACTGATTATTTCTTAATAATTTAAAAAAACAAAAAAAAATTAATGTCAATGTAGTAAATGTTCAAAATGCTCGCCACGAATATCTTGGCAACATGCTAATCTGGTATAGAAATGTCTTCTAACATTACTCAACATCTCAGGCGTGACTGATCTAATCGCAAGCGTGATTCGTCTTTTTAAGTCATCTAAGTTGAGGGGCTTAGTTTTGTATACAATACTTTTGACATATCCCCACAAAAAGTAGTCTAATAGCGACAGATCAGGAGATCGTGCTGGACATTCTATCGATCCGCGCCTCCCTATCCACCGATTTGGAAAAATTTGGTTCAGGTACTGCCGGACATTGATTTGGTAATGGGGCGGTGCTCCATCTTGCTGAAACCATATTTTATTGGCAGGAACTTGTGGGTTTGCTGGATCTGGATATAAGTTTGTCAAAGTTGGCACGACATTATTTTGGAGCAGTTCTAAATATTTATCCCCATTCAAGTTGCCATCAATGAAAAAGGGACCTACGATATGATTTCCAACAATTCCTGCCCAAACATTAACTTTTTCAGGATATTGCGTATGTTCCTCTCTCATCCAATGAGGATTCTCATTAGACCAATAGCGGCAATTTTGACGATTAACATGACCGTGAAGTGTAAATGTGCTCTCATCAGAAAACAAAACATCTTCTAATTGGATCACATTGTTATCTAACATTGCCATCATTTGTTCACAAAAATACGTTCTCCTATCGAAATCGTCCTCCATGAGCTCCTGAGTTGGTATCATTTTATAGGGATGCATTTTACTTTCCTTTAATGTTCGAAAAATTGCTGTGTGGCTAACGTTGAATAGTTGGGCTGCTTGTCGACCAGAAGTATGTGGGTTTTCTTGAAACTCAAGCGTAATATCCAATTTCGTATCATCACTTACTGCATTGGCAGCTACTTTTTTTATCTGTCTCACATGACCAAGCTCGCGAAACTGCTTTTCTATTTTGCTAATTGTTCCTTGGGATACAGGCGGCAAATTTGGAAATTTTTCGTGAAATAAGCGAGACACTTCCATCTGTGTCCGTGTGTTATCTCCATAACCAATCATTTGTAGAATGGTTATTTTGTGCATTTCTGTTAAATGAACCATTTTTCTGATATTATTACGTACAGTTTACGAAATTCAAACGACAATAGCACTGACACTAATCACTACTGTCATGCAGGCAGACAACAAGTTGCTAAGGCTACGAGTTTTATACGAACAGAAAGAAAACTGTTTTTGTTTTTGTTTCATTTCATATCAGTAAAAAGAAACGCAGGAATGGTTTTTGTTTACTTTCTCATTATCAAGAGCTGAATGGGAAATAAGTATTGAATGCAATGTAGCGAATTTGTGAAATAAAATAATTTTCTATTTTTAATGTTAATTTTTGTAATAAATCTGAAAATACTTAATATTTCCGAAACAGTTGAAGATAGGTATAGAACGTTGTACATGAATTATGTCTAGAATTTTCTGAAGAATCCAAAAAATTAATAATATACAGGGGCTTGTATTTAAAATAAGAAAGTTGGTATTGGCCACTGTCACATGACGCACCCTATATAATTTTTTTTTCTTGAAAAAGATGCGCAGTTAAAAATACAAATCGACGTGTCCAAGCGTTTTTCCCAACACGCCCTCATTTATCCGTTATCGAATTTATTCCATTTGGCTGTTCCACACTGTATATATTGTGGAACTGACCTCGTTCATCCTACAGTTCAACTCTGCTTACAGGCCAGATTCTTACGCACACAGATTTATTTTTTCGAAGCTATGCTGTGTTGCCGCTTCCTTTCTCTTTATCGTGAATGTCGTGCATGCATACAACCACATTCAAAGCATAAACCAGAAGAAAAAATTGCTTGGAAGCAACCCCCAAGAAAGTTACGGGATCTGGGGCGAATATAGGTGTTGTGCGGGGTAGACGGGGCTTAAAGGAGGTATTGTGAAAAAAAAGCCCGATTAAGTTTTTTTTTTAAGTATGTTCCGCTCATATTTTCTCTGGGCCCAGCACCCCTACTCATTCGTGGTCCCTTAACTTTTTCGAGGGTTGTTTGCAACAAATTTATGTGGCTTGTGCACCCAAGGGGGGTTCTAAGTATGTCTCTGAAAAAAAAAGATTCTAAGAGCCCCCAGTGCACTAAACTACAAGTGTACCGAAATTACATTCCACTTCATCGCCTATATCTTTCAGAGATAATATAGAATTCAGCATTAAATTAAGTAGGTTCACTTGCATTTTCCTAATTTTTTTATATATTTATATTACATATATAAGCACAACAAAAATATAATTAGGGGGCCCCTTAACTAACACTGTGGCAAAACAAACTTGAAAAGTAGATAAGTTATTTAGAGCGCGTTAACAGTCATAAACTTGATTTCATTCTCATATTACAGTAGTATTTTGATCCAAAAAAATACTTCTAACTGTATGCACACAAAAAAAAAAAAATTAAAATAGGTTAATAAAATTTAATAAAAAACAACTGTTTCGTAATTTGTTAAGTGGTTATGAGATGTGATGAAACGTCAAACGCAATGTGCTGCAGCATATTTTTATTATGTTGTGATGGTACTGACCCAAGTCGCATGTGCGTGACAGTTTAAAATAGATAGCCGCATTATCACATCTCTAGTAATTGTATCATGTCTAAAACCTAAATTTCAGGCTAAATTTCCAATTTGATATTGACAATTGACAATAAATGACATTACCACAGAATGGCAGATAACAGCGCAGCTCCAGCACGAACGCAGTCTAACAACGTTGTCAGATAGAGTAAATTAGGATTGAAGGGATAAATTAAAAATCATGAGAAATGGGTAATTCTAAATTTGCAGGTATTAAATACAGCTATGGATTACGGCATTTTTTAACTAAGTGATAAAATAACATTTTATCAAATGTTTTTTTTTTATTATCAGAAGTTGTGAAATGAGATGTTTATACATGAAAGGTTTAACTACATGAAATTTTTGAAGATCTGGCAACCCCGGTAAGAAACAGATACATTATGACATCTTGTAATGATTGTAAATTCCATTGTTTAGATTTTATCTACGATTCATTTAAATTACATAGCAGTACAGGTACCGTCATCTGTCTTTGTCCAACATTGTAGATATTGCATTACAGAATTTAAAGTGATGTCGAGGATTACTTTATTATAATTTCGAATAACTTTCTTTTCTTTTTTTTTTAATCAAAAAATTAAAAATTGGTACACAACTACGTCTATTTGTGTTCTTTTAAGCTGCATATTTTGTTTCAATCACTTAAACACATTGAAAGATATTACGTGGTAAAAAGTATTTTTTAATGTTTTGTTAAGAAAAATTGGATTCTTAGACCTGGTGAACGAACTCATTCAAGTTTCAAGCTATTAAGAAAATAACGGTAATTCCCAAATTTGGTCCAAATCAGGAGAGTATTTTTTCAGTTATCCGTTGGATACATACATACATACATACATACATACATACATACATACATACATACATATATATATATATATATATATATATATATATATATATATATATATATATATATATATATATATATATATATATATATATACACGAGGGCGGGTCAATAAGTCCGTAACTTTGAATTGAATTTCTCGTCTCTTCACAGAAAGGGCAACACTGCTACTGTCAACAAGCATCTGTCAGTTGACTTCTGTCAAATTTTCAACAAGCTGCATCATTTAGTTTGTGTTGGATAGCGGACAATATAACAATATCTTGGATTTAATGCAACAGGTTCAACAATATGAAGTCAACCCAAACTTTACCTACAAAAAAGATGTGAAATTTCACACGACATATATGAGGGCCTAGCCAATTATCCACAAAATCTTAGACATCACTTATTAAAGTCTGATTTAGGAAATCTAATGCCTAATGCGTACCATATTTACTACTGATGGATCAAAAAAAAAACGGAGAATCCACAGGTTACGCAATTTATGACCCCCAAAACGAATTTAACAAAAAAGTTAGAACAAATAGAATTATGAGCATATAGACGGTTGAGATGTTAGCTATATATAAAAACTATTAGCCACGAAAGTTTTATTATATTATCTGATAGTAGGAGCTGCATAGACAAGTTAGAAAATATATATATTTCAAAAAAATGTGAATATCTGACCTCATTGATGAGTGTAACTTTATACGAGCTTGAAATGAATGGGAAACAGATTATTTTTTGTTGGATAAAAGGACACGGTGGAATAAGAAGCAACGAAAACGTTACTTTGGCAAAACAAGCCTTACTAAATGATTGCGTCGCAATAGAATTGTTATTGCCAACAAACGATATTTTAAATGAAATAAAGAAACAGTAATGGGAGAATTGGGTAAAACGATACCAAAAAGGCAATAAAGGGCAATATTACAAAGAACTACAGGTGACTCCTCCAAAAAAAAAACTTGGTTTCTAGACATGAATTTAGAGAATAACTCTGTCAAAACAATTTGCAGGCTACGATTTAACCATGCCTTATTTCCCGCGTATTTATATAAGATAAATATTAGCGAAAATCGTTTTTGTGAATGTGGCGAGTTAGGGGACGCCGAGCACTTATTGTTGGGTTGTGGAAAGAATGAAAGTGTTATTAATAAATATTTAAATGTGTTGTATAATATACAAGGGCTTGTGCCTCCCTTCAACTTGAAGCATATTTTACAAACAAAAAATAAAACAGTATACCAACTTCTTGTCACAATGCTCAAAGAATTTAAGATTAAGGTATAAGAATATTTGCACTGTTATTAATATAAGGTAGATATAGTGTGAGTACATTTTAAATAGTAACATTAGATGGAAACCTAAATGTCTTTCCAAATGTGATCCTGCACTATCCGTAGTTCTCTTCTTCGTGTACAAGTGGCCATGACAAACCCCATGGTCCAATGTGTCCCTGTTTTTCCAAATAATGAATTGAAAAAAGAAACAATACAAGAAAACAAAAACAAAAAAAAACAAACAGAAAACAGAGAAAAGAAACACAACTAATAACAAAAATTAAGGTAGAATAAGGTATAGAAGTATCTTAAAGAATGTAAGGTAAGATTTTGGCAAAAACAAAAACTAAGCATAATGGAAACTGATTTCTGACTTGGAGTTCCAGGTAAAAAAATAATGATAATGGTGCTGATAAACATAAAAATATGGTAACTTGAGCGAATGGCGGTTTGCCGCAGCCAAACCCCTAGAATTAAAAAAAGCAGACAACCTCTTGGGTCATAACAAAAATGGAAAAAATTGAATTTCGTATGCTCATCAAACATTATTTTTTGCGGAAAAAAAAAACATCACAACAAATTAAACCAAGGCTAAGTTTAAGAAGTACTATGTGGACTCCGCACCATCAATTTCCATGGTAAAAAATTGGCTTACTGAATTTCGTTGCGGCCGTACAAGCACAAATGACGCCGAACGTTCTGAACGCCCAGTTGAGGTCGCTACGCCCGAAACAATTGAAAAGCACCAGTCAAAACAGTGGGTTTCTCCGTGCGAATCGGAGCCGAAGAAGGCCAATGTGGGTTTGTCAGCCAATAAAGTCATGGCCACCGTTTTCTGGGATGCACGCGGTACAATCCACATTGGTTACTTTCAAAAGGGAAGAACAATAAATGGCGAATATTATACCAACTTATTGGACCTATTTAATGACGATTTCAAGAAAAAAATGGCCGCATTAGGACAAGAAAAAAGTTATTTTCCAACAATACAATGCAAAGGTGCATACATGTGTAGTCTCCATGGCGAAATTGCATTAATTAGGCTACGAATTGCTCCCCCATCCGCCCTATTCTTCGAATTTAGCCCGAGTGACAATTTCTCGTTTCCAAACTTAAGCAAGTGGCTCGGTGGAAAGAGATTTGACTCCAATGATGAAATCATCTCACAAACAAATACCTATTTTGAGGACCTCGACAAATCTTATTTTTTGGAAGGGATAAAAAAATTATAGAAACGTTGGTCAAAGTGTATAGAGCTCAAAGTTGAGAAATAAAATAATTTTTTGTCAAAAGCCTGTGTTTCATTCAAACAGTCACGGACTTGTTGACCCGCCCTCGTATATATATATATATATATATATATATATATATATATATATATATATATATATATATATATATATATATATATATATATATATATATATATATATATATATATATACAACATTTTAACTGGCCCTGGGTCATTTGAAGAAAATTTCCGAAAGTCTAACCATCGATGCCTCTCTATTAGTGAATTTTCTCAATGAAAATTCACTAAGAAACAATACAGGGTGAAAGGGATAGAGGTAAGATGCAATAAGATTAATGAAAAGTGAAAAATTATGAGTTAATTAATTAACTCGAAACGGACTCTCTAATTTGTATCTAATATATTTTACAAATCTCTGTTATTGAAGTTTAAATTTAACAAAAGTTTTATGGTTAAGATTTAGAGCCATATAATATTAAACACGTTTGCTGATGATTCAACACAACTTTCCAAATACTTATTATCAGACCAAACCCTTCTCAGAAATAGAACAGAAAATAGAAAGTTTCAGCAGGCTGAGTAATCGTAATTTTTTACTGAAAACAAATTCTCGTTTAATGGCACCTGAAAATAACGCGCCGTAATTCCGTATCTCCTAATATTTCTGATGAAGTTGAAGTTTTGTGCGAGGTCTTTCAAGCCAACCTTCAAGTATAATTTATTTAATTGTGTTCTGGGACCCGCTTGTCTTTCTACTAGTTCTGTCTGAACAAACTTTTGCCATTTACTTCTCAGCTAGCGTTTCTAAAGACGACACGCGTGGATTGTAGGTAACATAAAGCCTTTTAACGACGTGTCACAAATAAGAAACACATTTTCTGAGTTATAGTTAAACTCGTGACCCATATCTTAATTTCAGCGAAAAGATTGTTGGCTGAAAATAAACCGGCTGCTGACGAACATCTTTTCTATAGTTTGAATAAAACGTTAATGTACCACTAGTATAAAGCTTTAAGTTTTTTATAAAGTGGGCTCAAAATGTTTCAAATAATTTTATTTAAAATGAAGACCTAAAAATTTCGGGACGCAGCACGTGCGTTATAATAGTGAATTTTTATAAGAATTGTACACTATTAGTAAGATATATTATTAAAACTAATTCTTTAAATTTAAATGGACTTTGGAGATCGGTTCTAGAGTCCCAGTTAGCGATTATTTGAAAAAATTTATATTTTATATGGAGCTAGAAAATTAATAATTGGTAGGTGTATGTAAGTACTCAGTCTCTTTAAAAAATTGTGTTACAAATTTTGTTAAAATTACAGAAGTTTTTCAGAAAAAAATTAATTATTTACAAAGGGAATGTACCTGCCAAATTATAAATATCGCAGGTATAAGTCTGTAAATTTAAAGACAAAAAGTTAGAGGCATTTAAGAAAAAAATGTGGTTTTCCTCAAAACGTAAAAAGTGGCGTTTTGAAACGTCAAATCGGCAACATTTAGACAAAGAACCTGAAAGAAATACGGATTGTGTAAAGAGTGTTCTGCAAACCCTTAAGTTTCAGCTTCCACCATCACCTGTTACTAAAATATTTCCAGAAAATTCATTTCAAATAGACCCTTTCTCTGATGCTTTGACAGTAGTTTTAGTGAAGTTTATGGTTTAACGGTCTATAAATTTTAGATAATTTTCGTAGAAAAACTTCGTTAATGGGAAGATCACGGCTTTTGAATTCTAAAAATATTTCTTCAAATGAGCGCAAACTGGACCCCCTAGAATCCATATCCGGGTTTACTTTCTGTTTACATATATACAGGGTGAAGCATTTCTGCGGTAAAGCTCCATATAATTGTTATTATGCAAGATACGAGGAAAAATTGTATACATTACCTATAGGATGTCTTGAGTTGCATCTTATAAAATTATTTTGACAATCACAGGCTGGCCCATAAGTCATGGGCGATACCTAAAATATATTTTTTGAACATTCCTTATTGCATTTTTGCATTTTTCATCGAAATATGGTGCATGTTTGTAAAAAAAATAGACGCAGTAAGTGCGTTTTGGTAGCGAATTTTCATTAAATGCTTCAAAAGTCAATAACGCAATTTGATATTAACCAAAGGTTCGTCAGCTAGGAAACGAGTTTTCTCGGAAACGTTTAAGTTTATATTCGGATTGTTTTTTACGTTTTCAAACAAGTTATTTTGGTAAAATATGGTACGTTGTTCCTACTATATAGGTTATTTTATTTATTTAATTTATTTATATTAGCGATTTTTCTTGTAAAAATGTTATTTTAATAGCAAATTTTCTTATAAATGAATTTAGTGTATTTTCTTTGAAGACACATTTGAGAATTTTTGTAGGAAAAATTATTCATTTGATTGAACATTTTTTAAATGAAATTCGTCGAAAATAAGCTTTTGATTGATGTTCGTACAAACAAATTATTTTATTTTCAATTTTAATTACAGATTAGGTGTGCCCTTGTGTAAAAATATATAGTCAAATTTGATGCATGCTTTCATTAAAAAAAGACATATCTGCCATTAAAAATATATTTATGAAAATTCACTACCATAACACACATGCTGCGTCCAGACTTTTTTAAGGTTTTAGAGGTTATAACAATAACTTAAGAACGTTTTGCTAAATATGTTAGCTTTAGAGAAATGCCGAAGAAATAAACTTTTGTTTCAAAATGTTTTTGCGCCCTCTATTCTACACCTGATTGTACAGGGTGATTTATTTAAGTATCTCACCCCTGTAATTTTTTTTATTATCAGAGGTACCAAAAAAATTCTAACGCCGTCTGACAAACTATCATGCGATGAGTTAAAATATTACAACAGAAAAACAATTGCACATCGCCTTCATAGAAATCTATGGCCAACGTTGATTTTCTTAAATGGAACGGTAGGCCTCAAACACATACAGTCGATGCAGAATCGAAAGCTGCCTACAACTATGCCACGCTCGCATTTCTCTGTCAAGCCGTTTCGGAGACATGACGTCACAAAATGTCAAAATGTTTGTAAATTTTTAAGTGTCTCAGTCCTGTAATAACTGCTGAATAAAGGAAAAACAAACAAAAAAATACTTAAATTACACAGGAACAATGAGCTGATAACTTTTTGATTGACGAAAACGAAAGAACGATACACATAAAAGAAGTCAGAAAATGGTTTCAATCTCATTCAAAACAAGTGTCAGTTGACATCAAATGTCAAAATCAGACATCCATTATCCAATATTTTACTGACGTATACACCACTGAATAGATATAACGTATCATCCAGTCTCAAATGAAATACGTTTAATATTTTCACTGCGAGGTGTAGTACCTACATAGTGCGGATGTGTAATTTTTGTAATATTTTGAAATACAAGGAAATTATGGCAAATTCGCTTTTCGCGTGTTATATACAACTTATATATAACCAGAATATACAGATCCGGCAGATCTCTGTAACGGAAGATAACGCCGTTTATGTGGCACATACAGCAAAATGCTTTAGAGGTAATTTATTCACTGCGAACTGTTTTATAACGTAAAACCATTTTTTTTTCTCAGATGGCGTTGGAATTTTTTGGTTATCTCTGATAATAAAGAAATTACAGGGGTGAGACACTCAAATAAATCACCCTGTACATAACCACTACAGCTGTGTTAACTACTGGTTATAATACATACATTTAGTAAGCTATTGGAACGTGTAACATTAAAAAACTACTAAGTAGACCTTTTAAAATATTTTTACTTTCTTTTATGTGTTTGTTATTGATGTAAGTTGCAAAAAGTCAATTCAGTATTGTGAACGTCGATGTCGTAGACTTTCCATGTTATAGTTGACTATTGTAAAAGCTCACAAATGCTTTTCATTTTCTTCATCATAAATTCAATTTGGACAACTATTGCAAAGATAAAGAATGCTATCCATTTCCTTCTAAATAAATCACTCCTTCGTGTTTAGAATATATTGCAGAAAATTGATGATAGTAATAACTCAAATAGTCGTATTGTGTAGCTATTGCCATCTTCGCTAGACTTGACGCAGAAAAATTGCATTTCCTTTGTTGCCAAGATTAAGAATATTTCATATTCTCACTCTAACAGTTTATAGCGGGATAAGAAACCTATTATTTTATAACTTCTTCTTTCTTTACATGTGACAATGTCCCAGCAGGTAAAAAAAATTAATTGCCAAAGTCAAACTATTCTTGAGCCTCAGGTAGCACAATGCAGAAATATGTTCACGCAAATTTAAACACATTACAAATAGATAATTAACTACACAGTTAATTATCTATTTGTAATGTGTTTAATTTTACGTGAACATATTTCTGCATTGTGCTACCTGAGACTCAAGAAAAACACACACACACGTGTGTTTTGTTTCTTTAACGTCAGCCTATTTCCACGACTATGGCCAATCACCGACGCCAGGAAGCAGTTTCACCTCACTATCCTGAAAATTTTGCCGAAACCCTGCCTTTCTGTAAGGAGGGTAGGGATCTTTAACGTGCCCAACATCGCATGGACACGGGACCGACGGCTTTACGCCCCCTCCGAAGGACGGAAGGTGCAGACATTCAACTTGCTCAAATACAATGCCAGAACCTCGGTTGATATTAATTTTACAGTATGTACTTAAAAAGTGAAAGGAGTACCCCGGGATCGAACCCAGTACCCTTCGGTTCAGAGGCACACGTTCTTACCCCTGAACCACCGAGGTTCTGATAATTAACTGCAAGTAGAAGTTTCTGATTCATATAAATGAATATTCAAATGATAAAAGCAAATGCGTCTCAAGTCCCAGTCCTTAATGAGTAAAGATTGGAACCTGTTATGAGCACTTATAAGTACAACTTGGAGAACCCAGTTCATCATAATACAGTTTTTTTAGACCTGACGACCGTTTCGTTAACAAAGTTAGCGCCATCAGAGAGATTAATAAAATGAAGTGTATTCATCCCTCTGATGACGTTAATTTTGTTAGCAAAACGATCAGCAGGTCTAAAAACTGTATTTTGATTAATTGGGTTTTCTAAAGTGTACTTATCCAAGTCCTTATTTCTCTACAAATTTGTTTAGAAATTTTAATGCTACACGTTTGAAACTTTAGCCAATATACAGCGTACCCAAGATAAGACTGAACAGTATGCGAATCCTGGTAACCGTAAAAGTTACAAATGCCGTAAATGACAAAAATGTCAGGACGCGACGGCGTTATGGTAGTGAATGTTCATAGAAATGATCTGGCTCCAAATGTTTTTATAATTTTTTTGTAACATAGAAATATAAATTTGATATATAGTTTCCTTCTAGTATCCTTAACTTACGTACCAAATTTGATTACCACAGCTTTTATATTTTTTGAGATAAACATTTTTTGGCAGGTGGTAGTGGAGTTTTCGTTTACGTGATAGTAAAGGACTTTTTTACGCCCGAGGAGGTACCACCCCTTACATCAAGAGGCCGGTGAAATCCCAACGGACGTTTCCGGTTCTGGTGTATGAGTCGGTTTCCGTTATAAACAAAAATGATGATGGCTCCTCCTTGTCTAAAAGATTCCGGAGATAAAATACCCCTTCATTCAGATCTCCGGGAGAGGGGTGTGCAGTGGGCACCGGCATCAAGATCTAACATATCCTTCTCGAATATATGTTGCCTAAATTCTAACTTGAACTCCGTCCACCATTTCCTCAAGACTAATAGGCCCCAACCCCTCTTCCTCACCGAAACCCAAATCAGTGCCAAACAGCCACTGATCACCTTAATTTCCCGGTGTATGAGCTCATTACTTCATTTAGATTGCATGGAGGCGTATGTGCATAGCAATCTACCCTGCACCAGACTCCCCAAGTTAGAAGCTGGAAGAAAAGACATACTTTGGATGAGACTCTCTCTCAGGGCTGCAAGTAAATTCATCTGTTGCATTTACCGGTAAGCTTCTGACAACAACTTTGTCCAGCACTTCGACTATCTTTCTGGAAAACACGACGGTCTGATTTCTAAATATCCTTCCTCCAAGGTCACTATTCTTGGTGAGTTCAATGTCCATAATAAGGAATGGCTAAGATCTTCAAAAACCAATCCAAAAGGGAGAGCAGCGGAGGCCTTTGCAGTCAGCAATTCTTTAGCCAATATGGTTCAGCAACCTACTTACTTTCCACGCATCCCAACACACAGCTCAAATCCCTTGGATCTCCATCTTACTACAAAACCTGAATGCTATAAGACATCAGTCACCGCCCCTTGGTCGCTCAGACCACGGCAGGGTCACTGCTTCCTGCACAATGCAACCCGAGGTCACACAGTCATCACTCCCACATCTCATTTGGCACTACAACTCCACGAACTGGGACGAAATGCCGAATTACTTTTCTCATTTCCATGGTCGTCTGTCTCATTCTCTCATCTTGACCCCTTTGATATCTCACAAAACGCCACCAAAGTTATCCAAACTGGCATGGAATTATTTATTCCACGTACACAGAAAACCTCTTCAGGCGCTCAAAAGCCCTGGTTCTCTAAATCCTGTGAAAAATGCCAGACTTGAAAAGGTCAAAGCTCACAAAACGCTTCTACACAATCCCAGTCAAGAAAACCATCAAGCATTTAACGACGCAAGAAACCGATATGTCCGAATTCATTCTGAGGCAAAAGACTCGTTTACTAACCACATAAAAAAACAAAGTCCTCTCAAGTTCCAACGGCAGCAAACCCTTCTGGACTCTTGCTAAATCTATTGGTAATAATTTCTGCAAGAGCACATTCTCGCCTCTTATTTCAGGGAATGAATTTTCTTCTATCGCCCTGGGCAAGGCTGAACTTCTTGCCTCGTTGTTCGTAGGAAATTCTACTCTCAATCCACCTCCAAATGTTCAACCACCAACAGTTCCCAATGTTGCGCATAAAATGACGGATATCATTTTCAAAACTAAAAAGGTACGAAAGATGTTCTCTTCTATAAATACCAGCAAAGCCTCTGGCCTTGATGAGATCCCAGCAATTGTTCTCAAAAAATGCGTACCAAAACTTGCTCCTGTCCTGACTCGTCTGTTACAGACATTCTACAATACAGGCATATTTCCTACTAACTGGAATACTGCTGGAGTAAAACCCGTCCCCAAGAAAGGATCCAAAGCGCTTCCTAGCAACTACAGGCCTATTTATCTCCTTTCAGTCATCTCTGAAGTGATGTAGAAGTATATAAACACCGAAATACTAAAATATATTGAAAAACACAGTCTAATTCACGAAAGGCAGAATGGATTCCGTCAGCGCAGATCAATTGCTGACCTTCTTTCCTTTGTCACCCATTCTTGGAACAAGTCTATGGAACTACATTGTGAATCCCAGATTGTCGCTCTAGACATATCCAAAGCATTCGACCAGGTCTGGCATGCAGCGCTGCCTAATAAACTACCGGCCTATCGCCTACCACCAAAACTCTGTACCTGGACAGCAAATTTCCTCTCCTACCGGATCATTTATGTTGTCGTGGATGGCAATCCCTCTATACTGTACCCAATTAATGCAGGAGTCCCCCAAGGTTCAGCTTTAGCCCCTACTTTGTTTCTTCTCCACATCAATGACCTCCCCTCTAGCACATCCAACCCAGTTCACAGTAACGCGGACGCCAGCAGGATCCACTCAAATATACAATATTCTAAGCCTGTTTCTTTAGCCCAATTAGATGAGGATCGCAGACTCATGGAGGGTTCTGTCTCTGTGGATCTCCAAAAAATATTAGTCTGGGGAAGTAGAAATCTTGTAGAATTGAACTCTACCAAATCTCAGTTTTGATTTCTATCTCATAAGATATATATATATATATATATATATATATATATATATATATATATATATATATATATATATATATATATATATATATATATATATGTATATATATATATATATATATATATATATATATATATATATATATATATATATATATATATATATATCTGTGTTTGTGTGTGTTTCCAAGCGATAACTCAAAAAATACTTCACTGATTTGGGCCACCCTTATTTTGTTAATGGCCAATTTTTCTGAACAAATATTTAAAAAACTATTTTTGAAACGTAATATCTTTCAAATTGTGATTGAAACGGAAATTTATAATTTAAGATAACATAGGCAGACGTGGTTGTGTACCAAATTTCAAGTCTTTTGATCAAAGGAAAATAAAGTTATTCGGAATTAGTATTAAAATAATCCTCGACATCACTTCAGACTCTGTAATGTAATATCTACAATGTTGGACAAAGACAGGTGACGTAACCTGCACTACTATGCTATTTAAATAAATGGTATATATAAATATAAACAATGGAAGTTACATCATTATCATTACATCACAGTAGCAGCATTTTTGTAGTTTGTCACCGTGCGGGAGACAATATTTGTTTGGTCAAATTTAATACCACGGGCGTCAATATTTTTTAAAATAATATCGTAAAACTGTTGTTTTTATTAGATTTTATAAATGTATTTTAGTAATTTTTGTGTGCATACAGTTAGAAGTATTTTTTTATGAACAGAATACTACAGTGACATGAACTGATGGCTCTTGGCACGATCAAAATATCTTCGCTACTTTTAAATTTGTGTAGCCCCAATGTTAACTAAGCGCCCCATTTATTATACTTACTTATCTTGTGCTTATATATAATGTAATAGAAAAATAGAAAAGGAGTGAAACAGCAAATGAGTTTATTTACTTTAGTGCTCTATTCGATATTATCTGAAAAAGACACTATAGGCGACACAGTGAAATGTAATTTTGGTAAATCAACAGTTTACTGCAAGGAAGCTTTTTCGATTATTTTTTTTTTTCAGAAACATGGTGACAACCTCTCTTGGATACACAAGTCACAAGGCAAATTTGTTGCAAACAACCCGCAAGAAAGTTAAGTGACCAAGAATAAATAGAGGTGCTGTGCAGGGAGGAAATCTGAGTGAAAAATGCTAAAAAAATTTTGGCGGACTTTGAAAAGATGCGTTTTTCACATTTTGCAGCAATACTTCCTTTAAACCCTGTCTGCCCCGCACAACACCCATATTCGCCCAGGTCCAGTAACCTTCTTGAGGGTTGCTCCCAAGAAATTTTTCTTGTGCTTTGCGCTTTGAACGCAGTTTCATGCATGCACAAGGAGAAGGACAACCCCCCGTGTTTTGGGTAGGATGGTAGAAACCCTCTTCATCCTGAGGGTTTTTCTTCCCCTTCTGTATGCATACAATCACATCATACATCAATGCATGAACCACAGGAATTTTTTTATGTTCCGCTTCCCAGTGTATTTTTTGTTGAGTATATTTCGGTATATCAACTATTTTGTTTGAGTTTTGTATACAAATTGCTGTATAAATATTTATTTTAGAGATCATCTTTTTGCATGCCCTTCTTTACCCTATTTCTTACCGTTCCTAGTTAAATAGAGTAATGTTTTATAACTTTTAATAAAAGGCTAAATCACTATAATATATTATCCTTATGAATATTCACTACAATAGCGCACTTGCTGCGTCTCGAACATTTTTTTAAAATTTTAGAGTGTCGAAAAAGGGTTCCTTCAAAATATAATTTCTTAAAGTTGTACGCTTCTTACCTAACCTAACACATTCGCTTATTTCCATACAAACTCCTGTACTCCCTTATTTGGTGGGCACGCAACCTCATTTTCAAACAAAATATTCCTGACTCAGCGATTTCATTTACTTCGTTCTCGAAAGGAGGCAAATGTATCAAGAATAAAATCCAACACAAATATAAAAGCCGAACCCGTCTCTATTTCCAAATTGAACTCCGATCGCAAAAGATCCCCTAATATTATACCAATTCAATATCTCTTAAAGTCCGTTATCCCCTCAAAAATCAGCTTCTAGTTAGGTGTACAATGGGAGAATGTTACACTCTCTAGTGATACTGATATAGTTTATTGTTGGGGGCCGTCAGCCCGAATACTGTGTATATGGAGTCTCAAATATTTGAAAGGGGTTTTCTTTACCGGCATGGCCATAACATTATTCGGGTCGCATGCTTTCTCAGGAATGTTCTCGTGCAATGAACGGCACCCTGATCCTCCTTTATGACCTCACTTCCTGTATCTTCAAGGAAAATATTCATATTTTACACGCAGATGCTTGAAAGCAGTCACAGGACCTTTGTAGGTAAAGGGGCACATATTCTTGACGGTATTGCCATGGTACTGCAGAGGCATTTGGGATAATGAATTTTTACATTCTCTGAATGTGGTTTCTGTAGCCTTCCAGCATACATTTATTTCTGGTTAAACATGAAAATGTTCGGAATGGCTGAAAACCAATATAATTTGTTAATACATTTGTTCCGGAGGGTTTATATTTACAATGTCGTGGTGGAGCAAGTGTGCTGTGGTAGCGATTTCTCATAAAACGTGTTACATATAAAAATAAAACATTTTTTTATCACATAGTGGAAACTAAAATTAAAAAATCAGGCATCAGCACAATACGTCCACCGATCTTTACTAGAAAAAGTTCGGGACGCAGCAACTGCGTTATGGTGGTGAATTTTCATAAGAAATCTACAGTATTAGTAAGGCATCTCATTAAAATTAATACTTTACATTTAAATGGACCTTGGAGATTAGTTTTAGAGGTCCTAATTTGTGGTCATTTGAAGAAATTTGAATTTTTAATTAAGCTAGAAAACTAAAATTCAGTAGGCATATGTAAGTACATATTTCAACTCTATTCTAGAAAAGTTATGTTACAAATTTCAATTTCATTGAAAGTTACAGAAGTTTTTCAGAAGAAAATTAAATTTTTTACAAAAGAAACGTACCTGGGGCGCATGGGGGTTCTGGGCGGGGTAAACAGGGTTTTAAGGAGGTATAGCTGCAAAATGGGATAAAGGCAGTGAACAGAGGTCCGAGTAAGCTGTTTTTGTCGCAACTTCCGTTCATACGTCCTTTTAGTGAATTTTCTTTAAAAGAAAATCACTAATGAGGAGATCTCGACTTTCGAATTTTGAAAAAATTTCTTCAAATGAGCGCTATCTATGACCCCGGAACCCAAATCCGAGGTCAGTTTCAGACTTTATATGTTATATATATATATATATATATATATATATATATATATATATATATATATATATATATATATATATATATATATATATATATATATATATATATATATATATATATATATATATATATATATATGTATATGTGTGTGTGTGTGTGTGTGTGTGTGTCACACCTCTAACTTAAAAAATAATGGACCGATTTTGATAAAATTTGGCACATACCTTCCATTCGCAAGTCGCTTGGATAAGTTCGTTAGCCAAGAAAATCCGCCGAGGTTTTCCCGGAAAATTTTGTGTTTTCTTTCGAAAAAAATCGGAAAAAATTTATATCTCCAAAATTAACAAAGTATGGGCAACCAAATTTCATACGCGGGTTTATATCATTAGAGGCAAGTTACCTACCAAAATTTAGCTCCGTAGGTTAAAGGACGAAAAAGTTACAGGCATTCAAAGAAAAATAAATTTGGGTTCTCCTCAAAACGTCAAAATCGCGACTTTAAACGTCAAAATTGATGAGTACCTTCCTTTTGCAAGTGGCTTGGATATGTTCGTTATCCAGGAAAATCCGACGAGGTTTTCCCGGAAAATTTTGTGTTTTCTTTTGAAAAAAAATTATATCTCCAAAATTAACAAAGTAAGGGCAACCAAATTTTACACGCCGGTTTATATCATTATATGCAAGTTACCTACTAAAATTTAGCTCTGTAGGTCAAAAGACAAAAAGTTATAGGCATTTAAACAAAAATAAATTTAGGTTTTTCACAAAACGTCAAAGTTGCGATTTAAACGTCAAAATTGGCAACATTTAGGAAAAGAACTTGAATCTAATACGGGCTATGGAAATAAAATGTCTCAAGAAGAATGTTTTACAAACCCTGAAGTCTTACTTTCAACCGTCATTGTCCTTCATTTTAATAAAATGTTTCCAGAAAATTCATTTCAAATAGACCCTTTCTCTGACGCTTGGCAGTAGTCTTAGCTATAGAGTTTATCGTTAATAGTATATAATTTTTGTAGAATTTTCGTAAAAAAAATCAATAAAGCTCAATATATCTGTTATTATACCAGATATGAAAAAAAATTGTATATATTAATTATAGGGTGTCTTGAGCTACATCTTAAAAAATTATTTCTACAATCACAGGCTGGCCCATAAGTCGTTGGTGATACAAATTTTCTTTTTTTTTAATCAAACACGCCTTATGTTATTGCATTTTTGCATTTTCCATCGAAATATAATGCATGTTTGTAAGAACAAAAATGGTAGCGAATTTTGATCAAATGCTTAATATTTGAATAGCTCAATTTGCTATTAACCTATAAGGTTGACCAAAAAACGAGTTTTTTCGGGAACACTTTAAGTTTACTTTCGGAATTTTTTTTACATTTTCAAACAATAAAGTTATTTTGATGAAACATGGCACATTGTTTTTACTATATAGATTATACTGGTAACCAAATTTGATGCCTGCTTTCTTAAAAAAACACATTATTGCTATTAAAAAATAGTTTTATGAAAATTCACTACCATAACGCACTTGCTGCGTCCCGAGATTTTTATATTCAGCCCCGGTCAGCACGCCTTTTCACTCCTGGTGCCGTAACTGTCCTGTGGGTGGTTTGCACGTTTTTTTGCAGCTAGTGCATCGGAGGGGGGGGGGCATAAGCATGTCTCTCAAAAAAACCAAAAACCTCTAAAAACATTCTGAAAACTAATCTAAAAATTTACCGTTTAAACTATTTTACGATATTATGCACTTTACCCATACTGTAATGATCCACTTAACCCCGTTTGAAAGTAACTAATCGTGTTTTGTTTTTGATAATGAGAAAAACAAAAAACACATATCCTAATGTAGAACATGTCCAAAATGCATACATTGGCAGCATTCTAATCGTAATTAAAAATGTCTTCTAACGTTAATCAACATCTGAAACGTGACCGACCTATTCGCAATCTTTATTATCCTTGTTAATCCAGCTATATCGCATGGTCTAGTTTCATATATATTTTTAGTAAATTTTAGTAAAGAAAATGCGGTATCGATGGTATGATTTTTGCAGAATTTCTTCAAATGAGCGCGAATTAGGGCCCTAGAACCCAAATCCAAGGTCAGTTGAAAAGGTATATATATATATATATATATATATATTATAATATATATATATATATATATATATATATATATATATATATATATATATATATATATATATATCCAACCGATAACTCAATCGAAACCAAATTTGGCAATTCCCTTCTTTTGTTAATAGCTTGACACTCACATACTTTAAAAAAAACTCGGGACGCAGCAAGTGCGTTATGGTAGTGAATTTTTATTAAATGCTTCAAATTTAAATAACTCAATTTTCTATATACTTAGAAGTTTAATTTCAATACGTAGTAAGGTTTTTCTAAGGCAAGATATCCACAAAATTTCATTAAAATAACTTTGTAATTTTCGGAGAAAAAAATTTTTTTCGAAAGAAAATTTAAAATTTGAGTAACTCAATTTTTTTCGAAAGAAAATTTAAAATTTGAGTAACTCAATTTTCTCTAAACTTAGAAAGTTGAATTTTGGTACGTAGTAAGGTTGAGGCACATATATGGTAAATTTCATTGAAACAGCTTTGTTAAAATTTTTTCGAAAGAAAACTCAAAATTTTTCCGGAAAACCCCGTCTGATTTTCTGGATAACGAACTCATCCAAGCCATTAATAAAAGACAGGCACTTGCCAAGTTTCATCGAAATCGGTTAATTATTTTTTGAGTTATCATATATATATATATATATATATATATATATATATATATATATATATATATATATATATATATATATATATATATATATATATATATATATGTATATATATATATATATATATATATATATATATATATATATATATATATATATATATATATATATATATATATAAACATATAAAAATTAAACCTATTTACAAATGAACTGTAATAAGATATTATGCTGCGACAATACCTCTCTCAAGCACCCTAAAATATAATCAAAATGTGCAGTTATATATGTTTTATTTCTTTTTCCCTTGTCTTAATACACTACATATTTTATTACAATCGATTTAATTTACTTATTTGATTTCATAAATAATAGTCGGTTAATAGTGACTTGGAATGAAGTAGACACCACATCTTCAAACATATTAAGAGAATAATAAAAATTCACTAATATGAGTAAATCAACAGCAACTGGGAATGAATTCGGTCAGTCGCCCAGCCACGTGGTTAAAAAACACTGTTTGTATGAGTCTATGGTTACAACTCTAGACCTAAATAAAAGGACTGTAACAGCGGCAGAAGCAGAAGTCAATGGAAGGTTGATGAATGAATCTCATGAGTCAATAAAGAAAAGCATTGACTAACCAACAGCAACCACATGCTTATGATTTAAACATGTTTCAAATTTGAATAGCTCAATTTTCTGTAACCCTAGAAAGCTGAATTTTGGCACATAGTTAGGTATTTTCAAAAGCAATATGTAGACCAAATTTTATCGAATTTTTCAGGAAAAAAAAATTTTTTTGAAAGAAAACTCAAAATTTTTCCGGAAAGCCCCGTCCGATTTTCCTGGCCAACGAACTCATCCAAGCCATTAATAAAAGAAAGGCACTTGCCGAGTTTCATCTAAATCGGTTAATTATTTTTTGAGTTATCAGACGGATACATATATATATATATATATATATATATATATATATATATATATATATATATATATATATATATATATATATATATATATATATATATATATATATATATATATATATATATATATAAGCATATAAAAATTCAAACTGACCCCGGATATGGGTTCTAGGGGTCCTAATTCGCGCTCATTGGAAAGAATTTTTGCAAAGTCTCACCATCGATACCTCTCTATTAGTGAATTTTTTTAATAAAAATTCACTAAAAAATGTAAAAAACTGTTTGAAAACGTAATGTATTTTAAATTACTAGAAGTATGGGACTAAAGCTTGACTCGCACATAGATACTGTATCAGTGGTCCTCTCCACCAAATTTGAAGTTAATTCGTGCAGTAAATTCTGAATTATAACCAAATAGAAAATAAATAATTTTCGATATAACCTGAAATTACCTCTAAATGGGTGCCTATAATGTTAGACAAGGTCAGACAGATATATCAGGGTTACGCTGCTATTGCAAACAAATGCTCTAAATTAAAATTCAAACGAACAGGTTAGAAAAATATGTCACAATAAACCATCAGCGGGGTTGCCATTTTCCAAAACTGTCATCTGATTTTGAAGATATCAGGAAAATATATAGTAATAAATAAACATTTTAATGAAAGTTATTCAATTCGTTTAAAGGCAATCTAGAAGCACGTTTTATTATGTATAAATATTGATCTTCTCATTCTTCAAGGTATTTAAAACCCATCGCCATCTCCTAGTTAAATCTGACAACATCAGTTAGCTATTTGTCATCGCCATTTGTTATTTTGCAAACTGGCAGTAGCGAGAGTTGCATTAGAGGTTATCTTCTTCTTCGTTGTTTACAGACGTCATAAACAAATAATAAGACTCAGCTATTACCTTAGAATCTTGGAATAAGGTACTTATTGTTTACTTATAATTTTTAGTGAATTTTCATTATTATTTACTCTTCATGTTATATATGAAAAATTTGAGGACAATGAAACTACATAATATCATGCAGTAGTTAAATTATACCAATAAACAATGTTGTGATAAATTATTAAAATTTTAATTTCAAAATTTTGTATTGTATATATTTATTTATTTCATTTTCAAAGAGTATGGGTACAGCAATAGTAAATAAAGGTTGTTGAATATTTGTTGAAAAGGGTTTATGTACAGCAAGTGCGTCATGGTAACGAGTTTTCGTAAAAATATACCAAATGGTGATCATTCAATTTCCCATTAAACTAGAATCTTCAGTTTTGATACATGCTAAAACCTAAATAAAAGCAAAGTGGGTACTAAATTTAAAAAATAAAACAATGAGAGTCACAAGCAACGATAAATTTGCTTTAGAAAACCATTTTTGTTATTTTGTGTTCAGAAACTGTTTCGGTTGAGCGGACTAAAACGGATCATCCAAGCGACTAATAAGGAAAAATACCTGCCACGTTTATAATTTGGCAGGTACATTCGTTTTGTAAATAAAAATTAAATTTTCGGTCAATTTGAAGATTAGCACACGGAGGCCTCTTAGAAAAAAAAATCAGAAACATGCCTAAATATCCTTCTGGATACACAAACCACAAGAAATACATCTTGCAAACAGCCACCAGCGGGACCAGGAGTGAATAAGGGTATTGGGCGGGGAAGAAGATAAAAAAGTGAATGTTAGCAAAAAGTGCAAAAAATACCTTAGTTGGACCTCTATAAGCTGCATTTATCCCATTTTGCAGCTATGCTTCCTAAAGATTCTGTTTGTCCCGCCCAGAACCCCTATATTTACCGCAGGTCCCGTAACTTTCTTGCGGGTTGTTTCCAAGAAACGTTTCTTGTTTACATTGTTCTTCTTTATGCATTGAGGGTGGTTGTATGCATACAGGAAGAGAAGGGGAACATCTGCGACAAAGCAGCGAACCAAGACTTTCAATTTATGCTTAAATTGTTACACCATTTCATTTCTTTAAAATATTTTTCCAAAAATGAAATTTAGGTTGCCTTCTATGCCAGTCTTACATAGAGAGCTACACCATTTCATCATATTCATAAAGTGTGGATGCAGCAACAGTAAATAAGTATTGAAAAAGGTCTGGGTTCAGCAAACACATTATGGTAGAGAGTTTTTGTAAAAATATTTGAATCCGATAACTCAATTTCGTATTAATCTAGAGTCTTCAATCTTGAACCATAGTAACACCTATGTAAACGCAACGTGGGTACTAAATTAAAGAAAAATAACAAAATGAACTTCGCGCATAACTACAAGTTGGTTTTAAAAAACATTTTTTGTTTTGTTTTCAAAAACTAGTTCGAGTGGGTTGATTAAAACAAAACCATCCAAGCAATTGAAAGGAAAAATCCCTGCCATATTTATGATTTGGCAGGTATATTCTCTTTGTAAATAATAATTTTTTTTTAGAAAACTCTTATGACTAATAAAATTTGTAACACAATTTTTTTAAAGAGACTGGCAGTACCTACATATATCTCTACCAAACTGTAATTTTCTAGCTCCATAGAAAATAGAAACTTATTTCAATAATCGCCAGCTGCGACCTCTAAAACCGGTCTCCCAAGTCCATTTAAATTTAAAGAATTAGTTTTAATAATATATCTTACTAATAGTGTACATTTATTATGAAAATTCACTACTATAATGCACTTTCTGCGTCCCGAACATTTGTTTTTATTTATCCTCATAAGAACAGGTTTAATAACGTAAGATCGGGTGATCATGCTGGTCATTCTAACGATGTTCGCCTCCCTGTCCACCGGCTTATAAATATTGAGTGGAGGTACTTCCAGACATTCATTTGGTAATGTGCTGATGCTTCATCATGCTAGAACCATATCACATTCGCTGGAACTTGTGGGAGTACTCGATCTGTGCTAAATAATTATCACCATTCAAATAGTCATTAAGGAAAAAGGGACCAACGACATGGTTTTCAACTGTTCGTGCCCAAACATGAACCATTTCAGGGTATTACGCATGTTCTCCTCTCGTCGAGTGTGGATTCTCTTTAGACCAGTAGCGACAATTTTGACTATTAGCATGGCCTATATATTTCTAAACGCTGAAGATTGGAACCTGTGATGAGCATTGACCAGTACACTTGGAGAACCCAAATCACCACAACACATTTTAAAAGACCTGACGATCGTTTCACTAACCAAGTTAGCGTCATCAGAGGATGAAAAACTCTAACTACCTTAAAAACTGACATAACCTTATATACCGGATCTTAGGTAAAGAGACCGAACTGAAATGGGAAAGTTGCTTGTTTGCTTGTTTTGTATCTTTAACGTCGGCCTATTTCCGCGACAATGGCCAATTACCGACGCCAGGCAGCAGTTTCACCTCACTATCCTGGAATTTTTGCTGAACCCCTGCCTTTCTGTAAAGAGGGTAGGTATCTTTAACGTGCCCAACACCGCATGGATACGAGACTGGCGGCTTTACGCCCACTCCGAAGAGCGGAACGTGCAGACATTTAACTTGCTCAAATACAATGCCAGAACCTCGGTTGATGTTAATTACACGGTATGTACTGAAAAAGTGAAAGGAGTACCCTGGGATCGAACCCAGTACCCTTCGGTTCAGAGGCACACGTTCTTGCCCCTGAACAAATGAGGCTCTTCGAAATGGGAAAGTAAACGCAGGCAAATTCTGCAGTGTATTGTATTTTTATCGCCGGAGTTATCTAAAATGTGTTCATCTCTAATAATTTTCGGAAGATTCAACGAAAACTAAATTATCATAGTTTGCTTTGTCGAAACTATCTGTATTATTAGATTATCTTTAGGACGTGTTAAAACGTGGGAATTTTATTTAACGAAGCAATCGATCAGGTGACTCGTAATCGGCGGTGGTGCCACGTTCATACAATTTTTGTTGTAACTATATTTCGCAATATATATATATATATATATATATATATATATATATATATATATATATATATATATATATATATATATATACTTTCGAAGGAGTTCAGCTGTCCTGGTTGTCTAACATTTTTTATTAATTTTAGATTATCTTCATTAACGTGATGATTATTATCCCAAATATGTTGGGCGACGGAAGAGCTATCTATAGTAGCGTAACGTAATTGGGCTAAGTGTTCTTTGAATCTAACTCCAATGGATCTTTTTGTTTGTCCGACGTACTTAAGATTACAATCTTTACAACTTATCTAATAAATTTCTGACATTTTGTCCGTGCCATCCTTGTCTTTTGGGTTACCTAGCAAGTTTTTTAAGTTATTTTTTTCGAAAATATTAGTTGCAAGTTGACTTATTAAAAATGCTATTTAAATATAACGGATACACTGCTTGCCTGGTGGAAAAATTAATCAGCAAACAGAAAACAAAGAAAATGTTGACGGAATCAACGACGTTTAGAAAGTAGAAATCCGAAAAAAACTGTGTTTGCTTACCATTTGAACCCCGAATCACGAGGGGTTTAGATACCATTTTTTTAAAAAGTCAACTGCAACTAACATTTTAGACAAAAAATACCTTAAAAAACTTGCTAGGTAACCCAAAAGACAAGGATAGCACGGACAAAATGTCGGTAATTTATGAAATAAGTTGTAAAGATTGTAATCTTTAATACGTCGGACAAACAAAAAAATCGATTGTAGTTAGATTCAAAGAACACTTAGCCCAATTACGTTACGCTACTATAGATAGCTCTTCCGTCGCCCGACATATTTGGGATAATAATCAATGCGTTAATGAAGATAATCTAAATTTTATAAAAAATGTTAGACAACCAGGACAGCTAAACTCCTTCGAAAGTATATGTATTGCGAAATATAGTTACAAAAAAAATTGTATGAACGTGGCACCACCGCCGATTACGAGTCACCTGATCGATTGCTTCGTTAAATAAAATTCCCACGTTTTAACACGCCCTAAAAATAACATTATAATACATATAGTGCCGACAAAGCAAACTATGTTAATTTAGTTGTCGTCGAATCTTCCCTAAATTATTAAAGATGGACTTAGATAACTTAGTAGGGACAGTGCAAAGACCTCGTCAGGCGATAAAAATACAATACACTACAGAATTTGCCTGCGTTTACTTTCCCATTTCAGTTCGGCCTCTTTACCTAAGATCCGGTATATAAGGTGATGTTAGTTTTTAAAGTAAGACTAGATGCATTCTCGCAACAATTAGAACCGTAGACCGGTTTCGCTCTCATTAGAGCTCTTCAGTACGGTATACTAATTGCAGCAAAAATGCACCAAAAATAACACGGCTATCGTATAGCCAGTCTCAAAACACTAAGTGAGTAGCGAACGTGTCGTCTAATGAGAGCGAAACCGGTCTACGGTTCTAATTGTTGCGAGAATGCATCTAGTCTTACACACTTTGTCCCTATATTGGGGTAGAAATGGGCCAGGGCTAACAATTTTTTAAATTGTTAGTTAGTTGTATACCGTCTCTATTTTTAATATTCTGTATTATTTGGAGCGGGCGTGACAACAAGTACTTGGTTCCGAACTAGGTGGCGACACGTTCGCTACTCACTTAGTGTTTTTAAAGTAGTTAGAATTTTTCATCATCTGACGACCCTAACTTGGTTAGTGAAACAATCGTCAGGTCCTTTAAAATGTGTTGTGGTGATTTGGGTTCTCCAAGTGTACTTGGCTGCACATAATTTATAATAATGATAAAAATCGTCTGTATTTATAATCATTCTGAGAGTTTTTATTATTGTTCCATGTTTAGTGGACTTTAATAATCAACGGTAAAGGGTACCCCCACCCACTTAACAAGTACACGCCATCAAGGAAAGTATTTTATTCAACAAGTTACGGCAGAAACACGAGAACTTAGGAAATGCGAGTATAATAGATTGTAATTATTTAGAAACATCAAATCAACGTAAAGTTGAAATTTTATTATGTAAATAGAAATGGAACAGCAGGAAGGAGATTTAAATTAAAATCAATTCCGAGTTTATCTCATTGAGCAACAACTGGGGTAAAATTGAGTGTAGGTCTCTTGCGAATGTAAACACGACTCGAATATTTACTTGGAAATTCATGTATTTTAGTTTGAACATTTTATGTGGAGTTTAGCACACATGGGACTAGTTTCAGCTCCTGTTATGAACAACGCTCAGACAACAATTCGGTTTGGGAGGGAAATCAATTATATTCATATTATCTATTCATTTCCAATTTAGATAAAGCTAAGAGGTACTCCTTAAAAACTTGAATCTTGGATCTAGATTAATAAAATCTTTAAAATAACTTAGTCAACTTGAGACCGGTGGAATTTCTGCATAAAACGCCCCGGGTGAAAACGCCTAGAGAATAAATTAAAAGAACAACGGTTTTGTAGGACAGCAACAGCTTCGGTCTTTCAACGATAACCGTAGTTCCGAGTGCTTATTTAATTAAATTTGGTATTTTAGACTCAAATAAAGCGGAAAATATGTAAAGCAGCTTTTTAAGTGGTGTTTGCAAAAGGTGGTAAAATATTTAGCAGACGAGTTATCAAATAATAAAAAAAAATATTAACCTAACACAAAAGTGATTATAAAAAATGCGAGCTGTTAAAAATTTTTTGAGCGCATTAAATGGGTTATACAGTGAGAGCTATAATGATTTGTGTATTTTTAAAACGCCTTGAAAAAAGTCTGCACGCCGCAAGTGCGTTATGGTAGCGAATTTTTATGAAAATATTTTTAACAGCAAATCTGTCTTTTAGTGAATTTTCGTAGAAAAAATTCACCAATGAGGAGATCCAGACTTTTGAATTTTTAAAAAATTTTTGCAAATGAGCGCGAACTAGGACCCTAGAACCCATATCCGGGGTCAGTTTCAATTTTTATATGTTTATATATATATATATATATATATATATATATATATATATATATATATATATATATATATATATATATATATATATATATATATATATATATATATATATATATATATATATATATATATATATATATATATATATATATATATATATATATATATATATATATATCACACCGATAACTCAAAAAATAATGCGACGATTTTGACAAAATTTGGCACCTACCTTCCTTAAGTAAATGGCTTGGATAGGTTCGTTAGTCGGGAAAATCGGACGAGTTTTTCCGGCAAAATTTTGAGTTTTCATTTGAAAAAAAAAATTATCTCAAAAAATAAAAAAAGCTATGATCACCAAATTGGGTAGGTAGGTTTACGATATAAAAAGTAAGCTATACACCAAAATTTAGATTTCTATGTTACAAGAAAAAAAGTTACAATAAAATATTTTGTTCCAGAGCATTTCTATTTTCCTTACAACTCGCATCGTTTTTAGTCTCTTATTATTAAAAGTCAATGGTTTCTTCCTAAAATTTGCTCTTACCGAACACACGTGGCTTCCATTGAGTTCTGCTTCTGCCGCTGTTACAGTCTTTACTCTCAACATGGCGCTTTGCTTACTCTTTCTGCTAGTGCTATACTATTTTACATACGTATCACCCTACAACATTTCATTTTACGGGCCTTACGTGGTCTCCTGCTACATTCATCACACTTATAACGTGAGGCCACTTAACATTACATTTCCTGTTCCCCAGTTTAATTATCATAACGAGCAGATTTCGCCTTTGTAAATAGCTATTAGTCAATGACCCCTTTTGCAGATAACATACCATTTCTACCTAACATACACGGTTTTGACCGTCCTGTTTGTTTTGTCGTTTCTATTGCTAGTAAATGCTCGCTATTCATATTCTTTTTTAATGAAAAACATTTTTGTAAATAACTTGGAGATGTAAAATGCAAAAAGTTCAGGACGCATTAAAAAAAATAATATATAATATATTAGTGATTTGGGCTTATATAAACGTTATAAAAATTACTTTATTTATTTAGGACCAGTAAAAATAAGGTAAAGCAAGGCAATCAACAAGTGATCTCTAACATAAGTATTTATACAGTAATTAGTATAAAAAACTCAAACAAAGCAATAGATAAACAGTAAATATACTCAGCAACAAATACACTAGAATGCTGAACATAAAAAAAATTGAGCTGCAAGTTAAATCACAACTTCCACATACCTGTTATAATTTACTCTTCTCAGAGTTTAGGGTCGATGATTTGACCACAAATAAAATATTCGTATTCCGGTACCCATAAATTTCTGAAACGTTATATTACTCGAGTCAGCAAAAAATGTCAATTTTCGTCAAATCACCCCTCATTTATCCTCTACCCCGTAAGGCGATTTTACCCAGAAACGATTCTAAGAGTTCTGTTGTCGGGTGCTAGTAGTAGTAGCAGTGGTGGGGAGGCCAACGCCAAGCAAGTAGGCCACAATGGGCCCTTTTTGCCAACCCCAGCAACCCAGCAACCATGCTCTACTCTTCCTCGGTTCCGTCGCCAAACCGCCTCGACCTCGAGATGAAGGCCGTGACGGTCTTCAATTGGACGGTACTTACCTGATTCCTCTGCAGAGTCCTTGATCCGAACAATTCTGCTCGAAGACTCCCAAAAGCCTCGCATTCACACAGGTAGTGGTAGGACGTTTCTTCATCCTCGCCACATTCCTGGCAAATGGGATCCCTCTCTACGCCTATCAATGTGAGGTGTCTTCTAAGGGCGCAGTGGCCTGTCAGCACCCCGAGGATGCGGCGAAGCGCAGGTCGACTCCTTCCGAGTAGCCAGACAGCTTTATCTCTGCCCGGCCCCTCCACGAAGTCCCTCGCCTGCCTGCAGCCATCAACCGACCCCCAGTGCCTCTCCATTGCTTCCTCGGTCCACCTGTCTAAGACGACAGAGACTGTCTTCCTACTTATGCCTATCGCAGGCTCCGGGCCACAGAACGGCCGCCGGGAACCAAGCTTTGCGAGATTATTCGCCACCTCATTCCCCGCCACGCCACAGTGTCCCGGAACCCACACCAGTTGCACCTCCTTCGTCCTGGCTAGCCCTCTGAGGGCGTCAGCGCACTCCTGAACCAGGGGTGACCTGATTCTGGCCGCGCAGACTGCCCGGAGGACCGCCTGGCTATCCGAGCAAATGCACACACATTTCTCGGGACTCATCTTCACATCCTGTCTATTGGCCACAGACAGGATAGCATACGCCTCTGTTTCGAATGCCGTGGTGTATGCGCCAAGAGCATAGCTCTCGCGCACCCCCAGGCCCTCGATGTATATTCCTGCCCCGGAGGATTGCTGGTCCTCCAGCCGCGATCCGTCGGTGAAACAGACCAGGCTTGCGGGCTGGAATGTAACCTCATTTTCCCTCCACTGATCCCTACTGGGGATCCTGAGGGTGTATGGCCTAGTCAACCTAATATCGTCCTCGGCATCCCTCACCTTTATGGCGGAAATCGGAATTTCCGTTTCCACCTCCTTGGCGACTCTTGCATGCCCTATTACTGCTCCCTCTCCGCTCCAGTTACCTGAGTCCCGGATCCTAAGATGCGACGCCATAGCCTCCCTTCTGATACAGATGGGAAGCGGTGGCAGCATCAACAGGATCTCTAGTGCGGCTGAGGGTGTCGTCCTCATAGCGCCTGTGATACCCAGGATAGCCAGCCTTTGGAGTTTGGCCAGCTTCCTGCTGGTTGTTTGGTTCACACCACACCACCAGACCAACGCCCCATAGAGGATTCTCGGCCTGACGATCGCAGTGTAGATCCAATGAAGGATCCGGGGGTTAACTCCCCAGGTCCTCCCTATCACACGACGCAGCTGCCAGAGGGTCGCTACTCCCTTCCTCACAACTCGTTCTATTTGCGACCCCCATGTTAGTTTCGGGTCCAGGATCACCCCCAGATATTTGACCTCCCGCACTAAAGCTAAAGGTTTTCCAAACATCACGGGCGCCCTGAACCCCTCTACCTTCCTCTTCTTGGTAAATAGAATCATCTCCGTCTTCGCCGGGTTTACGGAGAGTCCCTGCTCACCACACCACCTTTCGATTATGCTACAGGCAGCTTGCATGCACTCACAGACGACGCCGAGGAATTTGCCGGTGACTAAGACCAGCCCATCATCAGCGTACGCCTGTGCGTAGAAGCCATTCTCAGAGAGCCGCTCCAAGAGGCCGTCCATGACCCGACACCATAGATGAGGCGAAAGGCAGCTCCCCTGGGGACAGCCGCCCGTCACCCCAACGTCCAGCCCTCGGCCCCTCAAGGTCAGCGACACTCTCCTGTCCCCCAGCATGCTCGCCACCCAGCTTATTAGGGACCTCGGCGTTCCCCTCTCCTGTAGGGCGTTACAGACCGTATCCGTCCTTGCCTTATCAAAGGCCCCCTCCACATCGAAGAACACAGCTAATGTGCTCTCCCCGTAGTGTAGAGCCCTTTCCACCTTCCGCGTCACAGCGTGGAGCGCCGTCTCCCTCGATTTCCCCCGCTGGTACGCGTGCTGACCTTTGTGGAAGGGATGATCCTTGAGGATCCCTCCCAACATAAACCTATCTACTAACTTTTCCAATGCCTTAAGTAGGAAGGATGTTAGGCTGATTAGCCTGTACGCCTTGGCCAGCGTGTAGTCCTCCCTTCCCGGTTTGGGAATGAAGACCCCCCTAACCCGGCGCCAGGCCTTTGGGACGTAGCCCCACGCCAGGCTGGCCCGAAAAACCTCCCTTATGTTGGGAAGCAGTATATCCAGGCCCCTCTGGAGCAGGGCTGGAAAAATCCCATCGCAGCCTGCGGATTTGAATGGAGCGAACTCGCTCACCGCCCAGGTTATAGAGCCATCTGTGACCACCTCCTCCGCCAGCTGCCAGTCCGCATTCGGGACTGTCCACCGGCCCGGTTCGGCAGCCTCCGTGACGGCTCCACCGCCCTCAAGGTGAACTTCGGCGAGATGACGCAGGGTCTCCTCACCGGTGCTTGTCCAGCTCCCGTCCTGTTTCCTTAAAGATCCTACATTACTACCTAACTCTTGTTTGAGTACTCTCACCAGCCTGGCTGCGTCAGGCAGGGAATTGACTTCCCCGCAGTACGCGCGCCAACCAGCTCGCTTACTCCGGCGTAATTCCTTCTTAAACTCCCTTCTGGCAGTCCTAAACTCGTCCCAGGCCGCTTCACCCGATTCTCGGACTGCTCGGTTTAAGGCCCTCCGAGTCCGCCCGCGTAGTACGGCGAGATCCTTGTTCCACCATCTAACTTTGATGGACGGTTCCCCCCTAAGTGGTGACGCGGCCTCGTAGGCTGCCATTATTTTCCCTTCTAGGGCCTCGACCTCGCTATCTAATGCCTCTATAGAGAGTCTACTCCCCTCTGGGCTCCTTGGCGACCCACCGAGGCCTATTAGATAGGCATCCCAGTCGGTCTTCCTTGGATTTCTCCTGGGGGGAGAACTCTCACGGTCCACATCCAATTCAAAGCTGATCATACGATGATCAGACATTGATATGTGTTCCGTCACCCTCCAGTTAGATATATCCTCCGTTATTCCTCTGCTCGCTAACGTAATGTCGATCACCTCCTGTCGGATACGATTGACAAACGTTGGAGCTGTACCTCTATTTAATACCTCTAGGTTCGTTGTAGCCAAGTACTCTAATAGAGCCTCACCGCGTGGGTTGGTATCCGTGCTGCCCCACAATCTGTGGTGAGAATTGGCATCGCAGCCTATTATCAGTTGTAGCCCATGCTCCCTCGCGTAATCGACGATACGCACCAATTCCTCCGACGGAGGCAGCCCCCGCCGATCGTAGGGAACATAAAGGCTGCACATCAGAACCTTAAGCCTAATATTACTCACCTTATACTCCAGGACAGCTGCTGTGACGTCCCTGGACCCGAGCTGCGGCAGCAACATCACGTCCAGATCCCTCGACGCCAGTATGCATGTCCTTGGTTGTTCTTCCTGTGCTTCACCACCGATGAGGATGTTGAAGCCAATTCCTCCAAGCCCTCTAACTTGCTTCCTAAACACATAAGGCTCTTGAATCAACACTACGCCGCCTGGACCGCCTGCGAGGAGCTTTGCTAGCTCCCCAGTGGCATCCCGGCTATGCTGAAGGTTGATCTGGCCCACCCGCAGTTGCCCCGCGAATTTAATCGCGACGCCGCTCGGGCGGAGGCCTCCCCTGGTCGGAGCCCGTCCGTTCGCCCGCCGCAGGCCGGGCGGAGGCGACCGCACTCCATGTCGGAACTCTGGTTACACTCAGAGTCACCAACTCGAAGTACAGTCGCCAGCCTTGCCCGTCCAGCTCGCGAGCTACCTCAGGCCCCACCGAAAAGACCAGACGCCATGCCCCAGGTCCTCCTGCCGTCTCCAAGTGCCGCCACTGCCCAACATTGAGCGAGCGGTTCTGGAGCGCAAGCATCCTGACAACATCCTCTAGGTCCACCTCTTGACTTCTGAGCCAAAAGCCGATCCGGACCGGCCATGGGGCGCCCCCTGCCCTTACGGCGCTGAAGGCGATCTCCCCCACCGTCGTCCCGGACCAGCCGTTGAGAAGCCAACTCAGGGACTCGTCATCCTCGGCGGTCACCAAGAACCACCCCGGATCGACTATCCCAGAGTTGCGGAAGCGGAGCTGCAACGCCCTGTCGGATATCGTCATGGCGTCCAACATCCCCGCCAGCAAACTCCTCCTTATTGGCTCCGCCTCTTCCGTCAGGACTACGCCATCCCCCCTGTTGGATGTGATGACTACCTGCATTTCCCTCCTACCCGCCGGACCTGACGTTCCCGAGGGGCCAGGGCCCGCCCCAGCAGCCGGGGTCGCGACCGCGCCCCGCCCCCGAAGGAGTGGGGACACATTAGCCGCTTCCCCCCCGGCCGCCGGCGCACACCCGCGGCTAACCCTCTTGGCCCGCCTCTCCGGCGGTGTTTCTTTTTCCGGTCTTGGGCGCTTCGCGTACGCGCCCCCAGTTGACTTGGGCCAGCCTGCCGGCCTCGACCGTGGAGAGCCTGATGGTCCCCCCTGAGCCAGTGGCCGCCTGTCCAGCTTCTGTCCCTGTGGGCTCGGCTGCGCCCCAGATCTCTTTTTTTCCTGCTTCTCTGCCGACCGCCCGGGGGGCGACACAGGGGTAGAGCCTTTCGGCCGCTCCCCCACACCTCGGCCCTCGCCCGGTCCCGTCGGCAGGACAATCGCCTTCACTTCCTTTTCTCTCGCCTCACGGTGCCGTCGTCGCACCTGCCGCCAGGCCGCCCGATCCGGCAGCTTCCCCGCCCTGACGATCCCTGAGGGTTCACCCGGCTCAGAAGCAGCCCGACCGGCCGCAGTGGCGAAGGGGATTTGCGGCGGCCCCCCGCCTTGCGGGGCCGCCGCTGCCGAAGCAGCCTGCGCCTCTGGAGGACTCACACCCCCCTGATGACGCTGCTGCCTCAGCTCCTCCCTCTCTCGCCTCCTTTTCTGGGCTCTCCACTTCCTTTTCCTTCCTCTCTTCCGTTTCCTTCGCGACTCCTCGTCCTCGGCCCCTCCCATGGACACGTCCATGGGCCCGGCCAGACTCGCAGCCGACGAAGTTCGCCCCCCGTCGCTCCCCCCGGCAGCAACGTCCCCGACGGACCCGTACGGCTCCACCCCGGACACCCCGCCAGGAGAGCGGAGGAGCGTTTCTTCCAGTTCCCTGCTGGAACTGCTTGGAGAGACAGGGATCTCTCTACCTTCTACCTCCTCGCTTATTTTTGGCACGTTACCTTTATATTCTTTATCCTCATTCATGGTTGCTAGAAAAAATGTTGTGTGATGGTGTGCTTATGGTTTGGTGAGCGTATAGATACGGGAGGTCACCCCACCGCCCCCCCGGCGCTTCATCCGTGATGAGACTTGATTCCGTTAAGAGCGGCTCTGCGGCCACGCCGTGGTGACCCGAAGCGTGCAGCTAACCCCCTGTTCCGGAGCCACCCGGTGCTGCTGGCACGATCGAGCATTTTTCGAATGGATGATAGGGCAGCCCCCTACACCGGCCAAGGCAAGGGTGGGCCCCTGTACTGTCCATACGGCGCCAGGTGTGCCAACCCTGGTTTGCACAGCGCTGCCAGTCCAGAGCAGGCTCCGCTCGGAGCCCCTCCTCGGAGTCCGCGCCGAAGGCCGAGAAGCCCAACCCGATCTATGTGCCTCGTGTCTGTGTTTGTATGCGTGTGTATGACGTGTGTGTGAAGGTTTGAGACTTTAGTAGACCATCGGCCCTGGGCGTTATTCCCATTGCCGACAGTCGCGCCAGGGGTGGCACGTGGAGCCAGTCTCTAGGAGTCCAGTAGCTAAGTCACTCGCTGATCGATCAAGAGAACGATCAGCGCACGACCAGGCTAAGGGACCACACCCCCCTTGTCGGGTGCTAACTTCATACTGAATTTGAAGATGAGTTCCCACTTCGTTCGAAAGTTATTGCGCTTACCGACAGACGTACAGGCCAACAGACCGACTGACCGACAGACACAAAATTGTCGTTTTAGAATCCAGTTTTCTATATGTTCTGAGCCTTTCTACGCCGTCTTTTTGAAACTTCTGTCACCGATATAACTGTATCGCTGTTGCCATACTTCCACACGTATTGACGATGTGGAAGTAATTCCTGTGATTCATGCACTTAGGGTGATTGTATGCATGCAGAAGGGGGAAGAAGAACCACCAGGACAAAGAGACTCTCAGGCCACTCAGCGAAAAACATGGGGGGGGGTCTCCTTCCCTTTGCGCATGCATACAACCACCTTGTAACGGTTATGTTTTATTCATTACCGTAACTCTCTTGCTAACAGAGCGAGAACCTCAAGGGCAGCTTAACTAAGAAGAGGTAAATTACTTATTGAACAACAATTCAAGTTTTGTTTTGAAAAGGTTTGTTGCAAATTTGCTATTGAAGATTACCATCGTAGCGCTCTTACTGCTTTCCCTTCATTTGCATCAAGTGTAAAGTGTAATAACAGATGGAATCTTTGCCTTAATGAAAGGATCGTTATTTATTACAGTTTCCTGGTGAAATATATAGGCTGTTAAGGAATGAGAAAAATAGATTATTTCTTAGAAACCGAAAAATATCGATTTAAATATTTAAAACGATATTATTTGGTATATGCAGCGATCAAAGCAAGGAAATTTCCAGAAGGTTTTAAGGGAAAATGTCATTTTTTCCCATTTTAAATAAGTCTTTACAACATCTAAAACGCAGATAGTAAGCACTTCCTATTTAAGCTATTTGTATAGAAAAAATTAAGGGGCTTCTATTGAAGTTCCCCAAAAACCAATCGCATAGCTGATCATCGACAGTACATACCCCATGCAGTCACATAAAGCAGAATGGGTTGTCGCCTCCTCAGCTATTCTTGAAAGGGCATATCTAAAAGACCTCCAGTTCAGCCGACTGTCAACGATCAATCCAAAAAACCTCACGGTATCCTTCGAAATAAGTATTTTATCACCACGTGCCACTGATAAGTGTTATCTTTTGTAGTAACTTACATGCACAATTTTTGTTTTATTTACATTTATATGTAGATTTATAATACTTAACGAGTCTTTTACATATTCAAATCCAACGGTAATTTGCCCAGAGACCGTTCCCTTCAACGCCGACAACTACAGAGGTATCGCCTGCATAGAGAGCAGTCCTGTAGTAAAGCCTCTCTTGAAATGCGTTGGTGTACAACAAGAACAAGAGTGGTTCAAGAAATGAGCCTTGCGGCACCCCATAGAAGTAGGTATAGAAGAGGGTTTCTGGAACCTCCACCCTCCATCCGGCCACTGCGCGTGCGCCCCCCGCCGCGCCACAATGACGCCACAGTGACGCCACAGTGACAAGTGACAAGTGACAAGTGACAAGTGACAGATGACAGCTGACATCAAACACCGGCCATCTAAACTAAAAACCAAGAAAGTTATGCTTGCGCATGCATGTATGCTATTTTTGACCTATACTTATTGAGACGATTAACATGATATCAAACACCAAACCTCTAAACCAAAGAATAAGAAAGTTGGTTTGCGCATGCACCAGCCGCCATCTTTACATACGTCCCGATATATGAAATCAAAATTTTAGGTCTTTTTATTTAGACAGGTTAGATCAAATCTCGATCTAGATCTAGATTTTAATCTCGATCCAGGTCTTGATTCTAAAATCCGATTCTGCCCGGGGCGCAGCCCCCGCCGTCTTGTCAGGGGCACAATCTGCCACATGACCGAGGGTGTAGTCTGCGCCTGGCGGGGGAAGCACGCCCCGCGTGTTTGGGGACACAGCAGCAGTCACATATCGCATGTCAGCTGTCACCTGTCACCTGTCATCTGTCACTGTGGCGTCACTGTGACATCACTGTGGCAGCGTTGCGCGCACGCGCAGTTGCTGCGCGGAGGGTGGAGCTTCCAGAATCCCTCTTCTAACTACTCATAGTGAACCGTTTGGTATGACTAACATACCACCCGTGCCGTGTTTCAAGCATTACTTCTCACACACTGTCTTCGATTTAATATTATATAGTTTTGAATCAGTTTCAGTACTATTTTGCGGGTTCCGATATTCTCCATCTTGTCAATCAACAGTCCATGACAGACACTGTCGAATGCATTTGACACGTCCAAAAACAAACATGTTACTTCTCAGTCTTTATTTGTATTTTCAGAAAGGTTTTTAAAAACCTGATACATAACCCTTGTCGTGTTTCTTCACTTAATATATTCATCTTGTCAGTTACTGACTATGTTGTTTTTTATTGTGAAGTTTGTCATTCTTTCACACGCTACTATTTCGTAAATTTTGGCTATATTAAAAATTAGCGATAACGGTCAGTAATTAATAGCTGTTTATCAACTGCTTTAAAAATATGGCCCACCAGACAAATCACATTTTAAGACACAACCCAGCTGCCAGACACATATTAACGATCTGAAGCAATGGCTCCATCCACCCGTATCTAGAAAACTTCAACACTTTTACCGGCGCCTCATCAAACCTTCAGGCCTCAGTATTCAGTATTTTAGTCACAATTTGCCTATTACATAAAAAATTAAATTGCTTGTCAAAATGGCCTCAAGTTAACGCAAGTTAAAAACTGAAACTATAAGCTTCTGCGATACCCACCACTAAAATAAAACTATATACTGCCATAACTAAATGCTGTTAACAATAAACTTCTACAGCATTTTCTAAATGTAAAACAAAAAGAGTACGTATCCACTTTCCAAAAGTGTAGAGCTCTCCCTGATGAAGTGTCGTGCTGAGAATTCAGTTTAGTTCTTGTTGCAATGTAAAAACGCAAGGGTATGAGACGAGAAGTGCAGAGATGCAAACCGCATGATGAGTTTTATGCTACAACAAGTTTAGGAAAAATAGATTCTGTTCATTTGGGAATTCTTGTTCCGCCTTTACAGAACTTTATGCGATCAGTGTTAAACTTGTTTCGATGAATAACCTTGTTCTACAAGTATTTTCTTGTGGTGCAGTTTTGTGTAACCTACAAACCTAGAAACAGAAAAGGTTAGGTTTAAATGACTGCATATAATATCGGTTTATTGGCTTTTTTATCGAATTTTTATACCGCAACCACATATATAATATGGCCGAGCGAGTAATAATTAATTAACATATTAGTAGGTATTGCGTCACTTGTGCCAGGAAACTGTGACGTCAAAAGTTTTGGGGAGTGGGGGTAAATTGTCTGTCCTTTAAGCGGTGTTGAAAACGTGACCGTATCCGCATGTTTAGCTGATACATTCTCGAGGAAAATGGATTTAAAAAAAAACGTGGTTCGACACTTTAAAGTTGGTCGCCCAGCGCTTGGCCATATGTGACCAGGCACATGAGCCTAGCGCCAATTAATTGTGTAATATTGACGAGACGTCTAGCAATTACTGTTATGAAATTTGGTCTGATAAATAGTACAAACTGACCATGAGTTGTGATTGCAGGGAGCCCAGCATTTCTAACATAGCGAGTGTTTATAGAATATCATCACAATATAAATGTGATGTTACCACCTTCGGCATATTAGTATGAAAGCCTGGTGCGTCCAATGTACCATGTTAAAATTATTTCTTGAGACAGGGTCTTGGTTGGCTTGTAATATTAGTATAAAACATCTAATCTTAATGTAAAGGTAACATACAATTAGAAACCGACTGCGAGACTTGGGGTTACAGGGAGCTCTACGTTTACGATGAGTGTCTATCAATGCATACGATCACAATATAAAGGTGATGTTGCCTTGCCGTAAGGTAAAAGTGACATATAATTAGCAGTAAATATGAGCAAGCTGACTTCGAGAGTTGTGGTTACAGCGATATTTATCTAGAGCTCAGCATTTCTGGTCTATAGCTTGCATCTCTAGTTTCAAGGTAAAGGCGCTGTCGCGTTGTTGTATGGTGATAAATAATTAGAAGCTGGTCTTGCGTTGTGTTTTAGAATTACATAAGGTTCTGACATTAAACATAACACAACGACAATCATAACGCAAATACTTCCGCTTTCTAGAGTGCCCTCTACTAACTGACCAGAGCTGTCAGAAATATAACATTGAAGTTAATAATAATCAAAAAAAAAAATAAAACGCCCAGTGGCGTAGTGATAGGGGTTATAATATCATATTTAGATAAAAAAAATAATAATAATTTGAGCTTTTTGTGACCAGCCTGTATATTTTTTGAAATAAGTAGTCTATTAGCCACAAAAAAGGCCTCTTGTGTTTTTTTTTGTATGAGGTGTAATTTTTGAGATAACTGTAGTTAACGGTATTTATGCAATTTCTTCCAGATAAAGTAACAACATACTATTGCCACAAATTTGTTAGTAGGCGGGTGTAAGATATGAACAATTAAATGTTAAGACAGGTAAGCTATTTTCGTTACTTCTACTAAGCTTCAACTATAGTATTATTTAAAGTGCGCGTTATTATTAGTTTGACAATATGAATAGTTTGATATACATCGAATTAGCAGGCACGCATTTGTGTTTGGGTCAAGCTCATGGAAATGGTGAAGTAGCAAAACTTATTTACTCTATAAAATACCCTAATAGACGTCAACCTATAGACGAACATTTTACCGAGTCGATCGAAGTTTCCGTGAAAATGGGATTGCAAAGCAAAGTAGTAATGTCGGACGACCATGAACTAGAAGAACTCTTAACAGCGAAGAACAAGTTTTGAACCTCATTGAAAATAATCGTAGAGTCAGCTCTAGACGAGTGAGTAATACTGTTGGCCAAATATCGCACCAAAGTGTTCTACGTATACCAAGAGAGCACCACTTACGACCGTTTCCCATCTACCCAGTCCAGGCATTACATGAGATAATGTTGCAAGACTAAACTTTTCTAGGTGGTTTTTTCAAAAGTTTGATGAAAATAACTTCTTTATTAACACCGAACCTATTATCGGCTGATAAAGCTATGTTCACCAACAACGGCATGTTTAATATGCAAAATGAACATATATGGTCGGTGCAAAATCCAAATAATTTTTTACAAGTCCATTATCAGCGTAGATTTTCAAAAAACCTGTGGGTTGGTGGTGTAGGCGATTATCTATTCTATTTACATAGGGCGAATGCCTCGATGTACCACGAATTTCTTCAATAAACTTTACCACAAATTCTTGAAAAAAATCCGCTAAATATAAGAATGCAAAAAATATGGTATTTACAAGATGGCCATGCAGCCCACAATGCCAGGATAGTAAGTGAGTGCTTAAGAAACATGTTTCAAAATCGATGGATAGGTAATCGTGGACCCGTTCACTGGCCGTCTAGGTTCCCAGACCTAAATCCTATTGATTGGATAATTTGTTAGCGATGAAAATCCGGAAGGAAAATATTTTGTATGGATAACAAAATATATTGTATGTTACAAAGACTAATTTATTTGGCACAAAATAGGTCAAGAAATGTCAGAAATATTACTTTGCTTACTTCATAACTTTTCCTAGCGACGAGAATTGGGAGTCACATATCAACGCAAATGTTCTTAAACACTAAAACTGTGTGAGTATCTCCCGTATACACATTTTGAGAAATAAATACTTTCACTTCTGGCTATACGCCTCATAAACTGCCTTCGCACCACACCTATATATAATTTTCGAATGGATATACTTGTAGAAAAGTAATTATTTTTATACAGCAGTAAATCGAAAGATGAAATGTTAAAATGAAAATATTGGTGCGATTGGGAATTGCAGGGAAAATAAGTTCAGAGAAAATTTGGAAAGTGAGAGATAATAAAACCGTTTGAGAGTTGGACTGCTTGAAAGAAGTTTACAATTATGTCATTTGTTATCACAAGCCGAGCTTTTTTTTGACATGCTGTATAATTAAATCAACAATAACACACACACACACACACACACACACACACACACACACACACACACACACACACACACACACACACACACACACACACACACACACACACACACACACACACACACACACACACACACACACACACACACACACACACACACACACACACACACACACACACACACACACACACACACACACACACACACACACACACACACACACACACACACACACACACACACACACACACACACACACACACACACACACACACACACACACACACACACACACACACACACACACACACACACACACACACACACACACACACACACACACACACACACACACACACACACACACACACACACACACACACACACACACACACACACACACACACACACACACACACACACACACACACACACACACACACACACACACACACACACACACACACACACACACACACACACACACACACACACACACACACACACACACACACACACACACACACACACACACACACACACACACACACACACACACACACACACACACACACACACACACACACACACACACACACACACACACACACACACACACACACACACACACACACACACACACACACACACACACACACACACACACACACACACACACACACACACACACACACACACACACACACACACACACACACACACACACACACACACACACACACACACACACACACACACACACACACACACACACACACACACACACACACACACACACACACACACACACACACACACACACACACACACACACACACACACACACACACACACACACACACACACACACACACACACACACACACACACACACACACACACACACACACACACACACACACACACACACACACACACACACACACACACACACACACACACACACACACACACACACACACACACACACACACACACACACACACACACACACACACACACACACACACACACACACACACACACACACACACACACACACACACACACACACACACACACACACACACACACACACACACACACACACACACACACACACACACACACACACACACACACACACACACACACACACACACACACACACACACACACACACACACACACACACACACACACACACACACACACACACACACACACACACACACACACACACACACACACACACACACACACACACACACACACACACACACACACACACACACACACACACACACACACACACACACACACACACACACACACACACACACACACACACACACACACACACACACACACACACACACACACACACACACACACACACACACACACACACACACACACACACACACACACACACACACACACACACACACACACACACACACACACACACACACACACACACACACACACACACACACACACACACACACACACACACACACACACACACACACACACACACACACACACACACACACACACACACACACACACACACACACACACACACACACACACACACACACACACACACACACACACACACACACACACACACACACACACACACACACACACACACACACACACACACACACACACACACACACACACACACACACACACACACACACACACACACACACACACACACACACACACACACACACACACACACACACACACACACACACACACACACACACACACACACACACACACACACACACACACACACACACACACACACACACACACACACACACACACACACACACACACACACACACACACACACACACACACACACACACACACACACACACACACACACACACACACACACACACACACACACACACACACACACACACACACACACACACACACACACACACACACACACACACACACACACACACACACACACACACACACACACACACACACACACACACACACACACACACACACACACACACACACACACACACACACACACACACACACACACACACACACACACACACACACACACACACACACACACACACACACACACACACACACACACACACACACACACACACACACACACACACACACACACACACACACACACACACACACACACACACACACACACACACACACACACACACACACACACACACACACACACACACACACACACACACACACACACACACACACACACACACACACACAAATATATATATATACATATATATATACATATATATATATATATATATATATATATATATATATATATATATATATATATATATATATATATATATATATATATATATATATATATATATATATATATGTATGTATGTATGTATGTATGTATGTATGTATGTATGTATGTATGTATGTTTCTGTGTATGTAATTTTTTTTAAATAAATTCTACGAAAGTTCGCTACCATAAAACACCTGCTGCCTTCAGACTTGCATAATCAGTTAAGAAACTTGTATACCTTCGTCAAGCACATTTAATTAAAAAAAGCCTGGACGCAGCAAGTGCGTTATGGTAGTGAATTTTCATAGAAATGGTCTGGCACAAAATATTTTATTATAACTTTTTTTTCTTGTAACATAGAAATCTAAATTTTGGTGTATAGTTTTTTTTTTATATCGTAAACCTACCTACCAGATTTGGTTATCATAGATTTTATATTTTTTAAGATAAAAAAATTTTTCAAATTAAAACTCAAAATTTTCCAGGAAAACCTCGTCCAATTTTTATAAATAACGAACTTGTCAAAGCCATTTACAAAAGGAATGTACGTGCCGAATTTTATTAAAATTGGATTATTACTTTTTGAGATATGATTTTTTTTCAAATGAAAACTCAAAATTTTCCCGGAAAACCTCGTCGTCAAAGCCATTTACAAAAGGAATGTACGTGCCGAATTTTATTAAAATTGGATTATTACTTTTTGAGATATGATTTTTTTTCAAATGAAAACTCAAAATTTTCCCGGAAAACCTCGTCCGAATTTCTTTACTAACAAACTTGTCAAAGCCATTTACAAAAGGAAGGTACATGCCAAATTTTATTTAAATCGGCTTATTACTTTTTGAGATATGAATTTTTTTCAAATGGAAACTCAAAATTTTCCCGGAAAACCTCGTCCGATTTTCTTGACTAACAAACATGTCAAAGCCATTTACAAAAGGAAGGTATGAGCCAAATTTTATTAAAATCGGCTTATTACTTTTTGAGATATGAATTTTTTTCGAATGAAAACTCAAAATTTTCCTGGAAAACCTCGTCTGATTTTCCTGACTAACAAACACGTCAAAGCCATTTACAAAAGGAAGGTACGTGCCAAATTTTATTAAAATCGGCTTATTACTTTTTGAGATATGAATTTTTTTCGAATGAAAACTCAAAATTTTCCCGGAAAACCTCGTCTGATTTTCCTGACTAACGAACTTATCCAAGCTATTAACAAAAGAAAGGTACATGCCAAATTTTATCAAAATCGGCCCATTATTTTTTGAGTTATCGGTGTGATACACACACATATATATATATATATATATATATATATATATATATATATATATATATATATATATATATATATATATAAAAATATATATATATATATATATATATATATATATATATATATATATATATATATATATATATATATATATATATATATATATATATATATATATATATATATATATATATATATATATATATATATATATATATATATATATAAACATATAAAAATTGAAACTGACCCAGGATATGGGTTCTAGGGGTCCTAGTTCGCGCTCATTTGCAAAAATTTTTTCAAAATTCAAAAGTCGGGATCTCCCCATTAGTGAATTTTTTCTACGAAAATTCACTAAAAAGACTTAAATGTGGAAAGTGACAGATAATATAACCGTTTGACAGTTGGACTGTTTGAAAGAAGTTTAAAATTTTTATGTCATTTGTAAGCACAAGCCAAGTTTTTTTTTTTTTTTGAAAGGCATTCTGTATAATTAAATCAACAATAACACGTAGATACATAAATAAATAAGTCTGGATGCAGCAAGTGCGTTATGGTAGTGAATTTTCATAGAAATTATCTGGCACTAAATATTTTTTATGACTTTTTTTCTTGTAACATAGAAATTTAAATTTTGGTGTATATTTACTTTTTATATCATAAACAAACCTCGTTGGTTCAGGGGTAAGAACGTGTGCCTCTGAACCGAAGGGTACTGGGTTCGATCCCAGAATACTCCTTTCACTTTTTCAGTACAAACTGTAAATTAACATCAACCGAGGTTCTGGCATTGTAATTGAGCAAGTTGAATGTCTGCACGTTCTGCCCTTCGGAGGGGGCGTAAAGCTGTCGATCCCGTGTCCATGCGATGTTGGGAAGGTTAAAGATCCCTACCCTCCTTACAGAAAGGCAGGGGTTCGGCAAAATTTCCAGGACAGTGAGGTGAAACTGCTCCCTGGCGTCGGTGATTGGCCATAGTCGCGGAAATAGGCCGACGTTAAAGAAACAAAAACACACATATATATCATAAACCTACCTATACAATTTGGTTACCATAACTTTTTCTTTTTTGAGATAAAAATGTTTTTCGAAAGAAAACTTAAAAATTTCCAGTAAAACATGGTGCGATTTTCCTCGCCAACGAACCTACCTAAGCCACTTGTAAAAGGAGGATACATGCCAAATTGTATCAGAATCGGCCTATTATTTTTGAAGTTATGTGTCTGATACATACATACACATATATAATATATATATATATATATATATATATATATATATATATATATATATATATATATATATATATATATATATATATATATATAATTTTTGTTAAATCATTACTACGAAAGTTCGTCAAGTACATTTACTTAAAAAATACTGAAAAAAATGGAGGCGCCGGGCATCGATCCCGGTACCTCTCGCATGCTAAGCGAGCGCTCTACCATCTGAGCTACGCCCCCTGATATTAAAATTCGTAAAGGTGAAAGACATATCCTATGGTTGATCTACTTTCAATGAGAATAACAGTCGGAGAATGTGTATAATGTGGTCATGTCTGAGAATATAGCAGGTATCGTAAATTATTCGAGATATAAGCAACATAATGCATATATTCTGTGCAAAATTGATCCAATCTTTGCCACATTATTTTTAGGTTCATTATATCATTACATTACATTACCGCAAATACATAAGCGAATTGGTGAATTTGCCGAAGAGTTTTAGATAAAACGACTTCCGATGTATAAAGTTTAGGATCTTACATGCACGCTGACACTATTCTTACCTTTTGTTTTCTTACCTTTGTCGAATTAGTTACATTTCAACTTTTTCACACCATACATACTTTTTAAACAATTTCCCAGTACGTTTCTGTTACGTGACACCCCTTCTTCCCCTAAACATTACATTTGACATACAGGTCACATGGACTTTGGGAATCCCTGGAATATTATAGACCCTTGGACGATTGGCTTCTGCTGCCAGTTTATCAGTTCGTTTTTAGTACGCCGCTGATACGCGTACCCGTTTAGACGGTCTCTGATATAGTAATGTTTTTACGGACGTTATTTCTGAAATTGTGCGTTGTTTACCTTCTTCTCGTATTATATATATATATATATATATATATATATATATATATATATATATATATATATATATATATATATATATATATATATATATATATATTGTTATTTTGTATGCAAACATCTCAACCCGGGAGATATCAGCGCTTACTTAAATGTGCTGCGGTATAAATTGACTATTAATGTACTACTTTGCCCGAGTTGTTAGAATCTGATGTTACAAAAGGACCGTGGCTATATGAACTGGGTTACCAGTTCGAAGCCAAACAAAACGAAACAAAAAAACCTTCTTCTTTTAATGACCATCGGTGTTATAGTTGCTTGAGCGTACATGTGTCGCTAGCTCCTGGTCTGTGACATCTTATTTGTTTTCTACATTGTTTTTGCAATGAGGAAAATGCGATTTCAAGGTTGCAAAATGCGAGGTCGAAGGTTCTTTATATCCAAGGACCGGCCCTACCTAATTTGTTTGACATAAAAAAGGTAAGGACAGTATTTGCCGTGGTATGTTTTCTTTTAGCTGTACAATCTAGGGTACTGATATTGTAACATGGGTTTTCCTTCCTCTAACGTTCCACTTGCGACTGGTAGGGCTGCTTCATCGTGCGGATTTTTCTTCCCCTCTTGCATATATACAATCACCCTCGTTGCAAAAACCACAAACAAATTTCCTGACCTGACCTGACCTGACCTGACCTGGGGCGAATAGAGGTGCTGTGAGAGGTAGGCAGTGTTTAAGGGATAGGCAGTGTTTAAGGGGGATATGGTTTCAAAATGTGAAAAGGCTGCTTTTAAGCCGTTTTCTTTGCATTTTATGCTTATATTTCGTTTCTACTACTTACTTCTTCCATCACCCTTGTTTACTCCTGCTCTCGTGGCTTCATTTGAGGGAGGGTGTTAAAACACGTAAGCATATTTCTGAAAAGATTTATCAAAAAAGTGTTCGGGAGGTTGTCTGCAAATTTACTGCCAACTCTAATGATAAACATGGAAATAGATGTCTACGTATTTTTAGTACATTTTTATTTAAAAAAAAATCAACTAATATCGATGGTGAGACTTTGCAAAAATTTTTTCAAATGAGCCGGAACTAGGACCCCTAGAACCCATATCCGGGGTCAGTTTCAATTTTTATATGTTTATATATATATATATATATATATATATATATATATATATATATATATATATATATATATATATATATATATATATATATATATATATATATATATATATATATATATATATATATATATATATCTGTGTGTGTGTGTGGGTATCCAACCGATAACTCCAAAAATAATTAACCAATTTCGATGAAACTCAGCAAGTGCCTTTCTTTTATTAATGGCTTGGGAGGGTTCGTCAGCCAAGAAATTCGGACAAGGTTTCCGGGAAAATTTTGAGTTTTCTTCCAAAAAAAATTTTTTCTCCGAAAATTACAAAGTTATTTTAATGACATTTGACAGATATGTTGGCTTCGGAAAGACCTTATCGCACATCCAAATTCATCTTTCTAAGTTTATAGAAAATTGAGTTATTCAAATTTAGATTTTTTTCGAAAAAAAAATTTTTCTTCGAAAAGTACAAAGTTATTTTAATGAAATTGGGTGGATATGTTGCCTTGAAGAAGACCTTACTACATACCACAAACTAGATAGTTTTCTAAGTTTATAGAAAATTGAGCTATTCAAATTTGAAGCATTTAATAAAAATCCACTACCATAACGACTTGTTGCGTCCCGAACTTTTCTTAATCTGGACCAACTTTTTTTTTACATGAAAGACCTCAAATTTGGTGGATAGTATAACATTTATAGCAGAAAAGATGTACATTTCAACTTTATTGTTTGAACAAACATAATCTTAAAAGTTTCCGGAAAAAACTGGTCAGATTTTCCTGGCCAACCAACATAATGAATCTATTCTTATGAAAATTTTACCTATCAAGATAAAATTATTTATAAAGACCTTTTTAAACAAAATTCAAAAAAAATTTGGGATGCTTAATTATTTTTATATAGTGAGATATACGACACTGTCGCCATTTCTGTGCGGAACCAGGTAGTATGTTGTCACGACAGCTCTAGTTAACACAAAATCATATAAATAGAGACAGTGTACAACCAACTAACAATTTTGTAAATCGTCAGCCCTGGCCTACTTCTTCCTTAATACAGAGACAATGGATGTAAGGCTAGATGTATTCTCACCGTAATTAGAAACGCAGACCGGTTTCGCTCTAATGAGAGCTCGTGAGTGCGCTATACTAAACACAGCGAGAACACGCCTATAAAGTAATAGGGCTATGGTAGCCAGAATATTATAACATTGTGAGATGTACACCAGGGTCGCCATCTTGGCGCGAAACCAGGTAGTATGTTGTCACGACAACTCCAATTAACACAAAATGTTATAAATGGAGACTGTGCAGAACTAACTAACAATTTTATAAATTGTCAGCCCTGGTCCATTTTTTTCCCAATACAGGGACATTGTATGTATGGGTAGATGTATTTTTACCGTAGTTAGAAGCGCAGACCGGTTTCTCTCTATTTAGAGCTCGTCAGTGCGCTATACTAAACAGAGCGAGAACACACCTATAAAGTGGTACAAATAGTATTAAAAATAATACATAGTAAAGTATAGTTGGGTGTACACAGTCTCTATTTATAACAGTTTCTGTTAACTGGAGCTGTCGTCATAACATACTACCTGGTTTCGCACCGAGATGGCGACCCTGTCGTACATCTCACAATGTTCTAGTAGGCTGGCTAGCATAGTCGTGTTACTTAAAAGATGTGTTTTCGCTGTGATTAGTATAGCGCACTGACGAGCTCTAAGTAGAGCGAAACTGGTCTGAGGTTCTAATTACGGTGAAAATACATCTAGCCTTACTTAATCATTTTAAATTTAATACCCATGCATCCATTGGATTATGTGTATAAAAAGTAAAGCTTGTAAAAACAGCACAACAAAAAGCATACCAAATTAATTAAGCACAAGAAATGCTTATAAATATATTTCATGTAAAGCTCTTACTCGTCTCGTCTAACTCAATAAGAAGGAACAAATTACCATTCATCTATCAACGAAGCCTCTTATGAGCCCTTAATGACCATATAAGCTCCCAAACCTGTTTTTTCGTTGGCGCTGATGGACGCAGATATCTGTAGCCACTATTTCATTTCCCTTTCTGTCATTCTAAAGAACTTTCTAATTGTGTAAGGCATAAAAGATTTTTTTATTGCTCTTATAAAACGTCCGGAAGGATAAGATCAGATCCAGCCAGACGGATGGTTAGAGATGGACGAAATGAGGAGCTTTAGAGAAATGTCATGAGATGGCCATCAAATACATATAGTGCCCCGGAATAGACATGATATTTTTTGGATGTCCTTTCGGGCTGTAAGAATTGTATTCGACTCAAGTGTAAAATATGGATTCAATTTCGGCAGATGCAGTAATGTGGGTCGACATATAACGAAGTCACTGGTGTAACAATTCAATAAAATGGAGATTCATACTGTGCGTATATTAGTTTTCTTTTACGGGTTGCTAGTAGGATATGCATTTTACAAAAGTGGTTTACGTTTCCTTTAGTCAAGCGCCATTGAAATATAGACGCTAGTTCTTTTTTTTACAGTGTAAAACAGCCAAATAGCCTACATTCAGTACCTAAATTATTGTGTAGCAAATATGTCTTTTTAACGTAATATAATTACTGAACCCCGCATTGTGGAGACAGTATAAAGTAAATTATATTTAACTGTAATAATAACTGTAATAAACATAATGTAATATGACACAACTTATAATTATCTCAGGGCTTGGGTTCAGGCACTTGCAGTTGGTAGGTTTTAAGAGGCACAAATAAAATCAGGTGTTGTGAATAAAATCAGTTTATTTAAGAAAACTATTGACTCTATATAATGCAGTGGATTGAATTTAATAAATTATATGAAAGAAAAATATGACTTGATTACTTATGACACTGTAAAAATGAATTGTGGAGCACACTCTACAAAAGAAAAAGAAACTTAGTACTTAACTTTCAGCTTCAGGTTGAGGGGGGTCCTCCTTGGCGATGGTGCTGAAGGAGACTCTTTAATGAAGTTGGTGAGGGGCCTCCTTACTAACAGTGTTGAAGGGCTCTTACTAACGGTGGTGTTGAAGGTTCCTCCCTAACGACCTTGTTGTTGAGGGGTCGTCCCTATTCATGTGCCATTTAGTGGGGCTCCTTTGCGATGAACTCCGGCTCAGCAGATGGCCCGACGGATAATTTGCCAATCCGTCCTTCGGGCGTGACTTAAACGTTTTTAAATTAAACTATCCTCGGGCGCCATCTTTATTCCCTATTAAATAGGACGGGGTCAGATCCCCGTGAGGACTTCTGCTAAGGCCCTCGTAGAACATCACAAAGTTACTGTTTCATAACAGCCTTGTCCCATGGTAACTCGAGTGGAGATGAAAACTATAGCCAGGGGTCGTAAGTTATTCTGTCCCGTAGAGTTCTCGAGGAGTAAGTGGGTTTTAGTCACTCACTCCTGAATAATGGCTGTTTTCCCTAACATATAAAGTTGGAAGCAGAAATATTCTAAACAGGCAACTATCGACTACGATATGCCTACGCTAGTCGCAATCCGTCACAGGATTCTAGCCCTCACACTTTTACACTAGTACAAATACCTACAGGCAGTGCAGTGAAACGCAACTAGTTACATAAAAGCTTTCTAATAACATTCTAGATATTTACAAAAATGAAATCGGCAATAATAAAAATCAATCAAATAATTAAAACTGAAAATTCGCTACAAAGCATGCCAATGTCGAGAAACATATCTAATTCAGATAGTGTTATCTCTGGCAAGACATTCTTTTACAATCGATACCACAAATGTGTACCATTTAAAAATACAGTGATATGCACCTAAAATAATACGCCTAATAATTAATGCTAATTAAGCGGGCGGCTAGCATTCACACAGCAAACAAAGCATAACAAGGCACGGCAAGCGTAAAACAGGATACCCTAATGGGGAATGGATCCGCGCCGTGAGCAAACAAACGGTTCCCACGCTTTCACGACCCTAACTCACTAATGAATACCACTAGGTAAATTGTTACCTAATATGGAACACCCTAACTCGCCTACAATGCCCTCCAGCGATTGCACACCATTCTGGATTGATCTCTGCTTCCTCCGAGGACTTTTCCGTCCCTCAAAGCAAACATAGTCGCACCAATACAGCACACGATGTCGGGCACACTAAATACTACCCTACCTCAGCACTGTCCGTGCTCCCGTTTCCCTTAAATGGGTACAAAACGTGACCAGCTTGGCCCTTACCTAGGCTGGACACTATAACTAATTAACCACCTAGTTCAGCGAGCGCATACCCTCCAGAATAAATACACGATCTCTCAAAGGACGTACGTCCCTTCAAGATATCGCGGTTCACCCTGTATAGTACGCTTTGATTCGCTAAAACACCCTAATTCCACTACAGTACGGCATAATTATTTACCTTACTTAGATCTCCCTTAGATGGGCAATCATGACCATTTAGTCACCACTAAATCTAGTAGACTCTATCTACACGTGAAATCCTAACTCCGCTGTTAATACTTCACGTAGAACAGCATTAATAAAACACAACAAGTTTAACCATTTATCAATTATACTTCTGCACGTTTCCCGAAGTGATAACTAACCTGATAAACTGATACCTTTACAGAACACAGTCCTCCTAGACTATTATTCTCTACTAACAACAGACCAATACACGGCCTCTTCGCTACTCTATAGCGATACGGGACAATCTTCCCTCAGGTACTATTACACCTAACGCTTTAACAAACTTCCACGCGAGATACGGACGACGGAGACCTGTTACCACGGCAATCATTCAAAACCCTCTGTCTCGCGTTGCACCTGCTCTGTCCTCTCCGCTTTTCCGACATGCGCCTAGGACACATCTTATTGCGCGTGTCAGACTGGCGTACAGCGGTCCGTTCTACAAGAACTGCGTTTGGATTCTGGCGAATTTTCATACTTTAAAAATGAATCAGATTTATTGTTCAACAAATATCCGTTATTTATACCGCCTAAACGGCTCATTAATTATTCAAATAACTGCAATAAATTGGACTTCATTACACCCCCCCTTCTTCGGTTAACAAAAGACGCAGTCTTTTGTTACTACTCAACCTCCTCAACATCATTCGTTGAGTAGACTACTGTGATAACGCCAACGCCGCGCAAAAGAAAGAACAAGTCAAAATTTAAAGGTTCCTAAAATTAACTGTACATAATCCTTAACCCCTAAGCAACGCTTGGCCACAAGGCCAAAACGGAGCGATACCTAAAACTAACTTAATCCTCAAAGCCACGCTTGGCCATTAGGCCAAAACGGAGCGATACCTAAAACTAACTTAACCTACTTCACTGTCACTGCACAGTTTCACCTTTCACTTTGCACAAGTGTTCAAAATGGGGGAGGGAGAAAGAAGGCACAGGCATGGAGAACTGGCTGAAGACACCACTAGCAAGTGGCTGGAATTCCACCTCGAACACGTTTTTCACCAGCTCCATCAACTCCCACGCCGAGCTCCATCGGCGAGCACTGTATGCCCACGGATCGGGAACCAGCTCCTACACAGGAGGTTAGTGCCTGTTGCGAGACGTTTTCCCTCTCTTCCTGGTCCTGCTGTTTCTTCCAACAAGGACATCTTCGGGACAGCGTTCCTCGCTTCCCACATCGGTAACAGAATATGCCCGATCGCCTTGCGCATTGCGACCGCATGTGACCTGATTGGCCACAGCGCCAACATAACTTGCGCTTCAACGCCGGCTGCATTGCCTCGGCCACACTTGCGACCATTTCCGTCATCACGACGTCATCATCAGGGGTCACGGCGCGTACATTCGGAGGTAAGGTTGCTACCCTGGATTCCACCGCCTGGTCGATCTCGGCTTGTAGCTCATGGTCGAAAATTATCAATCCACTGTATACATGTTCTGCGTCCGTATCTAGTGACACAAAACAAAACAATTATTGCTGCTCAACATTTCACATGTCGACATCTCTCGAGGATAAAAGAAATTATTACTACGGCCCAGACCTCTCTCAATCGCATAGAAGAGGGGGGGCTATCGGCCGGAATACGGATCCTACGTATTCCGCCATCAGGCAACACGAACTGCTTCTGCACCCTTCGATTCGTAGCCTTCCCAGGAGATCTATACTTCCTCAGGCGTTGTCGGATACTCCTCGTCCTGGGAGCTCCTTCATCAACCAATCGCGCCGCAAGCGCAGGGGACAGTATTCTCATTGTTCGGGACTTCTCCGGGACTTCCTCAAGTTCAGGCGCTTTATGCGCTTCTGGTCCCATTTTGCACAAGGCCTCCTCCGGCGAGGGGCGTAAATCCGGGTCGCCGTCCAGCATGGACTGCACCCACGACAGCCCTAGCGGTTCCAGTTCCGGGGTATGCATCAAACCCTCCACCGCCGCAGTGAATGCCATCTCGTCCCTGGCCGGCAAATCAAACAATGGCTTTCCCATCACCGCTCGATAGAGCACGACGCCCAAGGCCCACACGTCCACCTTGTAGTTATACGGCTCTCGCCGACAGAGTTCCGGCGCCAAACCACAACAGCATTAGCAAATATTAATGATGACATCCTCACAGCTAACGATAAAAATCAAGTTACAGCTTTGGTATTGCTAGACTACAGTAAAGCTTTTGATACGATCAGTCATGAACTATTGTGCTCGAAGTTACAATATATTGGTTTCAATCATGACGCCGTTCAGTTTATAGAAAGTTACTTTTCAGATAGGGCACAGAGGGTTGTCTGCGGGTCGGATGTATCGGATTCTTTGAGTTTATTAAAGGGGGTTCCACAAAAGTCTATCTTGGGCCCCCTTTTATTCAATATTTATACGTTTGATTTTCAAGAACAAATTATCTCGAGTAAAATACACTTCTATGCCGATGATACCCAGCTTTACAAATCCTTTCCTGTCGAAAATGCCTTAGACGCTATAACAAGTTTAAATGCAGACCTTGATAGGTTAGTCAGGACAGCAAAGAAGCATGATCTTGCGATAAATGTCAATAAGTGTTGCGTACTTTATTTTGGCAGGAAAGTCAGTAGGAATAGGGTTTGTTCTCAAAATATTGATATTTTGATAGATGGGAGTCGCTTGGAAGCAAAACAATCTGCAAGGAATCTTGGTCTCATAATAGATAACAATTTAAAATTTTCTGATCACGTCACTAATCTTCGTAGAGCTAGCTTTGGCCTATTGAAATCTTTTTATAGCCACCGAAATTGCCTTCCAGTGAAAGTAAAAGCTCTCTTGGTAAACTCTATCATTCTCTCGCGCTTTAACCATGCTGATGTTGTGTATGGACCTGCCCTTGACAGTTGGGATCAGCAAAGAATAGAAAAGGTTCAGAAGTCATGTTTACGGTTCATCTTTAATCTAAAAAGAACAGATCGTGGTTCCTATAAGTTAAAAGAACTAGATTGGCTGAATATGAAGAATCGCTGGAAAGTACATCTTCTTTGCTTGACTCACAAGATTGTCCTCGGGGCGGGGCCTGATTACCTACATCAGAAGCTCTGTTTTCGGAGACAAATACATTCGCTCAATACAAGACTCGATCACTTGTTTGCCATACCTAAATATTATACGAGCCAATATCGGGGGTCTTTTTCCTATGTTGCACCACATCTGTATAATAAAATACCTTTTAAACATACTTTATGTTCTCTGCCAGGGTTTCGGAGATATGTTACATTTTTATAAAAATAGTCAGTTTGCGTAGTGTAGTTATAATAAATCATATTCATATTTAGGAATTCCTTTCTTTCAGCTAAATTTAAGGCGCACAATTGTCAATGTTTTGTTGTTATATTGTTTTGTTGTTTTGGATACTAAGGCATTTATGATTTGTTTATTTTATAATTTGTTTATTTTGTAATTCCTACATTTTAAGTTATCTTTTAAGGGTTAAGTGGAAGAAAATTGTAAAATTAACTTCGCCCTAATAAAGACCTCTTGTTATTCTTATTATTATTATTAAATACCCAGGCGTACCCCAGATCGGATATGCTCGGCGAGCATGGTCAGCGACCGTCATGGCCAGTCCAAAGTCGGCCAACTTCACTTTATTCCGGGCCATCAACAAGATATTTTCCATCTTGATGTCTCGATGGATCACCTTCTGTTCATGGCAGAAACCAATGGCTTTTAACAGCTGTCGTCCAAACGTCAGCACGTCGCCAGGAGTACACCGGTTGGCATTGCTCCACCCCAACAGGTCACCAAGCGGAGCATACTCGAAGATAAGGAAACTTCGCTGCTTTTCCTCGAAGGTTTCCTTACAGGCGACGATATGAGTGTGCTTCAGCAATTTTCCACACCTGGCCTCCATGCGCGCAGATTCGGGGTGTCCCCGAACCACCTTGACTGCGAAAACCTTCGCAGAGGTCCGGTGTTGACACTGCATCACGAACCCAAATCCACCTTCTCCTAATTTCTCTAAGACTTGGTATTCCCGGTGAAATACTCGCCGGGGCGGCTCCTGTCTCAGCTTGGCTGCCAACTCCTTGCAGGTTTCCATTCTTCTGGCGGTCGTCGTCAACTTGTGCTCCAGGTCCTCGGCCGGGCATAAATACCCGCCTGCTGGCAAGTGACCACGACTCGGCTTACGAGCCCTCGGCATAATCTGACAAGAAAGAAACATCAGAATGGTAAGGTTTTAAGTCTTTGACATGGATACGCTTTAAACGCTTGCCGCCATCGTCTTGCAAATCATATACCACTGGAGAAATGACCTTGGTTATGGTGTAAGGGCCAGAATACTTCGGAGCCAATTTGGCAGCGAACTTCTTCTCACTCGAAGACAAATAACGTTCCGCCCGCATCACTCGATCACCGATCCTGCATTGCCAGTCTCTTCTTCGTAGGTTATAATAGTGGCTCTGCTGGTTAAAAGCCCTTGACAGGTGCAAGCGCACCAGCGCATATACATCCTTCAACCGGCCCATTTTCACGGCATGATTCGCCACTTCTCCCACTGACGCTTCCTGGCACTTCTCTCCTTCCAATGGAGGGAACACCGAGCTCGGTACATTCAACTCCCTTCCAAAGTTCAGGAACGCCGGAGTGAATCCTGATGACTCGTTTCTGGTAGTATTATAGGCAAACATCAGCTCGGGCAGACGCTGATCCCAAACCTTGTGATTCACATTACAAAACTGGGCTATCATCGTCTTTAGCGTCCGATTCTGTCGCTCCACCGGATTACACTGGGGACTGTACACCGGAGTAAGGCGGTGTTTGATACCCCACTCTTTCAGGAACTCAGTAAACCTTCCAGCCAGGAACTGACGCCCATTATCCGTAATCACGGTTCTCGGAGATCCAAATCGCGTTATAACCAGTTCTAGGACAGCTCGGTCCAAAACATTTGCTGTCGCACTCCTCAAAGGTCGGCACTCCGCCCATTTCGTAAACCTATCTTGGAGGACTATCGCGAAGCAGTTGCTTTTCGTAGATCGAGGCAGTGGACCAATCAGGTCTATGCTTACGGTCTCCCATGGTTCAGAAATCCGGGACGGTTGCATCATACCAGCCGTTTTCTGCTGGTACGTCTTGTAACTCTGACAGTGTAAACAACATCTTACATACTTTGCAGTGTCACGAAACATTCCCGGCCAGTAATATTTCCTGGCCAACCGGGATATGGTCTTCGCGATTCCCAGATGTCCAGCTGTCGCAGCATCATGGTTTTCCTCCAATACGCGCCGGCGCAGCTTTTTCGGGACACAGAGCTTCCACGGGTCGGACAGCTCTGCTTCAGCGTAATCGTATGGATCCAGGAAGTGCCGATACAGTCGATCATCCCGAATACAGTAATCGGGGTACGTACTGGGATGAGACGACACCTCCTCGAACTTACGCTTGTACCAATTGTCAGTTTGGCACTCTTCTGCAACGCACATCTCACTCTCGCTCGGATTTGTTACCAACGGAGAGCGGGACAGCGCGTCTGCCACCTTGTTATACGCTCCTTTCCTGTAGACTACGTCAAAATCAAACTGTTGCAAGTACAGGCTCCACCGAGCTATTCTTCCCGCTGGAGAACGCATTGAATGCAGATACTTCAATGACTGATGATCGGTCATCACTGTAAAGTGATACCCCTCCAGATACGGCCTCATTTTCTCAACGCCCCAGACAATAGCCAGGCATTCTTTCTCGGTCACCGAATAGTTACGTTCGGCCCTCGTCAAAGTTCTACTGGCAAACGCAATTACCCTTTCTTGTCCTTCAATTTGCTGGATTAAAGCGGCACCCAAACCTTGTTCAGACGCGTCGGTTTGCAACGTGAACGGTCTCGTGAAATCTGGGCAAGCCAACACCGGAGCTAAGGTTAGCTTCCCCTTTAGCGTCACAAAAGCCTGCTCCTGATCCGATCCCCATTGCCAGCGATTACCCTTCTTCAGCAACTTGGTGAGCGGAGATGCAATCTGAGCAAACGACGGAATAAATCTCCTATACCAGGACGCCAAACCTAAGAACTGCCTCAACTTACGGACGTTTACCGGGGATGGTATCTGCTTAATACTCTCGACTTTATCAGGGTCCGTACATATTCCATTCGGCGTCACCACGTGACCCAGATATTTTAAAGTTCGTCTTCCAAATTGACATTTTTCGGGGTTAATCTGAAGGTTTGCGGCCCTTAGCCGCCGAAAAACTTCCTTCAGATTTGCCAGATGTTCGTCAAACGTCCTCCCCAATACCACAATATCATCCAAATACGCAAACGCATATGGTTCTGTCTCTGGACCCAAAACGTAATCCAAACAGCGCTGAAACGTAGCACAGGCCGAATGCAACCCAAAGGCCATGACCTTGAATTGATATAATCCCCTACCAGGGACTGTAAACGCCGTAATCGGTCGGCTCTGCGGATCAAGTGGTATTTGCCAATATCCTTGTCTCAAATCTAAACTCGATATGTACCTGGCCTCTCGCAGCTTATCCAAAATATTGGATATCTGCGGCAACGGGTACGCATCCTTCTCTGACACTTCGTTGACCTTTCGAAAGTCGACACAGAACCTCGGGCTACCGTCCTTTTTCCTCACAATTACGATTGGGGAACTCCAAGGACTATCCGAGGGCTCTATGACATTTTCTTCCAACATGCGATCAACTTCCACATTTACAATCTCTTGTAACTTCGGATTCATAGGCCTATGTCGTTGTTTGATGGGTGCTACCGCTTTCAATTTAATGCGATGCACCAATAACGGCGTAGTGCCCTTTATCCTCCCAAAAGCTCTCAGTTCCCCGTCAAGGAACTTTTCCAGATGCTTTTGCTCTCCTACCGACAGGCTTGACTGCAGGTAGGGTCGACTAACCTCTTCAGTACAGGCTGTTTGTCCGAGTGTAACTTGCGCTCCACCTATCCGGGCCTTGGTATTCAAGTCCTTGATCTTTATGGTACCGCTCCTCAAATCGAGAACCAGGTCATGGACTCCCAACACGTCCATACCCAGTACCATATCCACGGGAAGAGTCGGCAGGACCAAGCCTCTTGCTTGCACAACGCCAGAGTCAATACCCAGACTCAATTGGAACATTTCCAAAATGGGCGTCGTTGTTCCATCAGCCACTCTCGTAGACAGACCTTTTTCCTTCCAGGATACCAATCCCACCCGTCTGCACCATTCGGTCACAGACTCACCAATGAACGACCGCGTCGCACCCGTATCTACCAGTGCTTTAAATTCTCTTCCCTCTATCTTCACCAATAGAAAGGGCCTGGTATCGCAATTCTGCACCCGCTCGTCTTCCGAGGTGTTAGTCTTCGGGGCCGCCAATAGGTTCGAACCTACACGGCCCCTCTTGAGTTTTCCGACTGGGAACAGGGGCAATCTTGGGACCACAGACCTTGCTTGCCACATCTGGTACAGCGCGGCTGCGCAACAGATTGACATTGACTGCGGTAATGTCCCCTTTTCCCACACTTCCAGCATTGCGCTGCGCTATCCAGTCTAGAAGACTGAGTGGTAAAATGAACCTTCTTCTCGTGTCCCTTCGGCTGCGAACTCGACGAAGACTGTACTTGTCTTCCGGAGTCTCTTGCCTCTAGGCTAACACCCGTTCCAACTTTGGAACCTACCGAGTTTTCAGCCTTTGTCAGGCCGGTCGCTTTTGAATCCACCTCGTACAGAACCTCTTCTACAGCAGTGGCAGACTCTACAAAAGCTTCCACAGTCGTGAAATCTTTCTGCCAAAGCATTTGCTTAAATTCAGGCAACAAGTTCCTATAAAGCCACGACAGTTCCTGTTCTTCGGTCATCTTCCCATGACGACGAATCAGGGTGCGTATATCTGTTATATACTGCAACACCTTTTCGCCTTTGCGGTGCAACCTGCGACTCACTTTTGATTCCAGGTTAATATAGTAATCCCTGGGAAAATAGAATTTGCGAAAGCTATTCACAAAGTCCTCCCAGGTCGACCACGATGTCTTGTTATTCCGGTACCATAACAGGCATCTGCCTTCTAACAGCAGCGGTAACACGCGGAGCAGACTTTCAGGAGTCACATTATACAACGACCTTATTTCCTCTAGCCTCTCCATGAAAGTTTCCGGATCGGAACTACCATCAAAATGAATGTGCCATCCGGCCACATTCGGAATTTCAACAATCGATTTCGCCATTGTATTCGTACACACCGGAGGGTGATGTAAAGTTATCGGGTTCGGAGACGATCGACCCTCCTTTATAAACTGAACTAAACGTCGCTTTTTCTCATCGACTGTACCAGAGCACACCAACCTAAACTTGGCTAACTCAACGTCGACCTCGCCTTTCTTCAGCTTATATACCCAGCTGGTACGAATATCAAATGCATCCGGGTCTAGGGACAACTCTGCCTTAACGGCTTCCCCTTCCCCTTTATCCTCAGTATCCATATTTACTGTCAGTGTATCCGCTGACACATCACAGTATCCACTTCAACACCCAGTATATGGAATACTACTACGTAGGCACGGCACGAAATTTCAACAATATTCGCAGTTTCCTCAGCCTAACATCCAGGGCACGGGATAACCCTTCCCTACAGGACACCTCGGTCCTTCCAACCAGGATATATTTATCCAGAAACCAGGACTCCTAAGTCCTTAACCCACTAAAACACAGGACACCTATGTCCAAAAAAACAACAGGACAATTTCGTCCAATATACAGGACCAGTCCACGTAAAACAGAATATCTTAATTCAAAAACCAGGACTACTAAGTTCCTAACTGACTAAAACAGGACCTAAGTCACTACAACACCAGGACAAATTCCATCCAACATACAGGACTCACTAGCCCACTCACAGAACACAGAGGTTCCCTTATATAAGACCTTCCGTTGGTCCAGTCCTCCAGGACACCAACTAGTCTTAAAGTACAGGGCATATTTAAATCCTATCCCTACGAAACTTCATAACTAAGTCCATGCTCGGGCCGACATCTTTTTGCGATGAACTCCGGCTCAGCAGATGGCCCGACGGATAATTTGCCAATCCGTCCTTCGGGCGTGACTTAAACGTTTTTAAATTAAACTATCCTCGGGCGCCATCTTTATTCCCTATTAAATAGGACGGGGTCAGATCCCCGTGAGGACTTCTGCTAAGGCCCTCGTAGAACATCACAAAGTTACTGTTTCATAACAGCCTTGTCCCATGGTAACTCGAGTGGAGATGAAAACTATAGCCAGGGGTCGTATGTTATTCTGTCCCGTAGAGTTCTCGAGGAGTAAGTGGGTTTTAGTCACTCACTCCTGAATAATGGCTGTTTTCCCTGACATATAAATTTGGAAGCAGAAATATTCTAAACAGGCAACTATCGACTACGATATGCCTACGCTAGTCGCAATCCGTCACAGGATTCTAGCCCTCACACTTTTACACTAGTACAAATACCTACAGGCAGTGCAGTGAAACGCAACTAGTTACATAAAAGCTTTCTAATAATATTCTAGATATTTACAAAAATGAAATCGGCAATAATAAAAATCAATCAAATAATTAAAACTGAAAATTCGCTACAAAGCATGCCAATGTCGAGAAATATATCTCAATTCAGATAGTGTTATCTCTGGCAAGACATTCTTTTACAATTGATACCACAAATGTGTACCATTTAAAAATACAGTGATATGCACCTAAAATAATACGCCTAATAATTAATGCTAATTAAGCGGGCGGCTAGCATTCACACAGCAAACAAAGCATAACAAGGCACGGCAAGCGTAAAACAGGATACCCTAATGGGGAATGGATCCGCGCCGTGAGCAAACAAACGGTTCCCACGCTTTCACGACCCTAACTCACTAATGAATACCACTAGGTAATTTGTTACCTAATATGGAACACCCTAACTCGCCTACAATGCCCTCCAGCGATTGCACACCATTCTGGATTGATCTCTGCTTCCTCCGAGGACTTTTCCGTCCCTCAAAGCAAACATAGTCGCACCAATACAGCACACGATGTCGGGCACACTAAATACTACCCTACCTCAGCACTGTCCGTGCTCCCGTTTCCCTTAAATGGGTACAAAACGTGACCAGCTTGGCCCTTACCTAGGCTGGACACTATAACTAATTAACCACCTAGTTCAGCGAGCGCATACCCTCCAGAATAAATACACGATCTCTCAAAGGACGTACGTCCCTTCAAGATATCGCGGTTCACCCTGTATAGTACGCTTTGATTCGCTAAAACACCCTAATTCCACTACAGTACGGCATAATTATTTACCTTACTTAGATCTCCCTTAGATGGGCAATCATGACCATTTAGTCACCACTAAATCTAGTAGACTCTATCTACACGTGAAATCCTAACTCCGCTGTTAATACTTCACGTAGAACAGCATTAATAAAACACAACAAGTTTAACCATTTATCAATTATACTTCTGCACGTTTCCCGAAGTGATAACTAACCTGATAAACTGATACCTTTACAGAACACAGTCCTCCTAGACTATTATTCTCTACTAACAACAGACCAATACACGGCCTCTTCGCTACTCTATAGCGATACGGGACAATCTTCCCTCAGGTACTATTACACCTAACGCTTTAACAAACTTCCACGCGAGATACGGACGACGGAGACCTGTTACCACGGCAATCATTCAAAACCCTCTGTCTCGCGTTGCACCTGCTCTGTCCTCTCCGCTTTTCCGACATGCGCCTAGGACACATCTTATTGCGCGTGTCAGACTGGCGTACAGCGGTCCGTTCTACAAGAACTGCGTTTGGATTCTGGCGAATTTTCATACTTTAAAAATGAATCAGATTTATTGTTCAACAAATATCCGTTATTTATACCGCCTAAACGGCTCATTAATTATTCAAATAACTGCAATAAATCGGACTTCATTACACCTTATTAACAGTGTTGAAGAGAGCCACTACCTAACGGTGATGTTGCAGGCTGCTTCCTAACTAACAGCTTCCTAACTAACGATGATGTTGACGGGGCCTTGCCCACGGTGGTGTTGAGGTGGCCTTGCCCGTAGTGGTGTTGGGGGGGCCTTCCCCCGGTGGTGTTGAGGGGGCCTTGCCCACGGTGGTGTTGAGGGGGCCTTGCCCACGGTGGTGTTGAGGGGGCCTTGCCCACGGGGTGTTATAAAATTCCAAGCGCATGAATAACGGTTTAGGGCTTAATGATTGACATAGGGCGGCTGGTAGCAGGTTAAGTTTACTTACAAAATTTACCTGTGTTAATGATTGGAAACAAACTAACGTATATGAAACAAAATCTTAAATGACTTCGTTACAATGCATTTAAAACAGTACAATAGCAGTCAATTACCGAACTAACGCTACCACAAGCCACCCTTTAACAGTATAAAACGTATAATAAAGAAAGCAATCATTGAAAGTAATTACAACGCATATACATTAACAAGCAATCTACTATTATTACCACGCAAAGAAATGTACGAGTAATTGGAAATAAGTCGGTATTTAAATATAAAACTCACCCATTCAGGCATGCTGCTTTCCGAGTAGAATTTACCTGTAATATTTCATTTCTTAAGGTCGATTCAGAAGAGAGCCTGGCATGCGTCGCAAGCGTATATATAACGATCCTCTCATCGCAAATATGTCATAAAACTAGTTCGTACGGAGGCGCATTTCAATGAGTCGGGTGCGGTAGAGGAACCGACCGTCGAGTTTGACGTCACTGAAGGGACTTGGACGCTGACGTCACGGCGTTGACGCGTGTGACATGTCACGCTTATTAAATAGACGCGACATGTTACATCTTTAATGCAAGCAGGCATCAATTTGGTTACGGGTGTAACCTATATAGTAGAAACAAGGTTCCATATTTTATCAACATAACTTGTTGCGGCCCAATGATGTCCGCTTGAAAATCTTGCTGGTTCGTGTAAATAAGTGGACTGTATTTCTTGTTGTTTGAACACTCTTTAATATATTGAACTAATAATTTACAAATGATACACTTAATACTATGATAATACTGTGCTACACCTTGGCGCGTTGTTCTCTTGGATTCTGATCGACGAATATTGTGCCAGAAAAATGAATACTCTCCGACTCTCATACTAGAGGTCCCTTCTACCTAAGGTATCCCTTCTTCTCGTGGTTAGTTCTAGGGATGGGCACATTTCTTAAAACATCGATGTTAACATCGATGTTTAACATCGAAACCTACTATCGATGGTAGGAAAAACATCGGCTGGAAAACATCGATGTTGGGAAACATCGATGTTTTCAAAATAATTGTTAATTTACCAATTCTATAATTCTATGTTCTTTCGAGAAAAAAAATAGTTTGTAGTTTTGTAGGCATTAGAAAATGGAAACATATTCCGATCCAGATTATGGCAGGTGCAAGTAATACAAAAAATAAGTGGTACCAAAAATAAATAAATGTTTATTGTACTGTAATAAAATAAGAAAGAATGTGTAAAACAAAAATAGAAAAACTTAACTTCTAATGACTTTAATAATAAACAGTAAACTTCAAATTTAATTCTAAACTGTTAATAACCCTGTTTATATATATATATATATATATATATATATATATATATATATATATATATATATATATATATATATGTATATATATATATATAATTCACCAATATTAGTGATAATACTGATAATCTCACCATACGGTTTTATATACTCCAGTAATCTCTGTCAATGGACTGAAGGAATCATATTTTGCCCAAGTGTTCTCCAGTTAAACAGTTTCTTTCTTGCGTGGCGGTCTGTCCAGCTTTGGAAAAAAATTGCCGGTGCAGAAGTCGCCACTATGGACAAGAATTTTTTCGCGACAGGGTATAAATGGGGACATACATTTTTATTATCTGACCACCATTTCAGTGGATTCTCGGTAAGCTTAATTAGAGGATTCTTTAAATACAAAGACATTTCGCTTAATTGTAATTTCTCTTGTGAAGCACTCTTTTGAACTAACTGAGAATGATGCGCCCATATATTGCCCTTTGGAGTAACTATAATTATGTTAAAATTTTTACCAAACATCATTGTGACAATCTAGCCTACTTACTCGTGTCCTGTTTATTATTTGTTGTTTCACTTTCTATTATTTCGCGATTGTGGTCATCATCTCCTTGCGTTTCTGCTAACAGTGATAACTGTTGTATTAGATTAACTGCTGCTGCAACATTATGAGGACCCTTAAAATAAATCTTTTTGAACCTCGTATCCAGCAAGATTGCCACGGCTAATTGTTGGACTAGTTCAACAGCAGAAAATCGTTTCCTACATTCTTGGAGAAGTGCTTCTTTTAGTGAAATACCTAAGGTGTTGTTTACATCACATTCAATGTGTGAAACTTCTTTTTCCAAATTATACGTGAGAGGGATTACAAGCCTCAAACTAATATACTTTTGACCACAAATTTCTGTTGTTACTGCTTCTAACGTCTTTAGAAGTTCAATGATTTTATTCAGTTCAAAAACTTCCTTGACTGTAACCATTGTGGGGGCAGAAGGATGTCTGTTCACTATGGTATTTATGTATTCCCGCAGTTCAAGAAAACGATTAATCATGTAGTATGTGGAATTCCAGCGGGTGGGCACCTCTTGTATAAATTTTGTTTCAGGTTTATGGTCGCTTGTTTGTGCCTTCCGTAATTCATCAGCAGCTACTACTGAATGCCTAAACCACGTTACAATTGTTTTAATTTAGATATAGCTGATCACAATTCCGAAATAGATTTTATAGCTGTCAGCAACTAAATTTATTTGATGAGCGAAGCAATGAATGTGCCTTTTTTGGAAAACGTTTCCTCAATAGCTTTTGTCATATTGACCGCTCCATCCATAACAACAGTAGTAACTTTAGTTTCTAGGATACCCCATTCCTCACATATACGTTTTAACACTCCTGAAATGCATTCGGCTGTATGCCGTTCATCTAAAAGATATACACCTAAGTCAACAGAATTTATAGAATTGTTATCTTCAAAGTGCATAGTAACACCAATAAAACTTCTACATTGCATATCTGTTCATATATCTGTCGTCAAACAATAGCAAGACAATTTTTTTAATTTGCAAACGATATGCATTTGCAACAGGATTTGTGGGATACGTGACGATGTTTCGATGATTACAAGTAACATCGATGTTAAAAATATAACATCGAAAATACAACATCGATGTTTTAAACATCGATGTTCAATGGAAAACATCGATATTCCAAAAACATCGATGTTAGGTGCCCATCCCTAGTTAGTTCTGCCGTCGGCTGGCGTCTCAAGCGTTGATATAACTTATTGTACAAAAACTTTGCGAAAATAAACTTTAAATATTTCCGAGAAAACTGGTTTACTAGCCAACAAACCTTAGGCAAATTGAGTTATTTAAATTGGAAGCAACCTAATCGTACTTACTGCATCTGGATTTTTATTCTCGCAAACACGCACCATATTTTGCTGTAAAATACAAAAAAGCAATAATATAAGGGATGTTCGAAAAAAAAAAAAATTGGGAATCACCAACGACTTATGGGCACCCTGTGATTCACGAAATAATTTTATAAGATGCAGCTCAAAACACCCTATAATTAACATATACAATTTTTTCTCGTATCTTATATAATAACTATTATACTGTGCTTTACCGTAGAAATGCGTACCTTGTATTTATGTAAACAGATGAAAACTAAAACTAAAACCAGATATGGATTTTAGGGGGCCTAGCATGCACTCATCTAAAGAAATCTTTTTAAAATTCAAAAGTCACGGTCTCCCCATTAACGAATTTTTTCTACGTAAATTAGCTAAATATTATAGACGGTTATACCATAAACCTAACTAAGGCTACTCCCAAAGCATCAGATAAAGGGTCTATTTGAAATGAGTTTTCGAAAATATTTAAGTAAAATAGAGGACAATGATGGTTGAAGCTGGAACTTAAGGGCTTGTAGAACGCTCTTATTGTGATATTTTCTTTGCATAACCCGTATTTGTTTCAGGTTCTTTGCCCAAATGTTTCCAATTTTGACGTTTAAAATCGCGACTTTGATGTTTGGAGGAAAACCACAAAACGATTTTTTTTCTTTTGCCTTACAGACCTATATTTTAGTACCTGGTTCACTTTTAGCGAAATTTCATCAAGAACAATTCGCATTTAGAGAGGTCACGATGAAAAACTTTTTAAAAAATGACTCTAACTGGGCGCGAATTTGGCTCCCTAGAACCCAAAACCAAGGTCCGCTAAAATTTTTATATGCATATATATATATATATATATATATATATATATATATATATATATATATATATATATATATATATATATATATATATATATATATATATATATATATATATATATATATATATATATATATATATATATATATATATATATATATATATATATATATATATACATATATTTGTGTGTATGTGTATCCTAGCTATAACTCAAAAAATAGTAAACTGATTTCAATCAAATTTGGCAAAAATCTTGCCTGGGCGAAAGCCAAGGTCGAGTTCGTTAATCAGCCTTTATGCTCAAGTTTTTCCGGTGGAAAATCGGTGGAAACCTTTTGAAAACGCTCTATCTTTGTAAATATCAGAATAACTGCAATGGGACTTTACGTGTGGCTATAACTAATGCAAATAAACCTGTGTTGTGATTTTTAAGTAATTTGGTACACAATAATTACAGTTTTTTCCAAATAAAAAATAAAATCTCAAAGACATGCGTTGAATCGACTTGGTGGTTAAAGTCCAATGCCTGATAGACAGAGTAGTTAACGCGTAGATTGATTCATACAACGGGTATAAACCATACATCAACGGTAACCAAACTAAATATATACCAGGCATAAAACACACTACCTGAACCAACAATCGTGAGATCTCGGCCGCAAATATGGAAAATTACAGACGACATGAAATTAAAAATTTTCCAAGTGATTGTTATTCAACTGAGGGATTCAATCAATTATTAAAAGACACTATATTTGTAGCTTTATATACGGCCTCAAATACAGATTTAGCGCAGCACAGATATAATATGCCCTCGCATTATATAGTAGAAATGTAAACAAAATCAAGCAAAGTATCTATAAGAATGATTCTAAAATAGTTTCTTTTATATTTAAACCTCTAAAATCGAACTTCAAAGTCTGTGTAAGTTTAAAGTATTAACTTCACTAATATGTCGTATAATAGTAGTATACAATTCTTATGAAAATTCGCTACTATAACTCACCTGCTGCGTCGCGAAATTGTATTAATTCTTTATACGGTCCTGTCTCTATGGAGTTATAAACTCTTATCTTTATACTTTTTTGAACCAAAATCACAACCCTCATCTGCTCTAACATAAAAACAATCATTCTCTCGCAATCGCTTAACTATTCTCATTTGATTCATATTTTGGTTTTTAGTGTAGGAATAAGTGACATATTATTTAAAAGAAAAAGCGACAGCTCCTTAAAAGTAAATAGTATAAAAATAAAAATCCGCTAATTAATAATTCACACATGTGTGGGTGTGCAGAAAAAGGGATGACATTGAAAGTTTCATCCAGAGGCTAAATTTAACACAAATACTTTCAAGCAGGTTCAGTTCAGTGATATGCATAGAATAACGAAAGTTATTACGCTATGTATGTTGAAACTTATAAAAAAGTCGAGACGCAGCAAGTGCGTTATGGTAGTGAATTTTCATAGAAATGATCTGGCACCAAAAATTTGATTATAACATTTTTTTCTTGTGATATAGAAATTTAAATTTTGGTGTATATTTTAATTTTTATATCGCAAACTCACCTACCAAATTGGGTTATTATATCTTTTCTATTTTTTGAGATAAAATTTGTTTTTGGAAGGAAACTCAAAATTTTATACATATAAAATTTGAAACAGATTCCGGATATGGGTTCTAATGGTCCTAGTGCGCTCATTTGCAAAAATGTTTTCAAAATTCAAAAGTCGGGACTTCCCTGTTAGTGAATTTTGTCTACGAAAATTCACTGAAACATAGAACATTTAAACATTAATTGTTCTCGTACTTCTTGACTTTTTGCGTCAAGAGAAGTTAATCTTTTCTGTAATATGTAATAGCTTTTGTTTCCCACGAATATTTTGGTATTGCTTTGCTTCCCTGACCGCCAACGTGACAAAATAAAAATAGAAAGTTATTGTTTGCTATATCTATGACGTCACTGATATTTTCAGAAGTAAAAAAGGTAGCACTTTTTTAAATAAATTTTTCTCAGACTTCTTGAACTTTTGCGTGAAGATGAGTTAATCTTTTCTGTAATATGTAATAGATTTTGTTCCCCACAAATATTTTGGTATTGCTTTGCTGCCCTGGCCGCCAGCGTGACAAAATATAAAAAAAATGTCTATAACCTTTTTCTTTCAAGCTGGAGATTTTAATTTTGGTGGATATTATACTTTTAACAACATTCATTTATAGAAACGGCATATTACATTTAGTTGTCATACCTTTCTTACTTTCAGAAATTATTTTTTTAACGAAACACAAAATTTTACCGGAAAAACTGGTCCCTTTATCCTGGCTGACGAACTTGTCCAAGACACTTGCAAAAAGAAGATATTTACCGAATTTGATAAAAATCAGCCTACATTTTTTGAGTTATCGGTGTGATACATATATAATATATAACATGTAATATATATATATATATATATATATATATATATATATATATATATATATATATATATATATATATATATATATATATATATATATATATATATATATATATATATAATATATATATATATATAAACATATAAAGGGATCCTACTTCGCGCTCATGTACAAAAAATTTTTCAAAATTCAAAAGTCGGCATCTCCCCCTAAGTGAATTTTTTATACGAAAATTCAATAAAATTTAAACCGGTTGCAGAAAAGCAAACAAACTATTCCGAAGTTTCAAATCTCCACGTCCGTGTTAACTGTGGAACGGTTTTACCAAGAAGAAGTCTTAAAAGTATTTATCTTTTCATTAGTGGTTTTTTCAAGAAAATGCCACTAAACAAAAAATACTGCAATTAAACAATCTGATCATATAACGTTAAAATTGAAGACAAAAAAAAGGACAAAAAGTTGAAAGAGAAATTCAATCATAACTGATATTTGAACCAATACCCCTTTACTCATTAGCTAGTTATGAAAGCCCCAGCGCTAACGAAGCTTGGGAAACAACGTATAATGACAGGCAGATAACGCATAATTGTCTCCAGTTATTTAGTCGTAATATGTAAGGTCTATTTTAGAGATATTTTGCAACTATTTTAACAAATAAGAAAAGTAGCATAAATCAAGAACGTTCTAATATACATTTCTTGTAATATTTATCAATGATAAACCGCATTATACCAATTCTCACCTTTCAAATCTACAGTCTGATATTTACAGAGGAAAAATGATCATGCACCAAATATGTTATTCTAACTTTTTTTTCTTGCAACATAAAAATCTAAATTTTGGTGTATAGTTTACTTTTTATATCGTAAACCCACATACAAAATTTGGTTACCATAGCTTTTTTATTTTTTGAGTTATCGGTGTGATACATACATACATATATATATATATATATATATATATATATATATATATATATATATATATATATATATATATATATATATATATATATATATATATATAGGGTGGCGCATTGAAAACGAAACCGACCGATTTGCGTCCAGAGAATTTTTTTTAAGAAACGCTGAAATACGTCAATTTTAATATTGAGGGAGACATGTTTTGACATAAAACTCAAATTTGTCACATCAACATCTTAAGGGTGGTGATAAAATCCCTTATATTTTAACTAGGGAACATGGGTTGAGTGTTACATCATTTGAAAGCTCTTTCTTTTCTGAATTCAGTACACTAGTTTTTTTGTATTAACTCGTTTAAAAATTATTCACAGTTGAAGATGCAAAAACGCATTTCACTTATTCCGATAAGAAATATGCTGATAGTCAATGTTTTGTTGGTTTCTAAACAAAAAGTTGACTGTCAGAACCTTCCTTATCGGAATGAGAGAAATGCGGTTTATTATTTTCAGTTTTTCGGTCGGTTTGATACTTGATAGTACTACCGAAAATTAATTTCACAATGGTGGATTCTGTAGAAAAAAGAGTTGAAATAATTACTCTTTTTTTCAAAAACGATGACTGCCAACCGTACCGCAAATTTGTTTAATGAACGACATTCGAACAGACATGTTAACAGAAAATACATTTTGGAGTTAGTTGCAAAGTTTCAACAAAGTGGTTCAGTAGCCAACAAAAAACGGGATCCTGAGCGTGAATATCCGATTAGAAATGAGACTACTGAGATTGAAGTTTTAGGACAAACTGCTGCAGACCCAACTCTGAGCACGAGAAAATTGGTCACTGTTTCAAACATCAAAAGAAGAACTATTCAGCGAATATTGAAGCATCATGGATTTCACCAGTATAAAATTGATCTTGTACAGCAACTGAATGAAGATGATACTGATCGGCGGCTGAAGTTTTGTGAAGTTATGACTACGCGAATAGCTGATAACAGGAACTTTCTGTTCAATATCTGTTTTTCAGACGAGTGTGCGTTTTTATTAAACTCTACAGTCAATCGTCATAATTGTCGTTATTGGGCAGATATTAATATAAGAACTTTTCACGAAGTCAACACTCAAACTCCACAGAAATTGAATGTCTGGACTGGCATTTTTGGAAACCGTTGAATCGGACCAATTTTTCTTGATGGCAATTTGAGTAGCGAAACGTATTTGGAGTTACTAGAAGGTGTCGTTTACCGTCTACTAATTGACATTGTTGAAAATGATGATCGCTATCAAGAAAATCAATTAGTGTTTCAACAAGATGGAGCTCCTCCGCATTTTTTTACAACGTGTTACGGAGTTTTTAAACAGAGAGTTTCCAGAGCAATGTATTGGGCGTAGAGGTGCTATTGAGTGGCTCCCTAGATCACCGGATTTAACTCTTTGGACTTTTTTTTCTCTGGGGCCATTTAAAGAGTATAATTTTCGCAACAGAAGCGGAGTCTCTAGAAGAATTACGACGACGCATTGTTGAAGAATGCCGTCTAATAACTCCACAAATGCTCCAGAATATCAGAGCTCGTTTTGAACAAAATTTGTACTTTTGTATAGAAGCTGGTGGTCAACAATTTGAACACTTATTTAACTGAATAAACATTTTTGAACGTTTGGTTTTGTTTTTTAGTTTTTTTTTACGAAAAAATTATTAATTAGTACATTTCCTTATCACAATGAATGAAATACGTTCTTGGAACACCAACTGTGATTAATTTTTAAACTAGTTGATAAAACTTCCAAAAAAATTAGTGTGCTGAATTCGGAAAAGAAAGAGCTTTCAAATGATGTAACAATCGACCCATGTTCCCTATTTAAAACATAAGGGTTGTTTTCACCACCCTTAAGGGGTTGATGTGACAAAGTTGAGTTTTATGTCAAAACATGTCCCCATTAATATTAAAATTGACGTTTTCAGCGTTTCTTAAAAAAAAATTCTCTGGACGTAAATCGGCCTGTTTCGTTTTCAATGCGCCAACATATAAAAATTGAAACTGACCGCGGGTTCTAGAGGTCCTAGTTCGCGCACATTTGCAAAAAAAAATTCCAAAGTTAAAAGTCGGGATCCCCACATTAGTGAATTTTTTCAACGAAAATACGCGTACTTAAATGCACTTGCTGCGTCCTTACTTTTATTTGTTAGAAAAATGTTACCGTATGGCTTTAAAGGGGCAGTGTGCTTGGAAAGTATTCTTAAAGCTGAACATTTAGCATAAAATAAGAAGTTTCTCATTCTTTTTTGACGCTAAGTTATGTCTTGAAGGGAAAGACTGTAATGGATATGTTATTTTCGTTGCTGCGGATTAAATTTATTTAAGCTCGGATTATGAATAATGAGACAATTTAAGCTTTCTAAACTTACAAAAATGTTTCCACATTATCCCAGCCAGCGATATAACTTTGCAAAAACTTTCAACAGAAAACTTTGCTTACAGTCAAAGAAACGAAACCTTTGGGACGGCCTTAGATTTATGATTGAGTCTGCACAAGAACGGTTAACCTTGAGAATGTAAGAGAAAGCAGTATAATCTAAGTAAGAACTCAAACATGCTGACTTACTTTTATGCCAGAACATACTAAGGAAGCTAATAAAAGTAATTTATTAGATTTTTATGTGCCATAAGAATACAAAAAAAACGCACTATACCCACTTTATTTTCCTTTGAAAAGTGCTGCGTTATGATACACTGTGAAACTCGTTCAGTCTTCCCTTATTTTAAGTATCCCACAAGATTTACACAAAGGGTTTCTGTTTCAATTTACATGAACATTTTCATCGTCTTGTTTCGCGCTAATGTTTCACTGCAAAATACCTTAAAAGTCTTAAAGTACAGTCTGTTCTATTACCACGACTTCTGGAAAGATAACTGTGTAGGGGAAGGTGGGGTATCTCAGTTATATTAAGCAATAAACGGCAACACTTATGCCCAGTTTCACAAAGCTCGGTTAAATATTTAACGGCCGGTTAGTTAATCAAGGCTTAATACGACCAATCACAGACTATGATTAGGGATGTTGCTATGACAACCAAATTCACTATGTGAAAACTGGAACCTGTGATGAGCACTAATAGTACACTTGGAGAAAACTCAAATCACCACAACACATATTTCAGAGACCTTACGATCGTTTCGTTGACCAAGTCAACATCTTCAGAGGAAGAAAAATTCTAACATAAAAAACTAGATCCCGTATATTTATATCGCGTCAAAGAAAACGAACTAATCCGAAGGAAAGTTGTCGTCCAAGAACGATCGTTTGTTTATTGCGCAGTGAAACAGGTCGGAGACCTGCTTTAATCTTTTGGTCGACAAATTTATGACCCTTAGCTAATATAGGTTTAAAATAGACCGGCGTTCTTTAAAGAAACAGCAAGTTTCCTTTCGATCTATAAATTTACCATGTGGATATTGGTTTATGCCGATAAAAGACATCTGGTGAGATAAACAACATAAACTCAAATCATCTCTTTTAAAAATAGAAAACTAAAACCCAGATGTCTGTCTCACCGTGTTACCTTTAACAAACGAAAAATAGTTCAACTAAAATACTACACAAAAACTATATATTGATTTTAATTGTACGTGAAAATATTTATATTGACTACATAGATACAAAAACCGAACAGGTATTTAAATCAAGACAAACATAGTGATTAGTATATGTATAAACCGGTCGAATTATTGACAATAATTTATTATTCTACCAGACTAATTATGAGTATTTAAGCGGTCAAATGCAAAAAGCAAACAATGGGCTAGAAATTACAGGTGCCGCACGATTTAATGAAGTTTTGTTCTTAATAGACCTTAATATAAAAATACTTTCTAATGAATCAATCCTTGATTGCAAATACCTGGAGCGAGGCTGTTGTGTGCAGTTCTAATATTTTTCAGGACCTTGTTGCGTCTTTGACTTCTAACAATCTAAATTTGAGCGCAAAGAAATCGAAGGTTATCACTTTTTCAACTACGAGGGTGGGTCTCCCGCACGATGTTCCAGTAATACGAGTGAAAGATGAAATAATCAAGTGCGAGACTAACGTGAAGTATCATCATAGACCAGCATCTAAAATGGAATTGTCATTTTGAAACCCTGGACAAAAGGCTCAGAAAATTTGTACATATTTTTTATAATCTACGAGGCATCTTAAGTCAAAGGATTTTACTTCTGACATGTCCAGTCAATTTTGAGGTATGGAATATCGTGTTGGGGATCGGCATATGACACTTACCTGAATCCTCTGCGCATCACACAGAACTTTATAATGAAGACTATATTGAACAAGGAGATTAAATATCCCACTACCTTGTTGTACAACCAGGCAACCAAAGTACTTAATATCACTGGACTGTACATAATGGCACTCATACAATACACGCACACAACTATAAGCCTTCAGAAATTGTTAACGCATGGTTACAGTACAAGGGGCAAAATGGGTGATTTTGTGACGGCTGCGGCGTGTAGGAAGAACATTTCCCAGCGTTATGTATCGTACCTTGGTCCAGTGCTACTTAATCTTATGCCATTGGAGATAAAAAAAATGAAAGATGATTATAAGTTTCGGAAAAAAACTTTTAAATCATTTAATTGAGAACTTTGCAACATTTGAGCAAGTGATACGGGAAAAGAGGGAATGATGTTTTCATACGGCGTGTATATATTTGGATAATGAATGTACATGAAGGTGTGTGGATGTGTGAGAATGTGTGAGTGTGGGTGCGCGTACGTGAGAGACTTGGTGGGTATTTAACTTGGTAAGTGAGTGTTATTTTTAATTGTGATTGGGCAAGTATACATTGAATCGGGAAACAAGTGGTTTAGTAATCGGTTGTCAATATCGGAACTTCCTCTTCCCTCCTTTTTACTGCGATGAGAGGGGAGTATACTTTAATCACGGCTGACTGTAGAGATCATTTAATGGTAAGGAATAGAGATAAGATTGGAGAACCGGATCATACGGACGTGATACGTCCTGTTGCACTGTTGCTGGAAGGATACATGCAACTGCTCTGTACAATATGTAGGAGGAGTTTTTCAGCACATACAAGTTCTTCTGAACTTACGTGCTACTGTTCTTAATATTAGTTAGTAAGTATTAATGTATGTATGGGAATATATATATATATATATATATATATATATATATATATATATATATATATATATATATATATATATATATATATATATAATTGACCCTTGATTTATATTTAATGAATTTTTTTAAGAAAATTCACTTAAACAAGCACTTGTAAAGCCACGGGAAAAGTCTACGACTGTATTAAATATGGAATGGTTGCACTGATTTAGGACAAGAACAAGCAACCACATATGCTATTCAAATTGAATTAAGTCTTAAAACTTTCACCTCTTCTTTGTCTAATTATTTTTATACAAAAAGTCGCTAAAAAATTCATCCGAATAACAACAACCTGATTGAATAACGGTAAAGTGAAATGAGACTTAAAAAAATTGAAAAAAGTAAAGTCACTAACTAGGATTCGAACTCGTCATGCAGGAGTCAATTAAATTTGATTATCCGATTTACAGGAACTTAGGCCACCGTGCTATGCTCTACATGTGTCTACTAGCAGCTATATCCCGTAATACATTGGTTCAATGTTTTAAAATTTACACAAAACCATTTCGATTTAAAATAGATTTTTTGCTCATATTATAACGAAATCAAGGAAAATAACGACTTAGACACATATCTAGGATCTTCTTAGTCAGTTCTTGTAGTATTTTTTACTCCCATTCGTACTCAATAAATTTTGAACTTTTAACTTTCTTGAATCAGATTTAATTAATTAAAAATTAATTTACCTCTAACGTATTTGTCTTTTAAGATAGCGAATTGCTATACAGGATACAATTTATGACAGAAACCAGATTACTAAATTTGGTTGCCCTTACTTTGTTACTTCCGGGGATATAAATTTTTTCCAAGGGAAAAACAAAATTTGTCGGGAAAACCTGTTCCGATTTTCCTGGCTAACGAAATTATCCAAGCCACTTGCAAAAGGAAGGTATGTGCCAAATTTGATCAAAATCGGATCATTATTGTTTGAGTTATCGGTGTGATACATACAGGAGTTTCTCAAGGTTCAGCTTTAGCCCCTACTTTGTTCCTTCTCCACATCAATGACCTATTCTCTAGCACATCCAACCCAGTGCACAATTACGCGGACGTCAGCACCCTCCACTCAAATATACAATATTCTTAGCCCAATTAGATGAGGATCGCAGACTCATGGAGGGTTCTGTCTCCGTGGATCTCCAACAAATATTAGACTGGGGAAGTAGAAATCTTGCACACTTCAACCCCACCAAATCTTAGTCTTGCTTTCTTTCTCATAAAAGATACACCAGCCCTAGACCCATCTTAATGAACAACCAAGTTATTCAAAGTAATGAGTCCTTTTTACTTGTTGGCATTTCTGTGGATAGAAAACTAAATTGGCACCAACATGTTACATCAATTGCAGAAGCGGCTGCTAAGAAATCAGGTTTCCTATTCCGGACTCGCAAATACTTTTAACCAGCTAATCTCTATACTTTATATACTTCACAAATAAGACCAAACCTCGAATACTGCTCCCATATCTGGGGTGCTGCTGCCGCTTCTACACTCGCTATCCTAGACTCCATTCAGAAGAGAGCTATACGTCTCTTCGGTGGCCCTACCCTCACGCAAAGGCTGCCGTCCCTTGCCCACCAACATACCGTTCATGACCTCTGTCTCTGTCGTTTATAGATATCGGCACTGCTCAGATGAGGTTTCTTCCATAGTTCCTCCACCTTCTGCCCCCAACAGATCTACCAGGGGAACAGAGCGAATGCACCTTTTTAGAACATCTTGTTATGCTCGCTCTTTTGTCCGGAGGACTTCTAAGTTGTGGAATTCTATGCCGGCACATGTTTTTGCCTCTCCTCCGAACCTCCAAACCTTCAAGTCGACACCCACGGTACGATAGTATTTAGGCTGTAAGCCCTCGTGATGTGTTGTTGAAATATAGTATATATATATATATATATATATATATATATATATATATATATATATATATATATATATATATATATATATATATATATATATATATATATATAAACATATAAAAATTGAAACTGACCCTGGATATGGGTTCTAGGGGTTCGCGATCATTTGAAGAAATTTGTTCAAGATTCAAAAGTTGGAATCTCCTGATTAGTGTTTTTTTTTTATATAAAATTCACTAAAAAGCACATGAGCAAGCATGAAGTTTTAGTTTGTGGTTTACATGCGTCTTGTCTTGTGTTTCGTTCGCGATTACTTTTTAAAGAGAAAAAGAAAGGTCATTATAAAGCACAATGTTCGCTAATCATATTCAATGTATTGTTGTTTTAATTAAACAGAACATGAGTAATCATGTTTCGAATCGTTTGATATTCCATTTTTGAACAACTCGTCTCATTAAATTTTTCACTGAGGTTTGTTGACAAAGTTACATGTATTTTACTGTTGTAAAGTGCTGTTTTTATCTGCTTCACTTCTCACCTTCCTCTAAAATGTTGTAGAATATCTGTAAACTTTTGGTTGCTGATCAAGTGACTTCATTTTGTTGACATATGGCCTTATTATTGGAATTAATCACACTACTAGACTTGCACAACCTCAACAATGCTGCTGTGATGAAACAATTATCCTTAATCAATCAGTGGGACTGTAGTGTGCAAAATAGTTTATAGTGCATTTGCAGAGTGACTGCTGATTTATACTAACCACAAATGGTAAAATGTACTTCTTCAGGTAGCGGAAACGTAAGTGCCACCAGAATATATCACCAGGAAGTTCCACAACTATTAGGTGTATTATGAAGAGGCCGGCATCGTCGTGGTAACTATTAATGCTACTTGAAAGTGGCTGCAACTTTGATGTAGCATTCTAGTAACATAAAATAGTTTCGGTTATTCTCGTTTTGTACCTTCAAGTCCCCGGAAGAGATTTTGAGTCATTCAATGAGTAACGGCGATGCTCCTAATACCTTAAAAGTAACTAAGAAGTTGCATAACCCCATTGTATAATATTAAGTTTATTACACCACAGCATAACATAATTACTGCCGATTACTTAATAACTACTCATTTTAAGTTTCGATCCCAGCTGCCATCACTTTGGTGCTAGATCGGCTATGAAAAATGATGGTTCCCAGCAAGTACGAAAATGGTCTATGTCACGTCAGTGTTTGATATTTTCCCTTGCATACAGTAGTGGCTTGTGCCTTAATGCATTGGGGGTGCGCAAGAGAAAAATGAAAGGCTCCCCTCTTTTTTTCCCTAAAATGTATTATAAAAAAAAAACCTACTTACTAAACTTAATAATTATTAAATACTTTTCCTCTAGTTAGTTATAGGTTATAGTAGTTAAAAAGTCCTTTCCTTTGATAATTACTAACTATATAATTTTAAATGTGTTTGATATAAAGACATGACAATATGTGATTTTTGTCATTTTATACTTCACGTATCTTATCAATTTTATTATATTCATTTATATGTTCATTTACTGGTCTATTAATTTATATATTTATAAACGGCTAAGCCAAGGTAGGTTAGCATTATATAATTTCAAATGTTTTGTTCCACATAAAAACATGACAGTATGTGATCTTTTTCGTTTTATACTGCACGCATCTTTAGAATTTTACTATATATATATATATATATATATATATATATATATATATATATATATATATATATATACTTTCTTTTTTTAACTTGAATTTTAAGATTGAATGAATTTTATGAAAATACGCCAGAATGCCGTACTTGATAGATGCAAACTTATAAATTTTGACAAAATAATTTAAATACTTTAAAATGTCTAAATGTGAGATGCTATTCACAAGGATCTAATCTACAGTAGTTATATTCCTTCTACTAACACTATATTTTAGACTATATTTAATTATCGTTGTTTCAATTACGTAATATTTTGCTGTGCACAAATCTATAATAACATTGCTTTAAGAAAGATAATACGGTCCTGGCGATAAAATGAGCGATTACGCCTGTGAATCGAGAACAGCATAACTGTATGCCGAGTCCCACTCTGGTCCGTTAAGCTGGAGCGATGTGGGCAAGGTCAAATATTCTATTCTCACAACATCAAAGGGCCGCCCTATAAGATTCAGTGCTGGGTCTTATTATGCTGTGCTGCAAGTGGGTAATTTTAAATCGCACAACGCGATTGCTTATTCGGTCGTTTTTCACAAAGATAGTCGATCATTTCCTGTTGAAGTTTCCCATTTAGGTAGAGCGCCGAAGAATACACACCGACTCAGGGCTGGGTATATGGATGTATATAACGTCGGCACCCATTAACACACTATACTTCTTATGATTCTGTATTAATGGCTGCCGACTCTGCGATCCTCGATATAGTAATTTTGTTTGTGTAGAATGCAGGAGGTAAAAAAATAAACATTTATTAAAATATGGCATAGCAAAATATTATTTTTCCTCGGCAGGCGGCAATGCGCGTGCACAGGCGCACTTATTGGGGAGCCGCCCCTGCTTGAATATTGTGGCAATGGTGCTCCCGTAACGGTACTTAAAAAGCTAATCGCATAAAAGGTGTTTGTTGAGTCATGTAATGTGGACAGTTAAATTGTTTATAGAATTAATTAGCAACAATAACAATTTAACTTCCCTATTACCTGATAGAATAAATGCCTCTTATCCGCTTAACCCTAAAAGGACCTTTACGAAAGAATCTTACTTAGTAGAACTTGACCCGGCTAATTACATGGATCACGAGGCAGGTAGACGAAATGCCACAAATAACACAAGACATACGAAAAACTGTCAAATCTCTCTCTGGTCTAGGGTTGAACACACTGAGACCCTAGAGATGACCTCCAGCAAGATTTGAGAAGTAGGGAAATGATACCCCTCTAAGCGCGCTACAACAACCAAACCTAACCTTATCCACCGCTCTAATGAGTAGGTTGATTGAGGCATTGGAGTTCATTTCCTTTCTCGTTTCCAAAACAGAAGCCAAAACGTCGAGCTTTCATACATTCTGGACGTGGTTTCTGACTGACCTTGCATATGTGTTCCACGGGGCCTAGCTCGCGGACTCGCTTGAAGAATGTTTTGAATATTTAAAACTATCTTAGTGAAATTACGAAAATCTATTAAGAACCGCGCTAATATTTCGTAACAGTGTGTCTGGAAAAGTTTGGTTTAATACTTTGTTAACATTTAACAACGCGAAAGCTTCCTAGAATTCTTGAGTATTCAGGGAACCTTTAAATAACTAATATTGAATATGCCAATACAGCTAATGAAATGCTTAAACCTGCACCGCCAGTTAGCAAACTCCAGTCTCTGAGCAAAGACCAGTAAGTTTCTTAGAGCACATAAAGATTCGTTAAAAATGCACAAACTCTTTAATAAAGCAGAACGTAGCAAATTGCTTAAGACAAGACCGTATAAATAGGAAAAATTGCCAGAAATCAGAAAAAATCTCGTTTCAGTGAAAAATGATTGTGATGTTTGCCCGAGGGACGTACTACTTATAAAGGCAACGGAGAACGGGTGTAATAGAGATGGACGGTAAAATGTGCACGTGAGAAACGGTGAGGGTTCGTTCTTATGTTCTGCCAAAAAGTGCTGTGTAAACGATTTTATGTCGGTCGTTGGAAACTACTGGGTATAATTCATTACGTATACAGTGACATATCTAGCGTCCTTTTAGACTTAGCTACTTTTATTATTTTATAAATTACATGCTATTATTTAAATTGTAAGTTTAGGTATAGTTTTAAAACACCTAATTCACCAAAAATTATTTTAGACTTGAAGACCGCCTCGCTAACACATCTAGCCTCATCAGCGAATAAATAAACTCGGCGTTGATCATTGTAACGTGTCACAAGTTTCTATTAATCAAAGAGGTTATTATTATTGGCAGCCACGCCAAACATTTTTGAGATGCACCGTCTTTTTTCAATTAAGATTTTTCCACGACCGCCTACCCTAAATAAAAGGATGGCTAATGATAAGAGATAAAACTGGATCAAACTCCTGCACCTGCATTGTTTTAAACGATATTATTTATTTATTTTTAGCGAATTTTTCGTTGAACGAAAAATTCACTAAGGGAGAGATATGCTTATATATATATATATATATATATATATATATATATATATATATATATATATATATATATATATATATATATATATATCGTACAGACCACTCAAAGCTATGACAACCAAATTTGCATACACGTTTCTACTATCAAACTAATCCAGACGCCTAAATTTAGATCTCTAGGTTAAAAGAAAAAAAATTATAAGCATTTAAATAAAAATAAAAAATTGGTGCCACTGGTGATCAGAGGAAAGCACAAAAACAAATATTTTGTGCGGTTAACAAAACCAATTTAGTATTACATAGAAAGGTTAAGTTTTCTTGACGCAAAAATGTGAAGAATTAACAAAAAGATATTTCGAAAATTTTATGACTTTTTTTCTTAAAACGTCAAAGTCGCGACCTGAAGCGTCAAATTTGGAATTTTCAGACAAATAATCTGAAACAAATACGGATGATGTAAAAGAAATATCGTAAAAAGTTTGTTTTACAAAGCCTTAAATTTTAGCTTCAACCATCATTGTTGTTCATTTTACTAAAATATTTTCGGAAAATCCATTTCAAATAGACTCTCTTTCTGATGCTTTGGCAGTAGTTTCAGCGATAGAGTTTATGGTTTAATAATCTATAATTTGAGCAAGTTTTCGTAGGAAAAATTCGTTATTGAGAAGACGCGAACCAGTTTTTGCAACCAAAATAACAAAAAAGGTTTTTAAAAATATATAGTTATTTGTCAAATCTAGTACCCACATTGTCTTTACTACATATTAAAACTGAAGATTCTAGTTTAATAGGAAATTGAGTTACCACGATTTGAAATATTTTTACAAACATTCGCTATCATAACGCACTTGCTGCACCTAAACTCTTTTCAATACTTATTTATTATTACTCTATCCATACTTTTTGAAAACGAAATAAATATAAAAATCTCGGGACGCAGCAAGTGCGTTATGGTAGTGAATTTTCATAAAACTATTTATTAATAGCAATAATGTGTGTTTTTTTAAGAAAGCAGGCATCAAATTTGGTTACCAGTATAATCTATATAGTAAAAACAATGTGCCATGTTTCATCAAAATAACTTTATTGTTTTCCGAAAGTAAACTTAAAGTGTTCCCGAAAAAACTCGTTTTTTGGTCAACCTTATAGGTTAATAGCAAATTGAGCTATTCAAATATTAAGCATTTGATCAAAATTCGCTACCATAACGCACTTACTGCGTCCAGAATTTTTGTTCTTACAAACATGCATTATATTTCGATGGAAAATGCAAAAATGTAATAACATAAGGCGTGTTTGATTAAAAAAAAAGAAGAAACTTTGTATCACCAACGACTTATGGGCCACCCTGTGATTGTAGAAATATTTTTTTAAGATGTAGTTTAAGATACCCTATAATTAATATATACAATTTTTTTTCATATCTGGTATAATAACAGATATATTGAGCTTTATTATTTTTTTTTACGAAAATTCTACAAAAATTATATACCATTAACGATAAACTCTATAGCTAAGACTACTGCCAAGCGTCAGAGAAGGGGTCTATTTGAAATGAATTTTCTGGAAACATTTTATTAAAATGAAGGACAATGACGGTTGAAACTAAGACTTCAGGGTTTGTAAAACATTCTTCTTGAGACATTTTATTTCCATAGCCCGTATTAGATTCATGTTCTTTTCCTAAATATTGCAAATTTGGACGTTTAAATCGCAACTTTGACGTTTTGTGAAAAACCCCAATTTATTTTTGTTTAAATGCCTATAACTTTTTTGTCTTTTGACCTACAGAGCTAAATTTTGGTAGATAACTTGCCTATAATGATATAAACCCGCGTATAAAATTTGGTTTCCCTTACTTTGTTAATTTTGGAGATATAAATTTTTTTCGAAATAAAACACAAAATTTTCCGGGAAAACCTCAGCGGATTTTCCTGGATAACGAACATATCCAAGCGACTTAAAAAGGGAAGGTACTCACCAATTTTGACGTTTAAACTCGCAATTTTTACGTTTTGAGGAGAACCCAAATTTTTTTTTTTAAATGCCTGTAACTTTTTTGTCGTTTAACCTACGGAGCTAAATTTTGGTAGGTAACTTTCCTCTAATGATATAAACCCGCGTATGAAATTTGGTTGCCCTTACTGTGTTAATTTTGGAGATATAAATGTTTTTCGATTTTTTTCGAAAGAAAACACAAAATTTTCCGGGAAAACCCTGGCAGATTTTCCTGGCTAACAAACTTATCCAAGCGACTTGCAAAAGGAAGGTATGTGCCAAATTTTATCAAAATCCGTCCATTATTTTTTAAGTTATAGGTGTGACACATAAATATATATATATATATATATATATATATATATATATATATATATATATATATATATATATATATATATATATATATATATATATATATATATATATATAAACATATAAAGTCTGAAACTGACCTCGGATTTGGGTTCCGGGGGTCTTAAATAGCGCTCATTTGAATAAATTTTTTCAAAATTCGAAAGTCGAGATCTCCTCATTAGTGAACTTTTTTTAAGAAAATTCACTAATAATACAAAAATTTTTAATTAAAATTTTAATAATTTACATTGTACATCTGATTATATATCTAATTAATTTTAACTGCTTTATGATATTATATAGTTTCATTTACTTTAAACGGTCCGCAAAGAGTAAAAGCTAAGAGTAAAGAAAACCATAAGGACCTCGGTACCCTAGGTATTATACTTATATTTTATATTAGTTTGCGATAGATATATTTGTTCTTGAAACAATTCTTGTTTCACTTTAGTAATACAGTACCTACATACTTGATTAAGAACCTCCATATGGTGTACACAACCACTTTCTTATTTGTTTGACTGGATGTTAAAACCATAATATACTACAGTCACAGTCTACGGCCAAGGGCATTTGTTACCGTTATGTTAGAATTAAAAATTGGATAACTATTTACCTACTATTTGTATTAATCTTAAAATATGCATAAGGAGTTTAGTTTCGAAAAAGTGCATGTAATTCTTCATAGCAGCCAGACATGCAATGAGCTCCACCAGTACAGACACCAGCGCACTTAGACCAACAGTCTAAATTGTTTTCAGTATAAGTGTATCAGAGATCTTAAACAAGTCCTGAGCCTTCGTTTCCGCAGTGATATTTTTTCTTAAAAAAAATTCTTCAATGTTGTTATAATTATAATCGTAATAACATCATTTTTTTAATGCCGCCAATTGTGTACTATATACAAGGTGAAATGTTATATATATATATATATATATATATATATATATATATATATATATATATATATATATATATATATATAAGATGCAAAGTGTAAAGTTATTGATCCGGGTCTGTCAGATCATACGGCACAGGTCATGCAGTGGTCTGAACAAATGAAAAATCCCAGCGAGTCAAGGTTATGCCGTCGGTTCACTTATGATGCTTTTACATAATTTAAAACTATTTTTGGAGCTCAATACATATCTTTCGAGGATACCGACTGTCAAAATATTGATGATTTGTTCGATGTATTTTTCGAGCATTTTTCCTATTGTTACAATGTTGCGTTTCCTGAAAAGTCCCAGAAAATTTATAGTGGAGCAAAAAAATATGACTTTAGGGCACCAAATGAGTTGAAAATTGCGTTTAAGAACTTAAAATTCTTTAACTGTTATAGAAGATTATATCCTAGTGACGATAATAATAATAAGTACAAGGTAATGAAAAAACAACTTGAACTTCAGCTTAAACAAGAAAAACATAATTATTATGCTGGTATCATTTCACAGTCTGATAACAAAAATAAGACACTCTGGCAACTTGTAAATACACATTTAAATAGAATACCTAAAACCAAAACAGAGATTAAATTAAAAATAAATAACGAAATAATTACTGACAAGCGTTTAATATCAAATTCATTTGCAAAGTACTTTGCCTGTGGGGTAGAAGAAAAATTGACTGCTCATTTTGGTGTTCTTAACTATAAAGAGTGTACAACCTCCATAATGGTGCGCGATAGTTTTTATTTTTATCCAGTGACGGACACTGAAATGACAAACGTTATTCATAGACTTAAAACTAAAAGATCCACTGACTTAGATGATATTGCAGTCACTGTTATTAAACAACTTTCGGAATTGATATCGCCTTATCTAACGGTAATCATGAATACCTCGCTTAAGTTAGGCCAGTTTCCCTCGAAATTGAAAAATGCGAAAGGGGTACCAGTATATAAAAAAGACGATCCGTTCTCGGTGGAAAACTACCGATCTGTAATGGTACTGAGTCCGTTTTCCAAAATCATGGAAAGAATTATGCATAACAGGATAACGGACTTCCTAAGTAAAAATAACGTGTTGTCTCTTAATCAGTATGGTTTCCGCGAGGGATATTCCACCGAACAGGCCTGCGCGGACATGGTGCAGCATATCGCAGATTGTATTGATAGAAAGCATCACACCGTGGGCATATTTTTTGACATGTCCCGCGCTTTTGATACCATTAATTAAACTTTCCTCGTGAGAAAATTAAATGCAGTCGGACTTAGGGGACCTGTTAGTGATTGGCTTGTGTCGTTTGTAAGAGACAGGCGATTAGTAGTCTCAGTGGACGGTGTTAGATCTGATGAGTATGAAGTAAAGCTGGGCGCTCCGCAGGGAAGCGTCCTGGGGCCGCTCATGTTTATGTTGTACGTAAATGATCTTTCCAACTATCTGGCAGGTGGGAGGTTGTTTATGTACGCTGATGACATAGCAATCGTAGTTTCGGATCTGGTATTGTCCGATGCTATGCGTAAGGTGAATAGTATTTTGTCGCACTTCGGTCAGTGGTGCTTCAGCAATCACCTGATTGTAAATAGTTCTAAGACAGTTTGTGTAGAGTTTATGGGAAGATGTCGAGAGCCTTCTATTGGTATTAGTTTTCATTTTAATGATAACTATATTGCCTTAAGTACCTCCACCAACTTTTTAGGTTGAATTTTAGATAATAGGCTCTCATGGGAGACCCAGATAGAAGGAATATCAAACAAATTGGGTAAGGCCTATTTTTGCATCATGAAGCTGAAGAACACCTTAAATGCAATTTCTCTAATTAATGTGTATTTTGCTTTAGTTTATAGTGTGCTGGCATACAACATAATAGTGTGGGGTCATGCAAATGATATACATAGGTTTTTCGTATGCCAAAAACGAGTAATCCGCCTGATTTTTGGACTACAACAAAAAGAATCATGCAGAAGTACTTTTAAAACAAAAAAAACTGTTGACTGTCACGGGGGTGTATTTGTATAAACTCCTGAGTTTCACATATGCACGTAGGAACAGGTTTACTAAAAATAGTGCAGTTCACAGCTACACTACCCGGGCAAGAAATGACATCCACTTGCCAAATTACCAGTATATGGCATACAAGAAATCACCTGTGTATGCTGGCTGTTATCTATATATATATATATATATATATATATATATATATATATATATATATATATATATATATATATATATATATATATATATATATGTATCACTAAGTATAGTAGGTAATAATTAATAGAGATGAATCCAGCACACCCGCCTATGTGTAGTTTATTGACCTTAACGAAAGATGCCGTCAAAACGTGGAAATAAAGATATTGGAATTCAGACAGACAGAGGGACTCTCCGGTAAACAAGCAGTGAAAGTTTATTTGTTTGAACCACCCACAGGCGTCTAAGGCCGATTAACTACACATATTATAGGCATAGTTACAGTCGCCAAATTTTTATAGAGAGGTATCGATGGTGAGTCTTTGCCACATTTTTTCAAATGAGCGCGAATGTGGGCTCCTAGAACCCGAAACCAAGGTCGGTTTGAATTTTTATATGTTTATATATATATATATATATATATATATATATATATATATATATATATATATATATATATATATATATGTATCTATGTAGGTATCCACATGATAACTCAAAAAGTTATCAACCGATTTGGATGCAACTCGGCAAGAATCTTTCCTTTATTAAGGGCTTGGATAAGATTGTTAGCCAGCCAGTCGGTTCATCTCTTATGGGTCAGACTCTATGAGCCCCCTTGAATAATTCAAAGACTTTTGTATATGGATGTTTTAAGATATATCAACTTTTTGAACGAAACCCTGCAAAACCTTATCAAGGCGGCATTATATTTAAGCAAAACATGAACCTAGCAGCTAGACATATTTATGACAAAGACACCCGCGTGGGTGTTAAAGAATGGAGTTTACGGATTGAAAAGCTGATAATGTACCGTTTGGTTTAATTATGAAGTTATTTTCTGAGTCTTGGCGTATATCCGGAGCTTAAAGCTAACTTTGCGTCACAACTGGCCAAGAGGGCGGAATTTGATGAAAAATTCAACACTTGTTGCATACATGAGAACGTAGGCAGGTCAATAATTCCAACGGTAGAAGCACAAACACTAATATTGGATTTTCATCCCCTTTCCGTGTATCTTTCCATGTTTATATATAATATCTCCAGATTTTTTGCGTTTGAAAAACTGGGTCATAATCTTTTATATTAACACTAGCGTGTGCACGTATAAACAGATTTGCAATTTCGGCAGACAAAATGTGTTTGGAAGATAACCAGAAAGATAGAGCGGGCAAAAAGCAGTGTTTATTTGCTGCGTAGAGGTAGGATTAAATGGAGGAGGCTATGTATGTCTTGATATAATTGCGAATAAATTTTTAAAAACTCTGGATGCAGAAATTGCGTTATGGTAGTGAATTTACGTAAAAAATGTTTTTAATGGCAAATATGTCGTGTTTTAAAAAAATGATATTTGATAATAATTTATTGAGGAGACACAATGTAACAAAAGTCTGGACGCAGCAAGTGCGTTATGGTAGAGATTTTTTTAATAAATATTTTTAATAGCAAATGTCTTTCTTTGATGAAAGCAGGCATTAAACTTGGTTGTCTATATAGTAGAAACAGTGTACAATATTTCATCGAAATAACTTTATTGTTTGAAAATATATTAAAAAAAATCAAAAGTCTGGATGCAGCAAATGTGTTATGGAAGTGAATTTCCATAAAAATGTTTTTAATGGCAAATGCGAGCAGGTTGGTTTCCTAACCAACAAAGCTCACGTTAATAGCAAATTGAGTTATTGAAATTTGAAGGATTTAATAAAAATTTGGTAAATTTGCAGATTAGCTCTCGAACGCTTTAAAAAAAAATGTTTTCAGAAACATTACTAGGACCCCACCTGGATGCACAAATCACAAGAAAAATTTCTTGTTCACACCCACCAAGGAAGTTACGGGACTGGGAGTGAATAGGGGTGCTGGGCGGGGTAGGTAGTAAAAGGAAATATGAGCAGAAAATGCGAAGAAAACAGCTTGAAAGCTGTCTATATGAAGCCATATCCCCATTAAACCCTGCCTACCTCGCACAGCACCCCTATTTGCCCCAAGTCACACAACTTCGCTGGGGGGTATGAACAAGAAGTTTTTCTTGTGGTTTATGCAACGAGGGTGGTTGTATGCACACGAGGGGGGAAGGAAAATACCTAGGACGAAGCACCCCGGGGACGGGGGGGCACGACTTGGGGCAGGGGTGGCTGCTTTGTCGTGGGGATTTTCCTTCCCCCTCGCGTGCATACAACCACCCTCGCTGCATAAACCAAAAAAAATATGTCTTGTTCCTACCTACCAAGGAAGTTGCGGCACCTGGGGGATAGTGGTGTGCTGCGCAGGGTAGGCAGGGTTTAAGGGAGATATGGCTTCAAGATGTGAAAAAGACGAATTTTCTGCTCATATTTCGTTTTTACTAACTACCCCGCCCAGCACCCCTACAAGAAATTTTTCTTGGGGTTTGTGGATCCAGGGAAGGCCCTAGGCAGGTTTCTGAAAACAGTTTTTTGAAAAGCGTTCGGAAGCTAAACTGCAAATTTACCGAATATTCGCTACCAAAACGCACTTACTGCGTCCAAATTTTTTTCTTACAAACGCATCATATTTCGATAAAAGATGCAAGAATGCATTAACCAATTTGTTCTACGAAAATTAGCTGAAAATAATTATAGACCGTTAAACCCTAAAGTTCACTAAACCTACAGCGAAAGCATCAACTTCACTAAACCGACAGCCAAAGCACCAGAGAAAGGGTCTATTTGAAATGAATTTTGCTGAAATATTTTAGTAAAATGAAGAGCAGTGACGGTTGAATCTGAAATTTAAGGGTTTGCAGAACACTCTTCTTGCAACATTTTCTATTCACAATCCACATTTATTTCACGTTCTTTGCCTAAGCATTGCCAATTTTGACGTTTAAAATTGCGAGTTTGGCGTTTTGAGGAAAACTCCAAAATTTGTTTTTTAACTGCCCATTACTTCTTAGTCTTTAAAGCTAGAGACCTAAATTTTGGGACACAGTTCGTTACTTATAATATAAACACGCGTTCCAAATCTGGTTGCCCTTACTTTGTTATGTCTGGAGATAGGAGAAAGAAAACACAAAATTTTCTGGGAAAACCTGGTCCGATTTTCCTGGCTAACAAACTTATCCAAGCCACTTGCAAAAGAAAGGTATTCACCAAATTTGATCAAGATTAGTCCATTACTTTTTGAGTAATCGGTCGTATATATATATATATATATATATATATATATATATATATATATATATATATATATATATATATATATATATAAACACAGATCTCCTCGCTAAAATGGTATGGTAATTTTGGGATGATCACTTTTTTTAGCGGCCACGAATAAAACTAGCATGCTTTGACACTACATCGTACAACATATGTAACAGTGGTCAAAAAAGATTTCAAAAGTGCATCGGAGCCCAGATATACATGGTGATTTAAATATAATTCATGTAATTTTTTTCTTATTCCTGCCACCAGACGGCGCTTTTTGGATAAAAGTTTTCGAAGGCTGTTATCTCAAAATATTCTTATTTTCTATTTACTGTTCCTGACACCCCTAATCTTGTTTCATATTTTTGTTCTAAGTTACGACCATATTATACAGGGTGTTCAAGGGAGTCGTTTAGAATAGCTATCTCCGTTATAAGTAGAGTTACAATGTTGTTCAAATGGGGAAGGTTATTCAACTTTTCACAAGTATCTCGATTCTGACATCAAAAGAACAATTCCGCATTAAATCGCTGATACTGACATATCAAGTTACAATTTCTTAGTGAACGCTAAGTATTTTCCCGGCTAGTTGAACTGCAAATTCGATTGTCCATCTTATGACGCTAACGCGTTCTAGTCGATTCCGCATATTTCCAGAGATATCTAGATCTGTATATGCTTGTTCACGGCAATTGTTGGCAATAGTCGTCTCCGTTATTATTGGAGCTACAATGTGGTTCAAATGGGGAAAATTGTTTAACTTTTCAGGAGCATCTCGATTCTGACGTCAAAAAGACATTTGGGCAGAAAAATCTCTGTCACCTAAAATACGTTGCGCGCACTAAAATAACCATTGAAACCAGTCATGTGTGGCAAAGCATATTTGGCGTAACAACCACCAGATAGATAAAGACAATATGAAACTTCCCAAAAATGTTATACAACCCGCGAAGCTAGATGCGTACGAGAGTAACAAAAAACAAAAGCTCCTTAGGACGATCGCCGACACTGATTTATAGCCCTATGTTCGCACTCTGTCTTTGATATAGTAAATATTTTGAAACTTGGCAGGTAAAGTTATAACGGAAGTTGAAAAACATCGTCCGGGAATTAAAGTACAATGCACAGAAAATGGGCCTGCGATTTCATGTCCCTCTCGGTATCGGTCTTTACCTAAGGCTCTGTATAAAAGGTGATGTTTAGTTGTAAGCAGTTTAGATTTTTTCATCCTCTGATGACGCTAACTTTGTTAGTGAAACGATCGTCAAGTCTGTGTTGTGGTGACTTGGGTTCGCCGAGTGTACTAAACATTCTCTTGGCTATGCTGACATAAACTCTTATGTCAGAGGTCAAAAAAACATTATCGCAGTGAAAGATTAAATGTCGAGTTTTACTAAAGCATTTGCAGAAATTTCCTTCCATTTGTATAGATCCCGCTAAACACAATCTTAAATTGAACAATAGTGTGTACTTACATAGAATGGAATTTATACAACACAACGGTTCCCTCTTAGTTACCTGAAACAAGAAACTATGTATTAACATAATTAAATATGCAGTCTAGTAGGCTGGTTACCTATAGGAAAATATAAATTTTTGATAATGAATGGGGGTGTCATACACAGCCTTCATCCGCTTTATCAAACTTTAATAAAGAAAGTTTTGCTTATTAAGAGGTAATATATATATATATATATATATATATATATATATATATATATATATATATATATATATATATATATATATATATATATATATATATATATATATATATATATATATATATATAATTTTAAAAGCATTTCCGGAAAGAGAATTTACAATTTTCAATAGACAAACTCAACTCTCAGAATTTGCCAACATACTTTTAGTGAATTTTTATTTTAAAAAATTCATTAATAGAGAGGTATCGGTGGTGAGACTTTGCAAAAAAAATTTCAAATAAGCGCGAATTTGGGGCTCTAGAACCCATATCCGCGGTCAGATTTTTATATGTTTATATATATATATATATATATATAGTTTAGTTTATAGTTTATTGTTATATAAATAGTACAAAGCATCTTACAAATAAGTCTAAACTTGTGGCTGCAAATGATGCAATTTTGACTAAATTTTAATCTAAATGTCAATTTCTAAAGTTCTGTCATCTGATTTCTAATCTCCAAAATTACCTCATCTCATTATATACCATTACAATTTCCAGAAATATGGATGGTACTTGAAATCAATTTCTTCATTTTAATCCAAAAATTTCTATATTTTAAAACTTGACTCAAATTAAATTCTACATCTTTTTCAACATGAATATTATTTTGGCGTAACAATGACAGATAATATAATATGGTACATATATATATATATATATATATATATATATATATATATATATATATATATATATATATATATATATATATCGCATCGATTTTGATTCGATGAAACTCGGCAAGTGTCTTTCTTTTTTATATATATATATATATATATATATATATATATATATATATATATATATATATATATATATATATATATATATATATATAGTTTGGATGAGTTCGTTAGCCAGGAAAATCGGACAAGGTTTTCCGGAAAAATGTTGAGTTTTCTTTCGAAAAAAAAATTACAAAGCGATTTCTATGAAATATGGTGGACATATTGCCTTGGGAAATGCCTAAATATGTACCAAAATTCAGCTTTCTAGCTTTACAGAAAATTGAGATATTCAAAATTGAAATATTTATATTTAATATCAGCGCATTTTATTGACAATGGTAAAAACTGGTTTATATGTATATGAGATCTAGTATGTCTGAGTCGTTACCTAGCAAAGAAACATTTGATATCATTGCGCAGGTCAGTTACACGCTGTAACTGACGTTTTTCGTATATTATTAGATCGGTTATCTGTTTTCAATTTCAGTTGACAAATTATTTGTGTTATTTAAGAATTTTAATATACAAGTGCAAATTATTCTTTTACGATTTTATTAATGTTAGCTGGTGGACTAAACAGTGTTTGTGATGTTTGTCAACAGATATAAAAGATCGAAGTTTTACAAAAAGGGCTGATATGCAACAGATTAGTTATTTTCTCTCTGATGCTTTGGCGGTAGTTTTAGTTTAGTTTATAATTTAACGGTCCATAATTTTTAGCTAATTTTCGTACAAAAAAAATTCGTCAATGAGGAGACCGCGACTTTTTAAAAATTTTCTTCAAATGAGCGCAAACTAGGCCCCCTAGAAGCCATATTCAGGTTAACGTTCAGTTTTTATCTGTTTACATATATACAGGGTGATGCATTTCCACAGTAAAGCAAAATATAATTATTATTATACAAGAGACGAGAAAAAATTGTATAGGTTAATTATAGGGTGTTTTGAGCTGCATCTTATCAAATTATTTTGACAATCACAAGCTGGCCCATAAAGGTAAGATGCTTACTGGCAATTAGGCCATTGCTGACCATTTTTGCTCATCTAAACTAACCTACCCTCCACCTTGAGCTCGATCTCAACGACGACAGTGATTTTTGAAAAATCATCCGCCGCCGGTGAGGATCGAACCGTCGACCCCCGAGTCCGTATTGGAAAGTCTCAATCGACTTTCCCGCACGGCCACGGAGGCGCTCAAGAGATAATATAAGTATTATTGTTGGTAAACATAAATCTGGCCCATAAGTCGTTGGTGATCCCTAAAATTTTTTTTCTAACACCATTACTTTATTAAATTTTTTATCGAAATATGTTTGTAAGAAAAAAATCGAGACGCAGTAAGTGCGTTTTGGTAGCAAATTTTCATTAAATGCTTCAAATTTCAATAACTCAATTTGCTATTAACCTAAGGTTTGTTGGTTAAGAAACCAACATTTAAAGTTTATTGTCGGAAAATTTTTGTACATTTTCAGACAATAAGTTACTTTGATAAAATATGGCATATTGTTTCTACTATATAGGTTATACCGGTAACCAAATTGATGACTGCTTGCATTCAAAAGACATATTTGCTATTCAAAGCATTTTTATAAAAATTCACTTCCATAACGCACTTACTGCCTCCAGACTTTTTTTTTAATATTCGAGCTACGTACTTCTGCCGTACACCAATCGATTCCAGGGTGCACCCGATGATCCCGGGATTTAAGCCTTTATTCGCCCGTATATATTAATACTGAAGATGTTACCGTAGCGCCGGTCCCCAACCACTTATTTCTGAATTTTTTTCGGAGAACTTCGACTTTGGCGAGTCATACGGGGAATCAGGCCTGTGTGATGTATGTCAATATTTAACATAAAAATAGAACTAGCCTATAAGAGCAATAACTATAATATCATCCCGTAGACATTTTGAAAGCCTCATCCATCATCTGTGTTTCATTTTATTTTCAATTTTGATAAATTTTTTGATCAAAACATCATAACCTAGCAACAGATCGTTTTCTGTAGTTGTCACGATTTCATACTAATTCAATTTTTATCTGTCTGGCGATGCTGTCAAGCAGCGAAACTAGTCACAGAAACGTTGAAGAACATCCTAGAACACTTAGAATTCAGAAGGGCCACTTGGTCCAGTTAGTGTGCATGCTGGCTACGTCCTCACCTACAAAAATGAAAACCAACAGTGAATCCAGAGAAGTAGTCTCCAAGTCTGTATGTAGTATGGACCAGTTTCACCAAGTAAGGGCAACAACACTCGATGAATATATATATATATATATATATATATATATATATATATATATATATATATATATATATATATATATATATATATATATATATATATATATATATGTGTGTGTGTGTGTGTGTGTGTGTGTGTGTGTGTATTGAAAATTAGCCTGAATATGGTGTCTGGGGAAAAACGATTTAAAATGCAATAGTCGCGAGCTCCTCCTTGCTGAATATTTAAAACGAAAATTCGCTAAAATGGAAAGGGACATATAGAGGGGAGGAGTTCCAAAATACCTGGTTCAATTCGTAAGGCATGGAGGCTACAACGAAATGACAATAATTATTGGAGACGGAGAGTCTAGGTCAGGAAGACGAGGCGACGTCGCATTTTCACTGTCACTATTATACAGCACTTAATGCACCAGAAATATTGTTATATTTATTCTCGGTTTTTGCGTTTAACTCGATGTAATATATCGATTACTAAGGAACAATTTCCATTTAATTTCTAACAGAAATGTTTGCAGTTGTGATTAGATTTTCAATTAAACTAGGTTAAATTCCATCATTTCATCTGCAAAGAAAACGTAATCGGTTCTTAACCATTTTCTCGGATTTCTAAAGATTTCTCTAACGATGCAATGAAATAAATACAACATACAGCTTCGCTTTAAAGGCTTCATATGTTTCCAGTGAAATACATTTCATTCTAGTCTTCTGCAAAAGTGTTATCCTCTAAAGCTCGGTTTTTCTTTGCGGACAACTTATCAATTAGGATTAAAATAGAACAAATAAATCATCTGATGTAACAATCTGAGTGGGATAAATGCCTTTAAAACTAAAACAAGATAGATAATAGTGGCCTCTCTAGAATTACGACAAATTGCTTTCTGTGACTGAGTCTGAAATACTGCTTACGTTGTATTTTAGTGTTTATGAAATTGTCAAAAAACTGAAAATCGATTTTTGCCTCTAGCTCATTCTTTTGAACACGTATAAAGAAACTAAAAACACACTCCACAGCTATTTTGAGCTTTCTATCTGATATCGGACTCAAAAATTTTACACAACATTTTGCCTTCTTTGAATCATCATCAACTAACAGATTTTTAACGAGCGCCGTATTGGCTTCTGACATCATGAGATTCCTGTTTTTTTTTTTCTAAATTTAACTATGTATAACATTTTGAGAAATAATCTCTAACAATTGAGCTTAACTGACAAATAAAACACACTCACGATAACTTGTCTCTGAAGTTGACTGTGAACTTTCAAAACGTCAAAATATATTTCTGTAACCAATGATAGCGGTATGATAATAAAATGCCGCTATGTTACGTATTAGCGAATTTAAAAAAAAATCGCTAATGCGGAAATCTATATATATATATATATATATATATATATATATATATATATATATATATATATATATATATATATATATATATATATATCCGACCGATAACTCAAAAAATAATGGCCCGATCTTGATAAAATTTGGTGAGTACCTTCCCTTTGCAAGTGGCTTGAATAAGTTCGATAACCAAGAAAATATGACCAGTTTTTCTCGGAAAATTTTGTGCTTTCTTTCTAAGAAAAATCATATCTCCGTAAATAACAAAGTAAGGGCAACCAAATTTGGTACGCGTATTTGTATTATAAAGGGCGAACTTTGTACTAAAATTTGGGTTCCTATCTTTAAAGACAAGAAAGTGATGGGCAGTTAAAGAAACAAATTTTGGAGTTTTCCTCAAAACGTCAAACTCGCAATAATAAACGTCAAAATTGGCAATGTTTAGACAAAGAACGTGAAACAAATACCGATTGTGATAAGAAAATGTTGCAAGAAGAGTGTTCTGCAAACCCTTAAGTTTCATATTCAACCGTCATATTTATCTGCAGGTTTAGTGAAGTTTATGGTTTAACGGTCTATAATTTTTTTTGCTAATTTTCGTAGAGCAAATTCGTTAATGCATTTTGCATTTTTTATGGAAATATGATGCGTTTTTAAGAAAAAATCTGGACGCAGTAAGTGCGTTTTGGTAGCAAATTTTCGGTAGATTTGCAGATTAGCTCCCGAACGCTTTTCAAAAAACTGATTTCAGAAACCTGCCTAGCCCCCCCTCCCCTGAATCCACAAACCCCAAGAAAAATTTCTTGTTCACACCTCCCAAGGAAGTTACTGGACCAGGAGTGAGTAGGGGTGCATAATTTTTTTAACTAAATTTCGTAGAACAAATTCGTTAATGCATTTTTTGTCGAAATATGATGAGTTGGTAAGAAAAAAATCTGGACGCAGTAAGTGCGTTTTGGTAGCGATTTTTTGGTAAATTTGCAGTTTAGCTCCCGAACGCTTTTCAAAAAACGGTTTTCAGAAACCTGCCTAGGGCCGCTCTAGATCCACAAACCGCAAGAAAAATTTCTTGTTCACACCCCCCAAGGAAGTTACGGGACCAGGAGTGAGTAGAGGAGTTGGGCGGGGTAGGTAGTAAAAAGGAAATATGAGCAGAAAATTCGATTAAAGGGGGTTTGAAAGCTGTCTTTTTCACATCTTAAAGCCATATCCCCCTTAAACCCTGCCTACCCCGCACAGCATCCCTATTCAATCCCAGTCTCATAACTTCCTTGAGGGGTGTGAACAAGAAATTTTTCTTGTGGTTTGTGCATCCAGGTGGGGTCCTAGTATTGTTTCTGAAAACAGTTTGTTGAAAAGCGTGCGGGAGTTAATCTGCAAATTTACCGAATTTTCATTAAATCCTTCAAATTTCAATAACTCAATTTGCTATTAACGTAGGCTTTGTTGGTTAGAAAACCAACATTTAAGTTTATTTTCGGAAACCCTTTGTATATTTTTAAACCATAAGTAATTTTGATAAAATATAGTACATTGTTTCTACTACATAAGCTATACCGGTAATCAGATTGATGCCTGCTCGCATTTGCTATTAAAACATTCTAATAGAAATTCACTTCCATAACACATTTGCTGCATCTAGACTTTTGAAAAATGTTTATATATTTTCAAATAATAAATTTATTTCGATGAAATATGGTACATTGTTTCTACTATACAGGCAACCAAATTTGATGCCTGCTTTCATCAAAGAAAGACATTTGCTATTAAAAATATTTTAAAAAAAGTTCGCTACCATAACGCACTTGCTGCGTCCAGAGATTTTCTTTATACATCGAATCGAAATACAAGATTATCCGGGCTTACTCTTTCGTTTAAAATGGAACGTTAGATTATTTAACATTTCAGGAGTAGTTTGAAGATGTATACATTCATTAATTATTTTGTCTCTTAATTTCTAGACCGTGTTAAGTTCATTTTCATCCCCCTTTGTTTTCAGATATCCCCAAATATTGAAGTCGAGTGGATTCAGCACCACGCCCGATCCATTTGTTTGGAAAATTAATATTTAACCACTGTCGCACTCTTCTACTACTATCTAACGTTCAATTTAAACGAAAGATTAAATTTATGTATTCAAGACAACGGGGACATTTTCAGCAAGTGTTGTGATTTATTAAGTTTGTTGTAGTTTATTAGTGTTGATAAGTTTTTTTGAGTGTATAAATAATCCTAAAGTTGGTTCATTTCATGTTGTTTAAATAAGACAATTCATTGACACACCTCATTTTATGTTTTCTCTTGTGCAGTTTTATTTAAAAAAATTAGTTCTACAAATAAATCAATGTTAAGCTGACATCCTGCTCATTTGCTTAATTCATATCGTGGCCTAGTTCAAAGATTTTCGAAGGCATTTTGAAGAAATGGTTTCAAAAGCTTGAAAAACACGTCAACATTCAACTGCATATTACTTAAAAACGGTCAACTTTAAAACATTTTAAGAAGCACACCTTTTTTATGTAAAATAAATGAGGCTTTGAGATTTTCGATAAATGTGGTAAATAAATTATAAAGATATGGAAATTGAACAATTCCAGCCCCCTTGTAAGTTACGCCTTTGAATAAAATATGACGATTCTAACAAGTTAGTAATATTTCTCATAAAAAACTACGCCATTGTGTCAAATTTCATTAAGCTATCTGTTGTAGTTTTTAAGTGAATGCCAAAAAACCATTTTTTTAGAGTATTTTTCTAGGGGCTGTGTCTCCTTAGGGGTGCACTTTAGGAAATAGTTTTATAGAGTAAACTACACTTATTTTTTACTGTGCTATACGCGCTAGAAACTTTGGCAGACATTTTTGAAACACCTTCTATAAGCTCATAACACAAGTTTAGTACTTCTGGATGCGAAGCTTGTCTACTTTGGTGTTATGATATGATGTCAAAATCCAACACGGCACTTATAAAAAATAACAAAGTTGACGGTGACCCGACGACAGGCGAACTGTTCTTATATAATTTTAAATTAGATACAAAACTGGAAATCACTGTCAGAATTTAATTTCCTAATAAAGGCCCGGATAGACGGCGCGTGAATTATCGAGCCTAGTATAGCTTTTTTGTTCATAAAGCGTGATTACATGAGGCAGGGGTGCTACACGTTCTATCTATCATCTACATTTCTTACTCCTTAAACTAATCAGCTCAGTATTAAATGTACGTTTATTTCTGAAAATATTTACAACCCCACTCACTTTCTAGCATATACGCCGAGTTTTTGCAGGTCTGTTGAGGTTGTACAACCTTACGGACACACTGATGGATCCTAGGCTCGTGAAATCACACTCCGCGAGCCACCAAAAATCATCCTGGCTACACGGCGCCTGGGACGCTGCGCGAAGTGTCAGGTTCGCCATATCACGCGTCGTTTATGCTGGTATTACGAGTTGAAATAAATGAGTTAGAGGTGACAACCAGTAATCACTTTTCTCAGTTTTTTGGGAATTTCTTGAACGTCAGTTGTTTCTCTGCTGTATTTTAAAGGGCGCAACTTTTTCGAGTTTAAACCTAATCTCCAACTTTGATAATAAACGAGATCCCTATGGTTGGGCTCGATTTTGAATTACCCTATATATATACAGGTGAGTTTTTCTATGGATAGTGAAGGGATCTCGGAAACTATAAGAGATACAAAGTTGGACAAATTAAACAACAATTGCAGAATTTGGAGCTGAGTTCAAATCAATTTTCAGATTTAGAAAATTACGAGCACTTCTGGAGATAATCGAGAAAAAACGAATTTTGGAAAAATTGATTTTTTGTCATATCTCTGTTACTTGTGCGTTTTTGAAAGTTTAAACGTAGTTTTACACAAAATAATGTGACGAATCGAGCGGTGGTATTAGTTTTGTCGATTTTCGTCACATTTCCGAAGGGCCATAGTCAACTTTTTTTCCCATGACCGCCATATTGAATGTTTCAATCACCAGATAGAGTATTTTTTCTAAATCTTTTGTTATATCATATATCACACTTCATGTGAAAAATTGCATGAAAAGGCAAATTTGTATTATTGACCTAAAATCAAGTATCCATCCAATCTTATCTCGTTATAACCGCTATAGATGCGGCATTTTATAGCTATTCCAGCAATATAGCACACGATAAGGTTAACTGGAGGAATAAGATTGTTTCGGCTATTATTTAGGTTGGTTCTCACTTAATTATGGTTATAATTATAAGACACAAGAATATGGTTACCATGGTAACGAGCAACAGCAACATCCTTTTGAATTCATTTTCACATAGATCGGACTGTATAAATAATATTGTTTTCACAGGAATTTAATAAGTGCTTCGATAACATGTAACATCTTGAGGTTAATCAAAATCTGAGAGCTGATATACTTAAAAGAAAACGTAAAAACAAACTTCATTTAAAGCAGGTTTTCGAAAACACCTCCGCTATTATGAATATAAATCGTATCGCTTTAAACCTGAAGAAGTTGCTTTCTTTATCATGGATACTTGATTTTAGGTCTATAATATAGAACCTCGGTGGTTCAGGGGTAAGAACGTGTGCCTCTGAACCGAAGGGCACTGGGTTCGATCCCAGGGTACTCCTTTCACTTTTTCAGTACAAACTGTACAATTAACATCAACCGAGGTTCTGGCATTGTATTTGAGCAAGTTGAATGTCTGCACGTTCTGTCCTTCGGAGGGGGCGTAAAGTCGTCGGTCTCGTGTCCGTGCGATGTTGGGCACGTTAAAGATCCCTAACCGCCTTACACAAAGGCAGGGGTTCGGCAAAATTTCCAGGATAGTGAGGTGAAACTGCTCCCTGGCGTCGGTGATTGGCCATAGTCGCGGAAATAGGCCTACGTTAAAAGAAAAGGTCTATAATACAAACTTGCCTTATTAGGCAATTTTTCACATGAATTGTTCTGTTTACAGCACTTAGGTGTAAGGAACTCTAGTATTATATGAAATGGAATTATTTTCTATATGAAATGCAGTAGAAAATTATAGGGTGTTCCATTTTTTTTTTCAATAATAAAACGACAGTAGACAAACTCCACACCCAGAAGTCTTAGACTTACACACACATATGGACAAAATACACCACCCATAACTCATCAGAAGCCGACCTTTCCACTTTCGAGTGAAAAAGACCGACCCTCTGAATACGGGACTCGAACCCGCGACCTCCTAGTCAAATTCTACAGGTTACTCACCTAACTAACTGAGCTATTCGGCGACTAATAGAGAGGTATCCGTCTGATAACTCCAAAAATAATTAACCGATTTTAATGAAACTCGGCAAGTGCCTTTCTTTTATTAATGGCTTAGATCAGTTTGTTCGTCAGGAAAATCGGACGCGGTTTTCTGGAAAAAATGTGAGTTTTCTTTCAAAAACAAACTTTTCTCCAAAAATAACAAAGCTGCTATGATAAAATTTACTACATATATTGCCTAGTGAGAGACCTTATTACGTACCAAAATTCAACTTTCTAAGTTTATAAAAAATTGACTTATTCAAATTTTAAATTTTCTTTGGAAAAATTTTTTTCTCCAAAAAATTACAAAGCTGTTTAAATATAATTTGGTGGATATCTTGCCGTAGGAAAGACCTTACTACGTACCAAAACTAAACTTTATAGGTTCATAGAAAATTGAGTTATTTCAATTTTAAATTTTCTTTTGAAAAATTTTTTTTCTCCAAAAATTACAAAGCTGTTTTAATGAAATTTGGTGGATATCTTGCCCTAAGAAAGACTACATACCAAAATTAAACTTTCTAAGTTTATAGAAAATTGAGTTATTGAAATTTGAACCATTTAATAAAAATTCACTACCATAACGAACTTGCTGCGTCCCGAACTTTTTTAATTTGAAGTAAACGAAATAATCTGCTTTGAATGTGCCAATAATAAAACTTGAATTTTTGAACGCCCTGTAGAGCATTGCGAAATATTGACTAAAGTAGGCGATGAAGTACCAAATCCACCACCGAAAGTTAGTGAGTTTTTTTACGATATCATCTGACCGTAGAGATAAATTTTTTTTCGAAAACCTCACATTTGTCGAAAAGTCGAGATATCTAGGGAACCGTAATAACTAGGTATAGGGATTCTTGAAGTAAGTGAACCTTATTTTTTCTATAGAATTCAGAAACGTTTTCAAATATCGGGTGTTCCATAAGAAAAAACATAACTTTGAGGTGTCGCACTTTGTTGGACCATCCTATATATTTGAAAGTAATTTTAGGTTGTAGTCCTTTTCCACCTACAGAATCTTCGTTTTAAATAAATTCTAAATAAAAAAAATTTAGGTGTATGTGGTGGGCCTGTATATATACAGTGTGTCCCAAACTGGATGGGAATGTATTGCTATCTTCGTTAATATTATAGATAGGGAGACGGAGAATTATCAATGTTTTGTAGAATTTCATGCTCGTTCCTAATATGACTTGTATTTTGCCCTGCCTCTTCGTTTTGAGTTATTTTAAAAAAACAAAATTTGTCGATGTCTTTTTTCTTCAGTATCTAAGTAGGCGTTAATATGACATATTTAAGACTTGCACATTATGAGGACACTTTTTACAGAGTAACCTTTTTGTGATATTCTCCACTTAGGATTGTCATTTGTTTTTCAGCTACATGTATCAATGTTTGTTTTTATTATGGCAGCCATATTGTTTTTTTTGCTCATGTGATTGCCTGTGAAAAGAGCTTTCCAGTGATGTGCAACGTGCTTGAAAAATGTTGTAATTGCACTGAAAAAAAATTGAGACAACCGTTTTGAGGATAGTATGCTATGAAATCCAATACCGGAAAACAAATGACAAAAAAAAAAGTGTTCAAAAACCAGTAGGCCGTGGAGTGTAACAATAGACTTCTACTTTTAACACAATTTTCCGTAATGATTCACGATAAAAAAAATAGGAACTTTGAGCACACCAATGAATCGGCCCATTATTACAAATGATATTTTACATAACAACATTATCCCAAAAAATTTTTTTAATTTAATTAAATAGGTAAACCTAGTAAATAACTAAATTTACTAACAGAACTCAATAAAAAGCAGATTAATGGTTTACGAAGACGCCTTTGAAAATTGTTTGATTTTTAAACGTAAGTCAACTGAAAAACAACAGAAGAAAGGTTGCTATGGATATAACACTATCGCGACAATTTAATTAATTATAACAATTTTTTAGGGTAATGTAATGTAAAATATAATTTGTAGTAATGGGCCGATTCATTGGTCTGCTCAAAGTTCCTATTTTTTTATTGTGACTCATTACGGAAAATTGTGTTAAAAGCAGAAGTCTATTAGACTCCATGGCCTACTGCTTTTTGAACACTTTTTTTGTCATTTGCTTTTCGATATTGGATTTAATAGCCTACAATCCTCAAAACGGTTTTTCTCAAAATTGTCAGTGCAATTACAAGATCTCTCAAGCATGTTGTACATTATTGAAAAGCTCATTTTACAGGCTATGATATGAGCGAAAAATGCAATATGGCGGCCATAATAAAAAGAAACGTTGATACATGTAGCTCAAAAACAAATAACAATCCAAAGTTGAGAATAACACAAAAAGATTACACTGTAAAAAGTGATAATGTGCAAGTCTTAGACATGTCAGATAAACGCCTACTTAGATATTGAAGAAAAAAGTAATCGACAAATTTTGTTTTTTCAACATAACTCGAAAACGAAAAGAGGGAGGGCAAAGTACACATCATATTTGGAACGAGCATGAAAATAAACAAAACATTGCTAATTTAACCGTCTCCCTATCTCTTATAATAACAGAGATAGCAATACATTCCCATCCACTTTGGGACACTATAGTTTATAGTTTTATAGTTTATTGTTATAAGTACACTTGGAGAACACCCAAATCACCACAACACATATTTCAGAGACCTTACGATCGTTTCGTTGACCAAGTCAACATCTTCAGAGGAAGAAAAATTCTATTGTTATATAAATATAAATTCTATTGTTATATAAATAGTACAAAGCATCTTACAAATAAGTCTAAACTTGTGGCTGCAAATGATGCGATTTTGACTAAATTTTAATCTAAATGCCAATTGTTCTAAAGTTCTGTCATCTGATTTCTAATCTCCAAAATTACCTCACCACATTATGTACCATTACAATTTCCAGAAATATGGATGGTACTTGAAATCAATTTCTTCATTTTAATCAAAAACTTCTATATTTTAAAACTTGACTGAAATTAAATTCTACATATTTTTCAACAGAAATATTATTTTGACGTAACAGTGACAGATATATATGTGTATATATATATATATATATATATATATATATATATATATATATATATATATATATATATATATATATATAAGGTAGGTCGAGAGAGACAAGAATATGGATATATGTAGGAGTGTTAAAGCTCAGCAATAAAACTTCTGCAAATTAAAGCCAGACACAGATTTAAAGCTTCCAAAGATGCGTAAAGTTAATAAGAGTCGGATAGGAAATAGGGCTGGATTCTATTTAAATCCTGTCGGATAAATCATTAGGGAAAGTGACCCCAATTAACACATTGCTATATCTCACTCAAAGGGTTCGCATTCGAGATTGTAATCAACAGCGAAAAAAGGAGCTAGCATTCTGCAAAAAAGTGGTTCGTATAGACTACGTACATACTTGTAACTTAAAAAAATATATTAATTAAGATGAAAGAGATTTTACAAAAGAATGAAAATATATTACATTATTGCTATACTGCTTCATATTTAAAGTCCAACTTAGTAATGGTTTGAAAAAGAAACTTCTGGCAGTGGCATCCTGTCATTTTTTTTTTCAGGTATACGAGGGACCAAATCTAAATAAAATTCAGTTCACATTTTATTATATAACCTGCCACTAATACGGGCCATGTAGAGAAAATTTCGCAAGAAGTGTGTTTTACAAAGCCTTAGGTTTTAGCTCCAAACGTTATTGCCCTTCATCTTACTAAAATATTCGCAGAAAATTCGTTGCAAATAGACCATTTCCCAGATGCTCTGGCAGCAGTTTCAGTTATAGAGTTTGGGATGTAATAGTCTATATTGTTTAGCGGATTTTTGTAGAAAAAAATAGTTATTAAGGAAACGGTGACTTTTGAAAATATATGGAAGGTATTGCATTTTGTAACGAATTGATGAATCTGATCGCTATGGTATTTCGCGCCTAGCGCCATCTACACCTCCAAATGCTAACTTTAATCAAAAACTGCGTTTTGACAACTCACTTCTCACTTATAGAAAAAATCGCTACCACAATGCAATTGCGGAGTCTGACCTGTTTGTTATTAGTTAACTTTCATTAAGAAAAGTCACTAATAGAGAGGGAACGATGGTAAGAATTACATGAAATTAAAAATTTGTACCTAATTGTTATGCAACCGGGGGATTCAATCAATTCTTAAAATACAATATATTTTTAGCTTGATGAACGGCACTAACTACAGTTTTAGACTAAAACTGTAGCATAAAAATATAGTGTAAATGTAAACAAAATCAAGTCAAGTCTCTATAAAAAGTTTTTAAAATAGTTTCTTTTTTATCTTTATACTTAAACGTAATGTATCATATAAGCTCGAAACAGTCATTGAATGTGTTTCAGTGGCATTTCTACTAATTCTGTAGTTAATTGTTGCGCAAACTTTTAATATAATATAATATATCCCGGGCATGAAGCCCATGTCAGGTATCATGTAAACAAAACATCAGTTATCCTTAGATAGCCCAGTGGTATCGTACTTGTCTTCTACGCGAAAGGTTGCGTAATCGATTCCTGCTCGATGAATGTTTGGTTACTTTTTGTTTTATTTTGACACTTGGAAAAGCAATAATGTACAGATGCCGTACGTTTTACGTTTTCAACAATATCTCGTTTTGTTTAAAACGCCTGAATAACTTTGTCACCTTTGAGTCTGAAATTATTATTTTCAACAGATATTTTGTTATTGTCGATATTGAAAAAACCGGTTTGATTGTTGACTAAAACGAAATCATTAAGGCGATTAATAAGGAAAAATAACTGGTACGTTTATAATTTGGCAGATACTTTACTTTTCCAAATATGTAGTCTCCTTCTGGAAAGCTTTTGTAACTTTAATGAAATTTCTAATACAAGTTTCTTTTAAAGAGACGCACTATCTATAGATATAGCAAGATTTAATTTTTTATCTTCATAGAAAATTGAGTTTTGAGCATTTTTCCCAAAAGAAGTTATAACAAAGATCTTTTTGATAATATAGATATCGGTAATACTTTCGAAATAATTCTTCAAATGTGCGCATACTAGGACCTCTAAAATCGATCTTCAAGGCCTGTGTAAGCTTAAGGGTGGCATTTAGCTATCACTTTAGTATAGGAAAACAAGGCCTCCTTATATTGTAATTATCTCAAGAAATAATAGGTGTACGGGAACAATTTAAAAAGCTTTATAATCTAGACAAACCACAAGTGGTGATGAATGTTTGCAAATTTCAAAAACTGTTTTGTGTTATTAGTTATAATTAATTGAAATTCACCTAAATATTCCAATGATTTAGATAATATTATATATACGAAGATGTTCCAAAAGAGATGACTTTGACTATTCATTACCTGCAGGAACATGTAAAGATTCGATTGCAATAAAATATAAGTATGTAGCCCTTATAGTTTTTTTTTAAATTATGTTTTTATTAAATGTCCACACAAAACGATTTGTCCGGCTGCCCGAGGCAAATTCTGTACAAGTGCAACTGTATTGTCACTGAGCTGTGAAATAAAAAGTGGAGCAATTGTGTAACAGGGGGCGTTTGCATCGGATCCAATAAGTCGCTACCTCCCGCATAAGCAGTGTTGTCAGTGTTATAAAAACTCACTGAAATTGAATACTTCGATAACCATAAGCTTTTGGCGACGTAAAATAAATGAGGTAAATAACGGTAAAATTTGCCATTGACATTAATTCTACAATGCATTATTTGAGGGACAAAATTTAATCGGGTGCTTAAACATTAACTTTTCGTTTCTCAAATAAAGCATTTTATGAATCCCGTGCAATAAGCTTAGAAATTTTCTTCAGAGAAAATTATACTTATAGAAAAAAAGGATATAAGGATATCCTCACACTTTTATTAGGATCTAATCACATTAAAACTCTTATTACTTATATTGAAGTAAAAACTAACATAATTGGATTAAATTGTTTAAATGGTTCATCCACTAATTTTTAGTTGCTAGTGTCTATATAATGTTACAAATATTATGGTAGGCGTAAATAAGTAAGTACAATATATGTACTAATTTCGCACTACAGTAAAGAGATTGGATATGACTGCAAATGTATGGGTTATATGTTTCGCATTTTAATGTTTATAAAAATAATTATATATATATATATATATATATATATATATATATATATATATATATATATATATATATATATATATATATATATATAACTACAACTCTATTACAAAACTATTAGATTTTTTTTTAATTTGGCACGTGTCATATAATTTTATGTTTTCCACGAGTTCGTTAGCCAGCACAAGCGCACCAGTATTTCTGTGAAACAAGTCTCTTTTCGGAAAATGTATCTCTGAAAATAATAAAGTTATTGAAATAAAACTTTGTAAGCAAATTGCATTGGCATAGACTACAATAGCCTCTAGCCTCTGGCCTTGACGAGATCCCAGCAATTGTTCTCAAAAAATGCGCACCAGAACTTGCTCCTGTCCTGACTCGTCTGTTTCAGATATCTTACAATAAAGTCATATTCCCTAGTAACTGGGAAACTGCTCGTGTACAACCCATCCCCAAGAAAGGATCCAAGGCGCTTTCTAGCAACTACAGGCCTATTTCTCTCATTTCAGTCGTCTCTAAAGTGATGGAAAAGAATATAAACACCGAAATACTAAAAACACAGTCTAATTCATGACAGACAGTATGGATTTCGTCGGCGCAGATCAACTGCCGACCTCCTTTCCTTTGTCACCCATTCTTGGAACAAGTCTATGGAACTACACGGTAAATCCCATATTGTCGCTCTAGACATATTCAAAGCATTCGACCAGGTCTGGTACGCAGCGCTCCTTAATAAACTTCCGGCCTATGGCCTACTACCAAAACTTTGTACCTAGACAGCAAATTTCCTCTCCAACGGGAGCATTTCTGTAGTTGTGGATGGCCATTCCTCTAAACTGTATCCAATTAATGCAGGAGTTCCTCAAGGTTCAGCTTTAGCCCCTACTTTGTTTCTTCTCCATATCAATGACCTCTTCTCTAGCACATCCAACCCAGTTCACAGTTACGCGGACGACAGCACCCTCCACTCAAATATAAAATATTCTAAGCCTGTCTCTTCAGCCCAATTAGATGATGAAAATTATTGAACCAAGGAAAACAAACAAAATTTAGCAAAAGTGTTCAAATTGTTCTCCACCTACCATTTGACATTTACCAATTGAATATTGCTTATATTTTTGGTATCTATATCACAATTAGCGGTCTTAGTGCAGTAGCTTAGCAGGTAGACCATTGGCTTTCGTGTCAGATGTTCTGGATTCGCATCCTACGACAGCTTTCCATAAAATATAAATAAATATTAATTTGGTATTTATTAAAACATAACAACTGCCGTGACAATGGCATTGTGGTTGAGAAAGTTGAATGCCTGCACCCGCTCTTCAGAAAGGCCGCTAAGATGTATGTCTCGTGTACGACGCGATGTTAGGCATGTTAAACCTCCCTACCCTGCGTACAAACCTCGGGAGTTAGGTTTAATATAGAGTAAGGCGAAACATATGTCTGAGGTCGGTGACTGGACATAGTCGCTGAAATAGGCAGACGGTAAAGAAACCAAATACAATAATACTTTTTTAGGATAAATTTTAGGATTATTTTGAAAAGCACATCTCCAAAGCAGTACCCGTTTTTTAAGAAAGTGACAGAAAAATATTAATGTTCGGACACAGCCAGTGCCTTATGGTAGTCAATTTTCATTAATGTACATTTTTATAACTCAATTTTCCATTAACCTAGAAAAAATACATTTACATTTTTCAGCAATATTTTTTTTTAATTGGTCCAATTGAGCAGCCTAATGTGTCTAAGATTAATCATGATTAATTTACGTTAATTTGAAGAAATGTTTTGTGAGTTTAAAAGCCTATCAATGTAATAATTTTTTTTATGAAAATTTGCTGGAATACAGTTATTCTGTAAAACATTAGATGACTTCAAAATTCATAACGTTACTTTATTTTCCGGCGTAATAAACGCCGAATAGACAGCTGGGACCGCTTAGAAAGGTTACAAATATAGTCTCTCCCAATCTCATCTAAAGGCATAAGTACAATAGAATCCGTACCTTCTCCGTCCTCCGCTCTTCACCGTCCCGCTTCATAAGCTTGGTATGTAAACAAAAGAGTAGATAAATGACAACATCGCTTTGCTGGGTAGGTACAATTATTGCGAGCCTTTTAGAAAACAGGCCGAATGAGAGGCCGAATGAGACGCCACCTGCTGAGAAGTAGTTCAACTTAGTAAGACTTTAGGTTGAACCATACAGTTTTTAAGGAAATCCGAAGTTCAAGATCTTTGGCAGCACTTGTCATGATAATATTTTCTATCTCTGTCGGAGGTGCTTCTTCGTCTAGAATATCGCAGCCTTAAAGTATTAATTTGAGTAATATGCCGTACACTAATAGTGTAGAATTTTTATGAAAATTCACTACTATAACGTACCTGCAGCGTCGCGAAATTTTTAGCTAGCGATTTTTTTTTAATTCGCTAATGAGGAGATCTGTGTTTATATATATATATATATATATATATATATATATATATATATATATATATATATATATATATATATATATATATATATATATATATATATATATATATATATATCTCCGACCGATATATATATATATATATATATATATATATATATATATATATATATATATATATATATATATATATATATATCTCCGACCGAAAACTCAAAAAATAATAGAGCAATCTTGATTAAAATTGGTGAATGCCTTCCTTTTGCAAGTGGCTTGGACAAGTTCGTTAGCCAGCAAAATCTAACCAGGTTTTTCCAGAAAATTTTGTGTTTCCTTTCTAAAAAATCCATATCTCCGGAAATAACAAAGCAAGGGCAACCAAATTTTGTACGCGTATTTGCATTATAAAGGGTCAAGGTATTCACCAAAATTTAGATCTCTAGCTTTAAAGGCGAAGGAGTTATGAGTAGTTGAAGAAACAAATTTTAGAGTTTTCCTCAAAACGTCAAACTCGCAATTTTAAACGTCAAAATTGGCAATGTTTAGGCAAAGAACGTGAAACAAATACGGATTTTGAAAAGAAAATGTACCAAGAGAAGTGTTCTGCAAACCCTTAGGTTTCAGATTCGACCGTCATTGCTTCATTTAACAAACATATTTACAGAAAATTCATTTCAAGTTAACCCTTTCTATGATGCATTGGCTGTCGGTTTACTTAAAGCTACCGAACGCTTTTCAAAAAGCTGTTTTCATAAACCTGCCTAGGGCCCCCACTGGATCCACAAGCCCCAAGAAAAATGTCTTGTCGTGTCCATGACGAAGCCGTCAACCCCAACCCCCCACCCCTGCCACAAGTCGAACCGGGTGGGTCTGCATCATCGTAGGCATTTTCCTTCCCCCATTGTTGTATAAACCACAAGAAAAACTGCTTGTTCATACCCCCCCAAGGAAATTACGTGACCTGGGGCAAATAGGGGTGCTGTGCGGGGTAGACAGGGTTTAATGGAGATATGGCTTAAAATCGGCAGCTTTCAAGCACTTTTCTACGCATTTTCTGCTTATATTTCCTTTTCACTATCTACCCCGCCCATCACCCCTAATCACTCCCAGTCCCGTAACTTCCTTGGGGGGTGTGAACAAGAAATTTTTCTTGTGGTTTGTGCATCCAGGTCGGGTACTAGTAATGTTTCTGAAAGCTATTTTTTGAAAAGCGTTCGGGAGCTCATCTGAAAATTTACCGAGTTTCCATTAAATCCTTCAAACTTCAATAACTCAATTTGCTATTAACGTAAGCTTTGTTGGTTAGAAAACCAACATTTATATTTATTTTCGGAAAATTTTTGTATATTTTCAAACCATAAGTAATTTTGATAAAATATAGTACATTGTTTCTATTACATAGGCTATACCGGTAATCCGATTGATGCCTGCTCGCATTTGCTATTAAAAACATTTTAATGGAAATTCACTTCCCTAACACACTTGCTGCATCCAGACTTTTGAAAATGTTTATTTATTTTCAAACAATAAAGTTATTTCGATGTAATATGGTACGCTGTTTCTACTATATAGGCAACCAAGTTTGATGCCTGCTTTAATCAAAGAGAGACCATTGCTATTAAAAATATTTTAAAGCAAATTCGCTACCATAACGTACTTGCTGCGTCCAGACTTTTTTTATTATTACGTAATTTTGTTGCTGGAACCTGTGTATTTATTATGTTTAATACATTTAACTTTTACTTATACTTATACTTTATTGGCTAAAATTACACATTACGTCTATACAGTAAGTCCGATTTGACTTGTGTTGTATATGGTGGTATAATTTAAATAGTTTATTCTAAAAATACTTGACACTGCATTATCCAAATATGACATACTTCCAATTTTGACAACCCATTTTAAATAAACTTTTTATACCATTTTTTCTTCCATCTTACATTTCCAATCACTGCCTTAATTTACTACTAATCTTTACACATCCATCACTACTTTCCCATCATTATTCTTTATTTACTTTCCATGTTTATACCAAATTTATAAAATTTTATACAAATACCGAACCGATTCATTCTGTAGACTGAAAACCATTACGTTATCAAAGTCAAGGTACTCCTCCAAAATGCTGATTGATTGGTTAAAATTCGTTTAATTATCGATAAAAGTCTTTAGTAAATTTGCATATTTAATGTAAAAAGTTTGCCAGTCGACTACAATTAAATTGCACAAGGAAAAGAGCTAATCAATTGAGAAGGATGGCCATTTAATGTGCTGCTGCCACTGGTTTAAAAACCAATCAGAATTGTTAATTAGCAAAGGAAATAATTAATGATCTTGGAATAGAATCAGTGAATAATGAAAGCGAACCAAGCTTGAAAAAAGCCTAACAAAATGTAGCGACATAATGTCCGAGTTCGACAACTCGACAAAAACTCGAATCGTCTCCATTCTTTGTTTGAAAACTGAACGTAACAGCTCAATTTCAGGTATTCTCATGAAACAGTTAGGTCATGAAGTTAAAGTCCATCTTACCTTAATCTTTTATTATTATTTATAAATTAACTTTGTGGTTAGTTTAGAGTTAGGTTAGATTGGCAGCATGGTCTCTTGCATTTGATTATTTAAACTTCGGCTGGTCCCGCTGGGACTGTAATTGGGGCAAATATTTGCGCCGAGCTGACTTAGATTTTTGAATTGAAGCCCTAGTAGCAACAAGGAGGTATCTGTTTTGTTTTAAATTTTACAGGAGGTAATAAAACATAAATTGCTAACTTATTCCAAAAGAACGTATTTTGATTTTTTAAAATGAGGTTAAACTATTAAAGATAAGCCTTTTTGGAGTTACAAACACAAAATAAGTTTTCTGGTTAAACCATGCATGTATAAAAATAATTGCAGATACCTCTTTTTGCTCGCAACGACGTAAAAAAATGGAACATCAGTTTAAAAAAATTGATTCTTATGAAACTAGATGATTATAATGTTAACAAAACTTAAACATGTTACCTCCTTCTTAGGAGAGCTTAAGAGAACGAGAACCGTGGTATATTGTGATTGACCTCAGGTAGATATAGATCTGCTCTATGGTGAGGTCACAATTGCCTATAACACCCTACCCTAAAGTAGCTATCTATCAGATTATCAAATTTATTAAGATTAGGTGCACTTTTTAGGTAGCATGAAAATTCTGCTGATTCAGAGAAAAGATTTGTTCTGACTCACCAATCTTCCGGTACTAAGTTACCTGATGGCCCTGTGAAGATGCTTTCCAGGTGGACTCAATTATGAGTGCCTGACATAGATTCCCGACTCCCATAAGAGCGGAAAAACTGGGGAAAACGACTGGGACTTTTCATCAGAGATTATTGGTCCGGTTGATGTTACTGCTCCGATACTACCAGAGCATTTGACACCTATGTCAATGTTCTGAATTCGCTTGATGGAAACTTTGCGAATCGCAATTGTAACGTGAATTTGCTTCAGTAAAATTCACTACCAATTGACTTAAGGTACGATAATAAACAGGAATTCTTTCTGATCACCACAAGACATCAACAATTTGAAACTAGGAACCACAACTTAACTCCCGTTTTTAGGCTGAATACTATGTTTATTTAAACTCGAAAATCGTTTAAATTACTTCAAGTAGTCACTGACAATATCATTATGTAGTACAGATAACAGAAAGTACATTACAACCCCGTTTTAATATAATTTAGTAGCCACCGAAGCTGACGGTGTTCACTCTGAGAAGGCTCAGCAGAGACTCTCCTTCCAATATCTCGGGTTCAGTAACTGTAACTGCACGCAAAAGTTTTTACTCTAACCGTTGGTGGCTGTGCTCGAGCTCTTTCTAGCCTCCATTCTTCGAATGGGATAAAGCGAGACCTCCAATCGGTGGCTTTGCCGACGTCGCACTTCCCGTGTTCACAGTTTAAGGTGTTTGCCGCCAATTCTCTGCAGCGTTTACAACGGTTTTTCTTGGGTGAGATCACCGGAAAATTACAGATAAACGATATTTTGTTCTCGAACATTCCTAACGTATGTTTTAAATGCTTATATCATTCCTGGAATTATTTGTTCAGTAATAATGCGAGGTAGTTTTTCATGGAAAACATATAATGCATATTAACGTACAAATTGGAAATGCAATAAGGTGTTCAGGGTAGTTAAACATTGGAGACTTTTCATAAAATAATTTTTGAAATTAAAACATGAATTGCCTTACAGATATTGGATTGTCGGCTATTAATTATGTATTTTCGGTTTTTTCCTGAATAGTTAATGCAGTAGCGAAACGTAATCGTTGCAAAACATTAAACTAAAAATATGTAAAATTACTCTCCGTCCGAGAATTCCCCATCATTTGTGACATATGTTTCTTCACCACATACTACTTGACTCGATTGGTTTGACACAAGGGAGATATAGTAGCCAATGTCAGCTTTGGGGACATATTTTTCAGCAAGATGCATAACATTATCATATTTTTTTTCTTTTAAGGGGGAGGAGATGATTGTATAATCCATTTTTAATTATATCAGAGCACTCATTAGGACGCTTCTGTATAACAAACTCAGAAAAAATAGTAAAGTTGTTTGTTGCACTGCACCTTATTTGCTTTTTGTGTTTAATAGAATATTTAAACACCCTGTACTGCGAAATTTTAAACTTCTCCTTTTCCTTATTACTGACAATCTTCTTGAAATAAACAGCAAAGTGGTCGACAAAATTAAAAATCATGTCCTGTGTAACAGGAACTACAACAAAATGTTTCGGACTACTATTTTTATAATGTCTTATATAATCTGAAGGCAGATCCTTTCTATTTTACGGACATATTTTTCCACCACCCCAAAGCATCTGTCACAGGCCAAGAAACTGTGCCCAGGCTCAAGAAAACGATGAATAATCTGTTGGAATCGGCCTGTTTTTACTAATGTTTACAAATATTGTACTAAACTTTGATTTTTATTTTATGCACCCCAATTATCTGAAAACAGATACAAAATCCTCACATTCCTGGTGATTATATTTTCGATATAGTGATTAAGAAAACTCGCTTTTAACTCATTGTCGATTTTATCACATGCCTGGCATGTATCAGATCTCGGATGTCCAAAACTTATATTGAAATTCGTTTTGAAATAACGAAAGTAAAAAATCATAGGTGACTTTAGGTTTGTGAGCATTTTTTTCTTCTGTATACCAATATTTATGCAGACTTGGCTCAAATTTCTCTAAATAAAGCTCATGCATCCTTTTGACAGAGCCTCGGTGGTTCAGCGGCAAGAACGTGTGCCTCTGAATGGAAGGGTACTGGGTTCGATCCCAGGGTACTCCTTTCACTTTTTCAGTACAAACTAACATTAACATCAACCGAGGTTCTCGCATTGTATTTTAGCAAGTTGAAGGTCTGCACGTTCCGCCCTTCGGAAGGGGCGCAAAGCCGTTGGTCCCGTGTCCATGCGATGTTGGGCACGGTAAAGATCCCTAGCCACCTTACAGAAAGGCAGGGGTTCGGAAAAATTTCCAGGATAGTGAGGTGAAACTGCTCCCTGGCGTTGGTGAGTGGCCATGGTCGCGGAAATAGACTGACGTTAAAAAAACGAAATAAAAACACAAACATCCTTTTGACATTAAGTTCAGGTGATAAGTAGTATTTTTTGAAATTTTGAGATGTACTATAAGAAGAAGTTTGCCGTGGAAAGAATTTAATATCGTTACTACCTTGCATCATTATTTCAGGTAAAATGCTGTTAGGTCTATTATGATGTTTACCTCTCATATCAGAAGGTCTAGTTGTTGCATTGTTAACGGCAATATGTGACGATAGCCGCTCCACCCTCTTAGCAGAAACCCCATGCATAGCACAGAAACCTTTTTTTGCAAACTCTCTCTTGAAGAGTACCCAAGCGAATCTAAAAATAAGAACACGTGAGTATTTGAGACAATAAATCTAAAATAAAGTTCTTACCGTATATAAACAGGAATGTTTTTTCCGATTACCACTATTTCTATTAAGGTTGATTGATTTTGTTGTGATTAGCTAAGTAAAATAGATGTCTTGCTTCATTTTGTCACCCATTTTGTGAAATTTTGGCTTATTAAGGCACGTTTCTCTTCTGAATTTTTTTCAAAGCATTTATATTTACAGCGGCAATCACTTCCCATTGTTCTTGGCAGATTTGGCTTATTTCTTGAACTAGTGTGTGCTTTTCCCTTTGCTGGTAATCGTTTTCTAACATTTCTCTTCCAGTTCTTGTCGTTCCTTGCTTTTTTCTTTTCTTCACAACGGGAGCATTACAATTATCGATATCTTCGTTCTTCTTAATCTCAGTGCCAGATGGTTCGTAATTGTCACTAGATCCACCACTGAAAGGCTCTAAAACACTTTCTAAATTACTCATTTTTGAACCGCCAAAGTTACGTCTGACAGCACTAAAATGTTAGGTTAGGAGTATATGGTTCTCTACCGAGACATCCGAGAATCGGGTGAAGCGGCCTGGGACGAGTTTAGGACTGCCAGAAGGGAGTTTAAGAAGGAATTACGCCGGAGTAAGCGAGCTGGTTGGCGCACGTACTGCGGGGAAATCAATTCCCTGCCTGACGCAGCCAGGCTGGTAAAAGTACTCAAACAGGAGTTATGTAGTAATGTAGGATCTTTAAGGAAACAGGACAGGAGCTGGACAAGCACCGGTGAGGAGACCCTGCGTCATCTCGCCGAAGTTCACCAGAAGGACGGTGGAGCCGTCACGGAGGCTGCCGAACCGGGCCGGTGGACAGTCCCGAATGCGGACTGGCGGCTGGCGGAGGGGGTGGTCACAGATAGCACTATAGCCTGGGCGGTGAGCGAGTTCGCTCCTTTCAAATCCGCAGGCTGCGATGGGATTTTTCCGGCCCTACTCCAGAGGGGCCTGGATATACTGCTTCCCAACATAAGGGAGTTTTTTCGGGCCAGCCTGGCGTGGGGCTACGTCCCAAAGGCCTGGCGCCGGGTTAGGAGGGGTCTTCATTCCCAAACCGGGAAGGGAGGACTACACGCTGGCCAAGGCGTACAGCCTAACATCATTCCTACTTAAGACATTGGAAAAGTTAGTAGATAGGTTTATGTTAGGAGGGATCCTCATGGATCATCTCTTCCACAAAGGTCAGCACGCGTACCAGCGGGGGAAATCGACGGAGACGGCGCTCCACGCTGTGACGCGGAAGATGGAAAGGGCCCTACACTACGGGAAGTGCACATTAGCTGTGTTCTTCGATGTGGAGGGCTTTGATAAGGCAATGACGGATACGGTCTGTACCGCCCTACAGGAGAAGGAAACGCCGAGGTCCCTAATAAGCTGGGTGCCGAGCATGCTGGAGGACAGGAGAGTATCGCTGACCTTGAGGGGCCGAGGGCTGGACGTTGGGGTGACGGGCGGCTGTCCTCAGGGCAGGTGCCTTTCGCCTTATCTATGGTGTCTGGTCATGGACGGCCTCTTGAAGCGGCTCTCTGAGAATGGCTTCTACGCCCAGGCGTATGCTGATGATGGGCTGGTCTTAGTCACCGGCAATTTCCTCGGCGTCGTCTGTGAGTGTATGCAGGCTGCCTGTAGCATAATCGAAAGGTGGTGTGGTGAGCAGGGACTCTCCGTAAACCCGGCGAAGACGGAGATGATCCTATTTACCAAGAACAGGAAGGTAGAGGGGTTTAGGGCGCCCGTGATGTTTGAAAAACCTTTAGATTTAGAGCGGGAGGTCAAATATCTGGGGGTGATCCTGGACTCCAAACTAACATGGGGGTCGCAAATAGAACGAGTTGTGAGGAAGGGAGTAGCGATCCTCTGGCAGCTGCGTCGTGTGATAGGGAGGACCTGGGGACTTAATCCTCGGATCCTTCATTGGATCTACACTGCGATCGTCAGGCCGAGAATCCTCTATGGGGCGTTGGTTTGGTGGTGTGGTCTGAACCAAACTACCAGCAGGAAGCTGGCCAAACTCCAAAGGCTGGCAATCCTGGGTATCACAAGCGCTGTGAGGACGACACCCTCAGCCGCGCTAGAGGTCCTGTTGATGCTGCCACCGCTTCCCATATGTATCAGAAGGAAGGCTATGGCGTCGGATCTTAGAATCCGGGACTCAGGTAACTTGTGCGGAGAGGGAGCAGTAATAGGGCATGCAAGAGTCGCCAAGGAGGTGGAAAAGGCAACTCCGATTTCCGCCATAAAGGTGAGGGATGCCGATGATGATATTTGGTTGACTAGGCCATACACCCTCAGAATCCCTAGTAGGGATCAGTGGGGAGAAAATGAGGTTGCATTCCAGCCCGCAAGCCTGGTGTGTTTCACCGACGGAACGCGGCTGGAGGACCAACAATCCTCCGGGACAGGAATATACATCGAGGGCCTGGGGGTGCGGGAGAGCTATGCTCTTGGCGCATACACCAGGGCATTCGAAACAGAAGCGTATGCTATCCTGTCTGTGGCCAATAGACAGGATGTGAAGATGAGTCCCGAGAAATGTGTGTGCATCTGCTCGGATAGCCAGGCGGTCCTCCGGGCAGTCTGCGCGGCCAGAATCAGGTCGCCACTGGTTCAGGAGTGCGCTGACGCCCTCAGAGGGCTAGCCAGGACGAAGGAGGTGCAACTGGTGTGGGTTCCGGGACACTGTGGCGTAGCGGGGAATGAGGTGGCGAATAATCTCGCAAGACTCGGTTCCCGGCGGCCGTTCTGTGGCCCGGAGTCTGCGATAGGCATACGTAGGAAGACAGTCTCTGTCGCCTTAGACAGGTGGACCGAGGAAGCAATGGAGAGGCACTGGGGGTCGGTTGGTGGCTGCAGGCAGGCGAGGGACTTCGTGGAGGGGCCGGACAGAGATAAAGCTGTCTGGCTACTCGGAAGGAGTCGACCTACGCTTCGCCGCATCCTCGGGGTGCTGCCAGGCCACTGCGCCCTTAGAAGACACCTCACATTGATAGGCGTAGAGAGGGATCCCATTTGCCAGGAATGCGGCGAAGATGAAGAAACGTCCTACCACTACCTGTGTGAATGCGAGGCTTTTGGGAGTCTTCGAGCAGAATTGTTCGGATCAAGGACTCTGCAGAGGAATCAGGTAAGTACCGTCCAATTAAAGTCCGTCACGGCATTCATCTCGAGGTCGAGGCGGTTTGGCGACGGAACCGATGAAGAGTAGAGCATGGTTGCTGTGTTGCTGGGGTTGGCAAAAAGGGCCCATTGTGGCCTACTTGCTTGGCGTTGGCCTCCCCACCACTGATACTAGCACTACTACTACTATATGGTTCTCTAGAATCGTTTTTGCCCTGAAGTTTGGAGCAATACCGATGTATCTGATACATGTAAATTGTTGTTGCGCCAAACAATATAGGATGCATATGTAAGCTCGTCCCTCACATCCTACTCAGTGCACTTGATACTCCCTTGTTGCACCAACCGATAAACATAATTTATTTGCATAGAATACAGCAGATAACTCATTTTGGTCAAAAAATGTAGATACCTCCTTGTTGCTGCGAGGTCTTCAATTTTTCTAATCAGCGCCTTTTTAAATTTTTTCTAGTCAGGACCTATCACCCAGGGTACCTTTAAATTCATTAGGACACCTTAAAGAAGCACATATATAAAGGATATTACCGGGGTATTACGATAATAAAATTTACACTCAAAGAAGAGGAAAAAACGCATACAATTATGTAAAACATACAAAAATTTAGTAAACGTATTACTAAATAAATACATAAACGTATACAAATCAAAACTCACCCTGGATATTGGTTCTAGAGGCCCTAATTCACGTTTCTGTCAAGAAATTTTTCAAAAGTTTTACCATCGATATCTCTCTATTAAGGAATTTTCTAAATAAGAGTTCTCTAAAATGTTTACATTTGGATTTTATGGTCAGGAGTATAATTTTAAAATTTCAGGATGCAGCAATTGCGATATGGTGAATTTTCAGAAGAATTGTACACTATTATAATACAGCATATTACTAAAATTAATACTTTAAACTTACACAGACCTTGAAGATCGATTTTCTCCCTATTATCATGCAAATCTTGTGTTCTAACCCCTTTTGAGAAAAATGCTCAAAACTCAATTTTCTATGAAGCTAAAAAATTTAATTTTGCTATATCTGTAGATAGTCTAAGTCTCTTTAAAATAAACTTGTATTACAAATTTCATTAAAGCTACCAAAGACTTCCAGACGAAAACTTAACTCATATTTAGAAAAGTAAAGTATCTGCCAAATGATAAACGTAGCAGTTATTTTTCCATATTAATCGCCAGTATGATTCCGTTTTAGCCAACCTAATCAAACCGGCTTTTGCAATCACAATTACAACAATAACAAAATTATAATTTCAGACTCAAAGGTGACAAACTTATTTAAGCGTTTTAAACAAAAATGATATCTTGTTCAAAACGTGTGAAATCTGTGCACTATTTTTTTCTCCAAATGTCAAAATAAAACAAAAAACATACATCCATAGAGCTGGATTCTATCGCGTAACCTTCTGCTTAGGTGGCAACCGCAATACCCCCTTTAGTATCTAGGCTCACGTCAACAAATATTTTATTTGCGTGATATTATATTCAAATTGGGGGAAAGGGGGGCACTTTCAGAGCCTCTTAGTCTTTTTTCGTAAAAAAAATACTAGAATAAAAGAATATTTGAGATCCGTATTATTTTGTACACAATATTTTAGGTCTTTCATACACTGCAGCACTTTCAATGGAGTTGTAAATCTGCTCTCAACGAACTGGGCAGCTGCAATGAAGTGTCGCTGGTCTGGTTACCGGGTCACTCGGACCATGATGGCAACGTTGCGGCCGACACGCTTGCCAGGAGTGGAGCCCAAGGGGACTTCATCGGACCAGAACCTGTGCTGGGGATCATCATGCACAGCAAAACGCACTTTAAAGACCTGGACAGAAAAATGACAATCCAGCAATGGCAAAATCTGCCAGGATTAGCTCACTCTAAGGCCTTCATAAATGTCCTTTCGGGTTCAAGGACTAAAAAATTGGGTACTCTAGTCGACCTGTATACAGGACACTGCCGCTTGCGTCACCACATGCACCGAACTGGAGTCGGTCAGGAAACTAAGTGTCGGCTGTGTATGGAGAGTGACGAAACAGCAGAGCACGTACTGTGTTCCTGTCCGGTGGCGGACAGGACTAGACACCTGCTTTTTGGCAAGACAAAGCTTGCTCCGGAAGGTCTGGATTAACTTTCGCCCACAAAGCTTATCGACCTTTGCAGGAGGCTGGCTTTGTTGGGCGAAATATAGACCATTAGGCGTGAGCCACAATATACCTTGTGGTCGCAGTGGAGGGATTGGTATGGCCCACTTATAATCAAACCCTACCTAACCTATCCTGAATCTTCGTCAGGCCAGGAATATTTGGCGCTACCCTCGTACATTACAGATTAAGAACCGCTTTCGCAATCTCATAAACTGAAATTACGTAGTTATACATTCATAGGTTTCACAAACTAGTTACAGTGGAATAGAAACTTTTCTCTAGTTAATATAAATATATAAAAGCAACGTGATTTATTCCTGCTCTTAAAAAAGAGTTTTTTTCCCGAGAAAACGAGTACAGAAGTCAGTTAGAATTAATTTCCGCTGGCACTAAGGGATCTCATGAATAGAGACCGATACTATTTGTATTTTAAATTGGATAAGACAAGGACAAAAATACAAGTTTACCCTTAAACTGAATTTGTACATTTAGGAGTGCGGTTTGAGAGCTTAGTATTCTATTCATATGTAGATGGTTGCCCTAACAAAAAGTCGTTACAAAAAATTCTCTGTTTTAGAGCTTCTAAATTATAGAAAGAAAATTGAACTTTCTTGACTAACGTTATACAACGTAATCAAATAAACCGTTCTCGTGGAAAGGGATTTGAGTTGATCTTTTTTGGGCCATATAGTACACATGTATGGCTTCGTACAAAACAGATGAATTTACCTAATTAATTTACTAGAAATAGAAGGAAGGATATTTGGCAATTTGTTTCTAATTTAATTTTCTATGACGCGGTATGTATTTTTTGCTATGCCTTCAACATAAGTTAGCCAGCCTGCAATTAGAAAAAGTCTTGACGCAGCAAGTACGTTATGTTAGTGCATTTTTATAAAAAGTATCCACGCAATTTTTTTTACGAAAATCATATAAGCGCAGAGAAAAATTAAATTTGCGTATAATATTTGATATATTTCTGTTACCATACACCATATCTTGATCTCGCTCAATGCTATAATATCAAGAGGCTACCAATTTTTTTTTTGGAGTAATTACTTTTTTTTATTTTGGCGGATAATGCACTTTCTATAACAGAAATTTTTGTACCGAATTTGGTGCTTCGTTATTCCCGGAGATAAAAAAATCCCGTAAGAAAATCCATAATTTTCCCGGAAAAACTCATTTTCTTGGCTAACAAACTTATCCAAGCCACTCACAAAAGAAAAGTAGGTATCATAATTTCATCAAGATCGGTGTATTATTTTTGGAGTTGGCACTTTGATACCCATTTATATATAAACATATAAAAATTGATACTGTTTGATTTTTTCTATAAAAATTATTAAGTTAAAAACAACACAGTTTTTAATCAAAAACTCTATAACTTATACTACTGTCACAACATCAGAGAAAGGGTCTGTTCGAAATGAATTTTCTAAAAATATTTCAGTAGGACAGTGACGGTTGAAGCAGAAACCTAAGGTTTTGTAAAACACACGTCTTAGGATATTTCTTCTACATAACTCGCATTCATTTTCAGATATTTGTTGCAACATCGCCAATTTTAACGTTTCAAATCACGACTTTGGTCTTTCAAAAGGAAAAACTATAAAAAGAAATTTTTATGTTATGTATACCTACTTTTAACGTGTTCGTAAAGTCACGGTCTAATTTTCAAAGTAATTTTTCCATTATTTCTTGACTTTCTGGTAAAAAAACTTATGTTTGTCTGTAATATTCAATAGATTTCGCTATTGACAACAAAAATTTTGGTTTTGTGCCATTCTCTGACCAACCGTGGCACCCATTTTTTTGCTGTAAGTGTCTATAACTTTTTTTAACGTCAAAATCTAAATTTTAGGATATAGTATACTTTCTATAATATCCACACCTGCGCAGCAATTTGTTGTTTTTGGAGATACAAAAATTTTCCCAAAGAAAACCTAATATTTTCTTCCGACCAACCAAGTTATTTAATGATAGTGAGGAAGGTACCCACCAAATTTCATTGAAATTGGCTCATTATATTTCGACTTATCCGTGTGGCGCGCGCACACACACACACACAAATATATATATATATATATATATATATATATATATATATATATATATATATATATATATATATATATATATATATATATATATATATATATATATATATATATATATATATATATATATATATATATATATATATATATATATATATATTAACCTATACAGATTTAAACTGACCTCGGATATGTATTCTATGGGGTTTAGTTGTAGTTTAATTTTTATCGAAATTCAAAAGTTGCGGTGTCCTCATTAAACCAATCAAAATATGAAACATATAGGAAATAGGTTGTAACGACTGTAAACTGAACCCAGTCAGTGTAAGGGCGTGGTGAATTTTTGTACAATACGTCTCGGGTGAAGTTAAAGTTTTTTTTGAACCAAAAATATATTTCTACATTTAAAAAAGTCTGGACGCAGCAAGTGTGCTATCGAAGTCAATTTTCATTAAAAATATTTAATAGCAAATACGCCTCTCCAATGCAATCAGGCATTAATCTGTTACCGTTATAACCTATATACTAGAAAAAATTTACCATATTTTATAAAAATAACTAGTTGTTTGAAGACGTACAAAAATTTTCCGAAAATAAATTCAATATGTTTCCGAGAAAACTGGTTTCCAACAAACCTTAGGTTAATAGCAAACTGAGTTATTGAAATTTGAAGCATTTAATGAAAATTCGCTACCAAAACCCACTTAGTGGGTCTCCATTTTTTATTGCAAAGATCCATCATATTTCGTTAAAAAAATGCAAAAATGCAGTAATATAAGGATGTTAAAAAAATTTGTAGGTATCACCAACGACTTATAGGCCACCATGTGATTGTCAAAATATTTTTATAAGACGCAGCTCAAGACACCCTATCATTAACGTATATACAACTTTTTCTCGTATCATGTATAATAACAATTGTATTGAGCTTTACCGTAGAAATGCGTCATATATATGTATATATGTAAACAGATAAAAACCCGCATATGGATTTTAGGGGCCTAGTTTTCGATCATTTGAAGAAATATTTTTAAAATTGAAAAGCCACTGTCTCCTCCTTAACGAATTTTTTGTATGAAAATTAGCTAAAAATTATAGACTGTCAAACCATAAACTTAACGTAAAATATCGCTAAAGCATCAGAGAAATGTTCTATTTAAAATTAAATTTCTGGAAACGTTTTAGAAAAATGAAAGACAATGACGGTTGAAGCTGAAACTTAACGGTCTGCAGAACACTCTTCTTGCGACATTTTCTTTACATAATCCCTATTTTTGTAGCTTCTTTGTCTTATGTTGTCAATTTTGACGTTTCAAATCGCGACTTGACGTTTTGAGGGAAACCCCAATTTTCTCCTTTAAATGCCCGAACCTTTCTTTGTTTTAAACTTACAGCCTAAATTTCGGTACATGGTTCATTCTTTATAATACAAATACGCGTACCAAATGTGGTTGCCCTTACTTTGTTATTCTGGAGGTATAAGTTTACAGAATTTTCATAGAAAACCTGGGCCAATTTTCCTTGATAACGAACTCATCCACGCCATTTGCAGAAGGAAGGTACGTAGGATCAAAATGGGCATTTGTTTTTTGAGACACACACAATATATATATATATATATATATATATATATATATATATATATATATATATATATATATATATATATATATATATATATATGTTAGGAAAGATTTCCGCGGTCTTTAATGTGAGACATACTTGGTTCTCGGATTGAACTGCGTACAGAATTTATTAAAACTCCTGTTTTGGAGTCATTTTCAAGACGTAAAGGAAATATGTAAGGACATCTCTAAGGCCTCAATCTGCCTACTTCTTAGAGCGGTGGACAAAGGTAGGCTAGGTTGTTGTAACTCGATTACGGGGCCTCAATCTGCACACTCCCCAAATCTCGCCGGAGATCGTCTCTAAGGTCTCAGAGATCTGGCAGTTCATTGCAAGTCTTGTATTGTATGTACTGGTTCGTCTACAGGCTTCGTTATTAGTCGGGTCACGGTCGATTAAGTGAGGGGCTTTCGTCACGGTGCTTAAAGGATTAACAGGATTGCAGGTATTTATTGAGTCAGGGGCTTTTGTCACGGTACTTAAAGGGTTAAGAGAATTGCATGTACTTGTTGAGGTCAGGTAATTGACCTGACTCAACAAATACCTGCAATCTTCTTAATCGTTTAAGTAATGTGACGAAAGCACGGTTTCACAAAGTTAGGGCAAGAACAAATAACCAGATATGCTATTCAAATTTAATGAAGTCCTAAAACTTCTCCTCTTTATTAAATAATTTTTTATACGAAAAGTCGCCAAAAAATTTATCCGAATAACAACAATCTGATCAGATAACGGTAAAAGGGAATGAAAGACTAAAAAAATTAATAAAACGTGAAGTGACTAACTAGGATTTGAACTCGTCATATAATAGGACTCGCTTAGCCCGCTCGACCAGCGTCGACATGACAGATGTATGTACTAGAAGGTATATATGCTAATATGTTAATTTTCTAACGTCTTTATTATTTATACCAAACAATTTTTATTTACAATGGATTTTTTACTTATATTTTAACAAAATGATGGAAAATAGCAGCTTGGATACAGATCTGGGAGCTTGTTAGTCATTTCGTGTCGTATATTTCACTCACACTGGTACGACTACCACATTAATTATGAATTGGATACAATTAATGAACAGGGAACCAGGCGCCAAAAGCCAAATAATGGTTATTTTTCATATACCGTTAGTTTATTGTGCCATCTATTACATGTATTAGGAACTTTCCGATGCAACTAATTTCTGCCTTCTGGTGGCCAACCTAAGAAGTTCTAAACCATTTATTGTAGTATTCTGATAGTGTATAAAGAACCACCTGCTAGTGAGTGTTTTCGCATTGTTTTCTATATAAAAACTGATTTCGTATTAAAACAAAGAGCAAAAGAAGTAAATTAATTAGGGAAATGGCCCAGAAATAATCTAATCTACTTTTGGAGAAGTTGAGTTACATGTTTATGCTTTAATAAAGAAACAAATAATTGTTGTGGTTCTGTTTACACAAATGACACTTTAAGAAACCATGTCACTTGGTTCTAAGTTTTGTCACTTCGATCTTTATTACTTAACGATAATCTTCTTTTGAAAAAAAAAAAAACAATGTGTTCAGAATGATGTGGTTTCTTGTAAAATAGTTGATTTAGATTATTTTTAAAAGATCTTTCAAAAATATTTATTCAGCGTTCACTGAATTCTGAGTCGGTTTTATTACTCACACCTATTTAAATTAAGTATATAATGTAATTGGAAAATTGGTACCGGTCAGAATAACACAATATTGAGAGAAATGTAATTTTGCGGAAACCAAACGCCGCAAAATATCATAAAAACATATTTCCAAAGATGAAAAGAGAAATTTCAAATAGCGTATGTGATTATTATTTGTTTCGAAGTAGACTGAGCAGTTTTCAACCATCGCGTAGGAAAATCATAGTTCATGCAGTTAAAATACCTTCATACCTCGATATCTCATATACATAAATTCGCGTGTGGTTGTTTGTCCGTTAACACCATCGAATTTGGTTATACGTAGTATTTCAGTTTATGGTTTATATATATATATATATATATATATATATATATATATATATATATATATATATATATATATATTTTTTGTAATTATTGTTATTATAATTATTATTATTAACAATATTTTTTACTGAATCATCGGGTCATTAGAGGGATGATTCATAACAGTAAAAACAAATGTATTAAAATAATTTGTACACGCATATTTGCATCGAATGCTTATGGTAGCAAATTTGCTCCGTGCGGTTGCTGGTGGTATAATTATTGGCGCTGGCGCTGGAGGGTTAATGACCAAATGGCTCTTACCTTATGAATATGCCTCTAATATTGATGACACGAAAATATTTGAATTAGTTCTTAAACAAAACACGTTTATTTTTTTATGCCTGTGACGCGAACCTACGCCTAAACCCACTTGTGAAAGTTGACAGCGCGACGTTGAAGAGTCTACGCACAAAGCCACATCGGCATATGTTTGGTATTTGTTCGCGTGTTATTATTTGTAAATTACAAAAGTCATAACAAACATTTAATTAGTAAAAAAACAGGCTTATATACATTCCTGTTTAGTTAATACCACATTCCTATTTTATTATTTAGAAACAACACCCATTCGTAAATTATTAATAGAGTTTAACAGGGTGTAAATCGTGATAAGGTTAGTTGTGTAAGTGAAATAACATTCAGTCACGCTAAAACTGGACGACAGAAAATATTTTGTGACTTTTTATTACCACAAATTCATGTTATTAACATAGGTGAAGGAAAAGATCCCACCTAGCTTTGCTTAATTTGGAAATAACTTGGAAAGTACATTAAAAAGCTTTTACAAAAATAATGTTACGATTGTTATAGTTCTCTTAATATATGTACATTTTTTTAGTGGCACAGTCGCATAGAAATTTTAATTTTAGTCGGTTAATGATAAATAATTGAAAGTATGTTTTGGATAACCTAATTCATCACAGCACACCTTTTTGCTTGACGATCATTTTGCAGGGGACAATAGCATGATAAGGGCGACATATAACCCAATAATTGGGTCAACTAGAGTTTATTCATCCACCTGATGACGCTCACGTCTTAAGAAAAACGTTCGTCAGGTCTTAAAATTGTGTTGTGCTGAATTTGAAAGTGCGCTCATTAGTGCTCGCCACAGGCTACAATGTTCAATTGGTAGACGTAAAGTACCAAATTATTTTTTTCTGTTTAATATGAGTAAGGCTTTAAATAGCAATTCTGCAGTAAAATGCATTCAATATTATATACAATAAATTTTATTTTGAAGCCAATTTTTATTAAAAATTTGTCTCGACTTTCAAAACTTACAATTGTTTTAAACAAACGCAAATTGGCTTCCTTAGAACCTATATTTAGGTACAGCTAAAGTTATTATACGCAGTCTGGTGCGTGGTAATTTCGCTATAGAGTAACTATAGATTCCTAGATTCCCGGCATGAAAATTATCCGAGGCAGACAAATATACCTAATATTACAAAAGGAAGGCACTTACAAAATCTTATCAAAATCGACCATTTATTTTTTGAGCTACCAGTGTGATGCCCATATATATATATATATATATATATATATATATATATATATATATATATATATATATATATATATATATATATATATATATATATATATATATATATATATATATATATATATATATATATACAGGCTGGCGCATTGAAAACAAAACAGACCGATTTGCGTCCAGATATATTTTTACCCTGAAACAAGTCAATTTTAATATTCAGGGGGACATATTTTGACATAAAACTCAACTTTGTCACATTAATCCCTTAAGAGTGGTGATAACAACCCGTATATTTTAAATAGGGAACATGGGTCGAGTGTTACGTCATTTGAAAGCCGTTTCTTTTCTGAATTCAGCACACTAATTTTTTTGGACGTTCTATCAACTCGTTTAAAAATTATCCACAGTTGGAGTTTCAAGAACGTATTTCATTCATTGTGATAATAAATGCACTACTTAGTCAATTTTTCTTTAACAAAAACTAAAAAACAAAACCAAACGTTCAAAAACCTAATTTCTTAGCAGCCGCTTCTGTAATTGATGTGACATGTTGGTGCCAATTGAGATTTCGATCCACAGAAATGTCAACAAGTGAAAAGGACTCATTACTTTAAATAACTTGGTTGTTCATTGTGATGGGCCTAGGGCTGGTGTATCTCCCATGAGATAGAAAGCAAGACTGATATTTGGTGGAGTTGAATTGTACAAGAATTCTACTTCCCCAGTCTAATATTTTTTGGAGATCCACAGAGACAGAACCCTCCATGAGTCTGTGATCCTCTTCTAATTGGACTAACGAGACAGGCGTAGAATATTATATATTTGAGTGGAGGGTGCTGTCGTCCGCGCAACTGTGAACTGGGTTGGGTGTGCTAGAGAGGTCATTGATGTAGGGAAGAAACAAAGTAGGGGCTAAAGCTGAACCTTGAGGGATTTCTGCATTAATTGGATACAGTTTAGAGGAATGGCCATCCACGACAACAGAAATGCTCCGGTTGGAGAGGAAATTTGCTGTCCAGGTACAGAGTTTTGGTGGTACGCCACAGGCTGGAAGTTTATTAAGCAGCGCTGCGTGCCACACCTGGTCGAATGCTTTGGATATGTCTAGAGCTACAAACTTATTTAAAAACACCTCAGCCTCTGATTTCCTGTTCTCGAATAGCCTGACTGCTACTTATACATTTGATCTGTCGCCAAATAACACCCAAAGATGTTTGTAAGAAAATTTATTACAGTATTCTTGTCATATCTTTCTTTTGCTTTTTGGAATGGTTTTCTTTGTTTTTGCCACTGCTTCATTATATCTGCTAAAGTTTTGTATTCTGTTATTCTCTTTTTTCCAATATGCTGACTTTTTCGCATTCTCCACTCCACCAAGATTTAGAAAAAAAATTTTTTTCATTGGATGCCACTCTTACTGCAGGCACCCACTGTTCACTGCCACTTTCCAGCATTAACACAAAATCTTGCTATTTCTACTTCTGGTTTGGTTTTTCCTTTAAAGTGTCGGTAACACCCTCTGAGAACGCCATCCAATCTGCCCTATGTATCTTCCACCTACTATATATCATGTATCTGTTATTATCTAATTATTTAACATAATCTAATGTAAGTTTTATTTTTAAGACATATTTTTAGTAAACAGCAAGCATATAGGGAGATAAAAGAAGATAAAAGAAAAAAGTTAAAGAGCTTGTTAGATTAACATTCTTTAGACAGGTTTTGCCATAATGAAAAGCAAGGTCAGATGCATCCTTGTTCATTTTGAAGATTGACAGTGACTGAATAAGCCAATTTTCAAAGTTAAAACTCTAATTAAAAAAAAACATTATCTACTACGAACAAAATTACAAAATGATCAGAACCTAAAGTTTCATCAGCAACATTCCAACAAATAAAGAGCAATTAAATCAAACGCTATAACAAAATTCAACAGTTTTAATCGCAGAAATCAGAAGCATGTAGTAATACAACAGGTGTATTGGAATAGCAGTTTAAATCTCTAACAGAAAGCAAAGAAACTGAAGTAAGCAGGAGCGATTACGGTGAATTTATGAGTATTATAAGGTTAACGGCAATTGCAACTTTCCGTCTTGGGCACCTGCGGAGCTTGCGTGCTACTACGCTTCCGGTGTTCACTAACTGCTTGCCAATGGGGGTCGCGAGCTTTCGATTCTCTATATAACAAAAGATGTAATGACCTACGTCAACATCCATAGATTCAACAGTGGAGATTTACGAGTATTATCAAGGGGTGAGTATGTTTTCTCTTGATTGTAAAATGATTTAGATGGGAAGATTTTATTTGTATTGTAGGAAATGTGTTGAAGTTCAAAGGCTTTACTATGTGAAAACTGGTACCTGTGATGAGCACTAATAAGTACACTTTGAGAAACTGAAATCACCACAACACATATTTCAGAGACTTTACGGTCGTTTCGTTGACAATGTCAACATCTTCAGAGGAAGAAATTTCTAAACTAAAAAAATAGCTCCCGTGGATTTATATCGCGTCAAGGTAAATGAACTAGTCCGAAGTAAAATTGTCGTCCAAGAACGATCGTTTGTTTATTGTGTAGTGAAACTACGAGGTCAAAGACCTGCTTTTAATCATCTGGTCGACAAATTTATGAGCCCTTATCTAATATAGGTTCAAAGGAACCGCGTTATTTAAGGAATCTGCACGTTCCCTTTCGATCTAGAAATTTACTATGTGGATATTGGATCATGCCGACAAAGACATCTGGTGAGATAAACAACATCAACTCAACTCATCTTTTTTAAATAGAAAACTAAACCCGGGTGTCTGTCTCACCATATTAACTCTAACAAAGGCTTAATAATTCAACTATAATACTAAATAAAAACTATATTTATATTGATTTTAATTCTTCGTGAAAGTATTTATATTGACTACATAGATATAAACAAAACGAACGGGTCTTTAAGTCGAGACAAACGTAGAGATTAGTATATGTATAAACCGGCCGAGTTATTGACAGTAATTTATTATTCTAACAGACAAATTAGGCGTGTTTAAGGGGTCAAATGCAACGTGAAAATAAAGGACTTGAAATTACAGATGCCGCACGATTCAATGAAGTTTTGTTCTTAATAGACCATAATATAAAAATACTTTCTAATGAATGAAGCATAGTTTGATGTCTAACATTTTTGACAAGTTTCAAATTTTTTTTGGCAATGTGGTGATTATTATCCCATATATGGTGTGCCACACATGATTTGTCCGCCGTACCATATCGTAACTGTGCGAGATGTTCACGAAATCTGGTGACTATATTTCTCCTAGTTTGGCTCACGTATTTAAGATCGCAATCTTTGCAACTAGTCTCATAAATACCGGACATTTCGGCGACTTTGTCTTTCTCTTTCGTATTACCCAACAAATTTTTTAAATTACTTTTCGTCGAAAAACTCAAATGTAAATCGGCTTTCTTAAAAATACTTTCCAAACCCTTTGTGATTTGTGGTTCATAAGGTAAACACACAATCTTTTTCTCTATTTTATCTTTCTTAAATGTCGTACATTCAGATATCCTTTTCTTTGTTGTGTGTTTGTTAACAAATTTGTCTATTGAACCATCCGAGTAACCGTTAATACAGAATTAAAATACATAAAAAATGTGGCGAGATATAGCGGTTACTTCCTCTAAAGATGTTGACATTGTTAACGAAACGATCGTAAGGTCTCTGAAAGATGTGTTGTGGTGATTTGGGTTTCTCAAAGTGTACTTATCAAAGGCTTTAAATTATCAAATGGAAATTATTTTCTTTATTCCGATTAAAATGTTAGAATATGGAAACCTAATTAAATGAGTTCGATAGTGAAAATATTTTAGGTGACACATGATTGTCTCATCTAGTGTAACCAGGCATTTTGGGTCCGTTCTGTTATTATTCTGCTGCGTGCAAATTAACTCAATAGGTTGAAGTTTGTAGCAACAGTTTAAGGAATCCGTTGTGTAGGATATAATTAGGTTCTTCTCTTCCTTTTTTCATAGTATGTGTCTTTCAACTAATGCTGTCAAACTATGCCAAATAAAGTTAGCCTCCCTTCACCCTAATTCCTTTGTCTTGCACATTTTTAATCGTCTTTCAGCTTGACTCTGTTATTAGTGAATTTTTATTAGGAACATTTAAGAGGCAACGATAGTGAAACTTTCAGAATTTTTTTAAATGTGCGCGAATTATGGCTCCTGGATCCCATCTCCAAGAACTATTTGAATTTATACATACATATTTAAATGTATATATATATATATATATATATATATATATATATATATATATATATATATATATATATATATATATATATATGTATGTATATATATATATATATATATATATATATATATATATATATATATATATATATATATATATATATATATATATATATATATATATATATATATAGAGTGGTGCATTGAAAACGAAACAGACCGATTTGCGTCCAGATAATTTTTTTTTAAGAAACGCTGAAACACGTCAATTTTAACATTGAGGGGGACATGTTTTGACATAAAACCCCTTAAGGGTGGTGATATTAACCCTTATATTTTAAATAGGGAACATGGGTCGAGTGTTACATCATTTGAAAACTCTTTCTATTCTGAATTCAGCACACTATTTTTTGGGAAGTTTTATCAACTCGTTTAAAAATTATTCACAGTTGGCCTTGCAAGAACGTATTTCATTCATTGTGATAAGAAATGCACTAATTGGTCAATTTTTCGTTAAAAAAACTAAAAAACAAAACCAAACGTTTAAAAATGTTTATTCGGTTAAGTAAGTGTTAAATTTGTTGACCACCAGCTTCCATACAAAAGTACAAACTTTGCTCAAAACGAGCTCTGACATTCTGGAGCATTTGTGGAGTTATTAGACGGCATTCTTCAACAATGCGTCGTCGTAATTCTTCCAGAGACTCCAGTTCTGTTGCGTAAATTCTACTCTTCAAATGGCCCCATAGAAAGAAGTCTAAAGGAGTTAAATCCGGCGATCTAGGGGGCTACTTAATAGCACCTCTACGCCCAATCCATTGTCCTGGAAACTCTATGTTCAAAAGCTCCCTAACACGTTGTGACACTAATTGATTTTCTTGATAGCGATCATCATTTTCAACAATGTCAGTGAGTAGAGGGTAAACGATATATTCTAGTAACTCCAAATACGTTTCGCCACTCAACTTGCCATCCAGAAAAAATGGTCCGATTAAACGGTCTCCAAAAATGCTAGTCCAGACATTCAATTTCTGTGGAGTTTGAGTGTGGACTTGGTGAAAATTTCTTGGATTATTATCTGCCCAATAACGACAATTATAAAGATTGACTGTAGAGTTTAATAAAAACGTACACTCGTCTGAAAAACAGATATTGAACAGAAAGTTCCCGTTATCAGCTATTCGTGCAGTCATAACTTTACAAAACTCTAGCCGCCGATCAAAGCCATCTTCATTCAGTTGTTGTACAAGATGAATTTTATACGGGTGAAATTTATGATGCTTCAATATTCGCTGAATAGTTCTTCTTTTGATATTTGAAACAGTGGCCAATTTTCTCGTCCTCGCAGTTGGGTCTGCAGCAATTTGTCCTAAAACTTCGATCTCAGTAGTCTCATTTCTAACCGGAAATTCACGTTAAGGATCCCGTTTTTTGTTGGCTACTGAACCACTTTGTCGAAAGTTTGGAACTAACATTTTCTGTTAACATGTCTGTTCGGATGTCGTTCATTAAACAAATTTGCGGTACGGTTGGCACAGTCATCGTTTTTTTTTTAAAGAGTAATTATTTCAACTCTTTCTTCTACAGAATACACAATTGTGAAACTAATTTTCGGTAGTACTATTAAGTATCAAACGGACGGATAAACTGAAATAATAAACCGCATTTCTCTCATTCCGATAAGAAATGTTCTAATAGTCAATTTTTTATTTAAAAAGGAACAACAGAATGACTTTGAACGTTTGGTTTTGTTTTTTAGTTTTTTTAACGAAAAATTGCCTATCAGCACATTTCTTATCAGAACGAGTGAAATGCGTTTTTGCATCTTTAACTGTGAATAATTTTTAAACAAGTTAAAATAATTTCCAAAAAAATTAGTGTGCTGAATTCAGAAAAGAAAGAGCTTTCAAATGATGTAACACTCTACTCATGTTTCCTATTTAAAATATAAGGGTTGATATCACCACCCTTAAGGGGTTTCTGTGAAAAAGTTAAGTTTTATGTCAAAACATGTCCCCCTCAATATTAAAAGTGACGTGTTTCAGGGTTTCTTAAAAAAAAATTCTCTGGACGCAAATCGGTCTGTTTCCTTTTCAATGCGCCACACTATAATATATATATATATATATATATATATATATATATATATATATATATATATATATATATACACAGGGTGTTTGGCGATAAGCGGTTATGTGGAAGCAAAGTAAATTATTTTCAAGTATATGGTAGCCCAGATAGATAAAGCCAAATCTTGAGACCCATTTCTTAACGAACTTTGTGGATATGCTTCAAAATATGCAAGAACTATAATTTCATTCAATTCATTGTCTTTAATTTTGAAACGTTTAACAATGCGTCGTGTCGGTAGTATTCAATGACGTGAAAACTTACTTTTAATTCTGCTTAATTTTGTTCTATTCATTGGAGCTAAATAAGAGAATCTGTTGTTAAATTCTCTAACTGTTCTCTCAACTATTGTGTTGCATTCACCATATATTAAAAACAAATTGAAAACATCGTCTGTAGAATAACGAACATAAAAAGTGTTGTTATCCATATTATTTTAGCACTTCTGGTAACAAAAAATTAACAACAAGCAGCTACAATGAAATCACCTAGGAAGCGTCAGTTGTTGAATTCACGCCGTTTATGACAATTTCAGTCAAAGGCAAGTACGTATGATCAGATATCTGATGTATGCGCCAAAAATAACAGAAAAATCGATATATATATATATATATATATATATATATATATATATATATATATATATATATATATATATATATATATATATATATATATATATATAGAGAGAGAGAGAGAGAGAGAGAGATAGAGGTATCAGGTATCAGAAACGGTAAGAGATAGGTATAGGGAATTTTCAAAGAGATTTGAGTGAACAGTAAGGTGAAGTAATAAAATATAGGATGTTCTATTTGAAAAATTCAAGTTATGAATGAAAGAAGTTGTTCAAGTTGAAGGCTTAGTATAGGACGCTACGTATAAGTTATTGAAGATATTATCCACCGCTTCATTAGAATTGAGCTTTTTTAGCTTACTCACCAAGGTAGTCTCTGATATTGTCTAATAGCGGAGATATGTCTTATCAAACATAGTAGGGACATTTCTAAAATTTTTGAAAAAACCGAAATAACTTGAAAACGTCACATTTTTGACATATGATGTCTTTATAAAATTTATTCTGAAATTCGATCCGGAATCTAAAACTGCAATAATATATAGGGTGTTTCATTTAAAATAACGATAGTACATGTACTTCAAAGTAATTTACTTTGCTTCCACAGAACTGCTTACGACACAAATGTTCTCTTTCGAATTCGGACTAGAAGGTCATAAACTTCTAATGAACGCGACTCGCCAAACACAATACATATATATATATATATATATATATATATATATATATATATATATATATATATATATATATATATATATATATATATATATATATATATATATATATATATATATATGGATCCGGGCGATAACTCAGAAAATACTCAATTGATTTGAATGAAACATTGCACATATCTTTTTTTTATTTTTTTATTTAATATTATTGGCTGCGGCATCTCAGGCCATTAGCACATTCTATCCCATCATTTGATATTTTTTACAAATTTTCCAGACAAAGTCAACTTGGCTCGCCCGGGAATCGAACCCGGGACCTCTCGCTTTGCAGGCTGGCACCTAGCGACCTGCGCCATGAGGGCGTCTGCACATATCTTAATTATGTTAATATTATAGACGAATTCGTAAATCAGCTATAAACATTTTCGCTCAAAAATATACAAAAATATTTTTGAATACGCTATATTTTTGAAAGTAGTAAAGTAAGGGCATACGTTACATGTACCTGTAAATGTGTAATAAAACCATTTTTGTGAAATGTATGTAATTTGGTTCACAAAATTTGGTTTTTTTTCCAAACTAAAAATATAATTTGAAATACATGAAGTAAAACGACTAAAGTGGTTAAAGTCCAATGCCAGAGAAAGACAACGTATTTAGCTGCCATGTGTAGATTAGTACATACCACAAAGATAAATAATAATCCAACGATGACCACAAACAATACAAATAACACGCGTAAAACATACTACTCACACTAACGATCGTGAAATCTCAACCAACGAAATTACGAAAACCGATGAAATCGTTTGTCAATAATTACGACTTTGGAGTGACAAATGACATGAAATTTGTGAAGTGCTTGTTTTTTAATATGCATTTTGAAGCTTCTGTTGCTTCTTTGGTTACAGAAGGATATGCCAGAAAAAGGCAAGGCAGATCGTTTTCTCCAGAAGACTTAATGGAGCCTTAAATAAAATCGTGGAAATGGCAGTAGAATTCGTGAAGTTGCTAGCGCGTTTCAAATACATGCAGCTACGAACTGTGAAAAGTTCACATATGATGACTTTACCCCTGCTGATAACTTGAACAGTTATGATTTTACGATCCATATTTCTTCTGAACTGCACCACCTGTAGCTCACGGAACTCCACCGCGAATGGCAACTCAATCTTCAAGAGGTGAACCAGAATCTAGCATACAGTCTGCACCAAGCCACGGAACTCCCCCAAAACGAAACTCAGCAAACCAGTGTCAAAATATTTCTATTGCTCTTATTTCCCCTGATATACTCACAAATACCCCGTTGGAAGATGGTTTGGAAGGGCAATAGAATAAAAAAAAGAGAAAAACTGCCAAATTTGGATGAAGCCAAGAAAAACGGAAGCAGAAAAGTATTTATGAAAGATGCTTGGTCAATGCTGAATGGATAAAAATTACGAGGGGAAGAATGTGCAAACGACTACGGAGAAAACCATTACCAGAAACATATGGATGATAGAGACATTGAAAAAAAGCAATTTTGACGAAAAAGATCCATGCCATGACGATGAGTTGGACATGAGCGACGGAGCAACTGAATCTCACATATGCATAATATGTCAAACTTCGGCAAAAAAAAAAACGGTTTAGATGTACAAGTTGTAGACGTTGGGTTCATACAGATTACAGTGATGCCGAAGCCCTCAAGACTACGTTTGCAATTTTTGTTCTTAATTTATAAATAATTGTAATGCTCCGATTATCTTGGTATTTTAGTTGTTCTTCATTGAATTAAACATTTTTGCAATAAATCTAAGTATTTTGTTTTCAAATCCCTTACTTTCTAACTTTTATACATGCGTCATCTTAGCCATGACGTAAATGGGTATTTTTTTTAAAGTTGCGTAAAATATGGTGCATTTTGTCGAATGTAAATACAAACCTAATAAACGGTTGCACAAAGGTACTAGTTAATGACATTCAAAGTAACTAAATTTATTTTTATCCATAAATAAAATGTTATCTGCTTTAGATGCGTCATTTTCGACCGCTCTCCCCTAAATGAATATTGTATGTGGGTATATTTTAGTATATGATTTAGATCTTTTAAAATCTACGTCTGCAAGCGGCAGGTTTTTGCAAGCAGAGTGCTGCAAAATTTGGCTAATCGTTGAATATTATTAGGGAAACAAAACAACACAATTGGGAAGCAACATGCTCTTTTAAAGTTAATTTTTAATTTCAGCGTTATACGCTTAAAACCTTATACATATGCCTCACGATTTGCTCCCTGTAGAGAAACGAGAAACAAACAAAAAATAGCTTTCGTGAAACTTCTAAAACGAACAAAAAACGCAAACTCGTTTAACTGGTACAAGATAATTACATTTGAACAAATAGTTGTATTTTGTACGGAGAAACTACTAGTCGCTTATGTTGTTATCTTATTCAATTTCTCTTTTCTGTAATGGATTCTTGCTTCTGAAAATTGCTAAATTTGCAAACTAATTTTCAGAATGGCCACTTTTTAGTTCTCCCAGAGGGATAAACAAAAACTGATAACAGGAATGCCATTACGAGAGTAATATAAATTGATAGAGATCCACAACGGGAGCAATTAGCAGAACACATGGTAAAAAGCTTGTTCTCCTGAAAGAGATAAGGTTTTTCTCCTGCGTTGCAGAAATAGCAAACCCAACCCAACGTTTAGCTACGGGGAGTAATATATATATATATATATATATATATATATATATATATATATATATATATATATATATATATATATATATATATATATATATATATATATATATATATATATATATATATATATATATATATATATATATATATATATATATATATATATATATATATATATATATATATATATATATATATATATATATACCTCCATGGTGCAGTGGAACGAGTGTTGGGCTGCTACACGGAGGGTCCGGCTTCAATTTATATCAAAGTTTAAATATCTGTGTAAAAAAAGTTCTAGGCATTTCATTAAGAAAATGTTTGGTGTCAGATCATTTCTATGAAAACTCACTACCAAAACCACTTGCTGTGTCCAGACTTTCGTAAATAAATTTACGTTATAAAAATAAACTTAATACAAAACTAGATCTTTATGTTATAATAAAAAATAGTTGTAAGCATTCAGTTAAAAAAATTATGTTTGGTGCCAGATCATTTCTATAAAAATGCACCACCATAACGTGCAGTCTCATAATATTTCAATGTTTTTCTACATTAAAATAAATGTTGTGTTATTAAACCTTAGGGTTTAGTTTTTAATTGCGGGTTCCTGTGACTTATTTAAAATGGATTCTATTGTTTTAATTTTCTAATATTCTATTATCGCCTCCCCTACTAAATTGGAAGCACCTATGTCATTAAATTAATTGATCTTTTATTCATACAAATTCTTGAGCGCCATTTATCAATACACCATTATTTTCAGTTTTGCAATGTTACCTTTTCCTTAGTTAGTGCATAATTATTTCAAAATATTCTAGTAAAGACTTAAAATTAAGCCAGGTATTTTAGGGTCAATGTATTGCAATTTTAGGAAAAGGTACCCCAGTTTCAGTAAAACTGGGAGCCGGTAAAAACTAGTCGTGCTGCCCGGTAAGTACGCAGTGATGTCGTTTCGCATGAACGATTAATTAATTGATGTGACAAAAAATGACATATGCAGCACCCAGGCGTCTTCTGAGGTTTGTGATGAGCTCTTTGCGTGCAGATCATTATTCGGTGAAACGGACTGACGTTTTTACTCGGAAGATCTCTGGCGCCAGATTTTAGAAGCATTACTCCTTCATGAGGCTATTTCCGACTGCCTCACGGAAATCTCACTAATGTAAGGGTCAAAGTACTTAGAGAAGAACTCTGTGGAGAAGAGTAAGGTAACATTTAGGTGATGCCAGCTAGATTAGTGACCCCCGAGTAAGCAGTCTTTAATCGCTGACTCGGTGTGGGGAAGGAGAAGAGGCAAGACCTAAGTTCCTGGAGGATCTATACGGATTGTGACTTCTCAGCATTTTGTAAGGATTAAAGCAGGATGCAAACATCTTGACGATTCTAGTGATCTGTGAATCGTCAGCTTACGAACGAAAATTACACAAGTGTTCTATAGGTATGGGGCAGAAAGCTCGGGAATGGACAACGTGAGCTGATCTGGAATTGACGTGTTCCTTACAGTGAAATAGACTGGCTGTGAATCCTCAATACCCTCCGGATCGATACAACATGGAGATATATTCATTATGAAATGTACAGGACGCTCTATAGGTACGGCTGTAGGTAGTAAAATACGGAGATATCTGGAATGCTAAAATCTGACTAAGCAGCGTGATATTTAAAAGAATGTGAATATATATATATATATATATATATATATATATATATATATATATATATATATATATATATATATATATATATATATATATATATATATATACTTTATTTGTTTGCTGCACTTTTTGTGATTTTTTGTTGCGAGTATGAGTAGCGTGCTGATGATGAACCGGGACGGTTTGAAACTGCAGTCCACGTAAACCAATAAAAAATCACAAAAAGTACAGTAAACAAATAAAGTGTATATTTAAAAGTGATTACAGTGTAGTAAAACATTCCAAAAGATATATATATATATATATATATATATATATATATATATATATATATATATATATATATATATATATATATATATATATATATATATATATATATACATATACATATACATATAAAAATAGAAACTAACCCCTCATATGTTTTCTAGGGCGCCTAGCTCGCGCTTGTTTGAAGAATTTTTTCAAAATTCAAAAGTCTGGATCTCCTCATTGGTGAATTTTTTAAAGAAACTTCACTATTGCGAAATATACATGTTTACTTAAAAATAAACTCCTTAAAGATACATATTTCATGGTGAAAATATGTTACTATATATTTATCTTATTTGAATTTTGTGATTTGATATTTAATTATTTATTCAATTACAAGTTGCCAGTTTTCTAATATATAGATGTAAAATAATGCTTCATCACAGGTTATCTACTGTCACTTCAGAGGTAACGTCGAGGAGAAATTGCAACAGACCAGAGTTTATAAGAATGGAAAACTTAACTAATTTTGTTGAATAGGTATAAAACAGAATGGTCTACTGATGTTTATAGGTTAATCCGTCTGATATAAGTTAACTAAGTCATGGGGTGCATATCTGATGACTTCTCAACTATGGTATATTTACAAAAAATTTCGGGACGCAGCAAGTGCGTTATTGTGGCGAATTTTCATAGGAATTGGACACTTAAATTGTACGGCATATAAGTAAATGTCAATACTTTAAACTTACACAGATCTTGAAAATCAATATTAGAGGCCATAGCACACGCACATTTGTAGAATTTTTTCGAAAGTGTTACCATCGATATGTCTCTATTATACAAATCTTGCGTTCTAACTCCTTTTGAGAAAAATGCCCAAAACTCAATTTTCTATGAACCTAAAAAACTAAATTTTGCTATATCTGTAGATAGTGTAAGTCTATTTAAAAGGAGCTAGTATTACAAATTTTATTTAAGTTACACAGAAGATTTCCAGAAGGAAACCTAATTCATATTTAGAAAAGTAAAGTATCTGCCAAATTATAAACGTAGCAGTTATTTTTCGTTATTAATCGCCAGTATGATTTCGTTTTAGTCAACCTAATCAAACCAGTTTTTTCAATATTAACAATAACAAAATTTTAATTTCAGGCCAAAGGTGACAATCTTATTCAGGCGTTTTAAACAAAAATGAGATCTTGTTCAAAACGTATGAAATCTGTGCACTATTGTTTCTCCAAATGTTAAAATAAATCATAAAGAAACATGCATTCATCGAGCTTGATTGGATCGCGTAACCTTCTGATTATGAAGCAAGCGCAACGCTTCTCACCCATCTAGGCATACATCAATTAACGTTTTGTTTACCTAATACATTAGATCGGTTTCATGCCCGCGATATTGTATTTAAAGTATACGTAACAATTAATTATAGAATTAGTAGAATTACCATTGAAAGACATCCCAGGACCCTTTTGGTCCTATATGGCGTCATATGTTTTAGTTTAACGATAAAAGAAACTATTTTAGAATCATTTTTATAGAGACTTGGCTTGGTTTGTTTACATTTCCACTATATTATACTAAAACTGTATTTGTGGATGTTCATGAAGCTACAAATATAGTGTGTTTTAATAATTTATAGAATCCCCCAGTTAAATAACAATCACTTGGCAAATTTTTAATTTAATGTCGTCTATCATTTTCCATAATTGCGGCAGAGATTTCACGATTGTTGGTTCGGGTAGTATGTTTAATGCCTGGTATATATTTACTTTGGTTACCGTTGATGTATTGTTTGTACCTGTTGTATGACACAATCTACGCGTGGCAGTTATCTACTCCGTGTGTCAGGCAGTGGACCTTAACCACTAAATAGTCTGAACGCATGTATTTGCGATTTTATTTTTAATTTAGACAAAACTCAAAATATTGTATAACAAATTACTTAAAATTCAAGACATAGGTTTATTTGTACTATTTCTATCCACATGTAAAGTCTCATTCCAGTTACTCTGATTTTTGCCAAGTTTGATTGAAATCAGTTTGGTATTTTTTGAGTTATCGTACATACATCTATATATATATATATATATATATATATATATATATATATATATATATATATATATATATATATATATATATATATATATATATATATATATATATATATATATATATATACAGGCTGATTCATAAGTGGTGACCAAAAATGAAACCCCATGTTCTCTGAACAATTTTAGAGAGGGTATGTCCTATAAAAAATTTTCCTATAACGCTTCATTAAAAAGATACAGGGTGTTGAAGTTGAATTTCAAAAAATAAAATTTCCCAATTTTTTAAAAAGGAGCACATATATTTTGCTGAAACTACGCATGTGTAGGCTACTATGCAAGGCGTGTATTCTACCATAACAATTGAATCAGCTAATCCAGTAGTGGCGCGCGTACCCACATGTCATTGGTTATCCCTCAAGAAGAAAACGGGTAAACCAATAATATCTTTTGTTATTTTTCATTTTTTGAATCTTACTTTCATTCGTGAACAAAATTACTCTCTTGATAATTTTCTGTACGACGCTTATTTTACGAGTAAGCAATGAATAGGGTAAGTATTTTAGAGCACAGTTCATGATTTTTAACCAGTCGTTGTTTGCTAGAAAATCGCAATTATACACTTTTATCAGGCTTATAGTAATTTATTTATTACAATAAATGTTCCAAAATGCCTCCATTCGCCTGAATACACGCACGACATCTTTTTAATATGGAAAATTTAATGTCTTGACGATTCATTGTTGCTTGAATACGACGAAAAGCATTATTTATCAGTTGTTGTAGCTGCTCTGGTGTATTTATTTGTTCACTGTAGTCCAGTCGCTTAAAATCACCCCAAAGATAGAAGTCAAGTGGGTTTAAGTCCGGTGATCTTGCAGCCCAATGTATTGGTCCAGTTCTGCCAATCCATCTTTCATTATAATGTTCATGTAGCCATGTAACAATGTTTCGACTATGATGCGCTGGTGCACCGTCATGCTCGTACTACATTATACCTCTTGTTGCTAGTAGAATGTCATCTAGAATGATTTCTACACGGTTTTCTAGGAGCGTTAAGTACGAAGATCCATTTAAACGTTGTGGCAGGACTTCCATGAACAGTGAGCCGTTAAAAATACCACACCATAAATTAATGGAAAATCTATGTTGAAATGTGCGAGTCCTTGTTGCATGTGGATTTTCCAATGACCAGACATGCTCATTATGAGAATTATAAATACCATTTCTTGTAAATGTTCATTCGTCAAGCAGAAGATTAGATTAGGGAGTAAGATATTTTGATTGTTCATTTCCAACATTCATTCATAAAATACCCGTCGTTGCACATTATCTCCAGGTAGAAGGCAACAAACATTCTGTCGATGATATGGATGTAAGGCTTCTCGATGTAAAGTTCTCCAGACAAAGCTTTGAGAATATTGTAACTGCGTGGCAATCCTCCGAGCACTTGTAAAAGGTTGATCCATCACTGTATCCACCATTCTCTTTTCGGCTTCAAGTTGATGTTGTCTTCTACCATTAGCTCTAGCGTCAGGACGTTGTCCAATACCGCACTGCCGAAGTCTTGAAAACAATCGAGAAAAAACCCTTGGTGTAGGTTGACAGGGAGTGGGAAACCTACGTTGATATTCCCGACAAGCAACTAGAGCATTTCCATCAGCATATCCGTAGATAAAAATTATATCTGCATATTCTTCTGAGGTGTACTCCATTATAAGAAGTAAAAGAGTAGAAAATTTTGCAATTTTATAAAGTTTACCACTTACACCTATTCAAAATAATAACTGGTTAACCTAAACGTCAAGTGACACTTAATGACAACTTTGGCAAACCAGAGTAATACTTACTAAAATACAACAAAGATAATCGTCGTACAAAAATTTTTCAAGACATTAAATTTTCCATATTAAAAAGATGTCGTGCGTGTATTCAGGCCAATGGAGGCATAAAAGTGTATCATTGCGATTTTCTACCAAACAACGACTGGTTAAAAATCATGAACTCTGCTCTAAAACACTTACCTGATTCATTGCTTACTCGTAAAGTAAGCGTCGTACAGAAAATTATCAAGAGAGTCATTTTGTTCACGAATGAAAGCAAGATTCAAAAAATAAAAAATAAAAAAAACCATCATTGGCTTACCCGTTTTTTTCTTGAGGGATAACCAATGACATGTGGGTAGGCGCACCACTGCTGGATTTTCCGAGTTAATTGTTATGGTAGAATACGCGCCTCACATAGCAGCCTACACATGCGAAGTTTCAGCAAAATATATGTGCTACTTTTTAAAAAATTGACTAATTTTATTTTTTGAAATTCAACTTCAACACCCTGTATCTTTCTAATGAAGCATTATATGAAATTTTTTTATAGGGCATACCCTCTCTAAAATTATTCAAAGAACATGGGGTTTAATTTTTGGTCACCACTTATGAATCACCTGTATATAAACATATAGAAATTTTAACGGACCTTGGTTTTGGGTTCTAGGGACCCAAATTCGCGCTCATCTGAAAAAAAATTTTCTAAAGATTTCATCATGAATTTTTCTTAATGAAAACTCTTTAAAAATGCAGCCAAAGTGTAGAAAAAAACAGCCGTGGCTTTGCACACTGAGCAACACCAAATGCAAATACAATTGGTTCGACATAGAATTAGCAAAATGTATGGTGGCAGCATATACTGTAGTCTTCTCGCAACAAAATAAAATTTTTATGATTTTCCTAATGAAAATTTAACAGCAATTTTTACGATCATAAATTTCAGGACAAACATAAAAAAAAACCTTGGCTTTACTATATGGCGCATTACTATAAAAGTATGTAAATACCAAACGTGACAAATCGTAAACAACATATATAAAACAAGAAAATCCCAGCAAATTCATAAATTCATGAATGAGTTTGTTGTTATTATCACCCAGACAAAGTTTCCTGGCCAGAGAACATGGGACTAACTGTGTGCTGAGGTACTTAACCCTTCACGTAAAACACTAGGGCATATTTTACAGTGTAATGTAAATGAGACATAAATATGACGTGTAACGTACACAGTAAATAAGCCAGAAGTGAATGTGTTGCTACTGTATGTGAATTTAAAATTTCTTGTGGCCTGAATCTCGTACGAATAACTTTAATGGCGAGCTCCACCGGACGTATATCACTGCCTCATATTCAACACATTACATAACGTAAAATATGATTTCCTGCAGGTAGGGTGTTCATTTTTACTATCAACATATTTAATCAGGGTATAATTTTTAACTACGCTGGTTACAAGGTTCTACTGATCAACTGGATTAAAAAATTATTCGTATCCTTGGATTCATTAATTGTTTCCCTAATTTGGTGATATCGCTCTATACTAAAGAATGTTCGACACGCAGTGTTAACAGGAGCGTTAGGATATTTGGAGGAATAAAGTCGTCGAACTAAGCGTATTTGAACATCGGTAACGGTTAAATTATAAATTACACAGAGATTTCAAAAATAACATTATAAATAACAACTAAATGAACCTAACGTAGACTGTTACATCGTGAATCTTAATTGAACAGTGGTTTATATTTACATAAATAAATCACAAGTAGCGCGTCGTTACATTTTAAGCAAACTAAAGTAACTGCCTACATCGTAAGAACTTATTTAATTGATCTCATTTTTACTCTCACTAAATTAATCTCATTTATGTTGCGACGGCCACTTGGGGTGGCCGGGGGTTAATACTAGTTTTCCCTAATATGGGGAATTTTCGGACGGATTTCCGGGACACGGCTTTACAACAAGATCCTGGTCGGGCGCCAGAGTCTAGGATTCCTCAGAGAGTAGACGCGCTCTCTTTCGGGATATTCACCCCCTTCCCCAGTCACAGTCAGGGTACACACAAGCCCAGGGTAGTTTCTAGTGGAGACAGGGCCCTCCTAAGTCAAGACAAAGTCCCCCGGGACTTCTGGTTATGGTCTTTATTAAAGAACTGGAGTCAAATTGTATTTGGGTGGATATTCTGGGAGAATAAATGAAATATCGAGTAAATTAAAATAAAATTCTATTCACTAATTATATACATAAGAAAATAACGGGGTCCTGTTACCAGGAAGCCTAGCAATTATGAGCGGCCAGAGGCAGATGTGGTTACTTGACTTTAAATTATTGTTACGCGCGGATTGCACGGGGACGGTGAAGCGACAACGTTTAAGCGGTGCAGAGTAGTGGCAGGATAGCGATTAATAGCGGGTTCACGCCCCTCCTGAACGGGGCCGCCGACGGCCCGGGACGTCATGCGCCGCCTAGCTGTTTCAATCTGGACCGGCGCAGTCGCCGCTCTGTACGAATCTACTCCAGCCAATGCAGTTCCTAACCCCCAGAGCAGCCCGCCAGCGGAGACAGGGAAGAAACGGTCCCCTTTGAAGGTTCCCAGTGTTATTGTGGGGCGTTCCACATTTCGACCACAGGTAATAGAATCGGATTTTCACCTACCTGGGGTATTCTCCAGTGACGAGGTTCACTAAACAATCGCTGCGGTGGCGGCGGTGGGAAGCGGCGGTCTCGCTCGGCTTACTGGTCTTCTCGTAAACCTCACGGGCTTTATAATTTCACTTCTTTGCGACGGACGCACTAGCTTGTTCGCGGTTACTACCCAACTTCCTACTCTCCGTCGGCGTTCCGTCCGGTCCCACTTCTTTTCCGAAATCGCCCCCGCCTAATTGTCCCCTCTACTAATTATTCCGTTCGACATACCGGATCTCGTATATTCCTCCACGGAAAATGTTGGGAATATTCCAACCTTCGCAAATCTTTCGTACGTTACTCCACGGAAAATGTTGGAAAATATTCCAACCTTTATGGTGCAACATAATGCAGTGGTTACGACGGTAAATTAAGCCGGGTAATCTATCCCGGATTAGTCACCCCGTGACAATGTTTACCAACAATAATACTTATGTTGTCTCTTAATTAGTTTATGACCTTCCAAATTGCTGACTTCAACATTCCTGCGTACCTTGTGAATTTACTTGTTTACTGTTTACGTACTAAATGTGATATTTTCAATATCAATCGATACAATTCTGACCTCTAGTTATTTGCAATATTTACATTCCTTGCTGTAAAGAATTAAACTTAACTACTTTTAATTATTATTTTAGTGTTTTTAACAATTATGTTTCTACGTCTATTACGGCCCTTCTGAAGACCTTTCCTGTTCTCTGAACACGTAGCAAGTGCGTTATTGTAGTGAATTTTTATAAGAATAATATATCATAGTGATTTAGCATTATCTTAAAAGTTATAAAACGTTACTTTATTTAATTAGGAACGGTAAAAAATAAGGTAAAGGAGGGCAAGCAGAAACATGATCTCTAACATAAATATTTATGCAGTCATTTGGATACAAAACTCAACCAAACAGTTGATAAACAGGACATATACTCAATAAAAAATACATTAGAAAGCGGAACATAAAAAAATTCCTGTGTTTAGTGCATTGAGGGTGATTGTATGCATGCAGAAGGGGAAGAAGAACCCCTAGGACGAAGAGGGTTTCTGCCCCCTCACCCAAAAACACGGGGGGTTCTCCTTCCCCTGTCCATGCATAAAATTACCTTCAAAGCATAAAGCACAAGAAAAATGTCTCCCTAAAAAAGTTACTGGACCTGGGCGAATATGGGTGTTGTTCGGGGCAGACAGGGTTTAAGGCAAGTATTGCTGCAAAATGTGAAAAACACATCTTTTCAAAGTCCGACTAAATATTATTTTTAGCATTTTCCGCTCAAATTTCCTATCCACCCACCCTACTCATTCTTGGTCCCTTAAATTTCTTAGGGGTTGTTTGAACCAAATTTGCCTTAGGGCTTGTGCATTCAATGGGGGTTCTCAGCATGTTTCTGAAAAAAAAAATCTACAAACTCTTCTTGCAGTAAACTATAAGTTTACCGAAATTACATTCTACATTATCGCCTATAATATCTTTTTCAGATAATATCGAGTACAGCACTAAAGTAAATAAATTCGCTTACTGTTTTACTGCTTTTTTCTTTATATATATATATATATATATATATATATATATATATATATATATATATATATATATATATATATATATATATATAAGCACAAGATAAGTAAGTATAATAAAGAGGGGCCCTTATTTAACATTGGGGCTACACAAACTTGAAAGTAGACAGGACATTTAGATCGTGTCTGTGTGCACAAAAAAAGTAGTAAAATAAATTTATAAAATCTAATAAAAAACAACAGTTTTATGATATAATTTAAAATAAACCGACAGGAATACGTTTTGTGGCTTATTTCGCAATTCACGAGTGTATGAATCTAGGTTTTGTCCAAGACTACACTGAAATCCTGTCGACGCCGAAAGCAATCACCTTTTAAATCAAGCTCGACGTAGGTATGTCTAATCCTAAGCGGGACTGTACCTGTTTGAACGTATACAATATGAGAAATACAGAAATACGCTTTAAAGTGCTATTTACTAAACTCACTAAAAAAACTAATCTGCGAAATCATCGATAATAAAAATGATGGATCTAATAACTTATCTAGCAGTATCGCTCTCATTTTGTAAGCAGGTTTTGATACTTGCAAAGAACATTGTCGCATGCTAAAATTTAGCGCTTTTGAAAGAAAACATTGTCCCGGTATTATAAAAGAAATGGGCCAGGTCTGACAATCTACGAAATTGTTAGTTGATTGTACACGTCTCTATCTATAGCATTTTGTGTTAACTAGAGCTGCTGTGAAAATATACTACCTGGTTTCGCACCGAGATGGCGTCCCTGTCTGCGTTTTGATATGTTGCAATAATACTTCGAACTTTCATTGTTTAGATTTTTATCGACCATTTATTTAAATAGCATAGCAGTACAGGTAACATCATCTGCCTTTGTCCAACACTTTAGATATTGCATTACAGAATTTAAAGTGATGTCGAGGATTACTTTAATTTTAATTTCGAATAACTTTTTTTTTTATCAAAAGACGTGAAAATAGGTATAGAAGCATGATTTTCTATGTCCTTTTAAGTTGTGAATTTTCTAAACTAACCTACCCTCCACATTAAACTCGATCTCAACGACAGAAGTAATTTGAAAAATCATTCGCTGCTGGTGAGTCTCGAACCTCGAACCCTCGTCCCCGAGTCTGACTTGCGCAGTTTCAGTCGACTTTCCGACACGGCCACGACGACGATATAATTCTATACTAAATACATAGCTAGAGACTTTTAATCTGATTTCACAAGTCCTTGTCTTCTTCTCTGCAACCGAGTTGGCCTTTTATGACATCGTCAGACATTTTGTGGAAATTATAAAAAGTCACATGAAGATTGACTAGCTCAAGCCCTTTCAGAAAAATCCTATATGATCTTATCAAAAAGTTTACGGTTTTCAAGGTATTGACAATTTTATGAAAAAAATTAAAATCGTTAAACTTTGAGCCATTTTGCCCCCTGACATGCAGAAAAAACATTTCGGAGATGTGATTTTTGTTCCTGTTAATCCTCGATAATAACGTTATCGAACTAATCTGAAATATGTTGTATTATTATTCAGAAAATCTGATAAAGAAAAAAAATCGGACTTTTCTTCCCCATTTTTCTTTAATTTGGAATAAACCTCCGTACTGAAAAAAAATGTTAGTAAACTTTACTGACTCAAAGTTTCAAAAACTTCCCTGTTTTATGGAGATTCTAAAATGGTATAAAACGTAATCAATATCTCTCAAAAGTAATTCACTGTCGACGATTGAAAGTAAATTTGGAAGTTAAATCAAGTAGCTAATAAATAAAAATAAACAGATTTTTACATTTACAAAAATTATTCTATTCATAAAAGATGCTCTATTGTACGGCCATTCTGTCTTATACATAAACGATATCGTCTAAGGAACGATCGTCTTAGTCTTCTTAGACTCCTTCATGAAATTTCTTGAGCTGCTGTTCTGATTATTTGACGTACACCTGCCCGGGTATGTCTGATTCAAGTATTGCCTTACTGCTAAGGCAGAGTGGGCTGCGCATCCATCATTTTGAAGCCACATTGTTCTCCGAAGTTTTAGTGGAGTGTCTTCCAGCAGTTTTGGCAAATTGTTTTGTAAAAATGCCAAATATCTTTGGCCATTTAACGTAGGGCGCAGTTGCAATGGTCCCAAAAGTGTTCCGTCCAGGGATTTACTTTAAATTGAAGCTGGGACCGATCCTCTCTGAACTCATGTGGATCTTCAATTTTCCAACTATGAAAGTTATGGAGGTTCATGTAACAAGTCAGTTGTACATGCTGACTCGCCACTCCATAAAACTTTATCAAAGAAATTGGGATCTTGTATGATTTTTCTTAACATAATCTTGTATAATCGCTCGCGACTTGCGCATTCACCCAGTTACAAAATTTGTACCGTCTGAATATAGTACCCAAACCTTTTAAAAATTCTACGACTAACAGACGTTGAGACACCAGTTCGTCTCTGTACTTTCCGCGTCGAGGTCCAGGAACTGGACGACCGAGAACTGCAGACGAGGATGCTGGGCTGAATGCTGTTATCCAAGAACCTGGTACTTTGACACGAAGCAGTCTAAGAAGACAAACAGGATCCTTCCTAAAACGATATCGTTTATGTATAAGACAGAATGGCCGTCAAATAGAGCATCTATTTTGAATAGAATAATTTTTCTAAATGTTACAATTTGTTAAAAAAAAATACGTTAAAATTTGACAATTTTAATTTTTTTTCATAAAATTTTCAATATCTTGAAAACCGTAAACTTTTTGATAAGATCATATTGAGTTTTTCTGAAAGGGATTCAGCTAGCCTATCTTTATGTGACGTTTGATTTACGACTTTTGGGACATCCTGTATATATGGTTTTTAAGTGACATTGGATTTGGGTCTTAGGTGCCCTAATTTGCGCTCATAAAAAAATTTAAGTCTTACCATCGATACCTCTCTATAAGTGAATTTTCCTAATGAAAATTCACTAATATACACTATACAGAATCGGATGCGTATAAATTGCCTCTTGGTACTCCACAGGGAAGTGTCGTTGGCCCACTTGTATTTCTTTTATATGTCAACGATCTTCCACATAACTGGTGGTAGGGTATTTATGTATGCTGATGACACTTTGATTGTTGTGAGTGGTAGGACTGTGGGAGACGTTGAGCAAAAAGCAAACTCGGTATTGCAGTGCTTTCAAGGATGGTGTTATAAAAACAGATTAATCATCAATTATCAAAAGACGGTCTATACGGAAACACATAACGTACACTTTAATGAGAAGCTCAAAAGTATTAATCTGCAGATAGATAATGAAGTTATAAAAAACGAAAGCTGTGTAAAAATTTTGGGCATAGATGTTGACAGTAGGATGACATTCAGCTACCATATAGACAACTTATGTAAGAAACTCAATGGGGCCTTTTATGTAATTATTAATCTTAAAAGCAGCCTTAACACCACAAACCTATTAAATATATATTATGCAGTGGTATATTCTCGTATGTCCTACAACCTAGTGGTCTGGGGTCAGGCAAGAGAGATACATAGAGTCTTCGTTATTCAGAAGCGGATTTTGAGAGTAATATTTAATCTGCCGTCCGACCAGTCATGTCGTGGTATTTTTAAAAAGAATGGTATTCTGACTGTGGCATCTATATATTTGCTACGTTTACTAACGTATATAAATACAAACAGAGACTCGTATATAAAAAAATTATAATGTGCATTACTATCACACTAGAAGAGAAGGGACGTTTCACTTAAAACTTCCTAGGCATGAAATTTACAAGAAGTCACCAGTTTACTCTGGCTGTTATCTTTATAACAGATTACCAGATAATCTTAAAGGGGACGCATCAGATTGGTTTATAAAAAGTTTGAAGAGCTATCTACTGAAACATTGCTTTTATAGCATCGGTGAATTTTTATCCATGACAAACTGCAAACAATTTTAATCTGTATTTATATGATGTTTGTTTCTGGCGGTGTGTTTTGTTTTTTACATTTATTTTATACTTGTATATATTATGTATATATGTGTGGCTAGTTTTAAGTTCTTATTTAATTGCATTTTAGATTTTTTAGCGTATATCCCTAAGATATTTCGATTAGTTCACTTAACAATTGTATGAACCGAAACTTTTTAAATTGAATTTTAGTCTTTTAGGTTTATGAAAATATTGTTGTAAGATGATTGAAAATTTTGGACATTGTAAGATTATGGTTTTAGTGAATTTTCTTAAAAAAATTAACTAATGAGATCCCAACTTTCGAATTTTGAAAAAAATTCTTCAAATGGGCGCTAATTAGGACCCCTGGAACCCAAAATGTCGGTTTCAGACTTTATATGTTTATATATATATATATATATATATATATATATATATATATATATATATATATATATATATATATATATATATATATATATATATATATATATATATATATATATATATATATATATATATATATATATATATATATATATATATATATATATATTTATGTGTCACACCTATAACTAAAAAAATAATAAACAGATTTTGATAAAACTTGGTGAGTAGTCTTTTCACAAGTGGCTTGGATGAGTTCGTTATCCAGGAAAATCCGCCGAGGTTTTCCCGGAAAATTTTGTGTTTCCTTTCGAAAAAAATCGAAAAAAAATTATTTCTCCGGAATCAACTAAGTAAGGGCAACCAAATTTCACACGCGGGTTTATATCATTATGTCTAAAATACCCACGAAAATTTGACTCTGTAGGTTAAAGGACAAAAAAGTTACAGGCATTTAAAGAACAATAAATTTGGGTTTTCCTCAAAACGTCAAAATCGCAATTTTAAACGTCAAAATGGGTGAGTACCTTCCTTTTGCAAGTGGCTTGAATAGGTTCGTTAGACAGGAAAATCCGCCGAGGTTTTCTCGGAAAATTTTGTTTTCTTTCGAAAAAAAATTATATCTCCAAAATTAACAAAGTAAGGGCAACCAAATTTCGAATCAAATGCGCGGGTTTATATCATTATAAGCAAGTTACCTACCAAAATTTAGCTCCGTAGGTTAAAGGACAAAAAAGTTACAGGCATTCAAAGAAAAATATATTTGGCTTTTCCTCAAAGCGTCAAAATCGCGATTTTAAACGTCAAAATTGGTAATATTTAGGCAATGAACCTGACACTAGTATGAGCTATGGAAGGAAAATGTTTCAAGAATAATGTTTTACAAAGCCTGAAGTCTAAGTTTCAATCGTCATTGTCCTTCATTTTACTAAAATGCTCCCAGAAAATTCATTTCAAATAGACCCTTTCTCTGATGTTTTGGCTGTCGGTTTAGTTAAGTTGATGCTTTCGCTGTAGGTTTAGTGCAGTTTATGGTTTAACGGTCTATAATTTTTAGATAATTTTCTTAGAACAAATTCGTTACTGCATTTTAGCATATTTTATCGAAATATGATGCATGTTTGTAAGAAAAAATCTGGACACAGTAAGTGCGTTTTGGTAGCAAATTTTCATTAAATCCTCCAAATTTCAATAACTCATTTGCTATTAACGTAAGTTTTGTTGGTTAGGAAACCAACATTTAACTGTATTTCCGGAAATTTTTTATATGAACGCAGCAAGGGCGTTTTGGTTACGAATTTTCATAAAATGTTTCAAATTTAAATAACTCAATTTGCTATTAACCTAAGGTTCATTGGCTAGGAGACCAGTTTTCTCAGAAACATTTAAAGTTTATTTTCAGAAAAGTTTTGTACATTTTCAAATAATTATTTTGATAAAATATGAAACACTGTTCCTACTATATAGGTTATACCGGTAACCAAATTGATGCCTGCTCGCATTATTTATTTTTGTAGACGAAGAGGTCTGTTGTCTGTGATAACTGTGTTGTTTTCTTGTATTCTTGTGTTTTTGTCTAATCCTGACATGTCTTATCTACTGGATTTTTGTAGCAAAAAGATCAATAAAGATTATTATTATTATCAGTTATTAAAAATTTTTCTTAGGAAACGTTTGCAATCTAGATAAGTATGATACATTCTAACAAACAATATTTACTCAGGGAAACCTAATTATGCTGGTTACACATTTCGTAGCAGCGTTAAATATGTGAGTCTGCTACAACCACCGTTTCCAGCTCACGCCTTCCGCTCCATGTTTAAATCGAGTAAATATTTACAAATTGACGCTTTAGGGAGTTTTAAGGGCGCTAGAGCTTGAGCATCGGAATATTATGCAAAGAATTAATGCGAACAAGTAGAAGTTGGCGAGTTTGATTCTGATAAAATTTGGAAAGTTTCAAGGAGCATCTTATATAGTATAAGACACCTAAATATGTAAATTCGCCCTCTTAATTTTGATGAGTTTTTCCTTTGCTTCAATTACATAGCCGTTATGAGATTGCAAGTTTAAAAGTTCTAGACGTTGCTACTTAGCCTTTATCCAAAAACACTTTTTCTTCATTAAACTGAAAGTTCTTAATCCAGTTAAAATGAGTCTCTCTCCTGTCGCTCTGCTGCGAGAAATATCTGCGCTTATCTGAACGGCTGCTTACACACAGTGCACTATCTTCAAGTTCCTTACTTGTCTCAAAGATGTCGTTAACACACGCTAAACTAGTTACAAACTTTTCTCGGCTCTACTCTGAGGAATTGCTTTACTGAAAACTTAGAAACCACTGAAAACTCTGTTTGTAATAGGTTTATATTAGTTGTAATGATAACCGTTTTATATAATCGTAATAGTTTGCAAATTTGTAAGAGCCAGATTTCTTGGTAGCACCTGTAGCATTGAATCATGAAAATATAAAAAAGTCTGGATGCGGCAAGTCCGTTATGGTAATGAATTTTCATTAAAATATTTTCAATAGCAAATGTTTTTTGTTAATGAAAGCGGCCATCAAATTCGGTTATTCATATAGTAGAAACAAGGTACAGGGTGATTCTTTATAGGGTCGCCGCCGTTTAACTTTGTTTTCCATGTGTCCCAAAAAAAAAATGATTGTGTGGTTATGTAGGTGCTGAATAATACTTTTTTCTACGTATAAAAAAATTTGAAAAATGATCAGTATACAGGGAAAACCAAAATTTTTTCTTTCAATGGATCACCCTATATATGAATTTATTTTTTGATTTCTCGTATCGTAAGCATAATTTATATAACATACCGTATACTTAAAATGAATAGTTTTTGAAATATTCGCATTTAAAACGTTATCATCACAAATTTTATTAAACCAAAACAACTGTTATAAATCAAGAAATCTAACAATAAATAACATAACAAAAACAGTTTCCAATTAAATATAAAGATGCTCTACCGGGTGTCCATTTTCTTCAAAACATTGTATAAGGGTTGTTTGCATTTTCTCTAATGAATCTGTTATGAATGCTGGGCTATTTTCATTTAAATTAATAATTTCATTCCGTATCAAATCTTTAAGATGATCGAGGTTTTCAATTTGGTGGTCGTATACACGGTTTTTTTATATAACCCCAAAGAAACGCATCCATACGTGTCAAATCGGAGCTGTTTGCAGGCCATTTAATTGGCGCAATTCTTCCGATCCATTCAGGAAACCTTTCATTTATGTAACTAAGCACAGCACGAATGTTGTGAGGGGGTGTTCCATCCTGTTGAAAAGTTATATTTTGTAATATATATAAAGGCAAATCGTCTAAATATTCTTCGAACTAGTTTTTCAAGAAATCTAAATAGCGGCCTCCATTTAAAACAGTATCAAAAAAATACGGACCGATAACTCAATCGCCCAGGATACCACACCACACATTCACGGATTGTCGCCCTTGGAACTTAAATTCCCTATAAGAATGTGGATTCTTTCTTGCCCATTGTCTGGTATTTTTTCGGTTAAACAGGCCACTAGTAGAAAATGTAGACTCGTCAGTCCATGGAACTGTTTTCAAAAAACTGTTATTTATGTTTATTCTGTCTAGAATCAATGAACAGAATGCGACCCGATCATCTTTTTGCATTTGGGTAAGCTTTGTAGTGGATTTAATCTTATATGGCTTTAGATTCCATTTTCTCAACGTTCTTTGGACTTTACTGTATGAAGTTCGCTGAATATTTTCTTGTATTGCTCGTAATGTCTTTGCAATGTTTCTTATGGAATTGTTTGGATTCTCTTCTATAGCAAGTAAAATATTCAATTCTGCATTTTCATCTACGTTCACAGCAGGCCTTTTTCTTCTTTGTAAATTTGACGTTTCTTGAAACTTTCTATATATACATGAACGTTTAGTGTATATTGAACGTATAGTGAACGTTTTTCGTGTTGGGACATGCATACCGGGATTATATTCTATCATATTTCTAATGGCAGCGCAACAATTTAAATTATTTTTAATATAATAACTTAAAATAACTCTTCTTTCTCTGTCTGATAAACAATACAACTACAACAATATTGACAGAATGTCACTGTCAGTTATTTGTTTTCAATTCAAAGCGTGGTATCCTAGGACTTCTTGATTTCTAACAGTTTAATAAAATATTTGATAATAACGTTTCAGATTCGAATATTTCAAAAACTATTCATTTTAAGTATACATTATGTTGTTTATGTCCGGTTTAACCGGAAGTAGCAATCAACATTGTTATTTTAAATAGAACACGGTGTATATTTTTACCTATTTGGATTGTACGTAAAATTATCTATGCACCAACGTCAACTATCTTAATCTACTTTCAATTGTGTTAAAATTATTGTTATTTATTTTAATGATTATTCATTTGCATGGAAATATTGAAGCCGTTGAATATTGAATTGGTTGTCATTTATGTTTCATAATTAAAAAGTAAAATTTTGTTAGTCGCTGGCGCAGATATTAATTTTCTAGCATGTATGATATCATTTATATAATAAGTTCAAAATTCGTGACTTTACTCTGAAAATTCTTATTACCTCAAAATTATTTTAACTATTGCATTCTAATTTATCTAACGTTAATAGACTTATGTTTTCATTGAAGCTCTCACGGCTCAAATTTCCATATTCATACTCTATACAGATCTCTATAATCCTCGAGACAGCTATCCTTTAAGGTTCTCTTAAACCTTGTATGTCATAAAAACAAACTAACTTGGAAGAGTAAAATAATACCAAATGTATAGACTAACTCAACCCTATATAGAGGACTAAAACACTTACTATCACAATAGTTAAACTACGGCCGTACGTCTACGGGAAAACAATAGTTTAAACCGCCTCCTCTAAAACTGGTGCAGCCCATTTTAGCTCCCTATTCTCGAATATTAATTCTCTCTTGAAACTATCCACTCACAAATCTAAGTACGCCAACCTATTCAAACCCTAATTATACCGTAGGCGGCGACCGGTTTTTATTCTTGCCGGTGCCGCGAGGTACTTTCTTGTCCGGAGGACCACGGCCACTAACTTTATGTAGTGCCCCAGAAACACCAGGAACTCGGAATTATCGTCTCTCTCCCTTGATAATTTCTCAGTCAATCGAAAGTTGCAGCCTTTAAAAAAATTGTGAATAAAACTCGCTTATGATAAAACAATTCCTATCATTCCTCGTGTAAGCGAATAATGTTAATTTTCACTTCATTTTTGTTAAATTTGCAGTTTGCCTGCCCCAATAAAAGTGATGCTATATGTCGCCATTGTTAATTGGGTCTTTTCCGAGAACACCTGAACTAGCGTTCCTCAAGTTCTGTTGAACAAACTGTCGTCTAAGCTGGCAGGTGTACTCCTGTCCACTAAGTGGTTTTCAGTACATTAAGGCTGGCCCTGTTTCAAATTACTGACTGGCAGACGCCAATATAGGAAATTTCAACACCAAATCAACGGTTTTGTATTTCTTGCAACTTTATTGATAATTTTATAGGCCGTAAAATAACACGACGTGATCTAATTATTTTCACAATATTCATAATTATATTTGAATTTAGCGATGGCTAAACTGATAGTATAAAAAATAATAGAATGTATTAATTTAATTACTACTTGCCGGCAGCTAGACCTACACCGGCTGACCCTTAATTATAACTTCCATTGAAAGCTTATGATTTACTCCTCCAGACATAATAATAAGATGACAAGATTAAGCAGATAGATGACAAGTACCTAAAATACAAATGCCTAAGCAAGTACCTTGCTTACAAAATCCATATATGCCGTTCGAATTTCTGTCTTTCATAATTTAATTTGGTCAAAAGGAAAGAGTTACTCAAGTCGTACGTATAGAGTGTGTGTATTAGTAAATGGGGCGGGAACCTGGACTAAGTAAAATGTCAAGGGGATAGAAGTCTGTGAAACGTGGATATAAAGAAAATTGTGAAATGCACGGTAAACCGACACAAAGACGAATAAAAGTGTGTTAGAATAGAGAGAAGACATATGCTTGTTGAAAGAAAGTGAAGGCAAAACTCATTTGGTATATCCTAAGACAGAGTAACTTTCTGAGCACATTCTTTAAAGGAGATATGCCTGAAAAGGGGAAGAAATGAGACTAATACACAAACTTCTCGAAAATCTGGCACAATTGATGAAATCTGACGGTTTTTGTGAAGTGAAGAGAGCTGCTCGAGATAGGTAAGCATGGTTGCAACGACAGGACGACGTCGCCTTTACATTGTGATAATCACAAGAAATCCTAAGAAAACCTATAAAAGGAAATACAACCTTTCTTTAAGCGTGTAAAATATTTGCGAGAATAAAACAAATTCCACTATAAATTCCATTATATTCTTGCTTTCTTTACTATTATGAATTTTTCCTTTACGCTGCAATCCTATAAAGTACAGAGAGTTACTTTTTACTTTACTTTATTGCTGGGTATTAATTCAAAGTACGTTTGCGACAAATTATGTAAGTCAGTGTTGTACGTTATCATGTCGTGACTTGCTGGAATCAGGAAAGTAATGTGAAACCGTGCACAGCGCCACACTAAAAGTGTCTACCATTGTACTCGTCCAAATATATGGCGACAATATATCTCTAAAATTGCAAGCCAGAAATAAAACAACACATATAGTGCTGTGCAATTTAATTCGCTCTGACATTGCTCCTTTTCTGATTCAAGCATGAATATCGATGAACTGTTTAAAATTCCAGATTGAATTTCATGTGTAAAATATTGCAGCCGGCAAATCTCTTTGCATTCGTTGCTTCTCGCTGTAAAACCGTTAATGAAATGTAACTCTATTTGCATACGACTTGGATTGAATGTTGTCTTTCGTCCCGTAAAGCTAAAACGCCCCAAAAAGCCTTAACGTATGCATCAATTTTTTTAAGAATTAAACAGTGTTATAGTTTTTTTAGCGAATTTTTTTTTAAATTCGCTAATGAGGAGATCTATGTTTATATATATATATATATATATATATATATATATATATATATATATATATATATATATATATATATATATATATATATATATATATCCGACCAATAACTCAAAAAATAATGGACCAATCTTGATGAAATTTAGTGAGTACCTTCATTTTGCAAGTAGCTTGGATAAGTATATCTCAGGAAATGACAACGTAAGGGCAACTAAATTTGGTGCTCGTGTTTTTACTATAAAGAGTGAACTTTGTACCGAAATTTAGGTTTCTATCTTTGAAGACGAGGAAGTTATGGGCAGTTAAAGAAACAAATTTTGGAGTTTTCCTCAAAACGTTAAACTCGCAATTTTAAACGTCAAAATTGGCAATGTTTAGGCAAAGAACGTGAAACAAATATGGATTGTGACAAGAAAATGTTGCAAGAAGTGTGTTCTGCAAACCCTTAAGTTTCTGATTCAACCGTTATTGCCCTTCATTTTACTAAAATATTTACAGAAAATTCATTTCAAATAGACCCTTTCTCTGATGCTTTGGCTCTCGGTTTAGTTAAGTTGATGCTTTTGCTGTAGGTTTAGTGAAGTTTATGGTTTAACGGTCTATAATTTTTTTAAGCTAATTTTCGTAGAGCAAATTCGTTAATGCATTTTTGTATTTTTATCGAAATATGATGCGTTTGTGAGAAAAAAGTCTGGACGCAGTAAGTGCGTTTTGGTAGCGAATTTTCGGTAAATTTGCAGTTTAGCTCCCGAACTCTTTTCAAAAAACTGTTTTCAGAAACCTGCCTAGGACCCCTGGATCCATAAACCCCAAAAATTTTTTCTTGTTCACACCCCCCAAGGGAGTGACGGGACCAGGAGTGAGTAGGGGTGCTGGGCGGGGTAGGTAGTAAAAAGGAAATATGAGCAGAAAATTCGAATAAAACGGGCTTGAAAGCTGTCTTTTTCACATCTTGAATCCATATCCCTATTAAAACCTGCCTACCCGGCACAGCACCCCTATCCCCCAGGTGCCGTAACTTCCTTGGCGGGTAGGAACAAGAAATTTTTCTTGTGGTTTATGCAGCGAGGGTGGTTGTATACACGCGACGGGGAAGGAAAATCCTCATTTTTATGGAAATTCACTTCCATGACACACTTGCTGCATCCAGACTTTTGAAAAATGTTTATATATTTTCAAACAATAAAGTTATTTCGATGAAATACGGTACGTTGTTTCTACTATATAGGCAACCAAGTTTGATGCCTGCTTTGATCAAAGACATTTGCTATTAAAAATAAAATAAAATAATCGCTACCATAACGCACTTGCTGCGACCAGACTTTTTTATAATGTGGCAAAACCGACACTAACAACTACTATCTCCAAGCTTTATCGGCTCGTTCCTTGTACATGGTACACTAATATCTCTGAGTAACTTTAGTGTAAATGCAAAATTAATTTGTACCAAAAATTAAAAAATTAAACCAAATTCAATAAATCTGCAAGCCTTGCATCAAGATATCTGGTATCAGCAAGCTGGCAGTCCACCCTATTTTGGTCAGAAAGTTCGTGTATTTTCAAATCACAGTTTCCTAGGGCAATGGATTGGTCGAGGAGTCCAAATTATGGCCTCCTAGGTCTGCAGACATGACTTTCATCGACTATTTCTTTTGGGGATTTGTGCTGTGTAACGCAATAGGTCAACAACATTAGATTAATTAGAAGCTCGAATAATAATAAATAATAAAAAGTCAGAAAGCAGCAAGTGCATTATGGTAGCGAATTTTCGTAAAAATGCTTTTAATGGCAAATATGTCTTGTTTTTAAAATAAGGACATTTGTAAGTACACTTGGAGAGCCCAAATCACCACAACACATTTTAAAAAGACCTGACGATCGTTTCACTAACCAAGTTAGCGTCATCAGAGGATGAAACAAACAGGATGAAACAGAATGTTTCATCCTCTGATGACGCTAACTTGGTTAGTGAAACGATCGTCAGGTCTTTTTAAATAGTGTTGTGGTGATTTGGGCTCTCCAAGTGTACTTATCAGTGCTCATCGCAGGTTCCAATCTTCACTTAAGGACATTTGTATCACCAACGACTTATGGGCCACCTGTGATTGTCAAAATAGGTTTATAAGATGCAGCTCGAGACCCTATAATTAACGTATATACTTTTTTGTCATATCTTGTATAATAACGGATATATTGAGCGTTGCCGTAGAAAAGCGTCACTCTGTATATGTGTCAACAGACAAAAACTGAAACTGATCCCGTATATGGGTTTTTTAGGATCTAGTTCGCGCTCATTAAAAGAAATCTTTTTAAAATTCATAAGTCGCGGTCCTCTCAATAACGAATTTTTTCGAAAATTTGCTAAAATATTAAACCATAAACTCTATAGCAGAAACTACTGCCGAAGCATCAGAAAGAGAGTCTATTTGAAATGGATTTTCTGAAAATATTTTAGTAAAATGAAGGACAATGATAGTTAAGGCTTTGTAAGACACACTTCTTATGACATATCGTCTACATAATCCGTATTTGTTCCAAATTTGTTGTCTGAAAATTGCAAATTATGACGTTTCAAATAGCGACTTTGACGTTTGAAGACAAAAATTATCAAATTTTCAATTTTTTTTTCTGCTATTTCTTGACCTTTTTGCGTCAAGAAAACTTAACAAGTGGATGTAATATTCAATTGGTTTTGTTAATCCCACAAAATATTTTGTGCTTTCCTCTGATCACCAGTGACACGCAAATTTTTTTTCTTAAAATACCTATAACTTTTTTGCTCCCAACTTAGGGATGAATGTTGGCGTGTAGGGTAAGTTGGACAGTAGAAACGCATACGCCAAATTTAGTTGTCATAGCTCTGTTATTTTCGCATACGAAAATTTTCCGAAGCAAAATCCAAAAGCCTTTGGGTGAGGGACGGTCACCGATGAGACGGATAGCTCTCTTTTGAATGGAGTCCAGAAAAGTGAGAGTAGAAGCGGAAGCATTTAAATTGTAACTTAATTTCAAATTACTTTAAAATGAGTGTGTGTGTCTGCGTGTGTGCTTGTTTCTTTAACGTCGGTCTATTTCCGCGACTCTGTCCAATCACCGACGCCAGGGAGCAGTTTCACCTCACCATCCTGGAAATTTTACTTCTGCTTTTCTGTAAGGAAGGTAAGGATCTTTAACATGCCCAACATATCATCTTCATGGGGCCGATGGCTTTACGCTCCCTCTGAAAGGCGCAATGCGCAGACATTCAACTTCCTCAAATACAGTGCCAAACATTGATGTTAATTTTACAGTGTGTGCTGAAAAAGTGAAAGGGGACCCCGGGATTCAAACCCAATGCGCTTCGGTCCAGAGGCACACGTTCTTACCACTGAACCACCGAAGCTCTAGTTTAAAATCAATTTTATAGGTATTCAAAGAAATTGTTTCTTCACGAAACTTTTCCATCCTGTTCTTTTTAAGAAAGCCGTTCCTCGATGTATGCCCCAGAATGCGTTTGGTTTGTTATTGTTGTACCCCAAACAGGGTAGTTTACAGTTCCCCCAATAACTGTTTAATAGAATAAGGATTTTAGAACAAGTCAATTAATTTCTGTGAGCGGAATGGGATTTTCAGCTTTATTGAGTACTAACTTGTTTATTCACGCAAGGTTAATAAAATCGTCTGGCATGTTCATGGTCGAGGGTAGATCACCATGGAGAACTAGAACTTTTAATGCTATTGACAACTTCACCGTTTCGTGTCTGTTTTCCCCTTTTGTCGCTGCACAAACATTCCACAGAATATTTAAAAGTTTCCAAGAGTTAAGGACACGTAAGGGAGCGAGAGAGAAGTTTCTAGAGTTATTCGGCATAATTTGCCAGTTGGCAAATCGCTGGTGACTAATTTTATTGCATTAGGGTGAGGCAGACTAACTCTTAATGGCGTCATCTTCTAAATTGCAAACATTTGTCTGATGAAGTACATAGTCTTGCCATGCTTGTATGTTACGGGTTTTGCGGACTTGGTTTACCGCAACCATGAGGTGGCCACCGCTACGTGAGGTTAGTTTTTCCTTTCCGTTGCGCTGCATTAAATTAATTGTTCTTGGTGTGCTTTAATAGCCTCGCAGGAATTGTTCTAGTTGAAGCTGATTCTTTCACAGCAAACTCTGTGGCTAGCTCAGGGTTAAGTTATTAATTCAATAGTTCGTTTTCAGTTTCAGTGTTTCGTATAACTCCTGAAACCGATAAAAGTGATTATTTGAATCCCCTACTCACCTCAGTGGAATTTCCATAAATAGTTTTTGCAAAATTTCAACTTCTATTATATAAAAAAACAACAACGTTCATTTATGGAAGTAGGCAGAAGAGGAGGGCTTATCAGCAGTATTAAACGAACACAGACTTTACTTTCTTGTTCTAAGCTCGCTAGAGAACATATTAGGGGTTATTTTATAAGTTTATGTGTGTGTGTATATATATATATATATATATATATATATATATATATATATATATATATATATATATATATATATATATATATATATATATATATATATTATATATAAATATTCAATGTTTAGGCCTTGCTTTTATAATTAGTTACAGTGCTGTAAGTGTTTTTTAATGCATAATCTAGACGTTTGTGCTGATTCTGTTCATTTTTAGTGCTCCTGAACATGCCAGGAACTCCTGGCGAAATATATTGAGTTTTAGTACAGAGTGACTTTCTTTAAGATATAGCCCTCAATTTTTGGTCGTAATTGCCCTTAATATCATACATACATACATACATATATATATATATATATATATATATATATATATATATATATATATATATATATATATATATATATATATATATATAGGGTGCCGCAATGAAAACGAAACAGACCGTTTGCGTCCAGAGAATTTTTTTTTAAGAAACGCTGAAAAACGTCAATTTTAATATTGAGGGGGACATGTTTCGACATAAAACTCAACCTCTTAAGGGTGGTGATAACAACCCTTATATTTTAAATAAGAAACATGGGTCGAGTGTTACATCATTTGAAAGCTCTTTCTTTTCGGAATTCAGCACACAAATTTTTGTGCAAGTTATATCAACTCGTTTAAAAATTATTCACAGTTAAAGATGCAAAAATGCATTTTACTCATTCCGATAAGAAATGTGCTGATAGTCAACGTTTTGTTGGTTTGTAAACAAAAAATTGACTATCTGAACATTTTTTATCGGAATCAGAGAAATGCGGTTTAAATTCAGTTTATCGGTCGGTTTGATACTTGATAGTACTACCGAAAATTAATTTCACAATGGTGTATTCTGTAGAAGAGAGAGTGGAAATAATTACTCTTTTTTTTTCAAAAACGATGAGTGTGCCAACCGTACCGCAAATTTGTTTAATGAACGACATCCGAACAGACATGTTGACAAAAAATACATTTTGGAGTTAGTTGCAATGTTTCGAAAAAGTGGTTCAGTAGCCAACAAAAAACGGGATCCTGAACGTGAATTTTCGGTTAGAAATGAGACTACTGAGATTGAAGTTTTAGGAAATTGCTGCACGAGAAAATTGTCCACTGTTTCAAACATGAAAAGAAGAACTATTCAGGGAATATGGAAGCATCATAAATTTCACCCGTATAAAATTCATCTTGTACAACAATTGAATGAAGATTAGTTTCATCGGCGGCTGGAGTTTTGTGAAGTTATGCCTGCACGAATAGCTGATAACGGGAACTTTCTGTTTAATACCTGTTTTTCAGACGAGTGTACGTTTTTATTAAACTCTACAGTCAATCGTCATAATTGTCGTTATTGGGCAGATAATAATGCAAGAAATTTTCACGAAGTCCACACTCAAACTCCACAGAAATTGAATGTCTGGACTGGCATTTTTGGAGACCGTTTAATCGGACCAATTTTTCTTGATGGCAATTTGAGTGGCGAAACGTATTTTGGGTTACTAGAAGATATCGTTTACCCTCTACTAATTGACATTGTTGAAAATGATTATCGCTATCAAGAAAATCAATTAGTGTTTCAACAAGATGGAGCTCCTCCGCATTTTTCACAACGTGTTAGGGAGTTCTTGAACAGAGAGTTTCCAGAGCAATGGATTGGGCGTAGAGGTGCTATTGAGTGGCCCCATAGATCACCGGATTTAACTCCTTTAGACTTATTTCTATGGGGCCATTTAAAGAGTAGAATATTCGCAACAGAATTGGAGTCTTTGGAAGAATTACGATGACGGATTGTTCAAGAATGCCGTCTAATAATCACAGATGCTCCAGAATATCAGAGCTCATTTTGAACAAAATTTGTACATTTGTATGAAAGTTGGTGGTCAACAATTTGAACACTTACTTAACTGAATAAACATTTTTGAACATTTGGTTTTGTTTTTTAGTTTTTTTTTTACGAAAAAGTGACTAATTAGTGCATTTCTTATCACAATGAATGAAATACGTTCTTGCAACTCCAACTGTGAATAATTTTTAAACGAGTTGACAAAACTTCAATATAAATTATGTGCTGAATTCACAAAAGAGAGAGATGTCAAATGATGTAACACTCAACCCATGCTCCCTGTTTAAAGTATAAGGGTTGTTATCACCACCCTTAGAGGGTTGAGTTTTATGTCAAAACATGTCACCCTCAATATTAAAATGGATGTGTTTCAGGGTTTCTTAAAAAAAATTATCTAGACGCAAATCGGTCTGTTTCGTTTTCAATTATATATATATATATATATATATATATATATATATATATATATATATATATATATATATATATATATATATATATATATATATATATATATATATATATATATATATATATATATATATATATATATATATATATATATATATATATATATATATATATATATATATATATATATATATATATATATATATATATATATATATATATAGTCTGAAACACACTTATGGTATAAAATTCATTATTCAGCTTTTTTGCGGAAAACGCTGAGACACGTAAAGTTAAATTTGTCGAACATCACCTTATAATCGTAGTTAAAAAACTTAGACTCTCACCATTTTACCCCCACTACTTTATCCATTTTAAAAAAAAATAGCAACCCTACATTTTTTCATCACAATTCGATCGATCACATTTTTCTGAATACGGAGATACCCCATATGTATGGTCTAATAATACAGTTTTCAATACAGGGTGGACATTTAATACCGGAATATTAAAACTAAACAGTTTACCCTGAAATTCTGATTTCGAAAATAAACTGAATAAAAACGTCCCTTTCTCATAATAAGTGTTTAAAATGTTCTCCATTCACCAGATGTTATACCTCTTGATTTATTTTTATGGGGATACCTTAAAAAAAGAGCGTATAAAACGCAACCTGCTGATTTAGATTTGAAAATGAAAATAACAACAGAAATTAGGAACGTAACGGTTGAAGTGTTGAACAGAGTTAGAATAATTCCAGAGCAGATTATTTCGATGTGTGCAAGTGAATGGAGAACATTGGTTATAAGAAAGACACGTTTTTATTAGGTTTATTTTCAAAATTTGAATTTCAGAGTAAACTGTTAAGTTTTAATATACCGGTATTAAATTTCCATCCTGTATTGAAAACTGTATTATTAGACCATACATACGGGGTATCTGTGCATTCATAAAAAAGCCTGGACGCAGCAAGTGCGTTATGGTAGTGAATTTTCATAGAAATGATCTGGCACAATATATTTTATTATAACTTTTTTTTATTGTAACATATAAATCTAAATTTTGGTGTATAGTTTACTTTTTATATCGTAAACCCACCCACCAAATTTGGTTATCATAGATTCTTAATTTTTTAAGATAAAATTTTTTTTCAAATGAAAACTCAAAATTTTTCCAGAAAACCTCGTTTAATTTTTTTTAATAACGAACTTATCAAAGCCATTTACAAAGGGAAGGTACGTGCCAAATTTTATCAAAATCAGCCCATTATTCTTTGAGATAAAAAATTTTTTCGAATAAAAACTCAAAATTTTCCCGGAAAACCTCGTCCGATTTTCCTGACTAACAAGCTTGTCAAAGCCATTTACAAAGGGAAAGTACATGCCAAATTTTATTTAAATGGGCTCATTACTTTTTGAGATAAGAATTTTTTTTCGAATAAAAACTCAAAATTTTCCCGGAAAACCTTGTCCGATTTTCCTGACTAACGAACTGATCCAAGCCATTGACAAAAGAAAGGTACATGCTAAATTTTATCAAAATCGGCCAATTATTTTTTGAGTTATCGGTGTGATACTTACATATATATATATATATATATATATATATATATATATATATATATATATATATATATATATATATATATATATATATATATATATATATATATATATATATATATATATATATATATATATATATATATATATATATATATAAAAATTGAAACTGACTTCGGATATGGGTTCTAGGGGTCCTAGTTCGCGCTCATTTGCAATTTTTTTTTCAAAATTCAAAAGTCGGGATATCCCCATTAGTGAATTTTTTCTACCAAAATTCACTAAAATGTGATTAATTCAATTGTGATGAAAAATGTAGGGTTGCTATTTTTAAAAAATTGATAATGTGGTGGGGGTAAAATGGTGGGAGTTTAATTTTTTTTAACTAAGATTATAAACTAATTTTCGACTTATTAAACTTTACCTGTCTCAGCGTTTTCCACAACAGCCATTTTTTGCTGAATAATGAATTTTATTCCATAAGTGTGTTTCACATTGTATACATATATATATATATATATATATATATATATATATATATATATATATATATATATATATATATATATATATATTCAGAGGGTTTAGTTCTAACTTAACTAAACCCTATGAAGGGATATAAATTACGCATGTGCCCATTGTGAAGATAGTCAACAACCAGCCAAATCGCATTCTGTGTAATCTTGATACTAATACGAAACATGGTGTAAAATACAGGCTTAGAGTTTCCTAGATATATAATTACTGCAGAAACTCGCGTCATATTCACTATTATATTCACATCTTTTGATTTTATCATTTTTAATTTATGTTAGTTGGCAAACCTGAATAAACCACTTTTTAAAAACGTACCTATGGAAGTCGTATCTATACACACGCACACAGCCACACACACAATATATATATATATATATATATATATATATATATATATATATATATATATATATATATATATATATATATATATATATATGTTAGTTAGGTGGAATATCTAACCTCCAGAGGCGAGTATCCTCTACAATCGGACTAGGAGGTCGCGGCTTCAAGTCCCGTTTTCAGACAGTCGGCCTTTTTCACTCGAATGTGGAAACGCCAGCTTGTGATGAGTTATTATGGGTGATGCCCTTTGTCTGCATGTGTGTAAAGTCCCCACGCCCAGGTTAAAGATTTCTGGATGCAAAGTTTGTCTACTGTGGTGTTATTATATATATATATATATATATATATATATATATATATATATATATATATATATATATATATATATATATATATATATATATAATAATAATAATAATAATAATAATAATAAGTTTATTCATCCAAAATTCTACATACTTAATTCTAATTACAAATGGAAAATTACTCCAATCAGCACATGATTTTAGTTAACGACGAATAAACTACAAGTTTATTACAGAAGCTTTTAGCTTATATGCATAAAATCTACGTCAATTTATTCTACATCTTAACCTTTTTTATGAGTGGTATACATCCTTGATTCAACTAGTAATAGTTTTCTCAATTTTATCCCTGGGAGTATTTATAAGCCATTTACTTACAGCCCTCTTGAAAGGTCCCACACCACCAATACTTTTGACCGAGTCAGGTAACAGGTTATATAGTTTTGGTCCATAGTATCTATAATATTTTTTGCCTATGGTTTTATGGATTCTGTCAACCTCACACCTCTGCACTCTCATGTTATATCCGTGTTCAACCCGCAGATAAGTATGTTTGTTACCAAAAAACCACAACAACACAGACCTAGCATACAGTTGCCGCAAATCTAGAATCCCCAACTCATCAAAAAGTTGATCACTGGGATACAATCTATCTTTGCGATACAAAACTTTAAGAATCCATTTCTGAATAACACTCAGCCTTCCTAAATACACAGGATCGACGCCGCCCCAGCTTAATATACCATACATAAGTTGACTTTGGATCAATGAAAAATACAATGTTCGCAAACAACTCAGACTAAGAATTCCACTTAGGTGCTTGAATTTAGTAATAAATGAGCGCAACCGTTTAACGAGATGCTCCATGTGGTGGTTCCACCTAAGATGACTGTCGAGAATAATACCAAGGTATGTAACACGATTTTGCGATTGTATCTCTAATTCTCCCACTGTAAGAGACTTGAATGTGGGTATATATTTTTGGTAAGATGTGAAGGGAAGGTACACCGTCTTATCAGGATTTAAGGTAAGTAGGTTGTCAGAGAACCAATTTTTTATCGTCTTAAAATCTGTTTCAGCTTTATGTTTCAGTATATCCCAGCTTTCTGCGCTATAAAATATTGCTGTGTCGTCAGCATAACTGACTAGTTTACCTTGTGACTCTTGCGTTAATAAATCGTTAATATATATGGTAAATAATATCGGTCCCAAAACTGATCCTTGTGGAACCCCAGAGTTTATCATTCTCTCTTCACTGATCTCATCATGCACCCTGACACACTGTCGTCTGTTAGTCAAATATGACTGGATTAAGGCCCCTGCCTGCCCTCTTATCCCATATGCTTCTAACTTTTGAATAAGTTCTGTATGATCTACAGTATCAAAGGCTTTTGACAGATCGACAAAAATGCATAGAGCCACTCTTTTCTCATCTAATGCCTTGTATATGTTACGAACCAAGCTGGCCGCCGCATCCTGTGCCGATCTACCTTTTCGAAAACCAAATTGAAAGTCAGATAGCACACTTTGCATCTCAAAAAATTTGATTAATCTCTTTTTTATCATCTTCTCAAAAATTTTTGACAGACTTGAAAGCAACGTTATTGGCCTGTAATTAACGACATTTGTGGCATCACCTTTCTTATATAAAGGAATAATTATTCCCTTCTTAAGTACCGTAGGAAACACCCCTTGTACAAGCGTAGCATTGAACAGTTCCACCAGAATATTAGAAATTTCTGCAGCAATCTCTTTCAAAATTTCAGCCTTTATCTCGTCATCACCAGGCATTTTACCATCCTTTAGAGATCTTATTTCGTTCTCCACTTCCTGCTGAGTAGACGGTTCCAGAAAAATTGTAGAATTAACCTTTTTTATTTTATTTTTAGGCAGTGATTTTCCTTTGGTTGGATCTTTTTTTATGCTTTTCGCCAGATTTTTTCCTACATTTACATAGTATTCATTAAAGTGGTCTGCTATATCTGCTTTATTTACAAGTGTTTGACCTTCAGTTGTCTTTATTTCGATTATACTCTTTTCTTTCTTAATTTCTTTATTACAAATTTGGTTTACAGTATTATACAATTGTTTTGTTGAAATATTCTTACCCAGAAGGTTTTTAAAATAATTTTCTTTCGTAGCTTTTATCAGCCTGGTTAACATGTTTCGATATGTTTTATATTCATTTATCTTTACAGTATTGGTAAAATTGTTTTTTTTAATAGCATTATATAATTTATTTTTTTTAACAATTGATTTTAGTAAGGCTGGAGTTATCCAATCCTTTCTTCTATCACGCTGAGTTCTGGCATAACTATTTTTTGTATTAATACTTATATGCATCTTTAATATTTTTAAAAAGGAATCAGCTGCCTTGTTTACATCATCTATATCCCTATACACACTTTCCCATTTTTCATCCCTTAAGTCATTCTTGAGTTTAGGATAACTAATGTATCTTTTGCACGTTTTTTTAGGCTCCTGGCGCACTAAGTTAACATGGCTGGAAGGTTTACCCTCTATATGCAAAATAATTGGGAAATGGTCAGTTATGTTAACGTGTAAAATTATAGGGTAAAATAATAAATGATCTGTTATTCTTCTGTGCTTAATAAATATGTGATCCAGACACGATTTTGATTCCTTTTCTATTCTTGTATATCCATTAATATACGACTTAAACCCAAACTCACCCATAATATTTAAATAGTCTTGTACTTCGACCAAATTGTCATTGTTGATATTCTGATTTATATCACCCACAAATATATGGTGGTCTACACTGTTTCCCACATTTTTTAGATAGTTGAATAGTTCCGAGTTAAAAGTCTGTACCGGAATTGAATGTGACCTGTATGCAGCGGTAATCATAAAAGTATCTACATTTCCGTATTTAAATCTGATCTGAGGAAGCCCCGTACGTTCAAACGTAAGCCTTAGAAGTTTATATTTTAAGTTGTGTTTAATATATATTACCACACCGTCATTTCTATTAGCTTTCCCTTCATTATAAACCAGATCATATCCCTGCATGCTATAAAGCCCTAGATTATGTAAGACAAAAGTTTCAGTTAGAATAATGACATCGAACTTCTGCGAAAATAATTGCAAAAGTACACAAAGTTCATCTTTATTCTTATCTAGGCTACGTATATTATTGTGAAATATCTTCAAATTACAGTTGGTGGAAGTTGACAGTTGCTCATAGGCATGCACGCTTTCAATTTCTAGTGTTGAAACAGACTCATATTGCAAGTCTCTTATATACTCGACCATCTTTACATATGTTTGTTGGTGTTTGTTAGTAAAAATATAAATTCACACAGTAAGTGAAACCGTGTAATAAAGTTTCAGACCATCCAAGAAAAAAAACAAACTATAACCTAACTCAGTACAAAAGCATAAGATAAACTCCCCAAAAGGTAATACAATAAAATGCAACCAAATACAAACACAAAGCAAACAAATAGTACCTACAAGTTACAAAAATACCAATTTTTAATTTAAGAATAAATAAGTGTCGATAGGAGGAAACAAAAAACTGCTATCTCTATAAGATTTTTACTTGTGCGAGAAGACAGTTAAGCTACCCACACACGAACACTTTAAATATTATATATATATATATATATATATATATATATATATATATATATATATATATATATATATATATATATAAGGTTAATTACGACCAATATATAAGGCTCAAACGTTAAAGAAGGTCACTTTGCATTAAACTCAATATATTTCGATGCCTCTTGACATCAGCCTGAACAGAGTTAATCCTGCGACTAGTGAAAGCTAGCCATATTACAATGGAAAAGAGAAGTATGAAGTATGGTAAAAACATGCCCCAAAAAAGCTTCAAGCAAAAGCTAACAAGCTAAATGAAAAGCAGCAACTAATAGTCACATACAGAAATGGTCAAAGTTAGAATTAAAGTACCACAATATTTAAAATATTGTAAAACGAAACTGCACTAAGATTTGAGCAAAGACGATCCTGATATGCGTATGCAGTTTTGCTAAGAAATGTTGATTGTCACTGAAAGTAATGCTAGCTTTATAAACAACACAATATTTTCTAGTGAAGCAACATTTTGTCTCAACAAGTTTGTAAATAGGCATAATTGCTGGCACTAATTAGACTGCAATACTCACTGGATAGAAGAGGCCGTTACCCAATATCGGCAGAAAATAAACATCTGGACGGGTATTGTTGGACGAACAAATACTTGACCTTTTTCTTTTGAGAGAAACTTCTAATTCTAACAGCTCCTTCGCGACTAAATTCTGCCAAAACTCATCCATTTATTTTCTAACCCTGCCAACAATCAGCACTTGAGTAGGTAGAGATGATGCGTTCTGGAGCCCCCACTTCCTCCACTTGGCTACTGCGCCGGTGCGAAGCGCCAGAGTGACGTCATAGTGACATCACTGGGCGGAGAACCAGCGGGTCCTCTTACTTTGACAGGTGGTGTCACCTGTCATTTAAAAATTTAAATATCCCGCGTTTTTCACTTCCGGTCGGCCATCTTGGACGCCATCTTGGATTACGTCATCTCAGGTTTGTCCCCTATGGGCTCTCCGTCGAGTGATGTCACTATGACGTCACTCTCATCTCAACTCGCAGTTCGTGGCCGCGGCGCGTGGCTGTTCCGGCCCGCCGTTGCCGTCACAGGGTGGAGGGGTCTAACCTGAGATGACATCAACAGGGTGGAGAGGTCTAACCTGAGATGACGTCGGCGTCACACCGCCAGCACTGCCCGCAGTGTCGTCACAGTTGGTGACGTCACAGGGTGGAGGGGTCTAACCTCGCTGGTGAGAGGATTGGTTTGAGGAATGATTGTTGGCAGGTCAGAGGTGTGTAACTAACCTGAGATGCTGGTGAGATGATTGGTCTGAGGAACGAATGTTTCTTCAACAGGGTGGATTCAGCAGAGGGTGAAGCAGTAAAGAACACTTAGGATAATGAATGTATGACCTAGAAAGATGGTTCCTTCGGAATAGATTATGACATACATTTAAGACGATTGTTTCGTTGAATAATTATATAAAATTCGTTAGCATGGAAAGCTGCCTGTCGTGTTAGACACTTGTTCAACACCTGTCTGTCCTGTAAGACAGCTGTCTGTCCTGCTAGACAGCTGCTGTCCTGCTAGACTGCTGTCTATCCTGCTAGACAGCTGTCTATCCTGTTAGACAGCTGTCTATCCTGTTAGATAGCTGTCTATCCTGTTAGATAGCTGTCTATCCTGTTAGACAGCTGTGTATCCTGTTAGATAGCTGTCTATCCTGCTAGATAGTTGTCTGTCGTTGGTTGGACCTTGGAGAGATTGGTCTGCTTTTGGCTACCATTGTTACGGCTGCCTACAACGCTACTGTTCATCGCACAACTGGTGTAAAACATCAAGATGTTAGTAAGACAAATGACGAGACTATTCTTAAACAAGTCTACTCAAATATTAAAGTGTTTGATCAGAATAAATTTACAATGGGTGATGTTGTATGTTTCTTGGATAAATGCAGATGATGTTAAATAAGTTTATATTTAATGTATTAATGTACCTAGAACAAAAGTTTTTGTTAAAATTAATGTCTTTTTAATTATTTTTTTTCTATATGACATATATTACAATTTAACTCAGTAAACAATTAAAAATTATGACGTAAATCAATAATATACTGAATAAACTTCTGTGGTACATCTGCTGTCTGTAGATCGTTTCTATTCGTGTTACTTCGGTCTTTATTCTATTGAAGAGATTTATAGAATTTGGCTCATACAACATGTTTAGAACCACTTCGGAATCGGGATTTTTATTTTTAAAGTTTCTAACAGCTCTTCGAAAACTTTTATTCTGCGTTCTCACTGCATGATATGGGTATGTAGCGTCTTTCTCATTTCTTGAAAGTAAACCAAATACACAGGTTTTTCCTCAGTTACTTGGTTTTGGGGATATATCTTCGAGATGTTCTGTGACTTTAGCATTTGTTTCTCGCATACGCTGCACTTCATCATCTATCTCCATTAATTTCACTCCAATTTCTTTAAGGTTATCCTTTTATTTTTGATTAAATTCACTTAGGTTGTAATGTAATATATAATAATAATCAAAAATAATTTGGTTGCACTTTTCATAGAAACGATTGGATATCCAACAAGCCAAATTTAATATTAAATCTTTGCAGACATATGTACCAGATATCAAGATGTTTTCAGTCTGTGTTCCACCAACGTCCACCAAGTATGTAGCGGTTGTTGGTGTTAGTTGAGATGAGAGTGACGTCATAGTGACATCACTGGACAGAGAGCCCATAGGGGGCAAACCTGAGATGACGTAATCCAATATGGCGTCCAAGATAGCCGACCGTAAGTGAAAAACGCGGGAAATTTAAATTTTTAAATGACAGGTGACACCACCTGTCAAAGTAAGAGGGCCCGCTGGGTCTCCGCCCAGTGATGTCACTATGACGTCACTCTGGCGCAGTAGCCAAGTGCAGGAAGTGGAGGCTCCAGAACGCATCATCTATATCTACTCACTTGTCAGACAACATTTGTTATCAGCAGGACGGTGCCCCATCTTACTATGCTGTTGAGGTCAGACATATTCTAAGCCAAATATGTTCACAGAGATGGGTGGTAGGAAGAGTATACAAAGAATTACCGGCGCGGTTAGCATATTCAATCCCATTGGACTATTTCCTCTGGGGTTATTAAAAATCGGTGGTTTTATGAGAACCTTGCTCAATATTAATCGGAGCTGGAAGATAGATTTAGAACTGCCGCTCACGCAATAATACCAAAAAATATTCAAAACGTTTTGAGGTCATTTGTGGATAGATTGGGATATTGTCAGGCCACTGAACGTTTTTAATTTAAACACTTGTAAATAATTTTCATTTATTGAGTTGCTTTTTTAGTCATAAATGTGTTGTGTCAAATTGTCTTTTTTGATTTTAAATATTTTATAGTGTTCAAGTGCGTTGTCTTCAATTGTATCTACCTAGTTGTTATTTCAGTTACACATATCCTGTAATATACGAATTATCGTTTCAATTAATTTAAATGGATTTCTTATCCAGGTATACTTTGAAATATAATAAATGATGTCACAATATAATTCACTGAATATAACGAAAGGTTTTAGCAAGCGTACTTCTTTTTTTTTCCAACCCAACAATTATAACTAGTAAAAACCTGTCACGTTTATTGGCAGCCCGATGATTTGGTTTCCACCATTTCCCAACAAAACCATTTGTCAGAAACACATGAAACATTTCCTTGATGAATTCGCAAAAATTATTTATCCGAAAAAAATACAGGCTGTTTAAACTAAAAAAATACGTTGTGACGTCATAGCTTGAAAAATGTGCAAATGTGAAATCAAGAGTTCTTTAGGGAAATACTATTTCCACTAATCAACGTTTCAATGTGGACTTGCGGAAGAGGTTCATCAGATCATGCGTATGGAGTGTAGCTATGTATGACCTGGAAAGCCGGGCTATTAAATGACTAGACACGAACAGAATAGAAGCGTTTAAATGTGGACATAAAGAAATGACAGAGGTACACACACTTTCGAGCTAAGTTCACAGTTAGGCTATGATGGTGATCGTAGTTAAAGATTAATAGGCAAACAATTTTTTACATACATTGAACTCAGGGGCGGCTCCTCAATAAGTGCGCCCGTGCGCGCGCACTGCCGCCTGCCGTGGACAAAAATAATATTTTTTCTATGCTATATTTTAATAAATTTTTATTTACTTTTTTACCTCAGGCATTCAACAAACAAAATTAGTATATCGAGGATCGCAGAGAGTCGGGAGCCATTAAAACAGAATACAGAACAGAATAAGTATAGTGCTAATCGTTGTAGGCATTATATACATCCATTTTCGGCGCTCTCAGGAAATGCGATACTTCAGTGCGAAATGATCCCCGAATCTTGATGATCTTCGTCGAAAACGACCGAATAAGCAATCTGTTGTGCGCTATAAAATTACACACTTCCAGTTTGTAGTGGATTTTTGGCAGAGCGTGTGTACCTACTACATAGTAATTTTCGTCTTCGCGTCGGATTGATTTTTAATTACATCAATTCGTTGTTGTTTAGATGTTCTAACAAGACAATTATTATTATTAGGATGGTTACTACATCGGGTTGCTTAATAAGTGGACAAAGTAATTGTGATACTGTGATTGATTCAGTGGATATTTTAAATTTAAAAGTTAACTTTTTAAGGGACGTTTTAACTACTATAACGTATGTATCCAACCGATAACTCAAAAAATAAGCAACTGATTTCGATGAGACTGCGCAAGTGCTTTTCTTTTATTAATGGCTTGGATGAGTTCGTTAGTCAGGAAATCAGATAACGTTTTCCGCGAAAATTTTTAGTTTTGTTTCAAAAAAAATCTCTTTCTTCGAAAATTACAAAGCTATTTTTATGAAATTTTGTGGATATGTTGCCTTCTAAAAGACCTTACAACACACTAAAATTCAACTTTCTACATTTTTAGAAGATTGAGTTATTTAAATTTTGAGTTTTCTTTTGAAAAAAAAAAAAATTTTTCTCCGAAAGTTACAAAGTCATTTTGATGAAAATTGATGGATAGGTTGCCCTGGGTATACTAAGTTTATAGAAACTTAAATTATTCAAATTTACTACCATAACGCACTTGCTGCGTCCCGAACTTTTTTTTCCTTGCGCACCCCCAATGCATTAAAGCACGAGCCGCTACTGATTGAACTATTCTGAAGTAGAATGCAATATTCAATATTAAGAGTTACGTCAGTAAAATGTCATGTATTAGTAAATTTTAATTACATCTGGTTGTGTTTACGACACTAAAACCCATAATACCATATAGAACTGTCACAATATTCTGAAAACAAATACGTCATTTATGTGAAGATGCTAGGTAATTAGTACACCCATTGTAACTGAATACGAACGCATCGCATTTACTCTAGATGAAGCCCTTGCTGATTCTGATCCCAGACAGTCATCAAGTGCCGTTACCCTAGACCCATCATGAGTAAAGAGGCCTTTCCGTCAACCCCGATCAAGGTGTCAACTGCGCTGTATTAATCTAAGCTTTAGATGCTTACTTTGCACAATCGGCATGGCCAAATCGAGGTTTTGGGTTGGACCCTAGGATCGATTGATATTCGGTTAATTTAATTACTTTAATCTAAGGCGGCTAGTATTTTTATCTCTTAGATTGATACACTTTTCATACAGTGAGAACCTCTATTAAAAATTTGTTCTTGCTGAAAATATTAATGGAAAAAAGTAGAAGTAAAGATTTGTATAGAATTTAGACTATTATATTTTAGCGAATTCTTAATTAAAAAAGATTTGCTAATAGAGAAATTTTTGTCAAATGAACGCGAATTTCGGCCACTAGAACCAGAAACCAAGGTCCGTTTGAATTACTATATATATATATATATATATATATATATATATATATATATATATATATATATATATATATATATATATATATATATATATATATATATTTATGTATATGTATCAAAAAATACTAAGCTGATTTGAACGAAACTTGGCACATATTTTCATTTTGTTGAGATTTCCGTTTGTTAGCCAGCCTGATCTGACAAGTTTTTCTTAAAAAAAAAAGATTGTTCTGAAAAAAAATTATCCAAAAAATAACAAAGTTATTTTGATGAAATATGGTAGGTATGTTACTGCAGTAAATACATTACTTAGTACCAAAATTCAACTTTCTAGGTTTATAGCAAATTGAGGTATTCAAACTATAATATATAATAAAATTTCGCTACCATACCGCACTTGCTGCGACCTGATTTTTGTTTATAATATAGCAGTGTTTTTGTATGGAAGGTGGATAAACTTGCCGTATTTAAATATCATTATGTAATGCTTTTTCCAGGTCTACAAAATCAATAAGAAGACATCAAACTTAAAAATTTTGGACGCAGCATGGGTCTTATGGTAAGAAATTTTCATAAAAATCTTTTTAATTAAAAATATACCTTTTCTAATTAAGGACATCAAGTTTCATTAACAGTATAACCTATTGAGTAAAAAACAATGTACCACGACCCATTAAAAATAAACAATTGTTTGAAAAAGTACCAACATTTTCCGAATATAAACTTATAAGATATAATAATTCACAAAGAGCTTTTCGACTTATATTTTTAAAAATGCACGAGAATTTGCAAAGAATTTCTTTCTCAATAATTAGCTTAAGTAATAAAAAAGATTTTTTTACAATAACCTGTTAAACATTTACTTATTATTAATTACCAACATTTCACAAAATCTTACAAAAAATGTTTTTTGCAAAAACACTGAAAAAATCTTCTGAGAAGACTAACTAAATAATTTTTTAAGGACAATTTGCTGCTTCGTGGTATTTCACTTTGCTCTAGCAACTATCTAAGGAATTTTCAACGCTTTTTGCATTTCTCTGATTAATAAATAGCGAATAAGCACTCGACAAATAAAACCATAAAAATTCACGACATTATTATTTCGTAAACATCTTACTGATTTCCCACTTGAAGTAAAACCGTTTCTATAATATCTGACGGCACAAAATGTGAGACCACGTCCCTTTCGTCGGTACGAATTATTTCTTAAATATGAATTTCCTCTACGCATAAATTAGGAGATTTATTAGTCAGATTAACAACAGGAATATACCGACAAAGACGCCGACAGTGAAACCTTATAAATTACCTTGACAGATAACGAACAAGTGTAGCTCTCGGCTGGGTGCGTGAAAACGCAGAACAGACAAGGCATATCATCTCAAACACAAGGATTCTAATAAGTTTGAGTCAAGGACCAAACATTTGCCGGCAAGGCTGTTCAAGCCTGCACGAATGATCAGGACTGGTACTTAAGAGGATGCACTTTTGACACAGGGACAGTTCCTAGGCAGGGAGCGACAGCTCTCTTGTACTTAGTCAGATCTCGGTCAGATGTCTTGTCTGGCAACAACAACGTTTGACTAGCGTTTTCGTGACCTAACAAAGGGGTCGAGTATCGGTTAATGGTCAAGTAATGACAACATTCGCACTAACGTCTTGAATAATTTGCAACCCGAGGGGTAATTTAAAGAAATTCCGCTTGTGAGTATAAACTATCAGTGTCTCAGTACGGGCAGATTTTGAGCATTGCCTAATAGAAATAGTGCAGGTCAGTGAAAGTGTTAAGCAGAGATTACCTCAGTCGTTTGTTCGTATGTGCCTAAAGAATCATTTCGCATACTTGATTGCAAAGGCTCTGGGTGTTAGCAGCACGCGTAAATGTGGAAAATAGTTCTCTAGGTTTTGGTTAATGGTCTCTGGGTATTGGTCAAGTTAAGTAATTTTGCTGAGCGCTGCGTGATGTAATTCAATTCCATTGTTTGCTGGTCGAATTGTATCACTTCCCCTACAATCCATTAATAATTAATTGTTTGAAGTTTGAACTTCGAAAGGAAGTCATAACGACAAAACAGATCCTAACAGAAAGAATCATACAACATTGGCATCATAATCACAACTTAAAAATAATTGCAAATAATTGCATTGAGAGCATGCCACGAAGAATTCAAGCTGTAATAGCTGCGAGGGGCGGCGTTACAAAATATTAGCATTTGATATATATATATATATATATATATATATATATATATATATATATATATATATACATATACATATATATATATATATATATATATATATATATATATATATATATATATATATATATATATATATATATATATATATGTTCAACAAAGTATACACTAAAATGTGTCAATTTTCATGTGTATTACATTAAAGTATATACTAACAGATAATACTTGTGCCATTTGAAGGATTGGTTGATGTTTGACTGCAAAAAATATGAAAAATTTCTAATTTATGCAGTGAGTATAATAATTTGAGCAGCGACTGTAGTTTCAATCGTGACATATTGGGTACGAGTTTTTATATCATAAAAAGAAAACCATGCACCAAAATTTGAGTCTCTATGTTAAAATAAAAGAATGTTATAAGCTTTTAAGTTTTTATTCTTAAAATGTCAAAAAAGTGGCGATTCGAAACGTGAAAATTGACATGTTCTAGATAGAGAACCTAAATAATGAATACGGCTATCAGCATAAATGTCGTAAGAAGTTACAAAGCTTTAAGTTTCAGCCGCATTCTTCATTGTTCTTTATTTTATTAAATTATTTGCAAAAAATTAATTTAAAATAGACCCTTTATTTGATGCTTTGGTAGCATTTTCAGTTATTTATTTAATTCTAATAACGAATCAGATTACTTTATTATTTAGTGTTTTTTTTTCAATTGGGCAAAGTGGAAGTTTATTTATGGAGAAACGATGTTGGTAAGTAGTTTCTCCTTTCTATGGATTTCTGTAAGGTGAGTGTTTTACAGTTTGCATTTCTAGCTCCGTTGTGGCATGTTTACCGTGCACAGAACCTCAAATTTGCTTTAGATCTCTTAACTGTACTGTGGAGTTGAGATCATAGCATTTGTCCGATGGTTAATGTATGAAGGCGTTCCTTTAAGCATGTTTCTGACCAAAAACGAACAATGCGCTAATCTGATAATTTACCTATAAATTTTATTGATATAAAAAAAAAACAATGGAAACAACGCTCGTGCTTCGAATAAAGTTATCTTCGTCATTTTAACTTTAAATAAAAATTCCTTCTCCCGTTTCGCATCCGTTCAACACATTGGGTACAGAAAATATAGGAATTTACTTAAAATTGTCATTTATAATTGAAGGAAAATAAAACTTCTTCTGGGTATGCAATGAAAAATTCACACAAAATAGAATAATCTGTAGATTCCAAAACCTACTACGGCGCTATAATGAAATAACGTTAAATGAAACGAAAACTATTTCAGGTTATGGGATGAAAAATATTCAAATAGTAAAATAAGCTTTCGTACTAAAAATAAACAAGATTCTTATAAGGCGTAATACAATAGTGCAATAGTACATGTCATATTCAACTGAAAAATTATTTTGACAAATGTCAGATCATCTTTCAAATTGACATGTAAATAGGTATTTTATTTTCTGACATGTGTAATACGAATATATGCATGCTTTTCTTTTTACATTGATATATATTTTTGGCAATAACAATTTTAATCATAGAGTTGGATACAATTTTAGTGATTTTTTAAAAGATTTCTTTAAATGAGCGCCAACTAGGCCCCATAGAACGCATGTCCGGGTTAGTTTCAGTTTTTATTTGTTTCCATATATACAGGGTGACGCATTGCTAGGTCAAAGCTCAATATATCCATTATTATACAAGATATGAGAAAAAATGTTATACGTTATTTATACGATGTCTCGAGCTGTATCTTATAAAATTATTTTTACAATCACAGCTGGCCCATAAGTCGCTGGTGATACATTTTTTTTCCTAATCGAACACGCCTTATACTATTGCAATTTTTGCATTTTCCATCGAAAGATAATGCATGTTTGTAAGAAAATTAATTCGGGACTCAGCGAGTACGTTATGGTAGCGATTTTTCATAAAATGTGTCTTTCGATAGATTAATTTACTATTAACCTAAGGTTCGTTGGGCAGGAAATCAGTTTTGGGCACATTTCAAGTTTATTTTTGGAAGATTTTTGTACATTTTCAAACAATAAAGTTATTTTAATGAAATATGGCACATTGTTCCTCCTATATAGGTTATACTGGTAATCAAATTTGATGCAAGCTTTCTTAAAGATATATATATATATATATATATATATATATATATATATATATATATATATATATATATATATATATATATATATATATATATCCTATTAAAAACATTTTAAAGAAAATCGCTACCAGAACGCCCTTGTTGCGTCCAGACTTTTTTATGGCTATGTATGATTTGCATGTAATCAATAAAAAATGTTATTGTATTTTTAACACATGATAATCATTTAAACAGTCTTTAAAAACCCCGCTTGCCTTTCCAACCTAAAACAACACACAGTAAATATCTTATCGAGAACCTCGGTGGTTCAGGGGTAAGAACGTGTGCCTCTGAACCGAAGGGTACTGGGTTCGATCCCAGGGTACTCCTTTCACTTTTTCAGTACAAACTGTAAAATTAACATCAACCGAGGTTCTGGCATTGTATTTGAGCGAGTTGAATGCCTGCAAGTTCCGCCCTTCGGAGGGGGCGTAAAGCCGTCGGTGATGTTGGGCACGTTAAAAATCCCTACTCTCCTTACAGAAAGGCAGGGGTTCGGCAAAATTTCCAGGATAGTGAGGTGAAACAGCTCCCTGGCGTCGGTGATTGGCCATAGTCGCGGAAATAGACCGACGTTAAGGAAACAAAACACACGCACACACAAATATCTTATCTTTATCTAGATATCTAAACTAACGACTATCGTTAGCAACGATACAAAGGTATGGAAGTCTAAGAAATATAGGCTGCTAGGCAGAATTGTTTCCAGAAGAGAGTCAGTACAATTTTTTATTAACCTATTAATATTGCTACAACATTATTGTCTTTTACCACCTGATCTGATCTAATATACCATAAAACAAAATTTCTTACACGACCTTAGGTTAAAATTTAACAGTTTTTTACACAAAGTCCAAATTATCAGTTCAATAACAACTAGCTGTTTTCAATTGTGCTAATTAGACTCAATAATTACTCTAAGAGGAAATCACGAAAAAGTCGTATTGATTCAAGTTTAGTTGCACGAATACGTATATATATATTAATTTTAACAACAAAAGGACATTTCATGTCAATAAGCCTTATATTGGCGAAAGATGTGTACACCTAATAAAGGTAGCATCGTTATCTTGTAACATTTTGCGTGTATTTAATAAGCGATACATGTCACTCGCGTTAACGCCTTTCACTTTTAAGTTTCTGAATCAACCACTTTTGTGACGTCAGAGTCTAACTCCCTTCAGTGACGTCAAACTCGGCGGTCGGTTACTCTACCGCATCCCAACTTAGTGGAACACGCCTGTAGCCGCGGTAGCTCCGTGACGTGTTTAGGTGAGAAAATCTTTACAAACGCTTGCAACGCGTGCCACGCTCTCTTCCGTTTTAAATTAACCAAGAAATGATATCTTACAGCTAAATTTTAGTCGGAAAACAGCATGCCTAAATGACTATTTAGATACCGGCTTATTTCCAATTGCTCGTACATTTCTTTGCTTGATAATAATAGTATATTGCTTATTAATGTATGTATACTGAATCCACTTTCGATGATTGCTTTTTTTATTATAAACTTTATACAGTTAAACGGTGGCTTGTGGTAGCGTTAGTTCAGTAATTAATTGCTATTATGCCGCTTTAATTGCATTTTAAAAGAAGTCATTTAAGATTTTGTTTCATATACATTAGTTTATTTCCATTTATTAACGCAGATAAGTTTTGTAAGTAAACGCAACCTGCTACCAGCCGCCTCATGTAAATCATTAAGCCCTGAACCAATACTCGTACACATGGAATTTTATAGCACCCCGCTTGGGAGCAGCACTCAACAAAACCCTAAATGAATCCACTTCGGAGCAGCCCTCAACAACACCCTAAATGAAACCGCTTGGGAGCAGCCCTCAACAACACCCTAAATGAAACCGCTTGGGAGCAGCCCTCAACACCTCTCTAAATGAAACTGCTTGGAAGCAGCTCTCTACAAAACATTAAATGAAACTGCTTGGGAGCAGCCCTCAACAAAACCCTAAATGAGACCGCTTGGGAGCAGCCCTCAACAAAACTCTAAATGACACCGCTTGGGAGCAGCCCTCAACAAAAACCCAAATAAAACCGCTTGGGAGGAGCCCCTTCAACGAGATCTTAAGCAACACCCCGTTATGAAGCAACCTTCAAGCGGCCCTAAATGGCACCTAGTTAAAGAGCAGCCCTGTGAACAACACCTGGATAGATGCAGCCCTAAACAACACCTCTCTGAATGAAACCGTGGGATCAGCATCTCGATAGATGACATCTTGCTGAACGGAGCCGTTTCCCCACGAAGTCTCTGAGGCAACTACAACATACAGGGCTAGACAAATGTGATCACCACTCCGGAGGCAGCAATCTAAAACTGGAGTTAAGTACATTATTTATCTGTGGTTTTCTTTTTCAAGTAGTGTATGCTCCACAACTCATTTTTGCAGTGATATATGTCATGTTAAAGTAATTAATTCATATCTTTTCTTTTATTAAATTTGCTTGATTAAATTTGCTGCATTGTATAACTTTAATAATCTTTTAATAAACTGATTTTACTCATAACACCTGACTTTCATTTGTGCATCTTGAAACCTACCAACTGCAAGTACCTAAACCCAAGCCCTGAGTTAATTTATATTATATTATAGTTGTTATTTTATTTTTATTTACAATCTACTGCTGTGTTATTAGCTTCCTGCGTAATTTTATTGTAAACAGTTTTCTGCGATTACGTCAGAATGACTTGATGTTATATAGATATTTTTGCACCTAATGGTCTCATGTGATATCTGCAAAATGCGGTTCATCTGATTTCTTAAGCCAGATTTTTAGTTTATCTGAATTTCTGAATTAACGTTGTTACATAAATAACCTTATATTTGTCCTAAAGTGGGTTATATAAAGAGACACATATCCAATGTATCCAATGTAGTTTGGAGCGCATTCTAGTAATACCATGAATAACACCCAATGCTATACCGGTCTGGAATGAAAATTTTCTCAGACCACATTTACCCTATATCTCCATTTCAATCTCCGATAGGTTACAATGACGCTCCAGGAAACAATATGTTGCAGTTAAGTACAAGTAAAACAAATGGCTAACTTCGCATCTAAACCGCTGACCAATGTTTATTTGAAAAGGTAAATACACCACAATAAATACACTACAATGAACGTATATCACAGGTAAACCAAGGGATTTTGTTTGTTTTCCAGGTCACTAGAAATCCCAACGAAGGACTGCAATATCGCAAACGTTATTAGAACCCCGTCTCTCCTTGAAGCTTCTATACTAGGTGTTTTGGTCTGTATTCCCAGGAGGTGTAAGATAACAAGGGTCAAATAGATATATTAGGTTCTATATTTGGATGCTTCTGCACTCTCCGATTCAAATATCTCTAAGTGAATCATGACACCACATATTTCAGACTGGATGATCTGGAGTTAGGTAAACTGTATACGTAGATTTTAGCTGCAATATTAATTGCACTGCACCTGACGTCTGCAACCTTCTTGTTTGCTTAAAACAGTGTAGTAAATAACATGGGATTAATTAGTGGAGGCATGAGTATACAGACTACGTAAAATTGCCAGGAGAAATAAAAGTTCTACTCTGCGATCCTTGCTAGAGTAACTGTAGCTAACTGGTCGGGTAAACTTGACTTGCCGTTTGGCTGCCAAGCACTTTCTATTTAAGCGGTATTTTACAGCGAAAAGATCAGATTATCCTTTGTCTTAAAACTTATTCAGCTACAAAATATTTAATAAATTTGGTAGGCGTTGTTTTGTCAGTTTTGTAAAATTTTATATAGTATATCGCAAAGCTCTTAAATGTCAGATATGGATAAACTAATTTTTGTTGCCCTTACTTATTTAAAAAGTTTCAGATTAAAAGCAGATATAGAGACGACTTTTCTGATTTCACAAGTCCTTATTTATTTGTCTGTAATCAGTTTCGCCGTTTTACAAAAACAAAACAGAACCGATTTTTCATACTTAGATGGAAATTTTTACTTAGAGGGGACGTTTTGCTGATTTTAGTGAATTTCTTGAAAAAAAGTCACTAATGAGGAGATCTTAACTTTTGAATTAAAAAAAATCTTTAAATTAGCGGTAATTAGGCCCCTTAGAACACATAACCGGGGTGAGTTAAAATTTTGATATATATATATATATATATATATATATATATATATATATATATATATATATATATATATATATATATATATATATATATATATATATATATATGATGTTTGTGATTTCTTATTGGTTTGCGCAGACTGCAGTTTCGAACCGTTTCGGTTCATCATCAGCACACTACTGACTGTTATCGCTCCTGTGTGGTCTACGTCTGAGATTGTACGTGGCGCATGCGCCGTGAGCTCCTATTGGTCGGTTTCCTGTTCTCTGATTGGTTGTGCCTTCGGACTGTGTCGTGTGTATCGGTCGCCTGTCTTGATCACTGTGGTTTGATCATTTGTCTATTTGTATGGCCTTTATTAAGTTTTGTTGAAATGTTTGTACTTGTATTTGTTCTGGCATTAATTGTTTCTAACTGTTTGTTTGTTGAATGTAGTATTGTTCCCAGATTTCCATTTTTTGTGGTCTTTAACATGTTTCATTAGTTGTAATTGGGTGATGTCTGGTTTTTGGTGTTTTGTGTTGTGAATGTGTGTAGCTACGTTTGATTTGTAGCTAGGTATCTAGATTTTATCTAATGCTGTTATATGTTCCCTGAATCTTGTTTCTATTGATTTTTTTTGTCATTCCTATATATTTTTATTGCATGTGTTACATTCTATTTGATATATTCCGTTTAATTCATGTGGGTTGTGTTCTTGTTTTTTATTTATTTTGTTTATTATTTTGTTAGTGGTTTTGTAGCTCATTATTAAGTCATATTGTTTGAGTGTTTGTGTTATTTTTTTGATGTGGTGGTTATAAGTGAATGTTATGTGTTTTGTGTTTGTTTCTGGTGTTTTGATTTGGGTTTTGTTGATTTGTTTGTTTTTGATTTGTTTTACTAGCATTTCTATTGTTTTCTTGTTGTATCCATTTCTTTCTGCTATTTGTATTATGATGTACTCCTTTTCTCGTTCGTCGTTATGGAGTGGTACATTTACCATTCTGTTTATTAAGTATCTGTATGCGGCCATTTTGTGTGTGTGGGTGTAGTGAGTGTTTAGGTATAGTGATGTCTACACTACACCCACTCACACACAAATAACTCAATAAATAATAAGCCTATTTTGATCAAATGTAGCGAGTACCTTTCTTCTGCAAGTGGCTTGGATAAATTCGTTAGCCAGAAAAATCGGCACAGGTTTTCCCGTTTTTTTTTTGTTTTCTTTCGTAAAAGTTATCAAGGACAACAAAATCTGGTCCACGTGTTTGTGTTATAGAGGGTAAACCAATAACAAAAATTTAGGTCTGTAAATTTAAAGAGAAAAAGTTATGGGCAGTTGAAGAAAGCAAATTTCGAGTTTTCCTCAAAACGTCAAAGTCGCGATTTGAAAGGTAAAAATTGGCAATATTTAGGCAAAGATCCTGAAACAAATACGGATTATGAAAAAAAAAGTTGCAAGAAGTGTGTTCTGCAGATCCTTAAGTCTAACCGTAAATGTCCTTCATTTTACTAAAATAATTACAGAAAATTCATTTCAAATAGACCCTTTCTCTGATCGTTTAGTTAATTTGATGCTTTGGCTGTAGGTTTAGTTAAGTCTATGGTTCAACGGTCTATTATTTTTAGCTAATTTTTGTAGAAAAAATCTGTTAATGCGTGGACTACGACTTTTGAATTTTAAAAACATTTCTTTAAATTAGCGCAAACTAGGCCCCCTAGAGTCCATATCCGGGTTTACATTCGTTTTTATCTGTATATTATATACAGATAAGAAAACGATAAGTTATTTTGATAAAGTACGGTACATTCTTTCTATCATCTAGGCTATACAGGTAACACAAATGACTCCTGCTTTCAATAATGAGACATATTTGCTATTGTAAACATTTTTATTATATATTATTAAAATTCACTTCCATAAAGCACTTGCTGCGTCCAGACTTTTTTTAACTCTCTCAGTTCATCACAAATGCGGAGGTACGTTTCACCGCAGAAATGTTAAACGGAAAGGGGTAGTTTTGACAAAAAAGTCTATGAAATAAATCGTAAAAATTGTAATCTTATATACTTCGAACAAACTAAAAACTCGGGACCCAACAAGTGCGTTATGGTAATGAATTTATATTAAATGTTTTAAATTTAAATAACTCAATTTTCTATAAACTTAAAGAGTTTAATTTTAATACGTAGTAAGGTCTTTCCTAAGGCAAGATATCCACAAAATTTCATTAAAATAAGTTTGTATTTTCGGAGAAAAAAATTTTTTTCGAAAGAAAATTTAAAATTTGAATAACTCAATTTTCTCTAAACTTAGAAAGTTGAATTTTGGTACGTAGTAAGGTTGAGGCAATATATATAGTAATTTCATTAAAACAGCTTTGTTACTTTCGGAGAAAAACATTTTTTTCGAAAGAAAACTCAAAATTTTTCCGGAAAACCCCGTCTGATTTTTCTGGATAACGAACTCATCCAAGCCATTAATAGAAGAAAAGCACTTGCCAAGTTTCATCGAAAACGGTTAATTATTTTTTGAGTTATCATATATATATATATATATATATATATATATATATATATATATATATATATATATATATATATATATATATATATATAAACATATAAAAATTAAATCTATTTACAAATGAACTTTAATAAGATATTATGCTGTGACAACACCTCTCTCAAGCACCCTAAAATATAATCAAAATGTGCGCAGTTATATATGTTTTATTTCTTTTTCCCTTATTCTTAATAGACTACATATTTTATGACAATCGATTTAATTTACTTATTTGATTTTATAAATAGTCGGTTAATAGTGACTTGGAATGAAGTAGACACCACATCTTCAAACATATTAAGAGAATATGAGTAAATCAACAGCAACTGGGAATGAATTCGGTCAGTCCCCCAGCCACGTGGTTAAAAAACACTGGCTGTATGAGCGGTTACAACTGTACCTCTAAAAAGACTGTAACTGCGGCAGAAGCACAAGTCAGTGGAAGCCGTGTGTATTCGGGAAGAAACTATTGACTATTAATAACAACAATTGACTAAAAACGCTGCGAGTTGTAAGGAAAAAAATTATTATACTACAGAGGTGATAAATGATAATAAATTACAATAGGGTTATATATAATCGTAAATGCTTCCAATGATTAACAATCAGTGCATTCAGTATTATTGACATTTCTCTGAAACTTAAAAATGAATTTCATGAGTCAATGACAATAAGAGAAGCTGTCATTGACTAACCAACAGCAACCACATACTTTACCTATGATTTAAACATAAATGTTTCAAATTTGAATAGCTCAATTTTCTGTAACCATAGAAAGCTGAACTTTGGCACATAGTTAGGTGTTTCCCAAAGCAATATGTAGACCAAATTTTATCGAAATTTTCGGAATTTTTTTTTTTGAAAGAAAACTCAAAATTTTCCCGGAAAACCTCGTCCGATTTTCCTGGCCAACGAACACATCCAAGCCATTAATAAAAGAAAGGCACTTGCCGACTTTGATCGAAATCGGTTAATTATTTTTTGAGTTATCAGACGGATATATATATATATATATATATATATATATATATATATATATATATATATATATATATATATATATATATATATATATATATATATATATATATATATATATATATATATATAGAAACATATAAAAATTCAAACTGACCACGGATATGGGTTCTAGGGGTCCTAATTCGCGCTCATTTGGAAGAATTTTTGCAAAGTCTCACCATCGATACCTCTCTATTAGTGAATTTTTTTAATAAAAATTCACTAAAAACCAACCGAAAATTTTAGAGCCTTTAGCACAACTAAGGAACGGTACTATAGATAGGTGATGCGTGGCTCGACATATTTGGAGTAATAATTACTAGGTAGATGCGGAGAACCTAAGATTAATCAAAAATGTTACATAACGAGAACAGCTGAACGCTTTGAAACCTATACATATCACCAACTACAATAATAATAAAAGTTGCTCCAATTCAGCACCTCCGCCTATGTATAGTTTATTGATTGACGACTTTACAAAAGATGCGGTCAAAAACGTAGGAGTGAAGATAACAGAATTAGGATAGATGACTTTGTGGCAAACAGTGAAACTTTTGTTTGTTTGAACCACCCTCAAGCGCCTAGGGATATGTACCTGCGCAGAATATAAACACAGTTGTAGTCGATAAGCGCTTAGAAGTTTTTGTCGCTTGACGACGATAACTTGGTAAATTCTTGTTGTGTCTTTAACGTCGGTCTATTTCCACGACTATGGCCAATCACCGACGCCAGGGAGCAGTTTTACCTCACTCCTCTGGAAATTTAGCCAAATCTCTGCCTTTATGTAAGCAGGGTAGGGATCTTTAACGTGCCCAACATCACACGTACACAGGACTAGCGGATTTAGCCCCCCTTTGAAGGACGGAACGTGCAGACATTCAACTTGCTTAAATACAATGCCACAAACTCGGTTGCTGTTAAAGTTACAGTATGTACTGAAAAAGCGAAACGAGAACCCTGGGATTGAACCGAGTACCCTTCGGTTCAGAGGCACACGTTTTTGCCCATGGACAACCGAGGCCTTTTAAAAAATATGTTATAATGATTTGGGTTCTCCCAATGTACTCATTAGTGCTCATCACAGGTTCTTAGTGCCTGGACAATATAAATGTCAATCTTTGGAAAGTGCATTACTGCCAACGTCAAAAAGTATCTTGGGGCAAAGATTTATGTTTTTAGAGTCTGGTTAAAATAAAAAATAATATGATGGAACTAAGTGAAGAGTGGAAACAGTGATGAGCACTGATAGGTACACTTGGAGAACCCTAAATCACCACAGAACGTTTTAAAAAACCTGACGAGAGAGACCTTCAGGATTATTTATTATCTCATGACGCTAACTTGATTAGTGAAACGCTCCTCAGGTTTTTTAAAATGTATTGTGACCACATCGGTTCTCCAAGTGTACTTCTTATGATGTAAGTAAATATTACCCTTTGCACTGGTTATAAAAATGTTTTTGGAGCGAAGAGGAGTGGGAGCAAAGTCGTGACAAAATTCATAAAGTGACATTGAAGAAAACTGTTTTGACAGTTTCATTTGTGGAGGTGTTTACTCTTTTCACTGGTTATAAAAATGTTGTTAGAACGAAGAAAAGTAGAAGCAAAATTGTGACACAATTCAGAAAGTGACATTGAACAAAATTGTTTGGGCAGTTTCATTTGTAGAGAGGTTTACTCTTTGCCCTGGTTATAGAAATGTTGGTAAAACCAAGAGAAGTAAAAGCAAAGTCGTGGCAAAAGACAGAAAGTGATATTGAACAAAATTATGTTGATAGTTTCATTTGTGGAAGAGCTTACTCTTTGTACTGGTTATAAAAATGTTGTTAGACCGATGAGAAGTAAAAGCAAAACCGTGACAGAATTCAGAAAGTGACATTGAACAAAATTGTGTTGACAGTTTATTTGTGGAGGAGTTTACTATTTTTACTGGTTACAAAAGTGTTCTTAAAACGAAGACAAGTAGATGCAAAGTCGTTACAAAATATCCATACTATTTGAGCATTTGATAAAGAACATTTGGCTTGTAGAGAGGTCACGAATTTAGAATTTTCGAAAAATCTCTTTAAATCAGCGGAAATAAGAGGCTTAGAAACCATATCTGGGGTAAGGTTTAGACTTTATACGCATGTATATAATGCAACACGCTTTGCAAAGCTTCTACGTTGCCCAGAGACTCTCAGTTTTCTTTATTTAACTGACCGGCAGGTAAGTCTGTTGGCCAGTTATAAAAGTCGAGTTTCTAGGTGGAAAACTAGAAATTATCTCTCAAAAATGCGAAATATTTGAAATTCCACAATTTATTTACGAGGTTTTACTTATATATTACTATTAAGCAACAGGTACAATGTTCCAAAATTCATTTTTGTTAAATAATTGTATTTTACGTTTTTCCCAAAAATACATTTAAGATAATTTGGAAAATGTCCGTAATGCTATTCGTCATACTGGTTGCTGAAAGTTAACTAGAATAAACAAAGATGGATATATGAAATGACTAATCGTTGATGTTATTGTTTTTTATCATAGACTGTCACATTAGTGAAATTAATTTGATGCTTCGGAGTGAACTCTTTATAAAAATCAGCTACTCTGAGTATAGAGAAGGGGATGACATTGCAAGGTTGTCCATCATCCACAGACTCAATTTAACTAAAATAGGTTTACGTAGTTTTGATATGTTTAAAATGTGAGTTAAAATATGTATTACAAAGCTTATGAAAATTCGCTACGATAACTATAACAGAGTTCTTATGTGGTCTTTTAAACCCACTCTATTACAGGAAATGTGAATTTATACATTCTATAACGAGAACTACATAGTTATTGTAGATAATAATTGAGAATATTGCTGAAATTACCTAGGTGACGTGTTTGTTATCTACATATATTGCTGCTGATAACTAAAGAATTAAATGATAAGGAATATTGATTTCCCACAACATACCCTTAAAAGAAATAAAGGCAGCACTACACCTGCCGGATATATTCTAGTGATAAATTAAGAATGTTGGGAAAGTCCCATAGCACAACAGAAGTTGATGAAACAGGCAAACGTAAAAAACACGCTGAAGAAATAGATCCTTTAAAAGAAGTAAAAAAATAAATAGGTCACCAAACTCAAAAGATAAACTCATTGATAGACTAAATGAGACAGCGTCGGGGAGCCAGGCTGGGGCTACAGTAGGAGAAAAGGACGAGTTATTAACCCTGATGCAAAACATGGCAACAGATATTCGAGAAATGAGAAGGGAGAACTCGGAATTAAGGAGAAGCGGCGAAGAAATTAGGGGACAAATGAAAACGAGAGAAGAGGAACACCGAAAGCAAACAAGCATATTGCACACCAAGATACAGTTACTAGAAAGAAGGTTTGATCAACAGGAGATGGGTGAGACGGGCGGTGATATAAAGAAGATGGTACAAGAGTTTTATAGAAAAGAGTTGAATATTGACCCCGAAGTGGATTCAGCGTATAATATTAGGGGTAAGAAAAACATGTTAGTTGTTAAGATGAGAAACTGGGAAGTCAAGCAGACAGTGATGAGAACAAAAAGACAACTGAAGGGACGACCAATATACATAGAAGACAACCTTACACAGAAATAATCCCAAATTCAGTTCGATCTTAGGAGAGTGGCCAGCGATAAAAAGAAAGCAGGTTGCAATGTAAGCGTGGGATACGGCAAGATTAATGAAGATGGTAAGTGGTTTTATTGGAATGAGGAATCTGATCAAATTACCGAAGAAGTGCCAAAAAACTGAATTGTCATGTGCATGGCGAGTAGGGAAGTTTAGTTTGTGGTGATAGGCTTACAAATAACTATGTGACGAGAGACATACACGGTCTTAGAATTGTTTTTTGGAATATCCATGGCTACTCCAGACTTTATGAATTAAACAATGAAGAAGAGCATTTTTTAAGTAACCATGATGTTATCTGTTTGTGTGAGACTTGGTTGACCAATGATGGGTATGAGCTGCCCGCCTACCTGAACAAATTTAGTTTCGTACATTCTACCGCAATCAAACACAGAGACAGGGGTAGGGGTAGTGGTGGCTTGCTTACGTTGGTTCGCCAAGGTTTACAATTTAGCATAATTGAAAACAATGAGTATACTCTGTTTGTAAAGTTAAATTTGTATATAAATATAGTTGTTGGGAACGTGTACTTGAATCCATGCCGAGATAATCACTATTGTATTTTTATGCTTTAGGAACTCATAAGAGATGTCTTCACGCAGGGTGAGGATAATGTGATCGTGACAGGTGGCGACTTTAACGCTCGAATTGGACCTCTTAACCAACTTGATGGATTTTTCCATGTACTGGCTGGCCACTTCGTCACAGAGGGGCGCTCTTTAGATAGAACTATGAATCAAGGAGGCAGCCTTTTAGCAGAACTTATGGAGAGTTATGGCTATTCATGGTTTTGAATGGTAGATTGGAAGATTATGTCGGATAGTTTACATACATGAACGCTTTGGGTAAGAGCACAGTAGATTTGGTATGGGTATGCTGTTTCTATAGTCATTTAGTGAGAAGCTTTGAAGTTGTCGATGAGGTGTTTGTCTCTGACCATTTGCCTGTCTCGACGGGCTTGGATGTACCTTGCAGACAACCACTGCAATACGAAAGACTCAGAGATAACTTCAAGGCAGTCGTTAGATGGGACCGTGGTAAGGCCCAATCTTTTAGAAACATCTTAACTGAATCATATAGACTGAGTAATGTAAGTAGTCTGGGGGATTGCGTCAAGGTTTTGTATAGTAAAACCCTTGCTGTTTTTGCTGGCCATTGAGTTTTGAGAGACATCTCTACATTCGTAAGCGTGTTAATACCTAGTTTTATTAGAGTTACCCATATGTGACTGGGTTTACATTTAGTTTAGTTATTGTATGGATTTTGTATTTAAGTTTAAATTATTGTCGGAAAACACCACACCTTTGTTCATGTTTTTTATATCGATTGAACAATAAATTTATTATATTTATATATATATATATATATATATATATATATATATATATATATATATATATATATATATATATATATATATATATACACAATGGTCCGATGGCGTTGGCTAACGAACTTATCCAATCTGTTAATTTGTCGCCTTACAGCGAATTTTTTAAATCAAAATTTGCTAAATAAATGAAACAATTGTACAAAATAGTTTAATGGTGTTCGCTTTTATTGATGTTCTATTGGCGCGTCCCCTGTTAATCCTTCGTTAAGCTTCAAAAGTTAAAATATATTATTGAAAGTTTTCTATCGTCAGTAATAATATTACACATAAGTTATTTTAACTGCCAAATATATATTGATACCACCATAACTTTTTAGCGAAATATAATCTTGCAGTCAGAGTATTAATTTGTCAAAGCGGTTTAGTCAACTGCAGAGGAAAATGCATTCACGTTAGAATAACCTAATTAATTTACAAATTCACCTCTCAGAAGTCAGGAGCTTAAACCAACAAGTTACATTGCCAAGTTCAAAATGGTTGCAGACTTTATAGAAACTGAACGGTAAATCGGTGCAGATATCAAGACGTCTCTAGATTAACCTGTGTAACAAGTATTAAATATCTGACATGTAAACACCCCCAAGAAAGTTCGAGTATCCTCTTATCTTCTGGTCCAGAACAGCAGGTATACTTCGTCGTCTCAAGCAGAGTTTCAAATGAATAGAAAAGATAGCAGGCGGTAGTGCCTCTTTAACATTATTATATAAACCGAATAAAATATATATTATGGCTAAAAAAATACGCAACATATTGTGGTAAATATGGTTTCACGTTATCAAGGAATACCTAAGCAACAAAATTTAAAAAAAGTACGTTATGGCAGTGAATTTTTATAAAAATGCTTTGAATATCAAATATGTCTTTTTAATGCAAGCAGTCATCAATTTGGTTACCGGTATAACCTATACAGTAGAAACAATGTGCCATATTTTATCAAAATAACTTATTGTTTGAAAATTCACAAAAATTTTCCGACAATATACCTTAAACGTTGATTTTCTAATCAACAAATCTTAGGTTAATAGCAAATTGAGTTTTTGAATTTTGAAGCATTTTATGAAAATTTGGTACCAAAACGCACTTACTGCGTCTCGATTTTTTTTCTTACAAACATATATTGATAAATATGTAATAAAACAAGGCTGTTTGAAAAAAAATTATATGGATCACCAACGATCGACTTGTGGGCCAGTTGGTGATTGTCAAAATAAGTTTATAAGATGCAGCTCAACACACCCTATAATTAACTTATACAATTTTTCTCGTCTCTTGTATAATAATAATTATATTCAGCTTTACCGTAGAAACGCGCCACCCTGTATAATATCAGCCCTTTTGTAAAACTTCGATCCTTTATATGTGTGGATAAAACATAACAAACACTGTTTAATCCACACACTAACATTAATAAAGGAATTATTTGCACTTGTATATAAAAATTTCCCAAATGACACAAATAATTCGTCGACTCAAACAAATAAACATATAAACGATCTCGATCTCATATCATACGGTAAATGTCAGTTACAGCGTCTAACAGACCTGAGCAATAATATCAAATGTTCCGTTACCACGGCAACAACATACTAGATCTCGTATGAGTTATTGACAATGAAAGGCGGTCATATTAAACATAATAGTTTCAAATTTGAATAGCGCAATTGTATGTAACCCTAGAAAGCTGGATTTTGGTACATAGTTAGATATTTCCCAAGGCAATACGTACACCAAATTTTATCGAAATATCTTTGTAATTTTCGGAAAAAAATTTTTTTTTTGAAAGATAACTCAAAATTTTCCCGGCAAACCGTGTCCGATTTTTCTGGCTAACGAACTCATCCAAGCTATTAATAAAAGAAAGGCACTTGCCGAGTTTCATCAAAATCTGTTAATTGTTTTTTGAGTTTTCGGTTGGATATATATATATATATATATATATATATATATATATATATATATATATATATATGTATATATATATATATATATATGTATATATATATATATATATATATATATATATATATATATATATATATATATATATATATATATATATATATATATATATATATATATATATATATATATATATATATATATATATATATATATATATATATATATATATATATATATATATATATATATATATATATATATATATATATATATATATAAACATATAAAAATCGAAACTGACCCCGGATATGGGTTCTAGGGGCCCAAATTCGCACTCATTTGCAAAGATTTTTGCAAAGTCTCACCATCGATACCTCTCTATTAGTGATTTTTTAAAATAAAAATTCACTAATAGAATACAAATATTTAGAGATTAAAATACTTGTATTAATAACTATTTAAAATTAAAAAGTCGCGATCCCTTTATTAGTGAATTTTCTCTACGAAAATTCACTCAAAAGGATAAAAAATTTGAAAAAAAAAAAACGAATCACTAAAGTTACACGCCTGGGTTTCAACCTGCGTCATCTCCAAGTAAAAGTGTCATAGGCACTCTCTAGCGAACCGACTTATAATAGCACACGATAGGTTCATTGTATTGAACGAATTATAAGCTCGTATGTAAACTTATGCTTTAGAATAGCAAAAAGATCCTCGGTGGTTCAGGGGCAAGAACGTGAGCCTCTGAACCGAAGGGTACTGGGTTCATTCTCAGGGTTGCTCTTTCACTTTTTCAGTAGAAACTGTAACATTAACATCAACCGAGGTTCTGGCATTGTATTTGAGCAAGTTAAATGTCTGCACGTTCCGCCCTTCGCAGCGGGCGTTAAGTCGTCGGACCCGTGTCCATGCGATGTTGGGCACGTTAAAGATCCCTACCCTCCTTACAGAAAGGCAGGGATTCGGCAAAATTTCCAGGATAGTGAGGTGAAACTGCTCCCCGGCGTCGGTGATTGGCCATAGTCGCGGAAATAGGCCGACGTTAAAGAAACAAAACATACAAACATACATACATAGCATAGCAAATAATCTCTAGTTCAAAAGGATTTTTAGAAACGTTTTAGTAAACTTTCTTTAAAAAATTCAATAATGAGGAGATCCCGACTTTTGAATTTAAAAAAAATTTCTTCAAATGAGCGCTAGAACACATATCCGGGGGCCGTTTGAATTTTTATATGTTTATATATATATATATATATATATATATATATATATATATATATATATATATATATATATATATATATATATATATATATATATATATATATATATATATATATATATATAAATGTTCAGAAAGATTTCTGCGGTCTTTATTGTGAGACATACTTGGTTCTCGTTTAACTGTCCTGGTTGTCTAACATTGTTTATTAATTTTAGATTCTTCTCATTAACTTCGACTTCCGAATGGGCTTTATTTGTCACATCGATAACTCAAAAACCAATCGGCCGATTTTGATGGAATTTGGTACGCGCCTTCCCCTTGTAAGTGGCTTACAAAGATTCATTCACCAGGAAAATTGGACTAGTTTTTTCGGGAACATTTTAAGTTTCTTTCAAAAAATTTTTGTATTTTCGAAAATAACAGAGCTATGAAAACCGAATTTGGCACATACGTTTCCACTATCAAACTTACTCAATATACCAAACTTCAGAACTCTAAGTTAAAAGCGAAAAAAAATATAGGCATTTAAAAAAATTGGGTGTCACTGGTGATCAGGGGAATGCACAAGAACAAAATATTTTGTGATTACAAAACTAATTGAATATTACATACAACAGTCAAGTTTTTTTGACGCAAAAAGGTCAAGAAGTCGCAGAAAAAATATTTTGAAAATTTTAAAATGTTTCTTCTTGAAACATGAAAGTCGTATTTGAAACGTGAAAAGTTTCAATTTTCAGAAAACGAATTTTAAGCAAATACAGATTACGTCAAAAAATATCGTAATAAATGTGTTTTACAAAGCCTTAAGTTTTAGACTCAACCATCATTACACTTTATTTTACTAAAATATTTTCGCAAAATCCATTTCAAATAGACCCTCTTTCTGATGCTTGGGCAGTAGTTTCAGCTATAGAGCTTATGGTTTAATAGTCTATATTTTAGCAAATTTTCTTAGAAAAAAATCCTTTTGAAAAGAACGCGACTTATGAATTTTAAAAGGATTTCTTCAAATGAGCGCGAACTAGAATCCTTAAAACCCATATACGGAGAAAGCTTCAGTTTTTCCTGTTTACACATATACAGAATGACGCATTTCTACGGTAAAGTTCAAATATCCGTTATTATACAAGATGTATATACGTTAATTGTATATACGTTAATAATTATAGGGTGTCTCGAGCTACATATTATAAACCTAATCTGACAATCAGGGGGTGGCCCATAAGTCGTTGGTGATACACGCTTTATTTTTTTAGTGAAACACCACTTACGTTATTGCATTTTTGTGTTTTCCATCGAATTATAATGCATGTTTGTAAGAAAAAAATTGATATCGTTCATAGTTTTTGAGTTATTTCAATTGTTTTGCAACTTTTCACGTTTTTGGATTATATTTTAAACACACACCACAAATTGTAATACGGCGTTTTTATCAATAGATAACGGAGCCCCGTGGAAATGACGCATTTAGAGAGCTTTTTGTTTTTTATACTCGTCAAAAAAATCGAGCTGCCGTATACAGGCACTCTCAAATAATGTCTGAATTTAAAAAGTTTTCGCAAAAATGTTTTTAATGTTTCCGTAGAAATCGTTTTTTGTAAAATTTTTGTGATGTGTTGGTAATTATTAATAAATGTTTAGTAAGTTATTGTACAAAAATATGTCGATTTGTTGTGAAAAAGATAATTTAGTGTAACATTACTGAAGGTTATTTCTGTAAAAAAAATTGTGATTTTTTGTAAAACAAATTTTCATATATTTTTTGCACTTTTAGCCCTAAAGCTGTGTGAAAAATTATATCTTGGTAGGTGTGTAAATATCTTAAAGAGAGTCGTTGGCCAGGAAAATCAAACCAGTTTTTTCTGGAACTTTTAAAGTTTGTACTTTTTGAAACAACAAAGCTATTTTAATGAAATATGGTGCATTGTTAGTACTATATAAGGTGATACTCCCAACCAAATGTCCTTTTTAAAACAAGACCACTTTGCCATTAAAACATTTTTACGAAAAATCGCTACCATAATGCATTTGCTGCGTCCAGACTTTTTTATTTATTTTTTAAATATCAGAATCTTCTCAAAAGTCGACTTAATTATTAGGCAACGGAAGACTTCTAGCATTTCAGCATCACTGTCAGCCTCAGCTGGCCCACAGATAAAGTGCCAAAACTTCGTCGGGTTATACTTTTGCGGGTATTAGCTGTGCAGCAACCGTGGCCATTTTAATCTAAAAATATTGCAAAATAAATTCATGTTTTGGTTTTATGTATCGCTAGTATTGCAGTTATACTTTTGAGACTTTTTGGCGTATGTTGCCCTTCTCTTCTTATTTATAAGTCACATCAATTTAGATCCTGCATTTTATATAATTTTGACTTTTGTACTAACGTAAGTTTGGCAAAATCTTAATATTTTGGTGCCAATAATCTACTAGTGATCTGCATGGCACTTCTTTATAGCTTATTGACAAAACGCTGACGGCCTAACAGATATTCAAATGAGTCTGGCATTAAAAGTATAACGTCGATGCTGCCAAGGGCAAAAAGAAGCCTCAATATGCTATACCAATGAGAAGCCTAACAATGTTGAGTTCCAGTTCTAAAATCAAGAGCTGAAAGTTACACCAAGGAAACCCTAATTGACGTTAACGAATCTGTCAAAAATAACAATATAGGTGTTCCAAGAAATCACATGGGGGCGTCAGAGTAGAATGGCTAGCTCCCTCCTAAATTTCATAATAACTGGGCTTTAAAATGGTTATAAATCACAATAGTTTTCCATGTCTACATTGCAGTTAAATTTAGCGTAACTCTTACAAAAGCGTGAAATACAAGTAAAGTACAAATGGCAGATGTGAAGACTTTTTAACTGGCTTCAAAACTGCTTGTTTTTTTTTTCCGGTACACTTTAGATATTTTACGGTATCCTCAGACTGGAGGTAAAGTACAATTAAAAAATTTAGTTTCAACCAAACAGGTCTAGACACATACTAAGTTACATGGGAGGCTGAGATCCAACGAGAAACACACAACTCACACAAATTTGTAACGCATTCGTAGATTTTTCGATTAAAGTTCTAGGTAGATAAGCATTCAGCTTTCAACAGCGCGTAATTCAACCCGGTCTTTTATTTAGAACACAATCTTATTGCGTTTTCTAACATTTACATTTACTTGTCACATTATGTAGATTTCGATAAAACCGTCAAGTCGTCTTGATGGACTAGTTGCTAATTTTCACCGTCTTACAATAATATCCAAGCAATTAGCCTTTCTCCCACACCCACTGCCTCGCCTTATTTGACTTTGAGGCAGGTGTACCTTAAAAACAAAACAAAGTTGTACAGAGGAAGAACCAACTTTCCTTTACTGGAAAAACTTGGAAATAAAAGCTTATGAGAGCAATGTTAAAATTTTAAATTCTTGGAGAAAGTTATCATATTTACTAGAAAATACTAGATAAACTAATTCAGGAAGAAGTTGACTTAAACTACGCTGTTAACATACAGTAACGTTCAAAGTTACAGCTCCAAGTCATTACAACGACTTCCCTCGCCATCTACATTTCTTGCTGCATACTAAAAGTTTGTGATTTATACTTAAATTTTTCTTATCCCACGTTGCTACCATTCAGATGCAGCAGCATTTTATAGCACCTAAATTACGTGTATTTTTCTCTCGCGTCGCTTACGGAACTACTTACGGATACCAAACTTCATACAGAACAATCCATTTCAGTTATTGCATTGTATGTACGGAAAATTTTGTGCTATGACAACTGCAATTTAAAAGTACGAGCTTTTAGAGTTGTGACGTTTCTTTAAATGGATTGCAGCTGTAAAGATAACGCTTTTAGCTTTCAAATATATAGATGATGCACTCTGTCAACTCAGATATTACGGAAGTGCATTTTTGTACTTCAAGTAAGAAAATTATGTTGTAAAGTCTTAATATTAGATTGACAAATAGTAGATAAAAGTTCTTTATGAAAGAATTGCAACGCAGTATTAGTGGTTCGGCAGGTAAGGCGTTGGTCTATAAACTGATTTCTTAGGGGAGGCATCCGCCCGAGCGGCGTCGCGATTAAATTCGCGGAGATGCTGCGGGTGGGCCAGATCAACCTTCAGCATAGCCGTGATGCCACTGGGGAGCTAGCAAAGCTCCTCGCAGGCGGTCCAGGCGGCGTGGTGTTGATTCAGGAGCCTTATGTGTTTAGGAAGCAAGTTAGAGGGCTGGAGGACAGAAGAGTTTCGCTGACCTTGGGGGGGGGGGGTTGGTTACGTCGGGGTGACGGAAGGGCAACTGCCTTTCGACCCATCTATGGTGTCTGGTCATGGACGGTCACTTGGAGCGGCTCTCCGAGATCGGCTTCTACGCCCAGGCGTACGCTGATGATGGGCTGGTATTAGTCACCGGCAAATTCCTCGGCGTCGTCTGTAAGTGCATGCAAGCTGCCTGTAGCATAATCGAAAGGTGGTGTGGTGAGCTGGGACTCTCCGAAAACCAGGCGAAGACGAAGATGATTTTATTTATCAAGAAGAGGAAGGTAGAGGGGTTTAGGGCGCCCGTGATGTTTGGAAAACCTTTAGCTCCTTTAGCTTAAGGGCGGGAGGTCAAATATCTGGGGGTGATCCTGGACTCCAAACTAACATGGGGGTCGCAAATATAAGGGGTTGTAAGGAAGAAAGTAGCGACCCACTGGCAGCTGCGTCGTGTGATAGGGAGGACCTGGGGAGTTAATCCTCGGATCCTTCACTGGATCTACACTGTGATCGCCAGGCCGAGAGGTCTGCTGGTGCGGTGTGAACCAAACTACCAGCAGGAAACTGGCCAAACTCTAAAGGTTGGCAATGCTGGGTATTAAAGGCGCTATGAGGACGATACCCACAGCCGCGCTAGAGGTCCTGTTGATGCTGCCACCGCATCGCATCTGTGTCAGGAGGGAGGCGATGGAGTCGCATCTAAGAATGCGAGACGCAGGAAACTGGTACGAAGAGGGGCATGCAAGAATCGCCAAGAAGGTGGAAAAGGAAACTCCGATTTCCGCCATAAAGGTGCAGGATGCCGAGGATGATATTAGGTTGACTAGGCCATACACCCTCAGGATCCCCAGTAGGGATCAGTTGAGGGAAAATGAGGTTGAATTCCAGCCCGCAAGCCTGGTCTATTTTACCGACAAATCGCGGCTGGGGGACCAACAATCCTCCGGGGCAGGAATATACATCGAGGGCCTGGGGGTGCGCGAGAGCTATGCTCTTGGCGCATATACCACGGCATTCGAAACATAGGTGATCGCTATCCTATCTGTGGCTAATAGACAAGATGTGAAGAGGAGTCCTGAGAGATGTGTGTACATCTGCTCGGATAGCCAGGCATTCCTCAGTGCAGTCTGCGCACCCAGAATCAGGTCTACACTGGTTCAGGAGTGCGCTGACGCACTCAGAGGACTAGCCAGGACAAAGGAGGTACAACTAGTGTGCGTTCCGGGACACTGTTGCGTGGCGGGGAACGAGGTCGCGAATAATCTTGCAAGGCTTGGCTCCGGGCGGCGGTTCTGTAGCCCGGAGCCGGCGATATGTATAAGTAGGAAGACGGTCTCTGTCGCCTTATACAGGTGGATCGAGGAAGCAATGAAGAGGCACTGGGGGTCGGTTTGTGGCTGCAGCCAGGCGAGGGACTTCGTGGAGGGGCCGGGCAGAGATAAAGCTGCCTGGCTACTCGAAAAGAGTCGACCTACGCTTCGCCGCATCTTTGGGGGTGCCACTGCGCCCTTAGAAGACACCTCACATTGATAGGCGTAGAGAGGGATCCCATTTGCCAGCAATGCTGCGAGGACGAGGAAACGTCCTACTACTACCTGTGCGAATGTGAGGCTTTTGGGAGTCTTCAAGCAAAATTGTTCGGATCGAGGACTCTGCAGAGGAATCAGGTAAGTACCGTCCAATTAAAGACCGTCACGGCCTTTATCTCGAGGTCGAGGCGGTTTGGCGACGGAATCGAGGAGGAGTAGAGCATGGTTGCTGGGTTGCTGGGGTTGGCAGAAAGGGCCCATGGTGCCCTACTTGCTTGGCGTTGGCCTCCACACCACTGCTACTACTACTACTGTCAACTCAGATATTACGGAGTGCATTTTTGTACTTCAAGTAAGAAAATGATATTATAAAGTCTAATATTAGATTGACAAATAGTAGATAAGAGTTCTTTATAGAATTACAACGCAGTATTAGTGGTTCGGCAGGTAAGGCGTTGGTCTATAAACTGATTTCATAGGTTTAATCTCTCTTCCACCCGCTAGTTTCCTTTAGATCACTTTGCATCGCCACCATTAACTTTCACACGCTTTGGTATACGCCTAGCAATGGTTACATATGTATTCTGAGTTCAGTCAGTTAAACAGTTTTGCAGTAGTAGAAAAAAACTGATATATGTCAAGAGTAAACCACCCCTTATATTTAAGTTAATTTTTTTCATGGAGCGTAGTCGGCGCATCTGCTGACCAACCAAGTGGCTCCCATGAGCCACTCTATTACATCCGACATATATTCACGGGTGCAGAGCTTTGTTATCTTCTTCTCCTTCCACTTTTTCCCCATTTCCACGTCCGCTTTGGGCGATTACGGGATCGCTTAATCTAGTTGGTTGTTACCTTCGCTTCTTCAGGTTTGTGTCTCTCTTATATGGTCATGGGCTGTCGGGCGAATTCTGTTGCCTTTTTCCATGAGCTGTTGTCCTTTAACATTACTGGTACCAAGTCGTCGATATTATATATCTCTGCAGAATTTAGGGCGGTACTTATTATCTCCTCGATACTTTGGGCATACAAAAATGCAGTATTTTACCGTGTCCGCTTTCCCGCAGTAGATACATCTGCCCTCGTTCTCGTCTACCTTCCTCATGCGTTTGGCGTAGGATCTGACGTACCCGTTGCCGATAAGTAATTGTGTGAGCCAGAAATTTGTCTCTTTATGGTCGTATTTCACCCAGGCTGTCAGATTTGGAATCAATCTTTTTATCCACTGTCTTCCCATGGTGTTCTGGTGCCATCATTCCTGCCACTTTTCCATAGTTCGGCTTCTGGCCGACAGCTTAGCCCTTTCTATTCTCACTCCTCTCCTCTCATGTAGGAAACAGCTTTCCTCTGCTAACAGGTCTATGCGTATGCTCGTCAAAGCCTTAAGTGTCTGCGTAGAGAGGGTACGGAGCCCGCACGCCCTCCTTAGTAACACTCTGAGCTGCGTTGTCTCCATCCTCATTTTATATTTTGTTATCTTTATTGTTTGATGCCATACCAGCACCCCGTAGAGTAAAGATGAGTGCCCTGCTCCGCTGCGCAGTAGCTGTTTGCTCTTATTGGGCGTCCCACGTTATCCTACTTATTTCTGATGTTCTTCTTTCAGCGTTTTCTTTTGTCATTCGTATATGTTGACCCAAATTTAGTGACTCGCCTATTGTTATTTCTAGATACACCAGGGTCTTTGCTTGTTTAATCATGGTGTTCTTTAAGCGGAACGAAAAATCGCCTCTGATATTGGGATCCTTGATAAAGACCGTCTGTCTTTTTGGAGGCCAGCTGGAGTCCTTGGGCCGTCAACGATCTGTCACTTTTCTTCACGTTTCATTCAGTCGAAACCTAAGTGCGTCTTGTTTTGTTACCTCCACTAAGAGTGCTAATTCTTCAGCATAACCGACCTTGTAACTCCTCTAAGCATTTTTATCTTGAGGGTTCATGGATTATATTCTAGAAAATAGAAATCTCCCCTCACAAGGCTGATCTTTCTGTGTGAGAAGTAACTACTTATGCTGTTTATAAGGCAGTCAGCGATGTTTCTTCTTTTAATAGTTTCTATGATTTTGCCCCAGCTAGCAGTGTTGAAAGCATTTTTCACATCGAGAGTGATCAATGCACACCATTTCTCGCTTGTGTTTTTTTGCGTCTTGCAGCATATACTATGGATCTTCCTTTTCTAAAAATAAACTGTTGCGCTGAAAATTCCTCTTCTACTTCTACTTTATTCTCTAGCCTGGTTTTGATCGATGGTTATAGTAGTTTTTCTAGCGTATCCAGCTGACGTAGAAATCTCAATGATGACGCCAGCTATTAGGGCTTGCCGTTTTCCCAAATCAAGAGACAGACTTTGCTATTTTCTACTCTGGGAGAAACTCTTGTCGTCGGAGCAATTCATTCGCCGCGTTTAGCAGCGTCCGTGGGACGTTTCAGGCCGGCTCTATAATGGCTTCTGCTGGTATTCCGTCTGGGGCGAGAGTGTTAATAATTCTCTTTTTTTTAGCTTCTGTCGTCAGCTCCTCTTCCGTAAACTCCTCTATCTCCGATATCCCGTTCGTTTCCCAGTAGTCTGGTCGTCTGGAGCAGAGGTCTCCTATAATCCGTCGTTTGTCTGTCTTCGTGAGGTTATATGATGGGGTTTGAGCTTTGAACTGCTTCATCATATTTCGATAGCGCTCGTCCCACTTCGTTCAGTTTCTTGCACCGGGCTGCCCAATGGCTCTTCTTGGAATCTGTTATCATCCGCGTTAGCTCTTTTATCTTCTTTTGTGCAACTGAATTGCTTCCGTGACTGCTCGCTGGTAGTGAAATCTTCCTCTACAACGAGTGAGATGTCTTCTGACTCTTAAACATTCGTTTGTAGTAGTGGTAGTGTATGTACCTTAACCATAATCGGTTGTATAGTTCTCCTCCAAACCTTCAAACCTTCAAGTCCAGAATTAACAAGTCGTCTCTTTCCTTCCTGTCTACACCCACGGTACGATAGTATTTAGGCTGTAAGCCCTCGTGGTGTGATGTTGAAACATAAAAAAATAAACTGAAATATTTCAAGAATAAATTATTCTTAAATGGGGGTATTTTTTATCATTATTTAGTAGCAGATGTGGCTTCTAGGTATGATCACTGATGTAGAGCTTCCTGAGCAGCTTTTGTCAATAAGTAGTTGGTCTATTAAAATAACTAATATTGGTCAGCAAATTATTTTACCAATTCATGTAAGAGGTATGATGCCAGACCAGGTAAAAAAGGCTACCATAAATCCCTCGGCACATCAGAAGTCCACTGTATTAAAGAAATTATATTACTGGACAGTTTACCGCATCAGCATAGAAACAGGTACGCAAATTAAAACTTATTACTGATAGTTTTTCTGAGGTTAAAAAAATCGTTGTCTAATGTGTTGGCTTTTCGTGGAAATAGGATTTTAATTACTTGCCATATTTAATGGTTACCTAATTTTTAGCGTAAGAATTGCGTTAATATTCAAATAAAAATGAGTGGCTTTACCGAAACAATGCCTTTCACTTTATAAATTAATTCTCTAAAGTTAAATTTTCATTTCGTTGTTTAATATGCCATACACCGTAAGTAATGATGTATCATAAACCAAAAGTTATTACATTTCTGTTTAAATAATACCATTCTTGTGATTACTGTTGCAAGAAATGCGGCAGAATAGGTTAAACATTTTCCTTTAATTAATTACATATTACAAGAAATGTTGGAATGTTATAAAAGCAAAATAGAGGAATTTATAATATCCAAGTAATTAAAATGAAAGCAATTCGCAGGTTTATGGGTTGTAATATCCGGCATTAAGACTTTATTAAGCTCCTTAAATAAAACCCAAGGTAACCCTAAATAAATCATAATAAACAGGAGAATTAGATTCGGTCCTACTTATATACAGCTGTTTCGTTTAAATATTTGCCCCCGTTAAAAATGTTTTTATACTGAGGCAATTTAGTCCACAGGTACCTAATATTACAGAAAACCAGTCCTTTAAATATGTACATTTTTTTACACCATAGAAAACACATATCAAATTTTTTTGGGCATTTGCGTTGAAAAAATGATAAGATAATCGCGACTTTGGAATTTTGAAAAAAAAAAAAGTTTTAAATGCGCGCGATCTAGTTTTTTTTTATTTCACCAACATACCACGAGGGCTCACAGCCTAAATACTATCGTACCGTGGGTGTCGACAAGGAGGAAAGAGGCAACTGGTTAATTCTGGACTTGAAGGTTTGGAGGTTCGGAAGAGAAGGAAAAACATGTGCCGGCAAGCAATTCCACAACTTGAAGGTCCCCGGGACAAAAGACCGGGCATAACAAGATGTTTTAGGTCTGGTGACCTGGACAGTCAAATCGTGCATCCGCTCTGTTCCCCTGGTAGATCTGTTGGGGGCAGCATGTGGAGGAACTATGGAAGAAAGCTCATCTGAGCAGGGCCCGTGCATATATCTATAAAATAGAGAGGGGTTACCAACGGCACGTCGGTGGACAGGGGATGGTAGCCTTTGCTAGACATATATCTCTCTTCTGAATGGAGTCCAAGATAGCGAGTGTAGAAGCGGCAGCGGCACCCCAGATGTGGGAGCAGTATTCGAGGTTTGCCCTTATTTGCGAAGTATATAAGGTAGAGAGATTAGCTGGTGAAAAGTATTTGCGAGCTCTGAAGAGGAAACCTAATTTGTTAGCAGCCGCTTCTGCAATTGATGTGATATGTTGGTGCCAATTGGGATTTCGATCCACAGAAATGCCAACAAGTGAAAATGACTCATTACTTTGAATAACTTGGTTGTTCATTGTAATGGGTCTAGGGCTGGTTTATCTCTTAAAAGATAGAAAGCAAGACTGAGATTTGGTGTAATTGAATTGTACAAGATTTCTACTTTCCCAGTCTAATAGTTTTTGAAGATCCACAGAGACAGAACCCTCCATGAGTCTGCGATTTCGAACATTATATTTTAAGCAAACAATACTTTAATCAGAGCCTTTATCTTTTGGCTGTTGTTATAAATAAAGTTTATTATATATTTATACTCTTTAGATGACTTTCTGTCAAAAATTTAACAATGTGAGGTATCAAAATGTTGACGGTACCATGTCACCACCACCATACCACGTCAAATTTGAAAATCGGGAGAAACGTAAATTTTATGCAAAGATGTGTAGTTGTTAAAAGTAGAGTTGTACTCACTGTATACATAAAACTATTATTATGCTGAATAATAAATTTCATTCCATAAGTGTGCTTCACAATGACAATATACAGCGTGTCCCAAACTGGATGAGAATGTAGTGCTATCTACGTTGTTATTAGAGATAGGGAAACGGTTAAATTAGCAATGTTTTGTAGAATTTCATGCTCATTCTAAATATGGCTTATATTTTACCCTGCCTCTTTTCATTTACGAGTTATTTTGAAAAAAACAAAATTTGACGATTTACTTTTTCTTCAGTATCTAAGTAGGCGTTGATCTGACATGTCTAAGGACTTGCACATTATCAAGACACCTTCTACAGAGTAATCTTTTTGTGCTATTCTCAACTTTGGATTGTCATTTGTTTTTGAGCTCCAAGTATCAACGTTTGTTTTTATTATGGCAGCCATATTGGATTTTTTGCTTATGTGATAGCCTGTGAAAAGAGCTTTCCAATGATGTACAACATACTTAAGAAATCTTGTAATTACACTGACAATTTTGAGAAAAACCGTTTTGAAAATAGTAAATTACGAAATCTAATACCAGGAAACAAATGACAAAATAAGTGTTCAAAAAGTAGAGTAGACCATGGAGTCTAACAATGGACTTCTACTTTTAACATAATTTTCCATAATTATTTACGATAAAAAATATTGCGATTTAAATTACAATACTTAATTAGGTAATATTGCTAAGTAATATTATGTGAAACAGTTTAATAGCGAAACCCAGCAATAACAAATAGAAACTCCACCAAACACAATTAGAACCGGAACTCAACAAGTAATAAAATGGAAACTTAAAAATACACTAAATAGAAAATTGTTCAATATGGCCACCGTTTTGCTAAATGCACTTTATACACCTTTTTGAAACATGCCTGCAAACTCTGGTGAGGGTGTTTCGGTTAATATGATTTATAGCTTCCGTAATTCTGTTTCGTAATTCATTGATATTTTGTGGTGGATCGAAATTATACACAACGTCCTTCAGAGTACCCCAAAAATAAAAATCCATGGGTGTTATATCAGGACTTCGAGCACACCAATGAACCGGCTCATTGTTACAAATGACACGATTGTTAAAATTTTGGTACAAAAATTCTTGGCGATCCTAGCATTGTGGGCTGGACAACCGTTTTTTTTTGGTACCAAATCTCGTCTAAATTTTCATGAACTCTTCTATTTGTTGGTACGATATCATTTCTCCATAGATTAGGATACCTTTCCCCAGTTAAATTATTTTCAACAAAGAACGGACCACCAATTAAGCTACCTGAACTTTTTTTAAATTAGCTGTCTAATCTACAAATAAAAATACCAGTTTTTTACGTAATAAGCCGCACCAAACATTAATACCAAATCTGTCTTGCAGTCGTCTTTCTTCCTTTAGATGGGGATCTTCATTTGCCCAATAATGACCATTATGGCGATTATACACACCACAATTTTTAAATCTCGATTCATCAGTCCATATTATTTTGAAATGAAAATTTTCATCTTGCTGACATTCTCCTTGATACCATCTGCAGAATTGAAGTCGCTTATGGTAATCGTTAACATTGAAGCCTTGTACGATTGTAGGTTTGTATGGATGGTAATTACTTTGTTTTAATACACGGTGTACCAAAATTTTTGGAACGTCAATTTATTCACCAGAAAAGCGAACAGATTGCGAAGGGTTTTCGTTTGAAACCAGTCAGACGGCATTATTTCTTTCTTCATTTCTAGGCATTGGTAGTTTCTTTGCGTGAAAGCTACCGTCGTTCAATAGATTGGTCACTATCCTCGGAAATATTTTGTAGTTTGGTTGTCGTCTTTCTGGGTAGTTGTTTTGATATGAATTTGCAGCTGCCTCAGTATTTCGGTTAGAACGAATATTACATTCCAAAATGTCAAAATATTCTTTACTACTAAACATGTTATTGAATAATATTTAAAATAAACAGGAAACAAACTATTTAGTACAAAATCTTTTGAAACGTAAATACGCCTCAAATGGGTCAGATAATTAAGAATGACACTATTCTTAATTGTCGCGATAGTGTTATAACCATAGCAACCTTTCTTCTGTTATTTTTCAGTTGACTTACGTTTAAAAATCAAGCAATTGTCAAAGGCGTCTTCGTAAATCATTAATCTGCTTTTTATTGAGTTCCGTTAGTAAATTTAGTTACTTACTAGTTTTACCTATTTATTTAAATTATAACAATTTTTTAGGATAATGTTGTAATGTAAAATGGCATTTGCAATAATGGGCCGAATGATTGGTGTGCTCAAAGTTCCTATTTTTTATGGTATTGGATTTCATGGCCTACTATCCTCAAAATGGTTTTTCTCAAAATTGTCAGTGCAATTACAAGATTCCTCAAGTATGTTGTACATCATTGGAAATCTCTTTTCACATGAGCAAAAAATCCAGTATGGCTGCCATAATAAAAACAAACGTTGATACATGTAGCTCAAAAACAAATGACAATCTAAAGTTGAGAATAGCACAAAAAGATTATTTGGAAAAAGTGTCCTGATAATGTGCAAGTCTTAGACATGTCAGATTAACGTCTACTTAGATATCGACAAATTTTGGTTTTTCCAAAATAACTCGAAAACGAAGAGAGGTAGGGCAAAATACAAGTCATAGTTGGAACGAGCATGAAATTCTACAAAACATTGCTAATTAGCCGTCTCCCTATCTCTAATAATATTGTTAACGTGTTTCAGGCTTATTAGCCATCATCAGTACGGTATAGCCAGGTGAAGATGGAAACACTCTGGATGAAAATGCAAAAATACACAACAGGCAACCAGTGCACAATTGCAGCAACATTTGGAAGACCCTTAATCCGAGGGAAACAACCAAAAAAGCCACGGAGGCAAAGAAATCACCTGCGCGAGCATCCGGAACCCAGGAAGTTTATTAACTATAAAATGATTTATAACACGGCATTTCTGTACCATACAAGGAGAAGGGTTAAGGGCAAAGCCGCAAGGAGACAACCGCATGCACGTCTTTCATGCTTATTAGCCATCATTAGTACGGTATAGCCAGGTGAAGATGGGAACACTCTGGGTGAAGATGCAAAAATACACGGATTCACAACAGGCAACCAGGGCACAATTGCAGCAACATTTGGCTGATAAGCCTGAAAAACGTGTATGCGGTTGTCTCCTTGCGGCTTTGCCCTAACTCTTCTTCTTGTATAGTACAGAAATGCCGTGTTATAAATCCTTTTATGGTTAATATATATATATATATATATATATATATATATATATATATATATATATATATATATATATATATATATATATATATATATATATATATATATATATATATATATATATATATATATATATATATATTATATTGCGTTTAAAAAATTTTCGTTGATCTTATCTATAAAAAATCACTATCATAACGCACTTGCTGCATACACAATTTTCATATGACATTAGTACATTTCACAGTGACCCTGTTATAGAGAAAGGCATTGACCAGACATTGCTTAGTTTCAATTATTAAGTTTAAAGTACAATAAACTATAAAATGTATAATAATCATTTTACTTAGTATGCATATTTTACTTGCGACTGCTAAACGATGTTGCGTTAACAGTCGGTATTTGAAACTAATATAGTTCACATCTACTTGCTTTGTTCACTTCCATTTTATATTAATATTATTAGAATAGTAACACACTGTATTGTTTCCCTAAAATAAAGGTATATTTTTATGGAAACTTAAGTTTTGTGTTACCTAATTGGCGCTGCGTGAACATGATGCCAAAACGGCATTAAATATAATAATCGCCGGTTTATTTCAATAATTTATTTGGCATTAAAGAACCGAAAAATTAACAGTGTTTCAAACGCTCCAGTTTCAAACATTGTATCAACATCAAGTGACCAAAAGTAATCCAAGTTCCAGAAAAACTCCAAAAGAAGATGAATATCCTGTGAGTACCTTCCTTTATCTTTCACTGTGAATTTATGATTGCATCTCTTGTATTTTCAAGCATTTCTGCTTCGAAATACCTTGTCAATAATTAGTATTAAATCTACTGTATTTTTAAGCATTTTTGCTTCGAAATACCTTGTCAATAATTAGTATTAAATCTACTGTATTTTTCAAACATTTTTGCTTCGAAATACCTTATCAATAATTAGTATTACCTATCGTATTTTCAAACATTTTGTTTCAAAGTATTTCAAAAATTATTTATGTTAAATCCCACGTATTTCCAAACCATTTTGGTTCGAAATACTTTAAGATATTAAAGAGTTCTTACGTTAATATTTTATTAATAAATTAAAATCAGACAAAACTATTTAGCAATAATACTTTTATATTGTGTATCAGCTTATTTGAAGATTTAAGTAGAAATAACGTTTAAAAATTAATTATACCCGATATCTGAAAAATATTAACTCGACAAAAATAATAAACTATTTTAGTCATCATGTCACATAATAAAGGCGACATCTCCTTGTTATCTCAGGCATCTATGATGATCCCAGAATACAGTGGAGGTTGTAGACATTTAAATTATTTTATTAGACAATGCGAACTGTTTATTATAAATTACAAAAAAGAGAGTACAGAACAAAATGCTGAGCATCACAATAGAATGATACTCGAATTTATTAAATCAAAAATTGTACAAGATGCTTGAGATATTTTATTATCTCTAGAAACTAGTTCATGGGAAAATATTAAAAATGGCCTTATGGCACAATATTCAGACCCACGCTCTGAAAATCTCTTGTTAACAGACCTCACTACCTGTTATATGACAAAAACTCAAACAGTTTTAGAATTTCATAGCAAAATTAAAGAAAAATTGAAAGCACTTTATGAGAATATCGAATTACAGGATTTAGGTACCGAAATTAAAATTTATAAGAAAAATTACTTTACTGAAATGGCTGTAACATCATTTAAAGTCGGCATACTAGAACCGTATTTTAGTCATTTAAAACTAGTAAATGTAACAAGTTTAGAAACGGCTTTACTTGAGTGTCACCGCATAGATAACAAAATAAAACAAGCAGATTTCATAAATAGCTTAAGAAATAAATCACATCCTTCTTCACAAAAACAACCCCTAACATTTTTAGAAAAAAATGCCTTACCAAAAAGACCGTTACCTCAACAAAATATTAATTTCGTAAATAGATTTCAACAACCACCCTTTTTACGACAAAGACCTAATTTCCCCAGTAAACCTATCTCCAATTTGAGAGCTCTACCACAAAATAAAATTTCTCCTACAAATAGTCAAGTTTTCCGCCATCAGCGGCCTCAAAATTCATCTGTATTTAACAGGACAAAAAATACTTTTTCGACACCCCCACAAAGACAAAATCGACAATTTGATCAAACTACACCCATGGAAATATGTAATCTAGAATACCCGAATCAAGAAATGACAGATTATGTATCTGACGAATTATAACCCGAATATTATTTGCAAGGTGTCGAAAACGAAAACCTTAATGATTATTCCGGAAATGAGCCAGAAAATCTGGATTTTCAGGAAGAAGCCTCGGAAAATCCTTTGTCGCCCTAGATATAAACAATATTATGACACTACCCAAATTACCCTTTTTGGTCCTGCCATCTTTAAATTTGAAAATTCTTCTGGACACGGGAGCTTCAGACAGCATAATAAATCCATGCCCTGCATATGAATTTTTTTCAGAGTACATTTTCAAAAAGCCCTTTTCCGTAAAATCTGTAGGAAAAATTACAAAAGGAAATGATAATGTCAGATACCCCCTGTTAAAAGAATACGGCATAAATTTTCCATTTTCATTTAGAGTAATAAAATGGCATGAAAGGTTTGATGCTCTTATAGGTTCCGAAGACTTTAAAAAATTAAAAACCAAACTAGATTATGAAAAAAGAACAGTAAAATTTAGAGAAATTGAATTACCTTTTTATTTCGAAATAAATCCCCTAAACTTTCAACCCTTTTCACAAACTTGTACTACCCATATTCAAATACCTGTAAATATTGAAGACGGAACATTTTTAATTCCAGAAATGGAAAATGAATTAGTTCATATACCAGAATCCATAGCTGAAGCTATATCTGGGTTTTGTTCTATACCATGTACAGTAAAAAATAAGTCACAAATCGCTGAAATTAACTTTACAGAACAAATTGAAGTAGAACCCATCCAAAATTTTGAAGAAACACCTAAATTTCCCAACTCAGTTCAAGTCGACGTGAGACAACAATTGAGAACTGACCACCTCAATTCTGAGGAAAAACAAAAACTATTTAAATTATGTAATCAATATCGAAATATTTTTTATCACGAAAACTCGGATCTTACATTTACAAATGCTATTAAACATCATATTAGAACTCGCGATAATGATCCCATACATGTAAAATCTTACAGGTATCCATATCACCTAAAAATTGAAATACAGAAGGAAATTCAAAAATTGTTAGACAATAAAATTATTAGGCCCTCTACCTCTGCTTTTTGTTCGCCCGTTTGGATTGTCCCAAAAAAGTTAGATTCCTCTGGAAAGAAAAAATGGCGATTAGTCATTGACTACAGGAAACTCAACGAAAAAACGATACTCGAAAAATATCCCTTACCTAGAATAGAGGAAATCTTAGACAACTTAGGGAAGTGTACATACTCTACTACTCTCGATTTAGCTCAAGGGATTCATCAGATCGAATTAACCCCTGAAAGCATTGAGAAAACAGCCTTTAGCGTAAACAATGGGCATTACGAGTACATTAGAATGCCCTTTGGTCTCCGGAGTTCGCCCTTAACCTTCCAACGCGTAATGGATAATGTTTTTAGAGAATTTCTGTACAAAAACTGCTTTGTTTATATGGACGACATTGTCATATTCTCGAAATCCCTTCAGGAACACCTTATCCACATTAAACAAGTATTTCAAAAATTACAAGATGTTAACTTAAAGGTACAGCTAGATAAATCAGAGTTTCTTAGAAAGGAAGTTGAGTTTCTAGGCCATGTCATCACAATTGACGGCGTAAAACCAAATCCAAGCAAAATTGAATGCATAAAAAATTATCCTATTCCGAAAACACAAAAACAGATAAAAGCTTTCTTAGGACTTGTTGGCTATTACAGGTGTTTTATAAAAAACTTTGCCAAAATTGTTTATCCCCTCACAAAATGTCTAAAGAAAGATTCTACTCTTAACTTTAATGATCCAGAATACGTCAATGCATTTTCGCAGGCTAAAGAACTTATAATAAATTCACCCGTCCTAACATATCCAAATTTTGATAAAGAATTTCATCTGACAACCGACGCAAGTAATATAGCGTTAGGAGGCGTATTGTCTCAAGACAATAAACCTATCGCATTTTACTCTAGAACGCTTAATTCAGCTGAACGAAATTATAGCACTATTGAAAGGGAGTTACTATCAATAGTGGAAAACACTAAACATTTTAGACCTTATCTTTTCGGACGAAAATTTACTATAGAAACAGACCATAAACCTCTAGTTTGGCTTTTTTCGATAAAAGAACCAAATTCCCGTTTAGTTAAATGGAGGCTTAAACTAGAAGAATTCGACTACGAAATAAAGTACAAAAAAGGAAAGGATAACGTTGTAGCAGACGCCCTTTCAAGAACAGAAATCAATGCGGTAGAAGATGATATAGATCTTGTGTCCCTTTTAGGCAACGCGAACCCTTCAGAACTAAGAGTTCTGGACGACAACGACCTTATAGAATTAGGAATCGACCCTCAACCTGACCAGAATAATGGCGAATCTCAAACCCAACATACTTCTTTAGAAAATCCTGTATTTTGCTTACCTATATCGGAAGGCCCAATCAATCATTTTAAAAATCAAATTTTAATTTATCACGGATCGGAAAAACGTGAAATAACTACAAACCTTTTTAAAAATAGACAAATCAAAATATATTTACAAGAAGGTCATGAACTACAACAACTTAACACCTTTCTTAAAGAAAAAATCAATCCGTCTAATGTATACGGTATCTTATTCGAAACCCAAGAAATCGAGAGATTATTTATGTTAGTAGCCTCAGCTCTTTTTAACAGTTCAGTAAAAATAATAAAATGCAATAAACAAGTCGAAAATATTACATCAACTACCGTACAGAAACAAATTATTCAAAATTACCACCAAAATAACCACAATGGCATTAACGAAACTTACGAACAACTTAAATTAAATTACTATTGGCCTAACATGAAAAAATCCATAAATGATTTTATAAACAAATGTGACACTTGTCTGCAAGCCAAATATGAGCGACGACCCTATAAATTACCCTTTTCCGGACCCTTGTTAGCCAAAAGACCTTTTGAAGTAATTGTTAGCCAAAAGACCTTTTGAAGTAATTCATGCAGATGTGTTCAGTTTTGAGAACCATAAATTTCTTACGATAATAGACTTGTTTAGTAAATATGCACAAGCTTATTACATTAAAGATACAACAGCTCTGACGATTTTAAGTAAACTCAGACACTATTTCTCTCATCATAATTACGTTTCAACCCTCGTATGTGACTCTGGCAAAGAATTTGATAATGCAACCCTTAAGGAATACTGCGACCTATTTAACATAAAATTACACATAACTACTCCTCAAAACCCAAACTCAAACTCCCCAGTTGAACGACTTCACTCAACTATATTAGAAAAATTAAGAACAATGAAGTTGGAGAATCCGTTAGAAAAACCTATTGATCCTATGATAACCTGTATTTTAATATACAATCAATCAGTTCACTCATTAACAGGTCATAGTCCCTTTTCCCTTCTTTACGGCCCTTATGACAAACTTGAACCTATAGACCCCCATAAAACATTGTATGAAGAATATAACCACAGAAGACTTAAAGAAATATTACCCTTTTTCGATCAAATATACAAAAAATCTAAAGAAAAGTCAGAAACTATTCTTAGAAAAAGAAATGAAAATCGTAACGAGATACCGCAAATACAAACTGAACAAGTAGCTATTAAAGTACCTTATGTAAAGAAAACTAACCCTTTATATAAAATTTATCATAATCCAGTTCAAGTAAATCAAAACAAATTACTTTTACCTGATTCCCAAAAGAAAACAGCCCATTTGAAAAATGTAAAAAGAGTGAAAAAAAACATTTTCATTGCAGGAACATCATCCCCCTGATGATGGCCCTCAGCCAGGTCCATCAACTAGAAGTTAAACCCATAATCACTAACGGATACTTTAAAGATTATATAGGTATAGCTAGAATAATTAATCACTATCATAATTTCTACTTTTATTTTAATGTATCGGTTTTAGAAAATAATTATCGGGTGTTGACAAACAATACTATAAAAATTAACGAAAATTATGGCACTACTATTAACAAGGAATATGTACAGATGCTTAATGACCAAGTTTCCAAAATTAACCTAGAACTTGAGAAATTAACGCACTCCAGAACGAAACGCGGGTTAATAAACGGAGCAGGGTCGCTGATCAAAACCATAACCGGAAATCTCGATCAAGACGATCTCGATAAAATAAACAAACATTTAAACACCTTATATTTAAATCAAGGTGAAATGATGACTCAACTAGACTCTCTAAATTCATTTGCACATATAATTACAGAAAGATTTGTAGAAGAACAAAAAATAATGAACAAAAATCTTCAGATGATAGCTGACAGATTTTGTGAACTAGGGAACATGGAAAAAAGGAGTTTCATTCAATATCAAATCTCATTAGCCCAAAATTTATTAGAAAGTGTCAAAATTATTCAAAGAACTATATCTCTTAGCCTTAATGAAATTACAAACATTGAAATATTTACCTGGAAGGATTTAACACAAATAAGACAGCATCTTGAATTAATTTATAACAAAAATGAATTAATTAACTTTGACAGAAACCACATATTTAAAATTATTGAATTTACTAGATTAATAGTTGTATCAGCAGGAGACACAATCATTTGTTTACTAAAGGTCCCGATTTTACACCCTACACCAGGCTCCTACTTCCAAATAATTCCCTTACCAGAAAATCATAAAGTCCTTATACCCCCAAGTTCATATTATTTGGAAATAGCCCAACAAAACTTATGGACATCTGAAAGATGCCCATCAATAACAGAAGCCATAGTGTGTTCAAATCCACCACAAGAAGAAAGTTGCCAACTAAATCAACCCTCGAGTTGCCCTTCTGCAAAGGTAACCAATAGCTACACGACGTCCATCAAGATACGAAACAACAACGTGCTCATCTCAACAGATGTATCAGTCGAAGTTATAGAAGAATGTCCAAATAAAATCGACAGAAAAACAATACACCAAAATGCTATCGTAAGCACACTGCCTAACTGTAAAATCACAGTAAATGACGAGATATACACAGACGTATCAGGCAACATAACGTGGATTCCAGACCTGATATTACCACTCAAGGAAGAAAAATACGAAGTCCGCTTCAGTCCAGTTCACCTGAAAAATGCTGAAAAATTGAAGCAACAACTTTCAGAAGCTCCACAACATAAGATACTACATCCAATGTTGCATACAAGTCACATAGGTGTTACCACATTTATAATAGTAGTCATCATCATCACTATATTGGTTTGGTCCAGAAAGAGATGGACACCCTTCCTAAAGAAGAAGCAATCACTCCAAGTTGAACACGAGGACGTGCTCAAGACTAACGGTGGAGGAAATACGTCACCATGTACCCAACTTCTATAAGTGACAGTACATTTCACAGTGACCCTGTTATAGAGAAAGGCATTGACCAGACATTGCTTAGTTTCAATTATTAAGTTTAAAGTACAATAAACTATAAAATGTATAATAATCATTTTACTTAGTATGCATATTTTACTTGCGACTGCTAAACAATGTTGCGTTAACAGTCGGTATTTGAAACTAATATAGTTCACATCTACTTGCTTTGTTCACTTCCATTTTATATTAATATTATTAGAATAGTAACACACTGTATTGTTTCCCTAAAATAAAGTTATATTTTTATGGAAACTTAAGTTTTGTGTTACCTAATTATATATATATATATATATATATATATATATATATATATATATATATATATATATATATATATATATATATATATATATATATTACTAAAATTCAGTGATTCATGTATGAGTCAAAAAATTAAAGTCTCAGTTGCAAGTTTAGCTCTAGTTATGACCGAAATTGAAACAATTGAATAATAGATGCTAATAAAGCTTTTGCTGATAACGGTTCAAAGCTTTTGAATTTTGTAACAATTTTCCAAGCAGCTCTACAGCCAAAGCGAGAAATATTGAGGCTTAACCCGGATCAGGTTGCATTTTTGTTCACCACATTAAATTGCTGTCGAATTGGTGCACTCGTATTTTTAAAGGGAAAAGTGCAGGAATCTATTACCTGATATTGGATGCAGTGGAGCATCTCACTGCTAAAAGATAAAATACTGTAAGTGGAAGCTGGATTTTTCTTTAATGGTGCACTTTATATGTGGTGAATGGAAATGGGGTTTCAGAAAGGAATCGTCGGCACAAGTAATGAATAAGAATAGCCTCTTTGCGATACATTATATTTGCAAATATTTCTCCAAACGGAGCCTCTCACACAAGGTGTCTCTTACGGCGCTTCAGGTTTTATTAGAAATATAATATCTTCACATTTAGGTGAGCGACACTGATAAAGAGAGAACTTTTTATTAAAGCAAACGAAAATATACACGAAGTCTGCGGCTTAGGTGAGACATTTTAAAATTTATAAGAATCATGTGGCTCACACGAGAACAGGCATTTTGTTGCTCATTACTTTGTTGAATCGTTCAATCACATTACATAGTCCACAATAAAACATCTATAGTGCCTCTCAACATAACCGCCTGTACACTCAGAAGAGGAAAAATTGTGGCGCGGCCTGTGCCTTATGGCATCAAATTTAAATAAACCTTTTGTTCTAAAAAATAAACAAGTTTATCCAAAATTAATGACGATTTACCTTGCTAATTGGTTTCACCAGATTATATCCCGCGCAAAAAGGAGCAAATGATTGATTTAGATTTGCCCGACAAGACCAAAATATTTTAGTTAGATTAAATAATAAAACGATTGGTTCATGTAACATCTGAAAGAGGAGAGGAATAGTTTTTGTGGGTGCGAATTTATAAAAAATTTGCAAGTGGCCTTAATAATTATTTATGTACCAAGGGTATAAATAGATGTTAATGCCCCGAGAGCGTCGATTTTACAAAGCCGACGGCCTCGGGCCCGGGGGTTTGTAAGTCGCTCGAGGGCATACACCTCTATTTATACCAGCGGGGCATACAAAATTTTATGTCATACTAGTCATATCCAAACAATGAAACATGAATCACCGTTTGCTGAAGGCAACCTAACCAGCACCAGATCTTTTCAGAACTGTCAATTTTATGTTAATTCGACTAAATAATGTTAATTAAATATTTACATATTACTTTTATTCCATTATCTGTAATTTCATTAATAAAGGTTATTAAAAAAGTCAAACAAAAATTATTTGTTTTTATGTGCGCGTGGGCTATAAAGTGTACGTTTTGCCCGCGCGGGTCGTAAAGTACACTTTATAGCCCTTGGGCATAAAGTGCACAATTGTGTAGTTGGTAACTAAGCAATAAAAACACAATAATGAACTAGTATGACATAAAATAATAAAAATTCTAGGTAGAGTTGTGGTAGAGAATCTACATAGAAATCATCTGAAACCAAACAGTTTTTTAATTAAATGCTTGTAACTTTTTTCATGCGAATAGGGATCTGAATTATGGCATATAGTTTTATTTATATAACCTAAATTTAGGTGCGAATTTGATTACCATAGCTTTATTATTTTCTTAAATAAATAAAAATTCGAAAGAAAACTGGAAAATTTCCCGGCATAAACCTAGTCAGATTTTTTTGGATAACAAACTGATCCAATCCACTTTAAACGGATCCCTTGGAGAGCGTGGGACGGGGGCAGGCGTTTATTCGGAAGTCACCCCTCGGAGCTCATGCAACCGTCTTTTAGGCCGAAATGTACGCAAACTTGCGTGCGAGAGAACAAGAGGAAGCTACACCAACAAGCGGATCCTCATAGCCACAGACAGACAGACAGCCCTTAAGGCCCTAAGTAGCCCACGGGTAAATTCCAGGCTGTTAAGTGAATGCCGAGACGAGACGAGCGACCTGGCTGGGCAGAATGAGGTCACCCTCATCTGGGTGCCGGGTCACTCGGGGGTCAAAGGTAATGAAGAAGCTGACAGTCTCGCAAAATGGGTCAGCAGAAAAATTATGCGACCAAAACCGGTCCTGGGCGTATCGAAAAGCACTGCCAGGGGACCCATTAAGTTCTGGGTCAGAAACGAACATAGAGTGTACTGGGCAGATTGTCCAGGGCTCAGACATGGGAAGTCAGTAATTGAGGAACCCAGTTCAAATAGAGCTGTGCAGCTGCTAAATATAAGCAGAGGACAGCTCAGGAATATAAGGAGACTCTTGACGGGACACATGGCTGTCCGGAAACACCTGCGGGGGACCTGGCATGCAGACTATGCGGCGTGGGGGAGAAATCAGCCCAGCACATCTTGTGCGGGTGTAAAGCTCTGGACTGCAAAAGACAACTGATCTACGGACAGCCGGAGACCGGAGACTGGCAATATAAAACTTCACCCTACCAATTCCTGTGCAGACTAGTTCAAGGCACAGTGATTTTGGAATGGGTGGAGTAGAAAAGACAAATGGCATGCACAATAATCCAAAGGCTGCGGTGCTATCGGCAAAGACGCGGACGAGCCCTAAGGGAGGAAAAAAACTGCAAGTGTCTTTAAAATATTGTATTACAAATTTCATTAAAGCTACAAAAGATTTTCAGAAAAAAATTAATTATTTACAAAGGTAATGTACCAGTCAAATTATAAATATGGCAGGTACTTTTCCTTATTAATTGCTTTGATGGTTTTGTTTTAGTCAACCATCCCGTTTTTGCAAACAATAAATTTTTAAAACAAATTTGTAGTCATCCGCAAATGTGTCTTTAATTTAGTACCCACGGGCGTTTACATAGGTGTTACTATGGTTCAAGATTAAAGATTCTAGGTTAAATGGAAATTTATTTGGCTATCGGATTTGAAATATTTTACGAAAATGTTCCACCATAACATACTTGCTGTACCCAGACCCTTTCCAGCACTTATTGACGTTTGCTGTATCCATACTTTTGATGATAAAATATTGCAGCTTACTATGTAAGACTGACAAACAAGGCATCCTCAAAATCATTTTCGGAAAATATTTAAAAAATGGAATGAGATAACAATTTAAACATAAATTGAAAATCTTAGTTCGCTGCGTCGTCGCAGGGCTCTCTTTTCCCTTATGCATGTCTTCAATCACCGTAAATGCATAAACAAGAACAATGCAAACAAGCAAAATTCCTTTGGAGCAACCCCTAAGGAATTTACGGAACCTGCGGTGAGTATAGAGGTTCTGCGCGCGGTAAACAGGATTTTACGGGGGTAGATCTGCAAAATGGGATAAAGGCAGCTTAAAGAAGTCCATTTAAACTGTTTCTTTCGCACTTTCCGGTTACATTTCATTTCTATATTCTTCTCCACTCAGCACCCCTATTCACTCTTGGTCCCGTAATTTTCTTGTTGACTGTTTGCAAGATATTCTTCTTGTGGGTTAGGCGTCCAGAAGGGGTTCTAAGCATATTTCTGAAAATATTTTTCTAAACACACCACTTGTGCTAATCTGCAAATTTACCGAAAATTTTATTTTTATTTACAAACGGAATGCATATATGAAATTATAGGTGGTAGGTAAGTATTTTTCCATATTAAGCGCTTGAATGATCGGTTTTATACAACTCAATCGAACCAGTTTCTGCAAACAGAATACCAAAAAAGATTTTTTAAAACAAATTTGTAATTATCTGTGAAGCTCATGGTGTTATTCTTAAAATTTAGTATCCACGCTGCGTTTATATTGGTTTTACTATGTATCACACCTGAAGATTCTAGTTTAATGAGAAATTGGGTTGCCAGCATTTGAAATATTTTATGAAGCTTCGCTTCCATAACGCACTTGAACTATTTTCAACACTTATTTACTATTGCTGTATCCATACTTTTTGAAAATGAAATAAATATAAACAATACAAAATTTTCAAATTACAATTTTGATAATTTAACCTAAACCTCTGTTTATATATATTATATTATAACTAGGAATATATGTATTTTGTAGTACCTACCTAGATATTATAAGAACTTACTGTTTTAGTTTGAGGTACGTATATTTCTTCTGAAAATAAGTTTGTTCACTTCGGTAATACCTACCAGTGAATTCTGTATTGAGTTCAGTAGGTTATACATACATTATCTACAATCTACATGCTGTTTACTTATCACTTTCGTATTTGTTTCATTGGATGCTACAATTATAATATACTACTACAGTCATTTTGTTAAAGCTAAGTTAAAATTAAAATTCTGGTTATTATTTACCTCCTATTTGTATTAGAATATAGGTACTTAGTTGTTTTATATTATAAGATCCTAATAAGGTGTTGGCAATTGGCATCAGCGGAGTCGATTTCGAGGTTATGCGATGCGCAAGCGTACAGGCTTCTCTGTGACAAATAGCTACGTGTGGTCGATTAAACTAGGATAAAGAGAGAGAGAGAGGGAGAGAGATGGCTTTTAATTTAAAAAACCGCGAACGTGAAGAATATATGAAACATCGTTCTAGATTGCTTTTAAAAAATTAAATAACTTTCATAAAATTTTTTATTTATTAGTATACATTAGCATGCTAATATTTAGCGCTTTTGGACACAAACTTTGTCGCGGTATTAGGAAAGACATGGTCCAAGGCTGACAATTTACACAATTGTTAGTTGGTTGTACATTTTACACAGCTCTATCTGTAAAATTTTGTGTAAACTAGAGCTATCGTGACAACATACTACCTGGTCCTGCATATAGATGGCGCCCCTGTCGTATCTCACAAAATGTTCTCAAGTCTGACATCTTGCAACAACTTCCATTGTTTAGATTTTTATCTACGATTTATTTAAATAGCATAGCAGTACAGATAACGTCATCTGTCTTTGTCTAACATTGTACACATTGCATTACAGAATCTGAAGTGATGTCGAGGCTTATTTTATAATTAATTTCGAATACCTTTATTTTCCTTTGATCGAGCGATTTGAAAACTGGTACACAACCACGTCTGTCTATGTTCTTTTAAGTTGTAAATTTCCGTGTCAATCACTTAGACAATTTGAAACATATTGCGTTTTAAAAAATATTTTTTAAATTCTTATAACGAAAAATTGGCCGTTTAGATTAGATGAACGAACTCATCCAAGCCATTAGCAAAATACGGGTAATTCCCAAATTTAGTCAAATCAGTGAAGTATTTTTTTTGAGTTATCGGTAGGATACATATATATATATATATATATATATATATATATATATATATATATATATATATATATATATATATATATATATATCTATATATATCCTAACTGACCTTGGAAATGGTTTCCAGAGGCCCTAATTCGTACCAATTTCAAGAAATTTTTCTAAAGTCTCATCATATACCCCTTTAATAGTAAATTTTCCTAATGAAAATTCACTAAAAAATACAATCTACTCAGCCGTCTAAAAGAGCAGTTATATATAACCATATTTATTTTTAAAGTTTTCAATGAGTCGGTACCAATATAAAAAAAATATACAAGCTGTTTCTTTTATAAAAATTGATGTTTGGTTTGTATCACAAAATTTGTACTCAATGGAAAAAACTATATTTAAATCACTGAATTCGGCAATAAAAAAATCTATTAAAGTTGGTTTTCACAGTTTAATTATCTCATCGCATAAGGGAGATATTGGGGGTGCCCAAAATCGACCAAATTTCAAAATCACCATGCAACTCAAAAACAAAGAGTGACATTTCAGTCTTCATTTCAGCGTCGTTAATTCCACACAAGAGTAGAACAGTATTGTGAGAACAATAATCTTCTATCTTTACTCATAATCGTAAGCGTCTCCGTGGCCGTGCAGGAAAGTCGATGACTTTCCAATACCGACTCGGGGGTCGACGGTTCGAGACTCACCGGCGGCGGATGATTTTTCAAATCACTGTCGTCGTTGAGATTGAGCTAAAGGTGGATGGTAGGTTAGTTTAGATGAGCAAAAAGGGTCAGCAATGGCCTAATTGCCAGTAAGCATCTTACCTTTACCTTTACCTTTTACTCATAATCGTGATACCTCCAACGAAATCACAACACTCTGTACACTAAAGAAATTTTAATATATAAATTCGTAAATTTACCAGCAGCTGACGTAACTCAGTTGTAAGCCACGTAGTAGCGAACCAGTCTACAAACTTGCAAATGAACTGGTAATAATTAAACTGCTCCAGTAACGAAAGTACTCAGAGAGGTGTAATAACATAGAACAAATTTTATGATTGCAGGCGCGAAGCCCTGTAAAATATGAGCAAATCATCGAAATAAGTTGCAGTTAACTGCCTCGCTATAAATTTATAGCGACGTCCAGTCACTTAGTTAATTATATAGCTAATAGACTGTCACTCCGATTAGAATCAAATTTCCGAAACAGGTGGATAAATTTCAGCTGTAGCAAGTTTATAGGACATGTCATAGTTACATTGACTATATGCAAAATCTTCAAAATAGAGATCCTGGCTATGGTTACCTTGATAAAATCAATCAGCTAAGATGAGTGTCTAACCTATGGTAAGTAATATGCTTATTAGACTCAATTACACCTAATATGTTACAAACTTTGTTGCATTTAATAATACATCTTTAAAAATTATAATTATGAAAATTTATGTCAAATTTTATTTATACAATCGTTTTCTCTCTCTTTCTGTATATATATATATATATCTATATATATATATATATATATATATATATATATATATATATATATATATATATATATATATATATATATATTACCTTCAACATTTTCAAGGCATGTCTACATCTAAAAGGCAGATCTAAATAAGACACATATTAAGCACACTTGGAGAACCGAAATCACCACAACACATTAAAAAAAGCCGAACGATTGTTTCCCTAACCAAGTTAGGGTCATCGGAGGGTGATTAATTATGGATATCTTATATCTACAACTCTATTAGTGAATTTTTATTTTAAAAAAATCACTAAGAGAGAGGTATGGATGGTGAGCCTTTGCAAAAAAAATTTCAAACGAGCGCGAACCAGGACTCCCAGAACTTATATCCCGGGCCAGTTTCAATTTTTATATGTTTATATATATATATATATATATATATATATATATATATATATATATATATATATATATATATATATATATATATATATATGTCTGTATGTATGTATGTATGTATCCGTCTGATAACTCAAAAAATAATTAACCGATTTCGATTAAACTTGGCAAATGCCTTTCTTTTATTAATGGCTTGGATGAGTTCGTTAGCCAGAAAAATCAGACAGGGTTTTCCGGGAAAATTTTGAGGTTTCTTTAGAAAAAATTTTTTCTCCGAAAATTACAAAGCTGTTTCATGAAATTTAACGAATATGTTGTCTTGGGAAAGACCTTACTACGCACCAAAATTCAAATTTTTGAGTTTATAAACGATAGTCATTTAATAAAAATTCACTACCATAACACACTTGCTGCGTCCCGAACTTTTTATATTATTCTGCAGGTAGTCGGTCACTAACGATTTAGTTAGGTTCAACGACACAAAAGTTAACGTATTTCGTTTGGCGGAACTATCTGTATTCTTTTATTATCTATCTGACGTGCCTCTGCCGGTATTTTTTTATAAAGTAATCAGGAGACTGCCCATATGCGGCAAAGCGAGATTCATACATTTTTTATTATTACTATATTTAGTTTTATATATGTATATATTGTATATAAATATATATATATATATATATATATATATATATATATATATATATATATATATATATATATATATATATATATATATATATATACTTTCGCAGGCGTTTAGCTGTCCTGGTTGTCTAACATTTTTTTTTAATTAATTTTAGACTCTCCTCACTAACTTTGAGTTCTGAATGGGCTCTATTTATAAAAGTGGTACCATTTACAAACAAACACGCTTTTGTTGAGTTAGTATTCAGTATAAGGTCGTTTATATAATCACGAACAATACTGTACTCAATATGGAGCCTTGTGGGACTCTTCTCTTACTATTGGTTCGCGAGAATAGGCCTCCTTAAAGAAAACCTTTTGGCTTCTGATATTATTGTAGGATTTCAATAGCTGTAACGCGATCTCTCTGACACCATAATATGGAAGTTTTTCCAGCAGAAAAATGTGATTAACTGAATCAAAGGGCTTGCTCAAGATACATAATGTTATTTCTGCCTCCTATTTACACTCTAAGCTTTCTAATGTATATATATATATATATATATATATATATATATATATATATATATATATATATATATATATATATATATATATATATATATCTGTGTGTGTGTTTGTTTTATTTTTGTTAGTGAATTTTCGTAGAAAAAATTCACTAATGGAGAGATCCCGACTCTTGAATTTTGAAAAATTTTTTGCAAATGAACGCGAACTAGGACCCCTAGAACCCATATCCGGTGTCAGTTTCAATTTTTATATGTTTATATATATATATATATATATATATATATATATATATATATATATATATATATATATATATATATATATATATCACACCGATAACTCAAAAAATGATGGGCCCATTTTTATAAAATTTGGCATGTACCTTCCTTTTGTAAGTGCCTTGGATAAGTTCGTTAGTCAGGAAAATCGGACGAGGTTTTCCGGAAAAATTGTGAGTTCTCATTCGAAAAAAAAAAAATTCTCAAAAAATAAAAAATCTATGATAACCAAATTTGGTATGTAGGTTTACGATATAAAAAGTAAACTATACACAAAAATTTAGATTTCGATGTTACAGTAAGAAAAAAAGTTATAATAAAATATTTGGTGCCAGATCATTTCTATGAAAATTCACTACCATAACGTCTTTGAGTTTTTATTTATTTGCCAGCGACAATTCATTTACACTTAAACTTTACAACAAAAGCGTTAAGGCAAATAAGTATACTTATACTAGTGCGTGTTTCGCCTTATAATAATGAGTTATCATATTAAAGCATACACTGCAACATTTTTACATTAGACATCTGACCGTTGTTCACTAATTCACTAATGGGGAGATCCCGACTTTTCAATTTTGAAAAAATTTCTTCAAATGAGCGCGAACGAAGACCCCTAGAACCCATATCCGGGGTCATATTCAATGTATATATATATATATATATATATATATATATATATATATATATATATATATATATATATATATATATATATATATATATATATATATATATATATATATGTATCACACCGATAACTTAATAAATAGTGCGTCGATTTTGATAAAATTTGGCATGTACCTTCCTTATATAAATGGCTTGGGCAAGTTAGTTAGTTAGTCAGGAATATCGGAGGAGGTTTTCCGGAAAAATTTTAAGTTTTCATTCGAAAAAAAAATTTTATCTCAAAAAATTATAGGCCGATTTTGACAAAATTTGGCACGTACCTTCCCTTTGTAAATGGCTTAGATTTTTCGTTAATCAGGAATATCGGACGAGGTTTTCCGAAAAAATATTGAGTTTACATTAAAAAAAAATTATCCCAAAAAATAAAAAAGATTTTATAATCAAATTTGGTAGGTAGATTTACGATATAAAAAGTAAACTATACAGTTAAATTTAGATTTCTGTGTTACAACCAAAAAAAATTTAATGAAATATTTGATGCCAGATCATTTCTATGAAAATTCACTACCATAACGCACTTGCTGCGTCCAGGCTTTTTTAAATTTTCAAGCATCCCACAATCCACTGCACACAGACTCTCACCTCTATTCCAATGTCAAAAAAAAAGATAAAACAGTTATCGCTCGAAGGATTCTATCCCTTTAATGTCTATTTGTTCGAAACCGTCTTATCTTCCAAATAATCTACACCAAACACAAGTAAAATATTTCGTAACAAATATTATAATCCGATATTGCCTTCAATTAATATACAGTCAAAAGCAACTATTTATAATAATAAGTGGGAACAAAAGTCTGTCGGTCTGTATACCTGTCTTTTTGTAGCCACACTAACTTTAGAACTAATTGAGATATTGTCTTCAAATTTGGTGTACAGTTACCACTCGACAAATAAACGGTTCGGATTGTTTTTGGGTAAAATCGGGGGATGGTTTGGTGAAAGTTAACATATTTTCATCAAAACTCGAGTAATAAGACGTTTTAGGGTTCATTAATTAGAAAAATTTTCATTTCATCAAACATCTGGTATTCTGTTCTGAAATTAAGTTAGGGGTTAAATGTGTGGGGATGGAATATTGTTGACAAAAAATTCGATGTTTTTTTTTGTTTCTAAAATGGCGTAAGAAGTCTCAAGCATATAGAAAACTTGATTCTCGAACAAACATTTATTTGTCTATCGGTCTGTCGGTATGGCGGAATGTACATCTGTCTGCTAATAGCCGCCATAACTTTCTAACGAATTGAGATATCAGCTTCAAATTTGGTACCCAGTTAGCACCCGAAAAAAGGAACGCTTTGAGTTGTTGTTGGGTAAGATCGCTTCTGGGGGTAGAGGATAAATCAGGGGTGATTTGGTGAAAATTTCCTTTTTTTTTTTTTTTAAATAAAACTCGACTAACATAACGTTTCAAAGGTTTATGGGTACAGGAATAATACAAATACCTATGTTCTTTGTAGTCAAGTCATGAGCCCTAAATTCATTCCATGAGATTGCCTTTGTGAAGAGAATAAATTATCACAGCTATGTGAAAGTTATGATTCAATTTGCAGCATTATTGGCAGTTGATTGGAAAGATTGAGAAAAAAATACATGTGAAAATTATTCATAATTTTTCACAAGTTATGGAACGGTTGCATAATTTATATATATATATATATATATATATATATATATATATATATATATATATATATATATATATATATATATATATATATATATATATATATATATATATATATATATATATATATATGTATATAATAAAATTCAGTATTCAGCAAAAAATTGTTTTTGTGCTGAGACACCTGAAGTTTAATTTGTTGAACATTGTCTTATAATCTTATAATCATACTTATAAAAAAATAAACTCGTACCATTTTATTCCCCCACTTTTTTTTTTTAATAGCAACCCTACATTTTTTCATCACAATTCGATGGATCACATTTTTCTGAATGCGGAGATACCTAATATATATGGTCTAATATTACAGTTTTCAATACAGGGTGAAAATTTGATACCGAAATATTAAAGCTAAACATTTTGCCCTGAAATTTAAATTTCGAAAATACACCTAATAAAAACGCCCCTTTCTTACAATAACTGTTCAAAATCTTCTCCATTCTCTTGCACACAACGAAGTAATATGCTCTGGAATTCTTCACTGACTCTTTATCTTAAATTTATTATCTTGTCTTTTATCTAAAACGTATTTGGTATCACTAATCGTTTCTTATTAACTACGAATTTTTGCGGTGCGAAAGGTGAAATTTAGCAGTTCTGTTTTATTTTGTGGTGTACTGTGTTGAATGCACGGTCTCCTAATAAATTAGTCGTAATTATATTCCAATATTTTCAATCATTTTTTTGTCTAATAATGCGATACAGTTAAACTCTGCGAACAGAAATATTAACGATGATTGGGTATGGTGATATGTGTAGAACACAGGCAAAAGTTGATAACCTATTTAATGAAAAACATTTAGATTTGCCCCCACTAACCCTGGTAACTGTGTCTAAGATACATTCACAGTTTCGTGATTATGTACACGTTAAACCACTGCCTAGGAAACCCAAGTTTGTTGAAGAAGATCTCAATATTTTATTGGCTTTTCAAGAATAACCAACAACTTCTACGCGTCAAGTTGCACGTAAAAATGATGGTAGTGAATCAACAGATTATTTCGTTGTGTGCAAGTTAATGGAGAACATTTTGAACATTTATTATAAAAAAGGGGCGTTTTTATTAAGTTGTATTAAGTAAATTTTCACCCTGTATGGAGAACTGTAAGATAAGACCATTCATATGGGGTATCTCCGCATTTAGAAAAATGTGATCCATCGAATTGTAATGAAAAAGTGGAGGGTGTTGCTATTAAAAAAAAGTTATAAAGTGGTAGGAGTAAAATGGTGGGAGTTTAATTTTTTTGACCATGATTATAAGATAATGTTCGACAAATTAAACTTCACGTGTCTCAGCGTTTTTCACAAAAACTATTTTTTGCTGAATAATGAATTTTATTCGAAAAGTGTGTTTCACACTGTATATACATAAGCGATAAGAAAAACGAGGTTTTTAGATCGGCAGTTGCTATTACACGCTGTTGCGTCCATCACAGGGACCTAAAAATAATTTCCAAAAATTTCTCTGTGTCATATTTGTAATTAATTTTTTTTCCGGAAGCTCGGAGAAAAATGGTTAGTGAGATATGCTAGTCGGTCAAAGTTATTTGAACACACTGTACATCTGTCGTATTGCGTTTTTTCAACATATCATATGAGTTTATAGAGCGATGACCAGCTATAAGGTTATACATAGGAAACATTTGTTAGAAATATCTGATACAGAAAGTTTTTAAGGTTCCCTTTTTATCAGCTTTGGCAAGCGTAGGCTTGAGTCAATATGTGTCCAGTAGCAGATGCATAACAAAAGATATTGACCTATATATCTTTTCTTTGATAATTTACTGATATTGGGTCCGCTTTTATTCGCTTTGAATAGTCTAAATAATGGATTCCTTGAAGAATCGAGTTATTGGCGAAAAGAATGAATAATTTAGTACAGAATCTGCGCTCACATGCTGCTAGGGATTTCAATGTAATTTTAAATGTATGAGAATGGGCTTTGATCCCCTTGTTTTACAAGTTTTAAAGCACTCGATTTTGGTGTTAAGCTGGACGAATGTCCCATGTCCACTTGTTGAGTGAAAATGTTCTAGTCTAATGTAACTATTTTTATGTTGGAAGGTTTTACTATTCAAAACGGTGGCTGACTGTCATTAAAAATTAAAGTTTCAGAGTTAGCAACAGCCATTTTTAACACAAAAGGGTCACAACATTTTATATATACCTAATATTAGATGGAGGTTAGGGTTTTTGTTTCTACTGCATTTTTTATTATTCCGCAACACCCAATTTAACACTTAATTCCACCAAAATCGTTTTAAAATGTAAATTACGTGGCTTCAGCTTGCCGATTATAAATAATCATTTTTGTTACGAATAGGGTAATTCCGGGAGCGCTGGCACAGCTTTTTTTAAAACTGGAATAGTCGCGCACCCAAAATGTTAGACGCAAGGTTGTGTAGGGCAATATACTACGCCAGGAGGTTATACATTCTTTTTGTGAAAAACAACAGTGGTTATTTATTTTTTGAGTTTTTTTTTGTATTATTTAATATTATTGGCTGCGGCATCTCAGGCCATTAGCACATTCATTTCCCATCATTCCATATTTTTTACAAATTTTCCAGACAAGATCAACTTGGCTCGCCCGGGAATCGAACCCGGGACCTCTCGCTTTGCAGGCTGACACCTAGCCACCTGCGCCACGAGGGCGTCTTCTTTGAGTTTAAAACCATTTTTGTATATATTTGGTACATATACCACAGACGACATTAAGATTATTCTCTAAAGTACGTGATAATAAAAATACATTCCGTGACGCAGCAAGTGCGTTATAGCAGCGAATTTTCATAAGAATTGTACACTATTATTTTATACGGCATATTAGTAAAATTAATACTTTAAACTTACACAGACCTTGAAGATCGATTTTAGAGGTCCCAGTACGCGCACATTTGAAGAATTCTTTTGAAAGTGTTACCATCGCTATATCTCTATTATTAAAAACAAGTGCGTTATGGTAGTGAATTTTCATAAAAATGTTTTTAATAGCAAATATGTGTTTTTTTTTCAGAAAGTACACATCAAATTTGATTACCAGTATAAAATATATAGTAAAAACAATGTGCCATATATCATCAAAATAACTTTATTGTTTGAAAACCTACAAAAATTTCCAAAAGTAAACTTAAAGTGTAACCGAAAAAATAGCAAATTGAACTTTTCAAATATGAAGTATTTAATCAAAATTCGCTAACATAACGCACTTGCTGCGTCCAGAATTTCTTTACTTACAAACATGCATTCTATTTCGATGGTAAATGCAAAAACATAATGCGTTTTCGACAAAAAAAAATATTTGCAGCACCAACGACTTATGGGCCAGTCTGTGATTGTAGAAATATTTTTTAAGATGTAGCTCAAGACACCATATAATTAATGTATACAATTTTTTTCATATCTTGCGGAATAACGGATATATTGAACTTTATTGATTTTTTACGAAAATTCGACAAAACTTATATACCACTAAATGATAAACTCTATAGCTAAGGCTACTGCCAAGCATCAGAGAAAGGGTCTATTTGAAATGAATTTTCTGGAAACATTTTAGTAAAACTAGGGACAATGACGGTTGAAACTAAAACTGCAGGATATGTAAAACATTCTTCTTGAGACATTTTTTTTTTCCATAGCCCGTATTAGATTAAAGTTCTTTGTCTAAATATTGCGAATTTTGACGTTTTAGATTGTCACTTTGGCGTTTTGAGGAAAACCCCAATTTATTTCTCTTTAAATGCTCATAACTTTTTTGTCTTTTGACCTACAGCGCTAAAAAAGTAAAAAAAAAAGTAGGTGATTTACCTATAGCGATATAAGACGATGTACCAAATTTGGTTGCCCTTACTTTGTTACTTCCGGAGTTACGATTTTTTTCCAAAGAAAACACAAAATTTTTAAGGAAAACCTCGGCCGATTTTCCTGGCTAACGAACTTATCGAAGCCACTTACAAAAGAAACGTATTCACTAAAAAAACAAAACAAAATGTATCAAAGCGTCATGAGAGAATTAATGAAACTCGAGAACAAAATATTCAGATAAACAAGGGAAAAGTTGCAGTAATAGCACAGCCAGTCTGAAAGACAGATTCTCTTCATAAAATAGATTCCTACACAATTCAAGCATCTTTTTTTTTTTCAACAATACACCACGAGGGTTAGCAGTCTAAATACTATCGTACCGTGGGTGTCGACAAGAAGGAAAGAGGCAACTTGTTAATTCTGGACTTGAAGGTTTTTTTTTCAAAATTCAAAAGTCGGGATCGCTTCATTAGTGAATTTTTTTTAAGAAAATTCACTACAAGCTGGTGTTCTAACTCCTTTTGAGAAAAATGCCCAAAACTAAATTTTCTATGAAGCTAAAGAACTAAATTTTGCTACACCTGTAGATAGTGTAAGTCTCTTTAAAAGAAACTTGTATTACAAATTTTATTAAAGTTATACAAAATATTTCTAGAAGGAAACTCAATTAATATTTAGAAAAGTAAAGTATCTGCCAAATTATAAACGTAGCAGTTATCTTTCCCTATTAATCGCCAGTATGATTTCGTTTTAGTCAACCTAGCCAAAACGGTTTTTTCAATATCAACAGTAACAAAATTATAATCTCAGAATCAAAGGTGACAAAGATATTCAGGCGTTTTAAACAAAATGGAGATTTTGTTTAAAACGTATAAGCTGAACTCGATCGCTTAACCTTCTGTTTAGGAGTCAAGCGCGAAATCCCCGGCATCATCTGAGTATACTTCAACTAGCGTTTTATTTGCGTGATACTTTAGATCGGCTTCATAACCGGGATATTATATTGAAAGTATGAGTAACAATTATTACAAATTAGTAGAATTACCTTTGAAATTCTTGATGCCTTCTCAAAATATCAGCAACTCGTGGCTGTTTTCTTTGATATCAAACATGCATTCGACTCAGTCTGGAGATATGGAGTTGTACAAAAATTAACCAAATGGGGAATTAAAGGTAATATATTAATGTTTATAAAGAATTTTCTTAGTAAAAGAACTTTTAAAGTGAAAACTAACAACATTTTATCTGATTCATATGATCTAAAAAATGGAGTTCCCCAGGGATCAGTCTTAAGTTCAACTCTCTTTAATGTTGCAATAAGTGATATTCTTCAATCAGTATGTAGTCCTGTAAAGAGTGCTTTGTATGCTGACGATCTAGTCATGTACTGCAGAGGTAAAAATAGTTTATCAACATGTAATCTAATTCAAAAGACTATCGATAAATTGGAGAAATGGTCTGATAACAATGGATTGAACTTTTCCTGTTCCAAATCAAAGTTTATGATTTTCTCGAAAAAGAAAAATCATTCAGCTACTCACACTCTCAAGCTACGGGGAATGATTGTACAAGAGGTTACAAAGCACAAATTTCTAGGAATAACCTTTGATTCAAAGCTTAACTGGAAAGCTCACATAAATGTACTCAAAGCTGATTGTATTATTAGACTAAACATTTTAAAAACTCTTGGACACTATAACAGGGGTGCTCATGAATCAGTCTTGCTAAGTATTTTCAGATCACTAATAAGATCAAAAATTGACTATTGCTCAGCTATTTATATTTCTGCAAGCAAATCGACCTTAAAACAACTTGAAGTTATTGTAAATCATGCACTTAGAATAGTCACAGGTGCTTTTCTAACAAGTCCAGTGGAAAGTATTTACCCAGAATATAACGAGCCTCCAATTAAGTTAAGAAGAGAAGAATTACTCTTAAAATATGCGGCTAAGATATCACCAAACCCAAATAATCCAGTCTACAAATTCTTGGCACAGACCAAATTCAACAGATTCTATAATGCGAACGTTTCAGCACAGTTACCATTTTCATTACATATAAAAAAGCTAAATCATATTTTCAATCCAGGTCTGACAAATCATATATGCAATGGTGCTATTTCACGATGGACCATTGTTTTTCCACCTACTGATACGACTTTTTTATCGCATAAATCGAATGTATTATCAGCTGAATGTGCCAATAGATTATTTCAAGAGATTATCTCTAGATATCGATATGATATAATTATTTACACTGATGGATCAAAAAGTGAAATTGGTGTCGGATGTAGTATCACTTCTGCACTAAAGGAAGAAGCATATCACTTACCGTCAATATGTAGTAACTATACAGCAGAACTATACGCCATAATGAGAGCAACTAATACATTCGCCAACTCTCATTTCAATAACGCCTTAATATGCACCGATTCCCTTTCGTCGATTATATCACTCACAAACCTTTACCCAAAGGATCATCTTGTAATCCAAGTACAAGAATATATTCGTTGTGCCTTTCAATCTGGCAAATCTATCAGACTTATATTTGTCCCATCACACTGTGGCATTACCGGAAATGAAAATGGAGACGAATGTGCCAGAAATGCTGTCTTAATCGATACTGTAATTCCTCTTCAACTTTACTCCGACGTTTCTGCACAGATAGCAAATTTTTATAGACAGCAATGGAAAATCCATTGGTCTTCGCTAAGCAACAAACTGCGAGAAATTGAACCAACTGTGGCAATCAAGAAACTTCCAGATTTATCTCGCAGGGAAGAAGTGATTATCAGAAGACTCCGAATTGGCCACTCTCTACATACACATGGTTATCTCTTAAATCAACAACAACGCCCTTATTGTGAGCTCTGTGACCGACCAACTTCAAATTTTCACTTACTATTGGAATGTCCCTTATATGCCTGTCCACGATTTTAAAATTTTGGTGAAAGAAACTTGTCTGAAATTTTAGATCTAAATTTTACGAATGTAAAGTATTTACTTAGATTTTTAAGACATTCTAATTTAGATAATAGTATTTAAGTGTATTTATTAGTTCCTCTTTTTATATATAATTTTGTTATGTAATTATTTAAAGTGTCGTTAGTGTCAATGACCTTAGTTGTTAAGGCACTTAAATTATAAATTAAAAAAAAGATAAAATAAACTATTTTATAATCATTTTTATAGAGAGTAGGCTTGATTTTGTTTACATTTCTAGTATATTATACGACAGCATAATATATCTATGCGATAACTTTTCCTATAATTTTTATTACACTCAATAGAGATATTGGCCTATAGTTACTGATACGTCCTCTATTTCCACTCTTGAAAAGAGGCTTAATGACCGATATATATATATATATATATATATATATATATATATATATATATATATATATATATATATATATATATATATATATATATATATATATATATATATATATATATATGAGTCATGCTTGGTTCTCGGGTTAAACCGCGTCCAGGATTTATGGAAACTCGACGTTTCGGCTCCTGTTTTGGAGCCATTTTCAAGAGGTAAAGGGAATATGTAAGGACACTCTAAGGCCTCAATCTGCCTACTCCTTAGAGTGATGGACAAAGGTGGGTAAAGGAAATATGTAAGGACACTCTAAGGCCTCAATCTGCCTACTCCTTAGAGTGGTGGATAAAGGTAGGTTGGGTTGTTGTAGCTCGATTACGGGGCCTCAATCTGCCTACTCCCCAAATCTCGCTGGAGATCGTCTGTGAGGTCTCAGTGTGTTCAACCCTAGGCCTCAGAGAGATCTGGCAGTTCGTTGCCAGTCTTGTCTTATATAGGTCGTTTCGTCTACCTGTTGCGTCATCAGTGAAAGTAGTGGGGTCACCGTCAATTAAGTGGGGGGATAATGACGCAACAAAATTGTCTGTGGAATTCATTTCCCTTTTGTGTGTTTGCAAAAAACCCAGTCAGAGGATTTTCTTACACTGTCTACCGAAAACCAACCCACACTAATCGGTATCTTAACGCCCAATCTCACTATCACCCATCGCAACTAAATTCCGTGGTTCGAACATTAGTAACACGATCCCTTAGACTAACGGACAACAACAGCAAACAGACAGAATTAAACTTTTTAAGACAGACATTGCTAGAAAACGGATACGACAACAATCACATACTACGAAACATTAGAAACGCACAACAACAAACCACTACACCACAACAAGAACAAACAGCGTCCACACAACAACACACAGCGTTTTTACCATACATTAAAGGTGTCACCGACAAAATCAGCCGAATTTTCAGAACCCATAATATCAAAACCGTATTCACAACAGACCAAAAACTATCAAATCTTATAAAAACTCCCAAGGATACGATTCCAAACGAATCCCACGGAGTTTACGAAATTCCTTGTTCCGACTGTTCCCGAACTTACGTAGGACAAACAAACAGACGCATCCACAATAGAATATACGAACACACCCTCGCAGTTAGAAAATCCGACCCCTCATCGGCGCTGGCCATGCATCATATTCATACAGGGCACAAAATAGACTTCGATAATGCCAAAACAATAGCACCGGTTTACAATTTCAAAACGAGAATTATCCGCGAAGCAATCGAGATTGAAAAACGTCCCGATTGTTTAAATAAGAGAGATGATGGTCTTCGCCTTCCGACTACTTGGAAACCTATTATATCTTCTTTGCAAACACACAAAAGGGAAATGAATTCCACAGACAATTTTGTTGCGTCATTATCCCCCCACTTAATTGACGGTGACCCCACTACTTTCACTGATGACGCAACAGGTAGACGAAACGACCTATATAAGACAAGACTTGCAACGAACTGCCAGATCTCTCTGAGGCCTAGGGTTGAACACACTGAGACCTCACAGACGATCTCCAGCGAGATTTGGGGAGTAGGCAGATTGAGGCCCCGTAATCGAGCTACAACAACCCAACCTACCTTTATCCACCACTCTAAGGAGTAGGCAGATTGAGGCCTTAGAGTATCCTTACATATTTCCTTTACCTACCTTTGTCCACCACTCTAAGGAGTAGGCAGATTGAAGCCTTAGAGTGTCCTTACATATTTCCTTTACCCACATTTGTCCACCACTCTAAGGAGTAGGCAGATTGAGGCCTTAGAGTGTCCTTACATATTTCCTTTACCCACCTTTGTCCATCACTCTAAGGAGTAGGCAGATTGAGGCCTTAGAGTGTCCTTACATATTCCCTTTACCTCTTGAAAATGGCTCCAACACAGGAGCCGAAACGTCGAGTTTCCATAAATTCTGGACGCGGTTTAACCCGAGAACCAAGCATGACTCACATTAAAGACCGCGGAAATCTTTCTGAATATATATATATATATATATATATATATATATATATATATATATATATATATATATATATATATATATATATAAACATATAAAAATTTTAATGAACCTTGTGTTTGGGTTCTAGGGACCCAAATTCGCGGTCATCTGAAGAATTTTTTTCAAGAACTTTTCATCGTGACCTCTCTATTAGCGATTTTTTCTTAATCAAATCGCTAATTAAGATATATGGTAGAAATTATTGCATTATTTGAAACTCACCTCATATGGGTTGCAGCAGCTCTAGTTTGTGCAAATTCGGAAAATTTATCTTAAAATCAAAAGCCGCGATATTCTCAATAGCAATGGAAAATCTTTCAAAAACGTCAGTCTAAGATTTTAGATGTGAGTCTGGAGACCAACCCATCTAACCGTGGTTATTATAAATCTCCAAAGTGGCAGTTAATTAGGGACCATTGATATACCGGACTCATCCAAGTTTGGAAACTTCTGTTAAAAATCTGCAGGCCATTATCATTTAAACGATCCCTTTGCATCAGCGTAATCAACCCGAATTATTATAATTTGCATTGATGATGCCGAACACAGAGTTTTCGGTCAAAGCATATTTGCTCTCTGGGGCTGACTTATAAGTTTCACTGAAGTTGCTGAATATTCTGATCACATATTCAAACAGTGAAGTAAAACTTTGGTTTCAAACTTTGCTGGATGTAAATAAAGGGGGCGATTAGACAGACCTTGGAATATATAACATAATATATCAGCAGGGAGGATATGTCATGGTTTTCGCGAATTTTTGCAAGAGAAAACGTATGCGATAAAATCAGAACTTCTAAATTTTAGAAAAGTTCTTACGCAGCAAGATAATAATGGCAGCGAATTTTTATAAAATAAATTAAGTGTTTGAAACCGTAATTGTTTGGGAATTTAAATATACAGGATGACCGACGGGAATCTGATGTTTTTGGGACGGCCATTATTCTCCCGGTAAAGGCGTAGGGAGCCAAATTACCGAGCATTAATTTCGCCATTCGATGCCATTTCAGTAGCTATGGAGCAGTGGACGGTTGGACATCGCATGTTTGCGTATGACGCATTTGTGCAGAATGGTGGGTCTGTTATTACCGCGCAGCGACTTTTTCTTGCGCGTTGGGGTATCGTGGGCCTCTTGGTAACGTTCCCAGCCGCAACATGATTCTCAGTTGGGTTAATAATCTATGGACAACAGGATCTATTGTAAAAAAGAAGCCACCAGGTCAGACTAGGGCAGCAAGAACACCAGACAACATCGAGCGTGTGAGAGCCGCGCTGACTCGTAGCCCTGGGCGTACACACGCGCGCAAACTAAGAATAAGCCGGGAATCTGTGCCAACAATGTCTGAACTGGTGGCTTCTTTTTCACAATAGATCCTGTTGTTCGTAGATTATTAATCCAACTGAGAATCATGTTGCGACTGGGTACGTTACCACGACGCCCACGAAAAAGTCGCTGCACGGTAATAACAGACCCACCATTCTGCACAAATGCGTCATACGCAAACATGCGATGTTCAACCGTCCACTGCTCCATAGCTGCTGAAATGGCATCGAATGGCGAGATTAATGCTCGGTAATTCGGCCCCCTACGCCTCTTAACGGCAGAGTAATGGCCGTCCCAAAAACATCAAATTCGCGTCGGTCAGCCTGTATATATATATATATATATATATATATATATATATATATATATATATATATATATATATATATATATATATATATATATAGATAGATAGAAAGTAAAATTCACCCTGCATATTGGTTCTAGGGGGCCTAGTTCGCACTCATTTGAAGAATTTTTTTCTAAGTACCAACGTCGGGGTCTCCTCATTAGTGAATTTTTTAAAGAAAATTCACTAAAACAAGCACGAGAAAGAAAGCCACGGGAAAATCCTACGACTTTATTAAATATGAAACGGTTTCAATAAGTTAGGGCAAGAACAAACAACCAGATATGCTATTCAAATTGAATTAAGTCTTAAAAGTTTTCATCTGCTCTTCATGAAATTATTTTTTATACAAAAACTCGCTAAAAAATTCATCGCAATAACAACATCTGATCATATAACGGTAAAGTAAAATAAGACTAAAAAAATTTTATAAAAAGTGAAGTCACTACTTTGGATTAGAAGTCGTCATATAAGACTCTACTATCGGACGTACAGGGCTCAGCCGACGCCGCCACGGTCAACATGACAGACTAGCCGGTATATCCGATAGTATGATAATTGTCTAACGTCTTTTATATTTACACCAAACAATTTTTACTCACAATGAATTTTTTGCTCATATTTTAACATAATGAAGAAAAATAACGACTTTCTTTTATCGGATTTACTGAATTAAAAATTATTTTACCTCTAATTTTTTTGCGTTTCAAAGAGATCTGAATTTTGGTACAGAGTATACATTTTATGACGGAACCCAGCGTACCAAATTTGGTTGCTCCTACTTTGTTATTTTCGGAGATATAATTTTGTTTCGAAAGAAAACACAAAAGTTTCCGGGAAGACCTGGGCCGATTTTCCTGGCTAACGAACTTGTCCAAGCCACTTGCAAAGGGAAGGCATGTACCAAATTTCATCAAAATCGGGCAATTATTTTTTTAGTTATCGGTCTGATACCAACACACACACACAAATATATATATATATATATATATATATATATATATATATATATATATATATATATATATATATATATATACATATATAAAAATTATTACTGGAAACACATACTAGTTTCGCTCTTATTTGTGCTCATCAGTGTGTTATACTAGCAATAATCAAAACATACCTAAATTAATTGGCTTACGTAGCCAAGTTCTGAACGAAACGTGAGATGCTAATGACATCCAGGAACTTTGTCGTCTGATGTACAGAATTTGTACCGGAGGCGTCTTACAGACAACGTTCCTTGTTTCGTCCTAGATGTGAGTAGCTTATATATATATATATATATATATATATATATATATATATATATATATATATATATATATATATATATATATATATATATATATGGTGAAGATAGGAACACTCTGGATGAAGATGCAAAAATACACGAAGTCACAACAGGCAACCAGTGCAGAAACATTTGGAAGACCATGGAGGCAAAGAAATCACCTCTGTGAGCATCTGGAGCCCAGTAAATTATATTAACTATAACAGGATTTATAACACGGCATTTCTTTACTATACAAGGAGAAGGGTTTCGGGCAAAGACGCAGGGAGACAACCGCATACCATACACGTGTTTCAAGCGTATTAGCCATCATCAGTACGGTATAGCCAGGTAAAGATGGGAACAATCTGGATGAAGATGCAAAAATACACGGAGTCACAACAGGCAACCAGGGCACATTTGCAACAACATTTGGAAAACCCTCAATCTGAGGGTCTTCCAAATGTTGCAGCATGCCGTGTTAAATCCTGTTATAGTTAGTATATATATATATATATATATATATATATATATATATATATATATATATATATATATATATATATATATATATATATATATATATATATATATATATATATATATATATATATATATATATATATATATATAAACATATGACAATTGAAACTGACCCTGGATATGGGTTCTAGGGGGCCTAGTTCACGCTCAATTGCAGAAAATTTTTCAAAATTTAAAAGTCGTGATCTCCTCATTAGTGAATTTTTTTTTCAGAAAAATCATTAAAAATCGGAACTAACTCCCGATATGGGGTCAAGGGTCCTAGTTGACGCTCATTGGCAGAATTTTTTTCAGAATTCTAAAGTCGGGATCTCTCCACTAGTGAAATTTTCTACGAAAATTCACTAAAAAGTAATCTATATACCATAACGCACTTGCTGCGGCCACACTTTTATAATTTGTTTATTCACCTGATGTGGATATATAACGCATTACTAAACAGCAAATATGTGAAAACACAAAACAAACATTCTTAGCTGATAGTTGATGTTTTCCACGCTGTAATGTGTTTGTGTGTGAGTCAACTACCAGAAAAGGGTTGTTTCAGTTGATGTAACTGCCTGAAAATTATTTTCTGTCATTTCTTATGCAACTATTAATTTTTTTAATGCTTAACGGGTTAAGCTATAAAAGTAATTTAATTTTTTCATATAATTTGCCAGAGACTCGATGTTCAGTGGTAAGAACGGGTGTCTCTGAAACGAAGGGTACTGAGTTCGATCTTAGGGCTCTCCTTTCACTTCTTCAGTACCTACTGTACACTTAACATCAAACGTGGAACTGTATTTGAGCAAGTTGAATGTCTGCACGTTCCGCCCTTTTGAGGGGGCATAAAGCTGTCGGTCGCGTGTCCATGCGATGTTGAGCACGTTAAAGGTCGCTACCCTCCTTACGGGAAGACAGGGGTTCGGAAAAGTTTCTAGGATAGTGAGGTGAAACTGCTCCCTGGCGCCAGTTATTGGCTATAGTAGCGGAAATAGGCGGACGTTAAAGTAATAAAATTTAAAAAAAACACACACACACAAAATTTGACTTTATTGTTAGCAGTTTTGTGTGAGTATTTAGTCTATTGTAATTTTAAAAATCGTACAGTATATTTCTAGGATATTTGTTTGGCAAGAGCTTATTATATAGAATTCAGAAATGACAGCATCTTTGTTCGCTTTGTTTCAACATCTTACATTAAAAATTCCGTCCCTTTCACGACCCCTAGTTTCGCAATGTAAGCACAGCAGATAAAAAATTCATGCTCTTTAGATTGTTCCCCTAAAAGAAGACAAGACCGTTTTGCATAAAGGCATGTGTAAAATTTTATCATGTGACTTTACAAGTACAGTTCAGGGCACAATACATCAAAGGAGGGTAACGATAGGCAAGGCATCCTAGATATTGCACCCTTGGTCATTCTCATATCTAAAGTGCGGACACAGGCAAGGGAAAGCCATAGCATCGCAATTGTGTTATTTTCTCTTTGTCGTTTCCGGTATATATAAAAAAGAAATCTGTTTGAGCTCCCGTGAGTACCAGTTATATCAACGCAAGTGTGTGCTATGCCCTCGCATTGCTCCAGTTGACCTAAGGATCGGAACATAAGGAGCAATAACATGGCCACTTTCCTGAAAAAAGCATTTAATTTTCTTTCGGAGGTACTAAATTTTCCGTCCGGTCTAATATAAGATCTTTTTTCTGTTCCCCCTGAATCGGGGTGTGTTTCTTTGTGAAATCAAATAGATTTACTCCTACAGCTACTGGTATTCTATTTGAATTCCAGTTCAACATTGGATGGGTGGATTTCTTTGAAAATATATATTACTTTAGAAAGAATATGTGCCGTTAAACTCCACACACGTCGGAGTAATAAATGTGTCTCACACACTGGGAAATTCTAAAAATTCTAAAATAGTTTTGAAAATAGATTACTTTTAAATCTAGATACAGGAAGAAAAGGTAAAAAAAATTCGGGACGCAGCATGTGCGTTATGGTAGTGAATTTTTATTAAATGTTTCGAAATTGGATAACTCAATTTTTGATAAACTTAGAAAGTTCAGTTTTAGTACGTAGTAACACCTTTCGCAATGCAAAATGTCTGCTAAATATCTTTAAAATAGCTTTGTAATTTTCGGAGAAAAAAATTTTTTTCGAAATAAAACTCAACATTTCGAAAACTCAATTTTTTATACACTTAGAAAGTTGAGTTTGGGTATATAGTAAGGCATTTCCCGAGGAAACGTACCCACCAAATTTTATTAAAATGGCTTCGTAATTTTCGGAGAAAAAAATAAAAACATATAAAAATTGAAACTGACCCCGGATATGGGTTCTAAGGGTCCTAGTTCGCGCTCATTTGAAAAAATTTTTGGAAAGTCTCACCATCGATACCTCTTTATTAGTGATTTTTTTAAAATAAAAATTCACTAAAAAGATATATTTGCTATTAAAAACATTTTTATGAAAATTTACTACTATAACGCACTTTACATGTATTTGTATAATTTCATGGTAGTAAATGAACCATAAAAAACCTATATAGTAGAAACAATGTGCCATATTTTATCAAAATAACTTATTGTTTGAAAATCTACAAAAACTTTCCGACAATAAACTTTAAACGTTGGTTTCCTAGCCAACAAACCTTAGGTTAATAGCAAATTGAGTTATTGAAATTTGAAGCATTTAATGAAAATTTGCTACTAAAACGCACTTACTGCGTCTTGACTTTTTTTTCTTAGAAACATATTTCGATTAAAAATGCAACAAAATAAGGCTGTTAGAAAAAAAATTGTAGGGATCACCAACGACTTATGGGCCAGCCGGTGATTGTCAAAATAATTTTATAAGATGCAGCTCAAGATACCCTATAATTAACTTATACAATTTTTTCTCGTCTCTTGTATATTAATAATTATATTGAGCTTTACCGTAGAAACGCGTCTCCCTGTATATATGTAAGCAGATCAAAACTGAACGTAAACCCGAACATAACAAACACTGCTTAGTCCACCCACTAACATTAATAAAGGAATAATTTGCACTTGTATATAAACATTTCCCAAATAACAAATAATATGTCGACTCAAACCGATAAAAAACAGATAAAACAATATCATACCAAACGTCAGTTACAGCGTCTAACAGACCTGCGCAATAATATCAAATGTTACGTCGCTTAGCAACGGCATACTAGATCTCATATAAGCCAGGTTTACGATTGACAGTGAAAGGCGGTGATATCAAAAATAAATGTTTCAAATTTGAATAGCTCCATTTTCTGTAAACCCAGAAAGCTAAATTTTGGCGCATAGTTAGGTCTTTCCCAAAGTAATATGTGCACCAAACTTCATCGAAATATCTTTGTAATTTTCGGAGCAAAAAATTTTTTTCTAAAGAAAATACAACATTTTCCCGGAAAACCTTGTCAGATTTTCCTGGCTAACGAACTCATCCAAGCTATTAATAAAAGAAAGGAACTTCCTAAGTTTCATCAAAATCGGTTAATTATTTTTTGAGTTATATATATATATATATATATATATATATATATATATATATATATATATATATATATATATATATATATATATATATATATATATATAATTAAATTAAATAAAAATTCACTAAAAAGGTAGCAATCTAAATACTTATGATGGTAACTGAACTACCCTAAAGTTAACCGGTGACTTAGTAAAACAGTAACAATAACAACTTTTGTATGAAAATAAATTATTTTTGCACAAAAGCAAAGTAAATTTTATAAAATAATTAAGCTCTATTTTTGTCTTGTATTGAAATATATTACTTAAATGATACGTATACCTAGAGCACCCACATCACCACAACACGTTTCAAAAAGACCTGACGATCGTTTCGCTAACCAAGTTAGCGTCATCATAGGATGAAAAATTCTAAAGGTTTGGCGACAACTGTGTTTCTATTCTATGCAGGCACTCGAACTTAGCCGCTCGAGTGTGGCTCAAACAAACAAACTTCCAATGCCTGTTCACCGAAAAGTCCCTCTATCTGAATTACGTTATCTTAATAGCCACGTTTTGTCGGTATCTTTTGTAAAGTGGTTAATCTGTAAACTATACATAGGCGGAGGTGCGAACTTTATACAACTCTTGTTATTACAATGTTTAATGATGCATTAATATACTTATATACTCTCTAAAGTGTATAGATGTCTTGGATGTCTAACATTTTTGAATAATTTTAGATTCTCTTTATTTACGTGGTGATCATTATCCTAAATTGTCGGGCCACACATGATCTATCTATGGTACCGTATCTTAGTTGTGCTAAATGTTCTTTAAAAATAATTGCATTGGATCTTTTAGTTTGCCCGACGTATTTAGGATCACAATCTTTAAAACTTATTTCATAGATCCCCGACATTTTATAGGTACTTGTAACGGTTATGTTTTATTCATCACCGTGACCCCCTTACTAGCGTAAAGATAACCTTAAAGGAGGCTTGAATAAGAGCAGATGACTGTTTCTGAAAAGCAGTTCAAGTTTTGGTTCCAAAATTATTTATTGGAAATTCGATATTGACTTTTACCATCGTAGTTCCTTAACTGCATTCCTTTTTATGTACGTTGAAATTAAAATATTGACAGACGAAATATTTGCATTAAGGAAAAAGACCGTTGTTAGCTACAATCTCCTGTTATATCTGACGGTTACTGGTCACAATAACCGTTCAAAACTGCGAAGCCTCCGGCTTGGGTCTGCGACTAGAAAAGTAGATCCTTCTCTCTGCCTCCCTCTCACACACATGGAGGTAGATGGGTGACTAAAAAGAGACAGATAACATGGTCAAACAACCGTTGAAAAATCGCCAAGCCAGCCGCGATCTGAGCGCGTGAGACATCGACGAGAGTCTTTCGCCAACCACCTCTGAAGTAACAGCTCAATTAAGTCGTGGGTTTTTTCTATCGGGCAAAATTAACTAAAATGTTGACTTTCGCAGCTCATGTCGGCTAATTTAGTTATCTGCAAGTGTTACAGATAACTACATTTCGGTTTAAGAAAAAATTGACATCCCGTTTGAGAGAAAAGTAACTCGAACAGTGAATCTTTTATGTCTTGTGCAGTGAAAATTATTTAATGTAATTTCGGGTGAATAACTTTAGTTTTCAACGGCAAATTTTCAACTTCAGTCTCCGAAATAAATTTGCTTTCATGTCCGATATTTCCCTATATACTCAGATATACCTTGGTAGCAGAAATTTCAAGTAAAGTACCTCCTGCGGTTTCGTTTCAAGTGTATCAAGCATCAGCCCCAGGCCTGCCTGGCCTCTTTAGTAGTACATGGTACGTACAATTTATCTGGTCGCCACCTGCGAGAGCCTTTCCACCACTTCCTGACTTCTCTCTCTTGGGAAAAACTACGCGCCCATGGTAACCGCTGAACGCTGAGGTCACCTTGTGCAATCTTCACGATCCATCAACAGGAGAATTAAGATCCTTGAGATCTCAGGTGTAGATCCAGACAACGGTAAACCCCCGGAAGTTCGACTGTCCTACATGTAAGTCACTTTTAATTTTGTGTGTGACCCTTGAAACTTAGCAGATATAACACTCCTACGTCATTTAAGTCTCTTATTAACTTGCAGTATGAACTTTAGTTCATTACTGTATTTTTAATTAAGCAAGATTTGCTATCCACTAATTTTTCTAATCTTCAAATGTTTTAGGATGTACAGAATAACCTGTAAACTTTCATTATACAATAGTAAGCAATCACTTAACTTTGCAATATTTGAGCTTCTCTCGCAGAGTTTTAAGAAAATAATATATTCTCTGGCCAGACAAAGCAATTAAAAATTTACCTAACATATTGAGATTGAGAGCATTGGTAGATTTAATAGAAAAATATTTACTTTCACATTTAATATTTATTTTCTTGCTCCTAACATTTAATATTTATTTTCTTTCTTGTAATGTGCAATGTTTACCAGGACTATTAACGTAAATAACTCCCATCATTTATTTGTCAATAAATTTAAGTATTTATAGAAGTCTGTTTCATTAAATAACTAATTCTTCATTTGACCTTTCTCAATTTTCATGGCAGTGTAGCTGTAAATTCTTCATATCTGTTATCTAGATCTCTTCAAATTAACTAAGTAATATAGTGCCGTGTTTTGACACGAAGACCTCATAAATCTAGGACTTTGGGCAAAACACGGTTAAAGCCGAGTAAGTATTCGATTATCTTTCATCTTCAAGCCAAGCAAAGTGTTCTGTATTTTGTAAAATTATAAATCTAAGAGATATAGTGCAAATAGGTTAAGGTTTGGTAGGTGTTGGTGACCTCACTATCGACCAGATTTAGATCCATTTGAAATATGTCGCGAGGCATCAATCGCAAACAACCATTAAATAAATGTATCGGTTAATTATCTTTAAAATTGACACATACCATCCTTGTCTTTTGGGTACATAGGAAATGTTTTAAAGTATTTTTTTTGTCAAAACTGTTAGTTGCAAATTGGCTTTCTTCAAAAAAAAAAAATGCTATCTAGACCCCTCGTGATTACCGACTCAAATGGTAGACAAAATCTGTTTCCGCTTTCTCTTTTCTTAAAGTAAAAAAAATATAAGAAAACTTTATTTGCCTACCATGTGAACTGCAAATCACGACATTTTTTTAGGCAGAGTATCCGCTTAAAGGTAGTCTTCGCTTGGTCAAAATATAAATGTCTCGCTAAATACAGGTCAGTACATAATAATAACATTAAGTGATCTTTTCGATGATATTTTAATTAATTTAAAAACTATTAATTTCACATATATAAAACCTTTGATAAGAAAGTTTTAGAAGTATACGTGACATTCAAAAACCATCTTTGTACTACCCTATTTTTTCACATATTCTGTATAGTCACAATATTCCTGGATGCAGCAAGTGCGTTATGGTAGTGAATTTTAATAATAATAATATATAATATACTATCCAAGGCTAGATGCATTCTCACAACATTTAGAACCGTAGACCGGTTTTGCTCTCATTAGATCTCGTCAGTACGGTATATTAATTGCAGCGAAAATACACCTATAAAGTAATACGGCTAAAGTAGCCAGCCTTTTAACACAACAGTGGTGAGCGTGTCGCCACCTAGTTGCGCAACCAAGTAGTATATTATCACGCCAGCTCCAAATAACACAAAATGTTAAAAAAATAGAGACTGTATACAACCAACTAACAATTGAACAAATTATCAGCTCTGGCCTATTTCTACCCTAATATAGGGACAAAGTATGTAAGGCTAGATGTATTCTCACAACAATTAGAACCGTAGACCGGTTTCGCTCTCATTAGAGCTCGTCAGTACGGTATACTAATTACAGCAAAAATACACCTATAAAGTATACAGTCTCTATTTTTTTAACACTTTGTGTTATTTTGAGCTGGCGTGACAACATACTACTTGATTTCGCAACTAGGTGGCGACATGCTCACCAATCACTTGGTGTTGAAAGGCTGGCTACTTTAGTCGTATTACTTTATAGGTGTATTTTCGCTGCAGTTGGTATGCCGTACTGACGAGCTCTAATGAGAGCGAAACCGATCTGCGGTTCTTAATGTTGTGAGAATGCATCTAGCCTTACATACTTTGTCCCTATATTGGGGTGGAAATGGGCCGGGGCTGACAATTTATTAAATTATTAGTTGGTTGTATACAGTCTCTATTTTTTTAACACTTTGTGTTATTTAGAGCTGGCGTGACAACATACTACTTGGTTCCACAACTAGGTAGCGACACGCTCACCACTCACTTAGTGATATAATATACTGTAGTGATTTAATCTTATATTAGAAGTTATAAAAATTAGTTTATTTGATTACGAGCAGTAAAACATAATGTAAAGGAGGGCAAGCAAAAGCACGATCTCTGACATAAATATGTATATACCTAATTGGATACAAAACTCAAACAAAGCAATTGATAAACAGGAAATATACCCACTCAACGAATAATAAATTAGAAAGCTAACCATAAAAAGTATGTGTGTTTCATACATTGAGGATGATTGTATGAATGCAGAAGGGAAAGAAGAACCCCCAGGACAAAGAGGGTTTCTGTCCCCTCACCTAAAATCACGGGATGTTCTCATTCCCCTTGTGCATTCGTAGAATCACCTTCACAGCACAACGCACAAGAAAAATTATTTGGGAGCAACCCCCAAGAATATTACGGGACCTGGGGCGAAAATGGGTGTTATGCCGGATCGATAGAGTTTAGTGTTATAAATAGAGACTGTGTGCAATTATTGGTTGGTTGAATTAGGGAAAAAAGGACCAGCATTGACATTTTACAAAATCCTTTGTTGGTTGTACAGTCTCTAATTATAGAAATTATTTGTATTTATAAGGATTTTTCCAAAAATCAGTTTTTTTGATTTCTGGTTTTCAGATACACCTTCTAGCGGTCAAGTTTCAACCCTGCAAATTTATTTTCAGGCTCTTTTTGTGCTGACTTTTGTTATAAAATATGTTCTCCCAAAATTCTAAGATATACGGTTTCCGACATACAGCTGGTTGCCATCCATAGTGAATCAGCCTGTATATTATTTAAAAAGTTTCGCAGAAACGACAAACTGACTTTATTTTATTGTTGACTCACCCTATACATAAATGTGTATTAATTCACATTAGAGCCTTGGTGGTGTAGGGGTAAGAACGTGTGCCTCTGACCTGAAGGTTGCTGGGTTCGATCCAGAGTTCTCCTTTCACTTTTTCAGTACATACTGTAACTTTAAGATCAACCAATGTTGTGGCATTGTATTTGAGCAAATTGAATGTCTGCAGGTTCGCCGTTCGGAGGGAACGTAAAGCCGTCGGTTCCGTGTCTATGCGATGTTGGGCACGTTAAATATCCATACCTTCCTTACAGAAAAGCCGGCGTTCGGCAAAATCCCAGGATAGTGAGCTGAAACTGCCCTCTGGCGTCGCATGAAGACGGGACCGACGGCTTTACTCCCCCTCCGAACAGGGAGACGTGCAGATATTGAACTCGCTCAAATACAATGCCACAACCCCGGTGAATGTTGAAGTTACAGTATGTACCAAAAAAGTCTAAGGAGAACCCTGGGATCGAAGTACCCTTCGGTTCAGAGGCACACGTTCTTGCCCCTGGACCACCGAGGCTCTAATGTGAATCAATAACCATTATAGGGTGAGTCAACAATCAAATAAAGTAAGTTTGTCGTTTCTGTGAAACTTTTAAAATAACGTACAGGGTGATTCATGAAGGATGGCGACCAGCTATATCTCGAAAACCGCATGTTTTTGAATGTTGGGAAAACATTTTTTATAACGAAAGTGACCACAAAAAGAGCCAGAAAATTATTGACAGGATTGAACGTCGACCGCCAGAAAGAGTAGCTGAAATCCAGAAATCAAAAAACTTATTTGTTTGGAAAAAGTTCTTATAAATACAAAATGTTATAATTGGCGACTCTGCACAAACAATTTTAGAAATTGTCAGTCTTGGTCCTATCTTCCCTATTATAGCCAACCAACAATTGTACATAGTCTCTATTTATAACATTTTGTGTTTAGAGCCTCGGTGGTTCAGTTGTTAGAATGTGTACCTCTGAAACGAGGGGTACCGGGTTCAATTCCCAGGGTTTCCCGTTAACTTTTTCAGTACATACTGTACAATTAACATCTACCGAGGTTATGCCATTTTCTTTGAGAAAGTCGAATGGTTTCACGTTTTGCCGTTCGGAGGGGGCGTAAAGCCGTCGGTTCCATGCCCATGCGACGTTGAGCACGCTAAATGTCCCTTCCCTGCTTACAAAAAGGCAGGGGTTCGGAAAAATGTACAGGATAGTGAGATGAGAGTGCTCCCTCGCGTCGGTTATTGGCCTTAGTCGCGGTAGTGGGCATACGTTAAAGAAAAAAATTAATTCACATTGGATATCGGTTCCCAATTCTGACTATTGATTCCCCTTCATAGGTGATATATTTTTTACGAAAATCCGTTCAAACAAGAGAGAAAGATTAAAGTTATCCGCTGAATAATAGCTATAAACATAAACATAATTTTCCGAATTATCGTTCAGCATAAAGTAAATCCATATTCGAAATGAAAGCCGGAGGTAGAAAATAGGCAAAAAACGTAATAGAATCGTCTCAGGAAAAACAAAATAATTTACCATATCGACCAAATTATACAAGTTTGTGGTATCAATGTTTCGGCTAGCGACTATTTCCGTTAACATAAAAAAGATCTCGACATCACAGGCGATCTCAGTACACAGGGAACCAAGTAATTTAGTCGTAAGCATTTCCGTTTATAGAACCGTTTCAGATCTGAGGACATCGGTTCAAGAGAATAGGCCATAGCATACACATATACCATAACTGTTCATGTTAACGACCTAACAATTCCTCCAGAGGTCCTGAAATGGTTTTAATCTACTGGCCGGCGATCTTCCAAAGTTTTATATTTCCCCTGGGCACTGGAGGTGGGTGGAGACAAAACAGCGTCGATGTTTTGTTTTAGCACAGCCCACTGTGTTTTACTCGAACCGCTTACTCTCATCGTATAAGTAGTTGTAACGCTGAGAAACTTCCACTAGATAAGTGGTAATGGAATTCTAAGTTACGAACTCACTACTACAGCGAAAGAATATGCTGTGCTTGTCAGCTCTATCATAATTATTTCTGAGAACATTAATTTAGAACCGCTGGCAACGGAAGTGGAACTATGTTGGGGATGTTGAGAAAAGTTTTTATTGCCCGGACGGTAGATTCGGTAGTCTGTTGAAGTTATCTGAAAAATATTGCTTGGATTTGTTAAATGGAATTAATTTTTATGGCGGTATCGTAATTGGTTTTTTCTCAGATACTAATAAGTAAGATTCCTTCTATTTATTAGGCCGCGGGTTTAATTTAATTTGTGCTAAATTAAAAAGTAGTGGCTTTAAGACTAATGCATTTATAAAAGTATAGCAAATCTAACCAATCGAAGTTATGTTAATTTGACTTCCTTGTTGAGTAATCTGCAATTGATAATAACGTTAAAAAACAATACCTGATTTTAAGGTGGAGCTTTTAAAGCTTTAGTTTTTCTAAATGCAAATTAATTTGATCTGAGACTTTGTACGTGTTTCTGATTTTTCTTTTATTAAATATAGAGTGCGTCAATTTATATAGGTTTACTGCACATAAACTAGTGCTGGCAAAAATCACGAAAACCGATAATCATTTAATCGATTTCAACAATTGCCAATAATAGATGACATTACAACGGAATGACAAATAACAGCGAAGCTCCAGCAGGAAGGCAGTCTAACAGAGTTGTCAGATAGAGTAAATTATGATTGGAGGGATAAACTAAAAATCATGACAAATGGGTAATTCGAAATTTGCAGGTATTAAATAGAGCTATGGATTACAGTATTTTTTAACTAACTCATAAAATTAAATATTATAAAATGTTTTCTTTATCATCAGAATGTGTGAAAATGTGACATATTTATACATGAAAAGTTTAACTACATGAAATTACTGAAAATCTGGCAACCCCGGTAAGAAACAGCTACATCCTGACCTCTTGCGTTATTTTAATTTCAATTGTTTAGATCTTTATCTATGATTTATTTAAATAGTATACCAGGACAGGTTATGCCATCTGTCTTTGTCCAACATTGTAGATATTTCGTTTCAGAATGTGAAGTGAGCATAAATAAATACAAAATCGAAGTTATCTTAAATTTATTTTCTTGTTGAATAATCTGCAATTTATAATAACATTAAAAAACAATACCAGATTTTAATGTGGAGCTTTTAAAGCTTTAAGTTTCCTAAATGCAAATTAATTTGACGTGAGGCATAGTACGTGTTTCTGATTTTTCTTTTATTATAGAAACATTGTGCCAATTTATATAAGTTTACTGCACGTAAACTAGGGCTGGCAAAAACACGAAAATTGATAATCGATTTTGGAATAATATAAAATCTAAATAATTGTAATTCGATTTTTAGTTTCGATGAATCGATTTTTGATTGTACGATTCTTCGATTTTTTCGGTGAATCGATTTTTTGGTCTTTCGCATTTTGATTATTCGAACATCCAAATAGTCGATTATTCTTTTTTTGATGAATCGTTTCTTTGTTCAATGAAATAGTCGATTGTTCAATTGTTCACTAAACACAACGACCTATAAGTTCAAAGCAGATCTTAGCATTGATTGTAAATATGCGAATTGTAGTATTAAAGAAATGAATCTTCGTAAAATGATACCTATTAATAAGTATACTAATACAAAATAAGTACATCTTTAATCTTCAACAACATTAATATTGAATTAAATAAATATTTGAATTTTACAAAAAAAAAACAAGAACAGAAGTTGTGCTTAGTAACATGTTGAGAAAACAAACCGTCATTTTAAAAGATATTGACATTTTTCCTGCAGTTTGTTAAATTACTCTTGAATACCTTTTAGAAGAACCTGTGCGAATATTTTTAGGTTCATTGCATAACGAAATATTGGCAATAACTTTGATTTTTTTTATGGCAGCTATATTTGATTTTTTTCATATTAGAAATTTGCATTAAGCATTCTTTCTTATCGACATGATATGTGATGTTATACAGGCCGAATAGCTCAGTACGCGAGATAAGTCACCTACAGAATGTGACTGGGAGGTCGCGAGTTCGAGTCCCGTATTCAAATATGTAACGGTTACGTTTTATTCATTACCGTAACCCCCTTACTGACATAACGAGAGCCTCAAAGAGAGCTTAAACAAGATCACGCGGCTTCATTATTGAACAATTTAAGTTTTATTTTGAAAATATTGGTTAAAAATTTGCTGAAAATTACCATCGTAGCACTCTTACTGCCTTCCCTTTATTTGCATCAAGTGTAAAGCATATTAAGAGAATATTTACCTTAGGAAAAGATCGTTATTTATTACAGGTTGCTAGTGAAATATACAGCATGTTACGGAACGAGAACAATAGAGTGTTTCTTAGAAATCTAAAAATACAGATTTAAATATTTGAACCGTAGTTCACTGGCAAAAAACATACACATCAAGTATGGAAATTTTAGGAAGGTTTCAGATGACATCAGGGAAATATTCTATCTAACCGACGATATGTTGTTTCCCGCGCAATTTGATTCTTACTCTATTCAAAAGATATAGCGGTTAGACTCTGATTCAATGAGATTCAAATGTATGGAAAAAATGAGTAAGTAAAATAATAATAATTTGGTCAGGTATCAATACGTTAATAGATTTAAGCACTGCTAAAAAGGTTCCCAACAAGTTTTGTGACATTAAAATGACTTTTCATTGATAAAAGGACAATAACGATAAAAACGTGAAATATCTTTATAATGAATTATAATTAATTTATGATCGATACCTATGCATAACAAAATACACAAATTAGAAAACTGTAAATAAAACTCATTTCTAATAAGAATACAAATTCGTTATTTTATATTACTGTTAACCCAACTAAACTATCCCAAACAAACAAGTTTAGTAGCTTGAACAAAAAATGGCAGGTAACTTTATCATTACAACACAATCAAACAATATAACAAATGAAGTGGTTTTTACTGTTTACTTATTTAATTACTCTTTATCCTCACCCTTATCGTTTTCCAAATAGGGAAGGTTTTAAAAAAAGTTATGTTACACTTCCGGAACCCCATTCTTGCTTAGGAACTGAAGGTGGTCATATGTTTGCTTTTTATATTGGAAGACATTTTTATGCCTTAAACAACTATATTTTAGGCTATATTTAATTCTTTACACCAGTGGATTGAATTTTAATTCGCTAACTTATTGTTTTCTTTTTAAATTCAGCACACATTTTTCAGTTTCATTTATAAGGTCATATTTTATATTTCTTTTGAGCGGTTCATCCGACGACATTTCTATTTCTCTTATTTCATTCCACCTAAAGGATTTTCTACTTTCGTTAGTTTTCCAGTTTTTGTCGTTTCCTACTAACTGTTTTAAGTCGTATACTTTGTTTTATTCTATCACATTGTAAGGATCTTCGGTAAGTTTTGCTTTCTTGATTAACATACTTCATTGTTCAGGAGTATATTCAACCATAAGGATTGGTAGCGGCAATGTATTAGTAATAACATCGCATCTAAAGTTCAGATAAAACTGTAACTACTTATGGGAAAATAGTAACATTATGTATACTTTCGATAATACAGTATATCTTTAGTTATCGTGATATTATCGTAAGTGAATATATGATGCTATTTTCACTTACTATTCGTTACAGCTTTGAACCAACTCTAGATAATATAAAATTATTTACTTTAAGTGTTATTCAGTGCCATGGGTCGAGTGTTAAATCATTTGAAAGCTCTTTCTTTTCTGAATTCAGCACACTAATTCTTTTGGAAGTTTTATCAACTCGTTTAAAAATTATTCACAGTTGAAGTTGCAAGAACGTATTTCATTCGTGGGGTAAGAAATGCATTAATTAGTCAATTTTTCGTTAAAAAAACTATAAAAAGAACAACTCCAAACGTTCAAAAATTTTTATTCAGTTAAGTAAGTGTTCAAATTGTTGACCACCAGCTTCCATACAAAAATACAAATTTTGCTCAAAACGAGCTCTGACATTCTGGAGCATTTGTGGAGTTATTAGACGGCATTCTTCAACTATGCGTCTTGGTAATTCTTTCAGAGACTTTGATTCTGTTGCGTAAATTCTACTCTTTAAATGGCCCCATAGAAAGAAGTCTAAAGGAGTTAAATCCAGTGATCAAGGGGACCACTCAATAGCACCTCTACGCCCAATCCATTGCTCTGAACCTCTCTGTTCAAAAGCTCCCTAACACGTTGTGAGAAATGCGGAGGAGCTCCATCTTGTTGAAACACTAATTGATTTTCTTGATAGCGATCATCATTTTCAACAATGTCAATTAGTAGAGGGTAAACGATATCTTATAGTAACTCCAAATACGTTTCGCCACTCAAATTGCCATCAAGAAAAATTGATCCGACGAAACGGTCTCCAAAAATGCCAGTCCAGACATTCAATTTTTATGGAGTTTGAGTGTGGACTTCGTGAAAATTTCTTGGATTCTTATCTGCACAATAACGACAATTATGACGATTAACTGTAGAGTTTAATAAAAACGTACACTCGTCTGAAAAACAGATATTGAACAGAAAGTTCCCGTTATCAGCTATTCGTGCAGTCATAACTCCAGCCGCCGATCAAAATCATTTTCATTCAGTTGTTGTACAAAATGAACTTTATACGGGTGAAATTTATGATGCTTCAATATTCGCTGAATAGTTCTTCTGTTGATGTTTGAAACAGTGGCCAATTTTCTCGTGCTCAAAGTTGGGTCTGCAGCAATTTGTCCTAAAACTTCAATCTCAGTAGTCCCATTCCTAACCGGAAATTCACGTTCAGGATCCCGTTTTTTGTTGGCTACTGAACCACTTTGTCGAAACTTTGCAACTAACTCCAAAATCTATTTTCTGTTAACATGTCTGTTCGGATGTCGTTTATTAAACAAATTTGCGGTACGGTTGGCACAGCATTGTTTGTGAAAAAAAGAGTAATTATTTCAAGTCTTTCTTCTACAGAATACACCATCGTGAAATTAATTTTCGGGAGTACTATCAAGTATCAAACCGACCGATAAACTGAAATAATAAACCGCATTTCTCTCATTCCGATAAAAAATGTTCTGATAGTAAATTTTTAGTGAATTTTCGTAGAAAAAATTTACTAATGGGGAGATCCCGACTTTTGAATTTTGAAAAAATTTTTGCAAATAAGCGCGAACTAGGACCTCTAGAACCCATATCCGGGGTCAGTTTCAATTTTTATATGTTTATATATATATATATATATATATATATATATATATATATATATATATATATATATATATATATATATATATGTATCACACCGATAACTCAAAAAATAATGTGTCGATTTTGATAAAATTTGGCATGTACCTTTCTTTTGTAAATGGCTTGGATAACCTTGTTAGTCAGGAAAATCGGAATAGGTTCTCCGGGAAAATTTTGAGTTTTCATTCGAAAAAAATTCTTATCTCAAAAAGTAATAAGCCGATTTTAATAAAATTTGGCATGTACCTTCCTTTTATAAATGGCTTGACAAGTGTGTTACTCAAGTAAATCTGACGAGGTTTTCCAGGAAAATTTTGAGTTTTTATTCGAAAAAATTTTTTATCTCAAAGACTAATGAGCCGATTTTGATAAAATTTGGCATGTACCTTCCTTTTTTAAATGGCTTTGATAAGTTCGTTAATCAGAAAAATTGGACGAGGTTTTCCGGAAAAAGATTGAGTTTTCATTTTAAAAAAATTATCTTAAAAAATAAACAATCTACGATAACCAAATTTGGTAGGTAGATTTATGATATAAAAAGTAAACTATACACAAAAATTTAGATTTCTATGTTACAAGAAAAAAAAAGTTATAATAAAATATTTTGTGCCAGATCATTTCTATGAAAATTCACTACCATAACGCACTTGCTGCGTCCAGGCTTTTTTGTTTACAAACCAACAAAACATTGACTATCAGCATATTTCTTATTGGAATGAGTAAAATGCGTTTTTGCATCTTCAACTGTGAATAATTTTTAAACTAGTTTATAAAACTTCCAAAAAAATTAGTGTGCTGAATTCAGAAAAGAAAGGGCTTTCAAATGATGTAACACTCGACCCACGTTCCCTATTTAAAATATAAGAGTTGTTTGATGTGACAAAGTTGAGTTTTATGTCAAAACATGGCCCCCTCAATATTAAAATTAAAGTGTTTCAGCTTTTCTTAAAAAAAAATTTCTCTGGTCGCAAATCGGTCTGTTTCGTTTTCACCCTATAATATATATATATATATATATATATATATATATATATATATATATATATATATATATATATATATATATATATATATATGTGTGTGTATGTATGCTTGTATCACACCGATAATGGGTCGATTTTGATTGAATTTGATGTGAGTTCCATTTGCAAGGGCTTTATAAGTTCATTAGCCAGAAAAATTGCACTATTTTGGGTTTTCTTTCTCAAAAAATATGTATGTATATGTATATGTATATGTATATGTATATGTATATGTATATGTATATGTATATGTATATGTATATGTATATGTATATGTATATGTATATGTATATATATATATATATATATATATATATATATATATATATATATATATATTATATATATATATATATATATATATATATATTGAAACAGACCGCCGATATGTGTTCTAAGGGGCCTAGTTTGCCCAGTTTGCCTGAGTCATTTGAAAAAAATTGTCAAAATTTAAAAGTCGAGATGTATTCATTAGTGATTTTTTTTACAGGAAATTCACTAAAAAGCAGTTTGTTGCAGATGGGTATAGAAAGGAGAAGACCACCGAATAACAATACATGATCGTAGAAAATTATTCTAAGAATTATGTTACACTGTATGTGAAAGTAAATTAGCTTCGCTATAACAGAAAAAAATATTCAGGATGTGCAGTTCCAAGAAAAATGCTAATGCTGCGGGACTTCTGCATGCACCAAAAACCACTACAATAGGCTGACGTGGAAAGACATAAATTTTATTAGGTAACACATTGAAAGCTTTTCTACATATGAAAGTCATTATACCAGTAAATAATGTAAGAGAAAATATTTTGGGCCTTAACTCAATATCACTATAATGGATAAGTTATAAATAGAAAAATGCCATACTCTCTGTTTGTTTTGTTAGTAAATAAGTTGCCTTGGCGCAAGTTTAATGACATCATCCATAAAATATACTATTACATTATGAAATCACGTTACCCACATTTACATTTTAACAGAATCTAGTTGACATTTCATCTGTCAGCGACACAGTAAATCTAGAACAAGACCTCCGTTTCCCTAATTTTAATGACAACTAACTGTTTCCTTATTCTCCCGGAGAAGCCGGTTGCTCGAAGCATATAGGAAATAACCCTAAAATTGTCCTCGTTTAGCAACTGTGCTGATTCAGATAAGACTACATGCTAGTGTATTTCTGAAGATCTTGTTCTCCGCAGACAATAAATAATATGAATACATTTCAAATCTCTGTTGTTCCCCGCTTTATCTGCGACCACGCTGACCTACTTCTCCCCAAATAAGCATCGACTTTTATTTAATTCTATTAGGAACTGGTTCAAGTAAACAGTGAGCCGACTATAAATCAATCTGTCGGAAAGATATATACATCGACTTAAAGATATGTTCAGTGCAATAGGGAAACAGCTTTAAGGTATTTTTTGGTTCCCTAAAATGTACATTTCGCTAAATGAAAGAAGGACGTGGCAAGTGCATTAGCGTACTTTATTCAATCCAATTTAGGATTTTAATTTTAACGACATTTGTCATTGTTCTAGGAATTTTAATTTGGTATATAAAAATTTTTGGAAATGCTACACAGTTACCAATCTTCATCAAAATTTTTTATTATTATTGAAGACACCAACTTTTGGAGAAAAACTGGTAAAACGTCCGTACATAGCGCCATTAAATATGACCACATTTTATTTATCAATCTTCATCAAAATGTTTTATTATTATTGAAGACACCAACTTTTGGAGAAAAACTGGTAAAACGTCCGTACATAGCGCCATTAAATATGACCACATTTTATTTATTTATTATTGCAACAATACACCACGAGGGCTCACGGCCTAAATACTATCATACCGTGGGTATCGACAAGAAGGAAAAAGGCGACTTGTTAATTCTGGACTTGAAGATTTGGAGGTTCGGAGGAGAAGGAAAGACATGTGCCGGTAAGGAATTCCACAACTTGGGAGTCCTCTGGACAAAAAAGCGAGCATAACAACATGTTCTATGTCTGGAGCCCCGAGCAGTAAAAGGGTGCATTTGCTCTGTTCCCTGGTAGATCTTTTGGGGGAAGCAGGTGGAGCAACTATGTAAGAAAGCTCCTCCGAGTAGTGCCCGTACAGATATCTAAAAGAGAGAGAGGTCACCAACAGCACGTCGGTGGGCAAGGGATGGCAGCCTTTGGGTGAGGGTTGGGTCACTGATGAGACCTAGAGCTCTCTTATGAATGGAGTCCAGGTTAGCGAGTGTAGAAGTGGCAGCGGCGCCCCAGATGTGGAAGTATTCGAGATTTGGCCTTATTTGTGAAGTATATAAGGTATAGAGATTAGCTGGTGAAAAGTATTTGCGAGCCCGAAAGAGGAAATCTAATTTCTTAGCAGCCGGTTCTGCAACTGATGTAACATGTTGGTGTCAATTGATATTTCGATCCACAGAAATGCCAACAAGTGAAAAGGACTCATTACTTTGAATAACTTGGTTGTTCATTGTGATGGGTCTAGAGTTGGTGTATCTCTTATGAGATAGAAAACAAAACTAAGATTTGGTGTGTACAAGATTTTTACTTCCCCAGTCTAATATTTTTAGACATCCACAGACACAGAACCCTCCATGAGTGTGCGATCCTCATCTAAATGGGCTGAAGGCCTAGAATATTGTATATTTCAGTGGAGGGCTCTGTCGTCCGCGTAACTGTGAACTGGGTTGGGTGTGCTAGCCTGGAGGTCATTGATGTGGAGAAGAAACAAAGTAGAGGCTAAAGCTGAACCTTGAGGTACTCCTGCATTAATTGAATACAGTTTAGAGGAATGTCCTTCCACGACAACAGAAATGCTCCGGTTGGAGAGGAAATTTGCTATCCAGGTACAGAGTCTTGGTGGTGGACCATAGGCCGGAAGTTTATTAAGCAGCTCTGCGTCCCAGACCTGGTCGAATGCTTTGGATATGTCTAGAGAGACAATCAGGGATTCACCGTGTAGTTCCATAGACTTGTTCCAAGAATGGTTGACAAAGGAAAGGAGGTCGGCAGTTGTTCTGCGCTGACGGAATCCATATTGCCTGTCGTGGATTAGACTGAGTTTTACAAGAAATTTTGGTAATTCGGTATTTATATACTTTTCCATCCCTTTAGAGACGACTGAAAGAAGAGAAATAGGCCTGTAGTTGCTAGGAAATGTTTTGGATCTTTTCTTGGGGGCGGGTTGTACTCGAGCAGTTTTCCAGCTACTAGGGAATATGCCTCTATAGTAAGATGTCTGAAACAGACGAGTCAGAACAGGATCAACTTCTGGTGGTTCCTATCAATATAAGTTTGTTTTACCAATATCAAACAAACATTAAAATAAATGGATTTTCGTGTCAAAAAATCATTTTTTTTCAATCTAGCGTACTTTTTAAATAATTTAGAGATTTGAGAGCTTATTCCAGTTAAAAAAATGCATGCAAAAAGTTAGTTTCACAGTCACTTTAGGACGTTATCATAAAGAAAGAAAATCGAAAAAAATCGCCTTTTTCCAATATCTGTTATGAATATTATGCGCTGTTTTTTTTTACTATAGCCTTCATATATCTTTATAATGTGTCGTACAAATCAGTTATGTTTTTTTTGGGGAAAATATTTTCTGATTTTTATTTTCGATTTATTAAAAAACTAAAACTTACAGAGGTCTTAAATATGCAGGATAAACATATCTCATTAGTACCAAGATACCATTGAAAGATGATCCAGATACCTCTCTGGGGCCGATTGACTATGCTTATATCGTCCTATGGCCGAATTTTTTTTGTCTGTCGGTCTGTCTGTCTGTCTGTTACTAGCCGCGACAACTTTGGTCCTATGGCTTTTCTTAAACTCATTTTCACATCTTTTTGGTATACGTCTTAAAATCTGCAAAACGATTAATTTCTCGCCCCTAAATTAGTTACAGCAGTTTTTTATTAACCCTCCGTTGATCGCAACCATATTTTGTACAATGTATCAAAATGATGCATTAAAGTTTGACTTAAAATTACCGTAAAAGCAATAGCGTTGTCGTATCGAGCTTATTTGTGGATTATACCACTCCATATATTTAACTGATTGTATTACTCATTTTAGTGAATTTTCTTTAAAAAAATCACTAATGAGGAGATCCTGACTTTTTAATTTAGAAAAAATCTTTTGAAATGAGCGGTAATTAGGCCCCCTAGAACACATATCCGGGGTCAGTTTCAATTTTCATATGTTTATATATATATATATATATATATATATATATATATATATATATATATATATATATATATATATATATATATATATATATATATATATATATATATATATATTATATATATAGGTATCACACCGATAACTCAAAAAATAATGAGCCGTTTTTGAATAAATTTGGTAAGTACCTTCGTTTTGCAAGTGGCTTAGACAGGTTTGTTAGTCAGGAAAATCGGCCAAGGTTTTCCCGGAAAATTTTGTGTTTTCTTTAGAAAAAAAATTATATCTCCGGAAATAACAAAGTAAGGGCAACAGAATTTGGTAATCGAGATTATATCATTATAAGTAATTTACCTACCAAAACTTAGCTCGGTAGGTAGAAAGATAAAAAAGTTATGGACATTTAAAAAAAATTGTGCTGTTCCTCAAAACATCAAAGTCGCGATTTAAAACGTCAAAATTGGCCACATTTAGGCAAAGAACCATAAACTAATAGGAGCTATGGAATGCAAATGTTTCAAGAAGAATGTTTCACGAAGTCTTAGATTCAACTGTCATTGGCCTTTATTTTACTAAAATGTTTCCGGAAAATTTATTTCAAATAGAACCTTTCTCTGATGCTTTGGCAGTAGTAATTTTTGTCGAATTTTCGTAAAAAATCAATATAGTTCAATATATTCGTTACAAGATACGAAAAAAAATGTATACAATAATTATACGGTGTCTTAAGCTACATCTTAAAGAAAAATTCTACAATCACAGGCTGACCCATAAGTCGTTGGTGATACATACATACTTTTTTTTAAATCGAACACGCCTTATTGGATTTTTGCATTTTCCATCGAAATATAATGCATTTTTGTAAGAAAAGAAATTCGGGACGCAGCAAATGCGTTATGGTAGTGAATTGTCATTAAATGCTTCAGATTTGAATAGCTCAATTTGATATTAACCTGTAAGGTTGACCAAGAACACAGTTTTTTTCAGGAACACTTTAAGTTTACTTTAGGAAATTTTTGTACATTTTCAAACAATAAAGTTATTTTGATGAGACATGGCACATTGTTTCTACTATATAGGTTATACTCGTAGCCAATTTTGATGCCTGCTTTCTTAAAAAAACACATCTATTTGCTATTAAAAACATTTTAATGAAAATTCACTACCATAATGCATTTGCTGAGTCCAGACTTTTAATTTAAATGTAATTATATTAGGATAACCAGATTTTTACTTGAAATTATCACTTACGCGGAAAAAGGTATTGACTTCACCGGTCGCAATTAATCTGTTTGATACGCGTTTATTAAGTTGACTATCGCGAAATCGGTTATGTATAGTTTTAGTTATTTTTATAGTCTTTATAATTGAATTGTTCAGTAGTAATTCTCAAGCAACAGTAGATACAAACTAGATATGTAAAATAATTGTATTTCTTACATAACACAAACACTAAATATATTCTCCAATGGAGTGTTCCAGTCGAAAATAATACGTCTTTCGCGTCGTTTAATTATATGCGCTGATCTTTTGCTTAGCCTCCACTTGATTTTTCTCGTTTTTGTATCGGAAGATATCATACTGTGCAAACTAGGATTGTATCCTCCCCACAAATATATCGCTTACGATTCTTGGACATGGTTTTGGTCAACCTGGTCGTCCGTGATGCGATACATAACAGGGACGTTTTTTGGAGTTGCTATATCTTCTGAAGCCACTGATCCAGCTTGCTCATCAGGTTTTTTGTTTGTCTGAAGCTTCTAGGACCTTCAGAAAGAAAACTTTGAAGGCTTTGTGTCCTGAGACTGTAGTTGTGGTAAGGATAACTCATCACCTAGATTTCGGCGAAGTAGAAGTAAAAATGATCCGGGCATTGATGCCAGCAATGTTCAACATAACAAAAAATACCAATACTGCACATTGTGTCGCAATGTATCGATGTGATACAATACGCTAGCAGCTAAATACTTCCAATCAACAAAGCGACTCGCAAACTACTGAGTGGTAGCCTAAAACCTTATACGAAGGTACTATGAAGGCGGAGTCTCTCCAATTTCTCGTTTTAAAATAGCACTGAAAATTGCCGTGATTGTATTATTTTGATACACGCGCGACCGGCGGAGAGTTAAAAGACCCTGAATGGTTTTAGGTTTCCTAAAAACACAGTGATTAGTGCAAAATCTAGGGAGCGAGATTTAACCCTTATACTTTGCTTTGCTTGGGAAAAAAGCAACTAGAAAAATAATTTCGATACAGGCAACTGACAAAATAATTTTTTGTGGTTTTAATTGCATTTAATAAAAGTAAAATGTTTTTATCTTAGAAAACTGTCAAGTTTCAGATATTTCCACAGACAATTTATCCTAGAGTGGATATATACTATCCTAAATTACACTGTTTAAACTCTGAAGGTTCTAAACTTATAGTAGACACTGTGACCTCCATTAATTTTCAACGAAGTCCAAAGTAACAAATTTTTCTTCACTAGTCAGAGACAGGTAATCCACGTCCTTGTGAAAAGCACAAAAGGCTAATCCGTCTCTACTACTCCACTACTTCCAGAAAACATTGGACACTTAAGCATGCACTTGAAAAAATACGACTAAGATGCAGCACCAGGATTAGATGCGCTTAGCGTGTCAGATTCTAATTCTAAAAATTTAATGCCTGCCCTCCTAACCGTTCTAACTTTGCTTATCCATGACATATATATTATATGGGGTTTTACCGGCCGAGATGGAAAACTTTAATGTCCTGCATGCACGTGATTTTTTTTCTTCGACCCTTCAGAACTTATGCTATTAGTAACAAATTGAAACGGAACTCTGATAAAAGTTCACAGTTCTAAATTTATTTATTTTGTTTTCAAGCTCTTCTAGATTAGGATTTAGCAAACAACCAGAAAACAGATTGGAGTGGAATAAAAGTTTTCAAAGGTAAATTGCTATTGATGTTGTGAATAACTCGAGTGTAACTTCAGACACTAACAATAGTCAGCAAGATATTTAACTCCTTTATGTCACTTGAAAAAGCTGGAGAGCCAGATATAAATCACTGAAAAGGACCGACAGTTGCAACAAACAACATACGGCGGTAACTGATAGCTTTTTTCAAAATCTTTTTACATATATACAGGGTGACGCATTTCCACGGTAAAGCTCAATATAATTGTTATAATACAATAAAAAAGAAAAAATTATATAGGGTGACGCATTGAAAACGAAACAGACGACTTGCGTCTACAGAAATTTTTTCTTTAAGAAACGCTGAAACACGTCAATTTTAATATTGAGCGGGACATGTTTTGACATAAAACTCAAGTTTGTCACATCAACCCCTTAAGGGTGGTGATAACAATCCTTATATTTTAAATAGGGAACATGGGTCGAATATTACATCCTTTGAAAGCTATATCTTTTCTGAATTCAGCACACTAATTTTTTTGGAAGTTTTATCAACTCGTTTAAAAATTATTCACAGTTGAAGATGCAAAAACCCATTTCACTCATTCCGATAAGAAATGTGCCGATAGTCAATGTTTTGTTGGTTTGTAAACAAAAAATTGACTATCAGACCATTTCTTATCGGAATGAGAGAAATTCGGTTCATTATTTCAGTTTATCGGTCGGTTTGATACTTGATAGTACTACCAAAAATAAATTTCACAATAGTGTATTCTATAGAACAAAGAGTTGATATAATTACTCTTTTTTTCAAAAACGATGACTGTGCGAACCGTACCGCAAATTTGTTTAATAAACGACATCCGAACATACATGCTAACAAAAAATACATTTTTGAGTTAGTTGCAAAGTGGTTCAGTAGCCAACAAAAAACGAGATCCTGAACGTGAATTTCCGGTTAGAAATGAGACTACTGAGATTGAAGTTTTAGGACAAATTTATGCAGACCGAACTTTGAGCACGAGAAAATTGGCCACTGTTTCAAACATCAAAAGAAGAACTATTCAGTGAATATTGAAGCATCATAAATTTAACCTGTATAAAATTCATCTTGTACAACAACTGCATAAAGATGATTTTTATCGGCGGCTGGAGTTTTGTGAAGTTATGACTGCACAAATAGCCGTTAACTGGAACTTTCTGTTCAATATAAGTTTGTCAGACGAGTGTATGTTCTTATTAAACTCTACAGTCAATCGTCATAATTGTCGTTATTAGGCAGATAAGAATCCAAGAAATTTTCACGAAGTCCACACTCAAACTCCATAGAAATTGAATGTCTGGACTTGCATTTTTGGAGACCGTTTAATCGGACCAATTTTTCTTGATGGCAACTTGAGTGGCGAAACGTATTTGGAGTTACTAGAAGATATCGTTTACCCTCTACTAATTGACATTGTTGAAAATGATGATCGCTATTAAGAAAATCAATTAGTGTTTCAACAAGATGGAGCTACTCCGTATTTTTCACAACGTGTTGGGGAGTTTGTGAACAGAGAGTTTCCAGGATAATGGATTGGGCGTAGAGGTGCTATTTAGTGGCCCCCTAGACCACCGGATGTATCCTTTAGACTTCTTTCTATGGGGCCATCTAAAGAGTAGAATTTACGCAACAGAACCGGAGTCTCTGGAAGAATTACGACGTCGCATTGTTGAAGAATGCCGTCTAATAACTCCACAAATGCTCCAGAATGTCAGAGCTCGTTTTGAACAAAATTTGTACTTTTGTATGGAAGCTGGTGGTCTACAATTTGAACACTTACTTAACTAAATAAACATTTTTGAACGTTTGATTTTGTTTTTTCGTTTTTTTAACGAAAAATTGACTAATTACTGCATTTCTTATCACAATGAATGAAATACGTTCTTGAAACTCCAACTGTGAATAATTTTTAAACGAGTTAATAAAACTTCTAAAAAATTAGTGTGCTGAATTCAGAAAAGAAAGAGCTTTCAAATGATGTATCACTCGACCCACGTTCCGTATTTAAAATATAAGGGTTGTTATCACCACCCTTAAGGGGTTGATGTGACAAAGTTGAGGTTTATGTCAAAACATGTTCTCCTCAATATTAAAATTGACTTGTTTCAGCGTTTCCTAAAAAAAAGTTTATCTGGACGCAAATCGGTCTGTTTGATTTTCAATGCGCCATCCTGTATACGTTAATTATATGATGTCTTGAGCGCCACCTTATAAAATTGTTTTGACAATTACAGGCTGGCCCATAAGTCGTTGGCGATGCCTACAATTTGTTTTTTGAACATCCCTTATATTAATGCATTTCTGCACTTTTTTATCGAAATATGGGGCATTTGTGTAAGAAAAAAATCGACACGCAGTAAGTGAGTTTTGGTAGTGATTTTCATGAAACGCTTAAAATTTCGATAACTCAATTTGCCATATTGGCTGGAAAACCAGTTTTCTCGGGAATATTTGAAGTTTGTTTTCAAAAATGTTGTACATTTTTAAACAAAAAGTAATTTTGATAAAATATGCTCCCTTGTTTTTACCATATAGGTTATACCGGTAACCAAATTGATGCCTACTTGCATTAAAGAGACATATTTGCCATTAAAAATATTTTTTTAATAAAGATTCACTTCCATAACGCACTTGCTGGATCCAGACGTTTTTTTACCCTACAAGAGGCGCGCCCGGTCTTACAGACCGGCTATATATTTATTTCTACTTATTTTAGTGAGTTGCGGCGGTAACGCTTGCCACCACTTAGTAGCTGCCTGATTTAGTGGTTCGAGCGTTGGTCTCTAGCAGAACGAGGCGCCCTATCAAGTTTTTTTCCATTAAATTTAGTATTCATTTAATAATAATAATACTTTATTTATATTTGTTTATAAGCATTTAATTTAAATTTGGAGTGTACTTTTACGAAAAATGTCAAGTTATGAAGCAGAGCAGCGTCGACGAAATTATAACGAGCGAGAAATGGTGTATGACGATGTACTGAAATCAGATGAAGAAGAGGTTTTATAACAAAGGAAAGGCGATAGTAAAACGGAACAGGAAATTTCCGATGATGAAGGTAATTTTTTATTGACTAATAAAAAAACTGATATTAATTGGAAACAAGACCCCCAAACGCTGCCATCCCTTGCCCACCAACGTGCCGTTGGTGACCTCTCTCTCCTTTATAGATATCTGCACGGGCACTACTCAAAGGAGAGCTTTCTTCCATAGTTCCTCCACCTGCTGTCCCCAACAGCAGGGGAACAGAGCGAATGCACCCTTTTACTGTTCAGGTCACCAGACATAGAACATTATGCCCGCTTTTTTGTCCCGAGGACTTCCAAGTTGGGGAATACCTTTCCGGCACATGTTTTTCCTTCTGCTCCGAACATCCAGACCTTCAAGTTCAGAATTAACAAGTTTCCTCTTTCCTCCTTGTCGACACCCACGGTACGATAGTATTTAGGCTGTAAGCCCTCGTGGTGTGTTGTTGGAATATAAAAAAAAATACTAAAACCCTGTGGTCCAAAAAAGTACCCCGAAAATCTCTTAGGCTTCCGGCTGAAAACAAAGTAATTCGACTTTCTGTTTCCAAGTTAGTTACCAGATCATTGAAAACTCCTTTATAAATATTTCATTGACAAAGAAATGCTCGATCTTATCGTACGTCACACTGATGCCCATATAGACCCAATAGCAGATAATTATGAGAGGGATAGGCATACTAGACTCACCACTGTTACTAAAATTCGGGCTATACTAGGTCTATTATTTTATGCTGGGATCCTCAAAGCAAACCGACTAAATACTGAGAAACTGCGGAAGTCAGACAACACCGGCGTTGAAATAATTAGGTTAACTCTGTCCATAAAACGATTTAAGTTTTTGTTGAGATACAAACGGTTTGACAACAAAAACAATCGTTTAATGGGAAAAAATGTAGATAAGTTAGCACCAATTCGAAAGTTTTCTGAAAAGTTTGTCAACAAATGTAAGAATGGTTACTTTTTGTCAGAATATGTGACAACTTACGAAAAGCTTGAAGGGTTTAGAGGGAGGTGCGGTTTTCGTCACAATATTTCTTCTAAAACCAACAAGTATGGAATAAAGATGTTCGCCCTCACCGATGCGAAAATGTATTATACAAGTAACCTCGAAGTTTACGTAAGGACACAGCCAGAAGGACCATATAACATAAGAAACAGTCCATCTGCCGTCGTAGAAAGACTTTGTAACCTAATCAAAGGATCAGGAAGAAATTTGACAATCGACAACTGGTTTGTGAGCACTCCACTCGTATAGAATCTACACAAAGACTACAAACTAACTGTTATCGGAACTCTACGCAAAAATAAGTCGGACCTGCCACTGGAGTTTTCCAAACCTACACATCTGCCTGGAAGATGTATGTTTGCTTTCACAAAGAGTATGGCTCTGGTATCTTATCCTATGTACCAAAGAAAAAAATGGTTTATTATTGCCCTCCTTGTACCACGAAGACAGCATTGATAGGGTATCGGGAAGGTAGATATTATAATGGAGTATAATGGAACAAAAGGAGTGGTAGACATCTTTGATAGGTTTTGTACCAATTATGATGTTCCTAGAAATACAAGGCAGTGGCCCAAAGTAATCTTTTATTCGGCTTTTATAGTGGCAGGGATCAATGCTTATGTTATATATAATTCCAATAACCCAACAAGCAACATTCAAAAGCGCGCTTTTTGACGTAATCTATCATTTGATCTTCTCGATCCACATTTATGTCTACGAGCACAAATGGAAAATATCCCAAGGCCACTAAAAAATAGCATTTGTGAAATTTTCCACATTCCAGATAATCCATTAAATCAGTGCAGAGAAGGAGAAACAAGAAGATATAAAACGTGCACCTCAAAAGCCAATAGGAAGACTCGCTATTGCTGCCGCGATTGCTAAAAATTTTTGTTTGTAGCACAGAGTGGTAATTTGCGAAGATTGTTATCGTACGACACGTTAGAAAAATAAAGGCTTCTTTCTTCTTTATCTCATTTACGCATACCTATAAATCAAAACAGATTTTATGTTTGTTCTAATAATATATTTTTTGTTAGTTTCTTTTTTATGTCTAGTATACTATACAGCAAAATGTATTTTGGAAACTAAAATTATTTTTTCTGTACTGTGTTTATAAATTTTACTGTATAACAAAATCGGCCGCTCAGACAGACGCGTCCTCTGATGCTCAAAAATTTCACGCGCCCCATGTACAGTTAATCGTTATACATACAGTCTTTTTACTTGATACCGGATTTTCAAACACTTCTAACTTGTGTCGTTTGTCATTTCTCGTTTAATTTTTCAACATTTCCCCGCTTTTTGCTGCTTAAGCTACTTAAATTATATTCAATATAGTTGTCTTTTCACTAATCGTTTGTTTTTATTTCATTTGTTTTGGCTCAAACCCTTTCAAACAGGTTTTTCATATTCATTAAGACATGTGTAACGCACACGTTTCTTTATACATTTTTTAATTTCAATTTTGAATTTAGTTGCTTAATAAATGTTCCCTTTATTTTCACCAGGGCTTGTTATGTGTATAAGCTGCAATGATCCACTTCAAGCCAAGTATCTCTTAATCTTGCATGAAGTATCTATAATTTGAATTTGTTCGGCATATAATTGTACCGTGATGTACCTTTATTTGCTTTATCTTCTATTTGATATTTTTAAAGACTAAGAATTACAGTCCTTTGTATGGTTGTGTGCTATGTGTGCGTAGATGTTACTATATATATATTGCTATAGATAGCAAATGATAGGAAATATTACGAAATTTTAATAGGAAAACGGGAAATTTATGCATACTAGTATATATAAAATAAGTGTATACACCCTAATGTAGCAATGAAAGAGTTTTGGCAGGAGATGTCAACGCCCGACATGAATGTCAGTGACCCATGTAGCAACCCTCGATGTTAAGTTACATTCGAGTAATAAAAAAATTATATATTCTAGAAATATCCACAAAGAAACCAAGAACAATGCTTCAGTTTTGTAGGGAGAATGAGATTGTAGATAATATAATTGTGTAGTTCTGTTGATTTTATTGTATAAAAAAAATTAGATATGACCAAGCTAGCTAAAGACTCACCATAGTGAAAGAGCGGAGGTCATTTATAAAAAACAAAGGTTTGTAGAATATTAAGGTGATGTGCGCGTCAGAAAAAAACGTAAAAAGACGTTAAAGGTTTGACGGAAAACTTAAACACAGGTGTGTGACGAACAATAACGTTTTTTCACCTGTAGGAGAGTTAATAAAAGCAACGGTCCGAGAGAGTCCGGGCTTGTCTTGTCTTTTCCATCCAGTGAAATCATCTGTATCACTTTACCAGACCAGGTGATCATCGTCATAACTAAGATTCCAGAGTGCATCGAAGTGAGGGTATAAAACACCTCCAGAGTGCTACGACTATGGAATAAATATATATATCAATATGTTAACGAAGTAAATCCGTTAATAATCAATGGCATGGACAAATGAGAAAGATAATAATAATTAATCAAGGTCCGTATTAATGGAAGAACAATAAATAATCCAATGGAAAATATGTCAGTAAGTGTTACCTTTTCTTAAATTGACCAGTGCGGGTGGAATTTCACCATTTTTACAACAACAATCAAATATTTTTGTGCTAATAAATTTCAAAGAAAAAAATTTTGTTTGAAATAAACGGAAAGAGACCGTTCTGTAGAATTATCGATGTATATTGATTATGTAGTATCCATGTTTAATTAATTGTGTAATTAGTTATAATGCTACCAGAATGTTTTTTTAATAGGATTTTTCAAGTTATATTTGTGTAAAGAATGTTTTAAAATATCTCTTTGTATTTAACAAGTGTCATATCGGCACAGTTAAATGTTTTAATAGGATTTTTCAATTTATGTTTATGTATTGAATGCTTTAAACGTTTCTGTTTGTGTTTAATGTGTGTCAAATAGACACCGTAAAATTTGTGTAATAAATTAAATGAAATGTATAACAGATTGTAATTAACGGAAGTATTGTTTTTGGTTGATATTTAATCAGCAAAATTGTTATATAGCCATCTGTGCAAAGCGATAGTAATTTTGATCAAGTGAAAATCAATAAATGAATTTAAATAACACATATTAGTGAATTTTAATTAGTAGAAGCTAGCTGTAATTATAAGGAACCCAACCTGATGATTAGGACGTATGTTCTCAGCTCTATAATAAATTTTTGCAGGTATATGCTACCCATAAAGTAAAGTAGAATACCATAGCAAAATGGCGGCCCAACAGTGGTGCATAAAAATTTTTTTTTGTGCCAAAAATAAATTTATTTTCATAGAAAATTTTAATAAAATAAACATTTGTTCGCAATATAGCACATGATTGGCACAAATACAGGGTTTCTGTTAAATTTTAATAAAATTTTGATTACGTTAGAATAAAGCAAATTTTCATAAAAACGTAATAGTATTGTAACACAAGGGATTTAGAAATAAACCAATTTTAAATAAATTAGCACGACTCATTTAAATACAGTAAACTTAAATAAATCAATTCAACCGATTTATTGAAAATTAGCAAAAATTCTAATACCGTATGATATTTTAATATGAAACAGTAAGTTGCACATATTACCAATTGTTTTATGAGAAATAAATATAGGTGGTGTATTTGAAAGTGTCAAAGCTTAGAAAGGGGGACAATTAAATTTTAAATTCACAAGGAAATTAAATAAATCAAGCTTGAACATGTCCGGGGAGCAAACAGTAAAAGGACAGGAGGAAGAATCAAAAATGGAGAAGTTATTCGCCGTTTTGTTCAAGAAAATGGAATAAGACAAAAAGGAATACCAACAATACATAAACAATAAATTCAAGGAATACCAACAAAATATTTCCAAATGGGGAAAAGAAATAAATAATAAATTCGAAGAAAATAAAAACGAAATTAAACAAGATATTGGCAAGTTGGAAAAACAACAAAACAAAACGGAGATTTTAACAGAAGTGAATATAATTTATCAACTAGATACTGAGGTAACAGTAACGCTAGAAAAATGCCAAGAAACCCATGAAATAATCAAGACGGAACTGGACACGGTAATACAGTCGTGTCGTGACGAAATACAGGAAGAAACGGAAATGATGAGGTACGACATTAAAAAGGTCGAAACGCGTGTGGAGCCAATTGACGGAAATGAAGCCCGAGTCGAGCAGGAAACTGATGAACAACTAATTAAAATCGAAGAAAATATACCAGAAACAAGCCCAGAAAAATACATAGAAGAGGAATTACTACCGGACGAAAATATACTAGAAATGAGCCCGGAAAAATTCGTATATACTGCCGAAGAAAAATTAATAAGGGCAACACATTATTTTTACTGTATCAAAATTGAAAGTGACCAGAAACATGAAACTATGCTTCAATGTAATAAAAATTATGCAGAAAATAATAGCAATAGCCGCAATTATAAATTTAGAAACCTTTTCGTTAAAAACAATAATTTTCACGATGAATACAAATCCAGTCATAGTCAGAAATTTTATAAAAACAAAGATTCTGGAAATTATAATAAATTTAAAAGGTATAAGCCGGAACTTAAGAACAGACATATTTGGCATAATAATTTGAATAATAAGACACGTCATTGCAACTATAGCAATTTTAATTTCGAAAGTAAAAAGCAAAAATTTAAGATAAATAAAAATTAATCTGCATGAATTTGATCGAATCCGATATGACCTAAGCAATGAAAAGGATAATCGCATGCCGAATAGACGAATTTTAATGTACAAAATAAATAATAAAATTACCAGACAAAGAAATTTCTCCTAAAATAAATAAAATTGATTAGTTAGAACTATATGACGAAAAGTTGGTCAATTTAAAATATAAATAATTACGCCAAATTTATACCCTGAGTACAGAAAATATAACAAGTAGGCATTTAAATAACCCGAAGAATTTATACCCTGAGTATAGAAAATAATACAAGTAGGCATTTAAATAATGACCCAAAGAAATACGAATCAGAAAAGCGAAATTTCATAAGAAAATTTAAATGATAATAAATAAGGAGCAATGCTCGAATTAGATGCAGTTATTGGATAAGTCAATTAATATAATCATAATTCAACGGTAAAAAGGGGGAAATAAGTTAAAATAAAATAGAAAATTATTAGTATTATTATTGAGTAATAGGAAACATGGAATCAGTAGACGAGAAAAATATGTAAAAGGTCTAAAAGACAGAAACCGGTTAAGTACCGAGAAATAATTATAATTAGCAAAAAGATAGAACATATAAGGGTCGGATTGATAGGAAAGAATTTGTATAGATGGTGTAGCGATAAGATTGAAATATGAAAAAGTTGAAGTAAAATGATTAACGATACAAAGATATCGGTCATTTAAAATGAAGTATAGTATAAGGGCGATCCCAAAGAGGTCGGTCCCGAACTATTGAAGTATATATGTGAAGTAGAATGATTAACGATACAAAGATATCGGTCATTTAAAATGAAGTATAGTATAAGGGCGATCCCAAAGAGGTCGGTCCCGAACTATTGAAGTATATATGTGAATAAAATATTCAAAAGAATATTGAAAGTATATAGAATGAATAATGAAAATATAATATGATGCAAGTAATAGTGAAATATGTATAGGGGGTATGTGAAAAGTCAGAAGTAGGGAGACCGTATATGTTATGTAGAAAAGATAAATTATTAGAAGTTGATAAATAAAAGAAGTATTACATAGTCCTATTCCATGGTAGTATAAAGATATGATAATTTAGCATAATGAAATAAGGTTGAAAGGAAAGATACCCCATAAAAATATGACAAATAAAAATACCAATAACTGTCATTTATTGAAATGAAATCTGAGGGAACGTTAAATAAGTCGAAATAACCAGGGGATGGCATAAATTTAGATCATATAGAACAATCAATTGATTTGCCAAAAGAGAGAAATATATAAAACCAATTGGTGAGCCATAAAAAGCGGTGTTGAATAAAATAAAATGTTTTAATTATTAAAGTGTCATACAAGTCGATTATGAATTAAATTTAAGAGTTTTAATATTAGAATGTCATGAAAGGCAATTTTAAATAAAATAAAGGGTTGTAATGATTGAAATGTCATAAAAGTCGATTTAGAATAAAATAAAATTTTGGAATGACAAAAAAGGCGATTTTGAACAAAATATTTTAGTCAATGAATAAAGATGATCTGACTAGCAAACAGTATCCAGACTCACTTTTAGAAAGGGGGAATTGCTATAGATAGCAAATGATAGGAAATATTACGAAATTTTAATAGGAAAACGGGAAATTTATGCATACTAGTATATATAAAATAAGTGTATACACCCTAATGTAGCAATGAAAGAGTTTTGGCAGGAGATGTCAACGCCCGACATGAATGTCAGTGACCCATGTAGCAACCCTCGATGTTAAGTTACATTCGAGTAATAAAAAAATTATATATTCTAGAAATATCCACAAAGAAACCAAGAACAATGCTTCAGTTTTGTAGGGAGAATGAGATTGTAGATAATATAATTGTGTAGTTCTGTTGATTTTATTGTATAAAAAAAATTAGATATGACCAAGCTAGCTAAAGACTCACCATAGTGAAAGAGCGGAGGTCATTTATAAAAAACAAAGGTTTGTAGAATATTAAGGTGATGTGCGCGTCAGAAAAAAACGTAAAAAGACGTTAAAGGTTTGACGGAAAACTTAAACACAGGTGTGTGACGAACAATAGCGTTTTTTCACCTGTAGGAGAGTTAATAAAAGCAACGGTCCGAGAGAGTCCGGGCTTGTCTTGTCTTTTCCATCCAGTGAAATCATCTGTATCACTTTACCAGACTAGGTGATCATCGTCATAACTAAGATTCCAGAGTGCATCGAAGTGAGGGTATAAAACACCTCCAGAGTGCTACGACTATGGAATAAATATATATCAATATGTTAACGAAGTAAATCCGTTAATAATCAATGGCATGGACAAATGAGAAAGATAATAATAATTAATCAAGGTCCGTATTAATGGAAGAACAATAAATAATCCAATGGAAAATATGTCAGTAAGTGTTACCTTTTCTTAAATTGACCAGTGCGGGTGGAATTTCACCATTTTTACAACAACAATCAAATATTTTTGTGCTAATAAATTTCAAAGAAAAAAATTTTGTTTGAAATAAACGGAAAGAGACCGTTCTGTAGAATTATCGATGTATATTGATTATGTAGTATCCATGTTTAATTAATTGTGTAATTAGTTATAATGCTACCAGAATGTTTTTTTAATAGGATTTTTCAAGTTATATTTGTGTAAAGAATGTTTTAAAATATCTCTTTGTATTTAACAAGTGTCATATCGGCACAGTTAAATGTTTTAATAGGATTTTTCAATTTATGTTTATGTATTGAATGCTTTAAACGTTTCTGTTTGTGTTTAATGTGTGTCAAATAGACACCGTAAAATTTGTGTAATAAATTAAATGGAATGTATAACAGATTGTAATTAACGGAAGTATTGTTTTTGGTTGATATTTAATCAGCAAAATTGTTATATAGCCATCTGTGCAAAGCGATAGTAATTTTGATCAAGTGAAAATCAATAAATGAATTTAAATAACACATATTAGTGAATTTTAATTAGTAGAAGCTAGCTGTAATTATAAGGAACCCAACCTGATGATTAGGACGTATGTTCTCAGCTCTATAATAAATTTTTGCAGGTATATGCTACCCATAAAGTAAAGTAGAATACCATAGCAATATATATATATATATATATATATATATATATATATATATATATATATATATATATATATATATATATATATATATATATTGTTTCCCCGACTAAACAAGAGGGAAAACATTTTTATTTATAACTTTATGAAAAAATGTCATTCTTTATAAAAATTTTTGCTTGTTTCAGAAACACAAATTCCGGAAAAGAATTTAAAATTTTTTTTTAGTAGCTGAGAAAATCATAAAAACACACTTGAGCTAAAGAAAAACATTTTATTTTATTAAATGTGATATCCTCCAACCTCTACATACTTTTCAGCTCTACATACAAGTTCTTTATAAACATTGTGGATCATATCTTTAGTGACAGAATTTATCCCTTTCGTGATTTTTTGTCGTTATCCAAATTGGTATTATAAACATGCTGTTTAACATATCCCCATAAAAATATCCAATAGTTCACGGAAACGAGCCGCCAACTTGACGGTCCCGTAACGACCTATCCATCGGTTTTCAAAATGTTCTTGCAGATAATTTTTTACCAATAGTGTTGAGTAATCAGGGCATACATCTTGTTGAAAATATACGCTTTGAAAATCACGTTCATCTCTTGCTGTTGGCAAGATGTGTGTTCCAGGTGTCCTAATTCACACTAAATTGAAGATTTTTTTTAATGAAAAGTTCCAATCTTCTCATTAGTGAATTTCTAGGAAAATTCACTAAAAAGACCTATTTCACCATATTAAAAAGTCTGCACGCTTCAAGTACGTTATAATAGCGAATTTTCCTTAAATGCTTCAAATTTGTATAACTCAACTCTATAAACCTGGAAAGTTGAGTTTTGGTGGAGTAAGGTATTTACGACGGTTTTTTTTCTTTCCTCAGGGCTCGTCCGCGGCCTTGCCGCCCCGATAGCACTGCAACCTATAGTGTTGATTGTGCATTCCCCTAGTCTTACTCCATCCATTCCAAAATCACTGTGCCTTGAACTAGTCTGCCCAGCGATTGGTAGGGTTAAGTTTTATATTGCTATGTCTCCGGTCTAGACTGACCGTAGATAGATCAGTTGTCTTTTGCGGTCCAGAGCATTACACTCGCACAATATGTGCTGGTCTGATTCCTCCCCCTCGCCACAAAGTCTGCATGCGAGGTCCCCTTCGAACCGCCCCATTTTATGCAGGTGTTTCTTGACGGCCATGTGTCCCGTCAAGAGACCTGTTGTGTTTCTGGGCTGTCCTGTGCTAAGATTTAGCAGCTTCACAGCTCTCTTTGAACTGTGTCCGTCAATTATTGTCTTCCCATGTCTAAGCCCTGGACAGTCCGCCCAGTACATTTTGTGTTTGTTTCTGACCCAGGACTTAATGGCTCCCTGGCAGTGCTCTTTGACACGCCCAGGGCCAGTTATGGTCCCATAAATGGTTCTGCTGACCCTCTCTTCGCGAGACTGTCAGCTTCTTCATTGCCTTTGACCCCCGAGTGACCCGGCACCCAGATGAGGGTCACCTCATTCTGCCCAGCCAGGTCGCTCGTCTCGTCTCGGCACTCACTCACCAGCCAGAATTTTAGCCGTGGGCTACTTAGTGCCTTAAGGGCTGACTGGCAATCTGTGACTCAGAAAATCCGCTTGTTGGTGTGGCCCCTCCTCTTGTTTCCCCGCACACAGTGCAGGATGGCGTACATCTCGGCCTGAAACACCGTTGCATGGGCTCCGAGGGAAATACTATGACTTACCCTCGGTCCTTCCGAGTAAACACCTGCCCCCGTCCCACGCTTCCCGCCGGATCCGTCCGTGAACCAGACGAGCGCGTCCCGTGGTATGCCCGGCGTCTCCTCCCGCCATTCCTCGCGGTCGGGGATTTCCACTGTAGAGTTGTTTTCCCTGCACATTCGCGGGCTCGCGAAGTCTGACCTCATTTCAAGCATGGGCTCCTTCACGATGTCCTGAATTTTGCAGTGGCCCCTAAAGCCTGGGTTGATCTTCAGTTTACCATTGCAGGCTAGTCTGTATAGTCCTAGCCTGGCCTCCCCCATATCCCCCATAATAACTAAGTGTATGGGGGGCAGATCCAGCAACACCTCCATGGCGGCTGTTGGGGTTGAAGACATGGCCCCTGTGATGCCTAGGCAAGCCATCCTTTGGATCTTGCCTAGTTTTTGTTTGGCACTGGATTGTGTCACCTTAGGCCACCAGACCAGTGCCGCATATGTTAACGATGGTCTGATCACCCTTGTGTACAGCCAGTGGGCCATACTAGGTCTTAGCCTAGTGACGGCTCAGCTCATGACTGCCTTACGCAGTATTTTTCCAATGTGACCATTCTAGGTTAGCTTAGAGTCCAATACGACCCCAAGATATTTTACCTCCCTGGGCATTGGAACGCTCCTACCCCATAGAGTGAGAGTTATGTGGCTGCCGCACTTCCTCATCCTCGTAAACGGCACGACGGTTGCTTTCTCGGGGCTCACCTCGAGCCCTTGATCAACCGTCCACCCTTCCACCAGTTTCAGTGCAGTCTGCAGCATGCACTCCCACACTGCCTGTGTGACCTGTGCTCGGACTATGATGACAATGTCGTCCGCATAGCCCTGTACCTCATACCCCCCTCCCGAGAGCCTCCCCAGCAGGCCGTCCACGACTAGGCACCAAAGCAAGGGAGGCAAAACGCTCCCCTGCGGACTCCCCGCCGCGACCCCCGCCAGCAGAGTCCCTCCCGCGAGTGAGGTGAACACCGCCCTATCCCTGAGCATGAAACCAATTTATTAGGCAGATTTTGTAGCCTTCCAACATCCAAAGAAAACAAACTAAGACATCTGTTATGTCAACCTCTCCCACACACATTACACAACGCCTTAATAAACTTTTAGGAGCGTGACGTAGCTTTAAAATGTTTTAATTTAGGACAACTTAAATTTGTGTTGAGAGAAACGCGTCAAAATTAATATATTAGAAGATGTTTGAATGCTCTATATATGTGAAAAGTCTGTTCTACTCACTTTAATAATGTAAAAAATATAGCGTTTTCAAAAATTTTCCCCGATTTTTTACCGGAAAACTTAAGCATAAAGGGTGATTAACGAACTCGACCTTGGTTTTCGCACAAGCAAGATTTTTTCCAAGTTTGATTGAAATCAGTTTAGTATTTTTTGAATTATCGCTCAGATACATACATATATATATATATATATATATATATATATATATATATATATATATATATATATATATATATATATATATATATATATATATAAACATTTCAACGGACATTGGTTTTGGGTTCTAAGGAGCCAAATTCGCGATCATCTGAGAAATTTTTTTCAAAAGCTTTTCATCGTGACCTCTCTAATAGCGAATATTTCTTAATCAAAATTCGCTAAAACATATTTAGGAAAATTCGCTACCATAACACAGTTACTGTGTCCAGATCTTTTTTCTTTCAAATATTAAAGCAAATAGCAATAAAACGTTTTGGTGCAAGAAGAAAAATGTTTCGATTTGCCTGGACGCTATGTCGTTTACAAAGTAGTTAATTAACGACAAGTTTTGCACAATACATTTACCAAAGCTCAATTAATGTCATGTATACTAAAATACACAACGTTACCTAAATAATTGTCCCACTTACAAGTTACGGAAACCAGCGACTAACTATTACTCACAAACCTACTACCATAAATCTAATTAACAGATATATTAGTTGTTAAAACATCTGCAACTTTGTTAAGGACCTGACAACTAATTATTTTAGCAGCCGTTTTCCACTCCTAAGACGAGACTTGAGATGTTCTACAATAAATAGGAGAAACGTATTTTCAGATTCGTTCACCTCCGCTCGCCCGGAGATGTAGAAGATAATGAGAATAAATCAAATTAGGCATTATCCTGTTATTCTGTTAGCAGAGCCCTATTCTGGGAGCTGAGTTATGGAGGCAACTGCGAAATTGATTTATAATCTTAAGATTTAAACAGGTTACTTACGCGAATTATATTAGTTTCAGCAGCGACAGACGATATTATATATTAGAAAACATTACGATCCCATCAAATAGGGATTATTTCCACGACCTTTTTACTAATTGCTCTCAGAAACAAGAATAAATTAAAACAGCTCTATACAATATCTTACTATCCTGCTAAAAGTAGCTGCTCTACGACCATCGTTTACGATTTTCTATATTTTATTACAGAAACCGCATCAAAGTCAGTCAAATTCGATGCTAACCATGAGGATCTCGGAAACTATGAGATATAAGACGTGGGTTAAACAAAGTGTTTCGGGGACAGACTTAAAGATAAAGAATGTCACTGAAGAAATTTTTGTTTAATGAATGCTGTATTTGGTAAACCCTTTTTTTTTTGGTACCTAAATAGAGTACACTTATTAACATTCGCTCGAAAATTTGAACAAAAATTCGTCATAAATAACCAAATTAGATTCGAATTAAATCACCTGATGAAAATTCGGTACCAAGAAGAATAGATGTGATATTACCGGAGAAAAATATTGGCTACACTTTAAACAAGTCACTACAAGAAATAGATGAAGCATTAAGATCGCAGCAGCAAGTGGAGGAACTATGGAAGAAAGCTCCTCTGAGCAGTGCCCTTGCAGATATCTATAAAAGAGAGAGAGGGAGAGAGAGGTCACGTCGGTGGGCAAGGGATGGTAGCCTTTCGGTGAGGGAATGGTCACCGATGAGACGCATAGCTCTCTTCTGAATGGAGTCCAAGATAGCGAGTGTAGCAGCGGCAGCGGCACCCCAGATGTGGGAGAAATATTCGAGGTTTGGCCTCATTTGTGAAGTATATAAGGTATAGAGATCAGCTGGTGAAAAGTATTTGCGAGCTCGGAAGAGGAAACCTAATTTCTTAGCAACCGCTTCTGCCATTGATGAGACATGTTAGTGCCAATTGAGATTTCGATCCACAGAAATTCCAAAAAGTGAAAAGGACTCATTACTTTGAACACCTTCGTTATTCATTGTGATGGGTCTAGGGCTGTTGTATTTCTTATGAAATAGAAAGCAAGACTGAGATTTGGTTGAGTTGAATTGTACAAGATTTCTACCTCCCCAGTCTAATATTTTTTGGAGATCTACCAAGTCAGAACCCTCCACGAGTCTGAGTGAAGGGTGATCTCATCCGCGTAGCTGTGAACTGGGTTGGATGTGCTATAGGGGAGGTCATTGATGTGTAGAGAAAACAAAGTAGGGGCTAAAGCTGAACCTTGAGGGACTCCTAAACCTGAACCTTAACTTCCTTAAGGACTTCTCCTGCAATAATTGGATGCAGTTTAGCGGAATGGCCATCCACGAGAACAGAAATGCTCCGGTTGGAGAGAAAATTTGCTGTCCAGGTACAGAGTTTTCGTGGTAGGCCGTAAGCCGGAAGTTTATTAAGCAGCGCTGCGTGCCACACCTGGTCGAATGCTTTGGATATGTCCAGAGCGACAATCTGGGGTTCACCGTGTAGTTCAATAGACTTGCTCCACGAATGGGCGACAAAGGAAATGAGGTCGGCAGTTGATCTGCGATGACATAATCGATACTGCCTGACGTGGATAAGACTGTGTTTTTTTAAGAAATTTTAGTAATTTGGTGTTTATATACTTTTCCATCACTTTAGAGACGACTGAAAGAATAGAAATAGGCCTGTAGTTGCTAGGAAGCGTTTTGGATCCTTTCTTGAGGACGGGTTGTACTCGAGCAGTTTTTTACTTACTAGGAAATATGCCTCTATTGTAAGATGTCTGGAACGGACGAGTCAGGACAGGAGCAAGTTCTGGTGCGCATTTTTTGAAAACAATTGCTGAGATCTCGACAAAGCCAGATGCTTTCCTGGTATTAAGAGAAGAGAGCATCTTTCGTACCTTTTTAGTTTTGAAAATGATACTGTTGCTGGGTTACATTTGGAGGTGGGTTGAGAGTAGAGTAGCCGGCGAACAACGAGGCAAAAAGTACAGCCTTGCCCAGGGCGGTAGAAACAATTTCGTCCCCTGAAATAAGAGGTGGGAACGTGCTCTTGCAGAAATTATTCCCAATAGATTTAGCAAGAGTCCAGAAGGGTTTGCTGCCGTTGGAGAGTGAGAGGACTTTCTTTTTAATATAGTTATTAAACAAGTTTTTTGCCCCAGAAAGAATGCGGACATAACGGTTTCTTGCGTCGTTAAATGCTTGACGGTTTTCTTGACTGGGATTTTGTAGAAGAAATTTGTGAGTTTTGACCTTTTCAAGTCTGGGCTTGTCACAGGATTTAGAGAACCAGGGCTTTTGAGTGGTTGAAGAGGTTTTCTGTGGACGTGAAATAAATAATTTCATGCCAGCTTGAATTAATTTCGGTAAGATATCAGAGGGGTCAGGTGAGAGGAGCAGACAGACGCCCATGGAAATGAGGAAATGTAATCCCGCATTTCGTCCCAGTTTGCGGAGTTGTACTGATGTATTATAGCATTCAGGTTTTGTAGTAAGGAAGCGATCCAAGGGATTTGAGCTGTGTGGTGGAATGCGAGAAAAATAAGTAAGTTTCTGACCCATATTGGCTAGAGAAATGCTGACTGCAAAGGCCTCCGCTGCTCTCTCTCGTGGGTCGGTTTTTGAAGATCCTAGCCATTCCTGAGAGGGAGTTTCATCCAAAGTATGTCTTTTTGTATCTTTTTAGCAGCTTGGCCAGCTAAAAGTACTTACTTCGATGTGTGTGTTTGTGGTCGATGGTTTTGTTCAGTTTCCCTCGTCTACATCTCAAGATGGTTTATACTTCTGCCTGGCCTATGGTTTCAGACTTTCCGAGGCTAGATGATATCCTTGCATCGGTGCTTCTTCCATATACATACAAACTGTGGCGCATTCTACTGAAGAACTCTTAAAGCGTTAATTAGGCCAGCTCATTTTTTTTACTATGGTCAGATAGGGAAGTTCGATATCCTGACTAAAGGTGTCCATAACTTAAATTTTACTTGACAATAATAACCTGTGTTGATTTGGTCGCTGACGTATTGTTAGGATAAATTTACGTCAATTTGTTTTAAATATTGCTTGGGCACTCTCATATATTCAAATTAAATCTGAAACAGCAATTTTTGGCACTAATTTATGAGAACGCTATCTATCTTTTATGAAGTTTTTTATATACTCTATCTGTTTTATTTCCGTATGCTTTTATTTCCTATAACCTCAAAACTCCACACATGTGTGATCCTCCCAACAATATTACCGTCAGTTTGTAGTTTTGTTTTTAATATAGCCAACATAAACGTGCTTACATAAGTTAGTACAAAACAACCAAATTCTACTAAATTTCTTGCTGGCGTCTCTGAATATTACAGTCGGGCTCTGAAACTAGAATGCACTTATTACAAAGTTCAGTGATGGGTCGCGGCTGCAACTGCGGGCCGTGTTTTCACTTAGCCAGCAAATTTAAAATGTATTGCGACATCTGAATACGAAAGAAACAAATTTAAATTTTAGATAATGTACATACCGAAGGCAAGCGAATTCCCTGAACCTTAACTAAACCTCATTCCGTGTAGCATGTGGATCTAGGGAAAGAATTAACAAATCGATTTAGCCCGCTGCAGCTTTTCTACAAACGAAAGTTTAGTGAACCCGGAAAGTAACATTTTATTAAATTAAAAGTTAGCATTTACCAAGTGAATGGAAGCTGTAACGAGCACTGATAAAAACACTTTTGGAGAACGCAATTCGCCGCAAAGCGTTTGAAAAGACCTTAAGATTGTTTCATGAACAAGGTTAGTGTCATCGGAGGATGGATAATATGCACATTAAAATTGTATTTATATCAGGTATCAGGTAGTCGACAGCATCCCGGAACAAGAATTCCAAACAAACTGTTTTCGCTTATGTTTACCGGAAGTTCCTTTATTATAATTCCATTATCTTTGTTCTCACGTTGTTTCGATACATTTTGTTTGTAAGAACCATTGGTCGAATAATGTGAACTGTACATAGGCGGCGATGCTTTATCCATACAACATTTACCATTCTTAGTTTTACAAATAGATAAATATACTTTCATATGCGTCTAATTGCCGCGACTGTAATATTCTTGATTAGCGTAACATTGTCTACGTGGTGACTATTATCCTAACTATGTCAAGCAACAAAATATTCTTTAAATCTAGCATAAATAGTTTACCGAACGTATACTGAGTTTCACAAAAGTCCGAGCACCTAGTAAGAGTTGATTAATTTTAATAAAATTTATACGTAATGTGTATTTAATCAAACTTAAAAAATAATGACATTTTCAAGCAAAATTATTAAAAATAAACAAAGTTATTTAATAATGAGTGGGTACGCCGTGGCATCCTGAAATTAAATCATTTATGGTATCCTGTGGAATGTCATCTCAGGCTTTTTTAATTCGGTGACGAAGGTCAACTAAGTTATTTGGTGGTTGCAGTAAATTACCCACTTGATTGCCAATCATATCTCACACATATTCGATTGGGGCAAGTCTGGAAAGCCAGAGGGCCATGGAAGCAAGGTTACGTTATTTTTTTGTAGGAATCTTGTAGAAATTTCTGCTGCGTACAACTGTGAAAATTTTAAGTTCAACTTGTTAGCATTTCTTATCAAAGACACAATAGAGTAGTATAGAAAATTTCGTTGCAATTGGTGTGTTCGGATTTTTTGGAAAGTCAGTCATGCATATACAGGGTGTTTCGCATAAAAACCCACACAGAGCAGGGACATGTAGGGAAACCCAAAATATTGTGATTTGACGCAACCTACACATATACTAAGTTGCACCCCTGAGAAGTTATAGGCTTTCAAAATGGGGTTTCTAATTTCGAAAAAAATCAATATCTCAGTTATACTTGAAACTAGAAAAACTCAATTTGGTACACGTTTTGAGCGAACTAAGGGCAATAATCTGCAGTAATAAGAATTCAGTCTAAGCATTTTAAAGGGCTTATAAGGGATGATTCACCCTTAAAATGTGACAGAATTTTTTAACGTATTGGCGGATTTAAAAAATTATTATTTCACTTTATGGGGAATTTCTAAAAGTTTTACTACTCTTATTCATTTTCAAAAAACTATGTCGTTTTCAACAAAATTCCGAATAAGTAAATACACCTATTAGAGTTGTGTTATTTAAAATCATCGGTAATTCAAACGTTGGCTATGAAATCTAACGTCAGACTTGACAATCAGGAAAAAGTTGTAACAGGAATAACTTAATAGAAAAACGAGCACCTTAAAAAATACAAATAACAACATTTGACCGATAAATTACAGAAAATTTTCAAAATGATCACTGTTCTCTCTCAGGCATAATTTTATTCTTCGTCGAAAATTGAGGTCTACTGTATCCAACAACTGTTGATTGTTTCTAATGAGTGTACATTTATGTGTAATCCGATTCTACCAAATCGGCTAGAGGCGCAATTGGCGAGGAATACACACATTCCCCAAAGAAAAAAGTCACATTTGTTGAGGTCTGGCGATCGTGGAGGCCAAACTTGTGGGCAATGATTTCCTCTTCCGATCCATTTATTTAGATACTGGTGGTTTAAACAGCAATACTTAAATGAGGCGATGCTTCATCGTGCATAAACCAATGTTCCAGTCTAAGTTGTAGAGGCACCTCATCGAGTTGATCCGGGAGATTCTTTTGGAGTAATTCTAAATAAGTTTCGCCATTTAATCGATTCGGTAAAATAACTGGACCAATGAAATACCGATCAGTAATACCGATCCAAAAATTTATTTTAAACTCGCGTTGGAAATGTCGGGAAGTTACTGTATGAGGGTCTACATCAAAATATTCATGATGGTTATAAAAACTTGTAATACCTCTGCGGATCAAACAAGCCTGGTAAGTAAAATGAATTTTCTTTTGAAAATTAATTTCTTGATGCAAAATAAATTTACATAAATTCACTCCTTTAACGAAATCTACCGATAACAATTCTCGCACTTTTTGGATATGGATTATGGATTATGGATTATTTCTTGATATCTTACAACATTGTTGCTTGGGGACAGTCGGTTGAGGTGGAAAGAGTTTTTATACTGCAAAAAAGAATAATAAGAGTGATTTTTGGTATGAGAGTAACACAATCTTGTAAGGCATTTTCAGGGACGAAAAAATAATGACGCTAACATGCGTTTACCTATATAAACTTTTAAATTATATTCATGGTGTCAAAGATGGACTAACAAGGCAGTCTGAGATGCACTCTTACTCCACTCGCCACGGGAATCTGTTTAGGAACAGGATGTTCTGTAAAATGATGTACAGAAAGTCGCCCTCTTTTGCGGGGGTGGATCTATATAACAGGTTGCCGGAAACTATAAAAGCAATTCAAAATGTGAACGAATTTAAAGCATCGCTGAAATCATACCTAACCAATAATTGCTATTACTCCATTGCGGAGTATTTGTCTGATACCCGTGGGGCACAGAGCTGAGACGAACGAAAACTTTATTGTGTTTGTTTGAAATGTTTTCTAGTTTGTTTTTTACATTTGTTATCATAGTTTTCTTTTTATTTTAATAACTGACGTGCTCAACCATTTGTAAATGGAATTAAGGCAAAATAAATTATTGACTATTGACTATTGACTATGATAGGGGTGGATTGGTAGATTACGTCTTATTATCCGGTGATGAGAAGCTTGCGACTTACCAGTTTGTCGAGATACATTTCTAGTACTAATATGTGGGTCATCTTCAATTGTATTCAAAATAAGTCCTTCGTCTTGTGCCCTAGTTGCAGTAGCACCTTCTCGAGTGTTACTCAAAAACTTACCTGTTTCTGGAGCCCGTTTTTCAACATTGGTAAATGTTTCTCTATAAGGGATTACACGATTAGGAAATCTTCTCCGATATTCTTCAACACTTCTTCTGTAGTTTCCTTCACAGAAACCTAACACTAATAGCATGTCAGCTTGTTCGCTAAATGAAAACTTCCCGGCAATTTTCACAACACTCAGCAAATATTACTAAAATAAAATGACTTATTTTCCTGAATGTCAAGTCTCACGTTAAATTTCATAGCCAACGTTTGAATTTTCGATGATTTTAAATAACACAGCTCTAATACGTGTATTTAGTTATTCTGAATTTTGTTGAAAACGACAAAGGTTTTTGAAAATTAATAAGAGTAATTCAAGTTTTAGAATTAAATTCCCCATAAAGTGAAATAATAATTTTTTAAATCCGCCAATATGTTAAAAAATTCTGTCACATTTTATGGCTAAATCATACCTAATAACCCATTTAAAATGCTTCGATTGAATTCTTATCACCGTAGATTATTGCCTATCGTACACTCAAAACGTGTAGATAAGCATAACTGAGATATTGTTTTTTTTTTCAATTAGAAACCCCACTTTGAAGTCCTATAACTTCTCAGGGGTGCAACTTAGTATAGGGGCAAGTTGCGTTAAATCACAATATTTTGGGTTCCTCTACAGGCCCCTGGTCTATGTCGGTCCTTATGCTATATATATATATATATATATATATATATATATATATATATATATATATATATATATATATATATATATATATATGTTCAGAAAGATTTCCGCGGTCTTTAATGTGAGACATGCTTGGTTCTCGGGTTAAACCGCGTCCATAATTTATGGAAACTCGACGTTTCGGCTCCTGTTTTGGAGCCATTTTCAAGACGTAAAGGAAATATGTAAGGACACTCTAAGGCCTCAATCAGCCTGCTCCTTAGAGTGATGGACAAAGGTGGGTAAAGGAAATATGTAAGGACACTCTAACGCCTCAATCTGCCTACTCCTTAGAGTGATGGACACAGGTGGGTAAAGGAAATATGTAAGGACACTCTAAGGCCTCAATCTGCCTACTCCTTAGAGTGGTGGACAAAGGTAGGTAAAGGAAATATGTAAGGACACTCTAAGGCCTCAATCTGCCTACTCCTTAGAGCGGTGGATAAAGGTAGGTTGGGTTGTTATAGCTCGATTACGGGGCCTCAATCTGCCTACTCCCCAAATCTCGCCGGAGATCGTCTGTGAGGTCTCAGTGTGTTCAACCCTAGGCCTCAGAGAGATCTGGCGGTTCGTTGCAAGTCTTGTCTTATATATGTCGTTCCGTCTACCTGTTGCATCATCAGTGAAAGTAGTGGGGTCACCGTCAATTAAGTGGGGGGCTTTGGTCACGGTATCTAGAGGAAGATTAAGAGGGTTACCGGCATTTGTTACGGCAGATAATGATGCAATAAAATTGTCTGTGGAATTTATTGCCTTTTTGTGTGTTTGTAAAGAAGATATAATAGGTTTCCAAGTAGTCGGAAGGCGAAGACCATCATCTCTCTTATTTAAACAATCGGGACGTTTTTCAATCTCGATTGCTTCGCGGATAATTCTCGTTTTGAAATTGTAAACCGGTGCTATTGTTTTGGCATTATCGAAGTCTATTTTGTGCCCTGTATGAATATGATGCATGGCCAGCGCCGATGAGGGGTCGGATTTTCTAACTGCGAGGGTGTGTTCGTATATTCTATTGTGGATGCGTCTGTTTGTTTGTCCTACGTAAGTTCGGGAACAGTCGGAACAAGGAATTTCGTAAACTCCGTGGGATTCGTTTGGAATCGTATCCTTGGGAATTTTTATAAGATTTGAAAGTTTTTGGTCTGTTGTGAATACGGTTTTGATATTATGGGTTCTGAAAATTCGGCTGATTTTGTCGGTGACACCTTTAATATATGGTAAAAACGCTGTGTATTGTTGTGTGGACGCTGCTTGTTCTTGTTTTGGTGTAGTGGTTTGTTGTTGTGCGTTTCTAATGTTTCGTAGTATGTGATTGTTGTCGTATCCGTTTTTCTAGCAATGTCTGTCTTAAAAAGGTTAATTCTGTGTGTTTGTTGTTGTTGTTGTCCGTTAGTCTAAGGGATCGTGTTACTAATGTTCGAACCACGGAATTTAGTTGCGATGGGTGATGGTGAGATTGGGCGTTAAGATACCGATTAGTGTGGGTTGGTTTTCGGTAGACAGTGTAAGAAAATCCTCTGACTGGGTTTTTAGTGATGTGTACATCTAGGGTTGAACACACTGAGACCTCACAGATGATCTCCGGCGAGATTTGGGGAGTAGGCAGATTGAGGCCCCGTAATCGAGCTACAACAACCCAACCTACCTTTATCCACCGCTCTAAGGAGTAGGCAGATTGAGGCCTTAGAGTGTCCTTACATATTTCCTTACATATTTCCTTTACCTACCTTTGTCCACCACTCTAAGGAGTAGGCAGATTGAGGCCTTAGAGTGTCCATACATATTTCCTTTACCCACCTTTGTCCATCACTCTAAGGAGTAGGCAGATTGAGGCCTTAGAGTGTCCTTACATATTTCCTTTACCCACCTTTGTCCACCACTCTAAGAAGTAGGCAGATTGAGGCCTTAGAGTGTCCTTACATATTTCCTTTACCCACCTTTGTCAATCACTCTAAGGAGTAGGCAGATTGAGGCCTTAGAGTGTCCTTTACCTCTTGAAAATGGCTCCAAAACAGGAGCCCAAACGTCGAGTTTCCATAAATTCTGGACGCGGTTTAACCCGAGAACCAAGCATGTCTCATATATATATATATATATATATATATATATATATATATATATATATATATATATATATATATATATATATATATATATATATATATATATATATAATCTTACTAAAATAACTTTACTATTTTCCACCTGCCAAATTTTTTAATTTCCCCCCACTAATCGCTTGGATGGACTAGTTAACAATCGGATCATTTCGGTTTGTCCACAAGAGTTACTTACTTATATTTTTTAAACTAATTTGTTTGTTATATTGAGAAATCTAAAATATGTTTGTTGTTCTTGTTAACATGGACTGGCTCGCCTAGAAAACTCAAGTACATTAGTCACAGATTTTTCCAATTTTGTTTCGAAAATACTATCTCGTCGTCCTGCGTTATGATCTGTTATAATGATATATTTTTATCACTCGTGAGTACAGATTTCTCATTTAATTGGCTCATTTATCTTAGAGGGGAGAGTTACATGTTGTTTTACACCAATTAACAGCAACTTGTCTTCTGCAAAGTACAGCTTTTGATATGCACTTTCTGAATGGGTTGCTTTTGAAAGAGTCTATTTTGTCGAAACCACTGAAAGCAACCAATGGTGAGAAGTGAAACCTGCCACGCTAAGCATTAAGGTCAATGAAAACAAATTGCAAACGGCAAGTTTCGTGCAGACGATCGCTCAACTACAAGTATACAATTTCCCATTCAATCTCGCCAATAAAGCTCAGGAAATCTTTCAATTAAGAGAGCTAATAACTAACTGAAATGGCTATTCGTATGCATAAAAGGGCAATCATTATATTTTAAAAGGCTGGCCGCAGCACGTGCGTTATGAAAATGTGTTTTCATAGAAATGTTTTTATAAGCAAATATGTCTCTAATGCAATCAGACATCAATTTGATTACCGGTATAACCTATATAGTAGAAATAATGTACCACACATAATCAAAATAATAATTATTGTTTGAAAATGTAAAAAAAATCCGTAAATAAACTTAATGTGTCCGATAAAAGTGGGTTCCTATCAACCTTAAGTTAATAGCAAATTGAGTTAATGCAATTTTAAGCATTTAATGAAAATTCGTTACCAAAACGCACTTTCTGCGTCTAGATATTTTTTTTCTTACAAAGATGCATCATATTTCGATGAAAAATGGAATAATATAAGGGATACTCGAAAAAACGATTGTAGGTATCACCAACGACTTATGGGGCACCCTGTGGCTGTCAGAATAATTTTATAAGATACAGTTCAAGACACCCTATAATTAACGTATACAATTTTTTCTCGTATCTTGCATAATAACAATTTTATTGTGTTTTACCGTAGAAATGCATCACTCTGTATATATGTAAACAGATAACAACTGAAAGTAAACTCGGATATGGCCTAGTTTGCGCTCATTTAAATAAGTCTTTTTAGAATTCAAAAGTCGCGGTCTCCTCACTAACTAATTTTTTGTACGAAAATTAACCAAACATTATAGACCACTCAACCATAACTAACTTAACTCAAACTACTGCCGAAAGCATCAGAGAAAGGGTCTATTTAAAATGAATTTTCTGGAAATATTTTAGTAAAATGAAGGATAATGACGGTTGAAGCTGAAACTTAAGAGTTTGTAGAACACTCTTCTTGCGACATTTGCTTTACATAAACTGTATTTTTAAATAAAAACTCAAAATTTTAATAACTCAATTTTCTAAAAATGTAGAAAGTTGAATTTTAGTGTGTAGTAATGTCTTTTACAAGGCAACATATCCACTAAATTTCATTAAAATACCTTTGTAATTTTCGGAGAAAAATATTTTTTTTTGAAAGAAAACTCAAAATTTTCCTGGAAAACGTTATCCGATTTTCCTGACTAACGAACTCATCTAAGCCATTAATAAATGAAAGGCACCTGCCGAGTTCCATCGAAATCAGTTGCCTATTGTTTGAGTTATTGGTTGGATATATATATATATATATATATATATATATATATATATATATATATATATATATATATATATATATATATATATATATATATATATATATATATATATATATATATAATTGAAACTGACCCCGGAGATGGGTTCTAGGGGTCCTAGTTCGGGCTTATTTGAAAAAATTTTTGCAAACGCTCTCCATCGATACCTCTTTATTAGTGAATTTTTATTTAAAAAAATAAAAATTCACTAAAAATGAAGGGCTCGTTTAGTTTTCCCCGAAAATGTATTATAAAGAAACCTACTTACTAAACATAATAATTATTAACTACTTACCAAGTTTTCCTCTAGTTAGTTATACGTTATAGTAGTTAAAAAGTTCCTTAAAAAGTTAACCTTTAAATTTAAAATATACACTGAATTAATCACAGTACCACAATTATTTTGTCCACTTATTAAGCAGCCCGACGTAGTAACCATCATAATAATAATAATTGTCTTTTAAGAACATGTAAGCAACAACAAAATGATCTAATTAAAAATCAATCCGACGCGAAGACGAAAATTACTAGGTAGTAGTAGTATCTACACAAGCTCCACCAAAAGTCCACTACAAACTGGAAGTGTGTAATTTTATAGCGCACAACAGATTGCTTATTCGGTCGTACGACGAAGATCATCAAGATTCGGCGATCATTTCGCACCAAAGTATCGCATTTCATGAGAGCGCCGAAAAATACACACCGCCGCCTGAATGCTTTATATGGATATGGATGTATATAACGTCTGCAACGATTAACACTACTTATTCTGATTCTGTATTCTGTATTAATGGCTGCCGACTCTCTGCGATCCTCGATATACTAATTTTGTTTGTTGAATGCAGGAGGTAAAAAAGTAAATAAACATTTATTAAAATATAGCATAGCAAAAATATTATTTTTTCCACGGCAGGCGGTAGTGCGCGCGCACGGGCGCTCTTATTGAGGAGTCGCCCCTGTTTAATAGTTAAATTGCAAAAATTAATACTGACTTACCTAAATGATAACTGATTTAGCCTTCCATTCTAAACCTAGCCAATGTAGACGTACCTGCAAAAAAGAATATATTTAGATTTCAGGGTTGTTTTGAGGTCATTAATAGGTCATTTGTAAGTGGTCATTTTATTGCCAAGTACAATTTTGTTGGCCAGAATCTTTAAAAAAAAACTATGGCAATCATATTTAGTAGTGGATTTTCTAAATGAAATTTCACTAATAGAGAGGTACCAATGGAGAGAAATTTTGGTGAATTTTCGTAGAAAAAATTCACTAGTTCTCCCTATTAGTGATTTTCTTACGAAAATTCACAAACATTTCCGAAAATCTCACCATCGGTACCTACCTATTAATATGAAATTTCATTAAGAAGATCCACTAAAAAATACTTTAACCATCGTTTTTTTAACGATTGTGGTGATTTCAACTTTTGAATTTTGCAAAAATTTTAAAGTCAATTGAAAGGACCAGATCACTTGATTGCCATGCGTATAGTAATTCATACAGCGGACATAAATTATACATCAACGATAACCAAACAATACAAATATTTTGCATAAAACATACTACCCGAAAAATCAATCTCGGACACAAAAATTCCATCCCCATTTAAATCGCTTGTTAGCATTTACAACGTTAAAAAAATGGCCAAAGATTGTTTTCTTTTTGTAACTGGGCGAACAGCCCCAGTTATAGCTTTACACTGAAAATGTAAAAATATAAAAAACATTTAAGCAACTATCGCTTTTATAACTAAATTATACCGATTCTACGAAGTTGCAAAACAATAACTGAAATAACACGGAAACAAGCATGCATTACAATTCGATGGAAAATACAAAAAGGCAATAATATAATGGCTGTTTGATTTGAAGAGAAAAAACTTTGTATCACCAACGAATTATGGGCCACCTGTGATTGTTGAAACAATTTTTATAAGATGAAGCTCAAAATACCATATAATGAACGTATGCAATTGTTTCTCGTATCTTGTATAATAAGAGTAATACTGAGCTTTACAGGTGAGATCCGTTAGCCTGTATATATTTAAAAAAATAAAAACTGAAACTAACTCCTGATGTGGGTTCTAGGGGACCTAGTTCGCGCTCATTTGAAAAAATCTTCTTAGAATTCAATGGTCGAGGTCTCCTCATTAGCCAATTTCTTCCACGAAAATTTGCTTAAAATTATAGACAATTAAACCATAAACTCTATAACTAAAACTACTGCTAGCGCTTCAGAGAAAGGGTCTATTTGAAATGAATTTTCTGGAAACATTTTAGTGAAGTGGGACAATGACCGTTGAAGCTGAAACCCAAGGACTTGTAAAACACACTTCTTGTGAGATATTATCTACATAGCCCGTATTCGCAGGTTCTTTGCCTAAAAGTTGGCAACTTTGACGTTTCAAATCGCGACTTTGACGTTTTAAGAGGAAACATTATCAAATTTTCAAAGTAATTTTTCTGGCCTTTCTTGACCTCTCTACGTCAAAAAAAAACTTAGTCTTTGTCTGTAAGATAAAATAGATTTTGTTATCCACACAAAATAGATTGCTTTTGTGAATTTATCTGGTCATCAGTGGTACCCAAATTATTTTTCTTTAAATGCCTAAAACTTTTTTTTTCAACCTTTAGATCTAAATTTCGGTACACAGTTTACATAGTATGCTTGTGAGATAAACCCGCGTACCAAATTTGGTTGCGGTAACCTTGTTGTTTCTGGAAATGTAAAAATTCTCCCCAAGAAAACACAATATTTTCCGGAAAGATCTGAGCCGATTTTTCTGGCTAACGAACTTATCCAAGCAATTTGCAATAGGAAGGTACCCACCAAATTTGATCTAAAGCGGCCCATCATTTTTTGAGTTATCATTGTAACAGACATATATATATATATATATATATATATATATATATATATATATATATATATATATATATATATATATATATATATATATACAGAGTGAATCAGACCACCCGTACCAGTCGTTTATTAGCCTACTGGATGCTCTAAGGAAAAAAATAAGATATGTTTGCGTACCCCAATCGCATTCGCTCTATCGAATGGTGCTCGCACCAACTTCCGTAACAAACCGGAAATGGGTCGTTTTGACCCAAATATTGGATTTTTAAATGGGACATGGTATTTTTTATTACAGATTTAGGTTGCATGTAAAAAAATAAGAAACTTTCATTCGAACCACTTTCCCGATAGATGTCACCACTAACCTTGAAAATTAATTTAACTGTTCTTGACACAAATCAGACCCAAGGACAAGGACGTTGCTGTTGTGTGTGGGAATAATGGATGGCAGAAATTGTAATCGTTCGTAAATGTTCAAAGTGTCGACCACCTTGATTCACACATTCCCGTCGATAGTTGGCAAGATCACTACGCCGCTCAACGACTGGCAGGCTTTCCGGATTTGCATCTTCATATCATCTTTTGTTGTGGGTTGAAGTCCGTAAGCAATATTTTTGAACCGGCACCAGAGAAAAAAATCCAAGGGTGTTAAGTCAGGGGATCGAGGCGGCCACGCTACGGGCCCTTCTCTTACGATCCACCGTCCAGGGTACAGGTTATTAATGACATTACGTGCTTCCAGCGAAAAATGACTTAGATAAGCATCCTGCTGCATCCACATCGACTTTCGTGTAGTGTGAGCGAGACGTCTTCCAGATGTTGACAGAGGACTTTGTCGATGAAGTCAGCGTACACACGGCCAGTTAGGTTTGGTCAATCAATGGGTCTTTCTGACCTCAATTTTGGATTCTTAAATAGATCATAGTATTTTTTATTACAGATTTAATTTACATGTAAAAAATAAGAAGCTTTTATCCGAACCGCTTTTCCGATGGATGTCACCGTTCACCTTGAAAATAAATATCAACTGCTCTTAACACAATCCAGACCTAACGACAAGGACATGGCTGTTGTGTGTAGGGTGACTGGGTGGCAGAAAATGTAAGCGTTCATAAATGTTTAAAGTGTCTGCTACTTTGATTCCCAAATTCCTGGTTGTCAAAAACAAATATCAGATGTAAGCATGGAAATGTCAGCAATAGACATTGCTGTCAAACATTATCAATCGTCTAGTTACTGCTTCGTGAGATCATTTAAGTGTCATTTTTGACAAGGCAAAGATGCTTTCCAACGAGGACTGTTTCGATATGCTCATAGTATTAGGCGAATGTCTTCAAAATTACAGCCAAGCCAAACAAATGTATGCAGGGAGGTACCCTGACCGCGTTTCTCAATCTCACAACTATTTTAGGTGTCTGGCGATTTGAGTTCGAACAACTGGTCAAATTCAACTCCTGCACAATAAGAATCAGCAGATTAGGCAGCTGGTAAGAGACGAAATGGCACCTGACATTTTGGCTACTATTGCTATGGATCCCCACATTTCAACAAGGAGGATCGCGATTGATTCCTCTGTGAGTCGAATGTCAGTATGCCGGTTTTTAAGACATAACCATTATCATCCCTATCACATTGACCTCTAACAGGCACTTCAACGGAGGTATTACCATAAACGTATCGATTTTCGCTATTGGCTATTAACCAAAGAACTTGAGTTCCGTCGATCGATTCTCTGGACCGATGAGGATACATTCAAAAACAAAGGGAAGGTCGACATTCACAATGCTCATTGCTGGTCTCAAGAAAATCCTTATTGGCTGCGATAAGTGGACAACCAGCATCATTGGGTGCCAGATCATCGGGCCATACTTTTTCGTTGGCTCCCTAACTGGTCGTGTGTACACTGACTTCGTCGACAAAGTCCTCTGTCAACTTCTGAAAGACATCTCGCTCAATACAAGAAAGTCAATGTGGATGCAGCAGGATGGTTTCCTAAGTCATGTTTCGCTGGAAGCACGTAATGTCACTGATAACCTGTAACCTGGACGGTGGATCGTAAGAAAAGGGCACGTAGCGTGGCCACCTCCATCCCTGACTTAACACCCTTGGATTTTTTCTTTGGTGCCGGGTCAAAAATACTGTTTACGGGTTACCGGATATCAACCAACAACAAAAGATGATATAAAGATGCAAATCCGGGAAGCCTGCCAGTCGTTGAGCGACGTAGAAATCTTGCGAACTACCGACAGGTGTTCGAACACGGATCGAGGAATCAAGGTGGCAGACACTTTGAACATTTACGGAGAATTACATTTTCTGCCATCCATTTGCCCACACACAACAGCCACGTCCTTGTCGTTGGATCTGATTTGTGTTAAGAGCAGTTAAAATTAATTTTCAAGGTTAGCGGTGACATCTATCGAAAAAGTGATTCGGATGAAAGTTTCTTGTTTTTTTACATTTAACCCAAATCTGTAATTAAAAATACCAATACTGTTCCTAATTCTTCATTCATTGGTAAAAGCTTGCTTGTCACAGAATTTCTTTAAATTCGATAACAAAATCTATATACAAAAAAATGGTCTCCCCATGGGAAATCCCCTTTCACCGCTTTGTGCGGAAATCTTTATGAGTTTCTTCGAAAAAGAAATAGTCTTCAAGGACCCTAATCCATATTCCAGTTTCATTACTTCTTGGACTCGTTACGTAGACGACATTCTAGTGGTTTGGTCTGGCAACGGGGAGCAGCTCCGTCTGTTCCTGGATTGGTTGAACAGCTTGCATGTCAACATCAATTTCACAATGGAACTAGAGGTTGAATCGTCAATCAACTTCCTGGACCTCAAGCTAATAAGAAGAGGTAACTCAATAGAATTTGATATCGACAGAAAACCCACTCAGACCGACCACCTTATACCGTTCAGGTCTTGTCATCATATGTCACACAAGATGGCGTCTATCAGATTCTTGATCGATAGATTGTTTAAAATCCCACTGTCTAGGGAAAATTTCGAAAAGGAGCTAAATCTGATCAAACAGTTAGCTATCAACAACGAATATCCACTAAAATTAATAAATAAACTAGTCGATAGAAAAAACCGTCAATTGTTGAGGTCAATGAGTTTGAGTCTGCCCCCAGAACAGTCAGAAAGACTTTCATATTGTTCATTTACTTTTTGTGGTTCCATTACCAACACAGTTACAAGAGCACTTAAGAGAGAAAATGTCAGGTTCTCTTTCAAGTCCACAAACTCTGTCAAAAGCTTGTTTATCCATAATAAAGACAGTATTCCAGCTCTCAAGAAGTCAGGTGTATATTGTTTGAAGTGTGGTGAACCCGATTGCAACACGGTCTATGTTGGCAGGACAGGGAGAGCATTGGGTCTTAGAATTACTGAACATCTAAGAAGCAGAAACCAACCCAACAACAACACTTCGATCTTTGGTTGCCATTTGAAGGAGTCAGGTCACCCTTTCAGCAAGGAAAGTGACGCAACAATTCTGCATCCCTCCAATTTTGGTATTGAACAGTGTGTAATTGAAGAGATGGAAATTTATAAACATATCAATTGTTCTAACAAAAACGTACTTAATGTTTCCAATACAGACGTCACAAGTTTTTCATCTCTATATAGTCAACTAGCAGATCACCAGCCCACACACCATCCAAGTGGACCGTGAGACAACTTAGTCAGGGGATCTGCTCCTTGGCTTCCAGACCTGCCATTTTGTTGTTTTTAGTGTCTGTATATTTTCGAGTCGATTTCTCACGTCTGTCAGTTTGTTGATTGCCGTTTTCATTCTCGATCAGGAAGCCGACCTTACGTCAGGTCATTTTGGCCCACTCCGGACCTGTCCTTCGTTTTTAGCGTCTTTGTTTTCCGTGGTCGATACGTCACTTCTGCCAAGTGTCAAATGTCACTTGTCATTTCCCTGTTTCAGTTTAAGTATCGACCTTGCGCTGAGATGTTCTGCCGGCTTTTGTTCTCCATCACGTGTTATGCACGTTATATCTCACTTTTTAAATTTTAAAACAAAAATTCTTTCTTAATTTCCAAGAGTTGTTATTTTCCAATTTGTTGGCACTTATGATACCAAATAGATCAATCCTATAACAACAGATGAAGCATGTTCCTTGGGCATTCAACTGTATAGTTTTTTAGTCCTGTTTAGCAAGACAAGTAAGTAAGTTCGCCATCTTGGCGCTTTTTTCATTTTTCATGTTTAAAACAACGGTAAAAACTCGCGTTTGTTTCAATTCCCATTCACTTGATAGGTTTTGTTTTCTCAGAAAGTTTCTTCTCGGCTGCATGGCTTGCTGATGTTTGTGCTGTCTGCTCTTACTCCTGTTGTTGTCTTCAGCTTAAACTTGAATTTTGGAGAATTTTTAAGCTTTTAATATTAGACATATTGTAATTTTTGCAGATCTAGAGACAGATTATCCTTTTATTGTAGTTTAATTTTTGACCTGTAGTTGTTTTTCAGTTTTATTGCATGTAGTAATTAGTGACCATATACTTGTGTTCTTATAGCTTTTGTAGCTTGACATGTTAACTATTAACCTTTTTTGACTTAGTGTTGGGGTTAGCTGTTGTTAACTCATTTTATCTTATATATTCCTGCGTTGTACCCTCGCAGAAGTAGCCTACCGGAAAACTCAGTTTTTCTGACAAGCCTTTTATAAATTATAGATTCCCCTGAGGATGACCTGTTAGGTAAGGTCGAAACGCGTCGGGACAAGGAATAAAGTATTTGTTTGGAAAGAAAAAGCCTTTTATTCATCACCCAAAGATAAAAATACCATGTTCTATTTAAAAATCTAATATTTGGGTCAGAAAAACCCATTTCCGGTTTGTTACGGAAGCTAACTCTATCACTAATCGATAGAGCGTACCCGATTTATGTCTACAAACATGTCTTATTTTTTTCCTTAGAGCATCCAGTAGGCTAATTAACGAGTTATACGGGTGGTCTGATTCATATATATATATATATATATATATATATATATATATATATATATATATATATATATATATATATATATATATATATATATATATATATATATTTATATATATATAAATAAAACATTTAAATTGTCCTTGTGTGTGGGTTCTAGGGGGCCTAGAATTTTGTTTAATTCAAAAGTTATCAATCGTCGTATAAGCGTAAAGATTTTTGAATATGCTCATGATAACGAAAATGTCCAAATGCGTTCCCGTATAAAATTTAACACTTCTGGAATATCTAATTTTTGAAATTTTAAAGAATTAAATTTTCGTCTACATCTATTTAACTATAAAATTTCTTTTATATCCGAATGTACTTCTGAGATACACTTACAATAATTGTGCAATATTTATCTGCTCCAAACGTTTTAAGCATATCCTGTCATATGCTAAATCTTAATGCTGTTGGCACCCCTCAACCGGTATATATATATATATATATATATATATATATATATATATATATATATATATATATATATAATTTTTATTTCAACAACACACCACGAGGGCTCACAGCCTAAACACTATCGAACCGTGTGTGTCGACAAGGAGGAAAGAGGCAACTTGTTAATTCTGGACTTGAAGGTTTGGAGGTTCGAAGAAGAAGGAAAAACATGTGCCGGCAGGAAATTCCACAACTTGGAAGTCCTCCGGACAAAAGAGCAGGCATAACAAGATGTTCTATGTCTGGTGACCTGGACAGTTAGAGGGTGCATTCGCTCCGCTCCCCTGGTAGATCGGTTGGGGGCAGCAGGTGGAGGAACTATGGAAGAAAGCTCCTCTGAGCAGTGCCCGTGCAGATATCTATAAAAGAGAGAGAGGTCACCAACGGCACGTCGATGGGCAAGTAATGGCAGCCTTTGGGGTGAGGGTAGGGTTACCGATGAGACGCATAGCTCTCTTCTAAATGGAGTCCAGGATAGCGAGTGTAGAAGCGGCAGGGCCACCCCAGATGTAGGAGCAGTATTCGAGTTTTGCCTTATTTGTGAAGTATATAAGGTATAGAGGTACTTGCCAGTCCGGAAGAGGAAACCTAATGTCTTAGCAGCCCCTTCTGCAATTGATGTGACATGTTGGTGCCAATTGGGATTTCTATCCACAGAAATGCCAACAAGTGAAAAGGACTGATAACTTTAAATAACTTGGTTGTGCTTTGTGATGAATCTAAGACTGTTGTATCTCTTATGAGATAGAAAGCAAGCCTGGGATTTGGTGGAGTTAAATTGTACAAGATTTCTACTTCCCCACTCTAATATTTTTGGGAGATCCACAGAGACAGAACCCTCCATGAATCTGCGATCCTCATCTAATTGGGCTAAAGAGACAGGCTTAGAATATTGTATATTTAAGTAGAGGGTGCTGTCGTCCGCGTAACTGTGAACTGGGTTGGATGTGCTAGAGAGGAGATCATTGGTGCGGAGAAGAAACAGAGTAAGGGCTAAAGCTGAACCTTGAGGAACTCCTGCCTTAATTGGATACAGTTTAGAGGAATGGCCATCTACGATAACAGAAATGCTCCGGTTGGAGAGGAAATTTGCTGTCCAGGTACAGAGGTTTGGTGGTAGGCCATAGGCCGGAAGTTTATTAAGCAGCGCTGCGTGCTAGACCGGGTCGAATGCTTTGGATATGTCTAGAGCGACAATCTGGGATTCACCGGGTAGTTTCATAGGCTTGTTCCAAGAATGGGTGACAAAGGAAAGGAGGTCAGCAATTGATCTGCGCTGACGGAATCCATACTGCCTGTCGTGGATTAGACTATGTTTTTCAAGAAATTTTATCAATTCGATATTTATATACGTTTACATCACTTTAGAGACAACTGAAAGGAGAGAAATAGGCCTGTAGTTGCTAGGAAGCGCTTTGGATTCTTCATTGGGGACGGGTTGTACTCGAGCAGTTTCAGTTACTAGGGAATATGCCACTTTGTAAGATGTCTGAAACAGACGAGTCAGGACAGGAGCAAGTTCTGGTGCCCATTTCTTGAGAACAATTGCTCGGATCGCGTCAAGGACAGAGGCTTTCCTGGTATTAAGAGAAGAGAGGATATTTCGTACCTTTTTAGTTTTAAAAAGAATATCCGTCATTCTATACGCGACATTGCTGACTGTTGGTGGTTGAACATTTGGAGGTGGTTGAGAGTAGAATTGCCGGCGAACAACGAGGCAAAAAGTTAATATATATATATATATATATATATATATATATATATATATATATATATATATATAAACATAAAACATTTAAGTTGCCCTTGTGTGTGGGTTCTAGGGGGCCTAGTTCGCGCTGATTAGAATTTTTTTAATTCAAAAGTCGAGATCTCCTCACTAGTGAATTTTGTTAAGAAAATTCACTAAAAATCGAATCTAACCCTGAATCTAGGAGGTTTGTGCTTAATTAAAGACATTTTCTAAAGTGGAAATCTTAAGCTGGTCATAAGTAAATTCCCTTAAAAAAAAACCCTTATTTATTTCATAACTACGACACTACCAAACAGTGAATGTATTTTCTGCTACTGGAAGATTAATTTTGTGTTCTTTAATAAGAAGAACCATATTACTCAAAAAGCTATTACAGATCTGTCTAGCACAATTTATTCGTTTAAACCTTAATGTTTATGGCAACAGATTTAACTCTAACCTATTTGCTGCACTCAATAAGTTGCTTCCTCGAATGTATATTATGGAAGTTAGCAAATGGAATCCATTTAGAAATTGCATAACAGAAACTCAAGTCAATTCTGCAAACTTGGAATTAGTTCTAAAGAGATCTTGAAATCAATTTATAAAATAGTAAGCTATAATCCTTGACTGATATAGCAGAAAGTTTTCCAATAATGGAGCAATCCATATCGTTTTAAGCTAGATCCATTTAGCATATTTCATGGGAGCCGTTGTACATTAATAGCTTATAAAGTATTTACTTTAGATACAGTTGCAAAATTTGAAATCCCTAAGAATAAAATCTGCTCATTTGACACTATCTTTGTAAGGCGAATTAACTTTTCTTCCAGGCTTATACCACAGCTGCTTCAAGTTGCAGAAACGCAGCTCTAGACCACATGTTATATGAAATAGATGCAAAAGACAACGTTACAGCAGTCTTTTAGAGACAAAAATTTGCTGAAAATGTTTGATTTGCAACATCAGTAAAAGCATTACATTTCGGTTGGCCATCTCTATACTAAAAAGATAGATAGATCGACAACTTTTATTCAAATTGCCCCAGGAGAGCACAGAACATGTCAAATACATATAAAATATATATATATATATATATATATATATATATATATATATATATATATATATATATATATATATATATATATATATCAATCACCGCCCCCCTTGGTCGCTCAGACCACGGCATGGTCACTGCTTCCTGCGCAATGCAACCCGAGGTCAGGTCAGGTCAGGTCAAAATTATATATATATATATATATATATATATATATATATATATATATATATATATATATATATATATATCACCGCCCCCCTTGGTCGCTCAGACCACGGCATGGTCAATGGTCACTGCTTCCTGCGCAATGCAACCCGAGGTCACACAGTCATCACACCCACATATCGTTTGGCACTACAACTCCGCGAACTGGGACGAAATGCGGGATTACTTTTCCTCATTTCCATGGGCGTCTGTCGGCTTCTCTCAACCTGACCCCTCTGATATCTCTCAAAACGTCATCAAAGTATCTAAGCTGGCATGGAATTATTTATTCCACGTACACAGAAAACCTCTTCAGCGACTCAAAAGCCCAGGTTCTGTAAATTCTGTGACAAGGCGAGAATTAAAAAGGTCAAACCTCACAAAACGCTTCTACACAATTCCAGGCAAGAAAACCGTCAAGCATTTAACGACACAAGGAAAACAAAACTCGTTTATTAACTACATCAAAAACAAAGTCCTCTCAAGCTCTAACGGCAGCAAACTCTTCTGGACTCTTGCTAAATCTATTGGGAATATTTTCTGCAAGATCACGTTCCCACCTTTTGTTTCAGGGGATGAAATTGTTTCTACCGCTCTGTGTAAGGCTGAACTTTTTGCCTCGTTTGCCGGCAATTCTACTCTCAACCCACCTCCAAATGTTCAACCACCAACAGTCCCCCATGTCGCGCATAGAATGACGGATATTCTTTTCAAAACTAAAAGGGTACGAAAGATGCTCTCTCCCCTTAATACCAGGGAAGCCTCTGTCCTTGACGCGATCCGAGCAATTGTTCTCAAAAAATGCGCACCAGAACTTGCTCCTGTTCTGACTTGTCTGTTTCAGACATCTTACAAAGAGGCATATTCCCTAGTAACTGGAAAACTGTTCGAGTACAACCCGTCCCCACTAAAGGATCCAAAGCGCTTCCTAGCAACTACAGGTCTATTTATCTCCTTTCAGTCGTCTCTTAAGTAATGCAGAAGTATATAAATATCGAATTGATAAAATTTCTTGAAAAACACAGTCTAATCCACGACAGGCAGTATGGATTCCGTCAGCGCAGATCAACTGCTGACCTTCTTTCCTTTGTCACCCATTCTTGGAACAAGCCTATGAAACTACACGGCGGTGAATCCCAGATTGTCGCTCTAGACATATCCAAAGGATTCGACCAGGTCTGGCACGCAGCGCTGCTTAATAAACCTCCGTCCTATGGCCTTCCACCAAAACTCTGTACCTGGACAGCAAATTTCCTCTCCAACCGGAGCATTTTTATTGTCTTGGATGGCCATTCCTCTAAACTGTATCCAATTAATGCAGCAGTTCCTTAAGGTTCAGCTTTAGTCCCTACTTTGTTTCTTCTCCACATCAAACACCTACTCTCTAGCACATCCAACCCAGTTCACAGTTACGCGGACGACAGCACCCTCCACTCAATTATACAATATTCTAAGCCTGTCCCTTTAGCCCAATTAGATGAGGATCGCAGACACATGGAGGGTTCTGTTTCTGTGGATCTCCAAAAACTATTAGACTGGGGAAGTAGAAATCTTGTACAATTCAACTCCACCAAATCTTAGTATTGCTTTCTATCTCATAAGAGACACACCAGTCCTAGACCCATCACGATGAACAACCAAGTTATTCAAAGTAATGAGCCCTTTTCACTTGTTGGCATTTCTGTGGATCGAAATCCCAATTGGCACCAATATGTCACATCAATTGCAGAAGCAGCTGCTAAGAAATTAGGTTGCCTCTTTCGGGCTGGCAAGTACCTCTATACCTTACATACTTCACAAATAAGGCAAACCCCGAATATTGCTCCCACATCTGGGGTGCCGCTGCTGCTTCTACAATCGCTATCCTGGACTCCATTCAGAAGAGAGCTATGCGTCTCATCGGTAACCCTACCCTCACCCAAAGGCTGCCATTCCTTGCCCACCGACTTGCCGTTGGTGACCTCTGTCTCTCTCTTTTATAGATATCTGCACGGGCACTGCTCAGAGGAGCTTTCTTCCATAGTTCCTCCACCTGCTGCCCCCAACAGATCTACCAGTGGAACAGAGCGAATGCACCATCTTACTGTCCAGGTCACCAGACATAGAACATCTTGTTATGCCTGGTCTTTTGTCCCGGGGACTTCCAAGTTGTGGAATTCCTTGCCGACACATGTTTTTCCTTCTCCTCTGAACCTCCCTTCAAGTCCAGAATTAACAAGTTGCCTCTTTCCTCCTTGTCGACACCCGCGGTACGCTAGTTATTAGGCTGTGAGCCCTCGTGGTGTGTTGTTGAAATAAAAATATATATATATATATATATATATATATATATATATATATATATATATATATATATATATATATATATATATATATATATATATATACATACCGGTTGAGGCGTTTTCAGTGCCAACAGCATTTAGATCAAGCATATGACAGGAGATGCTAAAACGTTTGGAGCAGATAAATGTTGCACAATTGTTGTAACTACATTCGGATATAAAAGAAATTTTATAGCTAAATACATATAGACAAAAACTATAAAACTGGAATTTTTTTAATTCTTTAAAATTTCAAAAATCAGATACTCTAGAAGTGTGAAATTTTATACGGGAACGCATTTGGACATTTTCGTTATCATGAGCATATTCAAAAATCTTTACGCTTATACGACGATTGATGAGCCACGACAGTCTTCTTTTGTTTCTTGTGGACGCTATATCGATTGTTTGCATGGAAGATATAATATTTTTTCAATTGAAAGTATTTTTTTACACAATTATTTCTTTATTAGGTCGATTATACCACATTTCTCATATTAAAATAATTCTGGTGTTTTCTTTTGTGTTCTCACTCAATATATTGTTCTATTATTAAAGCTGGAAAAAAATACCGACACTAACGGAAATTGCTGACATTTTTATCCTGGTACGTGGCCTATCTGACCTCGGAGACATGATTTACGGCCACATTATGGTTGTTGTTTTCAGTTTTAGCCATCGAATAGTTATATCCATTCCAGAAATACACACTTCTCTCTATGATAATGGCCACACTTTGTCGGCTCACCGACCAGATACAAGGGACACACATTAATTGTAATCGATCTAACATCCTGGATAGATATACCTATCATAATATAGAATATTTTGTTTTGCTATTTGAGAACAAACGATATTCATTATTGGTTACTTTTAGAAGGCTGGGCAGGCATTAATACTTAGAACTAACATGTTTACTATTAATTAATGAATAGACTATTCCCTGACTTTAATTTATTATAGGGTTAAAATAATGCCATTTCTAATTTTTTTTATTGGTACTTTTGAAAAGTTTAAATATCTCTGATATCATCCTAAAAGACAAAAAAAACACGGGATGCAAATTTTTCGAGTTTCATGAATATTATGCCGGGGTCCAAAATGGTTGAGAGTGTAGCAGCAGCTTCTTGGCATAAAAATGTTACGATTTTGTGAAACCTACATCAGAAAAAAATCGAAATTAAAATAAATACACAGTGTGAAATAAGAAATTGAATGTAAATTTTCCCTGAAATCTAGAAAAGTATGTATTCGAAGACGTCTAAGCGATCATGTGCCATGTGTGAAAAATACTTGTTCGTTGGACTGAACCGCGTCCACATTTTTTTCTACCCCATATTTGGGCTCCTGTTTTAGAGCATTATTAAGGGGTTAATCTGTGACATTTTGGGGAAGTAATAAAGAAAAGGGGTGGACAGATCTAAACATATTTTTAACATTTATTCCCTCTCTCTATTTTGAGCGGCGGATGTAACTTCAGATTTTCAAAAAAAGTCTGGACGCAGCAAGTGCGTTATAGTAGTGAATTTTCATAGAAATGATCTGGCACAAAATATTTTTTTATAATTTTTTTTCTTTTAACATAGGAATATGAATTTTGGTACATAGTTTCCTTTTGTTATCGTTAACTTACGTAGCCAATTTGGTTACCATAGCCTCCTTATTTTATGAGATAATTTTTTTTCAGAAAGAAAACCCACAATTTTCCCGGAAAACCTGGTTTGATTTTCCTAAATGATAAACTTATCCAAGCCACCTATAAAAAGAAAGGCACATGCTAAATTTTATCAGAATCGGTGCATTATTTTTTGAGTTATCCGTGTAACACATGTATATATGTATATATATATATATATATATATATATATATATATATATATATATATATATATATATATATATATATATATATATATATATATATATATATATATATATATATATATATATATATATATATATATATATATATATATATATATATATATATATATATATATATATATATATATATATATATATATATATATATATATATATATATATATATATTGTATTTGTTTTCTTATTGGGCTACTGACTGTTATCGCTCCTGCGTGGCCTACGTCTGAGATTGTACGTGGCGTTTTTCGGTTTACTGTGATTGGTTGTGCCTTCGGACTGTGTCCTGTGTATTGTTCTCCTGTCTTGATCACTGTTGTTTGATAATTTGTCTATTTGGATGGCCTTTATTTAGTTTTGTTTAAATGTTTGTACAAACAAACAATAAGAATCAATTAATGCCAGAACAAATACAAGTACAATAAGAAACCAATAAGAAATCACAAACGTACAGCAAACAAATACAATGTATATTTAAAAGTGATTACAGTGTAGTGCAATATTCCAAAATATATATAAACATATAACAATTGAAACTGACCCCGGATATGGGTTCAAGGAGTCCTAGATCGCATTTTTTCACAATTCAGAAGTCGGGGTCTCCTCATTAGTGAATTTTTTCTAAGAAAATTCACTAAAAGATGATGTACTTTTCAGTGGATTTTTATTAAGAACATTCTTACAACAGAGGTGCGGATAATAGGACCTTCAGAAAATTGTTTTAAATGAACTCGAATTAGGGCCTCTAGAACCGATATCCAAGGTCTGTTTGAATACATGAGAGATACTTTGTTCTCGGGTTGAACCGCGTCCAGAAAACTAGACTTTTGGCTCCTGTTTTGGAGCCGTTTTCAAGAGGTAAAGGAAATGTGTAAGGGACTCTGAAGCCTCAATCTGCCTACTTCTTAGAGCAGTGGAACAAGGTGGGTTTGATTGTTGTAGCTCGATTACGGGGCCTTAATCTGCCTACTCCCCAAATCTCGCTAGAGATCGCCTGTGAGGTCTCAGTGTGTTCAACCCTAGGCCTGAGAGAAATCTGGCAGTTCGTTGCAAGTCTTGTATTATATATGTCATTTCGTCTATCTGCTTCGTTATAAGTGAAAGTAGTTGGCTCACGGTCAATTAGGTGGGTCATTAAAAGGGTCATGGAACTTAGAGGATAAGGAGGATTAAGAGGGTCTCCGGCATTTGTTGAGACGGATAATGGGGAGATAAAATTGTCTGTGGAATTTATTTTCTTTTTGGGTGTTTGTAATGAAGATATAATAGGTTTGCAAGTAGTCGGAAGGCGAAAACCATCATCTCTCTTATTTCAACAATCAGGACGTTTTTCAATCTCGATTGCTTCGCGGATAATTCTCGTTTTGAAGTTGTAAACCGGTGCTATTGTTTTGGCATTATCGAAGTCTATTTTGTGTCCTGTATGAATATGATACATGACCAGCGCCGATGAGGGGTCGGATTTTGTAACTGCGTGTTCGTATATTCGATTGTGGATGCGTCTATTTGTTTGTCTTACATAAGTTCGGGAACAGTTGGAACAAGGAATTTCGTAAGTGAACTAAAAGTGTCAAAAATGTGCAGTTGGCCTTTTAGGGGTGGTAGCTGTTGATGCTAATGTAAGTACCGGGCGGCTTGCTAGAGATGCTGGAATGAGTCAAAAACAAATTGTGAACATATTGCACCTGTAATAATTTCATCCATACCAAATTACACTGCCCCAAAAGCTCTACGGAAAATATTTTGAAAATCGCGTTACATTTTGCAATTTGTTTAGACAAATGCAAGGAAATAACAGCATCCTGAAGAATGTTGTTATTTCTGACGAAGCTACTGTCCATAATTGATAGATTTTAGGTTATCCATTATCAGGAGAAATTTGATTTGCTTTTTATAGTCAATAGAGACAATATGCACTACTGATCGGAGCAAAATCCCCACTTAATAAAAACTCTGCTAAATCAGCTTCAATGGTCAATTAATGTCTAGCTTGATATAACTGGGCATAAATTTATCAGTCTCCATTTCTCTGAGGGGCATTAAAGTGAATCAATCTACACAAATCTTTTAATTATTTTTTTTGTCAATTATTACACCAAAACAGGATGGAACTTCACTCTATTATGCTATACAGGTACGAAATAGTTTTAATGCAATTGTTAAAAACAGGTGGATTTCTCTAGCAAGTCCGGTCAACTGGCCTTCTACGTTCCCAGATTTGACCTCACTTGATTATTTTTTGGGGATCTCTATTAAAGGCAAGGTGGTGGCGTTTGTACCCACAACTTTAGATAATATAGAAAACATAATCAGCTTTGCTTCTTCATTAGTGACACCTGCAATATTGCAGTATGTACGGCATCGATTCAACAAAATAATGAGAAGTTGAAAGGGGATAGTTCGAAAATTTTCTCACGCACGACAGACGATAAATCAGTACACGTACCTAGTTTTTTGCATGCATGTGAATTTTATAAAATTTCCGGACGCAGCAATAGCATTATGGTAGCAAATTTTCATTAAATGCTTCAAATTTGCACAACCCGTTTTTCTATAAACCTAGAAAATTGAGTTTTGGTACGTAGTAAGGTATCTACGAGGGAAACATACCAACCAAATCTATTTAAAATAGCTTTGCAATCTTTTGAGATACAAATTTTTTTCTTGGAAAATATTTTTTATCGAAAAACTGGTCCGATAAGGCTGGCTAACGAACTTGTCCAAGCTATTAATAAAAGAAAGATTCTTACCAAGTTTCATCAAAATCGGTTAATTACATATAAAAATTTAAACAAACGTTTGTTGCGGGTTCTAGGGGCCCAAATGCGCGCTTATACGAAAATTTTTTTGCAAAGTCTCACCATCGGTACCTCCCTTTCTGCGATTTTTTTTTAAATAAACGTTCGCTAAAATAAGTACATCATCCCCATTTAAAAATCTAAATAAAATAGATTGGTAAATATGTCTGCCCTGTTACTTTACCAAAATGTTTTGGAAAATTTTACCGTTTTCGAGAAATCCATATTTAAAAACTCACTCTTTATATATATATATATATATATATATATATATATATATATATATATATATATATATATATATATATATATATATATATATATATATACCTAGTGGGAAACAAAAAATAAAATTGTGGGAACTTCAAGCACAAGCTTATGCTTATTTGCTTATTTGCTTATTTGTGGAACATATATAAAATTCAAATCACTAAAAATACTACTACTACTCTATAGTTAGCGGTGCGATAACTGAAGAGAAGAGTTTACAGTTCTTGTTGAAATTTGGCCTGTATGTCTATTATGCTTCAAAAGTCTGTGACCAATGGACTTAAGCTTCCGAGGTCATCCCAAACACGCCCACACACACATACACACACACACACATGTCTATTTTGTTCATTGCTTGGTCGGAGCAGTTTTCCCAGTGAAAGTTCAGGTTTCCCGTCGGGAAATTTGTTTATCTCTAAAAATAGCAGAGCTCGTTCAGTGAAATTTGGTACACAAATTGCTTTTTTGGGCTTATCGCAGGTACTAAATTTCAGGTTTCTACCTTTATAAAAAGTGGAATTACAAGCATTTAACTAAAAAGTCTGTCTACCAAATAAGGTCGCAAGATTATAATTTATATAATTTTGCAGACAAAAGAAAAACTATCCGCTTCGAAGAGACCAACAAATACCAAAACTCTAAAAGTAACTTTGTACCGGAAAAAGTCAATATTAAGTCTTAATATAGTGAATAAATTAATTTGTTTTGCAGCGTTGATATGTCTGGAAGTATGGCATCGGCGACAAGAATTCCAAAAATAATTTTCCCTTAAAGGTCGTAAAAGTGTGAAAACATGATTTGGACACGAAATTTTTTTGTCTTTCGGACTCTAGGTCTGATATTTCATCTTCAAATTTGGTATACTATTAGCACCTGGCAAAGTAACGGTTCGGATTGTTTTTGGGTCAGTTCAGGTCAGGTCACGTCAGGTCAGGTCCAGTGGGTTGGCGATGAGTGGGAATGATTTAGTGAAAATTGATATTTTTTCGTTAAAACTCGAGTAATAAAACGTTTTAGGGTTTGTTTATTAGAAAACTTTCGATTTCATCATACATCTGGTTTTCTGTAGTAAATTAAATTAGGGGTTGAATCTGTGGGGGTGGAATATCGATGACAGAAATTTCGATTTTTTTGTTACTAAACGACGTAAAATGTCTCAAAACATATCGAAACCTTGATTCTGTAACGATTTTTTTTTGTCTGTCTGTCGGTCGGTCGAACTGTCGGCCTGAGTGTCTGTCTCTTACTAGGCGCAATAACTTTTTTGGGTCTGTTTATTAGAAAACATAGAATTTCATCAAACATCTGGTATTCTGTACTAAAATCAAATTAGGGGTTGAATGTGTGGAGGTGGAATATCGATGACAAAAATTTCGAAATTAAATGGCGTAAACTGTCTCAAAACACATAGAACCACTGATTCTGAAACCATTTTTTTTGTCTGTCGGTTGGTCAGTCAGCCTGTACGTCTGTCTGCTAGTAGGTGCAATAACTTTCGAACGAACTGAGATATCACATTGAAATTTGGCACCCAGTTAGCATCCGACAAAGGAACGCTTCGAGTTGTTTTTGGGTAAGATCCTTCAGCGGGTATGGGATATATGAGGGGTGATTTGGTGAAAAGTTACATTTTTTCGTTAAACCTCAAGTAATATAACGTTTCAGAAGTATGTGGGTACAGGATTTCAAATGTTTTCTTTGTGGTAAAGTCATGGACCCTAAATACCTTTCATAAGAATGTCTTTCTAAGAGTGGATTATGATAGTTATGTGGAACTTATAATTCAATTTGCACCACTATTTTTAAGTGAGTTGCTTATAAAAACCAGCTACTTAATCTTAACATGTATGTTTAAGCAGATATAGGGATGTCACTGGACGCTTATCCATCATCCACAGACTTATTTTAACCTAAATGAATGTAAGCAGGTAAGTTGCATTAATAACTGTAAAACTTATGAAAATTTGCTATGTATTTGTTTAATGAACGTCGGCAAAAACTAATCACCTCAATAACTTAAAATTTTGCCAAACTTTTATCTTTTATAGAGTTAGGTTTCTTTTTTACGGATGCAACGTCGCAAAATATATTTATTTAGTAAATGCAAACCTGCTTTTTTTTTGTCTGCAGATAGCATTATTCCGATGTGTTTTAAACTAATGTCTTTTTGAGAAATAAGTTGTCTTTTAAGCACCTTCAGAAAAAAATTTGAAACCCTTCAATATTTCGCTTCACTACCCAGAAGCAAGTTGATTTTTTACTTCCTATGTTGTTGTACACTAATAAAGGATTCTTAAAACAGATACAAAGACAAAACGAATATGTTCAGACAGAAAAACCCACATCAAAGGAACTGGAAAAGCAGAAAGGAGTGTACAAAAAGCCTAAATAAAGCAGCTGAATTCTCAGTGTCACAATAAAAGTCCCTGAGTCCTCTTTTAAATATCAAATGCATGTTACGTGGATTTCAGTGAATTGCTTTCAATTCGGCTTCACAAAGGTAGACCTTCGTTTAAAATTAATGCCGAAAAGCACCAAATGCACAATTGAAATCCTAAAGCAATTAAATTTATTCAAAAATAAAATGAGTATGGCTGACGCTTGATTTAAATCCCTAATTAACTAATAATAAATCAAATGCGTGTGTATATGTGTATGATTTACGCTATGTTAATAAAAATATATAAGACTGTTAACGCTCAAATCATTGACGCTATGTATTCTAAAAACATTTGAACGGATCGTGAAGTCTCGTGTTGGGTGATATTTGGAAAATAAAAAGTTAACACCCAAACACCAATAGGGCTTCCGCAGAAATAAAGGTACATTAGATTGTAGAAAATTTAGTGACAGATTATCAGTTATCCTTCTCAGAAAATAAGTTCATGGCGGCAATGTTTTTGGACATGAGAGGAGCATATTATGACATTGTTAGTCTTGATAGGTTAGTCTCAAATGGAATTCTTAGGAATCCTTGAAGACGTTGTTATAAATATTGTTAATCTCTTCTAAGATCGGAGAGTTTCTTGCAAAAATTTCTTCATCGAAGGTACCTCTAGAATAACTAGCTTAGGTTTGCCTCAAGGCTCTGTACTGAGCCCGACGCTTTTTAACATATACATCAATGATTGTCACATCTTTGACAATGATATCAAAATTTTGCGATATCCAAATGACTTTTGTATTTATAGAAACAAAGGACACGGGATGAATGTTTAACTAAATTAAATAGAAGCAATGAAGAATATTAAAGTTAACTTGTACCAAAACAATTTTAGTTTATCTCAATAAAAATCAGCAGTTATGATCTTCACAAGACACCGAACTTAACTACAAGAACGTGTTACACTTGTGAATGCATCGCGTATCCAACTAGCTACAAATATCTGGAACTCATTCTGGACAAAAAAAAACTATCTTGGAAACAACAAGAGAGAAAAAAAGTCTGAACATAATGAAATACATAATAAAGAAAACGTTTGGGCTGACATAACCGTGGATATGATGTTTTATAAAGCCTATACACGTTCCATCATCGATTGTGGCTAAATCTTTTATGGTTCAGTATGTTGACCCGACCTGAAAAAGATAGATAGACTGCAGTACAAGGCGTTGCAACTTAACAAAGTTAACACCTGCAGAATCCGTGAGAGTACGCTAGAAACCACCGCTAAACATAGGACTATTTTTAGCAAGAAAATTCTTATTTCGTCACATGGGCTTAGAAGATATCAATTTTATATCTAAAATTAGTGCCTTAAATGCCGAAGATCTGTCTGATGAATACAGGCAAAATAAAAATTCTTCTCCATTAGCAGAAGCATACTTGGAAACCCACAATATTTTTCACGACACTATCGTTACTCCAGAGTTAATTTTCTACAGCAAATATAAAGCGAATTTTTATAAATCTGATGTTAGAGTACCCAAACACACAACTGATAGCATAACTGGACCACAAGTAAAACTGTATACAAATGGACCAAAAAAGGAGAGAAGGTAGCATGTGCAGTATATTGCCCTAAAACTGTGTCCCATATGTATTAGTTACCAGGAATATTTTTTCTTTTTACATCAGAAGCCATAGCAGTCATCAAAGCCCTAGAAACAGCACTAGTAAGCAGCGACAATAATTCAGTCCTTGTGACAGATTCAGTGGCATTACTCGAAGCTATAAAAAACTCAGCAAGTAATATCTACAAAAACCCATTGATCTGTATGATAGGCAACTTACAAATAGATATGAAAGAGAGAGGCAAAAGTGTCATATTCTCTTGGATTAAAGGACATTAAAAAAATCAGTCCAATGATACTGCAGATAAAAATGCCAAACTTGTAGTCTTAGAAGAAATAAACGTTCACAGCATGAATTTAATTGCAGACTACCACACAATTTCCAACAAGATAGTGGTAAAGAAATGGAGAAATCACAGGCTTAATAATACACAGTCTTCTTCTAGCCAGCCCAATTTGATGTTACCTCAGATAATTCCAAATGCCATATACCTAAAACTAGACACCCCCAGATGCCTCTACATCCCACTTGTGAGAACGTCCATTGGTCACGGCTACTTCAAAGCACAGATACATAAGATGAGGATAACAGACAACCAATTATGTAAATGTGACACCAAACAGTATCTGTAATCTTGACCATATTTTTTTCAATTGCCCAAAATATAATCAACAACGTACTGTATTGCTCATAAATCTACTAAAAGAAGGTATATGACTGTATATAACACACGCTTAGGAATTCTGTACGTCATATGCGCATTTATTTAGGTTGCCGAACTATCTGAAATTATATAAGGCAATACCCAACTTGTTAGTTATTTAATTTTAGGTTTTGCTTATATTCTTGTATTTATCATTATCACTAAGTAACATATATGTAATTTCAGTGTGACGTAAACTCCTCTGTTTGTAGTAGGACCCCTAGACGACAAAATATTTTACTTACCTCATCCCCTCCTTGAAAAAATAATAATAGTTGTAAAAGTCTGGACGCAGCAAGGGCGTTATGGAAGTGAATTTTCTTAAAATGTTTTTAATATAAAATATGTCTCTTTAATGCAAGCAGGAATCAATTTGGTCACCGGTATAACCTATATAGTAGAAACAATGTATCATATGTTACCAACATAACTTGTTTGAAAATGTACAACAATTTTCGGAAAATAAATTTAAAATATTTCCGAGAAAACTCGTTTCCTAGCTGATGAACCTTAGGCTAATAACAAATTTCGTTATTAAATTTTGAAGCGTTTAATTAAAATTCGCTACTAAAACGCACTTACTGCGTCTCGATTTTTTTACAAACATGCATCGTATTTCGATGAAAAATGCAATAAGAAATGTTCAAAAAAAAGTAGGTATCACCAACGACTTATGGGCCAACCTGTGGTTGTCAAAATAAATTTATAGGATGCAGGTCAAAACACCCTATAGGTAACGTATACAATGTTTTCTCGTATCTTGCATAATACCAATTATATTGAGCTTACCGTAGAAATGCGTCACACTGTATATATGTAAACCGAAAGTAAACGAGGATGTGTATTTTAGGTGGCCTAGTTTGTGCTCATTTGAAGAAATCTTTTTATAATTCAAAAGCCGCGGTCTCCTTATTAACGAATTTTTTCTATTAAAATTAGCTAAAACTTATAGACCATTAAACCATAAATTTAACTAAAACTACTTCCAAAGCATCAGAGATAGTGTCTATTTGAAATGAATTTTCTGGAAATATTTGATTAAAATGAAGGGCAATGATGGTTTAAGCTGAAACTCATGGCTTTGCAGAACACTCTTTACATAATCCGTATTTCTGTCAGGTTATTTGCCTAAATGTTGCTAATTTTGACGTTTCAAATCGCGACTTTTGACGTTTTGAGAAAAACCCCTTTTTTAAATGGCTCTAACTTTTTTGTCTTTTAACTTACAGACCTAAATTTTGGTCAATTGTTCACCCTTTATATATATATATATATATATATATATATATATATATATATATATATATATATATATATATATAACTAGCCCTGCATATGGGTTCTAGGGGGCCTAGTTCGCGCTCATTTAAATGAATTTTTTCATCAAAATCGAGTCATCAAAATTTGACAGGTGGACTTTTTTTGTAAGTAGCTTGAATAGGTTGGTTAGTCAGGAAAATCGGATAAGGTTTTCGGGGTAAATCTTGAGTTATTTTCTCACAAAAAAATTATCTCCGAAAATAACAAAACTATGGCAACCAAATTAGGAGGCGGGTTTACATTGTTAAAAAAAATAGACTATGTACCAAAATTTAGATTCCTATGTTAAAAGGATATAAAGTGATGCGCATTTAATGAAGAAAAATATCAGTGCCACTTAAAGTCAAACAATACGCAAATCCAAAATACTGTCTGTGTTAAACGAAATCCATCAAATATTACAGATAACGTTTATTATTAATTCGCGCAAAAAGGGTAAGAATAACGAGAAATATTACTTTGAAAATTTTTTTTTCCTGTAAATGCCAAAAGCAGATGTTTGAAACGTCAAAAATTATTAATGTTTAAATAAACCTTCTATAATTAATGCGGTTTGTGAATGGTAAATATTGCAAGAAATGTATATTAGGATGTCCTAGGTTTATATTTCAAATGTTCTCATTTGATTACAATGTTTACAAAATGCTGCATCTAAAACAGGCGTCAATATTACAAATAAATAACCAAAGACCATTTTATGCTATCAACGTTTTAGTATGCTTTAGTATGCATGCTTCGATAGCGGAAAGGATTAGACGATTGACTCGTTAGCAAGAGAACGTCGGCGCACGTGGGTTCAAATCTCCGTGGTGGCTGAATTTATTTTGATTTTTTTTAACTTTCTTGTCTTTGATTTAAGTTTAACGTTATCTGATCAGATCATGTAATCCCAATAATTTTTATAGCGACTGCTTGTTGAAAAAAATCTCTAATGAAGGGATACTGACCTATAAGACTTGGGATTCAATTTTCATAGTTAACACAGACATATTATATGTTTTTTCTGTGACTTCAGGAATCTTTCTTTCCTCCGCTGTAATCGGTTTAATTTTGTACACCATCGCCAGACAAGGGGATTTTCTTTGTGAAGCCACAAAAAAGTATATATTTCCGTATTTAAATTAGATTTTGATTATTTAAAAATTTATTTAATTCATTTATGTTCTCTCAATAGCAAATTTTGTTATAAATAAATTTACTGAAGATTCCGTTACGAATTTTGGTGTGAAAAAGTATGATAAGTATTATAAGAAAAATTGTTTGCAAAATTTCATGCAATTTTTTTTTTTTTGGACGTTTCGTCAAAAAGGTTTTAGTGAATTTTCGTAGAAAAAATTCAGTAATGGGGAGATCCCGACTTTTGAATTTTGAAAAAGATTTTGCAAATGAGCGCGAACTAGGGCCCCTAGAACCCATATCCGGGGTCAGTTTCAATTTTTATATGTGTATATGTTTATATATATATATATATATATATATATATATATATATATATATATATATATATATATATATATATATATATATATATATATAAATATATATATATATATATATATATCACACCGATAACTCAAAAAATAATGAGCCGATTTTGATAAAATTTGGCATGTACCTTCCTCTTGTAAATGGCTTGGATAGGTTCGTTCGTCAGGAAAATAGGACGAAGCTTTGCGGGAAAATGTTGAGTTTTCATTCAAAAAAAACTTTTTCCCAAAAAATAATGGGCCGATTTTGATAAAATTTGGAATGTGCCTGACTTTTGTAAACAGCTAGGACAAGTTCGTTAATTAAGAAAAGCGGACGAGATTTTCCGGGAAAATTTTGAGTTTTCATTAGAAAAAAATTTTTATCTCAAAAATAATACGCTGATTTTGATAAAATTTGGCACGTACCTTTCTTTTGTAAATGGCTTAGACAAGTTTGTTAATCAGGAAAATCGTACGAGGTTTTCCGGGAAAAATTTGAGTTTTCATTAGATTTTTTTTAATCTCATACAATAAAAAAGCTAGGATGACGAAATTTAGTAGGTAGATTTACGATATAAAAAGTAAACTATACACCAAAATTTAGATTTCTATGTTACGAGAAAAAAAGTTATAATAAAATATTTTGAGCCAGATAATTTCTATGAAAATTCACTACCATAACGCACTTGCTACGTCCAGGCTTTTTGTGAATACTTATATCTTGGCAGGTGCATTAAGAGGTTCGTTGGCCAGCAAAATCGGATCAGTTTATTCAGGAACATTAAAGTTTATTTTAGGAACATTTGTGTAATTTTTCAAACAATAAAGTTATTTTGATCAATTATGATATTGTTCCTACTATGTAGCCTATACCAAATAGCATGCCTGCTTTTTTTTTAATACATATTTGCGATTGAAAACCTTTTAATGAAAATTCACTACCATAACGCACTTGCTGCGTCCATACTTTTTTGCTTACTTCTTTAACTTTTATTAGCTGTTTGGTTAATAATTTTAAACAGAAAATATGTTTATTAAGACTGCAGTTGTTACCCCAAGAGAATTTGCATCTAAGCACCATTGGAAGGAATATAATTATATATCAGTGACTTATGTGGGAGTGGTAAAGCAAATGGTCAAATTGATAGAAGGACAGAGCATTTGTATAAATAAAAACTGATCGATCTCTGGCAAATTTCATCTAGATTTTGCTACTCTGCTGTTGAATAATGTCGAAATTTTTAGATGTTTCAAAACCACCCGGGACATCGTTAGTGTCTGATTCAACGTCTTTGTTCTCATGGGACAGAATATATTTATGCACAAGTTCATAATTTAGCTCCTCTAATGATAAATTCATAGAACTCTAAAATATCTAAAGGATCTTGAAGCAGAATCATTGTTGATTAAAATGTCGCTACAATAAATATTCCCTCACGCTAGAACGCTTTTTCAATTTTATTTCTTGTATTATAATACGCTTGTTTCGCCTTACTTTTCAGTGTAACTTACTCACTGTTTGTTGACTGTAGCGTAATCAAATTGTACTTCGGAAAAAACACAAAGTAACCCCTGTATACAATGAAGGTAAAGTAGTTTCGTGTTGTTCACCTCACAAAGTATCAAAAAAGTTCGGGACGCAGCAAGTGCGTTATGGTAGCGAATTTTCCTTGAATGCTTCAAATTTGAATAACCCAATTTTCTATAAACCTAGAAAGTTGAATTTTGGTACGTGGTAAGGCAACATATTCACCAAATTGCATCAAAATAGCTTTGTCACTTTTGGAAATAAAGGTTTTTTTTTTTGAAAGAAAACTCAAAATTTTTAATACTCGTCCAAGCCATTAATAAAGGAAATATTCTTGCCGAGTTTCATCAAAATCGGTTAATAACTTTTTGAGTTATCGTGAGGATACATATATATATATATATATATATATATATATATATATATATATATATATATATATATATATATATATATATATATATATATATATATATATATATATATATATATATATATATATATATATATATATATAGGGTGAGTCAAATTCGAAGCTCACCATTGGGATCTCGGAAACGGTTATATTGGGGCAAAGTTGCCTATTTGTACCCTCAATAAACTGACGAAAAAAATTTGAGAAAGCCATTTTAGTTCCTGAGTTATTTCGGATTTTTTTTCTGTTTATTCTTCCTTCTGCCATAACTTTTTTATCACTTGTCGTATGAAGATGTGATTTGCATTTACTCGGAGCACTGATTCATCTAGAATATTACTAGCATATCAAATTTGCTGTACCACGTTTCGGTTTTTCTAGAACATTTTCAACTTTCTTATTTCATATGGACGCCATATTGGTTTTTGAGTACATTAGATAGGCCTTTTTTGCGCTGATTCAATTGATGTACAACCTAATGGCTTTGAATTCAGAAATGGCGGAGATATTGCCGAAATTCGTAATATTCGTCTGAACAACGCATTAGCCATGGCTGTCAAAGCTGTGTAACAATTTCTGTTTGAAGTAACATTTTATCATTTCACATGTGACAATTCCTATCTTGTTGTCATTATTGTTGTTATCACACTTCTTACTTGTTTGTTTGTGGAGTTAATTAATGACGATGTTCTTTTCCAACGCAGAAAAACGAGACATGTTAACAATCTATTGTTCGCATAACAGAAACAGCAAAATCGCCTACGAATTGTACCTCAGAAAATACCCGGAGAGGAGGCAACCACATCGTACTGTTTTCGAAAAATTAGATAGCAATCTCAACAATTACGGTTTTTTATGGTTCGCGAATAAGAGAATAGGAGTCAATGCAGGTTGCTCAACAGGTATTCAACAATTTGTCATTATATCTTTGTAATTTATTAAGAATAAATGCTTCCAACGAATGAAAACAAATTATTTTCAAGAAATAATCCACATACTTCTTGACAAGGTATGTGATAAGGTACTTAAGTTGTATGATCATTTATTTTATTATTGTCACAGTTGTAATGCGTAGTTAATATTTCAGTTTGAAGACAATACAAAAATATCAACGCGTGAAGTCGCTCAGAGATTTCGAATTCCCCAAACAAAAGTCAGTAGAGTCCTGAGAAAAAATAGGTTCAAATGTTATAAAATAGATATTTCGCAACATTTGTTGCAAGATGACAGGCAAAGATGGCTGAATTGGTGTTCTTGGCTGAGGCAGAAGCTCCAGATGGACCCAGAGTTCTTGGAGAACGTTCTCTGCTCAGATGAAACCAAATTCACGAACTGGGGTCCTTAACAGCAATAATGAGCATTATTGGGTCAAAAACAACCCTCATCAAAATATACAGACACGAAACTAAGTCAGATTTGGACTTAATGTTTGGGCAGGTATCATAAATGACAGACTATTGAGACCCTTTATTTTCAACGAAAATTTAACAGGAGAAAATTACTTGAATTTTTTATTGAACCAGTTTCAAGATTATTTGGATGCACTTCCACTTGCACAACTTTTGCAACTGTGGTTCCATCAGTATGGTGCACCTGCTCACAATGCAATGACAGTCGGAAACTTACTTGTTAATCAGTTCCCAAACCAGTGGGATATATATATATATATATATATATATATATATATATATATATATATATATATATATATATATATATATATACATACATACATATATATATATATATATATATATATATATATATATATATATATATATATATATATATAAAAAAAATCACACCGATAACTCAAAAAATAATTGGCCGATTTTGACAAAACTTTGTGAGTACCTTCCTTTTGTAAATAACTTTGATAAGTTCGTTATCCAGAAAAATCGGACAAGGTTTTCCGGAAAAATTTTGGGTTTCTTTCGACAAAAATTCATATCACCGAAAATTTAAAAGCTATGGTAACCAAATTTGGTACGATGGTTTCTGTGATAAAGAGTATCCTTTGGACCAAAATTCAGATTTCTATCTTAAAAGAAATTACAAGCCTCTGATTAAAAATCGTCAGAATTGATAATTCTGGTAGTCGTACCTTAGTATGCACTAGCGCATTGTGAGTTTAAAATACGTCCTGAAATGACCAGCAAGCTCTCGGCCGTCATTTTCTTCAGGTCGTAATCAAGACGTTAGAAAATTAATATACTAGAGTATATACATGTTAGTACATAGATCTGTCATGTCGACAATGGCTGAGAGGTGGAGGAAGCAGTGTGGGTTTAATAATGGACTCCTATAATACGCGTTCTCATCTCAGTTAGTGACTTCACTTTTTTTATTTTTTTAGTCTTATTTCATTTTACCGTTAGCTAATCAGATTGTGTAATTACGATGAATTTTTTAGCGAGTTTTTGTATGACACATTCCATTAGGACGAGATGAAAACTTTTAAGACTTAATTCAATTTGAATACCACATCTGGTTGTTTGTTATTGCCCTAACTTAGTGAAACCGTTTCATACTTAATACAGTTACATACTTTTCCCGTGGCTTTGCAAGTGCTTGTTCTTTTCTGCAACCGATTTCAATTTTTACTAGAGGCAGCAAGTGCGTTATGGTAACGAATTTTCATTAAAGTTTCAAATTTCAATAGCTCAATTTGCTATTAACTTACCGTCGGTAGCCAGGAATCAGTTTTTTCTCGGGAAAATTTTAAGTTTATTTTCGGAAAATTTTTGTACATTTTGAAACAATAAAGTCATTTTGGTGAAATATAGTACATTGTTTCTACTATATAGGTTATATTGGTAACCAAATTTCATGCCTGCTTTCTTTAAAAAAAAGACATATTTGTTATTAAAAATATTTTTTATGAAAATTCACCACCATAACGCACTTGGTGTGTCCGGACTTTTTATCCAAACTGCCAAGAATTTTACACTGCAGTCAAAAATTGAAGGAGTATTTTGGAACTTGCGGAGTAAAAGGCCTAAATACTCTATTTGTATTTAGAAGTTAATTTTAAAATCACCTGAAAAAATCTTCTGGGTCCAACAGCGACTAAAAAATAGGCAAGTGGTATAAACAATAGTGTTTCTATTAAAATGGAAGCTTTTTTAATGGCAAACTTGATTGATTTTTTACTTCGTCGTATCAACTTGCAAAACCGAATCGGTGCCTTCAAACATCAAATGACCATTGGATTACGTTCACTGAAATCGTGGAAAGGTTTTCTGATAAAAAAACATCGCTGTTTGTATAATGATTATTTTGGTACTGGTTGCTAATAAAGACTGTAATTACTTTTTTTGTCAGTAGTCGACGGTCATGCTTGTCGTTGAGCTAAAGGCAAAAAATAGCTCATACACCACAAAGACCAGTTATTTAATCAATATAGGCAGACAGAAATTATTCCGCAGGTCGTTGCTTAATTTTAGTGTTTATTTTATTAATTTTACAGACTCAGGCAACCACAAACCACAAACCGCAAAATAAATTTAGGTATGTTATTAGTGATTTTTTTTTAATTGACTAATGAGGAGATCCCGACTTTTGAATTTTGAAAAAAATGGTTACAAATGAGCGCGAATAGATCCAGGGCCAGTTTCAAATTTTGTATGTTTATATATATACATACATATATATATATATATATATATATATATATATATATATATATATATATATATATATATATATATATATATATATATATATATATATAAATTTGGTATCTACTTTCCCTTTTCACGTGGGTTGTAAGGGCCGTTAAATTTGATACGCTGATTTCTGTCGTAAAGAGTATGCTATACATCAAAACTCAAATATCTATCTTAAAAGACAAAAAAGTCGGACATAAATTAATTTTTATTTAATTAAATCTGATTAAAAAAAGTTAAAACGTCAAAATTGATAATTATGGGAGAAGTACGAATGTGAGTGAAAAATACGACACGAAATGACTAACAGGCCCCTAGATCTGTGTTATTTTCCTTCATTTCCTTAAAATGTGGACACAAAATCCATTGTAAATAAAAATTGTTTGGTGCAAATAGTAAAGACGTTAGATAATTAACATACTACCGGATATACCTGCTAGTACATTGTAACGTTTGCATTTCGTTACTGCTTTAATTATTCAAAATAAACCCGTAAGAGACTTAACTAATAGCCGACAATCCAATATCTGTAAGGCAATTCATGTTTTGATTTCAAAATTATTTTCATGAAAAGTCGCTAAATCTTCAAGTACCGTAAACCCCTTTACTGGTTTTCTAATTTGTACGTTAAAATTCAATATATGTTTGCCATGGGAGACTACCTCGCATTATTATTCAACAAATATTTCCAGGAACAAAATAAGCATATAAAATATACGTTAGATTCCTAACGTATATTTTAAATGCTTATTTTGTTTAAAAATGGTGTTTCGCTCGTCAGTGATATTATATTTGCAGTACTTTCCTAGAAATTGCTTTAGGTTTGGGTTATTTAATTTTGTCAGCGGTATATTTCTGCTAAACATCGCCTTGCATAGATCTCCATTGAACTGCTTCTGATAGGTTTGTTTTGGTTTCCGTTGAAAGCAACTTTTTAAGGTTTGCTGTGATGTAGCATCTTCGTCAACTTTCCGTATGTTGAAAATATGCTTTGCGGTTTTGACATGCTGATATACAATGAACTTTTTGTCGGCATTAACTTGTAGTGACAAAAAAAACAACAACAAAAATGTTAAATTTCTTTGCCTAACATTTTTTTCTAAGAGAAAGATGTGTTTACTCTGGGCCAAAATTTGTTTGACACTTTTTTGTGAAAATTAATACCTTATTGTCGGTGAACTATCAAATTTGATTTTTTTTGTATATAATTTTTATGGATACATTTACTTTTAAATAAATAAAAAACATATGTAGTAAAAAAACAACAAGTAAGCAATTGCATTTTTTGAACACAGTACAAAAAGTGGATCTCCATCCCATGTCGGTAATTATTTATCCACAACGTATTAAATTTTGTTTTGGGCATTTTAATTGACAACACTTTTGTTTACTTTCAACACTTCCACAAATATTTTACACATCGAATTTTTAGCCTTCTTGCTAAGATGAACTAAATAATATTCACTGAACTGTCGGTCATTCTGACATTTAGAACTCAATGTTTATTATTTGCACCTCGAATTATGGCAATTCGAACCATCTAGGTTTTTCCCGATTCCGGTTATATAATATAATGGGCTATTAGTGAATTTTGGTAGAAAAAATTCACTAATAAGGATATCCCGACTATTGAATTTTGAAAAAAAAATTGCAAATGAGCGCGAACTAGGACCCCTAGAACCCATATCCGGGGTCAGTTTCAATTTTTATATTTATATATATATATATATATATATATATATATATATATATATATATATATATATATATATATATATATATATATATATATATATATATATATATATATATGTATAGGTATCACACCGATAACTCAAAAAATAATGGGCCGATTTTGATAAAGTTTGGCAAATACCTTTCCTTTGTAAATGGCTTGGATAAGTTCGTTAGTCAGAAAAATCGGACGAGGTTTTCCGGGAAAATTTTGTGTTTTCCTTCGAAAAAAAATTTATATCTCCGGAATTAACAAAGTAAGGGCAACAAAATTTGGTACGCTGGTTGCTGTCATAAAGTAGTATCCTGTGTACCAAAATTCAGGTCTCTTTTTTTAAAAGACAAAAAAGTCAGAGGTAAATTAATTTTTGATTAATTAAAGCTGATTCAGGAAAGTTTATAGGAAAGTCATAGGTAAGCTACCTACCAAAATTTAGCCCTGTAGGTTAAAGGATAAAGAAGTTACAGGCATGTAAAGAAAAATAAATTTGGGTTTTTATCAAAACGTCAAAGTCGCGATTTAAAATGTCAAACTGGGTAATATTTAGCAAAGAACCTGAAACTAATATAAGCTACGGAAAGAAAATCTCCCAAGAAGAATGTCTTAGAAAGTCTGAACTCTTAGTTTCAATATTCATTGTCCTTCATTTTACTAAAATATTCCCAGAAAATTCATTTCAAATAGACCCCTTCTCGGATGCTTTGGCACTAGCCTTAGCTATAGAGTTTATCGTTTAATAGTGTATCATTTTTGTCGAATTTTCGTGAAAAATCATTAAAGCTCAATATATCCGTTATTATGCAAGTTACGAAAAAAAATGTATACATTAATTATAGGGTGTCTTGAGCTACATATTAAAAAAATATTTCCAAAATTACAGGCTGGCCCATAAGTCGTTGGTTATTAAAATTTTCTTTTTCTTTAATCGAACACGCCCTATGTTATTGCATTTTCCATCGAAATATAATACATATTTGTAAGAAAAGATATTCGGGACGCAGCAAGTGCGTTATGGTAGCGAATCTTCATTAAATGCTTCAAATTTGAATAGCTCAATTTGCTATTAACCTATAAGGTTGACCAGGAAATCAGTTTTTTCGGGAACAATTTAAGTTTCTTTCGGAACTTTTTGTACATTTTCAAACAACAAAGTTATTTTGATGAAACATGGCACATTGTTTCTACTATATAGATTGATGCCTGCTTTCTTAAAAACATGTTTGCTATTAAAAACATTTTTATGAAAATTCACTACCATAACGCACTTGCTGCGTCCAGAAGTTTTTAATCATCGTCTAGAATTCTACGAATTTCATCGGCAGCCGCTCCCAGTGTTAAGTTCCAGGAACTGCACTGGCCGTCTTTATAATTTCAGGTCTAATTAAATATAATAAGCCAGACAATAATGCTCTATGTCCTTTTTCTTTGAAGTAATTTGAAAATTAATGAGAAAACATGCAAAACTTTCTGCTTGATTTTGCAAACAATGCAAAAAAAGCCTGGACGCAGCAAGTGCGTTATGGTAGTGAATTTTCATAGAAATGATCTGGCACAAAATATTTTATTATAACTTTTTTTCTTGTAACATAGAAATCTAAATTTTGGTGTATAGTTTACTTTTTATATTGTTAACCTACCTACCAAATTTGGTTATCATAGATTTTGTATTTTTTAAGATAAAATTTTTTTTCAAATAAAAACTCAAAATTTTTCTGGAAAACCTCGTCCGATTTTTTCTATTAACAAACTTGTCAAAGCCATTTACAAAGGGAAGGCACATGCCAAATTTTATCAAAATCGGCCCAATATTCTTTGAGATAAAAATTTTTTTCGAATAGAAATTCAAAATTTTCTCGGAAAACCTCATCCGATTTTCCTGACTAACAAACTTGTCAAAGCGATTTACAAAGGGAAGGTACATGCTAAATTTTATTAAAATCGGCCCATTATTTTTTGAGATAAGAATTTTTTTCGAATGAAAACTCAAAATTTTCCAGGAAAACCTCGTCCGATTTTCCTGAATAACGAACTTATTCAAGCCATTAACAAAAGAAAGGTACGTGCCAAATTTTATCAAAATCGGCCCATTATTCTTTGAGATAAAAATTTTTTTCGAATAGAAACTCAAAATTTTCCCGGAAAACCTCATCCGATTTTCCTGACTAACAAACTTGTCAAAGCGACTTACAAAGGGAAGGTACGTGCTAAATTTTATTAAAATCGGCCCATTATTTTTTGAGATAAGAATTTTTTTCGAATGAAAACTCAAAATTTTCTCGGAAAACCTCGTCCGATTTTCCTGACTAACGAACTTATCCAAGCCATTAACAAAAGAAAGGAACGTGCCAAATTTTGTCAAAATCGGACCATTATTTTTTGAGTTTTCGGTGTGATACATATATATATATATATATATATATATATATATATATATATATATATATATATATATATATATATATATATATATATATATATATATATATATATATATATATATATATAAACATATAAAAATTGAAACTGACCGCGGATATGGGTTCTAGGAGTCCTAGTTCGCTCTCATTTGCAAAAATTTTTTTAAAATTCAAAAGTCGGGATCTCCCCAATAGTGAATTTTTTCTACGAAAAATCACTAAAATGCAAGAAAATGCCAATTGCATTTATTCCGTGCCCTAATTACAAGGTTTCAATCGAACCAAAATTGCTCAATTTCAGGTAATTTTGAGAAAAAATTGGTATAAATAACTAATAGCCCACACTGCTTTTGCACATATCGACTAAATATGTAAATGAGGATAAAGTGATCGTTTTAAAATACACGACTGGTACAACAACCCACACTATTGGCTATACTGCTATACAATCTCGAGCTTAATCAATTCGGAATCATTTGGGCACAAATAAAAGCGAGATTTACACAAATAATACCACTTTCAGGCCTAACGATATAAAATGGCTCCGGTATAATGCAATTGAGATTGCTAAGCCTGAAAATCGTCGCCCATGTATTATTCATATTCAAAAGAAAGGAGGTTGCATGTGGTGGGTTGAAAAAAATGAATGTATAAATAGATAATAAAGCCAGCAACTAAAACGAATAAATTACCCGGTAGATACTTTCGTACATGCATGTGTAAAATACAAATGTGCAGGTTGAATTCGACGTTGCCGAATGCTGAATATCTATTTTACTTTTTTACACTGATGTGTGGTGAAGCAATAAGTGGAATTAGCAGAAAATCACACAAGTTGTTATATGTTACCTTTCGGAAATGTATCAGACGATATCTGCTACGCTGTGCAACAAAATAAACCCAGTGACTAAGTTATTGTGCATATTTATTTAAAAAAATCCCGAAACATGTCAATATTAGATTACAAAAGTCTGGACGCAGCAACTGTGTTATGGTAGTAAATTTTCATAACAATGTCTTTTTAACAAATATATCTTTTTTTTTAAAGAAAGCAGGCATCCAATTTGGTTACCAGTATAACCTATATTTCATCACAGTGACTTTATTGTTTGAAAAAGTACAACAATTTTCCGAAAATAAACTTAAAATGTCCCTGGCCTGACCTGGCCAACGAACATCATGTTAATACCATATTGAGCTATTGAAATTGAACCTTTAATGATAATTCGCTACAATGATGCACATAATGCGTCCAGTAAAAATTGAAATCGGTTGAAAAAAAGAACAAGCACTTGTGAAGCCACGGGAAAGTATACGGCTGTATTAAGTACGGAATGGTTTCACTAAGTTACAGCAATAACAAACAACCAGATGTACTATTCAAATTAAATTAAGTCTTAAAAGTTTTAATCTCGTCTTAATTGAATTTGTCATGCAAAAACTCGCTAAAAAATTCATTGGAATTACACAATCTGATCAGATAAGGGCAAAATGAAATAAAAGATTAAAAAAATAAAAAAACAGTCACTAACTGGGATTAGAACGCGTGCTATAGGAGCCCATTGTGAAAACTACCCTGCTCCCTTCACCGATCGGCTATTGACGACATAAGAGATCCATATACTAACAGGTATATACTCTAGTATACTAATTTTCTAACGTTTTGATTATTTACACCAAACAATTTTTGTTTAAAATTTATTTTTTCCTCATATTTTAACGAAATGAAGAAAAATTACGGCTGAGACACAGTTCTAAGAGCTTGTTAGTCATTTCGAGCAGTATTTTTAACTCACAATGCGCTATACATACTGAGGTACGACTACCAGAATTATCAATTTTGACGTTTTTTTAATCCCTAGTATATTAATTTTCTAACGCATTGATTATTTACACCATACAGTTTTTGTTTAAAATAGATTTTTCTCTTAACTCACAAAGCGCTAATGCGTACTTACGTGCGACTACCAGAATTACCAATTTTGACGCTTCAACTTTTTTCTAATCAAAGGCTTGTAATTTCTTTGTCTTTTAACCTAGAGATCTGAATTGTGGTGTAAAAGATACCCTTTATGACGGAAACCAGCGTGCCAAATTCATTTATCATATATTTTTAATTTTCAGAGATATGTATTTTTTTTAGAAAGAAAACCCAAATGTTCTCGGAAACCCTCCGATTTTCCTGGATAACAAACATATCCAATACATTTTCAAAAAGAAGGTACTCACCAAATTTGAACAAAATTAGCCCATTATTTTTTGAATTATCGGTGTGACACGTATATATATATATATATATATATATATATATATATATATATATATATATATATATATATATATATATATATATATATGAGACATGCTTGGTTCTCGGGTTAAACCGCGTCCAGAATTTATGGAAACTCGACGTTTCGGCTCCTGTTTTGGAGCCATTTTCAAGAGGTAAAGGAAATATGTAAGGACACTCTAAGGCCTCAATCTGCCTACTCCTTAGAGTGATGGACAAAGGTGGGTAAAGGAAGAATGTAAGGACACTCTAAGGCCTCAATCTGCCTACTCCTTAGAGTGGTGGACAAAGGTGGGTAAAGGAAATATGTAAGGACACTCTAAGGCCTCAATCTGCCTACTCCTTAGAGTGATGGACAAAGGTGGGTAAAGGAAATATGTAAGGACACTCTAAGGCCTCAATCTGCCTACTCCTTAGAGTGATGGACAAAGGTGGGTAAAGGAAATATGTAAGGACACTCTAAGGCCTCAATCTGCCTACTCCTTAGAGTGGTGGACAAAGGTAGGTAAAGGAAATATGTAAGGACACTCTAAGGCCTCAATCTGCCTACTCCTTAGAGTGGTGGACAAAGGTAGGTAAAGAAAATATGTAAGAACACTCTAAGGCCTCAATCTGCCTACTCCTTAGAGCGGTGGATAAAGGTAGGTTGGGTTGTTGTAACTCGATTACGGGGCCTCAATCAGCCTACTCCCCAAATCTCGCCGGAGATCGTCTGTGAGGTCTCAGTGTGTTCAACCATAGGCCTCAGAGAGATCTGGCAGTTCGTTGCAAGTCTTGTCTTATATATGTCGTTCCGTCTACCTGTTGCGTCATCAGTGAAAGTAGTGGGGTCACCGTCAATTAAGTGGGGGGCTTTGGTCACGGTATCTAGAGGAAGATTAAGAGGGTTACCGGCATTTGTTACGGCAGATAATGATGCAATAAAATTGTCTGTGGAATTTATTTCCTTTTTGTGTGTTTGTAAAGAAGATATAATAGGTTTCCAAGTAGTCGGAAGGCGAAGACCATCATCTCTCTTATTTAAACAATCGGGACGTTTTTCAATCTCGATTGCTTCGCGGATAATTCTCGTTTTGAAATTGTAAACCGGTGCTATTGTTTTGGCATTATCGAAGTCTATTTTGTGCCCTGTATGAATATGATGCATGGCCAGCGCCGATGAGGGGTCGGATTTTCTAACTGCGAGGGTGTGTTCGTATATTCTATTGTGGATGCGTCTGTTTGTTTGTCCTACGTAAGTTCGGGAACAGTCGGAACAAGGAATTTCGTAAACTCCGTGGGATTCGTTTGGAATCGTATCCTTGGGAGTTTTTATAAGATTTGACAGTTTTTGGTCTGTTGTGAATACGGTTTTGATATTATGGGTTCGGAAAATTCGGCTGATTTTGTCGGTGACACCTTTAATGTATGGTAAAAACGCTGTGTGTTGTTGTGTGGACGCTGTTTGTTCTTGTTGTGGTGTAGTGGTTTGTTGTTGTGCGTTTCTAATGTTTCGTAGTATGTGATTGTTGTCGTATCCGTTTTCTAGCAATATCTGTCTTAAAAAGTTTAATTCTGTCTGTTTGTTGTTGTTGTCCGTTAGTCTAAGGGATCGTGTTACTAATGTTCGAACCACGGAATTTAGTTGCAATGGGTGATAGTGAGATTGGGCGTTAAGATACCGATTAGTGTGGGATGGTTTTCGGTAGACAGTGTAAGAAAATCCTCTGACTGGGTTTTTAGTGATGCGTACATCTAAGAAAGGCAAAGAAAAATTATTTTCTATTTCCATGGTGAACTGGATTTGGGGGTTGATGTTATTTAGGTAAGAAAGGAATTCGTCTAGAGATTCTTTGCCGTGTGGCCAGACAGCGAAAATGTCGTCAACGTATCTTAACCAACACGTTGGTTTAAGTTGGGATGAATTTAGGGCTTGTGTCTCGAAGTTTTCCATGAAAATGTTGGCCAATGCAGGAGAGAGGGGTGAACCCATTGGAGCACCTCGAACTTGTTTGTAAAATTTGTTTTGAAAAAGGAAATAAGTGTTAGATGTGCAGTGTTCTACAAGAACTAGGGTATCGTGGGAAATTTTGTGTTTATTTTTGAGAATGTCAAGGGTTTCAGATAGACGTATATTGGTGAATAAGAAAACTATATCAAAGCTAACTAGGATGTCGTTTTGAGAAATGGTGTTGTTTTGAAGAAGGTCGATGAAATGGGTGGAGTTTTTGACATAGGATGTAGCGTTTTCTACTAATGGTTGGAGAGTTTTGGCTAGATGTTTTGCAAGTTTTTGTGTGGGTGAACGGTGGGCACTTACGATGGGCCGAAGGGGAATATCAGGCTTATGGATTTTCGGGAGACCATATTTTCTAGGGATGCGAGATGATTTTTCGCGGGGGATTAGTTCTTTTTTGAGGTCAGGATTGAGTTGGGAGTTGTTGATGATAGTTTTGGTTTTCTTTTCCAGATAAGTTGTAGGGTCGTTAGGGATTTGTTTGTAGTCTGTGTTGTTTAGTATATTGTCCATCTTTTGTATATAGTCTGTTTTGTCAAGTATGACTGTAGCGTTGCCTTTGTCTGCTGGTAGTATTATAATTTCTGTGTTTCGGTTTAGGTCTCTGATTGACTGTCGTTCGTGAGGAGAAAGGTTGGAAGGTGGAGGTTTGGCAGAACGTAATATCCTGGCAATGTCTTGTCTCGTAATTTCAGCTTCGTCAGTCGGTAAGTGTGTTATCGCATCTTCTGATTGAGAAATTATGGAAAATAATTTTTCTTTGCCTTTCTTAGATGTACGCATCACTAAAAACCCAGTCAGAGGATTTTCTTACACTGTCTACCGAAAACCAACCCACACTAATCGGTATCTTAACGCCCAATCTCACCATCACCCATCGCAACTAAATTCCGTGGTTCGAACATTAGTAACACGATCCCTTAGACTAACGGACAACAACAACAAACAGACAGAATTAAACTTTTTAAGACACATATTGCTAGAAAACGGATACCACAACAATCACATACTACGAAACATTAGAAACGCACAACAACAAACCACTACACCACAACAAGAACAAACAGCGTCCACACAACAACACACAGCGTTTTTACCATACATTAAAGGTGTCACCGACAAAATCAGCCGAATTTTCCGAACCCATAATATCAAAACCGTATTCACAACAGACCAAAAACTGTCAAATCTTATAAAAACTCCCAAGGATACGATTCCAAACGAATCCCACGGAGTTTACGAAATTCCTTGTTCCGACTGTTCCCGAACTTACGTAGGACAAACAAACAGACGCATCCACAATAGAATATACGAACACACCCTCGCAGTTAGAAAATCCGACCCCTCATCGGCGCTGGCCATGCATCATATTCATACAGGGCACAAAATAGACTTCGATAATGCCAAAACAATAGCACCGGTTTACAATTTCAAAACGAGAATTATCCGCGAAGCAATCGAGATTGAAAAACGTCCCGATTGTTTAAATAAGAGAGATGATGGTCTTCGCCTTCCGACTACTTGGAAACCTATTATATCTTCTTTACAAACACACAAAAAGGAAATAAATTCCACAGACAATTTTATTGCATCATTATCTGCCGTAACAAATGCCGGTAACCCTCTTAATCTTCCTCTAGATACCGTGACCAAAGCCCCCCACTTAATTGACGGTGACCCCACTACTTTCACTGATGACGCAACAGGTAGACGGAACGACATATATAAGACAAGACTTGCAACGAACTGCCAGATCTCTCTGAGGCCTATGGTTGAACACACTGAGACCTCACAGACGATCTCCGGCGAGATTTGGGGAGTAGGCTGATTGAGGCCCCGTAATCGAGTTACAACAACCCAACCTACCTTTATCCACCGCTCTAAGGAGTAGGCAGATTGAGGCCTTAGAGTGTCCTTACATATTTCCTTTACCTACCTTTGTCCACCACTCTAAGGAGTAGGCAGATTGAGGCCTTAGAGTGTCCTTACATATTTCCTTTACCCACCTTTGTCCATCACTCTAAGGAGTAGGCAGATTGAGGCCTTAGAGTGTCCTTACATATTTCCTTTACCCACCTTTGTCCACCACTCTAAGGAGTAGGCAGATTGAGGCCTTAGAGTGTCCTTACATTTTTCCTTTACCCACCTTTGTCCATCACTCTAAGGAGTAGGCAGATTGAGGCCTTAGAGTGTCCTTACATATTTCCTTTACCTCTTGAAAATGGCTCTAAAACAGGAGCCGAAACGTCGAGTTTCCATAAATTCTGGACGCGGTTTAACCCGAGAACCAAGCATGTCTCACATTAAAGACCGCGGAAATCTTTCTGAATATATATATATATATATATATATATATATATATATATATATATATATATATATATATATATATATATATATATATATATATATATATATATATATATATATATATATATATATATATATATATATATATATATATATATATATATATATATATATATATAAACATATAAAAATTTAAACTGACCCCGGATATGTGTTTTAGAGGGCCTAATTAGCGCTTATTTTAAAAATTTTTTTCAAAATTCAAAAGTCGAGATCTCCTCCTTGGTGATTTTTTTAAAGAACATTCACTAAAAATGACATTTTACAACGTAAGAACTGCACACCTACATTCAACCCTCTTCAAGTGGCGGCTGCAACTGCCAAATTTTTAAACAGGAAGTAACGGCTTGTAATACATCATTTAAAAGGATTTTTCATTCTTTATTCAAAAATGTTATGACTTGAAAATTTGAGGCAAAAATTAACAGTAAAAAAATAAATTCATCTGATGGACGAACTTCGTTAAAACACACTAAAAATAGTGCTGCAAATTGAATCATAACTTCTACATAGATATGATAATCTACTCTCGGCAGAAAGACATTCTCAGGTAATGACTTTATCGTCTATATGACTTGACCACAAACAAAATATTTGTATTCCTATACCCATAAACTTCTGAAACGTTATATTACCCGAGTTTTAACACAAAAAATGCCAATTTTTTCCAAATCATCCCTCATTTATCCCCTACCCCCTGAAGCGATCTTACCCAAAAACAACAATTCTAAGCGTTATTTTGTCGGGTGCTAACAGTATTCCAAATTTGGAGATGATATCTTAATTCCTTCGAATGTTATTGCGTCTACTAACAGACAGCCGTACATATGTCAGACCGACCTACCGACAAACAAAACAAAAATTCGTCCTAGAATCAAGTTTTATATGTTTTGAAACTTTTTACGCCGTTTTAGCAACAACGAAAATTTTGAAATTTCTGTAACCGATATTCCACCCCCACACATTCAACCTCTAATTTAATTTCAGCACAGAATACCAGTTGTTTGATGAGATTCAAATTTTTCTAATAAATAAACCCTAAAACGTGATATTACTCGAGTTTTAACGACAAAATATCAATTTTCACCAATTTTCTTCAGTCAGTTAAATTCGGTGGTTTAGTTTTGTATACCGTATTTTCCACATACCCCCATAAGAAGTCTAATAGCGTAAAATCGAGTGTTCGTGCTGGCCATTTTAATGATCCTCGCCTCTTTATCCACCGATCTAAAAGTATTAACTCGATGTGCTGCCAGACATTGACTTGCTAATGTGCTACTGCTCCATCCTGTTGGAACCATATCACATTCGCTGAAACTTGTGGGTTTGCTTGAACTTAATACAAGTTTGCCAAAATGGGCACGACATTATTTGGAGTAGTGCTAAACAATCATCTCTATTCAAATTGCCATCAATGAAAAAGAACAAATGACATGGCTGTCAACTCTTCTTTCTCAGGCGTTGACCTTTTCAGGATATGTTCTCCTCTCATCCAGTGTGGATTTTCTTTAAACCAGTAATGACGCTTAGTATGACCGTAAAGTGTGAAACTGCACTCACAAGAAAACAAAACCTGGTCTATCTGGATAACATTGTTATCCAGCATCTCCATAATTTGTTCAAAAAAGAACGTTCTTCTATCAAAATTGTATTTTATAAGCTCCTGAGTTTTTATCAATTTATAGGAATGTATTTTATTTTCTTTATTATTTAAATGATAAATGAGTGGCTAACATGCAATGTTGTCGTTGCTTATCGACTCGAAGTATGTGGGCTTTTCTCAAATTCAAGCATTACATCCTACATGACAGTTATATTTTTTGGGAAAAGGTTTAAAATTATGTCATTTGCAAGGCAAGCTAAGCTTTTTTGTGAAATATGCTGTATCATTTATATAACAATAAATAACTATAATTATAAGTATGATTACTCAGGGCATTAAAAGTTTTTTTTTTGTATCTGCCCTACATTTATACAGCGGTGTCTAGTGCCAGTCTGTAATAATTTTGGAGTATTTGCTACAGTTTAAAGTGCTGTGGCTAAGACGGGGATGTTGAATGTTAAGGCTGCGATATCCTAGACGAAACAAAGATAGAAAATATTATCCCGTAAACTGCTGCTGAACATCTTGAATTAACGCTTTACTTGAAAACTGTATGATTCTACCGAAAGTCTTACTAAGTTGAGCTACTGCTCAGAAGGTGTCGTCAGTTTCGGCTTCGTATTCGTAGAAAAGTGGTAATAATGTTGCCTTTGAAAAAATGCTACGTTGTCGGTTGTCTGCTCTTTTGTTTATATTCCATGCTTCTCGGAGCTGAGGGCGGAGAGAGATGGAAAAGATAGGAATTCTATTGTATGCCTTTGGATGAACTTGAGACAGGCAATATTTCTGCCTATAACAATAAGCGGTCTACCCTTAGGGGACAACTGCTTTTTTTACAGCATTTACCCAACATAACTGTTGATTATGGTATTTATCAGAACAGACATTCAGATCATGGATTGAGGTCCGGTCTAATCTTATACACAATACAGTGTTCCAGCAAATTTTCATAAAAAAATATTGATTATGTAGATCAGGTCTTGAAACTCTCAAGACATTTCTTCAAATGAACCCAAATTAATTTTGGATAAACGTCGACACATTAGTCTGCTCAATCGGACCAATTTAAAAACAAATAGATTTGTATTGTTGAAGCATGTAAATCTATTTTGGTAAAACCTTGTTTATTTGTTGCCTTTCATATACTTCTGTGTACCAAAATTTAGGTTTCTAAGTTAGTGAAAAATTGAGTTATAAAAATGTACAAACTTTTAATGAAAATGAGCTACCATACGGCACTGCATGCGCCCGGACTTTAATATTTTTGTGTCACTTTCTTAAAAAACGGGTACTGCTTTGGAGATCTGTTTTTCAAAATAATCCTAAAATTTATCCTAAAAAAATAGTATTGTATTTTGTTTCTTTACCGTATGCCTATTTCAGGGACTATGTCGAGTCACCGACGCCAGACAGATATTTCGCCTTACTCTATATTTAACCGATCTCCTGGAGTTTGTAAGCAGATAAGGGATGTTTTACATACCTAACATCGCGTGGTACACAAGACCGAAATCTTGTTGGCCTTTCTGAAGAGCGGGTTGCAGGCATTCAACTTGTTCAAGCACAATGCAATTGTCACGGCAGTTGTTATATTTTAATATGTACCGAATTAACAATTATTTAAGCCTCGGTGGTTTAGGGGCAAGAACGTGTGCCTCTGAACCGAAGGGTACTGGGTTCGATCCCAGCGTTCTCCTTTTACTTTTTTAGTACAAACTGTAACATTAACATCAAACGAGGTTCTAGCATCGTATTTGAGCAAGTTGAATGTCTACACGTTCCGCCCTTCGGAGGGGGCGTAAAGCCGTCGGTCCCGTGTCCATGCAATGTTGGGCACGTTAAAGATCCCTACCCTTCCAAGTGGTTGGTGACAATTTTATACAAGTAATAGAAATTCAACATAGCGACCTAATCAGTCACTCATATATTTTTTGACTCAAGGAGATATCTCAATGTTTTGGGTCGTGAATTACGAATTTACTTTTTTGTTAAAATTCAATTTATATTTATATAAATGTTTACTAGGTTTAGGTACACACACACATGCGCGCGCGCACGCACGCATGCACGTACGCACGCACGTTGCACGCACATACACCCACGCACGACGCATGGATAAACCTCTACACATATGTGTGTACCGGTTACAAATGAAATTGATTTAAAAACAGATCAGGCGTCTTTAATAAAATTTCACCAAGTTTGTAGAATAATACTTGAGTGTGTTAATAAAAAATGAATAACTTAATTTAAAAACTAATTGTAATCGCAAAATTACATCTATGCAGAGAAAAATGATTATTGTTTCGTGGAAAGTTCGGTTTTCTAATTAATAAAGTACATTAGAACATATGCATAGTTGTTTCCTTTTCTTCTTAGTTATTCAGTGTTAGAAATTGCGTTATATATTAATTAGAACATTTATTATAATTGGGAAGAAACCAGCAAGGCTTGACACAGCAAGTGCGTTTTGGCAGCGAATTTTAATAAGCGAAACATATAACCCATACATTTGCAGTCATATTCAATCTCTTTACTGTAGTGCGAAATTGGCACATATATTGTATATAGTATATAGTATATATATTTACGCCTACCATAATATTTGTAACATTATATAGACACTAGCAAAAAAATAGTGGATGAACCATTAAAACAATTTAATTCAATTATGTTAGTTTTTGCTTCAATATAAGTTATAAGATTTTTAATGTGGTTAGGTTCAAATAAAAGTGTGAGAATATTCTTATATCCTTTTTTTTTTCTATAGGTATATTTTCTCTGTAGAAAATTTGCTTATTGCACGGGATTCATAAAATGCTTTATTTGAGAAACGAAAAGTTAATGTTTAAGCACCCAATTAAATTTTGTCCGTCAAATAATGCATTGTTAAATTAATGTCAATGGCAAATTTTACCGTTATTTTCATCATTGTTAAGTACCTCATTTATTTTACGTTGTCAAAAGCTTACAGTTATAGAAGTATTTAATTTCAGTGAGTTGTTATAACACTGACAATACTGTTTATGCCGAAGGTAGACAGTCATTGAATCCGATGCAAACGCCCTCTGTTAATACAATTGCCCAAGTTGTCATCTCTCAGCTCAGTGACAATACGGTTGCACTTGTATTGAACTTGCTTCGGGCAGCCGGACAAATCGTTTTGTGTGGACATTTAATAAAAACGTAATTTTAAAAAAACTAGAAGGGCTACATACTTATATTTTATTGAAATCGAATCTTTACATGTTCCTGCAGGTAATGAATAGTCAAAGTCATCTCTTTTGGAACATGTTTGTATATATAATCTTATCTAAATCATTGGAATGTTTAAGTGAACTTCAATTTTCATAACTAATAACACAAAACATTTTTTGAAATTTGGGAACATTCATCACCACTTGTGGTTTGTCTAGATTATGCAGCTTTTTAAATTGTTCCCGTACACCTACTATTTCTTGAGATAATTACAATTTAAGGAGGCCTTGTTTTCCTATACTAAAGTGATAGCTAAATGCCACCCTTAAAACAATTTAGCAAAAATTATCTGCGTCAAATTAAAAGCGACATCAATTCTCAAATATTACGACTAACCTAGTACATTAAACTAACACGCGTTTGATCACCTCTTTTCGAGTTTGAGTTTTGCACGATAATTAAATTAATTTAATCATGACGCCATAAAAATAGAATGCATATTATTGACGTAGAAATAACAACAGCAAGGTTTTTTGACCCCAACGTCTGTAATTAATATGTAAATTTATACAGCAGCAAAATAATTTACATGCAAGGTGTTTTTTTTAAACAAAACCGATATAATTCTTTTCTGAGCATGGCGCGGAGAGGCAATTTATTACACGTAGTTTGTGTTCCATTATAAAATATCGCTACAGTCACCCCATTAATAGTTGTTAGTTTCTAAACGAAAAAGTTGCGTAATATGATTTATTATTTTCTGTGATGTATTGAACGTCGTGGATCACATCTTACATTGATGGATGGAAATGCTGTGGAGGACTGCTATTATAGTCCATTGCAGGTAGATTTTCGAAATAGTCTTAGCAATTGCTATGGTGTCTGGAGAAAATAAATTGGTTGATAAATTTTCAGAGAATTCCATATTATTATCGTTGTCATTCATATATATATATATATATATATATATATATATATATATATATATATATATATATATATATATATATATATATATATATATATATATAATATTTCAAAACACACCATGAGGGCTTAGAGCCTAATTACTATCGTACCGTGGGTGTCGACAAGGAGGAAAGAGGCAACTTGTTAATTCTGGACTTGAAGTTTTGGAGGTTCGGAGGAAAAGGGAAAATATGTGCCAACAAGGAACTCCACAGCTTGGAAGTCATCGGGACAAAAAAGCGGGCATAACAAGATGTTCTATGTCTGGTGACCTGGACAGTAAAAGGGTGCATTCGCTCTGTTCCCCTGGTAGATCTGTTGGGGGCAGCAGATGAAGGAACTATGGAAGGAAGCTCCGCTGAGCAGTGCCCGTGCAGATATCTATAAAAGAGAGAGAGAGAGATCACCAACGGCACGTCGGTGGGCAAGGGATGCCAGCATTTGGGTGAGGGTAGGGTCACCGATGAGACGTATAGCTCTCTTCGAAATGAAGTCCAGGATAACGGGTCTAGAACCGGCAGCGGCACCCCAGATGTGGGAGCAGTATTCGAGGTTTAGCCTTATGTGTGAAGTATTTAAGGTATAGAGATTAGCTGGTGAAAAGTATTTGCAAGCCCGGAAGAGGAAACCTCATTTCTTAGCAGCCGCTTCTGCAATTGATGTGACATGTTGATGCCAATTGAGACTTTAATCCACAGAAATGCCACCAAGTGAAAATGACTCACTACTTTGAATAACTTGGTTGTTCATTGTGATGGCTCTCGGGCTGGTGTATTTCTTATGTACAAGATTTTTACTTCCCCAGTCTTATGATTTGAGTGGAGGGTGCTATCGTCCGCGTAACTGTGAACTGGGTTGGATGTGCTAGTGACGAGGTCATTGATGTGGAGAAGAAACAAAGTGGGGGCTAAAGCTGAACCTTTAGGGACTCCTGCATTAATTTGATACAGTTTAGAAGAACGGGCATCCACCACACAACAAAAGCTCTTTTTGGAGAGGAAATTTGCTGTCCAGGTACAGAGTTTTTGTGGTAGGCCATTGGCCGGAAGTTTGTTAAGCAGCGCTGCGTGCCACACCTGGTTGAATGTTTTGAATATATCTAGAGCGACAAACTGGGATTCACTGTGTAGTTCCATAGACTTGTTTCAAGAATGGGTGACAAAGAAAGGAGGTCGGCAGTTGATCTGCGCTTACCGAATCCATACTGCCTGTCATGGATTAGACTGTGTTTTTCAGGAAATTTTAGTAATTAGGTGTCTATGTACCTTTCCATCATTTTGGAGACGACTAAAAGGAGAGAAATAGGCCTGTAGTAGCTAGGCAGCGCTTTGGATCCTTTCTTGGGGACGGGTTGTACTCGAGCAGTTTTCCAGTTACTAGGGAATATGCCTCTATTGTAAGATATCTGAAACAGACGAGTCAGGACAGTCAGAAGCAAGTTCTGGTGCGCATTTTTTTTAAACAATTGCTGCTATCTCATCGAGGCCAGAGGCTTTCCTGGTATTAAAAAAAAGAGAGCATTTTTCCTACCTTTTTAGTTTTGAAAATGATATCCGTCACTTTATGCGCAACATTATAGACTGTTGGTGGGTTAACGTTTGGAGGTGGGTTGAGAGTAGAATTGCCGGCGAACAACGAGGCAAAAAGTTCAGCCTTGCCCAGGGCGGTAGAAGTAATTTCATCCCCTGAAACATAAGGTGGGAGCGTGCTCTTGCAGAAATTATTTCCAATATATTTAGCAAGAGTCCAGAAGGGTTTGCTGCCGTTGGAGCTTGAGAGGACTTTGTTTTTGATGTGGTTATTAAATGAGTTTTTTTTGCCTCAGAAAGAATCCTGACATAGCGGTTTCTGGCGTCGTTAAATGCTTGACGGTTTTCTTGACTGGGAGTGTGTAGAATCGTTTCGTGAGTTTTGACCTATTCAAGTCTGGCCTTGTCACAGTATTTAGAGAACCGGGGCTTTTGAGTGGCTGAAGAGATTTTCTGTGTACGTGGAATGATTAATTCCATGCCAGCTTGGATAATTTAGGTTACGTTTTTTGAGATATCAGAGGGGTCAGGATGAGAGAAGCAGACGGACGCTCATGGAAATGAGGAAGAGTAATCCCGCATTTCGCTTCAGTTTGCAGAGTTGTAGTGCCAAACGATACGTGGGTGTGATGACTGTGTGACCTCGGGTTGCATTGCGCAGATATCAGTGACCAGGCCATGGTCTGAGCGACCAAGGGGGGCGGTGACTGATGTCTTATAGCATTCAGGTTTTGTAGTATCGGAAAGTAGGTAGGTTGGTAAACCATATTGGCTAAAGCTGACTGCAAAGGCATCCGCTGCTCTCCCGTGTAGATCGGTTTTTGTAGATCCTAGCCAATCCTTATAATGGACATTGAAGCCACCAAGAGTAGTGACCTCGGAGGAGGGATATTCAGAAATCAGATGGTCGGTTTTTTTCAGAAAGGTAGTCGAAGAGCTGGAGAAAGTTGTTGTCAGAAGGTGACCGGTAAATGCAACAGATGGATTTAGTTGCAGCCCTGAGAGAGAGAGAGAGAGAGAGAGAGAGAGAGAGAGAGAGAGAGAGAGAGAGATAGAGAGTTTCATCCAAAGTATGTCTTTTCTTCCAGCTTCTAAATTGGGGAGTCTGGTGCAGGAAGTATGCGCACACGTCTTGCAATGCAATCTAACAGAAGTAAGGAGCTCATACCCAGCTCATACCCCGGGAAATTAAGGAGATTGGTGGCTGTTTTGGCACTGATTTGGGTTTCGGTGAGGAAGAGGAGTTGGGGCCTATTAGCCTGGAGAAAATGGTCGACGGAGTTCAGGCTAGAATTTATGCTATATATAATCTAGGAAAATATTTTAAATGTTAATGCCGGCTCCCCCTGCACAACCCTCTACCGGAGATCCAAGTGGAGGAGTATTTAGAAGTAGAGACGTCTTCACTTGCTTCACAAAGTAATTTAAGAAAATAGCCCACCCATGCTTTTCTAAGTAATAACTTGGAAATGTAATGTACTTGTAACCATAATTACCATGACGATAATCATAATAATGTGTTTAACCTGTGTCTATTTACGCCAGCGGGCTGTTTTACCTCTCTATCCTGGATATTTGGCGAACCACCTTTTTCTGCAAGAAGTATAGTGATCCTTAATGTGTCCGACATCGTATGGTACACGGGACCGACGATTTAACTAGCTTCCCGAAAGCAATACATCAATTTGATAAGCAGTCACAACATTGGGTGTTAGCTATTCATTGATTATTAAAATCAAATAAAAAATTAAAATGCATCCTTATAAATTGACGTTTTGATAGAAGAAAGTATTTTTGTGAACAAATTGTGGATATGTCAAATAACAATGTTATCCAACTAGAACATGTTTTGATTTCCAACGAGGGGAATGTTACACTTCAGGGCCATGCAAATCGTCAAAATTCTCGCTTCTGGTCTAAAGAAAATTAACACTGGATGAGAGAAGAACATTCGCAATACCCGAAAAGGTTAATGTGTAGGTATGAATAGTTGTAAATCATGTCTTTGGTGGCACCAATTTTTGAAGACTTATATCCTGGTCGAGTAAATCCGCAAAATCCAGCTAATATGATATGCTTCCAGAAGGATGCAGCACCAGCAAATTACGAAATCATTGTCGGGAAGCACCTCCATTTTATATCTCTAAATCGGTGAATAGTTGCAAATGTCATTGGAATGGCCAGCACCACTACCTGATCTTGCTTTTTTTTATGGAGATATGTGAAAAGCATTGCAGACAAAACTAAACCACGAAATTTAACTAACTAAAAGAATAACGATTACGATTAGATAGGTCACATCTCAGATGTAAAGTTAGAAGACATTTTTATTTACGATTGGGATGCTGCTTCGTTCAAGGCATAATTTTGAAGATCCCGTACATTAACATTGGTGTGTTTTAATTTTTTGCATAATAAAGAGCGAAACATGATTAGTTATCCATTTTAGTGAATTTTCGAAAAAAATTACCAGTGAGATCTCGACTTTTGAATTTTGAAAAAAAATAGAATTAGTGCAAACTAGGGCCCTAGAACACATATCCGGGGTCAGTTTCAATTTTCATATGTATATATAAAGAACAGAAGAATAAAAAAATATAAATTTATATTTACCCAAATAAAATAGTACTTTGTGCCAACTGATGTATTTTATAAAATATTTATTTTCGACAGCCAATCGTTATAGCGTTAACAATGTTCTATCGTAACCTTAGCTAATTTGCCGCGGATAATATCTTACTATCCAAATTTAACGTCTAATCTGAATAATTATATTCAGTCCTCAAAGTCATTAACTGTCCTTGAATAGCGCTCAACTGTCCCCAAACTACTATTGACGGACCTCAAACTAAGTGATTAGCTGGTCTAAAAGTGATCCTGACCTCATACTAGCAGATACATATACAGGTAACTTTGAGGACTGTCCTCAACTTGCCTTTTTGTCCCCAAACAAACAGTTGTGGAGACATATATATATATATATATATATATATATATATATATATATATATATATATATATATATATATATATATATATATATATATATATATATATATATATATAGGCGCATTTTTGGCATTTTTTGCATTTTTTCGTAGAAAATGCATTTCTGTCAATCAAGCAACAAGTTTTGCATTTTTTCTCACACAATTTTACATTATGTCAAACACAAAAGACATAAAGCTATATTGTCTGGTTTATTATATTAACTTAGACCTGAAAATATAAAGACGGCCAGTGCAGTTTCTGGAACTTAACGCTGAGAGAGACGACTGATGAAATTCGTAGAATCGTAGACGATGATAAATAGCCCATTATATTATATAACCGGAATCGGGAAAAACCCAGATGGTTGGAATTACCATAATTCGAGGTGCAAATAATAAAAATTGAGTTCAAAATGCCAGAATGACCGACAGTTTAGTAAATATTATTTAATACCACTCAGTTGATCATAGTAAAAGCGCTAAAAATTCGGTGCGCAACATATTTTTGGAAGTGTTGAAAGTGAACAAAAGTGTTGTCAATTAAAATGCCTAAAACAAAAGTTAATACGGTGTGCATAAACAATTATCGAGAATTTACATGGGATTGAGACAAACTTTTTTGTACTGTGTGTGTTTAAAAATTATAAGCACTTGTTTTTTACTACATATTCTTTTAGTAAAATTTCATTAAGAATGTCGATGGTGAGACTTTCGGAAATCTTTTTCAAATGAGCGCGAATAAGGGTATCTGGAACCCATTTCCATGGTCAATTAAAATGTTTATGTATCTATATATATATATATATATATATATATATATATATATATATATATATATATATATATATATATATATATATATATATATATATATATATATATATGTATATATATGTATGTATGTATCCAACCGATAACTCAAAAAAATACTTCACTGATTTGGACGAAATTTGGGAATTACCCTTATTTTGTTAATAGCTTGGATGAGTTAGTCCATCATATCTTAACGGTGAATTTTTCTTAACAAAAAATGAAAAAAATATTTTTTAATACGCAATATCTCTCAAATTGTTTAGGTGATTGAAACTAAAATTTACAATTTAAGAGAACCTAGGCTGAAGTTTTTGTCTATCAATTTTCAAGTCTTTTGATCAAAGGAGAATAAAATTATTCGAAATTAATATTAAAATAATCCTCGACATCACGATTCTGTAATGCAATATCTACAATGTTGGACAAATACAGATGACGTTGCCTGCACTGCTATGGTCTTTAAATAAGTGGTAGATAAGAATATAAACAATGGAAGTTACATCATCAGGATTGCTAGATGTCAGAGCGTATAACATTATGAAATGTACGACAGGGACGCCCTCTCGGTGCGGAATCAGGTAGTATGTCGTCACGACTGCTCTAGTTGACACAAAATGTTATAGATGGAGACTGCTTACAATCAACTAACAACAGCCCTGGCTCGTTTCTTTCCCAATGCGTCCAAAAGCGCTAGCATGCGACTACAAGTCGCTTGATAGTTGGTTGACGTTAGACGACACCGCTGATTTCTGAAAGCAGCAAGTTGCTTGCAAGCTTGACAAGCGCATTATTTATTATTATTCTTATTGGCTTGCGCTTGCTATGTAGCGTTTGCAACAGATTTTTAACTAACCTAACACATTTAAAATATGGATATAAATATTAAGTATTGAAAATAAATATTGGACGATGATTATAAATGAAGATTGTGAGTAAATGACTCAAAACAATACAATTTTGCGTGAAAAAGAAAATCAGTATATTAGTAAATCATATTCTAAGAACACTCTTAACACTAGGTTTTGTATGTTTCTTAATTAAGCCACGAAAATACGACGCCATAGATATTATTATTATTGTATAACAGGGGGAGATAACTGATGCATTATGTAGTAATAGTAACAGTATCAGCATTTTTTATAGTTTGTCTCCGTGTGGAAGACAATATTTGTTAGGTTCGTTAGGTCAAATTTAGTACAACGGGCGTCAATGTTTTTTGCTAGTATCAAAACCTACATACAAAATGATGGGTACTGATAGATAAGTTACTAAATCCATCATTTTTATTATCGATGATTTCCCAAGTTAGTCAATATTTTTTTAATAAATAGTTGTTAACCTTCGACGTATATCCGGTTTTTAGGTACGTTTTGCATTCTGTGATGAGTGGTGATAAATACACTTGAGGTGGCTTTCATTACCTGGTACAGAAAAATGTGCAGGTGCTTTCTACTAAAGTTATCTCATGAGTGTAACACTGCTTACCACAGCATAATGTATCGGTTTAATATTTTTAAAAGATTTTTTTAGTGGTGCTTTTAACCGGCACATGCTACACATTGGGCAGTAGGTTGCTCTTTCTGGACTAAAGAAATGTTAACGCTATATCCAAAATAGGTAAAGGTCAGAGCTGTTGTTTATAGAAACTGGATGACTGGTATATTTTCAAGCAGGGCACATTGAGCCTGAACATTAGAAGCTGCTTTATAATCATCTCATGAAGGAGAAGCACGTTGTTCTGCAATATTTTCACCAGTTGTTTTGCAACAGGTGGTGGGTATCAAAAGAGTTTTGTCAAAGGGCCGCCTTGTTCTCCGGGCCTCCATCCACTACACTTTTATCATTAGTCTCAAAGAATAATGCAAGGGTTATCATATATTTGCTTAATGTAGAGAAAGTTTTTAATAGTTTTGAGTCCGCGATCTGTTGAACAACATTCCGAATTTTTACAAAACAGTGTGGATTGAAGAGGTTTTATCAAACGACCTTCTTGTTTTCTGGCACTCAATTAACTATACTTCTTCAATGATCTCAGGAGAATTATACAAGGTTTATAATATATATTTGCTTGAAGTAAAGAAATCGGTTCAAAATCCTATCAGCATGGAATTTTTTAATGGAGGTTCACAAAATGCAGTTTTATCTAAAACTTTTTTTTAATTTTTATTTATTTATAATTTAAGTGCCTTAACAACTAACGTCATTGACACTAACGACACTTTAAATAATTACATAACAAAAGTATATATAAAAAGAGGAACTAATAAATATACTTAAATACTATTATATAAATTAGACTGTCTTAAAAATCTAAGTAAACAGTTTACATTCGTAAAATTTAGACCTAAAATTTCAGACAAGTTACTTTTATCCAAATTTTCAAATCGTGGACAGGCTAATAAGGGACATTCCAATGGAAAGTGAAAAATTGAAGTTGGTCGGTCACAGAGCTCACAATAAGGGCGTTGTTGTTGATTTAAGAGATAACCATGTGTATGTAGAGAGTGGCCAATTCGGAGTCTTCTAATAATCACTTATTCCCTGCTTGATAAATCTGGAAGTTTCTTGATTGCCACAGTTGGTACAATTTCTCGCAGATTGTTGCTTAGCAGAGACCAATGGATCTGCCATTTCTGTCTATAAAAATTTGACAGCTGTGCAGAAACTTCGGAGTAAATTTGAAGAGGAATTACAGTATCGATTAAGACAGCATTTCTGACACATTCGTCTGCATTTTCATTTCTGGTAATGCCACAGTGTGATGGGACATACATAAGTCTGATATATTTGCCAGATTGCAAGGCACAATGAATAGATTCTTGTACTTGGATTACAAGATGGTCATTTGGGTAAAGGTTTGTGAGTGGTATAATCGACGTAAGAGAATCGGTGCCTATTAAGGCGTTATTGAAATGAGAGTTGACGAATATGTTAGTTGCTTCCATTATAGCGTATAGTTCTGCTGTATAATTACTACATATTGACGGTAAGCGATATGTTTCTTCCTTTAGTGCAGAAGTGATACTACATCCGACACCAATTACTTTTTTTGATCCATCAGTGTAAATAATTATATAATATCGATATCTAGAGATAATCTCTTGAAATAATCTATTGACACATTCATCTGGTAATACATTCCATTTATGCGATAAAAAAGTCGTATCAGTAGGTGGAAAAACAATGGTCTATGGAGAAATAGCACCATTGTATATATGATTTGTCAGATCTGGATTTAAAATATTATTTAGATTTTTTATATGTAAAGAAAATGGTAGCTGTGCTGAAACGTTCGCATAATAGAATCTGTTGAAGTTGGTCTGTGCCAAGAATTTGTAGACTGGATTATTTGGGTTTGCTGATATCTTAGCCGCGTATTTTAAGAGTAATTCTTCTCTTCGTAACTTAATTGGAGGCTCGTTACATTCTCGGTAAATAATTTCCACTGGACTTGTTCGAAAAGCACCTGTGACTATTCTAAGTGCATGATTTACAATAACTTCAAGTGGTTTTAAGGATGATTTGCTTGCGGAAATATAAATAGCTGAACAATAGTCAATTTTTCATCTTATCAGTGATCTGAAAATACTTAGCAAGACTGCAGTTATAGTGTCTAAGTGTTTTCAAAATATTTAGTCTAATAATGCTATCAGCTTCGAATATATTTTGGTGAGCTTTCCAGATAAGCTTTGAATCAAAGGTTATTCCTAGAAATTTGTGCTTTATAACCTCTCGTAGAATCAATCCCCGTAGCTTGAGAGTGTGAGTAACTGAATGATTTTTCTTTTTCGAAAAAATCATAAACTTTGATTTGGAACAGGAAAATTTCAATCCATTGTTATCAGACCATTTCGCCAATTTATCTATTTTGAATTAGATTACATGTTGATAAGCTATTTTTACCTCTGCAGTACATGACTAGATCGTCAGCATGCAAAGCACTCTTTACAGGACTACTTATTGATTGAAGAATATCACTTATTGCAACATTAAAGAGAGTTGGACTTAATACTGATCCCTGGGGAACTCCATTTTTTAGATCATATGAATCAGATAAAGTGTTGTTAGTTTTCACTTTAAAAGTTCTTTTACTAAGAAAATTCTTTATAAACATTAATATATTACCTTTAATTCCCCATTTGGTTAATTTTTGCACAACTCCTTATCTCCAGACTGAGTCGAATGCATGTTTGATTACAAAGAGAACAGCCACGAGTTGCTGGTGATTTGAGAAGGCATCAAGAATTTCAGATTTAAGACACATAAGATTATCTAACGTGCTGCGATTGGGTAGGAACGCAGATTGATGTTGATCGAGATAACTGTTGTGTTTTATAAACCAAAGTAATCTTCGATTAACCATCTTTTCAAGTAGTTTACAAACTGTACAGGTTAGAGAAATGGGTCTATAACTGTTGGCATCCAGTTTAGAATTGCCTGGTTTGAGAATTGGTAAGGTGATGGACTGTCTCCATATGGTTGGAAAAACTTGTTGTTGCCATATTATGTTATATATATTTAAAAGTACTTCTAGTGCATCATCTGGTAATTGTTTCAAGAATATTCCTGGGATATCGTCTGGTCCAGCTGTGGAATCTAAAACTTGTTGACATCATGAACGACGTAATACGATAAAACATAAGAGCCATTATGCTGTTATAACACTACTTGCAATAAATTCAGAGGCGACTTAATATCATTTTGTGTCAATTTAATTATCCTAATAACTCATCTTTTGGTGAATTTTTTATTTTTGTGCTCAGCGCCGATTTAAACATTTTAATCATATTCGCTATAAGTTAGAGTTCCCTGAATAATAAAAGATTCATATCAGAAGTCGTTACTGAGTTTAAATTGCCCCTCAGATAACAATAATTATGCTTTTCTCAATAAAGTTTAGTATCTCATGTTGTAGCTATCAATACTCTCTGTCATATAAAATAGCGGCAATCGAGACTTAGCTGCCAGAACAATGAAAAATGTAAATCTTATCTCTTAATAAACATCCCCGCAACTTAATCTCCTACAGCATGGCCCTTGCGACTTCAATAAATCTCCTTCTAATCTGCTTTGTTGTTTGTGTTGGAAGAATGTTCACCCTCCTTGCAAAATAACGAACCAATAAAAAGAAAATACGACGTTTTCCCATAAAACTAAAACGTGTTACAACAAGCAGGATTCAAAAAATGTGTCTATATTTGACGGCAGTGTGCATTTCATCAATGTAAAACCAAACCTATTGCCCGTTATAAAATCTCACTTTATATCAGCTCTATAAAAAATTGGATACAGCGGTTAAAAAAGTCTTGGCGCAGTAAGTGTGTTATGATAGCGAATTTTCAGTTTCGAAAATACAAATTAGAAAATAAAGTTTTTTGCCATAGGAACGGGTTTAACTGAGGATATCCAAGATATTATTGAAGTGAAGCATAGACACTTTGCATGTATTTTTACTTACAAAATAGCTCAGGCCCTCATTTTGTAAATAGCTTAGCACCCTCCACTCAAATATACAATATTCTAGGCCTATCTCTTTAGCCCAATTAGATGAGGATCGCAGACTCCCGGAGGGTTCTGTCTCTGTGGATTTCCAAAAAATATTAGACCGGAGAAGTAGAAATCTTGTATAATTCAACTCCATCAAATCTCAGTCTTGCTTTCTATCTCATAAGATATGCACCAGCCCTAGACTCATTGCAATGAACAACCAAGTTATTCAAAGTAATGAGTCATTTTTACTTGTTGACATTTTTGTGAATTGAAATCTCAATTGGCACCAACATGTCACATCAATTGCAGAAGCGGTTGCTAAGAAATTAGGTTTCCTCTTCCGGGCTCGCAAGTACTTTTCACCAGCTAATCTCTATACCTTATATACTTCACAAATAAGGCCAAACCTCGAATACTGCTCCCAAGTCTGGAGTGCCGCTGCCGCTTCTACACTCGCTATCCTGGCCTCCATTCAGAATATATCTATACGGTGACCTTACCCTTACCCAAAGGCTGCCATCCCTTGTCCACCGACGGGCCGATGGTGACCTCTCTCTCTCTTTTATAGATATCTGAACGGGAACTGCCCAGAGGAGCGTTCTTTGATAGTTCCTCCACCTGCTGCCCCCAACAGATCTACCAGGGGAACAGAGCGAATGCACCCTTTTACTCTCCAGGTCACCAGGCATAGAACATCTTGTTATGCCCGCTCTTTTGTCCCGAGGACTTCCAAGTTGTGGAATTCCTTGCCGGTACATGTTTTTCCTTCTCCTCCGAACCTCCAGACCTTCAAGTCCAGAATTAACAAGTTGCCTCATTCCTCCTTGTCGACACCCACGGTATGATAGTATTTAGGCTGTAAGCCATCGTGGTGTGTTGTTGAAATATAAAAAGGCAGGTTCGTTAGCAAGATCGAAACAACTATTTTCTCTACGAAAATTTTACACTAAAAAATTATCTTTGAAAATAGCAAAGTTAACTTAGTAAAATTCTGAGGGTCTGTTTAAGATCACCAAATTCGACGTTTTAAATTGTCACTTTAAAATTTTAAGAATAGAAACCATCAAAATATTGAAGTGATTTTTTTGTACTTCCCAATCTCTTTGTACTAAAAAACCTAACATTTCTCTGAAATATCTTATATCAAACAATGTATTAAAATAACTGAACGTTATTTGGTTCAGAGTGTGACCAACAGAGTTTATTTTTCTCGCCTCAATTTCTCTCAGCAAGAATCTTTCTTCTTTCGTCTCTTTTAGCACACTTTTTTTCGTGTTTCTATTGATATACATTATCTTTTTAAAACAGGATCAAAATAAGTAAACATTATAATAGCTTCTTTGAGAAATAACCACAAGACTCTAAAATGCACATCATATACACAAAATTCATCCTAGGAATATTATTTACTAAATACTTTGCTTAAGTACAAATTAGAAAAATATGATGAGAGATTTGCTTTATTGTAAAACATACTAACTAAAAATATAAAATGACATTTGCTTTTAATTTTCATTATAATAATACGTTGAAAATTTTATAGAACAGTTAGTTTGGTTGAGGACACAAGTGAAACAAATTTCAGCAAAGCAGCGTTGGCAGATAGTGGGCACCAGAGTCACAGAACACCTTAGACGTAGAAACCAGCTCAACAATGACACGTCAGTCTTTGATTGCCATTTGAGGGAGAGTTGCCACTGCTTCCACACAAATAAAGATGCTGAAATCTTGCACCCTTCAAGTTTTGGCGCAAAACAATTTGTCTTAGAGGAAATTGATATTTTCAAACATTCCAAGTGCCAAGCCAGTGATGTTTTGAACTTGTTCAACACGGATGTAACTAACTTTCCTTCATTCTATAGCCAGTTGGTGTAACAGTGCTGCTGAACTCTATGGTTTTTTCTACATGACCATGAGCATTATGATTTGAATATGGCTGCTCTATGGCCTCCCTTCCATTCCTTACTCTTTTGTCATTGACATGTTTCGCTTCTGTCACTTCTTCCCGCACCTGCGCCGGTGCATCCTGCCCGTTTCAAGTTCACATAATGGTCGCCCCTCATCATGGTTGTTGTTAAAAATCGCCGATCTTTTCCATTGATTTTTGTTTTTGAAGACAATTTTCTGGCAATATGCAGATGTAGTGTTGCAGGGCCTCTAGCACAATGGATCAAGTTGTGACCTGTTGAACCTTTTTGTATAGTTTCGAGTATGGCTCATTTTGTTTCTGTTCACTTAATGTTTCACAGTTTTCCTTACACCAGCGGTTCTCATTGGATTTCTTGCTTGACTTTGCCTGCCTATTGTGTTGTTTAACCTGTCAGTTTCGCTCATTGGCTTTGCTTTGTGTTTCTACAATAGGCTTGTTTTCTTAATGTTTAAATATTAGACTTTGGCTTTTTTTTTTGTAGCTTTCAGCGCTTTCAGTTTGCTTTGATGCTTTTGTTTTTGTTAATGTAATTGCATGTTCAACTGTTGTTACTGTATCTGTAGCTTTTGAGATTTTAACTTGACTGTTGGTTGATGTTTTACTGTGTGATTTATGACATTAACCTTTGACTTTTCTGTGAAGATCACCTTATCATTGTGCTCTGACATGCACAATTGCCTACCGGAAAAAACTAATGTTTTTCTGAGAGACCTCTCTTGTTATGTTTGTAGATATATCCCCTGAGTATGACCTCTTGGAGTGTCGAAACGCGTCGGGAGTAAGAGAAATCTAAAATAGATTTTGGTACTGGACGAGAAGCCTTTCATTCAATGTTTAATCTTGGCAGATAGTGTTAAGCAGGATATCAGATATTAAAATAAAATATCATAAGAAATAGGTAACTTAAAATTTATGGGGATTAAACCGCAGTTATGGGTTTATTATTTTAACGGAGTTTTATTTATCGCCCATTATAAAATTATGAAAGTTTAATATGAGCTATTGTACATTTTCGGAGACTTAGATAAAAATATAATATAAGTAGCTAAAATAACCCGGCTCACACACGTTTGATTGTTCTACTCTAAACTTTGTCAACTAATTTAAACTTTAAAGCAATGTATCTATATTATGTAGCTATCCTTGTCAATATTGAACGTAACATATCCATTTTGAAGTGATATTGTAGACTTTTTATTTTTTGACCAGTTTTTATTTGAGTGACATTTTCTTCCGTATTTTTTTAAATATTTTAACAACACACCACGAGGACTTGGAGCCTAAATACTATCGTACCGTGGGTGTCGACAAGGAGAAAAGAGGCAACTTGTTAATTCTGGACTTGAAGGTTTGGAGGTTCGGGGGAGAAGGAAAAACATGTGCCGGCAAGGAATTCACAACTTTGAAGTCCTCGGGACAAAAGAGAGGGCATAACAATATGTTCTATGTCTCGTGACCTCGAGAGTAAAAGGGTGCATTCGCTCTGTTCCCCTGGTATATTTGTTGGGGGCAGCAGGTGGAGGAACTCTGGAAGAAAGCTCCTCTGAGCAGTTCTCGTGCAGATATCTATAAAAGAGAGAGAGAGAGAGGTCACCAACGTCACGTCGGTGGGCAAGGGATGGCAGCCTTTGGGTGAGGGTAAGATCAACGACGAGACGTAAAGCTCTCTTCTGAATGGAGTCGACGATAGCGAGTGTAGAAGCGGCAGCAGCACCCCAGATGTGGGAGCAGTATTCGAGGTTTGGTCTTATTTGTGAAGTATATAGGGTATAGAGTTTAGCTGGTGAAAAGTATTTGCGAGCCCGGAAGAGGAAACCTGATTTCTTAGCAGCCGCTTCTGCAATTGAGTGACATGTTGATGCCAATTCAAATTCCTATCCACATAAATGCCAACAAGTGAAAAGGACTCATTACTTTGAATGATTTGGTTGTTCATTGTGATGGGTCTAGAGCTTGTGTATCTCTTATGAGAAAGAAAGCAAGACTGTGATTTGGTGGGGTTGAATTGTACAAGATTTCTACTTCCTCAGTCTAATATTTCTTGGAGATCCACGGAGATAGAACCCTCCATGACTCTGCGATCCTCATCTAATTGGGCTAAAGAGACAGGCTTAGAATATTGTATATTTGAGTGGAGGGTGCTGTCGTCCGCGTAACTGTGAACTGGGTTGGATGTGCTAGAGAGGAGGTCATTGATGTAAAGAAGGAACAAAGTAGGGGCTAAAGCTGAACCTTGAGGAACTCCTGCATTAATTGGATACAGTTTAGAGGAATGGCCATCCACTACAACAGAAATGTTCCGGTTGGAGAGGAAATTTCCTGTCCAGGTACAGAGTTTTGGTGGTAGGCCATAGGCCGGAATTTATTAAGCAGCGCTGCGTGCCAGACCTGGTCGAATGTTTTGGATATGTCTAGAGCGACAATCTGGGATTCACCGTGTAGTTCCATATACTTGTTCCAAGAATGGGTGACAAAAGAAAGGAGGTCGGCAGTTGATCTGCGCTGACGGAATCCATACTGCCTGTCGTGGATTAGACTGTGTTTTTCAAGAAATTTTAGTAATTCGGTGTTTATATACTTTTCCATCACTTTAGAGACGACTGAAAGGAGAGAAATAGGCCTGTAGTTGCTAGGAAGCGCTTTGGATCCTTTCTTGGGGACGGGTTGTACTCCATCAGTTTTCCAGTTACTAGGGAATATGCCTCTATTGTATGATGTCTGAAACAGACGAGTCATTTTATTTGAAATTCGGTTTTTTTGCTATATTTTAATGTCTCTTATATGAACCCAAATTTTTATTTGAAGCAGTTTAACATTGCCTTTTAAAGAAATTTTCGCATTTTTTTAAAGAAACGTTGGATTCCCAGTGCTGACTAACCAACCTATCAAAGCTCTTAATGAAATCAAGGTTATCTCTAATTTGTTTCAAATGAGTCAAGTATTTTTAAGGTTTCCGTTAGACACATTGCTACCTTTCTATTAGTGATTTTTTTTCATGATAATTCACTAAAAACCAATAAACGAAAACAAAATTAGAAATATATACCTTAAAGCATATAAAGTTGTTGTGAAAAATATACCTCGCCACTGGAGCTGGAGCTCCAAGCTAAAGACGTGTCAGTAACCGAACGAGCCTAGAACCAAGCCGGAGTAACAGTCGAGTCCTGGTGCAGTACGAGTCGAGTCCTGGTAGATAAAGGAATCAAATATAGGCAATCAACGAACGATATAAAAGTTAACGAATGATCCAGAAAGTGTATTAGTTTTATTTTTATATTTTTCTCTTTGTTAAGTTATCCCTAATTCATTAGTAAATATTTTTATAAAAAACTAACACCAGGATTATATTATCCACAGTTGTACATCACTGTGAAAACTGCGCATGGTCACAGGAATCGTCACAGCATGGAGACCACTTGCCTTTCTACTTCGCATTTTTGTGCCACTGTGTATCACATCTGTGAGCGATAAAAACGGTTTTAAAGATTAGACCATATGGTAAGGGCACAATGATGTCTCAGTCTTACCCAGTTCATCGTAATTGTGAGATGCAAGCTTATGCTAGCGATTCGGGGGATTTATAAATGTTTGTGTCTCTTTCACAATTCCTCAATACAACAATGTACCTCACATTTCAATTAAAACAACGTGGGTATTGACCACCAATAATTGTTATAAAAGTTTTGCAAGTTTTCCTCTCTGTCGTTGGTTTCGCTGCTCGACAGAATCACCAGACAAGGGAGTATTGCATTTGCTCACATTTGCTTCTTACAAGTATAAAAATTTTAGAAATAAATTCGATATTATCCTGTTTCATGATGCGGAGAAGCAGCAAAAGAAGAAAAGAATGACAAAAAAAGTATTTCATAAATATTAAAGCAAATAGAGATATTGACGTACATATGTTAAAAATAACAGCAACATTATTTCTGGCATCCTCTTCGATGACGTCGCATAGGTATATACACGTTACACTAATCAAAATGGTCGTAAAGCGGTCTGATATTCCATGCGATCTTGGGCGCGCTATAGGTCCATAGCCTGCTTACAGAAAGGAAAGGGTTCTAAAAAATCTTAAAGAAACGAAATACAATGAAACACTTTGACGCCCAACAACCCATAAGTTTTAACCATACGTGTCGACAGTTACAAAAATATGTAAGAAATTAGGTTTATAAAACGAATGCCATTGACTCCTTGCTACCCCCACGCTTGTTACGCACTGAGGTAGTATATCTTGTAAACTCTTATCTCCTTGCCCTCTCGCGTTATTGTGTTACACATTTTTCAGCCTCGCACACCCTTGAACTATTCAAGCTTTAACACCCTCAAATAATATATCATTATGACAGTTCCTAGTTAGAAGACTCAACATGTTCGCTTCTCCTTACTGTGTTTTCATATCCATTTCCCCTTTCGAGGCATCAAATAATAGAACGTTTTTGACGTCCATTCTTCCAACTTCTCTATATGATCCATTTATCATTCTGATGCCGGTTTTCTAGACCTTATCGTTACGCTTAAGAAATGCAGTTTAGGTTCTATTCGTAGGTTTTTCTTATATAAAACTATTCGGATTATTGCGCCATATGTAATAAGAATAAAAACGTAGTTTTAAAGCTTCTTTATGGTTAAGAACAAAGACTGTATTTTATGTCTTTGATTAATTTATCTTGGATAATGCAAAAAGAGTCAACCAGGAAGAAACTGGCGGATGATAGATGAATCATCGCTAGTAACTTGTTGATAACCAGCGACGTGTTAAAGGAAAAAAGTTTGGATGCACAAGTGTAGTTGCTAGCGAAATTTCATAGAAAGTTTTAAAAAATAAAAGGTTTTTTCACTTTTTTCATGTAGATTTACAGGTAACTAATAATTGATATGTGCCAAAGCCTACAAAAGATGACTATCACTTTCAGTAAAAGTTACTGGTGCACAGCATATATGCACTTGGACTTAATTACCATTATGTTGAAAGAAATTTTTGCATATTTTCATATTTTTTTTTTCAGTTTTGGGCCTAAAGCTCTTTGCGAATAATTATATCTTGGCAGGTGTGTGACTTGATAAATTATTAGTGCAAATTTTTTTTCGGATTTTCGTGAAAAAAATCTTTGAAAATTTTCAGGCAAACATTTTTTATGGAAGGTTCGTCGAAAAGCTTTTGTAAATAATTATATCTTGGCAGGTGTGTAATTAGCTCGAAGAGGTTCGTTGATCAGGAAAATGGAACTAGTTTTTCTGGAACTTTTAATTTTTATTCCCGGAAAATATATGTGCTTGTTGAAACAAAAAGCTATTTTAATTAAATATGGTACGTTGTTAATACTATATAGGTTATACTGCCAACCAAATGTCATGTTGTTAAAAACAAGACATATTTGCCATTGAAAACATTTTTACGAAAATTCGCTACCATAACGCACTTGCTGCGTCCATACTTTTAGCGCATTTTCATTAAGCAAAATTCGCTAACAGGGGTCACGATGAAAAGCTTTTGGAAAAATTTCATCAGATGAGCGCGAATTTGGGTCCCTAGGACCCAAAACCAAGGTCCGTTAAATTTTTTATATGTATATATATATATATATATATATATATATATATATATATATATATATATATATATATATATATATATATATATATATATATATATATATATATATATATATATATAACAAACTGGCAAAATAAAACAAAAAGATATTCTACGGCTTCTCCAAATTGTTAAACAAAATAAACCGTCGACATTTGCCGATTGGTGACTGACATTGACAGACTGACATAGATACTATAAACCAAATGACAGCGGTACCGAGTTGACAGACGGTATAAACAAATTTAATAATATTATTGTCGAGTATAATGAGGAATTTGTAATCCAAAATTTATGGGTATTAACCACAGTTACTGGATGGAGGATTTAATTTTTCAAGAAACTTTCAATCGTCATCAATATTTACGAATATGTGTAATGCCCGACGTTATACCTTCTAAACTTCAAACGATGTTTTATTACATCTGACAACACGGCTAACGTATATTCAATTGTCACTGACTGTAGTCTGTTTGCTCGGTTTTTAATTTCTCTATTTCGAAAAACTGTTGATGTGCGAAATGCCTTATGGAATTTGAACTGTTGTCGTAGATTGTTTATTTTTTACAAATTATTATTTTCGAATAACATAATATTTTTGTGGGCAATTTAATTTGAACTTTGGTTGAGAGCTGTATTGTGACGTGTTCTATACCTGTGCAAATTTTCATTAAAATCATTTTAATACTGCAAAAATATTGCGTAAAATTTTTTGCAGAAAAATAGACATATATATATATATATATATATATATATATATATATATATATATATATATATATATATATATATATATATATATATATATATATGACATGAACCTTGAACATGCCCAAATCGCGCTCTTTTAAAGAAATTTTACAAAAGTCGTATCATCGATACCTATTATTAGCTTTTCATAATGAAAATTCACTAGTATAATTTAAAAGGAAAATGCAATTGTAAAAAAAATTCTTTTACTAGAAATGTGTGGGGTGTAGGGGAAGCAATGTTTCCATTTTCATGGATCGCACGCCCTTGCAGTAGCAACTCAGTGGATTACACACAGCGATGCCTTCATTGTAAACGAGACTAAACTTCCGGTTTTCTGCGAGTGAAACTCTTGTTTTCCTGTGTAACGATCCATTTTATTTTAAGAAATAACTTATATCACAACAGTACGTGGAATTATAACCATTTCACATCTGTACTCAATTACCTAAATATATTTTTTCATCACAGAGACCAATGAAGCAGCGAAAGAACCGCCAGACGCAGTCCCTGCAATCATACTTGTTTCATTTCAGTTATTCGGCCTGAATTCAACCCATTCCATATGAAACCATGCGCGTTATTTTATCCGAGTATAGTTGCTGACTCTGAACCTGCTATGTTGTTTGTCTTCCGTAGAGTGAATGTTGCGAGAAAGCAGGCGTAATAAAAGGGAAATAAGGAAAATGTTTGCAACGAAACATGTGGAAAGGTTGTAAAAAGAAAATGAGCTTCATTTAAAACTATGTTTAAAATTTATCTTCGTGTCAACGCATTTTGGACAAAGTTCAGGTATACGCAGTGCCTAAGACCGTATTTCATCACCATTTAGTTTTTTCAGGAGAGTCAGACACTTGAGTTTTGTATAGCTTTTATCATCACATTATAAACGCAATGTCGCCTTTGCCGTTACAACCACGACTTTCGGTATCCAGCGACTGTTTTTGTTTTGTTGTACCTTCCACACTTTATCAGTTAAGATAAGCTTCCTAGAACTTTTTTCTCTTGGACAAGCTCTTCTTGGAGTAGATGGTGAATCAGCGATTAAATAAAAGAGGTTTTTCGTTTATGAGAAAGGTTTTTAAGTAAAAATATGGTATTGCATTATTTGGTTACTTAATGTGCGTAATATAAAATACTTTTGTGCCGTACAGGGTCCCAAAAAATCAGGGCAGTAAAAAGTTTATGATTCTTTTATGGAACACCCTAGACTGTTTTGTTGAATTTTTTTCAAGCAAATTCACTAATGATGAGACCGTCACTTTGGAATTTTGAAAAAAATTCTTGAAATGAGCGCGATTTAGGACTCTTGGAACCCAAATCCGAGGTCGGTATATGTTGATATATATATATATATATATATATATATATATATATATATATATATATATATATATATATATATATATATATATATATATATATATTATGATTCTTTTATGGAACACCCTAGACTGTTTTGTTGAATTTTTTTCAAGCAAACTCACTAATGATGAGACCGTCACTTTGGAATTTTGAAAAAAATTCTTGAAATGAGCGCGATTTAGGACTCTTGGAACCCAAATCCGAGGTCGGTATATGTTGATATATATATATATATATATATATATATATATATATATATATATATATATATATATATATATATATATATATATATATATATATCACACCGATAACTCAAATTTGGTGAGTACCTTCCGTTTTCAAGTGGCTTGTATAAGTTCGTTAGCCAAGAAAGTCAGCCTGATTTTTCTCGGCAAATGTTATGTTTTCTTTCGGAGAGATTTTATGTCTCCGGAAATAACAAGGTAAGGGCAACCAAATTTGGTACGCGAGTTTATACGATTAAAATTAAATAACTTACTAAAATTTAGCTCTGCAACTTAAAAGGAAAAAACAGTTATAGGCATTTAAAGAAAAAAAAATCGGGTTTTCCGCAAAACGTCAAAGTCGCGATTTAAAACGTCAAAATTTTAAACATTTTGGCAAAGAACCTGGGACTAATACGGGTTGTGTAAAGAAAATGTCGCAAGAACAATGTTTTACAAACCCTGCAGTCTTAGTTTCAACCGTCATTGTCCTTTATTTTACAAAAATGTTTCCAGAAAATTCATTTTAAACATGCCCATTCTCTGATACTTTGGCAGTAGTTTTAGCTATAGAGTTTATCGTTTAGTGGTATATATATATTTGGGCGAATATTCGTAAAAAATCAATAAAGCTCATTCCAAACAAGATACGAAAAAAATGTGTATACATTAATTATAGGGTGTCTTGAGCTACATCTTAAATAATTATTTTTACAATCACAGGGTAGCCCATAAGTCGTTGGTGATATAAATTTTCTGTTTTTTAATCGAGCACGCCTTATGTTATTGCATTTTTGCATTTTCCATCGAAATAAAATTCCTGTTTGTAAGAAAAGATATTCGGGACGCAACAAGTGCGTTATGGTACGAATTTTCATTAAATGCTTCAAATTTGAATAGCTCAATTGGCTATTAACCTATAAGGTTCGTTGGCCAAGAAATCAGTTTTTTCGGGAAAATTTTAATTATTAATTTTTGTACACTTTTTAACAATAAAGTTATTTTGGCGCATTGTTTCTACTATATACGTTATACTGGTAACCGAATTTGATGCCTGATTTCTTTAAAAAACATAAGTATTTGCTATTAAAAATATTTTTATGAACATTCACTACCATAACGCACTTGCTGCGTCCAGACTGTTTATTCTACGTATTTTTAGAACACTTTGATTATCTTTTTGAGGTCACTATTCTTTGTGACTTCAATGTCCATAACAGGGAATGGCTAGGATCTTCAAAAACCGATCCACAACGAAAAGCGGCGGAGGCCTCTGCAGTCAGAAATTCCTAAGCCAATATGGTTCAGCAACCTACTTACTTTCCTCGCATCCCAACACACAGCTCAAATCCCTTGGATTTCCTTCTTACTACAAATCCTGACTGCTATAAGATATCAGTCACCGCCCCCCTGAGTCGCTTAGACCACGGCATGGTCACTGCTTCCTGTGCAGTGCAACCCCAGGTCACAAAGTCATCGCATCCACGTATCGTTTGCGACTACAACTTTGCTAACTGGGACGAAATGCGAGATTACTTTTCCTCATTTCCATGGGCGTCTGCCTGCTTCTCTCATCCTGACCCCTCTGATATCTCACAAAACGTCACTGAAATTATCCAAGCTGGCATGCAATTATTTATTCCACGTACACAGAAAACCTCTGCAGCTACTCAAAATCCCTGGTTCTTTAAATCACGTGACAAGACCAGACTAGAAAAGGTCAAAGCTCACAAAACGCTTCTATACAATCCCTCAAGAAAACCGTCAAGCATTTAACGACGCAAAAAACCGCTATGACCGCATTCTTTCTGAGGCAAAATAATCGTTTAATTACCACATCAAAAACAAAATCTTCTTAAGCTCCAGCAGCAGCAAACCCTTCTGGACTCTTACTAAATCTATTGGAAATAATTTCTGCAAGAGCACGTTCCCACCTCTTGTCTCCGGAGATCCTCTGGCCTTGACGAGATCCCAGCAATTGTTCTCAAAAAATTCACACCAGAACTTGCTCCTGTCCTGACTAGTCTGTTTCAGACATCCTACAATAGAGGCATATTCCCTAGTAACTGGAAAACTGCTCCAGTACAACCCGTCCCCAAGAAAGGATCGAAAGCGCTTCCTAGCAACTACAGGCCTGTCTCTCTCCTTTCAGTCGTCTCTAAAGTGGTGGAAAAGTATATAAGCACCGAATTACTAACATTTCTTGAAAAACACACTCTAATCCACGACAGGCAGTATGGATTCCGTCAGCTCAAATCAACTGTCGACCTCCTTCCCTTTGTCACCCATTCTTGGAACAAGCCTATGGAACTACAGGGTGAATCCCAGATTGTCGCTTTAGACATATCCAAAGCATTCGACCAGGTCTGGCACGCAGTGCTGCATAATAAATTACCGGCCTATGGCCTACCACCAAAACTCTGTACGTGGACAGCAAATTTCCTCTGCAACCGGAGCATTTCTGTTGTCGTGAATGGCCATTCCTCTAAACTGTATCCAATTAATGCAGGAGTTCCTCAAGGTTCAGCTTTAGCCCCTACTTTGTTTCTTCTCCACATAAATGTGCTCCTCTCTAGCACATCAAACCCAGTTCACAGTTACGCGGACGACAGCACCCTCCACTCAAATATACAATATTCTAAGCCTGTCTCTTTAGCCCAATTAGATAAGGATCGCAGACTCATGGAGGGTTCTGTCTCCGTGGATCTCCAAAAAATATTTGACTGGGGTAGTAGAAATCTTGTACAATTCAACCCCACAAAATCTCTGTCTCTCTTTCTATCTCATAAGAGTTACACCATCCCTAGACCCATCACAATGAACAATCAAGTTATTTAAAGTAATGAGTCATTTTCACTTGTTAGCATTTCTGTGGATCTAAATCTCAATTGGCACCCACATGTCACATCAATTGCAGAAGTGGCTGCTAAGAAATTAGGTTTGCTCTTCCGCGCTCGCAAATACTTTTCACCAGTTAATCTCTATACCTTATATACTTTACAAATAAGACAAAACCTCGACTACTGCTCCCACATCTGGGGTGCTGCTGCGACTTCTACACTCGCTCTCCTGGACTCCATTCAGAAGAGAGCTATACGTCTTATCGGTGACCCTACCCTCACACAAGGCTGCAATCCCTTGTCCACCGACGTGCCGTTGGTGACCTCTCTCTATTTTATAGATATCTACACGGGCACTGCTCAGCTGAGCTTTCTTTCATAGTTCCCCCACCTGCTGCCCCCAACAGATCTACCAGGGCAACAGAGCGAATGCACTCTTTTACTGTCCAGGTCACCAGACATGGAATATCTTGTTATGCCCGCTCTTTTGTCCCGAGGACTTCCAAGTTGTGGAGTTCCTTGCCGACACATGTTTCTCCTTTTTCCGCGAACCTCCAAACCTTCAAGTCCAGAATTAACAAGTTGCCTCTTTCCTCCTTGTCGACACCCACTGTAAGGCTGTAAGCCCTCGTGTTGTGTTGTTGAATTAAAAAATGAAAAATATAAAAAGTGTACAAACCGAACTACTCCCTTGTAACCCTTTCCATCAATACTGAAAATCAACTGTAACTGCTTAGTTTGAATGAACAAGTTTATTCGCATAAAAAAAGTCTGGACGCAGCAAGTTCGTTATGGTAGCAAATTAATGGCAAATATATATTGTTTTTAAAAGAAGGATATTTGGTTAGCAGTATAACCTATATACTTGTAACCATGGACCATTTTTCACCAAAATAGCTTTGTTGTTTCAGAAGGTGCAAACATTTTCCGCAAATAAACTTAAAAAGATCCAGAAAAAGCTAGTCAGATTTTCCTGTCCAACGAACCTCTGAAAGCTATTTACACACCCGCCGAGATATAATTATTCACAAACAGCTTTAGGACCAAAATTTTAAAAAATTCACCATTTTTTTACAGAAATTTTCTTTGGGAATTATAGTTTCCACAAAAATTCAAAAACTTTTTTTAAACAACTTACTAAACATTTATTATTAATTATCCAGTCCAGTTTGTCTTAATGTCGTCCTGATGGATCCCATTAATGTGAAGAAAAGTGTCGCTGTGTACATGCTTTTTAACATAATTTATAACAAAAATGTCATTAGTCAAATAAAAGTAAATTACAGTAAAATGTTATAAATAGGCTTACTTTATCGTCAAGGTTTTAGTTATTGGTAGACAAGTATCACATATAACCGTATTTAATACTATTGTTTTTAAATCATAACACAAATATAACTAATCGTGGCCTACGGGTAGAAAATAATATATTAATGATTCTGAACCTGCAATATGCTACTTGAGTTGGTTTTTCTGTATATCTCACATTTAAAAGTGAATAAACGGCAACTATCAATAATCCGGTATTATTGCTAAATAGACCGTGGCTAAACGAACACGCTAAAAATCAACGTAACATCAAAAAAAAAAGGGAATAAGCCTAAAAATATGTTCGCACTGGGGTCAAAGGAGATGAAAATATCCAAATAATATGCGTGATTAACAAAGTGTGTTCCATATTACACACGAAGATGTTTCTTTTTGTCCAGAAGGTCAAAAATGACAAACACGAAATCATTTCAAAACTTTATGATTTTTATTCGATTTGAATCCGCAAAATTGGGGATTTTTAAACAAACATTCTAAAGCGAAGGCGCCTTTTGGACAATAAAAATTGCAATAAGTATGCTTAGCTTACATCTTTCGTGTGCAGTGTCATTTAATCAGGATTTTAATTTTAGAAAAGCAAATAGAAAGCTTTCGAATGAAAATAGTTACATGGTTTGGTTTATGTTCACCAGCTCAGTAGCTTATCTAAATCACCCCAATATAAAGGACTCTGTCAAACATTGTTCAGCATTAATCATGTATATAACGAGAGTAAACATCCCTGGCGCGGATAAACTAGTCTTCATGAGACCGCTATTAATATCGGGGTGCGTATAAGTCCGCATTACAGCGATAGTAAATACCGAGAGAGCTACCATACACTCGCCCAAGAAAATAAATCGCAGTTAATGAGGGTTCGAACGAGGTTACGGATTAATCAAGATTAAAAGTTAAGCAGCGATCCTGAGTAATCGGTCTGTTGAAGGATAAGTGGAGTAAGACCATCTAACTAGCAGCCTCCTGCTTCCTTACTACGGTTATAGGTTCCCTATCGGAGGCGTTCCCAGGATATAGCGTCAGATCCGCTATTTCCTCTACCAGATTTCCTCCAAGAGCGCCCTCTATACAGGAAGTGCACTTGCAACGTTCCACAGGGAGTATTGTTAATGAGTTCGAATTAATTTTAGAGCAGTAGCGAATTTCAGGTCTATTTCGGTGGGGTTTGGGTAATGAGGTATATAAATTTAATGTCATAGGCTTAATCAGGAACCAACCTATTATTTTCCAGGATTTTGTTGGATAAGCGCGATGGGTTTCTCGACCAGAGATCAAAGGAGTATCTCAAATGTGAGGTTGTAGTGAAGACATATTGATATTAATTTGATTTTATTGGTCTTACATAAATAATAATGATAATAATAATAATAAATGCTTAAACTGGCATAGTTATCTAAATTTTTGAAGATACATACACAAAAGATTTTAAAGCCTAGTAAGACAGTTTGCATGGATTTTCCGTTACATCAAGTACAACATTTACATAATAGTTTTTCATATATGTACAGAACATTATCACCTGCATGAAAATAACCAAAAACATATATATAGTGGGAAGAAAGAGACTTCTAAAATAAAAAATTTCGAATTACGATCATGTGACCGCGAACGCTCTGCTATTGGTCGTGACGTAGTTGGATAGTAAATAAATATTGAGTTTACACTTTTTTTGAAAGAAAACACAAAATGTTCCAGGAAAAACTAGTCCGATTTTCCTGGCTAACGAACTTGTCCAAGCCACTTGCAAAAGGAAGGTACTCACCAAATCTGATCAAAATCGGTCTATTATTTTTTGAGTTATCGGTACGATATATATATATATATATATATATATATATATATATATATATATATATATATATATATATATATATATATATATATATATATATATATATATATATATATATATATATATATATATACAATGTGGAACAGCCAAATGGAATAAATTCGATAACGGACAAATGAGGGCGTGTTGGGAAAAACGCTTGGACACGTCGATTTGTATTTTTAACTGCGCATCTTTTTCAAGAAAAAAAAATTATATAGGGTGCGTCATGTGACAGTGGCCAATACCAACTTTCTTATTTTAAATACAAGCCCCTGTATATTATTAATTTTTTGGATTCTTCAGAAAATTCTAGACATAATTCATGTACAATGTTCTATACCTATCTTCAACTGTTTCGGAAATATTAAGTATTTTCAGATTTATTACAAAAATTAACATTAAAAATAGAAAATTATTTTATTTCACAAATTCGCTACATTGCATTCAATACTTATTTCCCATTCAGCTCTTGATAATGAGAAAGTAAACAAAAACCATTCCTGCGTTTCTTTTTACTGATATGAAATGAAACAAAAACAAAAACAGTTTTCTTTCTGTTCGTATAAAACTCGTAGCCTTAGCAACTTGTTGTCTGCCTGCATGACAGTAGTGATTAGTGTTAGTGCTATTGTCGTTTGAATTTCGTTAACTGTACGTAATAATATCAGAAAAATGGTTCATTTAACAGAAATGCACAAAATAACCATTCTATTCTATAGGGTGCGTCATGTGACAGTGGCCAATACCAACTTTCTTATTTTAAATACAAGCCCCTGTATATTATTAATTTTTTGGATTCTTCAGAAAATTCTAGACATAATTCATGTACAATGTCCTATACCTATCTTCAACTGTTTCGGAAATATTAAGTATTTACAGATTTATTACAAAAATTAACATTAAAAATAGAAAATTATTTTATTTCACAAATTCTAATAAGAAATACTGATTATTTCTTAATAATTTAAAAAAACAAAAAAAAATTAATGTCAATGTAGTAAATGTTCAAAATGCTCGCCACGAACATCTTGGCAACATGCTAATCTGGTATAGAAATGTCTTCTAACATTACTCAACATCTCAGGCGTGACTGATCTAATCGCAAGCGTGATTCGTCTTTTTAAGTCATCTAAGTTGAGGGGCTTAGTTTTGTATACAATACTTTTGACATATCCCCACAAAAAGTAGTCTAATAGCGACAGATCAGGAGATCGTGCTGGCCATTCTATCGATCCGCGCCTCCCTATCCACCGATTTGGAAAAATTTGGTTCAGGTACTGCCGGACATTGATTTGGTAATGGGGCGGTGCTCCATCTTGCTGAAACCATATTTTATTGGCAGGAACTTGTGGGTTTGCTGGATCTGGATATAAGTTTGTCAAAGTTGGCACGACATTATTTTGGAGCAGTTATAAATATTTATCCCCATTCAAGTTGCCATCAATGAAAAAGGGACCTACGATATGATTTCCAACAATTCCTGCCCAAACATTAACTTTTTCAGGATATTGCGTATGTTCCTCTCTCATCCAATGAGGATTCTCATTAGACCAATAGCGGCAATTTTGACGATTAACATGACCGTGAAGTGTAAATGTGCTCTCATCAGAAAACAAAACATCTTCTAATTGGATCACATTGTTATCTAACATTGCCATCATTTGTTCACAAAAATACGTTCTCCTATCGAAATCGTCCTCCATGAGCTCCTGAGTTGGTATCATTTTATAGGGATGCATTTTACTTTCCTTTAATGTTCGAAAAATTACTGTGTGGCTAACGTTGAATAGTTGAGCTGCTTGTCGACCAGAAGTATGTGGGTTTTCTTGAAACTCAAGCGTAATATCCAATTTCGTATCATCACTTACTGCATTGGCAGCTACTTTTTTTATCTGTCTCACATGACCAAGCTCGCGAAACTGCTTTTCTATTTTGCTAATTGTTCCTTGGGATACAGGCGGCAAATTTGGAAATTTTTCGTGAAATAAGCGAGACACTTCCATCTGTGTCCGTGTGTTATCTCCATAACCAATCATTTGTAGAATGGTTATTTTGTGCATTTCTGTTAAATGAACCATTTTTCTGATATTATTACGTACAGTTAACGAAATTCAAACGACAATAGCACTAACACTAATCACTACTGTCATGCAGGCAGACAACAAGTTGCTAAGGCTACGAGTTTTATACGAACAGAAAGAAAACTGTTTTTGTTTTTGTTTCATTTCATATCAGTAAAAAGAAACGCAGGAATGGTTTTTGTTTACTTTCTCATTATCAAGAGCTGAATGGGAAATAAGTATTGAATGCAATGTAGCGAATTTGTGAAATAAAATAATTTTCTATTTTTAATGTTAATTTTTGTAATAAATCTGAAAATACTTAATATTTCCGAAACAGTTGAAGATAGGTATAGAACATTGTACATGAATTATGTCTAGAATTTTCTGAAGAATCCAAAAAATTAATAATATACAGGGGCTTGTATTTAAAATAAGAAAGTTGGTATTGGCCACTGTCACATGACGCACCCTATATAATTTTTTTTTCTTGAAAAAGATGCGCAGTTAAAAATACAAATCGACGTGTCCAAGCGTTTTTCCCAACACGCCCTCATTTATCCGTTATCGAATTTATTCCATTTGGCTGTTCCACACTGTACATATATATATATATATATATATATATATATATATATATATATATATATATATATATATATATATATATATATATATATATATATATATATTGCTATGATATCATAGTTTTTGAAAAATGTTCATCGTTAATTCTTTCTCAGGATGGTAAAAACAAACTAATAATATAAAAAACGAATTTTGGTGGATGTAAGGGGAATTATACATGGTTAAATAAATTTGTTGAGGTAGAGTCTGTTGCTAGACGACAAGTAACAATAATATAAATTCAAGTACACACAAATGGAATCATTTTGAAAATTATACAATATGAATCCATAGGTAAATTTGCGAGCCTTTAGATTTGGAAAAAAATCAGTTTTATAAAGAAAAAAGGTTCAATATAGTTTTCAATTGGCAGTTCCCATATTTATCATACGAAATGAAAGCAAAATTGTAATGTTTTAACCAACTATGTATCCATAGCAATAAGACTTAGGGGTAGAAAAAAATAAATCAAGTGAGGAGGATGACAAGTTGTCAGTAGAAAAGGAAAAAGTAAAAAGATTGTTTTTTTGAAGTGGAACATCAGCCAAAAAGTCATATAAGAGAATACCTATATCACATCATTAGAAAGGAAAAAAATGTAATTTAGACAGAAAGAAATATGAGAACATCAGCCAAAAGGGCATATAAGTAAGTCTATTATATCACGAGAACAGAAAACATCACTGTGAACAAAGAATTCGAAGACAACTAATTTAGAAGAGAGTGTAAATAGGGGCACCAAAATTTAGATATTTGTCATTAGAAGTAGCAAGCAAGAATTATGGTGAGACATTCATTATATTTTGTGTAGTTTAGTCCAAATTTCATAAACAGTAAATTAAGAGTTTGACAGAACACATAACGAAGACAGAAACAAAACATCCACTTTGTCATCAATAAATTCATAAGTGCTTTTATTAACTTAGAGACAAGTAAGATATTTATAATTACAATAATAGGGAAGCAATTTTAGGTACTTATATTGTTTAAGTGTTCTAATTTTTATTTATTTTATTGTATTCATAATTCATTTAGCCTTAATTATACTCAGTATTTTGAAAATTTTGGTTTCCTTTCATTTGTCCAGTTCTTGATAAGTTAACCAGTCATTTTTTATTAAATAAATTATATGATTTAAATTTTTGTCAACTTCATTGACAAGTTTTCATAGTGCCAGAATCCCCTATGAGAAACAAAAATATCATCATAAATTATAAAAAACACTATAAATATTTATACCGTAATAATATATATAAACACGGATCTCCCAATAGTGATTTTTTTAAAGATAATTCACTAAAAACGATACACAGCTGAACAAAAGATTATATATACATTTATATATATATATATATATATATATATATATATATATATATATATATATATATATATATATATATACTCAACACTGGTAGTCTTTAATGCTAGCTACAAGTAACTGTGGTAACGTCATTAACTTACAGGACTTCAAATGCGAGATATTGGGGGCGGTTTGAAAAATTTTGTCATTAGCTGTTCAGTGAACTATGCACAATATCATTGAACACTGTTAGTCACATATACTAGCTAAAAGTAACTGCAGTAACGTCATTAACTTATAAGACCTCAGATGCGAGATATTGGGGACGGTTTGAAAAATTTGGTCATTAGCTGTTCAGTGAACTAAGCCGCACAACATAACAATAATATTCAACACTATTAGTCACTAATACTAGCCAAAAGTAACTGCGGTAACGTCATTGACTTACAGGACTTCAGATGCGAAATATTGAGGGCTGTTTGACAAATTTGGTCATTAGCTGCTCACTGAACTATGCATAATATCACAATATCATTCAAAACTGTTAGTCACATATACTAGCTAAAAGTCACTGCAGTTACGTCATTGACTTACAAGGCTTCAGATGCGAGATATTGGGGACGGTTTGAAAAATTTGGTCATTACCTGCTCATTGAACTACGCATACCATCACAACAATATTCTACATTGTTAGTCACTAGTACTAGCTAAAAGTAGTTGCGGTAACTTCATTGACTTACAAGACTTCAGATAGGTGATATGAGGAACGGCTTGAAAAAAAAAACGTCATTAGCTGCCCACTGAACTACGCATTACATCACAATAATATTCAACACTGTTATTTACTAATGCTACTAATATTGGGGGTGGTATGAATCAGCTAGTCATAAGTTTCTCAGTGAACTATGCGCAACACCACAACAATATTTAACAGTGTTAGTCCATAATATTTTTTTAAATTTTATTTCAGCAACATGTCACGGAGGCACACAGCCTAAATACTATCGTACTGTGGGTGTCGACAAGGAGGAAAGAGGCAACTTGTTAATTCGGGATTTGAAGGTTTGGAAGTTCGGAGGAGAAGGAAAAATATGTGCCGGCAAGGAATTCCACGACCCGGAAGTCCTCGGGACAAAAGAACGGGCATAACAAGATGTTCTATATCTGGTGACGTGGACAGTAAAAGGGTCCATTCGCTCTGTTCCCCTGGTAGATCTGTTGGGGGCAGCAGGTGGAGGAACTATGGAAGAAAGCTCCTCTGAGCAGTGCCAGTGCAGATATCTATAAAATAGAGAGAGGTCACCAACGGCACGTCGGTGGGCAAGGGATGACAGCCTTTGGGTGGGGCCAGGGTCACCGATCAGACGTATAGCTCTTTTCAGAATGGCGTCCAGGATAGCGAGTATAGAAGCGGCAGCGGCACCCCAGATATTTGTGAAGTACATGAGCTATAGAGATTAGCTGGCGAAAAGTATTTGCGAGCCTGGAAGAGGAAACCTAATTTCTTAGCAGCCGCTCTTGCAATTGATGTGACATGTTGGTGCCAATTGAGATTTTGATCCACAGAAATGCCAACAAGTGAAAAGGACTCATTACTTTGAATAACTTGGTTGTTCATTGTGATGGGTTTAGGGCTGGTGTATCTCTTATGAGATAGAAAGCAAGACTGGTGTTTGGTGGAGTTGAATTGTACAAGATTTCTACTTACCCAGTCTAATATTTTTTGGAGATCCACAGAGACAGAACCCTCCATGAGTCTGCGATCCTCGTCTAATTGGGCTAAAGAGACAGGCTTAGAATATTGTATATTTGTGTGGAGGGTACTGTCATCCGCGTAGCTGTGAACTGGGTTGGATGTGCTAGAGATGAGGTCATTGATGTGGAGAAGAAACAAAGTAAGGGCTACAGCTGAACCTTGAGGGACTCCTGCATTAATTGGACACAGTTTAAAGGAATGGCCATCCACAACAACAGAAATGCTCCGGTTAGAGAGAAAATTTGCTGTCCAGGTACAGAGTTTTGGTGGTAGGCCATAGGCCGGAAGTTTATTAAGCAGCGCTGCGTGCCAGATCTGGTCGAATGCTTTGGATATACCTAGAGCGACAATCTGGGATTCACCGTGTAGTTCCATGGACTTGCAACAAGAATGGGTGACAAAGGAAAGGAGGTCGGTAGTTGATCTGCGCTTACGGAATCCATACTGCCTGTCGTGGATTAGACTGTGTTTTTCAAGAAATTTTAGTAATTCGGTGTTTATATACTTTTTGATCACTTGAGAGACAACTGAAAGGGGAGAGATAGGCCTCTATTATAAGATGTCTGAAGCAGACGAGTCAGGACAGGAGCTGGTTCTGGTGCGCATTTTTTGAGAACAATTGCTGGGATCTCGTCAAGGCCAGAGGCTTTCCTGGTATTAACCTTTACCTTTTTAGTTTTGAAAACGATATTCGTCATTTTATGCGCGACATTGGGGACTGTTGGTGGTTGAACATTTGGAGGTGGGTTGAGAGTAGAATAGCCGGCGAACAACGAAGCAAAACGTTCAGCCTTGCCCAGGAGGGTAAGTTACAAGTAACATCGGTGGCGAAATTGCCTTACAAGAAATATTGCGGTCGGTCTTGAAAGGCTGGTCATCAGCTCCCTGTTGAACTGAGAATATCATAACATGATCTAACCCTGCTAGTCATTTTTATTAGCTATAACTAACAGTTGTAGCGGCATTGGCTTACGAGACTTCTAATACGAAATATCGAGTGCATTGGAACATGTTTGTGATCAGTCTGCCGGCTGATCTGCACGTTGAATCACCACGACGTACACAGTTTAGATTACATTACATTGGGCGGTGATATTTTCCTGCAAATGTTTAATCCTTAATAGTTTGCAAATGATCGAGAAACTACCTTGAGCCAGAAGGCATTTCATTTACACCAGCTTAAAGAGCGTCTACTAAGTGTTTTATTAAATATTGGCCCATATATATATATATATATATATATATATATATATATATATATATATATATATATATATATATATATATAACTCCGCCATCGCCGGTCCCAAGCCCGGGTGAAAAAGGAGGAGGGGGTGGAGTAACAACCACGTTAAAAAACCAGGATCCGTCTGGCCCGGACGGTAGCACTCTATAAGGGCCCCTGGCTAGGGATACAGCAACTAGCAGGTGGTAGTGGAAATTTCCTTTACGTGATAGTAGAGGATTTTTTTCACGCCCGAGGAGGTACCACCCCATGCATCAAGGGGCCGGTGAAATTCCAACGGACGTTTCCGGTTCTGGTGTATGAGTCGGTTTCCCTTATAAACAAAAATGATGATGGCTCCTCCATGTACAAAAAATTCCGGAAGTAAAATACCCCTCCATTTGGATCTCCGGGAGAGGGGTGTACAGGGGGCGCCAACATCAAGATTTAACATATCCTTCTCCAATATATGTGGCCTAAATTCTAACCTGAATTCCGTCCACCATTTCCTCCAGGCTAATAGGCCCCAACCCCTCTTTCTCACCGAAACCCAAATCAGTGCCAAAACAGCCAATAATCATCTTAATTTCCCGGGGTACCAGCTCCTTACTTCCTTTAGATTGCATGGAGGCGTGTGCGCATACGTCCGTGGTAATCTACCCTGCACCAGACTTCCCAATTTAGAAGCTGAAAGCAAAGACATTCTATGGATAAAACTCTCTCTTAGGGCTGCAACTAAATTCATCTGTTGCATTTACCGGTCACCTTCTGACAACAACTTTGTCCAGCTCTTTGACTACCTTTCTGAAAAAATCGACCATCTGATTTCTGAATATCCTTTCTCCGAGGTCACTATTCTTGGTGACTTCAATGTCCATAATAAGGAATGGCTAGGATCTTCCAAAACCGATCCACAAGGGAGAGCAGCGGAAGCCTTTGCAGTCAGCAATTCTTTAGCCAATATGGTTCAGCAACCTATTTACTTTCCTCGCATCCCAACACACAGCTCAAATCCCTTGGATCTCCTTCTTACTACAAACCCTGAATGCTACAAGATATCAGTCATCGCCCCCCTTGGTCGTTCAGACCACGGCATGGTCTCTGCTACCTGCACAATGCAACCCGAGGTCACACAGTCATCACACCCACGTATCGTTTGGCACTACAACTCCGCAAACTGGGACGAAATGTGGGATTACTTTTCCTCATTTCCATGGGCGTCTGTCTGCTTCTCTCATCGTGACCCCTCTGATATCTCACAAAACGTCACTGAAATTATCCAAGCTGGCATGGAATTATTTATCCCACGTAAACAGAAAATCTCTTCAGGCGCTCAAAAGCCCTGGTTCTCTAAATGCTGCGACAAGGCCAGACTTGAAAAGGTCAAAGCTCACAAAACGCTTCTACACAATCCCAGTCAAGAAAACCGTCAAGCATTTAACGACGCAAGAAACCGCTATGTCCGCATTCTTTCTGAGGCAAAAAACTCGTTTAATAACCACATCAAAAACAAAGTCCTCTTAAGCTCCAACGGCAGCAAAACCTTCTGGACTCTTGCTAAATCTATTGGGAATAATTTCTGCAAGAGCACGTTCCCACCTCTTGTCTCAGGGGACGAAATTGTTTCTACCGCCCTGGGCAAGGCTGAACTTTTTGCTTCGTTGTTCGCCGCCAATTCTACTCTCAACCCACCTCCAAATGTTCAACCACCAACAGTCCCCAATGTCGCGCATAAAATGACTGATATCATTTTCAAAACTAAAAAGGTACGAAAGATGATCTCTTCTCTTAATACCAAGAAAGCCTCTGGCCTTGACGATATCCCAGCAATTGTTCTCAAAAAATGCGCACCAGAACTTGCTTCTGTCCTGACTCGTCTGTTTCAGACATTTTACAATAGAGGCATATTCCCTAGTAACTGGAAAACTGCTCGAGTCCCCAAGAAAGGATCCAAAGCGCTTCCTAGCAACTACAGGCCTATTTCTCTCTTTTCAGTCGTCTCTAAAGTGATGGAAAAGTATATAAACACCGAATTAGTAAAATTTCTTGAAAAACACAGTCTAATTCACTATAGGCAGTATGGATTCCGTCAGCGCAGATCAACTGCCGACATCCTTTCCTCTGTCACCCATTCTTGGTACAAGTCTATGGAACTACACGGTGAATCCCAGATTGTCGCTCTAGATATCCAAAGCATTCGACCAGGTCTGGCATGCAGGACTGCTTAATAAACTCCCGGCCTATAGCCTACCACCAAAACTCTGTACCTGGACAGCCAATTTCCTCTCCAACCGGAGCATTTCTGTTGCCGTGGATGGCCATTCCTCTAAACTATATCCAATTAATGCAGGAGTTCCTCAAGGTCCAGCTTTAGCCCCTACTTTGTTTCTTCTCCACATCAATGATCTCCTCTCTAGCACATCCAACCCAATTCACAGTTACGCGGACGACAGCACCCTCCACGCAAATATACAATATCCTAAGCCTGTTTCTTTAGCCCAACTAGATGAGGATCGCAGACTCATGGGGGATTCTGTCTCCGTGGGTCTCCAAAGAATATTAGACTCGGGAAGTAGAAATCTTGTACAATTCAACCCCACCAAAACTCAATCTTGCTGTCTTACTCATAAGAGATACACCAGCCCTAGACCCATCACAATGAACAACCAAGTTATCCAAAGTAATGTGTAATTTTCACTTGTTGGCATTTCTGTGGATCGAGGCCTCGATTGGCACCAACATGTCACTTCAATTGCAGAATCGGCTGCTAAGAAATTAGGCTTACTCTTTCGGGCTCGCAAATATTTTTCACCAGCTAATCTCTATACCATATATACTTCACAATTAAGGCCAAACCTCGAAAACTGCTCCCACATCTGGGGTGCCGCTGCCGCTTCTACACTCGCTATCCTGGACTCCATTCAGAAGAGAGCTATACGTCTCATCGGTGACCCCACACTCACCCAAAGGCTGCCATCCCTTGCCCACCGACGTGCCGTTGGTGACCTCTCTCTCTTTTATAGATATCTGCACGGGCACTGCTCAGAGGAGCTTTCTTCCATAGTTCCCCCACCTGCTGCCCCAACAGATCTACCAGGGGAACAGAGCGAATGCCTCCTTTTACTGTCCAGGTCTCCAGACATAGAACATCCTGTTATGCCCGCTCTTTTGTCCCGAGGACTTCCAAGCTATGGAATTCTTTGCCGGCACATGTTCTTCCTTCTCCCCCGAACCTCCAAACCTTCAAGTCCAGAATTAACAAGTTGCCTCTTTCCTCCTTGTCGACACCCACGGTACGATAGTATTTAGGCTGTAAGCCCTCGTGGTGTGTTGTCGAAATAAATAAATAAATAAATAAATAAATATATATATATATATATATATATATATATATATATATATATATATATATATATACAGTGCACGGCGTATCGAGCGTCCATTAGAAGTATCTACAAAACTATACCGATTTTTAATCTGAAAATTTGGTCACTTGGGTTTTCTGGATAGCTGAATTTAACAAAAATATACACGTCATCATACCACTTCCGGTTATACCGGAAGTGGTTACTAACTTTGTTTTTTCAAATGAAACATGACATTTTTGAGTAGAGTTTTGGATTTATCGTAAAATTTTAGGTTGACTTTTGATAACATACCATATGTAAAAAATCAGCCGTTTTGGAGTTATATCGATTTTTTTAAAACTTAAAAAAAAATTATGTATGTATATTGAGTGGTATATCTCCGGCAAATATGATGTCAACGATTTGCAATTTCGTCTGTGGTTTTTCAAGATACAAGAGTATCGTGAAAATAGGCAAATGCGTTGATAGCATATACAGGGTGGAAGAAATTCACATACCAACTTGGACAATTTCGGACCCCTATAACTGGCTTACTTCAAATGGAACACCCTGTATATTTTTATCTTATTGCTTAGATATTTGCATTATCTTTCGATTTATATCAGCATGTCCTATACCTAAATGCAACAGTTATCCAGATACTGGAACATTTGTATAATGATAATGTTATAAGGCTAAGGGTGCACAATATTTCAGTAGAGTGCCTTGACGGAAATGTTATTCTTCATGAACTTCAATAATTATTAATTGTTGGACACCCCATAGAACAAAATTATAAATGAGAATACCATAATAATAATCTGTTTAGGCAACTAGATAAACAATTTATTAAGTACTACACAACTAAACCAATGAAAGTGAGAAAAAATGTGGCAACTGGAATGATAAGGAACAATCTAATAAGTAACATGTATATAAACAATGGGTGTTCAAGAAAGATGTTCAAAAGTAGCTCCATTTTTTAGCAAACAGCAATTAATTCGCCTTAAAATTTCATTGCTCGTAGCACGTTTTATACTTTCTCTGCTTATTTCATTGAAGGCGGCACGTACTCTTTCTTGCATATTCTCCTTTGTGGTTATAGGGTCTTTATAAACTTTATTTTTAATAAAGCCCCATATGAAAAAATCTAATGGAGTTAAGTCAGGGGAGCGTGGTGGAAATTTGTAGGGCCCATTGTTCGCAATCCACTTCCCACTGAACATTTCTTCTAATGTCGCACTGACTTGATGAGTAGTATGTGGTGGAGCACCGTCCATTTGATAAAAAGCGTTTGATCTTTCCCTAATTTCTAAAGTTTCTAAAGCATCTCTCACTACGTTTTTTAACAACCACACATATCGATCCCCTGTTAAGTTTTCGTTATAAAAATACACACACAAAATACGAGAGTCTTTGACGGCACAGAACACATTAAAGCTCCACCGGTTTTGGTAATTTCTTTCTCTGCAGATATGCGGATTTTCTGCAGCCCAGTAATGACTGTTATGGCGGTTAAACACGCCGTTTTTTGTAAACTTTGTTTCATCAGTCCATATTATACTTTTGACAAAGTTATCGTCTTCTTGAATTCTTGTCAGCAACCACTCACAGTAATTCACACGACACAATAAATCTTCAGTTTTCAAATTCTGAACCAAATGGAGCTTAAAAGGTCGCCAATTATACTTTCTTAAGATTCTGTGGATAGACCTGGTTGATATTCTAAGATCCCTTTCAGCCTCTTGTAGGGAATTTTCAGGATACGAATGGAAGTATCCTAGTACCATGGCTTCATCGTCTTCGGTATAACGGTTTTGCCTGCTAACAATTGGTTGAAAGGAACCAAACTTTATACAATTATTAAGCAGACGTTTGATGGTATGTTTATTCGGTCTGGGGCGATCTTGATACCTTTCAGCGAAAACTCGGCAGGTTCTACTCATAATGCGATTGCATTCGCCGTATGTAACTAATAAATTTAGAAAATCTTCATTAGAAAACCCCAAACGCGACATATTTGTTGATTGTTATAAACAACTGTCATGAAGTAATGGCGTTGCTAAGAATAACATTTCCGTCAAGGCACTCTACTGAAATATTGTGCACCTTATAACATTATCATTATGCAAATGTTCCAATATCTGGATAACTGTTGCATTTAGGTATAGGACATGCTGATATAAATCGAAAGATAATGCAAATCTCTAAGCAATAAGATAAAAATATACAGGGTGTTCCATTTGAAGTAAGCAAGTTATAGGGGTCCGAAATTGTCCAAGTTGGTATGTGAATTTCTTCCACCCTGTATATGCTATCAACGCATTTGCCTATTTTCACGATACTCTTGTATCTTGAAAAACCACAGACGAAATTGCAAATCGCTGACATCATATTTGCCGGAGATATACCACTCAATATACATACATAATTTTTTTTTAAGTTTTAAAAAAATCGATATAACTCCAAAACGGCTGATTTTTTACATATGGTATGTTATCAAAAGTCAACCTAAAATTTTACGATAAATCCAAAACTCTACTCAAAAATGTCATGTTTCATTTGAAAAAACAAAGTTAGTAACCACTTCCGGTATAACCGGAAGTGGTATGATGACGTGTATATTTTTGTTAAATTCAGCTATCCAGAAAACCCAAGTGACCAAATTTTCAGATTAAAAATCGGTATAGTTTTGTAGATACTTCTAATGGACGCTCGATACGCCGTGCACTGTATATATATATATATATATATTTATATATATATATATATATATATATATATATATATATATATATATATATATATATTTATATATATATATATATATATATATATATATATATATATATTTATATATATATATATATATATATATATATATATATATATATATATATATATATATATTTATATATATATATATATATATATATATATATATATATATATATATATATATATATATATATATATATATGGGCCAAACTCCTAATCGCCACTTTAGCAGGATTTTTAGCGACTTAATTAGATAATTGTGGGCATCATGCGAGTAATAAAAATTCGTTTTAATAACCTAATCTCGAGGAATTCAAAAGGCTTAACGACTCGGCCGTACGACTATCCATTGCGGTGCTTGGCAAATTAGACTCAGTGTGAAAAATTAGGGATGAATTTAGGGTCTTCATGTGGTAAATGGCGTTGTGATAACATAACAAAATTGCTTGGCCCACATATTTCCGTCCAAACAGAATTACCCTAGGGTGAAAATGTTCCATAAATTTGTAAATGTTCTCTGCCCAGCTTTGAGATGAAACAGACTGTAAAAGTTGCTTTAATGGCCCTACAACATACGACTTTGTTAATTTTACTTGGATTCATGTACTTCACGCCAAGTGTTCATGATGACTGAATGCAGCAAAGTGGAGAAAATTAAGTATTATATAAAACAGGAAGTAAACAATGATGATATAATTTGTAAGTGCGTGTGTGAGTTTTCTGCTCTTATTACTTGTTATTATTGTTATTATTGTGGTTTGATCTAAATTAATGAACTTATAGTTTGCTATTTTATAATTTTGTTTTTACAATTTCTTTTTAGTTCACTAATAGAGAGGTATCGATGGTGAGACTTTGCAACAACTTTTTCAAAAGAGTGCAAACTAGGACCCCTAGAACCCATATCCGGGGTCAGTTTCAATTTTTATATGTTCATGTTTATATATATATATATATATATATATATATATATATATATATATATATATATATATATATATATATATATATATATATATATATGTGTGTATCCACACGGTAACACAAAAAGGTATTAACCGATTTTGACGAAACTCGGCCAGAATCTTTATTTTATTAATAGCTTGGATGAGTTGGTTAGCCCGGAAAATCGGGTAAGGTTTTCCGGGAAAATTCAGAGTTCCCTTTCGAAAAAAAAATTTATCTCTGAAAATTGCAAAGCTATTTTGCTGAAATTTGGTGGGTACGTTGCCTTGGGAAGACCTTACCGCATACCAAAATTCAACTTTATAAGTTTGTAGAAAATTTAGTTTTTCAAATTTAAAGCATTTAATTAAAATTCGTTACCGTAACGCACTTGCTGCGTCCCGAACTTTTATGTTTTGACATTGAGATTTTTTAAAATTATTTGTAACTTTGAGGATACCCATATTGTTTACTCACAATCCTAAAGGGGTACCATTAAGGTGATTATTATATTAATAATTATTATTATCAAACTTGAACATTGATGAAGCAAGTTCTTTATTGTGATTATTTAAATATTTTTTTACGTAAAAAGCCATTTTTTACGTTAACTTACACACTTGGGTTTTTTGGTAACCAATAAGATTCCTACAAAAGCAACTCTCGTCTTAAATTTTATTTAATCATACCTATATATATATATATATATATATATATATATATATATATATATATATATATATATATATATATATATATATATATATATATATTTGTTGTTGGAAATAACAAACAAGCTTTTTTTAGAGAAACTGAAATCTATACTGGAAAAAAGTTATATAAATTAAAAGAGAGTTTATATACGGGACTTTTAAAGCTTTTATTACCCTGTTGGTTATTTCGTTCCAGCTATCCACTCGCATTTATAATATGTAAAATTAAATACTGAGCAAAAGCGATATCAATTGATTAATTGACCTTTCAGACATAACATAACATAACATAACATAACATAACATAACATAACATAACATAACATAACATAACATAACATAACATAACATAACATAACATAACATAACATAACATAACATAACATAACATAACATAACATAACATAACATAACATCAAACACTCAAGAAGGCAGATGTAGTCAAAAACAGAGGCCACTTAAGTCTTCTAGCGAATTTTCCTAGAAAAAATTCACTACTAAGGAGATCGCGACCTTTGAAATTAAAACAATATTCTTTAAATGACCGAACTATAACCGCTTAAACTCACGGTCAGGGTCGGTTTTAGATTAAGCAAAATCTTTCTTTTTTAAGTGGTTTGAATAAGTTTGTTAGCCAAGACTATCTGACCAGTTTTGCTCAAAAGCAACCCTCGTCCTAAATTTTATTTAATCATACCTATATATTTTTTATTTATTTTGGAAATAACAAACAAGCGTTTTTAGGAAAACTGAAATCTTAACTGGAAAAAAGTTATATAAATTAAAAGAGAGTTTATATACGGGATTTTTAGAGCTTTTATTACCCAGCTGGTTATTTCGTTCCAGCTATTCACACGCATTTCTTCAGATCATAACATTATATAAGATAACGTAACATAACATAACAACACATAACATATATAACACATTAATATGTAAAATTAAATACTGAGCAAAAGAGATATCAATTAATTAATCAACCTTATAGACATAACATAAGATAACATCCGACACCCAAGAAGGCAGATGTAGTCTTTTTGCGAATTTTCCTAGAAAAAATTCACTATTAAGGAGATCGCGACCTTTGAATTTAAAACAATATTCTTTAAATGACCGAACTATAACCGCTTAAACTCATGGTCGGGATCGGTTTTAGATTTTCTATATATATATATATATATATATATATATATATATATATATATATATATATATATATATATATATATATATATATATATATATATATATATATATATATATATACATATCTGTTTGTAGCATACCAAAATAATGAGTTAATTTTGATAAAGTTTAGCAAGATCTTTCTTTTTTAAGTGGTTTGGATAAGTTTCTTAGTCAAGACTATCTGACTGACCAGTTTTGCTCAAGATTTATGTACCTCTAAAACAACAAAAATTTGGCAAGCAAATTTGTTAGCGATTATATGGTTTTGTAAGTTAACATCACTTGTCATTCAGCTATTTACAAAACAGAACTTTGGAAGTGATATGGTTTTGAGGGAACATATTTAAGAAAAGTTGTATTTCGGGTTTTATTCCGAAAAAAAATTTTACCTCCGAAAATAACACAATTATTTAGATGAACTTTGTCGGCTAGGTTTCCTTGGGAAATACCTTACCACATACCAAAATTCAACTTTCTAGGTTTCTAGAAAATTTAGTTATTCAAATTTGAACCATTTAATGAAAATTCGCTACCATAACGCATTTGCTGCGTCCCGAACTTTTTATGTTTAGACATTGAGAATTTTTTTATTTATTATTTGTAACTTTGAGGTTACCCATATTGTTTACTCACAATCTTAAAAGAGAACCCTTAAGGTGATTATTATGTTAATAATTATTATTATCGAAATTGAACATTGATGAAGCAGAGTTACCAATCCGCCACAGATGAAAAGACAATCTCAGCCGATCATAGACATATGGCTACATGGCAGAAGTACAACAGATACAGTCTGCTGAAGTGAGTTACACTCAATCTCATAAATCTATCATAATTACACTCAATATCAAAAGACTTGACCAAGATAATAAAAAGTGGTTAAATATCACTGCAAAAGGAGAAAAAACTATGTTACGACATCTGAATCATCACAAAGTGTCAAATTTATTTGGAACTAACTTTTGTTAACTTATGTTAAAATACTGAATAATTCCTGAGAGTAATTAGTATTGGAATATTTTAACTGGTGGACAAGTAAGGATACTATGTCAGATATTATAATGTTATTTTTGTTCTCAGTTTACTTATTTTCAGGCGTAGCTCTCATGCATTTTCAAATTCCGTTGTGTGTGTTTTTATTTCTTTAACGCCAGGGAGCAGACTTACCTCACTATCCTAGAAATTTTGCCGAACCCCCACCTTTCTGTAAGGAGGGTAGGCATCTTTAACGGCCCAACATCGCATTGATACGGTACCGACGGCTTTACGCTCCCTCCGAAGCGCGGAACGTGCAGACATTCAACTTGCTCAAATACAATGCCACAACCTCGGTTGATGTTAATTGTACAGTATGTACGAAAAAACTGAAAGGAGTACCCTGGGATCGAACCCAGTACCTTTCAGTTTAGATGCACACGTTCTTACCACTGAACCACCGAGGCTCTCCAAATTCTCTTTATTTATATGATATCTAATTTCTTTTTAAACTCTGCTACACAAACCAGCGAATATCGATGAATATGTATACGAAACTGAAAGAGACATATTTGTTGAAAACTTTTATATCAGTGTTTCTGAAAAGCATCAATTGTTTAGTATACAAACGGTGATTCTACCTATAAGAAAATATGTTACGTTATATCACAAGATCTATGAAGCCTTATATATGTCAGCGAATGTCTCCAGGAGTATTCTACCAACGTACGCTGAACATTTATTAAATTGTTTTGTGTGGCCAATCTACAGGGGTATAAGTAAGATATATTTTTTTCTCCTGAAATATTATATCGTTCACACATAATGCTGTGCAGATGATGAGGAGCATGTTGGTTTTTTAAATAACAAACGTTTATTTATTTTATAACTCATTACCCTGCTAGCTCAAATACATCGTTTGTTAGGTGATCAGTGATCACCACGTTATATATTTTCATTTTCTTCTTTTTTAGTGCATTTTCTTTAAAAAAAATAGTAATGAGGAGATCCCGGCTTTTGAATTTTGAAAAAATTTCTTCAAATAAGAGAAAACTAGGCGCCCTAGAACCCATATCCAGGGTCAGTTTAAATTTTTATAGGTTTATATATATATATATATATATATATATATATATATATATATATATATATATATATATATATATATATATATATATATATTATAGTTTTTATTAACCCAATGTTTAGGGTGCCATTTAATTAAAATTTTCTCTTTGTGTGGGAATTTTTATGATATGTACGATAATAATATATATTTATTATATTTACCTGTTATATTCAGTTGCTCTTGGAATCCTTATTTTCTTTTAGTTAATTTTGAATGAGACTCTTTATAAAAATGTATAAATATATTGGTTTTTGTTTTAATCTTTTTATATTAATAAATTGTTAATAAATCTTAGAGCTTGGGTTCACGAGTCGAAAAATGCACCACTTTGTTAATAAAAATTTGCAGGAGCTTTATCACGAGATTCAGGTTTTTTTTTTTCTTAATAATGAAATGGATTTCAAACAAATGGATAATTTATTAACAAACAATTTAAATAACAAACAAATAGAACAGTTTTTTTTGTCATAAAATTAGGAAAAGAAATATTGCTTAACTATAAAATTCTTATTAATATTACAAATTCTTAACAATAATCAAACTTCCTTTGAAAGGGTACTCAGGATTTTTATGTAGGTACAGTCCTTTTTATTTATTTACTAAATTATTACTTTTTTTTTCTGTTAATTGCTTACAGCTATTGAGCTACATAACATAAGTTCCTTTAAATGCACTTGAATTATTTGCTTCCACGTGTTTTAATAGTTATTCTGTCCACTCTACATTTGGGTTATGTGTGCAGTTTTTAAGGATTCTTTCGATCAGATGAAGATGAAAAAAGAATCCCTTGTCTAGTGTAACGGCAGTTGACAGTTTTTTTTTTAAATTTAATATTTACTAATAAAATTCCAACAAAAATTCTTTTTATTTACCATATATTCTCCAGTTTCCATTAATTGATTGAATAATATTTGTTCCAATATAGTTAATGATAATAATCAGATCGCAGAAATAAACAGGTAAGTGGACACTGTCAAACTTATTTAATTCTTTTCATATCACAATATAACCTAAAATTGTTGAGAATAAATTCTGGAAATCAATTAAAATTCTGATGTGCTCTCTTTAGCTACTTAAATTCAACTGCATCGATAAAATAAATCGACATTTCTTTTATATAAAAACAGAAACAAATTAAATTAGCGTCCTTACGCCATTTTAATTATAGACCTGCCTATTTAGGATTTTTTTTTAATATTACAGCTAGCCAAACATGCTATACTTTAAAAGAAAGTTTTTAAAAACTGCGTATTTTGGTACCCCACACATGTGGCTTCATTATACCGTATGTTCTTAATTTTTATGGCAAACTTGCCATTTTTCAAAATTGAAAAGTGTCATAAATATGAAAATTACTGACCGCTAATTTTTATAATACACAAATTATATAATGAAAAACTTATTCTATATTCAATTTACTGATTACATAGAGCTATTTTACATGCGATTTGGTTCAATGATAATCTTATAATGTTTACATGAAATTAGTAATTCTTTTATCTGTTATTTCAGTTTCCAGTCTAATTTTTTTATAATAATCTACTTACCTATAATTACAAATATATACAGTCATCAAAAATACAATTTAAGACACTATTATATCAAACATTATACATAAGCCGTCCTCTCCTAACATGGTGTTCGACCATTGTTAAAAGTTGCATTTTTCTTTCATTTTCCCTTATTTTCATTGCTACTATGTTACTCTAGAGATTAATAATGATATAATCAACCAAATGCTTTCAAATTATTAAATCTGTTTTGAATTTACAGGTATTATCAAATTTTGTGGAAATTCCGAAATGCCATATTATGTAAATTTTGAAATGACATTCACTATCAATTTGGAAATTATATGGACGTCACATTGATATGGACCACAATATATATAGTTACTATTTATGGTTTTTGTCAATTTTGATCATTATAATTGCTGTGGAAAGGAGTTTTCCTTATTACGTTATAATTGTACTGGACCACACCTCAAAATAACAGGTAATCTATAATATGTCATAAATTTCTGATTGCTATACCTTCATGTCATTTTAATCATGCTGTGTTCGTATTTTTTCACACATTTATCCTATTTGCTTCCTAAATTAATTGAATTTTATTGTTATAGTGCCAAAGTTTATCACTCTGACGATTTGTTTGCTCCGTTTAACACACCTATCAAGATGGAGACGTGATTCAGCCACGGAATGCTGATCTTTTATTTTAATTAGCTTCAGTGATCTCGTCTACTGCTTTATTGAATATAATATTTTGATTTGGAATGTATAGTCTTTGGAAAATAAACGTTTTTTATGTAAGTTGCACACTTTGATTTCAAATACTAATTTTACATGATATTTTTGATATTATTATGCATTAAGGTGTTTATTTATTTATTTATTTTGAATACTTAGCCCCTTGCATGTTTATCGACTTTTGTTTTTAAATTCCACCTTTTTAACCCGTCTCTGGCAAGACATACTGTAATAAGAAATACGTACATTTTCAAAGATTTCCTCTTTTCATTTTTCTAAATTTAAATGCATTTCTGGTATATTAAAATTTCTATAGCAATATAAATATATATATATATATATATATATATATATATATATATATATATATATATATATATATATATATATATACACACACACATATATATATATATATATATATATATATATATATATATATATATATATATATATATATATATATATATATATATATATCTTTCACACCGATAACTCAAAAAATAATGGGCCGATTTCGATTTTGATAAAATTTGGTGAGTACCTGCATGCCTTATACTATTGCATTTTAGCATTTTTTATCGACATATAATGCATGCTTGTAAGAAAAAAAATAGAGACCCAGTAAGTGCGTTGTGGTAGCAAATTTTGATTAAATGCTTAAAATTACAATAACTCAATTTGCTAAATCTAACGTTCGTTGGCTAGGAAAGCAGTTTTCGCGAAAACATTTTAGGTATATTTTTACAAAATGTGTGTACACTTTCAAACAGTAAAGTTATTCTAATAAAATATGGTACATTGTTTCTACTATATAGGCTACACTGGTAACTAAATTTGATATGTGCTTGCGTTTAGAAAGGCATATTTGATATTAAAACATTTTTATGAAAATTCGCTTCCATAACGCTCTTGCTGCGTCCAGACTTTTTCTTAGGGAACCCGACTAAAATTCTATAGCGAGGTAGTAAGAAGAATGTGCTCTTTTCGACAATACGAATAACTCATATCTTACAATTTAAAGAATAATAGTTGGCATAGCAACGAAGTTGCTTGCGTTATGAAAAATTGAATATCGCCAGTTTATATCAAAAAACCTTTTGTTTCCATACTATACCTGTATGTCTACTAAGCTTTATGGATCAAAGGTTATTTTAACTTATCTGTCAGCAAATCATAAAATCAGACATAACATCAATTCGCTTGGTATGGAGAATTTTATTATTTACAATTTGCCGCGCAATTTATTAACTCGCCTATGTGTTATCAAATAAATACACTTCCCTTATAATCAGTTACTCCACAAATAAACATACACATACATTGTCGCGTCTGCTGGAAATCCTGGATTAACAGTTTTGCCACACATGCCGCATATATCCGAACCTTGTTGGTTTTGTGGTGTGCTTCGTGCGTTTACATTGCAGTGGAATAAAATATAAACCCCACGATTCAGGCGACAGAATTGCGTTTGTATAGGGATGGTGACGTCATGCGTATGTGTGCGAAACATATAAAAAGCCATCTTGTGTAAGTTATTATTACGGGTTGCACACGTGGGGCGTTATTTATGAAAACATACATAAAAAATCGGTGTAAAAATAATGACCAGAAGCGATAATAGGAGGCTTCCGGTAACGATTTTCATTACAGCTTGTTTTTGGATACAGCAACGGTTATGCCCTCTAATTTTTTGATGAATAATCTGCAACCCATATTGTAGATCATCATTTCTTTAAGATTTGACTGAAGCGTTATTCTCACTTATGAAAAGTTATTACGTCAATTGAAAGGTCCAATGCAAGAAGTTACTAAGTACACTTTTGTAGGTTTTGAGGTACCTGGCGCAATGTATCCAAAATTTCACGCTCTATTGAATAGTCAAATCCGTTTGTCTTTAAGAAATTCGTAAGTTCCCCTAACTGAACTGGGCGAGCTACGTTGTGGAGCTCATTTCGATGCAAGAAATTACTAAGTCAGGAAAATAGAGAATTCCAATCTAAAAAGTCAACAAATTGGTTGTTCGTTGTTTTTACTTTTCTAGCCTTAAACTAAGTGGTGCAAATAAAACAGTGGTGGCTCCTAACTTAACGAACGATGTATATTAGTGGTAAGTCGAAAAGAAATCATTATCGTGTTCTGCATGTTATTATAATGTGTAGGAAGGTTGTATAATTGATTTTGGCTTGCATATTACACGTTGTTTTGCAAACTGTATTGCAGTGTATATTATTGACTGTAAATTTGTAAATAATATGCCTTTCGCAATATACTTTAATCAAGTAGAGTGTAATCTTTGCTTGCAGATGAGGGAGAATGGTCTGATTTTTTACCACTCGTGAGTTAATATTCTCCAAAAAGTTCTTATGAAAGTTCTGAAGAACAGCTTGCAAAGAAAAATACCCGTTCTCAAAAGAAGAAAACAATCATTGCTCAGAAACCACTCAAGAATAAAGTTTGTTACACCTGACTTGCGCGAAAGGGAAGAAGGATGAAACAGAAACAAATAGAGACGACAAAGAGGGCTGTGAGCTGGTAGTGAGGCAGTGTAATTACACCAGTTAGCTGACGTAGAGCAAGAGATTGGGCGTGGATACGAAGGGAAGCACACTCCAGCTTGAGGAGGCGCCACTGGCTTACCGCTTAAGCCAGAAAGCTCTTGTGTTCTGTTCAAGAAGCCCACAAACCCTGAAATTAAACTGACCAGTGATAATAAGCGTAAACAACCCGTAATGAAAAAGGAAATAATCAATAACCCACTGTTGTTACTCGATGGTAGCTAACATATAAAGTTACGTACTCTATGGTCTATGAGAAGACACGGTGTATTTTACATCCTTTGCACCAATGATTTCTACCAGTTGACCTAATACTATAAAATGTCACGTCAAATTAAATCTAACAAAATGTCACTAATATTAACACATCTGATATCTAACCACAAAAAAAATCAAGAAACTGCCTGAATTTATGAGAGTTAAAATTACACAAAAGATTGATAAAATGCTGAAATATGGTATTGATTTATGTTCAAAAAAAGGAGACAACAGGTTAGTAAATAAAAGAAGGAGTAATACGCTATGAAGCCTTTGTTTAATGACCTTTAACACATTTATGTAATATTAAAGTGAAAAGTAATTTACAATTACGTATTGTTTATGCTTGCTTACAGGTAGCAATATTTATATATCTCTCACTAATGCATGGATGGTCGACTTACACATGTGTCAATATAATGGAGATATCAACAAAGAGGAAGGTGTGAGTAATTTAAGGTCTCACTCCTACGAATGTAATATTCAACACTTAATCTAATTAGGTACAATGTGTTTACGTAAGTACTAATGATCATTAAAATGACCAAGTTAATTGTTGGCAAAGAGATTTAAAATAACGTTAAAAGGGTAAAGTGATTAAGTATTTACAGGTGTATTCTGACTATCCGCTAATGAGTAACTGTCTCTAGTTTTAGATGGTTATACACAAAAATTAATAATTGTACTTCCCTGGTGCAGTATCCTAGTTTCGCAAATCGACTCGATGGGGCATCTAGTGTATCTGTGTGACCTGAGACGGACCTCTAGTGGATCTTTGGCAGCAAGCTGGTGGATAGAGTACTGTGGCCAGATATCCAGTAGTGGAGCAGCAGCAGGAGAAGATTAAGGAGGAAGGTGATATCAACAGGGGAATAGTGAAACAGTGAGATAGTGGAGTGTCAACGGGAACGCAATTAAAGTGAACAGTAGTGTACATAAGACAAGGCGAAAGGGAAGATGCAAAAGGAAAGGGGTAAATCGAAGGAAAAGATTCAAATGGAGGGAACGGGTAAAGAAAAAAACCCAAAATGTTTTTAATTGAGACGAGCACATGTGCCTAAGTTTAAATTATTAATGTTTACTAACCTTTTGGGGGGTTTTTGTTCATTTTTTGTGGCGACTACAATATTACAACTGATCTTTCTTGGTTGGATGATTTTACTTCACACGGTCAAAGTAACAAATCTCATGAAGGCTTGGTTTTCTCACAAAAATAGTGTACTACCACAAGAGAAAAATCACTTACGTAGAATGAGTTCAAAATATCCTTCAAATGAAGAGATTGATCAAAAACTTTGTACCTGGACAGCAAATTTCATCTCCAACAGGAGCATTTCTGTTGTTGTGGATAGTCATTCCTCTAAACTGTATCCAATTAATGCAGGAGTTCCTCAAGGTTAAGCTTTAGCCCCTACTTTATTTCTTTTCCACATCAATGACTTCCTCTCTAGCACAACCAACCCAGTTCAGAGTAACGCGGACCACAGCACCCTCTACTCAAATATACAATATTCTAAGCCTGTCTCTTTAGCCCAATTAGATGAGGATCGTAGACCCATGGAGAGTTCTGTCTCCGTGGATCTCCGAAAAATATTAGACTGGGGAAGTAGAAATCTTGTACAATTCAATGGATCTCCAAAAAATATTAGACTGGGGAAGTATACATCTTGTAAAATTCAACCCCACCAAATCTCAGTCTTGCTTTCTTTCTCACAAGAGATACACCAGCCCTAGACCCATCACAATGAACAACCAAGTTATCCAAAGTAATGAGTCCTTTTCTCTTGCTGACATTTCTGTAGATCGAAATCTTAATTGGCACCAACATGTCACATCAATTGCAGAAGCGGCTGCTAAGAAATTAGGTTTCCTCTTCCGGTCTCGCAAATACTTTTTACCAGCTAATCTCTATACCTTATATACTTTACAAATAAGGCCAAACCTCGCATACTGCTCCCACATCTGGGGTGCAGCTGCCGGTTCTACACTCGCTATCCTGGACTCCATTCAAAAGAGAGCTATACGTCTCATCGGTGACCCTACCCTCACCCAAAGGCTGCCATCCCTTGCCCACCGACGTGCCGTTGGGTACCTCTCTCTCTTTTATAGATATCTGCACGGGCACTGCTCAGAGGAGCTTTCCTCCATAGTCCCCCCACCTGCTGCCCCCAGCCCCCAACAGATCTACCAAGGGAACAACAGAGCGAATGCACTCTTTTACTGTCCAAGTCACCAGACATAGAACATCTTGTTACGCCCGCTCTTTTTTGCAGAGGACTTCCAAGTTGTAGATTTCTTTGCCGGCACATGTTTTTTTCTTCTCCTCCGAACCTCCAAACATTCAAGTCCAGAATTAACAAGTTGCCTGTTTCCTCCTTGTCAACACCCACGGTATGATAGTATTTAGGCTGTAAACCCTCGTGGTGTGTTGTTGAAATTACAAAAAAAAAGAACAGCATCTACCATCTTTGACCATGCAGTGAAAAGTGCAATTCCTTATCTGTCCTTAATCAAAATTTAAAATTCCACAATTGTTCAAAGAGAAAATGCATATATCAGAAAAGGATATATTGACAGTTGATTAATTGGTTAGATGTCTACCAGATTCCCTAAAGCAAAATGTAAACAACAATCTAATGATAAGAGAGTGATTGTTTGGTTATAAATTTTTGTTTTGAATTTTGTGTTAGTTTTAAAATGTAACAAGTTACACCAAAGAAGAAAAAGTCTAGACGCAGCAAGTACGTTATGGAAGTGAATTTTCATAAAAATGTTTTAATAGTAAATATCTCTCTCTAATGCAAGCAGGCATCAATCTGGATCTTTTGGTTAGTGTTCTTATAGCACACGAAATCGATAAGATTCGCCAGCATAGTTCATGGATGTGAACATTTCACTTTAACTCACTACCAATATGAAGTCCTAGTAATTTTGCAGAGGTCTGCAGACTTACGGTTTGGCCATCCAGTTCTAGATCTTGTCCAATATCTTTTTATTTTATTTAGAGGACTTAAAAAGCACGCACGCTGTCTTATCCTTATTTAGTGCAAGTTTATTTTAAGCAACCCAGTTGGTAAGCCTTTTGAAAGTTTTGTCAGCATCAGCCATCACGTACTGAACATTATGTCCACTCATAAGAGGTGACCGTCATTTTGTTTTCTGGATTGATGTTGTTTCGAGATTGATGCGCTATGTACTGAAGTAGGCATAAATAATGTGCAGCGTAGGGCCAAGGACTGTTCTTTGTAGCACCCCCACCATCACTCCGAGAGTCCTAGATGAGTAGGTACTGGTAGAGTTTAATATTACAATTCTTTGTGTTCTTCTAAACCCGTCCAATGCTGTAACTCCATACTTTAACAGTGAACGTATAAGGACCTCATGATTTACACAGTAAAAGGTTTTGGAGAAGTCCACAAGAACCGTTAAAGCTACCTCTTTTTTGTAAATGTGCTCAACAATTTGCTCCAAAAATTCAACAATTGCAGTTTCAGTGCTTCATGCTTGCCGAAAGCCATGTTGATATGGAGAAAGAAGTTTATTATCGGTAAGATAAGGTGCTTGCTTGTTGTTGACTATTTTTCTTGATAGCAATGATGAAGTAGATGGGGAAGAAACTCTAGCAGTACGTCGTACGTTTTATACATGCCCACCAGCACTAAAAGGAAATCGAAATACATGTGCAATTCTTGTAAAACAGTAATTTATTTGCAGTGCTCAAAAGATTTTGCCGGGAATGTGCTCCAAAATAGAGAGGTAGAATTCTAAAAAATTATGCGTTATATTGCAGCGTGCCAATGCCCCTCTGCGTCTTTTTTATATTATTAATTTGCATATTTAGCGATCAAAGCATAGGTAACAATAATATTCCAGATATTCAGTTGTTTTCAACGTAAAAATTACTGTTAAGACGACCCTGGCGCATGATTTGGATACTCGCATGTAATTGGTCCACACCAAGTACACATGATGCCGTGGCGAACGCCGTCTTGCCAGTGGAAAGCGACGTTAGCCAGAGTTGTCAGATTGGGCGATTTATTGCGAGTTTTTTTTTCAAAGAAAGTTCCGAGTCGCAAATTGAGCTACTTCTTTTATCTAAAAATCGCCAATTGGGCGATCTTGAAGAAACGAACTCTGTTGTAAAACTATTCAGTTTCGCCAAAGTTTGATTTATTTTATTCATGAGAAGCAATGACATTGCGATATCCGTGAGAAACCAAGAGTATTTCGCATGTTTGGATAGACAATAGAGAAAAGATGATAGGTGACAGGTGAAAGGGACAATACTTTGTTTATGTTTTATATTATATTACAGTATATTTTATATGTTTCGTTATATAGAGAAAATATTTTATTTTTGCATCCTTATAACACCGCGGTTGAGCGTATGTTTTAATATTTTATAAACCAATTCTTGTTCTGGTTCCTTTTTCCTTTTAAATTTAATGACCAAATGTAGACCGTTATTTACATGTGATTTTGATGCACTATAGATTTTTTTCCCTTCTTTAACGTCGGTTTATTTCCGCGACTATGGGTAATCACCGACGCCATGGAGCAGTTTTACCTCACTAGCTTGTAAATTTTGCCGAACCTCTCTGTAGGGAGGGTGATATCATTAACCTGCCCAACATTGTATGGTACACGAGATGGACGGATTTTATATGTATACACAGAACCAGCATTTACCTATGAGTAGAGTTCAATTGTTTTCTGTTCTTAATGATTTTATTAAATTATTAAATTATTATCTGAGTAAACAGTTTCTTTTTAAGTTAATAATTCATCAGAACATTTTTATTGTATTGAATAGTGTAAAGCCGGCTGCAGCCATGCTAAGCAAACTTATATGAAATAATTAGTGTATTTTCAAATACGTAAACGTTTAGTTCACATTTTTTAAAATTTAGTTCACCTTCAGATGTACTATACCGAACACAACCAATATAACGTTGCTTAGTAATCATTTCTGTTTAATTGTTGTGTTATTCTATAGTAAGTATTTAATTGTTTCTCTTCCAGGTTCCTATATTTATTTTTTACTCGTCAAGCAGAGTTGCAGTATTAAGTAGGTATTCCAAGATACCTTATTTGTAGGTACAACGGCTTAGAAACCCGTTGTTCTTTTTTAAGTTCCCGTATGTTAACAGCGTTTTTCGTGGATTTGTATAAAATCCAGATGGCATCCCTGACAGAAGTAATTTTGTATTTGTCTTGTTGAGTAAAATTTCTTACTTCATTATAACTTAAATAAAGCATCATTTGCCATTACTCTCAGACTATGCAAATATTCACAGTGAGAGGGCAAAGGCTGCAATATGTTTGTAAAAACAAATGCACTTTTAAGTATTTTGAACAGTGTGAAGAAACATTTTTCATTACAAAAACTTTATATTGGCTGAAAACTAAAACATATATTTGTCCTATATTAAATGTAAATATAGTTGTTTTTACTCAAAAAAAAAATAGTGTTGAATTTTTTTGGAATGATTTTTCTTTTTGTACCGATGAAGCACAAAAATAAGTATCCTAAGGTATTAGGAATTCCAGTACCAGTTAATTTAACATTCGCTATATTCAACATTTTATTACGAATAGATGCGCGCTCTCTCAGACCTCATGTAAGTAGCTATGGTTATACATATACATCTCTCAGTACGCAATGCTTAAGAAAAATCGAAGAAAAATTAAATCAAGATCTAATACCAATAACCAAATAACCGTTTACCAGTAGCAAGCGTGTGATTTTGTGCAAAATCGGATATAAGCGTAGTTTTACCCCAGACATTTTTCATTTACTAATTTACATTTTTTAGCATTTTATCTCAGCGCAATCTAAAAGGGCTACATTATTTATCAACCCTGGATTTTAGTAAAAGCAGTATGCTCTACCCTTACAATTATTACCATAAAATTCGCAGACAATAATTCTTTATAATGGGCAACCGAACTGAATCTGCAATTTGCTGATAGATATAGCATTCGAGGACCCTAAAAATTATCACGTTAAACCTTTTAACTCGCTACATTGCCATTGGTTCATCCGAAAGGTGCATTTGTTAATTCTAAAATTGTTTGGAGCTTATGCTATATATACTTTTTGCACAAGTATATCCCTTACCTAACGTGACTCGTACATGAGAACTAGGTAAAGATTAGAACCTATGATGCACACTGATAAGTGCTCTTTGTAAAACCCAATTCACAACATCCTACTATTAATCCTCTGACGACGCTAAACTTGTTAGTGAAACATTCGTCGAATCTAAAAATAAAATGGCTTAAGTTATAGAAAATGTACTTATCCGTAAATGTAAAGTCTACATACATAAAAAATTTCATATCTTTTAGTTTTACTATTTATCAATACGATTACACTCTTTATAATAAAGTTTTTTTAGGTACAATGGTTTAATTATTAGGGAATTTGCATAGAAAAACACCGCTAGTAAGGAGATTGCAGCTTTCAAATTTTGAAAAAAAAAGTTCAACCGAGCAGCGACCATTTTCTTCAAATATATATATATATATATATATATATATATATATATATATATATATATATATATATATATATATATATATATATATATATATATATATATATATATATATATATATATTCATACCGTGGGATCCATTTGTTTGTCGAGTTTGCGAGTCAGCCTGCAAAACCTTTATTTATTGTGCCATTTTAACCGGATTTTCTTTCAAGCGTAGAGCATAATGAACTCTACGTTTGGAGCAATAAGCGTCATATTTCTACAACATCCAAGGCCTACTTCTTCAGTTTCCAGGAGTAAAATTTTAAGAATCGTTGATTTTTCTATAAGAAAACTGTTAACGCGAGTTAACTTTCTTGTTAACACACTTGAATTTTTAAAAGAATTTATTGATTATAGTTACACGAAATACTTATGAATAATAATAAAAATGATAAAGATAAGTTATGACAACTTAAAAGAGACTCAAGCAATAACAATGTAGGAATGTCCGTCCGTGATGTGGTAACTTTCATATATAGTCTCTGGTGGGGCGTGGACCGAGAGGCGGTTTCCACACTAGGTTGCTGTTTTGAAGGTGATCTTGGCAGGTTGCTGGTTGCTGAGTTGAATTTGATCTTGGCAGGTGGCCGTTTGCTGAGTTGGGTCTAGTTGTTTACCTATTCATGAATAGTCTATTCTTCTAATTGCGCTGTTATTAATTAACACATTCTTCAGCTATTTTGAGTGTTGAATCGGGATCTGTACTTCTTATATACATTGTATGAGGTGGCCAGCGTTATCTCGCGTCTGGACTCACATTCCCACAAAACGCTCCTTTACTAAATTGCATCCAAAAACTCCGTGTAGAAACGATTTTGTAGTGAGATAAGAAACGCATAATACATCATTTTGATAAATTTATTTTGGCAAGTTATCCATGGAATACATCATTCTGCATGCCCTTTGTCTTTTATACTCCACCCGTTCCACAATCACTTTTCCTTGAACTAGTCTGCACAGCAATTGGTCGGGTGAAGTTTTATATTGTTATGTCTCCAGTATAGGCTGACTGTTGATCAGTTGTCTTTTACGGTCCCGATCTTTACAGTCGCACAAGATGTGCTGGGCTGATTCCTCCCCCTCGGTGCAGAGTCTGAATGCCACGCCCCCCTCGAACCGCTCCATTTTATGCCGCTGTTTTTTGACAGCTATGTGTCCCGTCAAGAGTCCTGTTATGTTCCTGAGCTGTCCTTTACTAAGATTAAGCAGCTCCACAGCTTTCTTTGAACTGGTTTACTCAATTACTGATTTAAAACCTTAATATTTCCAGAGAAAGCATTAGGCGATGCCTGGAAAAAATGAAATAAAGGCTCTTAAGCCAAAAACTTTGCATACATTGGAACAGGGAGATGAGGGAGGACGATTAGAGGTGTGCTATTAGTTACAAGGAGAATATCTAAATAATCGAAATTTTTTGAATGAAATTTTATTTAGCGATGAAGCTACATTTACTACAAACGAGGTGATTTCAGGTCAAGATGGCCGTCACTGGGCAGTGATAATCCGGAATTCGTCATAAATTGTATCGGTCATGTTTTATCCATTACCGTAACTCCCTTACTGACATAGCGAGAACCTCAAGGGAAGCTTAAATAAGAAAAGGTGACCTTAGTTTTGAACAAGCAATTTGTAAGATGTCACATGTGTTTAACATATGTGTAACATGTCCCACGTGTCACCACCTATAACGAACTATAGAGCTACTGAATCAGTCCCACTAGTGACGTCAAATTCTGACTCCCGCTAGTGACGTCAAAGTCGGACTCCCGCTAGTGACGTCACAATCCTTGGCACAGCATACACAGTCGTGGTCAGTTGCTCTATAGCAGTAAAACTCAATGAGAATACGCCTGCAAACGTGACAACTCGACGATATGTCAAGATAAAACGCCTTTATATACCGATCTGAATGCGTGACACGCTCTCCTCTCTTATTGAATCAACCTGAGACATGATATCGTATAGTTATTTTTTAATTGGGAAAGACAACATGCCTAAATTGGTAAGTTATACTTACAATACCCGCTTATTTTCTAGTTGCTTGTGAATTTCTTTAATTGAGATTAATATGTGATTGCTTGCTAGTATATACCGCACCGAATTCACTTTCAATAACTGCTCTTTTTATTATATATACTGTTAAATCGTGGCTTGTAGTAGTGTTAATTCAATGATTGCTTGCTATTGTGTACTTTCAAGGAGGTAATTTAAAATTTTATTTCATTTGTTATTTTATTTTGATTATTAACACAAAGATAAGTTTTGTTCATAAACGGTTGCGAGTTTTCAATTTAAGTCTCCGATTCAAGTTTGCCTTTATGTCCGATTTTTCCCTATACGTTTAAAGATACCTTTGTGTCAGAATTGACCGTTAAAATACAGTTTTGCTGTTCCGATTCAAGTTTACATCAAGTGTCTACCTAGCCCCAGTGTCTACCTAGCCTCTTGATTGTACATTGCACTACACTTTATTCCTGTCTCTACCTCTGCAAGCGTCTTCCACCAGTTACTGACTCCTCTCTTGGGGCAATTAAGCGCCTGTGGTAAGCGCTAAACACTGATGTTACCCTGTTCAGTTTCTACATTCCGTTAGCAGGCAAATTTAGGCCTGTGTTGCCTCAGGTAAAGGCTCAGACCAGCTGGTGAACCTTTGGAAGTGCGCCAGCACTGCATGTGAGTCCTTTTCAACTTCTTGAGTGATTTTTGAAACTTTAGACAGACATAAACTTTCCTACATCATTTTAATTTCTCATTTACTTGCAACACAAATTTTAAGTCGGTCAAAATTAAAATCTTAGTCAGTGAGATTGATCGATAGGTATAACTGTATTTTCTATATTCTTTTGGTATGTTGTCCAATATGTAAATTAGAAATATTGGTATGATATTTAATTAATTAACATTTTGCTCACGAACCTTTCGATCCTTCAAATGTGTAGAGTACTAAAAAAGTAGCTTATGACATTTTATCTAGATTACGGCTAACCACAACTAAATTTTACAACTATAACAGTTCTAATTGTGGTGAGACTGCATTTAGCCTTACATACTTTGTCCCTATATTAGGGTAGAGATGGGCCAGGGCGGACAATTTATTAAATTCTTAGCTGGTTGTATACAGTCTCTAATATTTAACACTTTCTGTCATTCGGAGCTGCCGCGACGACATACTACTTGGTTCCGCAACGAGATGGCGGCACGTGCTTCCTGTCTTATATCTCACTTAGTGTTGGAAGGCTGGCTACCATAGCCGTATTATTTTGAAGGTGTATTTCACTTGCAATTAGTATGCCGTACTGACGAGCTCTAATTAGAGTGAAACCATCTATCATCTAGCCTTACATACTTTGTCGCTATATTAGGGTAGAAATGGGCCAGAGCTGACAATTTATTGAGTTAGTTGGATAGTATACAGTCTCTAATATTTAACACTTTGTGTTATTTGGAGCTGCCGTGACAACATACTACTTGGTTCTGCAACGAGGTGGCGGCACGTGCTTCGAGTATTACATCTCACTTAGTGTAAGACATTTTGTATCATTTGCTCTCGTGCGAAAACCGTCATGCGAAAACCCACACGCCTGTTACCGTTGTTTGGTTCCCGGTATTTCCGATTGTACACTAGCGTCATTTGTGTGTTGTCCCAAGAGTTGGAAACTATGATTTTTTTAAATGGCTTTTCGCCGGCAGCTAAAATGTAAAATTTTAAATTGCTACAAACACACTGTAGACGACTCGTGAGAAAATAATATTTTGTACGTACATGAGCACTAATACATAGAACATTGTTTTCCAGCTGAAGTTGAAATTTTATATTTTAAGTTGGTAACAACACCCTGTAGACGGCTCGTAAAAAATATAATTTCCTACGTAAATGGATATAAATATATACAGCATTTTTGTATAAGTAGAATTTTGGCTAATCTTTATTGCAACTTTTACAGAGACAAGTGTGCTAACATTTAAATAGTATATCGAAGAGGAGATATAATAGGTCACGTGCGTCATTGGCCGTTCGGGTTGTATCAGTAGATAAGCTAATCACTTTCGGCAGCTGGCGTAACGCCAATCATTTTTAAGAGGTTGAGGAAGTTAACTCTAATGTCTCTACCTGCCTACGCCACAGGGAGGCGGACAAAGATAGGTTAGGTTGTTGTAGCTCGATTACGAGGTCTCAATCTGCCTACTCCCCAAATCTCGCTGGAGATCGTCTCTACAGTCACAGTATTGGACTCTATGTAAGTTGTCATATAGTCTGAAAGAGTCTCTCAAACTACCAATGGCTGAGCAGATGTCAACATTATCTGCGTACAGAAGATATCGTAGGTCAATACTGTCTGCTATATCATTAATAAACAGGTTATAAAACAGAGGTCCAAACACAGACCCCTGAGGAAGACCTGAACCAGCCAAAACTCCAATAGACCGTCCCCCACGATAATTATTAAAGCTAACTGTATCGCGAAGATAGGATTCTACAAAGTTCAGAAGTATGATGAGAAATGCGTGTTAATAGGTTTCCTCAAGAGAATACCGTGATGCAGTTTGACAAAGGCCCTGAAAAAATGTAAGTAAATGACATTCATCTCTGATGCGCTCTCCAGCGCATCAGATATATGTTTATATTTCGTCACGCAGACTAAATCTGTTCTCGTGGAACGATCTAATTATAATTTTGTTTCTACGAAAATTCGCTAAACACTACACTTTCTTGCAGTCTAACTTAACAGGGAATCAACCATATTCAACAGAATCGATGTACTAAAATAGAAATTCTTCAGAATATGTCTAGTGCAATTTTGCCAAAACGAACCGTAATGTAGAGTAACGTAAAAGATACATTTAATAGGTTTTCCCATTGTAAAAAAGGTTTTATCAAACTAAATTTAATACTACCCAGATCTGACATGTGAAAACAGCGTCGATCAATTTGTGATATTGATTCATACACAATGGCATGGTGGATAAAATATATTTCGGAAATATCAAGAGTGGCACTTTTCAGAAGATAAATTCCATCCAATACAATTTTTAAGACATCCATGTCATTCGTGAATTTTCACTATACCGGAAATTGTGTCGCTTCTATATATTTTCTGATAGATGATGTGTATCTCTTTCTGCAAATGCCCGCAAATCCAGAGCTGATCCAGACACACTCAATTAATGAAACTTTTCTTTCGCAGACCGTATTCCCACCCATTCAAACGGGATCCTACAAAAAGTACACGTTTCGAATCTGTTAAAGAAAAGGCGAGACAGAAGTCGGGATCTCTTTTGAAAAATAGTTCGAATTACTTTTATTTCAGACAACACGTTCACTGTTCAGATCGATACCAGATGTTTTGCGAGATTGTACACTGCTGGGGTTGGGAATCATCTGACTTGCTGGCTTCTTGTTGTTTTTCGTCGATACTACATTATGATTCAGAATAAATTTTCTAGCTTATACCATACACTGAGATATGTGAAAGAAAATTCGCTGTATTTTGTGCTTTTACAGGCGGCTCCTATTACCATCGTAAAGAGTGCTCCAAAATGAATAAAATATTAAGTTATCAAGAAGAAAGTAATAATAGTGGTATAAAAAAAAACTATGTTAAGCGTAATCTTGGTGTATTTTTCTCTAACGAGGATTTGCTGTTCTCGTCGTTTTTTACTCAAGCTTTGGCAGTATAAAGATAACTCATCAGTCGTAAATTCAGATTTTGTCCTTGTTCTCTGATACAGATCCTTCTACCACTGTCTATATTATAGCTGTGGCTACGAACTACTGTTATATTATATGTCTACTGACTTGTAGTTTTTAGCAAATTTTCATACAAAAAATTTTTTGTTATGAAAGGTAACGACTTTGGCATTTAGCAATTTTTTTTTAAGCTCGAAGTAAAACGTTTAAAACATATTGCTGAGGATCCTTTAAATGTATATGTATATATATATATATATACATACATATATATATATATATATATATATATATATATATATATATATATATATATATATATATATATATATATATATATATATGACATTCTCAAGAGGTCAAGGAAATATGTAAGGACACTCTAAGGCCTCAACCTGTCTACTCCTTAGAGCGGTGGACAAAGGTGGGTTGGGTTGTTGTACGTCGATTACTCCCCAAAGTTTTTAGGAGATCGTCTCCAAGGTCTCAGTCTTGTATTGTATGTATGCTTCCGTCTACCTTATCCGTCATCAGTGAAAGTAGTCTGGTCACGTTCAATTGAGCCAGGGGCTTTGGTCACGGTACTTTAAGGATTAAGGGGATTACCGTAACTTGTTGGGACAGATAAGGGGGCAATGAAATTGTCTATCGAATTTATTTTCTTTTTGTGTGCTTGTGATGAAGATATAATAGGTTTCCAAGTAATAGGAAGGCGAAGACCATCATCTCTTTTATTTAAACAATTGGGGAGATTGTCGATCTCGATTGCTTCGCAGAAAATTCTCGTTTTGAAGTTGTAAACCAATGCTATTGTTTTGGCATTATCGAAGTCTATTTCGTGTCCTGTATGAATATGATGCATGGCCAGCGCCGATGATAAGTCGGGTTTTCTAACTGCGAGGGTGTGTTCATATTATATTATATTGTGGATGCGTCTATTTGTTTGTCCTACATAAGTTCGGGAACAGTGGGAATAAGGAATTCCGTAAACTCCGTGAGATTCGTTTGTAATCGTATCATTGGGAGTTTTTATCAGATTTGACAGTTTTTGCTCTGTTGTATATATATATATATATATATATATATATATATATATATATATATATATATATATATATATATATACAGGCTGTCCCGTATCGTTGCATTCAAGCATATAGTAGGCTCAATTCTAAGACAAAAAAGTCTGGGCGCAGCAAGTGTGTTATGGTGGTGAATTTTCATAAGAGTCTTTTAATAGGAAATATGTTTTTTTATGAAAGCAGGCATGATATTTGGCATATAACCTTTATAGTGGAAACAATACCTTAATTCATCGAAATAACTTTATTGCTTGGAAAAGTACAAAAATTTTCCTAAAGAAAAACTAAATGTTTCTGAACAACTGGTACGATTTTTCTGACCAGCAATCCTCTTTAAACCATTTACTCACCTACCAAGATATAATTAATCAAAAAGAGCTTTTAGACGAAAAGTCACAAAAAAGATAACACGAAAATTTGCAAACCATTTTTCCACGAAAATCTGAAAGATTTTTTTTACAACTTATTCAAAATGTATTACGAATTACCAAAATTTCATAGAAAATCTTCCAAACAATGATTTCTAGAGAAACACAAAAAACTTTGCGAGAAACCGGTAAACTTGCTAAAACGATACATAAAATTCAAATTATATACCTTATCTGTAATTAGGATTAAAAAAAGAAAAAATGTATTGCATTTTATTTTTCACGCAACAGTTTAAGTTTTTTCAAACTTAGTCATTATTTGAGAGAGCGTCCTGTACACGGTATCTAGATTTTTTCGACAAATAATATAACCAAAAATCTCCTCTGAAAGCGCAACTGTCATAGAATTGGCAAAAACGGTATACCATAATTTTTGATATTTCCAAAAAATGTCAAAAATTGCAAAACAATTGAAATACCTCGAAAACTATGAACGGTATCAATTAACACCCCCCTTCCCCCAACAAACATTCATTGAAATTCTATAAAAAAAAAAGCAAACATATAAGGAGTGTTCGACTTATGACCACCCTGTGATTATCCAAATTATATATATATATATATATATATATATATATATATATATATATATATATATATATATATATATATATATATATATATATATATATATATAAGCAGATAGAAACTGAAAATAACCCCGAATATGGATCCTAGGGATTCTTAGTGGGCGCTCATTTGAAGAAATCAGTTCAAAAGTCGCGGTCTTCTCACAAGCTCATTTTTACTACGAAAACTCACTACAAATTATAGAATATTAAACCATAAACTCTCCAGCTAAAACTACTGCCAACGCATCAGAGAAAAGGTCCATCTGGAATGAATTTTTCGGAACTATTTTAGTAAAATGAAGTACAATGACGGTGTGCTGAAACTTAAGGGTTTGTAAAACACTCTACAATTTTCCTTCATAACCCGTATCTGTTTCAGGTTCTACATGTTGCTAATTTTGACGTTTCAAACCGCGACTTTCACGCTCTTAGAGGAAAAACTTACTTTTTTTCAAATGCCTATAATTAAGAAAACTCACAAAAAACACAAAAGTGGTGTTCCATTTTTATTCCTTCCGAAGCTACAATCCTATGAAATTATTACAAGATTTAAATTCTAAAGACAAACAAATCTTGACTTATTCAACAATTCTTCAATCCATAATCTATTGTAAATGCCGTCTTCCTTGCTGAGTACAATATGGTGCTTTTGTGTCAATGGATCAAGCGACAAACCTTATTTTACGCTGGTTTTCTCTTGTTTATTGGACACCTTGTCAAATACGCTTCAATAGTTCCAATAGCCTTACATGATCACCTACAATACCCCACCACCCCCCACCCCCCGCCCCAACTATTAATGACCACCTCGTTTGGCTCTGAGTTCGCATGAAATGTGGATTTGATGTAATAGTGCAGACTGTGCCTATTTACATCCCCATTCTTATTGAGTGTTGCACTATCCCCAAACAAAACGAAGTCGAAGAAAATATTTTGTTGCTTAATTTTGTTTTTATCCCGTTCACAAAATCTCAATCAGCTTTGGAAATCGAGTAATTCCTGGTGCATCTGAACGCGAAAAGGATGCATTTTATATAGTGACTGGATTCTTTGAACCGTACCGTGGCTAATGTCTTGTTGCAATGCCATTTTTCGTATACTCATGTGCGGATACTCAGCAACGCTCGGTAATACTTTGAATTGGTTTACTTCAGTCATTTCAGTTTTTGTTAATTCCTTTTTCTCATACTTACTGAACCTGTCCGATCAAAACGGCCCAGCAATCGTTTAAAAGTCATTTTATTTGCTTCCCGTCGCTCTGGATATATTTCGTGATATACTTTTATGGCAACTCAAATATCCAATAACTATTTTTTCCCTATAATGTGTGTTCACATTTGGAAGACGCATGAATTTAACACAAAACGATCCATATCTCCTAAAGTACCCTGTATTATGTAGTAACAATTTATAATAGAGGATTCGGGAATATATGAGTTATCCGAAAATATAATAATATACAGGGGTCCAATTTAAATAAAACATATGTTTGATTCGTACCTGAATATATTCCTGCCTCTCATCCTGACCCCTCCGATATCTCACAAAACGTCACCGAAATTATCCAAGCTGGCATGGAATTATTTATCCCACGTACACCAAAAACCTCTTCAGCCACTCAAAAGCCCTGGTTCTCTAAATCCTGTGACAAGGCCAGACTTGAAAAGGTCAAAGCTCACAAAACGCTTCTACACAATCCCAGTCAAGAAAATCGTCAAGCATTTAACGACGCAAGAAACCGCTATGTCCGCATTCTTTCTGAGGCAAAAAACTCGTTTAATAACCACATCAAAAACAAAGTCCTCTTAAGCTCCAACGGCGGCAAACCCTTCTGGACTCTTGCTAAATCTATTGGGAATAATTTCTGCAAAAGCACGTTCCCACCTCTTGTCTCAGGGGATGAAATTGTTTCTACCGCCCTGGGCAAGGCTGAACTTTTTGCTTCGTTGTTCGCCGGCAATTCTACTCTCAACCCACCTCCAAATGTTCAACCACCAACAGTCCCCAATGTCGCGCATAAAATGACGGATATCATTTTCAAAACCAAAAAGGTACGAAAGATGCTCTCTTCTCTTAATACCAGGAAAGCCTCTGGCCTTGACGAGATCCCAGCAATTGTTCTCAAAAAATGCGCACCAGAGCTTGCTCCTGTCCTGACTCGTATGTTTCAGATGTCTTATAATAAAGGCATATTCCCTAGTAACTGGAAAACTGCTCGAGTACAACCCATCCCCAAGAAAGGATCCAAAGCGCTTCCCAGCAACTACAGGCCCATTTCTCTCCTTTCAGTCGTCTCTAAAGTGATGGAAAAGTATATAAACACCGAATTACTAAAATTTCTTGAAAAACACAGTCTAATCCACGACAGGCAGTATGGATTCCGTCAGCGCAGATCGACTGCCGACCTCCTTTCCTTTGTCACCCATTCTTGGAACAAGTCTATGGAACAACACGGTGAATCCCAGATTGTTGCTCTAGAGATATCCGAAGCATTCGACCAGGTCTGGCACGCAGCGCTGCTTAATAAACTTCCGGCCTATGGCCTACCACCAAAACTCTGTATGTGGACAGCAAATTTCCTCTCCAACAGGAGCATATCTGTTGTTGTGGATGGCTATTCCTCTAAACTGTATCCAATTAATGCAGGAGTTCCTCAAGGTTCAGCTTTAGCCCCTACTTTGTTTCTTCTCCACATCAATGACCTCCTCTCGAGCACATCCAACCCAGTTCACAGCTACGCGGACGACAACACCCTCCATTCAAATATACAATATTCTAAGCCTGTCCCTTTAGCCCAATTAGATGAGGATCGCAGACTCATGGAGGGTTCTGTCTCCATGGATCTCCAAAAAATATTAGACTGGGGAAGTAGAAATCTTGTACAATTCAACCCCACCAAAACTATGTCTTGCTTTCTTTCTCACAAGAAGTACACCAGCACTAGACCCATCACAATGAACAACCAAGTTATTCAAAGTAATGAGTCCTTTTCTCTTGTTGGCATTTCTGTGGATCGAAATCTTAATTGGCACCAACATGTCACATCAATTGCAAAAGCGGCTGCTAAGAAATTAGGTTTCCTCTTCTGGGCTCGCAAATACTTTTCACCAGCTAATCTCTATACCTTATATACTTCACAAATAAGGCCATACCTTGAATACTTCTCCCACATCTGGGGTGCCGCTGCCGCTTCTACACTCGCTATCCTGGACTCCATTCAAAAGAGAGCTATACGTCTCATAGGTGACCCTACCCTCACCCAAAGGCTGCCATCCCTTGCCCACCGACGGGCCGTTGGTGACCTCTCTCTCTTTTATAGATATCTGCACGGGCACTGCTCAGAGGAGCTTTCCTCCATAGTTCCCCCACCTGCCGCCCCCAACAGATCCACTAGGGGAACAGAGCGAATGCACCCTTTTACTGTCCAGGTCACCGGACATAAAACATCTTGTTATGCCCGCTCTTTTGTTCCGAGGACTTCCAAGTTGTGGAATTCCTTGCCGGCACATGTTTTTCCTTCTCCTCCGAACCTCCAAACCTTCAAGTCCAGAATTAACAAGCTGCCTCTTTCCTCCTTGTCAACACCCACGGTACGATAGTATTTAGGCTGTAAGCCCTCGTGGTGTGTTGTTGAAATTAAAAAAAAAAAAAAGTTCCAAATAACTAAATTGTGCATCTTAGCTCCCTGTACCACATTTGCGGAGAAAAATTTTGATATCTCTAATAAAAAGGAAGTTACCGAACTTTGTCGTAAGATTGGTACACCTGTATATATATATATATATATATATATATATATATATATATATATATATATATATATATATATATATATATATATATATATATATATATATATATATATATATATATATATATATATATATATATATATATATATATATATATATATATATATATATACATATATATGGATGTATGTATCACACCGATAACTCAAAAACTAATGGGCGTATTTAGATTAAATTTGGCGAATATCTTCCTTCTGCAAGTGGCTTGGATAAGCTCGTTATACAGGAAAATCTGGCCAGGTTTTTCCGGAAAATTGTATGTTTCCTTTCTAAAAAAAATTATATCTCCGAAAATAACAAAGTCAGGGCAACCAAACTGCGCGGGCTTATATCATTATAAGTAAATTATGTACCAAAATTTAGCTCTGTACGTTAAGAGACAGAAAAGTTATAGGCATTTAAAGAAAAATAAATTGGGGGTTTCCTCAAAACGTCAATGTCGCGATTTAAAGCATCAAAATTGGAAACATGTAGGCAAAGCACCTGAAACTGATACGGTCTATGGAAAGAAAATGTCTCAAGAATGTTTTACAAACCCTGAAGTCTTAGCTTCAGTTGTCATTGTCCTTCACTTTACTAAAATGTTTCCAGAAAATTAATTTCAAATAGACCCTTCCTCTGATGCTTTGGCAGCAGTCTTAGTTATAGAGTTTATCATTTAATGGTATATAACTTTGTCAAATTTTCGTAAAACCTCAATAAAGCTCAATATATCCGCTATTATGCAAGAAAGGAAAAAAAATGTATACATTAATTATAGGGCGTCTTGATCTACATGTTAAAAATTACTTCCGCAATCACAGGCTGGCCCATAAGTCGCTGGTGATACAAATTTTCTTTTTTTTTTTTAACCGAACACGCCTTATGTTATTGCATTTTTGAATTTTCCATCGAAAATAATGCATGTTTGTAAGAAACGAAATTCGGTACGCAGAAAGTGCGTTTTTGTAGCGAATTTTCATTAAATGCTTCAAATTTGAATAGCTAAATTTGCTATTAACCTATAAGGTTGACCAAGAAACCGGTTTTTTCGGGAACACTTTGAGTTTACTTTCGTAAATTTGTGTATATTTTCAAACAATAAGTAATTTTGATAAAATATGGTAGAGTTTTTCTACTATATAGGTTATATTGGTAACCAAATTTGGTTGGCCGAGATTTATTTAGAATATTTATTCCTCTGATGAAGCCAGCGTTGTTAGCGAAACGATCGTTAGGTTTTTAAAAATATGTGTTGTGGTGATTTAGGTTCTTCCAAGTCTTATCAATGCTCATCACAGGTTCCGATCTTCACTCAGTGTCTTATTCCAACAATATGATTTACCTGAGAAGACAGAAATGTTAATTCAACACGGAGTATATATTTAGAACTTTAAAATCTTACTTTTATTCTGTATTTGATTAAGCTAAGAGCGTCAGCATACATACAATAAAATAATGTAAATCAAGTTGTTTATTTCTCCAAGCTGACAATGATTTACATCAAGTACCTTCGCGATATCATATTTAAGCAAAAAATGTTTTATAGAGGCCTATTCTTACAAAAATTCTCAACTTGTGGCGTGGGGACATTTACGGTTATAAAAAATAACTGTACCATATTTAAATCAAAGGCTGTCACCCATTTTAGCTTCAAATATACCGACCAGCCATATAATAAATAATTGGCAATCGCTCTTTTTATTGCCGAGAGTATTACCAATCCATTACCTACATTTGCAATTTAATTTTACAGTTTCACCTCTAAACAAAAACCAAATCAGTATGATTTGTGTTTCACAACCTGCTAGGACGTATAGCTAATGACGAGAGCAAAAATCCATTTCCTGTTGAAAATAATTTACGATGTTATATATCATCAACTTGCACGTGAAAATAACGCAAATAAAAAAGAGGGCAGATAACCGCTGCTAGTTTCTGCATTTAGAAGAGCTGCACTTGCTCCAAATAAATAATTACACAAGGTTAAGAGGTGAACCATTTGTTTTTTGGACGTTTCCTGATTGAACCGGCAACCCGTGACGTTGACAAATGGCGGTGAGGCCGGCACTTCTGTTAAATTCCGAAACGAAGACTTGTGACCTATGCCAACCATAATAAGCGATGAGAGTTTTGCTGAAAAATGTAATGAATATGGGGGCTTTTTTAATTTCGTGAAAAATGAATGAAATCAGAATATCCGTCTGACGTCATTGGATCCGCTAAAACGGTAATGTGTAAAATTTGTTACGTTTGTTGTTCAGAAAAAGGTTGATAAAAGTACAAGGGTTCCTTGAGGACAGCAATCACGATATCTTCTCCTTATAGTATGGCATAATATATTATATTTTATCAATAAATCGTGTAACGTGTCGTAAAAATAAGCTGACGTTTCTATATTATGCAATGAATACAATTTAGGCACAATGTGTTCAACTAATTGTCGAAATTTTTTCTGCAATATTGAATATCAATTTGAAGCGAGTTGTTTAAACAAAACTTGTTACTGATCAAACAGCGACTGGTCACCTTTAAAAAAATTCTCCAAATGATTTCCAACTAGGCCTCCTGGAACTCATACCCGAACACTTTATATATATATATATATATATATATATATATATATATATATATATATATATATGTATATATAACATACTAGGCGCCGTAAGGGGAGGGGGGGGGTTGGCCGGTGGCGGTCCGCCCCGGGTGCCAATCACCAAAGGGTGACAACGTGGTGACAACTCAGTCGCCTAGCTTAGTAGCCAGCCACTGGTGCATCCGCCGGACGAGGCGGCGCGGGAGAAAGGGGCAAGTAATTTCAGCCCCTCCTTCCACCAAATTTAAAACGATGGAGAAGAGTTACATGACACAACTCGTTTCTATGTTGCTACTTGCCCAACACAAATGCCTGATGATTTGAAAATTGAAATTTTTAAAACGGGAAGTGAACCCTATAAAAATAGAGATGGCCCATTTTTAGATACTGTCTTGGAGATAAAATAAAAGGAAAGAGCCGACATTTCAGTTTATAATGGTTTTATAAAGCGTTACCAAATGGAGAAGAATATTCAGAAAATGGATGGTGTACTCTCAAACAAAAAACAATGTATACCGTTTTTGCTGCAAACTGTTTACGCGCCATAAAACAAAACATGAGAGTTTTGCCAACGAGTTAAATTCATGGTGGAAACTATATCCTAAAGTGTCTGAACACGAGACTTCTGAGACCCATCTGTCCTGTTTTGAGAAATGAAAAATCTTGGAAAATGGATTGAGGCTGCAGAAAACTATCGACCATAAACATTAAATGGTTTTAGACCAAGAAAAAAATAAGTGACGTGAAATTTCGAGTCGCCTTTTAGATCTTATTCTTTTCCTGGCATTCCAAAATCTTCCTCTTAGAGGAAATAGAGAGGGGGTTTCATCAGACAATAGAGGGAATTTTTTAGAATTACTTAATCTATTGTCGAAATATGACTCAGTGCCAAAAGAGAACATGCTAAGAATTGAACATGCTATCACCTGTACAAAAAGGAAACGGGTGGATTCTAATTTGTCCATGTCCAGAGACATTCAAACATATCAGCCTTTCGGGAAAGATGTGTAAACTAACATTGTGGACGACATAAGAAAAGCAAAATATTTCGGAATTCTTTTCAATACCACTCCAGACATATCACATGTTCATCAGATGAGTTATGTAATGAGATATGTTCATACTTAAGACGATCAAGTGGAAGTAATTGAAATAATTCTAGGTTTCTTCCCAATATAGCTTGAAGGACTGCAGTCGAACTTTGAGGACTTGGATATTTCAATTAAAAGAAGAGGAAGGAGAAGATTTCGAAAACTTATGCCAGAAGAAATGACCCAAGACGCTGCCAGAAGAGCTGCAGAAAGCTATGTTAGAATGTCTTGATAGATTTTACGGCGAAATAGACCATCGTTACAAGGCAATGGATGACATTTCCATAACACTTGGTGTTGTTCAGCCTAAAACTCTGCTTACGTCAACAGAAGAAAACAGTACAGTTCCAAATCTGACAAAAATCTACGATGAATTTTCTGCAGAGGACATTATTTTGGAGATTTTACGACTGAGGCGCAACTTAGAAGCTGCCAGCATTTCTTTCCAAGAAGCGGTCCAATGGACCACCTTGGAACTTCTGAAACTAATTGCACAATGGGACTACTCTGAGTCTGTTCAGAGTCTAGCGCTGTGTCTAAGATTTTCTTAACTATTTGTGTTTCGGTGGCTTATGTGAAAGGAATTTCTCAAAATTAAAATTGATAAAATCTGTAGAATCTGTAGAGTAACTACAGTAGTTGATGAAGTACCAAATCCAGCATCAAAAGCTAGTGAGTTTTTTTACGATATTATCTGACAATGGAGGTGATATTTTTTTCTAAAACTTCATATTCGTCGAAAAAACCGCTGAAACACGTCAATTTTAATATTGAGAGGGACATGTTTTGACATAAAACTCAACTTTGTCACATCAACCCCTTAAGGGCGGTGATAACAACCCTTATATTTTAAATAGGGAACATAGGTCGAGTGTTACATCGTTTGAGAGCTCATTTTTTTCTGAATTCAGCACACTAATTTTTTTGGAAGTTTTGTCAACTTGTTTAAAAATTATTCACAGTTGGAGTTGCAAGAACGTATTTCATTCATTGTGATAAGAAATGCTCTAACGAGTCAATTATTCGTTAAGTAAGTGTTCAAATTGTTGACCACCAGCTTCCATACAAAAGTACAATTTTTGTTCAAAACGAGCTCTGACATTTTAGAGCATTTATGGATGTATTAGACGGCATTCTTCAACAATGCGTCGTAATTTTTCCAGGGACTTGGGGTATGTTGCGTAAATTCTGCTCTTTAAATGGCCCTATAAAAGAAGTCTAAAGGGGTTAAATCCGGTGATCTAGGGGGGCACCCAATAGCACCTCTACGCCCAATCCATTGGCCTGGAAAGTCTCTGTTCAAAAACTCCCTTACACGTTGTGAAAAATGCGGGGGAGGTCAATCTTGTTGAAACACTAATTGATTTGCTTCATAGCGATCATCATTTTCAACAATGTTAATTAGTAGAGGGTAAACAATATCTTCTAGTAACTCTGAATACGTTTCGCCACTCAAATTGCTATCAAGAAAAATTAGTCCAATTAATCAGTTTCCAAAAATGCCAGTGCAGACAATCAATTTCTGTGGAGTTTAAGTGTAGACTTCATGAAAATTTCTTGGATTATTCTCTCTATAACTTCACAAAACTCCAGCCGCCGATCAAAATCATCTTCATTCAGTTGTTGTACAAGATGAATTTTATACGCGTGAAATTTATGATGCTTCAATATTTGCTGAATAGTTTTCTTTTGACGTTTGAAACAGTGGCCAATTTTCTCGTGCTCAAAGTTGGGTCTGCAGCAATTTGTCCTAAAACTTCAATCTCAGTAGTCTCATTTCTAACCGGAAATTCACGTTCAGGATCCCGTTTTTTGTTGGATACTGAGCCACTTTGTCAAAACTTTGCAACTAACTCCAAAATGTATTTTCTGTTAGCATGTCTGTTCGGATGTCGTTCATTAAACAAATTTGCGGTACCATTGGCACAGTCATCGGTTTTGAAAAAAAGAGTAATTATTTCAACTCTTTCTTCTACAGAATACGCCATTGTGAAATTAATTTTCAGTAGTACTATCAAGTATCAAACCGACCGATAAACCGAAATAATAAACAGCATTTCTCTCGTTCCGATAAAAAATGATCTGATAGTCAATTTTTTGTTTACAAACCAACAAAACATTGACTATCAGCACATTTCTTATCGGAATGAGTAAAATGCGTTTTTGCATCTTCAACTGTGATTAATTTTTAAACGAGTACATTAAATAGGGAACATTAGACCCATGTTCCCTATTTAAAATAAGACGCAAATCGGTCTGTTTCGTTTTCAATGCACCACCCTATATATGTATATATATATATATATATATATATATATATATATATATATATATATATATATATATATATATAGGGTCAACCTGAACAACGCCACCTATTAATAGCGCGCTGTTTCCTTGATATAAAAAATAAGCCGAAACTCTGAAAAAAACGGGATTTTAAAAAGGACAATTAAAATATAAACGTAAAAAGTTTCTCTTGTGATTTCGCCCTCTCTAGGGTATCAAACTTTTTCCCAACGCGCAATATAAATCCTATGTGTAACAGTTAAGTAGTTAAGAATTTTTCGTCCTCTGATGGCGCTAACTTTTCAGTGAATCGATAGTCAGTTTCTTAAATTATGTGTCGTGGTTATTTAGGTTCTCCAAGTGTACTTACTTACCAGTGCTCATCACAGGTTCCAATATTTACTTAGCGTAGTTCTTTCCTTTGTGTGTCTGTTGTGTGTGTTTTGTTTCTTTAACGTCGGCCTATTTCCGCGACTATGGCCAATCACCGACGCCAGGGAGCAGTTTCACCTCACTATCCTGGAAATTTTGCCGAACCCCTCCTTTCTGTAAGAAGGGTAGGGATCTTTAACGTGTCCAACATCGCATGGACACGGGACCGACGGCTTTGGGTCCCCTCCGAAGTGCGGAACGTGCAGACATTCAACTTGCTCAAATACAATGCCAGAACCTCGGTTGATGCTAATTTTACAGTTTGTACTAAAAAAGTGAAAGGAGTACCCTGGGATCGAACCCAGTACCCTTCGATTCAGAGGCACAGGTTCTTACCCCTGAACCACCGAGGTTCTCTTTTGCTTTGTAAAATCAGCTAAAGTAACAATTCCTGGTTTTGTGGGAACGACAAAATTAAAAAATATTAATTTCTAAATAGTGAAATTTAAGAGACTTACAAATGTTTTGGTGGCAGCGGAAAGATTTAGAGATAGCGTTAACAAATTACGCAATCGTATTTTTCACTCTAGTAGATTCAGATCAGCCCATTAGGATAATGCATCCTATTACCAAAATTTGAGAATCGCGTGCTTCTTTCAATTGAGGAAATGCGTCTTTTGAGTAACTCAATGACATAATACATCTAAAGCTTCATAAAGTTTCTACACGAAAACATCTAGTTCCTTGCAAGATTCGACGACATAAGTTTCCATTTATAATATTTGATGTAACTGTAGATAAGAACGAATTTTAGACTGCTGAGCATTGAATACAATAATAACAAGCGAGGCAATTAAATAAACGATGACTTCTTAGTTTACATTATGAACTAGCAGGTGAATATTTTGTTCCGTTTTACTTTGTTTATAGACGTACGTTACAATGAACTGCGGATATAAACTAGCGGAATTAGCAGAACAGCAGTCTGAAGAAGGTTGAGAGGAAATGTACAATCTGCATGTTATTTTTAGTGAATTTTTATTTTAAAAATTCACTAATAGAAATCGATGGTGAGGCTTTGCCAAAATTTTTTCAAACGAGCGCGAATTTGGGCGCCTAGAACACAAAACCTCAAAAATAATTAACCGATTTTGATGAAACTCGGCAACTGCCTTCCTTTTATTAATAGCTTGGATGAGTTCGTTAGCCAGGAAAATCGAACAAGGTTTACCGGAAAAATTTTGAGTTTTCTTTCGAAAAAAAAAATTTTTTCTCCAAAATTTACAAAGCTATTTTAATGAAATTTGGTGAGCATGTTGCTTTGGCAATGAGCTAATTATTCCAAAATTCAGCTTTCTAGGTTTACCGAAAATTGAGCTATTCAAATTTGAAACATTTATGTTTAATACCACCGCTTTTTATTGTCAATGGTAAAAACTGGTTTATAGGTATATGAGATCTAGTATGTCTGAGCCGTTACCTAGCAACTGAACATTTGATATTATTGCGCAGGTCAGTTACACGCTGTAACTGACGTTTATCGTATAGTATTAGATTGTTTATCTGTTTTAATTTCAGTTGGCAAATTATTTGTGTTGTTTGAGAATTTTAATATACAAGTGCAAATTATTCCTTTACGATTTTACTAATGTTAGTGAGTGGACTAAACAGTGTTTGTTATGTTTTGTCAACAGATATAAAGGATCGAAGTTTTACAAAAAGGGCGGATAGGCAACAGGTTAGTTATTTTCTCTATGATGCTTTGGCGGTAGTTTTAGTTAAGTTTATGCTTTAACGGACCATAATTTTTAGCTAATTTTCCTACAAAAAATTCGTCGTTGATGGGACCGCGACTTTAGAATTTTAAAAAGATTTGTTCAAACGAGCGCATACTAGGCCCCCTAGAATCCATATCGGGGTTTACGTTCAGTTTTTATCTCTTTACATATATACATTTCTACTGCAAAGCTCAATATAATTATTATTATACAAGAGACGAGAAAAAATTATAGGGTCTCTTGAGCTGCATCTTATAAAATTATTTTGACAAATCACCAACGACTTATGGGCCAGATAAGTCTTTGGTGATCCCCACATTTTTTTCTAACACCCTTATTTTATTGTGTTATTTATCGAAATGTGTTTGCAAGAAAAAAAATCGAGGCGCAGTAAGTGCGTTTTGGTAGCAAATTTTCATTAACTGCTTCAAATATCGATAACTCTATTTGCTATTAACCTAAGGTTTGTTGGCTAGGAAAACAACATTGAAAGTTTATTGTCGGAAAATTTTTGTAAATTTTCAAAGAATAAGTTATTTTGATAAAATATGGCACACTGTTTCTACTATATAGGTTATACCGATAACCAAATTGATGACTGCTTGCATTAAAAAGACATATTTGCTATTCAAAGCATTTTTATAAAAATTCACTTCCATAACGCACTTGCTGCGTCCAGACTTTTTTTATGTATTTCTTTTTCCCAACAGCAAGAAATTTGCCGTCATATTGGCCATTGTTGAGATCAATTTTCTTCGCTTTATTTCTTCTTACTATTCTCACCCCCTTAGTTCCTTATGGGTACGGGATCGAATCCAGTACCCTTTCGTTTAGAAGCACACGTTCTTACCACTGAACCACCGAGGCTCTATAAAGCGAAAAATAATTTTATTCACTTTTAATGTTACCTTAGCTATTTCTTATTATATTATGTTAAAGTGATTTAAAGTCTTTATTAGTGAATTTTTATTTTAAAAAATCCACTAATAGAGATGTATCGATGGTGAGACTTTGCAACATTCTTTTTTCAAATAAGCGCGAACTATGACCCCTAGAACCCATACCCGGGTTAAGTTTCAGTTTTTATATGTTTATATATATATATATATATATATATATATATATATATATATATATATATATATATATATATATATATATATATATATATATATATATATATATATATATATGCGTGCGTGTATGTGTGTGTTTGTTTCCACACGATAACTAAAAAAGTTATTGAGCGATTTGGATAAAAATCGGACAAGGTTTTCCTGGGAAATTTTGAGTTTTCTTTCGAAAAAAAATTTTATGTACGTAAATTACAAAGCTTTTTTGATGGAATTTGGTAGATATGTTACCTTGGGAAAATACAGCAAAATTCAACTTTCTAGGTTTATATAAAATTGAGCAGTTCAAATTTGAAGCATTGAATGGAGATTCTCTACCATAGCGCACTTGCTGTGTACCGAACTTTTATTTATTATTTGAGTTTACTTCTTATGTCATTAGATTGTGACATTTATATGATTTTAATAAACTGATTGGATTGATATGTTGTATGTTGTTATAGTGTGCTTGATAGTGATATATGTGTGAATAATTTATTAGCGCCCTAAAGTCGACTCGTCATCTAAGGTCTCATGCTAACCGGTAGCTAGTAGGAAAAAGCAAGAATATTTCTTTTTAACATTTGGGGTTTCAGTTTGAGTAAACCGTAGAATTTTGATGACAAGAATCTAATTCTGTTTTGTGTACAATTACTGTTGACTCGGGCTCTATATCAGTATATCATTCAGAAGTCACATGACAAATTTAAAGTGACATTTACTCGCTTGAAGTTTTCATTTTTCCCGTCTCTATATTTGAACACACACTGACATAAATTCCCGAAAGCTGTTGTTATCTGTTGCCACCAAATGTTTGAATTTCCGACTAAGGTTGTCCTGGACTCGGACGATAATCCAAATTGACTGTATATTTACTATCAATCCAAGTTATTAGCATATTTTTGAACCCGCATGACTTGGTGAGATACTTGACTGGTTGTGTATTTGTCTCAAACTGCGGTCGCACTAATATTGTTCCTCTTCTTGTTGATCTAACCAAACTGAACTAACAGAATTTCGAAGCAGCTAAGCAGGATACAATATCGAATTGCAGATACGCCGGCTGTATTTGAATATTTAAATACAGTGTGATTTATTAACAATGGAAAATCCAAAAGCTGGAAATACTACACGCTAAACTGTGACATTGGCGTAAACATGCCTCATCCGAAAGTTAATAATTTCGGAAATGCAGGGTGTTGAAAGATAAAATTTCAATTGTTTTTCGTAAATTTTCTTTAAAAAACTCACTATTGAGGAGATCGCGATTTTGAATTTTGAAAACAATTCTTCAAGCGAGCGCAAACTAGGACCTCTGGAACTCGAATCCACGGTCAGTTTTAGATTTTATATATTTATGTATATAAATATATATATATATATATATATATATATATATATATATATATATATATATATATATATATATATATATATATATATATATAATGCTTATAACTTTTTTCTTTTAACGCCGAGATCAAAATCTTGTTACATTGTTTGTTTTTGATAAACCGGCGTACCAAATTTGGTTGCCATAGCTTTGTTATCTCCGGATATATAAAAATTTTCTGAAAGAAAACACACAATTTCCTGCGAAAAACTAGTCCGATATTCCTGGTTAATTAAATTATCCATGCGATACCATACCTTCGTTTTGCAAGTCGCTTGGATAATTTCGTTAGCCAGGAACATCAGACTAGTTTTTCGCGGAAAATTTTGTGGTTGCTTTCAGGAAATTTTTCGGAATTCTCCGGAAAAAGCTAAGATATGGCAACCATATTTGATACGCCGGTTCATAAAAAGCAAACCATGTAACAAAATTTTGATCTCGACGTTAAAAGAAAAAGTTATAAGCATTAGAGTTATTCTTCCTAAAACGTCAAAGTGGCGAGTCGAAACGTCAAAATTGACATGCTCCAGATAAGGAAACTGAAACTAATACGGCTTATGTAGAAGAAATGTCGTGAGGAGTGTGTTCTATAAAGCCTTAAGTTTCAGCTTCAGCCGTCATTGTCCTTCATTTTACTTAAATGTTTGCAGAAAATGAATTTCAAGTAGACACTTTCTCTGATGATTTGGCAGCGGTTTCAATTATAGGGTTATAATACATATAAGAAAATTTTTAACTTATTTCACTTAAATGTTTGCAGAAAATGAATTTCAAGTAGACCCTTTCTCTGATGATTTGGCAGCAGTTTAAATTATAGGGCTATAATACATATAAGAAAAAAAATTACCCCTTTTTGAGCACATTGCAGCCACGGAGCAGTGTGAGATTTGGCATAATTAAAGTTCATATAAAGAAGGAGAGCAAAAAGATTTTTTTTTAAATTTAACGTCGGCCTATTTTCGCTACTATGGCCAAACACCGACGCCAGGGAGCAATTTCACCTTACTATCCTGGAAATTTTGCCAAACTCCTGCCATTCTGTAAGGAGGGTGGGGATCTTTAACGTGTACAACCGACAGCTTTACGCCCCATCCGAAAGGCGGAACGTGCAGATGTTCAACTTTCTCAGATATAATGCCAGAACCTTGATTGATGTTGACCTATTACAGTTTGTACTAAAAAATTGAAAGGGAATCGAACCCAGTACACTTCGGTTGAGACGCACACCTCTTACCCGTTGACCATCAATGCCCCAACAGCAGGAAGATAAAATGTATGTATGTTACAAATAGATTAAACAATGCTTTGTTCTAATTAGCCAGTAGGATTCCCAGTTAATTATGTATTCTTGTTTTATTATCACTATCTTGTAGAGCACATACAATACGAATTTAAACTCACCCTTTGGTGCAGTGGAATTGTAAATTTGCTTTGTGCCTTTCCTTCCAATTTTAGTGGCCCACTGTATTTAAAGTTTCCTCGACAAAATGTGGCAGAACTGCTTGAAGAAGTTGCTTGAAGAAGTTCCACTTTATTTAACAAGAGACATGGGGATCATGTACGATGGAGCCACACCGCATTTTTCTCCGCCCGTGTGTGCATACTTAGACGCAGTTTTTCCAAATCGTTGGATTGGCCATGTAAGCATTTTTGCTTGACCATGCAGAAGTCTGAAGAAGAACCTCGGCGGTTTAGGGGTAAGAACGTGTGCCTCTGAACCGAAAGGTACTGGGTTCGATTCTAGGGCACTCCTTTCACTTTTGCAGTACAACCTGTAACATTAATATCAACCGAGGTTCTGGCCTTGTATTTGAGCAAGTTGAATGTCTGCACGTTCCGCCTTTTCGAGGGGGCGTAAAGCCGTCGGTCCCGTGTTCATGCGATGTTGGGCACGTTAAAGATCCCTACCCTCCTTACAGAACGACAGAGGTTCGGCAAAATTTCCCTGCTAGTGAGGTGAAACTGCAGAGATTGGTCATAGTCGCGGAAATGGGCCGACGTTAAAGAAACAAAACGGACACAAAACACACACAAGTCTGAAGTTCAATCTTCTCGGTTTTAGTGAATTTTTATTAAATAAAATTCACCTTAGAGAGATACCGATTGTAAGACTTTGCAGTTTCAATTTTAATATATATATATATAAAAGAAAACAAATAAACTCCGTAGTAATAGTTTTAAAGTAATTGTTAAAGGTGTCCACCATTGTCACTGATGCATTTTACATAGCGATTTGTGAGATACCTACCAGTTTTAAGAACATATTAAGATTGCCTGTGACTTCGTTGGCAGCGATTTGTATTCTTTGCGACAACTCTTTACGCGAACCAATAGGTTTTTTGGAAAGTATTGCCCAGTTTCACAAAGCTAGACCAAACACAAACCAAATATTTTGAAGCTGTGATTGGTCATCTGAAGCCTCTAACCGGCCGCTAAATATTTAATCCAACTTTGTGAAACCGGGCATAAATATAGTATAAATTATGTCATTTTATACCGGTCTTGCTAGATTTATTGTACCAGACATACTGTAATATATATATATATATATATATATATATATATATATATATATATATATATATATATATATATATATATATATATATATGTGTGTTGCAGATAATTATATGTCTGGTTACACTTGTTGCGTATGACCGAAAATCTCAAAATTCAACTGGCACATACTACGGCTTTTCATTATAACAGCTTGTAAGTTTTTTGTCATTAAAACTGCTAAGTTTTAAACTAACCTAACCTAGTAATAAATAATTAATCTTATAAAAAACCTTTGTTTATTTTTCAAAGAATACTTTTGATTCGTATGAGTACACAGCGACTTTAGCAGAATGCTTTGACGGGTAGCTTTTGATGGTAGATTCTCACATGATATCCTATTGCTGAAAGTTGATGTCATAGCCTAAATATATATGTTAACTTAAAACTTGGTACTAAAAAGTCGCAAAAAAAGAGGCCAATGCCTACAAAATTTACCATGATTGTAAGCTACTGTTGTTGGCTACGGAAAATGTATTTTCTGTTAACATGTCTGTTCGGATGTCGTTCATTAAACAAATTTGCGGTACGGTTGGCACAGTCATCGTTTTTGAAAAAAAAAAGAGTAATTATTTCAACTCTTTCTTCTACAGAATACACCTGTGGCGGTGGTTCCGACCGCAGTGTTTCCGTCAACACTACTCTGTGTTTCTCTTGACAGCTAAACGTTGCGTTACGTTATTCGACAGCAAGCTGTCAAGAACTACTATATAAGAGACACCAGGGATCTCTCTCTCTCTCTCTCTCTCTCCTCGCTACCAACCGATAAAGTGAAGATACGTCTCTCCACGCTCGGTCAGTTATCTGTTATGTACTGTTTGTGATTGTTTTATATAGTTTATTCAGTTAGTGAAACAATAAAGTATATTAAATGTTTACGTATGGATTTAATATCAACAAGTGCAATTAACTTCCATATTGGTGACCCCGTGCCGCAAGCCGAAGATGCCCAGCCTGATGTTCCAGCCGACGTCGCCTAACTTCCACGCACGTGCTCATGCCTACAGAAAACGAATATCTAAACAGGTCAGTCTTTTCTAATTTAAAAATTATCTGATTTTTTTCACAATGGCCGAAGATTCTTCAAGCAGCAATATCATGGCAAGGGTTGCAATAAAATTACCTCCTTTATGGAGACGTAACGTGAAACTCTGGCAAATGCAGGTTGACGCCCAGTTTGATATATCGCAGATCAGTTCTGAAAAGACAAAATTCAGTCATGTACTCGCTATACTCGATCCTGATGTCGCAGAGTCAATTTCAGATTTTTTAACCCAACCGTTATCATCAACCCCCTATTCAGATCTAATGAAACGTCTTTTATTAGAATTTGAAGAGTCCGATAGTCGCAAACTAAATAAACTTTTAACAGAATTAGAATTAGGCGACAGAAAACCATCGCAACTTTTACGCGAAATGAAGTTTCCTTAAAATTTTATTTCTACAACGTTTACCAGTCAACGTTCGTTCAATTTTGGCTTTAAGCAACGATTCTCTAAAAAATTTGTCGGTTACAGCAGACAAAATCGTGGAATTTTCCGGAGATAAATACAACGTGGCTGAAATTCAGTCAGGCGAGCCCGACAAGCTAGCCAAGTAAGAAGCGCAATTAGAGAAGCTAACAGCATCAGTCAACGAATTGCGAACGCGTTCCCGATCTACCTCCCGAGAAAGACCCAAGCTTTCTCGAAATTCCATAACCGCAAATTCCTCAACCTCCACGTGTTGGTATCATCAACGATTTGGCAACAAGGCCAAACGTTGCATCCAACCTTGCAATTTCAAAGCAAAACATGTGTCGGAAAACTAATAAGGCACTCCCTCCACGCGGCAGGAGACGAGAGCCACCTAACACGCCGCCTTTTTATTTTTGATAGACGCTCCAATATGAAATTTCTAATCGACTCTGGAGCGGATATTTCAGTTATTCCACCCACTCACGACCAACGGAAATTTCAATCGAAACGTACCTTGTATGCTGCAAACGGGACACCTATTCATACCTATGGCGAACAATTATTAGATTTGGATCTAGGTTTACGCCGTAGGTTCTGCTGGCCCTTCACACTTGCCGATATCAAGCAACCAATTATAGGCGCTGATTTTCTAGCAGAGTTTGCTTTACTTGTGGATATGAAACATAGACGTTTAATCGATACAAAGACAAACCTCTCCAAGACCGGTGCTAACCCACCACCAGGAATTAATTCATCTTGTAGACCCGACACACCAGTACTTCAAATTGCTACAACAATTTCCTGACCTTTTTAAGGAAACTTCTTCTAGCAACCTTCCAGAGGTTGAGTTCTTCCATACTATAAGTACGGAAGGACCACCTGTCACTGCAAAAGCTAGAAGATTGCCCCCAGAAAAGCTAGCTCAAGCAAAGCTAGAATTCCAGCACATGATGGACTTGGGAATTTGTAGACCCTCCAAAAGTCCATGGTCAAGCCCTCTCCACATGGTGCAATAAAAGGATGGCTCATGGAGACCATGTGGGGATTACCGAGCACTAAACGCTAAAACAATCCCAGACAAATATCCCATTCCAAATTTGCAGGATTTTAATGCCCAGTTAGAAGGCAAACGTATTTTTTCAAAATTAGATATCATTCGCGCTTTCCATCACATCCCAGTAGCACCTCAAGATATTCCCAAAACAGCAGTCATAACTCCATTTGGGTTATTCGAATTTGTTAAAATCCCATTTGGCCTTCGTAATTCAGCACAAACATTTCAAAGATATTTACATTCAATTTTAAGACATCTTGACTTTGCCTACTCCTATCTTGACGATATTCTCGTTGCATCAGCCTCTGAAAAAGAACATCAAGAGCATCTAGCAAAACTTTTTCAGACACTTCAAGACAACGGCATCCGTATCAATTCATCTAAATGTGAATTCGGAGTGGCCGAAATTTCATTTTTAGGTTTTCGTGTAAATAAATCTGGATTATTTCCACTTCCTGAACGCATCAAAGCTATTACCGACCTACCTCTTCCCGATACCATTGAAAAACTCAGAAGATTTCTAGGTCTCATAAATTTCTACCGTCGTTCTCTTCCACGTGCTGCGGAAATTCAGCAACCACTATTCGACCTCTGCCAGAATCCCAAAAAACGCGACAAAGGTAAAATCGAGTGGATTCCTCAGACTCGAGAAGCATTCAAACGTTTGAAAGAGGCACTAAAAAACGCTACACTAATAGCTCATCCGTCTTCTTCGCTACCACTGATTCTCCATGTCGATGCTTCTGATTATGCCGTAGGCGCTTCCCTCCAACAACTACGTGATCAAACACTAGAACCCCTAGGTTTCTACTCTAAAAAGCTTACTTCAGCCCAAAAATCTTACAGCACCTACGATCGCGAACTTTTAGCTGCTTATCAGGCAGTTAAATACTTTAGATATACCCTAGAAGGTCGCCATTTCACCATTTATACCGACCACAAACCTTTGACATACGCTTTTGAACAACGCGTCGATAAAGCATCTCCAAGGCAACTACGACATTTAGACTTCCTAGGTCAATTTACCACAGACATTCGCTACATACCAGGTCCTACAAATATTCCCGCAGACTATTGTTCTCGCATTGAAACAATTTCACTTTCTTCCACTGTGTCACTCCAAGAAATTGCGCAAGCTCAGTCATCTTGTGAGGAACTCAAACACCTTCTGGAGTCTAAATCTTCCTCATACAAATTTCAAAACATGCCTCTTGACAATGGATTGAATCTTATTTGCGATTCTTCTTCAAAGAAACTTCGCCCATTCATTCCGATCAATTTTCGCCGAAAGATTTTCGATTCTATCCACAATTTATCTCACCCAGGCATATCAGCTTCAGTCGATCTGGTCCAGGATAGATTTTGTTGGCCCAAATTGAAACGCGATGTATCTCTTTGGTCTAAAACTTGCATTCCCTGCCAGAAAGTCAAGATATGGAGACACACTTCCAGTGCCATTGGACAATACACCCCAGCCATGAGAAGATTCTCGCATATAAATGTTGACATTTTAGGACCATTACCAGCATCACAAGGTCAACGCTATCTGTTAACAATAATAGACAGATTTTCTCGATGGCCCGAAGCAATTCCATTGTCAGATATTACAGCAGAAACAGTAGCGAACACTATTTTATCATGCTGGATCTCTCGTTTCGGTGTTCCGCAATACATCACCACAGACAGAGGTAAACAATTCGATTGCCACCTTTTCACACACCTCACTAAAACACTAGGTGCAGACCACATCAAGACCACAGCTTACCACCCAGCAGCAAATGGTGTAATCGAGAGATGGCATAGAGTTCTGAAACAGGCCTTGAAAGCTCATATGGACGAAAACTGGGTCGCTAAATTGCCAATTGTGTTACTAGGACTCAGATCGTACATAATTCCAGAATATCGCTCAACACCCGCTGAAATAGTCTACTTCCCACCGACTTTTTCAACAGCACACAAGCTCATGATGTTCCACCACTTATATCTCAGCTGAAAGAAGACATAAGGAAACTTCGACCAGTACCTTTTAAACATCATACTGCAAAAAAGGTATTTGTCCATCCTAAGCTTATGGAAGCTCCTTTTGTTTTTGTTCGCATTGATATTCCGCGAAAAACTCTCGAACCAGTTTATGACGGCCCCTTTGAAGTGTTATCCCGAACTGACAAAGTCTTCAAAATCAAGAAATCACACGGACAAGAGACAATTTCTGTTGACCGTCTTAAACCCGCATTCATTCTTTGTGATAACGAACAGACAACTTTCCAGCCTCAGAGACATCCTAGTGAAACTGACAGTGACAGTGAAAGTCCAACACCTAGTGAAACTGAAAGTGACAGTGAAAGTCCAACACCTAGTGAAACTGAAAGTGACAGTGAAGTTCCCGTTCCCGTTCAAACGACACGCCATGGACGTAGAGTTCGATTTCCACGAAGATACTTGAACCAATAGCGTTGCCACTGAGAGGGGAGTATGTGGCGGTGGTTCCGACCGCAGTGTTTCCGTCAACACTACTCTGTGTTTCTCTTGACAGCTAAACGTTGCGTTACGTTATTCGACAGCAAGCTGTCAAGAACTACTATATAAGGGACACCAGGGATCTCTCTCTCTCTCTCTCTCTCTCTCTCCTCGCTACCAACCGATACAGTGAAGATACGTCTCTCCACGCTCGGTCAGTTATCTGTTATGTACTGTTTGTGATTGTTTTATATAGTTTATTCAGTTAGTGAAATAATAAAGTATATTAAATGTTTACGTATGGATTTAATATCAACAAGTGCAATTAACTTCCATAACACCATTGTGAAATTAATGTTCGGTAGTACTATCAAGTATCAAACCGACCGATAAACTGAAATAGTAAACCGCCTTTCTCTAATTCCGATAAGAAATGTTCTGATAGTCAATTTTTTGTTTACAAACCAACAAAACATTGACTACGAGCACATTTCTTATCGGAATTAGTGAAATGCGTTTTTGCATCTTCAACTGTGAATAATTTTTAAACAAGTTAATAAAACTTCAAAAAAAAAATAGTGTGCTGAATTCATAAAATAAAGGGCTGTCAAAACATGTCCCACTCCATATTAAAATTAACGTGTTTCAGCGTTTCTTAAAAAAAATTATCTGTACGCAAATCGGTCTGTTTCGTTTTCAATGCGCCACCCTATATCTATATATATATATATATATATATATATATATATATATATATATATATATATATATATATATATATATATATATATATATATATATATATATATATATATAGCGAAGCGTGACCATGCCGACCACGTCGTAAGTACAGATCCAGATAAACTTCATAAGACTATGTATATAAGTTTATCTAGATGTGTACTTACGACGTGGTCCGCATCGTCACGCTTCGCTGTTGAGATATTATGTTGTGTCGGTTACAATTATTTTTTTCGCTGCAATTAAGTGATGTAAAAGCGCATCCATCGGTATAAGCCCATTTTAAGCTATCTATAGGTATATATTCTAAGGAAGCCATGATTCGCCATTAAACGTTGTTCTAATATTGTTACTTATCTATGTAATTATTGGACTAAAGACTGGTTTTTCTACTTAAAAAAATAATGAGTTATGAATATGCCATCCAAATTATTAAATAAATATCTCACAGCGCTTTCCTTATTTATTGTTTTGTTGTATTTCCTCTCTTACTGAAATGAAAATTTTGATTCCTTAAAATTGAACGAGAAATGTAATTTCTACTCACGTATCAGCCCCACAATAATTAAGTGCTGTACCTGTAACAGAAAAAATGCATTAGTGCCGTAAATAAATGTTTTAAATTCTCATTTATATGCTAACGCAAATTCATCTCAGCATAGGGGTCAAAAAAGTAAATATGTGTTATGAATCACTTTATATCTCCCTGACAGCTGTCATAGAAATATCTAATGGAAGATTGATAATTTACATACGCACACAAATTTTGCTAGCAAACAAAACTTTTAATTCAGATTAATGTGATTCATAAAAATGCATATAACATTGTTTATAAACCAGCAGGTTAAGAATTATTATCAGATAAAAAACTTAACGTTGATGAGAAACCGTTTACGGACTTTAGCAGAATTCTTTGACGGATAGCTTTTGATGGTACATTCCCACATGATATCCTATCGCTAAAAGTCGATGTCATAGCCGAAGTATATATGTTAACTTAAAACTTGGTACTGAAAAAATCACAAAAAGGGAGATCAATGCCTACAAAATTTACCATGGTTGTAAGCTAATTAGGCTAAAATAATATACATATATTTTTTAATTTTGGACGGGCTTTAGTCGTAATATTTATGCAGCCTTAAGTCTTATGCCCAAAAGAGGGTTTCTAGGGTAGCTAAGGTTTCTGAAGTTTATCTGGTCGTGGTGGTGGTATCCGTAAATGTGACTGGAACTTACGTTATATATATATATATATATATATATATATATATATATATATATATATATATATAACACACCACAGTAGACAAGCTCCGCACCCAGAAATCTTTAACTTATGCGGGGGGAGCTTACCTACGCTTATAGACAAAGAACACCACCCATAACTCATCAGAAGCCGGCCTTTCTACATTAAAGTGAAAAAGACTGACTGTCCAAATACGGGACTCGAACCCGCGACCTTCTAGTCCTATTCTAGAGGTTATTCACCTCGCGATCTGAGTTATTCGGAGAGAGAGAGAGAGAGAGAGCGAAGCGTGACCTTGCGGACCGCGTCGTAACTGCAGAACTAGATAAACTTCATAAAATTATGTAAAGTGTATGTGTATATATATTACACTTTACATAATTTTATGAAGTTTATCTAGACATGTACTTACGACGTGGTCCGCATCGTCACGCTTCGCTGTTGACATATTATGTTATGTCAATTACAATTTTTTTTACGCTACCATTTAGTGATGTAAAAGGCGCATCCATCGGTATAATCCTATTTTAAGCTATCTATAGGTATAGATTCTGAAAAAGCCATGATTCGTGATTAAACGTTGTTCTAATATTCAATTGTTACTTATCTATGTCATTATTGGAACAAAGACTGGTTTTTGTACTTAAAAAATAATGAGTTAAGAATATACCTTCCAAATTATTAAATAAATATCTCACAGCTCTTTTCTTATTTATTGTTTTTTGTATTTCCTCCCTTATTGAAATAAAAATTTTGATTCCTAAACATTGAACGAGAAATGTAATTTCTACTCACGTATCAGCCTCGTATTAATTAAGTGCTGTACCTGTAACAGAAAAAATGCATTAGTGTAAATGTTTTAAATTCTCATTTATATGCTAACGCAAATTCATCTCAGCATAGGGGTCAAAAAAGTAAATATGTGTTATGAATCACTTAATATCTCCCTGACAGCTGTCATAGAAATATCTAATGGAAGATTGATAATTTACATACGCACACAAATTTTGCTAGCAAACAAAACTTTTAATTTAGATTAATGTGATTTATAAAAATGCATATAACATTGTTTATAAACCAGCAGGTTAAGAATTATTATCAGATAAAAAAATTAACGTTGATTAGAAACCGTTTTCTGCACAGATCGTGTGAAAAAAGTCTGCACAGGGTCAGCTTACTATATCCCACACTGTTTGTACACAATCCATGCCAGATAAACTATTACAAGTGCATTAGCTTCTTTGAGAGTGACTTTCCTGGAACGGTGCAGTATATTCTACGAAGGTATGCCTAAAATATATCAATGATATTTTTGTCGTATTTGACTTTAGTGCAGATAACATCAATAATATTTTTCCCGCGGTCGCACCAATTGGGCTGCTGCAAGCAAATGAGAGAGAAAATAGGAACCTACAGTCGACGGTATAGAAGTTTTCTGTACAGCTAATCAACATAGGAAACACCAAAATAAAATTTTTTAAATTAGGTACATAAAATGATGAGAAGCTTACGTAGTATTGTAAACCTATGATGCTAGTCTCCGCTATTCCAATATAAGGGAGAAGGTATTTACGACCAATACAGCATTTCTAAATGGTAGACATTATGTACAAAGGAAGTCCTAATTCTCAAGGCTACCGACACGTAAGAATTTCAAATTACTTTTTTTGCCAATCCTCGGCGACAATTTTGCTCAACCAGATCGCGATTTGCTAATGTTAATAGGACAAGATAACCGGAGATCCAGGGTTACAATCAATGGATATATCGATTACTTTTTAAAAACTTAATCTCCCATTGTGTATAAAATAGACGTCAAGAAAGCACCAAAGCCCGATGGAATTCCATTAGAAGTTCATAAATCTGTGCCCTCTAAACCGATCCAATTTTAGGTAGCCTCTTTTCGATGCCCTATAAGATCGCGGTATTTCAATCCTCCCGGAAATAGAGCTTGTGACTACACTAAAAATTTGAACATACTAAGTAACTGTCAACACTGATTTCAGTACACCTGATTTTTCAGTAGTTTTATCACATACGTCACTTACCTTTAAAGCTTAACCCTTAAAACATCTGGTAAAGGTGATGCTTTAAACACGTTCGATAAGCATGCTTATAAGAGCATAATTGATGAGAAAATGTAAAAAATAAAGAACCATACACAATAATAAAAACAAATAAAAAATGTGACCAAATAAGTGTAAGAAATCAAGAGTAGTATGTATGCAAAGAAATAGCCAATAATTCAAAGATTACACGAGGGAGGGACGGCCCGATTAAGCATAGCAACAGTATAAAAGGCTGTGAACAAGAAATAACAAGTATAATCATTAAGAACAATCAAAAAGTAGAATCAGAAGCAAAATTAGGCGTTGTTTGAATGAAGACAATTCCGGATTAAGATCCGGACGAGGCACCAGAGAAGTAATCTTAGCACTTAAAACAATAAGAGAAATGATAATTGAAAATAATTTACTGGTATTTACATATTTCTACTTGTAAAAAAAGATACATTTTCTAGCTCGTTTGACCTATGGCTCTTCTTTTTATAAACCCTCACTATTTTAAAAATACGTTTTCCAAAATTTGGTGCTAAATTTACTATTATTCAAATTTCTTTTTTATTTACTTTAGCGTTGCACTTTCAGCGATTACAATCATTACGTTAGCTTTAATAGCAAAAAAATTCCAAATGCAGTAAGTGCATTATGGTACCTAGTGAATTTTCATAAAAACGTTTTCCATAGCAAATAAGATAAGTATCTTTTTCCTAATGAAAGCAAGCTTTAAATTTGGTTACCATATAACCTATATAGTAAAAACAATGTACCATATTTTATCAAAACAACTTTAATGTTTAAAAAAGTCTGGACGCAGCAAATGCGCTATGGTAGTGAGTTTTCATAAAAATGTTTCTAATAGCAAATCTGTGTGTTTTTTTTTAAGAAAACAGGCATTAAATTTGATTACCAGTATAACCTATATGGTAAAAACAATGTGCCATGTTTTATCAAAATAACTTTATTGTTTGAAAATGTACAAAAAATTCCGTAAGTGAACCTAAAGTGTTCCCGAAAAAACTGGTTTCTTGGTCAGCCTGATAGGTTAATAGCAAATTGAGTTATTTAAATTTGAAGAATTTAATAAAGATTCGCTACCATAACGCACTTGCGGCATCCATAATTTCTTTTCTTACCAACATGTATTATATTTCGATGGAAAATGCAAAAATGCAATAACAGAACGCGTGTTCGACTAAAAAAAAAAACAAGAAAATTTGTATCACCAACGACTTATGGGCCACCTGTGATTGTATAAATATTTTTTAATATGTAGCTCCAGACACCCTATAATTAATGTATACAATTTATTGTCGTATTTTGTATATTAACTGATATATTGAGCTTTATTGATTTTTTACGAGAATTCGACAAAAAATATATGCCATTACACGGTAAACTCTATAGCTAAGACTAAACACATTTTTTGCCACATTTTCTTTACATAACCCATAGCAGTTTCAACAAAATTTCAACAGTAATTTTTCTGCTTTAATTTTTATAATATAAACCTACGTACCAAACGCAGTTGCCATAACTTTGTTATATTTACTGAGATAAAAATAAATTTTCAAAGAATACCCGTCATTTTTCCGGAGCCCTGGTCCGATTTACCTGGCTAACGAAATTTTCGAAGCTATTTACAAAACAAATGTACGCAATTATATTTTGTCATAATCGGGGCATTATTTTTTGACTTATCAGTGTGATAACACACACACACACACACACACACACACACACACACACATATATATATATATATATATATATATATATATATATATATATATATATATATATAACATGAAACTGACCCCAGATATGTATTGTGTTCGCGCTCACTTTAAGAATTTTTTTCAAAATTCCAAAGTCGCTATCTCCCCGGTAGTGAATTTGTTGTACAAAAATTCACTCAACAGAAACGTAAAACTTTAAGGAAAGCTACGATTAGAATACAAGTTTGTTTTCTATTATATTTACTAAAAAATAAATGAGTGAGTTGGTTTTGTGACACAATTTCCATACTCGAAAGTTACCGTTCGTAGCTAGAATTATTCATCCTCTGATGACAATAACTTGGTTAGTGAAACAATCGCCAGGTTTTTAGTGAATTTTCGTAGAAAACATTACCTATTTGGGAAATCCGGACTTTTGAATTCTCAAAAAATGTTTGCAAATGAGCGCGAACTAGGACGCCTAAAACCCATTTTCCGGGTCAGTTTAAATTTTTTTATGTTTATATATAATATATATATATATATATATATATATATATATATATATATATATATATATATATATATATATATATATATATATATATATATATATATATATATGTATATATGTATCTCATCGATAACTCAAAAAATAATCGGCTGATTTTGATCATATTTGGCACCTACCTTTGTAAATGTCTTGAACGAGTTCGTTAGTCAGGAAAATGGGACTAGGTTTTGCAGGAGAATTTTGAGTTTTCATTCTTAAAATATTTTTCACAAAAAATAAAAAAGCTATGATAACCAGCTTTGGTAGGTCAGTTTACCATATAAAAGGTAAACTATACACCAAAATTTAGATTTCTATGTTACATTAAAAAAAGGTATAATAAAATATTTTGTGCAGGACCATTTCCAAGACAATTCACTACCATAACGCACTTGCTGCGTCCGGGCATTTAAAAATGTGTTGTGGTGATTTGGGTTCTCCAAGTCTGCCTAGTTAGTTCAAATTGCGCATTCCGTCACATAGTAATATTTTGATTATCTCATTTACTGATCCAACGCTCTATTTCATCTAGACTCGATCGAATAAGTATATTGCTTTAACCCAGTCTAATTTTCGTTAAATCCTGCCAAATAAATGGAAACATAAACAAGATAACCCTGTGGCATTTTCCTACGCATCAAACAGTTTGGCCTCCATACATGATTACTAAATTTCTCTTGAGATTTGTCCCGAGTGACGATCAAAATACAGTTTCCAGTTCACAAAATAGAATTACGTTATAACAAGACTGTAACTTGGATAAGAGGTGGAATATGTAAATGGGCTACTGACAGAAGTCCAATATTATCCTCCATAATTCTTCAATTAGTTCCACGTCGATATGTCCTGCGGGATAAACGATATTATACAGACAGTCAAATTAAATTCTGAATCCAATAAATCCACCCAATTTCAATTCCTGGATGCATTGGGGAAATGCAGATATAGACGAGTGAGGTGGATATTGTAGGTAAAAAAATTTAATTTGCATAAAAGATTTTAAAGAAGTGTTAGTGGTCTATTTGTCATTATTATCTTAAAATAATATCATTCGTCGTCTAATTATTTTCACTGGTATCAGTTTGTCGATGTGAATTTTAACCTCGCCGGTCTGGTTTTCTGCACCAACAAAATTTGAGTAAGGACTTGTAGAATACAAACTGATTTGTCAAGAGCCTGGGTGGTTCAGTAATAAGAACGTGTGCCTCCAAACCCAAGGGAACTGGGTTAGATTCCTAAGGTTTCCCTTTCACTTTTTCAGTACATACTGTACATTTAACATCACCCGATGTTATGGCATTTTATAAATTGGAAAAGTTTAAAGGAAAAAGTCTGGACGCAGCAAGTGCGTTATGATAGTGAATTTTCATTAAAATGTTTTAAATAGCAAATATGTGGTTTTTTTTAAGAAAACAGACATCAAATTTGGTTACCAGTATAACATATATAGTAAAAATAATGTACCATATTTCATCAGAATAACTTTATTGTTTGAAAATGTAAAAACATATTCGAAAATAAACTTAAAATGTTCCCGAAGAAACTTGTTTCGTGGCCAACGAACCTTATAGGTTAATAGCTGGCTGAGAACTGACACTGATAGGGGGAATCCGTCTGTCTAGTTAAAAGAATACATTGTTTAATCTATTTCAACTAAGTAGATTTTCCTGGTTAACGAACTTATCCAAGCCACTTGCAAAATAAAGGTACTCACAAAATTTGATAAAAATGGGCCCTTTATTTTTTGAGTTATCAGTGTGATACATATATATATATATATATATATATATATATATATATATATATATATATATATATATATATATATATATATATATATATATATATATATATATATATATATATATATATATATATATATATATATATAAATTGAAACCGACCCCGGATATGTGTTCTCGGGGGCCTAATTAGTGCTAATTTGAAGGAATTTTCTCGAAATTCAAATGTCGAGATCTCCTCATTAGTGAATTTTTTTAAGAAAATTCACTAAAACCAATAAATCAAATTTTAGCAAGGGAGCAGTATAAAAGCTGCTAAAAAACTGGGTATGAAGAAACTAGAATCAAGGAAACCCTGGATGACATCAGAAATATTAAATTTAATACAAGAGCGTAATAGACGGCGAAAAGATAAGAACGAATAAGCAAAAAATCAGTATAACCAGATTGAAAGTATGATAAACAAAAATTCTGAATGCCGAAAGTGCATTATGGTAGCGAATTTTCATTAAATGCTTCAAATCTGAATAACTCAATTTGCTCTAACGAAGATAGTTCAATTTCGGTAAGTGGTAAAGCCTTCACCAGGGAAACATTTTTCCCAAATTTCATCAAAAAGATTGTGTTATTTTTTTGATATAAAAATTTTTCTTCGAAAAACTGGTATGATCTGACTGGCTAACTCGTCTATTAATAAAAGAAAGATAAATGCCAAGTTTCATCAAAATCGGTTTATTGCTATTTCAGTTAGTGGTTATATGTATAATATATATATATATATATATATATATATATATATATATATATATATATATATATATATATATATATATATATATATATATATATATATATATATATATATATATATATATATATATATATATATATATATATATATATATATATATATATATATATATATATATATATATATATATCAGAAAATTTTCCGCGGCCTTTAATGTGAGACATACTTGGTTCTCTGAACCGCGTCCAAAATTTATGAAAACTCGACGTTTCGGCTCCTGTTTTGGAGCCATTTTAAAGAGGTAAAAGAAATATTCAAGGAGACTCTAAGGCATCAATCTGCCTACTCCTTAGAGCGGTGACAAAAGTGGGTTGGATTGGTTTCAAGAGGTAAAGGAAATATGTAAGGACACTCTAAGGCCTCAATCTGCCTACTCCTTAGAGAGGTGGACAAAGGTGGGTTGGGTGGTTGTGGCTTGATTATGCGGTCTCAATCTGCCTACTCCCCAAATCTCGCCGGAGATCATCTGTGAGGTCTCAGTGTGTTCAACCCTAGGCCTCAGAGAGATCTGTCTGAGATCAGCTTGTGTTATGAAAATATGAGTATTTTTCCGCTTGTTTTTCTTGACTAGCACTGATTCAAAATTCCGTGAAAAGTTGAAAAAACAATTTCCAATTTTTTTTTTTCAATTCTAATTACATATAAGTCTATAAGTAGAATTTTAATCTTTACAATAAAGGTATAAGCGTTGTCCTAGTTTGGGAAAAGGACACTGTGGATTAGTTGGAAACGACGAAGCAGACAAAATTGCAAAACGGGCCACCGTACATGGCCAAGAAACTCAACTATTAACACCATTCCAAGACCGAATAGTTTTATCCAATAGGAAATATAGGGAAACCTGGGAAAATGAATACAGGAACAATAACAAAGGAAAAGCATATATGGCACTGCAAGAACATATACCTCACAAGCCATGGTTTTACGATTGTCCTTATAAAAATAAAAAAAAATGTTAAAACTATATGTAGATTGCGCTTTAACCACGCTTTAACCCCAGAATATTTATTTAAAATTAACTTAAGGGAAAACCCGAATTGTGATTGCGGAGAGTTGGGTGACTTGGAACATATAATCTTGAATTGCCCTCTTAAACAAGCGGAAATAAATACATTCATGGACAAAATATATAAAGATTATTGTATCGAAAAGCCACTCAACTTGCCACAAATTTTAAGGACCCAAAATGTGGAAATATTATACGCATTATTTTTATATGTAGCTAAATCACAAACAAAAATTTAAAAAAAATAAGTATTAACCTTATGTAATTTACATCAATTGTAATAGATTTAGAAAAACCCATTGTTGCGCACCTTTGTTTAAGAACCCTTTCCGTTAGCTGTGAACCTGTGTTTGTCATAAAGTTGCTCTGAACGGCCCCAGCAGCACGAAGTCCTGTGTCCCAGTCTACATCCCATTAATATTAAATAATTAGTCATAGGAAAACACACAAAAACAATATTTAGATGAACCATTAGTAATGAATAATTAGTCATAGGAAAACACACAAAAAACAATAATTAGATGAAATGTAAACAGGCGGTGATCAGATTCTGGGATTATTAGTAGATATCTATCAGAAACAGTCTAGTGGCGATCTGGTGCTACATGTTTATATAAGAATATAAGAAGGGGAAACTAGGCGAATGGACACTGCATCCAAAGCCAATAAATCCGATACAAAAAAAAGTAGAATTTTATTAACTGTTTAGCAAATTTACGTGCAAAACATATTAAAAAGAATTATTTTAATGCTTTTGGGAAGTCATTTTTTGTAAGACTTTTTTTGTCAAGAGTTGTTAATTAATAATAAATGTTTAATAGATAAGTTTTTGTAAAAAAAATATTTTACATTTTCGCGAAAATTAGCTGTTTAGCAAATTTTAGTAAAAAATATAATCTTCTTGTAACATTAAGCCAAATTTTTTCAATGGAATTTTCGTAAAAGAAATTGTTGAAAAATATTCATGTAAACATTTTTTTTATTCTTGTAAATAATCATATCTTGGCAGGAGGTGTGGAAATAGCTAGAAAAAGATCGTTGGCCAGGAAAATCAGACCAGTTTTTTCGCGAACATTTTTATAGTTTCTCAAAAAAGAAAGCTATTTTGGTGAATAGTGATATGTTTTCATTAAATATTCAAATTTGTATTAGCAGATGCACAGAATTCCTATCGCAGTGTTAATATTCATCATCCTGTTAAGTTTCTATCTCGTTTTACACATAAAAGCGTTCAACAAATGGGTTTCAATTTTTTCACCAAGAAGAGACACAAAAAATAGAACAACATGCAGTAACAAGTTCTCTATTTTAGTCAATTTTTCTAACACGTTTTTCAATTCCGCTTCAACCAAACGATGACGTGACAGAAACAATTCACTTGATGGCATACCTGAGTGTAAATTACGCTTGCCATTTGTCTGTTATTGACTGAATACACATCCATTTGTAAGTGCCAGACGAGTAATACGTTTCGGCAGTGCAATAAGGAAGTTCATATTTACGTTCTACCACATGCGGGTTTTGGGTCAATCTGTTTTTTTTTTGGCGTCACTATGCATTCGAGGACTGACACAAATGTGGTTTACTCTTGAGATTCTGCATTCACATCACGTTCATCCAGACACACGGTTCACAGTACTGGCTGTACCTTTATTTATTTTAAAGGGATAAACTCGAATTGAGATTGCTGTATCTGCTTTGGGTGTTACAGCTTAGAATGCACATACCAAAATGAAATTTAAAAAAAATAACTTCAGGTTAAATCAAGGAATATACAGGCTGTACCAAATTAAGCCTGCACTATGAAATACTTTATTATTGTTGGAGTTCCAAAAGCGGTTAATAGCAAACTAGTGCAATTTTTCTCGCTGCTAACGACCATCTTCAAGAAAACACAATTGAGTATTTCAATTTTTAAATATTTATAATGGTATAAGTTACCTAAATAAAAAACTCGGGACGCAGCAAGTGCGTTATGGTAGTGAATTTTTTATAAATGCTTCAAATTTAAATAACTCAATTTTCTATAAACTTAGAGAGTCTAATTTTAATACGTTGTAAGGTCTTTACTATGCACAATCAACCAAGGGTTGCGGTGCTATCGGGGCGGCAAGGCCGCGGACGAGCCCTGAGGGAACAAAAAAAAAAAAGGTCTTTACTAATGAAAGATATTCACAAAATTTCATTAAAATAAGTTTGTAAATTTCGGAGAAAAAAAAACGATTTTTTTGGCTAACGAACTCGTCCAAGCCATTAATAAAATAAATGCACTTGCCAAGTTTCATCAAAATCGGTTAATTATTTTTTGAGTTATCAGACGGATATATATATATATATATATATATATATATATATATATATATATATATATATATATATATATATATATATATATATATATATATATAAACATATAAAAATTGAAACTGACCCCGGATATGGGCTCAAGGGGTCCTAGTTCGCACTTATTTGAAAGAATTTTTGCAAAGTCTCACCATCGATACCTCTCTATTAGTGATTTTTTTAAAATAAAAATTCACTAATAGTATAGCACTAAGAGTAAGCAAAGCGACATTGTTAATAGTAAAGACTGTAAAAGCGGCAATTCACAAGTAGATAACAATGGAAACCACATAGTGTGTTCAGTTATTAGAAAGAAACTATTGACTATTAATTAACAATAGACTAAAAACGATTCCTGTTAGGAAAATGCTATTTTTAATGCTTCAGTAATGAGTTGTGTTGTAAGGAATATGTGCGTGTGTAGGAAGGGGAGGCTGTGAAATGGTGGTTATTGATGTAGCTGAAAAGTCATCATTGAGAATGGATCATTGACTAACTTTGTGGAAATATGTTTTTCCGCCGAAAGAATTATATGTATTAAATAACCCTTACGGAAATCGATGTCTTTTTAATGCAAGCAGTCATCAATTCGGTTACCGGTATAACCTACATAGTAGAAACCGGTATAACCTACATAGTAGAAACAATGTGCCATATTTTATCAAAATAATTTATTGTTTGAAAATGTACACAAAATTTCTGACAATAAACTTTAAATGTTGGTTTCCTAGCGAACAAACTTTACGTTAAATAGCACATTGAGTTATTAAAATTTGAAGCATTTAATGAAAGTTTGCTACCAAAACGCACTTACTGCGTCTCGGTTTTTTTTTCTTACAAACATATTTCGATAAAAAAGCAAAAATAAAATACCATAACGCACTTGCTGCATCCAGAGTTTTTCCTAACTAGAAATGTCTAGAGCTAAGTAGAAACCTGTAATTAGTCGATGATCAAACTGTGTCATCTACTACAACAGCAAACTGTAATGATCATAATTTTATGTGGTAGCGATCTATCTTTATTGGCGATTATGTGATATCGAGAGTAGCAGATGTAAATGAATTATAGCCATAAAAGTATACATATTAAATTCTATGTTAGAATCAGTACCTCGTGAAAACAAATCTTTATTCAATGTCCTTGTCCTTATTGTCCTTATTGTCCTTATTAACTAACTAAATTATCTGTGCCCACTTTTAGACATATGTGCCATCTATTAGAATTTACCTTAAGCAATTTGAGATCAACAGTTTGGATATGAAAGAAAGCTGAGGAGGGAGGCTTAGAGTCAACGCCAGTGTCATATAAAATAAACAAGATATTCACAAAATTTCATTAAAATAACTTTGTAATTTTCTGAGAAAATATTTTTTTTCGAAAGAAAATTTAAAATAACTCAATTTTCTCTAAACTTAGACAGTTAAATTTTGGTACGCAGTACAATCTTTTCTGTGGCAACATATGTACTAAATTTCATTAAAACAGCTTTGTTACTTTCGGAGAAAAAGTTTTTTCGAAAGAAAACTCATTTTCCCCGAAAACACCGTATATATATATATATATATATATATATATATATATATATATATATATATATATATATATATATATATATATAAACATATAAAAATTGAAACTGACCCCGGATATGGGTTCTAGGGGTCCTAGTTCGCACTCATTTGAAAGAATTTTTGCAAAGTCTCACCATCGATACCTCTCTATTAGTAAATTTTTTTAAATAAAAATCCACAAAAACACTGCATATTTTGTAAAATTTTATTTAAAAAATTGGACTTGAAGCAAACATTTTTAGTTTGTTTGAAATAAAATGCAGAACCTGGGATATATATATATATATATATATATATATATATATATATATATATATATATATATATATATATATATATATATATATATATATATATATATATATATATATATATTAAAAAGTATATGTTCTTATATTATATATACGAAAATTCCGAAAAACGATCCCGGGGATTACTACACCCTTTTTTTTTTTCAGAAAGAAAATCTCTAGACCGTCAATATTTTATATCAAAATATCGACGACTCAAGCAAAATTATTTATATTATAGACAGGAGATGGAAACTAATATATGAGCTCACGTTAAAAATTCTATAAGAGATCAACGCTAGGAAAATGACTATCCGTTATACACCATGTCCTACAATTTGAAAAAAATACCAATTTGTTCCATTTAAATATCGGCCAGCTAAAGCACTAAATGGTGTTAACAAGAAAATACTGCTGAGCGTTTGGCAGTACTTAGCGAGTCATACCAACATTAGGCAGCAAATTTTGTGGACTGTCAAGTCTTACTTCTTAAACCAAGGATTGTATAATAGCAAAAACCATAATTATCGGAGCAGAATCTGCTGATTTCTAACCGAACCTTCAGTTCCTCAACGGGGTTTAAGTATTGTATTTGATGTGGCATAATGGGCTCTGGAATCATAGGGCTTACATGTTATGAAGTCGTTCTGGCTCGCTAACGCTATAAAGAATTGAGAAGAATTCTGTAGGAGTTCTCAAATATTTGTATTTAATCTAAAGAGGGCAGACTTTCAATCAACAAGATGGGGATTGGCTCATAATTCGACAAAAGATTTAGTCGCTAAGAAAGTAATTTGGAAATACGAGTAAAGCGAGTCATTAGCCCACTCAATGTCAAGCACGTCATGCACGGTATCCAGACCTCAACCCTTTGGACTTTTTTTTGTGGAGTGTTGTTAAATGTAAGGTCTACAGACATAAATATTTTGTTGCATATGAAATTTGAATTTTGAAGTGTGTGACAGCGTAAGCTCCTTTATGTAACTTACGCTGCACTTAAATGATTTAAAATAACACAGAAAAAATATTGATTGTCACACCGACTACTGGACTTTATTGTGCCTGGCTGTCTTTTACACTGCTACTTCACTGAATTACCTAATGCAACTTCTACACCTGCTGGGGTGTCGTGTCAACGTCACGTAACGTAATTTAATATGTTGGGTTATAAACTAAGAAGAAGTGTTCTTAAAGAATTGAAAATAAGTACAATGTATACGTATTACGGTGAAAACAAGAAATGCAAAAGCTGTGTTATTAAATGGTTAGAGTGGTTTGTGTACCTGACGGGTGACAAAGTTATTTGAAAGTATCGTAATTGTATTTGATAGTGCACAAGCTATTTTACCAAACTGTGATCACATAGGTTTACATAAAACAATAAAAATATGCTAACCGGCATCAAATGTCGCAATGGTGACTGTTATGAACAGTAATAAAGTTAATAAGTATTAAAAAAGGGGTGATAAAAACTTATCTGCCTCTTTTCACTGTTGTGTTCATTATACGCAGACGTCTTTGTTGGAGTTAACATAAAACAATAAAGATATGCTAGCCGGCATCAAGTGTCGCAATGGTGACTCTTATGAACAGTAATAAAGTTAATAAGTATTAAAAAAAAGTCGAAGACGCAGTAAGTGCGTTATGGTAGTGAATTTTCATAAAAATGATCTGGCACAAAATATTTTATTATAACTTTTTTTTCTTGTAACATAGAAATCTAAATTTTGGTGTATAGTTTACTTTTTATATCATAAACCTACCTACCAAATTTGGTTATCATAGAGTCTTTATTTTTTAAGATAAAATTTTTTTTCAAATGAAAACTCAAAATTTTTCCGGAAAACCTCGTCCGATTTTTCTGATTAACGAACTTATCAAAGACATTTACAAAAGGAAGGTACATGCCAAATTTTAAAAAAATAGGCCCATTATTCTTTAAGATAAAAATTGTTTTTTAATGAAAATCAAAAATTTCCCGGAAAACCTCGTCCGATTTTCCTGGAAAACAAACTTGTCAAGGTCATTTACAAAAGGAAGGTACATGCCAAATTTTATTAAAATCGGCTTATTACTTTTTGAGATAAGAATTTTTTTCGAATGAAAACTCAAAATTTTCCCGGAAAACCTCGTCCGATTTTCCTGACTAACGAACTTATCCAAGCTATTTACAAAAGAAACGTACATGCCAAATTTTATTAAAATCGGCCCATTATTTTTTGAGTTATCGGTGTGATACATATATATATATATATATATATATATATATATATATATATATATATATATATATATATATAATATATATATAAATATATATATAATATATATATATATATATATATATATATATATATATATATATATATATATATATATATATATATATATATATATATATATATATATATATATATATATATATATATATATATATATATATATATAAACATATAAAAATTGAAACTAACCCCGGATATGGGTTCTAGGGGTCCTAGTTCGCGCTCATTTGCAAAAATTTTTTCAACATTCAAAAGTCGGGATCTCCCCATTAGTGAATTTTTTCTACGAAAATTCACTAAAAAGGGTGATAAAAACTTATCTGCCTCTTTTCACTGTTGTGTTCATTATACGCAGACGTCTTTGTTGGAGTTAATTAAGCAGCATTCCAATTGTGACGCTAATGAAAATCACATAATAAAGCTAGCGTATAATAAAATCCACTTTATCCAGAGAGCCTCGGTGGTTCAGAGGTAAGAACTCGTGCCTCTGAACCGAAGGATACTGGGTTCAATCCCAGGGTTCTCCTTTCACTTTTTCAGTAAAAACTGTAACATTAACATGAACCGAGGTTCTGGCATTGTATTTGAGCGAGTTGAATGTCTACACGTTCCGCCCTTCTGAGGGGTGTGGAGCCGTCGGTCTCGTGTCCATGCGATGTTGGGCACGTTAAATATCCCTACCCTTCTTACAGAAAGGCAGGGGTTCGGCAAAATTTCCAGGATGGTGAGGTGAAACTGTTCCCTGGCGTCGGTGATTGGCCATAGTCGCGAAAATAGGCCGGCGTTAAAGAAACAAAACACACACACACACAACACATACAATTTATCCAGAAAAGTCCTATCTACTTTAAGTAAAATAACCAATCTATTTGCAAACTATAAACCAGTTAAGTAGAATACGAGTGGGAAACAGAACCAGTGGAAAATAAAATACTGTCTAGAAAACAAAACAAGCCGGAAAATACCAGTCCGGTAATAAAACCCTGTAAGAAGAGTCAAAAACTAACATCGGAATCCAGAGGGATTATACAAATTAAACTTACCTGTATATACCTATCCAGGGGTTTTCACTATAAGAAGGTGCTTTCTGATAAATTTAAGTCCCACTAAATTGGTATATTGTACAACGCTCACGATACAAATATTTAGTAAGAAACTTAAAGATATACAGCAACTGCTGCAGGTAATTTCAACCTACATTTTTCAAGCCATTACATGTATCATCTGCCTTTCCAATAAAATAATGTTAAAAACTCTTTCCTTTCAAGACAATAAATTTGCAAATCAGAATACAAGAAGCATGTTGATCAAGATAAGGCTGATAAGAACAGGCAGTTGTAAATAATTTAACACCAAATTTCAAGGTATTTATCTACTATTGTCTTATAAGATGTCCCTCAATTTATTGCTGTGAACATAATTATAGTCCGTGTCACCTTTTATTTAACTAATATTTGCTTTTGGAATAGAAGCTTGGTGGTTCAGTGGTAAGAACGTGTGGCTCTGAACCGAAGGGTACTGGATTCGATCCCAGGGTACTCCTTTCACTTTTTCAGTACATACTGTACAATTACCATCCACCGAGGTTGTGGCATTGTATTTGAGCAAGTTTAATGTCTGCACGTTCCGCCCTTCGGAGGGGGCGCAATGCTGTCGGTCCCGTGTCCATGCGATGTTGGGTACGTTAAAGATCCCTACCCTCCTTACAGAAAGGCAGGGGTTCGGCAAAATTTTCTAGGACAGTGAGGTGAAACTGCTCCCTGGCGTCGGTGATTGGCCATAGTCGCGGAAATAGGCCGACTTTAAAGAAATAAAACACACACACTTGCTTTTGGGATTTTAATTCACGTTATGTCAAAATTCTAAAGTTCCTTTTACCGAATATTTATAAGCAAAACCTTAAACCAACCAACTTAAAATGCACTTATCACTCAGGGGTGTTTAACAAATTTGCGAGTCCTCTAAAGGACGCACTCCTAAAAAAGTTAGTTATTGATTGATATCCGGAAAAGGAAACGGCCCAAACAGTTTTTTTTAAGAAAATCGTGTATTACAAACTTGACATGTTTTTCACAATAGGTTTCTGACTCATTTGCAACGTTAATACTATGTATATATTTATATTTGCAAAAAGGTTTGACTATATTCATCACAATGATCCGCTTGCAAAGCTTGACACTTGCAAAGCTTGACACCAACTTGAAAAGAAGGGATAGATAGACTAAGGAGAATATTCCTGGAAAACCTAAGTAAGTGAAGTGTGAAAGTTACAATTAAAATAAGAGAGTTGACAAAAAGAGAAAAGTCTGGACGCAGCAAGTGCGTGATGGAAGTGAATATTCATAAAAATGTTTTTAATAGCAAATATGTATCTTTAATGCAAGCAGGCTTCAATTTAGTCACCGGTATAACCTATATAGTAGAAACAATGTACCATATTTTATTAAAATAACTTGTTTGAAAATATACAAAAATTTCCCAAAATAAACCTAAAACCTTCTCAAGAAAACTCGTTTCCTAACTGACGAACCTTAGGTTAATAGCAAATTGCGATATTGAATTTTGAAGCGTTTAATGAAAATTCGCTACCAAAACACACTTACTGCGTTTTGATTTTTTTTACAAACATGCATCATATTTTGATGAAAAATGCAACAATGCAATAAGGAATGTTGAAAAAAAAATGTTGGTGTCACCAACGACTTATGGGCAAGAACAAACAATCAGATATGCTATTCAAATTGAATTAAGTTTTAAAACTTTCATCTCCTCTTTATCAAATTATTTTTTATACAAAAACTCGCTAAAAAATTAATCGGAACAACATCAATCTGATTAGATAACTTTAAAGTGAAATGAGACTAAAAAAATGTTTTATAAAAAGTAAAGTCACTAACTATGATTAGAACTCGTCATGTAGGAGTCGATTATACGATGTACAGGGATTTAGTCCACTGAGCTACGCTCGACATGTATGTACTAGCAGGTATCTCCCATACTACTTGTTAATTGTTCACCGTTTTACAATTTACACAAGACCATTTTGATTTACAACGAATTTTTCGGTCATATTTTAACGAAATCAAGGAAAATAACGACTTAGATACATATATAGGAGCTTGTTATCATTTTTTGTAGCACTTTTCACTTAAATTCTAACCAATCAATTTTGACGTTTTAATTTTCTTGAATCAGCTTTAATTAATCAAAAATGAATTTACCTCTGACTTTTTTGTCTTTTAAAATTAAGACCTGAATTTTGGTACACAGGATACTACTTTATGATAGAGACCAGCTACCAAATTTGGTTGCCCTTACTTTGTTATTTCCTGAGATAAAAATTTTTTACAAAAGAAAACACAAAATTTTCGGGGAAAACCTGGGCCGATTTTCCCGACTAACGAACTTATCCAAGCCACTTACAAAAGGAAGGTATGTGTCAAATTTGATCAAAATCGGACCATTATTTTTTGTATTATCGGTGTGATAAGCACACACATCCATATATATATATATATATATATATATATATATATATATATATATATATATATATATATATATATATATATATATATATATATATATATATATATATATATATATATATATATATAACAATTGAAACCGACCCTGGATATGGGTTATGGGGGGGCTAGTTCGCGGTCATTTGGAGAAATTTTTTCAAAAGTCGGGATCTCCTCATTTGTGAATTTTTTTAAAGAAAATTCACTAAAATCATGTTTGCAACGACTGGCGACATCGCACTGCGATGGTATTGAATCAATCAAAACTTTCGAGGCTAACTTCCTATAATAAATATAACCATAAACGCTTTTCTAAATTTTCTTAATAGATCATCGTTAATCATCCGGAATTGATGACGAAGTTCCTATTGATGTTCACGCAAATTGAATCCTTCTATAGTTCTTCAATATGACTAAAAGGTCTGTGTAATATCTGGATGCAATTACTCGGAAGATATTCTCGGCGCATAGAGAAGCCACAAAGAAAGCGCTTAAACGTTTACCAGAAGGCGAATCTTCGGAAAATTTTATAGTGTTATTAAATTTTTGATAACAAAACATAAGAGCTTGCTTTCAAACAATAGCTCTAAGCGGGTTGTGTTAAAAATAAAATTGTGTGTGGTAACAAGTGGAAGCTCATAGAATAATAATAATGACTTATAAATTGTCTTATATCTTACGATACCTGCATAGAAAAATATGTGTAAACAAACAAAAGCCCAAAGCTACATTAAAAAGAAAAAATTATTCGATTCCAATTAAAACTAAAGGAGTTAAGTTAAGGAGGACACTTTTAATGACCAACTTCAACTCTAATAAGTACACTGGGCGAACCTAAATCACAAGAACAGATTTAAAAAAAAATTGGCGATCGTTTCGCTAACCAAGATGGCGTTATCAGAAGATGAATATATTTACGTGGTGACTATTATCCAAAGTATGGGATAACGAGATAAGGAGAATCTAAAAGTCATAAAAAATGCAGCTAAACGCTTTCGAAAGTATATATATATATATATATATATATATATATATATATATATATATATATATATATATATATATATATATACTAAGTGAAGATTGGAACCTGTGATGAGTACTGACTGGTACACTTGGAGAAACCCAAATCACCACAACACATTTAAAAAAGACCTGACGATCGTTTCACCTTATATGCCGGATCTTAGGTAAAGGGATCGAACTGAGATGGGAATATAAATGCAGACAAATTCTGCAGTATATTGTATTTTTATCGCTGGACGAGGTCTGCACTGTCTCTACTAAGTTATCTAAAATGTGTCCAACTCTAGTAATTTTGTGAAGGTTCAACGACACCTAAATTAACATCGTTTGCTTTGTCGTAACTATCTGTATTATTATGTTATCTCTAGGACGTGTTAAAAACGAGGGACTTTTTATTTAACGAAGGTGACTCGTAATCAGCGGTAGGGCCACGTTCATACAATTTTTGTTGTAACTATATTTCGCAATATATATATATATATATATATATATATATATATATATATATATATATATATATATATATATATATATATATATATATATATATATATATATACTTTCAAAGGAGTTACCTAGAAAGTTTTTTAAGGTATTTTTTGGCGAAAATGTTATCTGCAAGTTGACTTTTTAAAAAATGCTCTCTAGACTCCTCGTGATATGAGGTTCAAATGGTAAGCAAACAAAGTTTATTTCGGATTTCTCTCTTTTAAACGTTCAACATTTTCTTTGTTTTCTGTTTTTTGATTAATTTTTCCACCAAGCAAGCAATGTATCCGTTATATTCGGCCACGTTCTTAATATAATGTAACTCTTTGATATATCTACTTTTGTTTAAAGGAAAATTAATTAACCGATTTATTAAAAAATTCAGACTGGCCATTTTTTCTACGTACGTATGATGTGAGTCGTTCGGAATGTAACTTATAGTGGTGGTTTCCTTTCTATATACATCTAATTCTAAAGTATCGTTATTCTTGATCACTAGTACATCTAGAAAAGGTAATTTATTATTAATTTCTAATTCGTGGGTAAGTTTTATAGAATCAAATTTATTGTTTAATCTGGCAATAAAATCTTCTATCCCGCAAATGGTTGTGTTAAACACTGCAAAAATATCAAAATGGTTGTGTTAAACACTGCAAAAATATCATCCACGTAACGAAACCACACTCTAGGACAATAACTACTTTCTCTTTCAAGATCTGTTCCAAATCTGCTCATGAAAAGGTCTGCAATAAATGGCGATAGCGGATTGCCCATTGCCGTACCTTGGGTTTGTTCAAAAAATTCATTGTTGAACTGAAAAATATTTTGTTTGATACAAAGGTTTGTTAAAGTTAAATATTCTTTGCAGACATTTCAATTATGTTATTCATTTTTAACAACTGCTCTAAGTAGTTTAAAGTTTGCTCCGTGGAAACGCTAAGAAACAATGAGGTTAGATCGAATGAAATTAAAACCTTGCCTTCAGTCAATTTAACCTCTTTAATCTTATTAATAAATTCAAGTGAATTTGGTACTGAAAAACTTTTCTGTTTGACAGGCAAGCCTTTAAACTTATATATATATATATATATATATATATATATATATATATATATATATATATATATATATATATATATATATATATATATATATATATATATATATATATATATATATATATATATATATATAGTATTAATCGACGGTGTATGAATTTGGTTCTGCTGCCTATGGGTAGTCTACTGATAGACCACTTTACAAGAAATACCGGCAGAAGCACGTCTGATACAAAATAAAAGAATTCAGGTATTTCCGTCAAAGGAAATATGTTAATTTCTTGTGTCGTTGAATCTCCCTAAATCGTTGGTGACCGACTAGATGCAGAAGAATATAAAAGTTCGGGACGCAGAAAGTGCATTATTATAGTGAATTTTTATTAGAATTGTACACTATTAGTAACGTATATTACTAAAACTAATTCTTTGAATTTCAAAGGATCTTGGAGATTGGGTTTAGAGGTCCCAGTGATTCCCAAGCGTTTACTTGAAAAATTGCTATTTTTTATGGAGCTAGAAAATTAAAATTTGGTACATATATGTAAATACTGCAAGTCGCTTAAAAAATGTGTTCGAAGTTTCATTAAAGTTACAGAAGTTTCCCAGAAAAAAATTTACTATTTACAAACGGAATGTATCTGCCAAATTATCAATAAAGCAGGTATTTTTCCTAAATAATTGCTTGAATGGTTTTGTTTTGGTCAACCGAAACGAACTAGTTTTTGCAAACAAAACAACTAAAAAGTTATTTTACATAGGTTTTACTATGGCTCAAGATTGACAATTATAGCTTAATGTGAAATTAAGTTATCGGATTTGAAATCTTTTAACGCAAGTTCTCTACCACAACGTACTTGCTGCACCCAGGCCCTCTTCATCTCTTATTTACTGTTGCTGTATCCATACTTTTTTGAATGATAAAATATTGTAGCTCTCTATGTGAGACTGACAAACAAGGCAGCCTCAAATTCATTTTTGGAAAAATATTTTAAACAAATGAAATGAGGCAACAATTTAAACGTAAACCTATCCATCGGCCTGGATACGTCTCATCGAGATGTTCTCGCACATTAATTGAAAAATGTACTGGACAACCATCGTGCTACAGACACACATTTTGCCTGGCTTCAAGGGGCACATCTTTCAATAAAGCTGGCATACATTTCTTAGAAACTCCAAGAAGGGGTTACCAGTAAGAAATAGGGTCCAATAATTGTACCTTCTATTACGCCACACCATACATTAAGACTTCAACGTCCCTGATATTGAACTTCTCGTATCCATTGGGGTTTCTCGGTAGACCAATAATGCATATTATGCAAATTTACATTACCGTCGCTATGAAAAGTAGCCTCGTCCGTCCAAAGAACTTGCGTTAAAAAATGTGAATTTTCATTGATCATGTCTAAAAGCCAATGGCAATGATCCAGCCTCTGATCATAACCCTGCTCATTCAGCGCTTGATTCAAGACAATATGATAAAGGTGTAGTCTAAAAATTAAAATAATCATCATTATATATTCAAAAGGGCATTGCAATAAAAATATGTTTATCTGCTGACATAATAGACGCATTATGTTATCGGATTTATGTAACATAAAACTGTTCGTTATACCACAAGGGGTGTTCACACAAGCTAGACAGTTACGTCATCAACGATTCATAAAGCTTAACTGTTACTACGTTGAAAGTTGAATAGTGGTGGCAATTCCAATGTTTTCAATAAACTTTGACTAAAATAGTACTCATATACCAAAAATCAACCCTAAATTCGAGAAAACGTACTTGTTATTGGTATAAGAAGATATTGTTGGTTGAATAGGTAACTGTCTAGCTTGGCTGAACAGTCCATAGTGTGATAATGTGATTCACTATAGCACTACTGCTACTATAACGAGAAACAAAACACGAATCTTTGGCTAATTAATTCAATAATAAATGACAAACAAAAGCTACATTCGCAACAATGAAATTGCGTAAAAAATTCTAGTTTCATCGTATTGCAAATAAAATTTAAATCTTTTAACGGTCTTAAGTTTTAATAAATGCCAGCAGATAAAGTTTTTTATCTTACTCGGATCATAAATGATCATTATGGTAACGCGTCGTGTTATAATATCATAATTTTTACGACTGTCGTCTGATCATTTTCACAACCGTCATTATGATCCCTGTGAGATCAATTGCAATAAATATTTTGAATTTAAAGATATAATAAGCTTACATATACTCTTTCAAAATAGTTTGGATGGTGGTTCGTGATATTTCCAAGTCATGATGCAATGTTCTTGTGCTAACATGAGGATTAAATCCTATATATGCCAAAACATTGATAATATTTTCTTCAGTTCTAGCATAAGGGCGTCTCCGCAGCACCGGTCGGCTTAAGTTTCCAGTTTCACGTAAATTTTGCACTAAGCGAGGAAAAACTATTCTGCTGTAATGGTGGCGATTTGGATACCGCGTTGCATACACTCTTTCAGCAACTGTCGCATTTTGAAAGCACTCAAAGTAAACACATATCATATCAACGGCTTCATCATTTGTAAAAGGCATTTTTAATATTTAAATTATACGCAGAAGAATTCAAAGTAACTAATATGACGTTTATTTAATGTATTGTATTTTTTTTTTTTTCAAAGCCTACCTATTCAAGTTTTAGAGTATAATTATTGGATCGAACGAATAAGTTATAATTGCGTTATGAATGCGTAAATAAGTCTTATTTTTAACAAAAAAGGATAAAACTAAATTTGCAAGTTAATAATATTCTGTTTTCAATCTTTAAATGAGTCAATGCTGATATTTTCCCAAAGCTCTATGGTGACGGTTTCCGAGATACAGCCGCTCACCTTGCTTAATTGGCCACCCAGTACACAATTATTATTATTGGACGATCCTGTAAAATACTCAACTCTTGATTTATCGGTTTATAAAATATTTAAAACAAGTTTGCGTAATGGTTTTTCCATAATATGACCGTTATAGGTTAGATTATGTTATAAATGTAAAGCTCTATGGTGAACGGTTTTCGAGATACGGCCGCTTACCTCGCCTAATTGGCCATCCGCTACAATTAACATCAGCCGAGGTTGTGGCATTGCATTTGAGCAAGTTGAATGTCTGCACTTCCGCCCTTCGCAGGGCGCTCAAAGCTGACGGTCTCGTGTTCATGCGATGTTGGACACGTTAAAGATCCCTATCCTTCTTACATAGAGGGAGGGGTTCGGCACAACTTCCAGTATGATAGCTGACACTGCTCCCTGGCGTCGGTGAGTGGCCACAGTAGTGTAAATAGACCCACAGTAGTGTAAATAGACCGACGTTAAAGAAACAAAACACACATATTATTATTAAGTTTTTATAAACGGTTGGAATACGTGACACGCTTTCTTCTACTTTAATAAGTCAACCTGAAAATGTTATATAGTTAAATGCCTAAATGGGTAAGTTTTATACTTAAATACCCGCTTATTTTCTAGTTGCTTGTACAGTTCTTTAGTTGATACTAACATGAGATTGCTTGCTATTGTATACCGTACTAAATCCACTTTCGATAACTGCTTTCTTTTTTATAAACTATATACTGTTAAATGGTGGTTTGTTAATACGTTAATACGTTAATTCAGTAATTACTTGCTATTGTGCTGTCCTAATTGTACTTTAAAAGAGATCATTTAAGATTTTGTTTCATTTACGTTATTTTATTTTTGATTATTAACACAGATAAGTTATGTATTTAAACGCAACCTGCTACCAGCCGCCTCATGTAGACCATATAGCTCTGAACCAACACTAATTCACCTGAAATTTTATAGCACTCCGCTAAATGAAGCTGCTAAATTGCACCCTGCTAAATGAAGCTGCTAAATTGCACCCTGCTAAATGGAACCGCTAAATGAAGTTGCTAAATTTCACTCTGCTAAATGGAACCGCTAAATGGAGCCGCTAAATTGCCCCCTGCTAAATTGAACTGCTAAATCGCCTAGAGCCGTCATATTGAGATCCCGTCATCCTGGAGGAGGTTCGGTGACCCCTAAGATCAACCCTGTGTGCCGAACTACGAAACCGTTTCCCCAGGAAGTCGCACCTGTACCATGAGGCACCTCCACATCCTTGGCTGGACGGAGACGGTCATCACTCTGGAGGCAGCAGTCTGAATCACGAGCTAAGTAAATCATTTATCTACATTTGTTTAAAATTAAAAGTAGTGTATGCCCCACAACTCATCTCAGCAGTGTTATATGCCAATTTAAAGTAGTTAATTTATGTTTTTCCTTTAGTTAAATCTGCTCAATTAAATCGAGCTGCATTATATAACTTTAATCATCTTTAAATATACTGATTATACTTCTAACTCTTGACTTTTATTTGTGCATCTTAAAACCCGCCAACTGCAAGTGCTGAGGCCCACGCCCTGCGTTGATTTATATTATCTTTGTGCCCCGACTGAGTAGCCAAACCAAAGATGATTCATTAATTTTTTAAATAAATACCCAGGGCATAATAAAAATTGTGTTATACTTTTGTCTGAATACCAATACAGATCGTTTTCTTCTGGCTTTAAAACAGCTTCTTATCGTATTTTTTGCGATGCAGTTAGACAAAACCGATAATAGAGATAAAAGGCTACTCTAAAGCCAAATTTATTATAGAAGGGTTTTACAAAGTTAGAGAAACAACAATGATTGAACTCCGTTAATTCTTTAACTACATTTTTTGTCGTAAACACTCCTAAAACTAAATCAAATATGCAAGAGAACTGACAGCTTCCTGCTAATTTCCACTAACATATTTTACAATGAGGCTAAAACTTATCACTTGTCATGAATAATAGATAGTTTCCGTCATTATGGAAATTACGAACCTAGAGCTGTTCATTATTTATTTACTTGTGTGCGTAACGCACAACGCGTAGAATTTACCCTCTGTGTACGTACTAGATGTGCACACACAATTTACATGGCAACATAAGCGTTGGGGTTTGTCAGGTTTATTTAAACGCTGTGTTTCTCTCATATTGCCTGATTTATTAATTCGTTTTTAGTGAATTTACCTAAAAGAAATAACTAATGAGGAATCGAATAATTTTTTATTCCATTTTCATTGTGAAAATTAACTCTGGGGAAAGTAGCGATGGTGAGACTTTGGAAAATGGTTTCAAATGAGCGCGAATTAGGGCCACTAGAACCCACATACAGACTCCGTATAAATTTATATATATATATATATATATATATATATATATATATATATATATATATATATATATATATATATATATATATATATATATATATATATTTATACGAGGACGGGTCAATAAGTCCGTGACTTTTTTAATTTCCCGTCTCTTTATAGAAAGGGCAACACTGCAGATGTCAACAAGCGTCTGTCAGTTGACTACTGTAAAATTATGAACAAGCTGCGGCATTTAGTTTGTGTTAAGTAGCTATTGAAAGCAGACAACCTCTTGAGTTAAAAGAAAAATGGAAAAAGTGAATTTCCTGTTCTCATCAAACATTATTTTTTGCGGAAAAAACCATCACCCAAGCCAAGGTTAAGATAAATACTATAGGGATACTGCATCATCAATTTTCATGGCAAAAATGTGGTTAACTGAATTTCGTTGCGGCCGTACAAGCACAAATAACGCCGAACGTTCTGGAAATTGAGGTCGCTACACCCGAAACGATTGAAAAAATGCACGGTATGGTGTTGGCCGATCGGAGATTGAAAGTGCGGGAGATTGTGGAAGCCATAGGCATAATACATGGCTCAGTGGTTTCGATTTTGCATGATGACTTGGGTATGTGAAAGCTATCCGCAAGTTGGGTGCCGCGTTTTCTTACAATCGACCACAAACGCAATCGTGTGACAACTTCGAAGGAGTGTTTGGCGTTGTTCAACCGCAATAGGGACGAGTTTCTGCGCCGTTTCGTAACCGTGGAGGAAACATGAGTTCACCACAACACGCCAGAGACCAAGCAGCAGTCAGAACAGAGGGTTTCTCCGTGCGAATCTGCGACGAAGAAGGCCAAGGTAGGTTTTTCAGGCAATAAATTCATGGCGACCCTTTTTTGGGATATACGCGGTATAATCCACATTGATTACCTTCAAAAGGAAAGAACAATCAATGTCGAATATTATACCAACTTATTGGTCCCACTCAATGACGATTTGAAGAAAAAACGATCGCATTTGGCCAAGAAAAAGATCCTTTTTCACCAAGACAATGTAAGGGTGCACACAAGTGTAGTCTCCATGGCAAAATTGTATAAATTGGGCTACGAATTGCTTCCTCATCCGCCCTGTTCTCCGAATTTAGCCCCGAGTGACTATTTATTGTTTCCAAACTTAAAGAAATGGTTCGGCGGAAAGAGATTTGACACCAATGATGAAATCATCTAACAAAAAATACCTATTTTGAGGACCTCGACAAATCCTATTTTTTGAAAGGGATAAAAAAATTGGAGAATCGTTGAATGAAGTATATAGACCTTAAAGGAGACTACGTTGAAAAATAAATTGATTTTTTGTCAAAAAACCTGCGTTTCATTCGAAAAGTCACGGACTTATTGACCCGCCCTCGTATTATATATATATATATATATATATATATATATATATATATATATATATATATATATATATATATATATATATATATATATGTATGTATTCAAACGATAATTCAAAAAATACTCAACTGATTTGAACGACCCTTAGCACATGTCTTCATTTTGTTACAATCGCGGACGAGTTCGTAAATTAGCTATATTTTTTGAACACGCTGTAATTTTGAAAGTATTAAAGTGACTGGAATGAGACTTTAGACGTAGCTAGAGATGGTGCAAATAAACCTCTGTTGTGAATTTTAAGTAATTTGGTCCACAATATTTGCAGTTTTTTCCAAAATAAAAATGAAATCTAAAAGACATGAATTGAAGCAACTTAACTAGTTAAATTCTAATGCCACACAAAGACAGAGTAGTCAGCTGCCATACGTAGATTGATACATACCCATCCGACTGACAGCCTTCGGTATATTCGAATACAAGGATTTGCAAAATGTCCAAATAACCTAACCTGAAAGTGAGAGGGAACACAGGGAAGTTTTATATCAGCTGCTTAAAGTAAAAAACATATGTCAGACTGTTTTGTGTATTTATCATGATTTGACAGTTCTGCTTTAAGGTTAAGTAAATGATTGTATATGCTTCTTAAATTCCAAACCGAAGTATATTAACCTGCTTTGTTCATTTACTCTGGTTTGACAGTTCTGTTTTGAGGCTAAGTAAATGATTGTATTATTGTATGGGCTTCTAAAATTGGAAACGAAGAATATGAACGTTGATAGTCGCTATGAAATTTTTTAAGTAAGTTATTTGTATGATGAATATGTACCTAGTTTCTTGACTATATATATATATATATATATATATATATATATATATATATATATATATATATATATATATATATGTATGTATTCAAACGATAATTCAAAAAATACTCAACTGATTTGAACGACCCTTAGCACATGTCTTCATTTTGTTACAATCGCGGACGAGTTCGTAAATTAGCTATATTTTTTGAACACGCTGTAATTTTGAAAGTATTAAAGTGACTGGAATGAGACTTTAGACGTAGCTAGAGATGGTGCAAATAAACCTCTGTTGTGAATTTTAAGTAATTTGGTCCACAATATTTGCAGTTTTTTCCAAAATAAAAATGAAATCTAAAAGACATGAATTGAAGCAACTTAACTAGTTAAATTCTAATGCCACACAAAGACAGAGTAGTCAGCTGCCATACGTAGATTGATACATACCCATCCGACTGACAGCCTTCGGTATATTCGAATACAAGGATTTGCAAAATGTCCAAATAACCTAACCTGAAAGTGAGAGGGAACACAGGGAAGTTTTATATCAGCTGCTTAAAGTAAAAAACATATGTCAGACTGTTTTGTGTATTTATCATGATTTGACAGTTCTGCTTTAAGGTTAAGTAAATGATTGTATATGCTTCTTAAATTCCAAACCGAAGTATATTAACCTGCTTTGTTCATTTACTCTGGTTTGACAGTTCTGTTTTGAGGCTAAGTAAATGATTGTATTATTGTATGGGCTTCTAAAATTGGAAACGAAGAATATGAACGTTGATAGTCGCTATGAAATTTTTTAAGTAAGTTATTTGTATGATGAATATGTACCTAGTTTCTTGACTTTTATGATTTCAGGAGTAGGAACCTTTTATTTGTTTTCACTTACTGTGTTAAAAATCCATTAAAATGGATCGAAAAAGAAATTAGAGATTAGTATACCATGATGGATTCCTATATAAAATGAGCCTCACAGAAAATAGCATAAAGTAAGTTTAGTAATCATTTCAGCAGACATTTTTTATTGTTGATATTAGTGAATTTTTATTAAGAAATGTCACTAATAGAATTTGTTTTAACACCTCTTTTTGTTGGAAAGCTGGTTTGATCAGGTTGACCAAAACAAAAGCACTCAAGCGATTAGCCAGGTAAATACCTGCCACGTTTATAATTTGGCAGATACTTTCGTTTGCTAAATATGAGTTAAGGTAAATTTGCAATTTAATACACTGAGGGTTTTCAGGAAAAAATTTTCAGAAACATGCTTAGAACCCTCTTCTGGATGCACAAACCCTAAGATCAATTGCTTGGGTCAATACCCAAGAATGTTACGGGACCAGGAGAGAATAAGGGTGCTGAGCGGGAAGATTAGGAAGAATATATGAGCGTAAAATGCAAAAAAAAACACTTTACCCAGACCTCGAAAAACTGCTATTTTCAGCCATACCCCGCTTAAACCATGTCTACCCCGCACAGCACTCCTTTTTTATTTCAACAACACACCACTAGGGCTCACAGCCTAAATACTATCGTGCCGTGGGTGTCGAGAAGCAGGAAATAGGCAACTTGTTAATTCTGGACTTGAAGGTTTGGAGGTTCGGATGAGAAGTAATAACATGTGCCGGCAAGGAATTCTATAACTTGGAAGTCCTAGGGACAAAAGAGCGGGCATAACAAGATGTTCTATGTCTGATGACCTAGACAGAAAAAGGGTGCATTCGCTCTGTTCCCCTGGTAGATCTGTTGGGGGCAGCAGGTGGAGGAACTATGGAAGAAAGCTCCTCGGAGCAGTGCCCGTACAGATATCTATAAAAGAGAGAGAAGTCACCAACGGCACGTCGGTCGGAAAGGGATGGCAGCTTTTGGGTGAGCGTAGGGTCACCGATAAGACGCATATTCCCCTATTGCCCAGGTCCAGCAACTTTCTTGGGGGTTATTCACAAGAAATTATACCTGTGTTTTATGCTTTGAGGGTGGTTGTAGGCATGCAGGATGGGAAGGAAAACCCCCATAACAGCAGGGAAAAGGGTGTACTGGGAAAAGAGCATCTAACATAGCTACCGAACCAATAGAGAAATTTCAAGAAAACAATATCATCTTAACTTACTGTGCTAATCCACCGAAGAAGTTTAAATGTAAATAATTTGGTAAAGATAAGGAAGCACAGGCTAAAAACCGTGTCAACGTGCGAGTAAGAGGTCAAACTGAATCTATTACCAGTCGATTTGTCCAAAACTGTCTGTAGACTAAACTACAAATTCACCTGATTTAAGTGTTTTTCTGAAATCTCTTGCAACTTTAATGGAATTTATAAATCTTTTAAAGAGACTGACAGTACCTAGATTTTCCAAATTTTAATTTTCTGTTCTATTAATTTTCTACCTTCATAGAAATTTCAGTTTTGGACATTTAAAGTTTCTCTCAAAAAGAGCTGGGACACAAGATTTAAATATTTTGTATGATAATAGAGAGATATAGATGGCAACACATTCGAAAAAAATCCTCAAATTAGCGTGTATGAGGACCTCTAAATCCGATCTTCAAATATGCCGTACTAATAGTGTAAAATTCTTATCAAACGCACCTGTTGCGTCTGGAAATTTTTATAATTTTAAAAACACGTAGATTTTGCTTAGGAGGGGGAAATTTTTTGAACCTTAACAGAGTTTGTATCACTCAACACCTAATATGGATCACTTTACCCCCTTTGTTTAATAGAAAAGTTAGGTCGAGCATCACACTTTTGGATAGCTCTTTTGATTCTTTTTCAAAAGCTGTAATGTACCAATTAGTTTCTTTAGATATTTTCTTTCAAAACTTAAGCTGCAATTTTGAAACCTATCAATCAGGTTTTTAGATATCTGCTTTTAAAACTTCAAAATAAAACGTCTAAAAATCAGAGCTTCAAATTAAATCATAACTTCTACATAGCTGTAATAATCTACTTTCCTCAAAAAGAGATTCTCATGAAATAAATTTAGGGTGCATGATTTGACCACAAAGAAAATATTCATATTCATGTACCCATAAACTTCTGAAGCGTTATATTACTCGAGTTTTAACGAGAAAATACCAATTTTTCACCAAATCACCCATTATTTATCCTCTACCTTCTGAAGCCGTCTTACCAAAAAACAACTCAAAGCGTTCCATTGTCGGGTGCTAACTGGATACCAAATTTGAAGATGATAACTCAATTCTTTAGAAAGTTATTACGCCTATTTACAAACAGACGTACAGGTCGACAGATCGACCGACAGACAAACAATTTTGTTTTAAAATCAACTTTTCTATATGTTTTGAGACTCTTGGCGCTATTTAAGCAAAAAAATCGTAACTTCTGTCACCGATTATCCACCCCCAGACGTTCAATCCCTAGTTCAATTTAAGCAAAAATACCGGATTTCTGATTAAATGGAATATTTTCTAATAGGCAAACCCTGAAACGTTATATTAGATATACTAGTTTTAACGAAAAAAATATTAGTTTTCACCAAATCACCTCCAATTCATCCCCTACCCCCTAGAGCGATTCTACCCAAATACAATGTGAACCGTTCATTTGTCGGTTGCTAGCTGTATACCAAATTTGAAGACGATATATTAATTTGTTCTATAGTTATCGTGACTACTAACAGACAAACATATAGACCGACAGACAGACCGACAGACGGATAGGCAGATAGACAGACAGACCGACAGACAAAATTTTCGTTCCCAAATCATGTTTTCTATATGTTTTCACACTTTTTACGACATTTAAGCGAAAAACAAAGATTGAAATTTCTGTCCCCGATGCCATACTTCCACACCTATTGACGATGTCGAAATAATAATAAAACCAATGTTGCGATTAAGGCTACAATTACCACTAGAATGTCTTAAAGCAGAACTACGGCTCTTTTTTAGCATATATGGCTCCACTCATATTTAATTCTAGACGTCACTTACCATGAAGAAAAAAAATGGGGCATTTTGGAGAAAAGAAATCAGCAATCGTAATTTTAATTTAATAATTCCCCAAAACGACATACAATACTACGGTTTTTAATCAAATCCTCTTCTGATATTTTCCAACATCTCAGGGGTTATTCTGTGGCATTCAGTAGTAACTCTTCTCCTCGTGGTTCTTTGAGAATTTCTAACGAGTGCGATGGTCCAAGCCATAAGTTTAAGAGATAAGAGGCTTAATAGCATTTAATCCTTATTTTGCCTGGACGGTTTTTCCACGCCATACATTGAGGAACGTGAGGCTGCGTTCCAGATAATGTAATCCTTATTAATATTCTCCGAAAACGAGTTATCAACTATCCAACAAGTACCCTACCAGTGACGTAACCGAATCGAAAAGTTTGTTCCGTCTTACAAATCTTACAAATTAAACAGACTAGTGAAAATACCATACAAAGGGCCAATACATGGTCCATTGAAGCCGCCATTCAATGACAGAGAAGTCCGCATTGTATAAACCAGGTGCCGACAGACGGTCGAATTAAAACCAACGAAATAAGCGTTCACATCTAATAATATTTCCAGAGGCCGAATAGTACGCGATTAAACAAGTATACAAGGAAAGAACCTCTCATAAGCAGGTTTGTTCAATATTACGAACTGAATAAACCACAATATAAGTACACTTGGGAACACAAATCACCACAAAATATTAAAAAAAACCTGACGATGGTTTCACTAACCAAGTTACCCAAGCAAAAAATTAAGGCAATTATCCAAAAATCCAATTATTGAAGCAACTACGATCGTTTCACTGACCGCGTCAGCGTAACAGAGGATGAAAAATTCTAAATTAAACTAGCAGCTACAGTGTATTTATATAGCACCTAAGTAGACGAACTAATCCAAAGTAAAATTGGTAGTCATCGTTTGTCTATTGTGTCAATCTTACGAACTGAATAAACCACAATATAAGTACACTTGGAGAACCCAAATCACCACAACATATTTAAGTAGAAATAGAAATCAACAATAAACTTCCATTTCTAGATGTGCTGGTTATTTAAAATTAAAATAATGACTCGCTTGAATTCGCTGTCTACAGGAAGGAAACTGTCACTATTAGTTATATTCCTAACGACTCACATCATACGCTTGCACAAAAAACGGCTAGTTTAAATTTCTTGGTAAACAGATTGATAGATTTTCCGTTAAGTAAAAGTAGATTTAATATAGAACTAAAGTACATAAAAAACGTGGCGAGATATAACGGTTATTCGGATGGTTTAGTGGAAAAATTGGTTAACAAACACAGAACAAAGAAAATGATATCTGAATGCACGACATTTAAAAATGATAAAATATAGCAAAAATTTGTGTGTCTACCTTATGAACCACGTATCACAGAGGGTTTGAAAAGTATTTTTAAGAAAGCCGATTTACATTTGGCGAAATTATATATAATTTTCGACGAAAGGTAATTTAAAAATTTTGTTGGGTAATACAAAGACAAAGACAACGCCACTGAAATGTCCGGTATTCATGAGATAAGTTGCAAATATTCTTATCTTAAATACGTGGGTCAAACCAAGAGAAACATAGGCCCCAGATTTCGTGAACATCTCGCACATTTACGATATGGTACGGTAGACAAATCATGTGTGGCACAATATATATGGGATAATAATCACCACATTGACAAGGAAAATCTGAAACTTGTCAAAGTATTAGGCATCAAACTATGCTTGATGCTTTTGAAAGCGTTTATATATCAAGGTAATACTCAGAGTAATTTTGTTTTAATATTATGTTTAATATTTCGCTGATTTGTGATTTTTTGTAACAACAAAAAATAACAACAAAAAACAACAAATCAGCGAAATATTAAACATCATATTAAAACAAAATTACTTTGAGTTCAACGGAGAATACTACATCCAAGAAGACGGACTACCAATGGGATCTCCACTATCAAGCATTATGGCAGAAATATACATACAACAATTAGAAGATAAAATCAACACCATCATAAAAGAGACAGTCTCAAACATCAAATGGATAAGATACGTCGATGATATATTAATAATATACAACAATCAAAAATCCAACATAGGCAATATCCTCGAAAAAATAAACAAAATCAACAAAAATATAAAATTTACAATAGAAAGAGAATTAAGCAACACCATAAACTTCCTAGACTTAACACTAATTAAAAAAGAAGACCAGAATACTAAATATACAGAAAACCTACACAAACAGACATCACTATACCTAAATACTCACACACACAAAATGGCCGCATACAGATACTTAATAAATAGAATGCTAAATGTACCACTCCATAACGACGAACGAGAAAAGGAGTACAACATCATAATACAAATAGCAGAAAGAAGTGGATACAATAAGAAAGCAATAGAAAAGCTAGTAAAACAAATCAAAAACAAACAAATCAACCAAACCGAAAACAAAACACCAGAAACAAACACAAAATACACAACATTCACTTATAACCACCACATCAAAAAAATAACACAAACACTCAAACAATATGACTTAAAAATGAGCTACAAAACCAATAACAAAATAATAAACAAAATAAATAAAAAACAAGAACACAACCCACATGAATTAAACGGAATATATTAAATAGAATGTAACACATGTAATTAAAAAAAATAGAAATGACAAAAAAATCAATCGAAACAAGATTCAAGAAACATAACAGGATTAGATAAAATCCACATACCTAGCTACAAATCAAACGTAGCTACACACATTCACAACACAAAACACAAAAACCAGACATTACAACTAATGAAACATGTTAAAGACCACAAAAAAAAATGGAAATCTGGGAACAATACTACATTCAACAAACAAACAATAAGAAACAATTAATGCCAGAACAAATCCAAGTACAAACACTTAAACAAAACTTAATAAAGGCCATACAAATAGACAAATTATCAAACCACAGTGATCAAGACAGGAGACCGATACACACCACACAGTCCGAAGGCACAACCAATCAGAGAAGAGTAAACCGACCAATAGAAGCTCACGGCGCAAGCGCCACGTACAATCTCAGACGTAGACCACACAGGAGCGATAACAGTCAGTAGTGTGTTGATGATGAACCGGGACGGTTCGAAACTGCAGTCCACGCAAACCAATAAGGAATCACAAACGTACAGCAAACAAATACAGTATATATATATATCTATATATATATATATATATATATATATATATATATATATATATATATATATATATATATATATATATATATATATATATATATATATATATATATATATATATATATATATATATATATATATATATTTATATATATATATATATATATATATATATATATATATATATATATATATATATATATATATATAGGATGACGCATTTTTACGGTAAAGCTTAATATATCGTCTACTATACAAGATACAAAAAAATTATACGTTAATTACAGGACGTCTTGAGCTGCACCTAACACAATAATTCTAACATGCATAGTCGTTTTATGTTTGCGGGGAAAAAATGGATAAGGTTAATCGTTTTCAAGTTATTTCGATTACTGTTTTCCAACTTTTCACATTTTTGTCACATATCAAAAATTATGAGACGGCCTTTTTACCAATAGATAGCGGAGTCGCATAAAAATGACGCATTTAGAGTGGTTTTCGTTTATATTATGTTCGCTGAAAAAATCGTTGTGCCGTATATAGGACGCTCTCAAATAGTGACTAGATTTGAAAAAATTCAAGCTGTCGAACTCAATGTTTTCAATTCGATCAGCCTGTATTTTCTGTTTCAGAAGCGAGAGGCATGCCTCTACTTCAATGTATGTGTGACACTACCTATACATATAGACACTAGCTTTAAAAATATTTACATTTATAATAGCATACCGTGGTTAATGTAGGGATAAGTTTTAAACATTGTTGTTTTATTCAATTCTAATAACTGATCAGATTAGGTGATTATTCAGAGAATTTTCGAAGAAAAATGTTAAAATATTCAAACTAACTTTGGTACAAAGAAGGTAAGAATTAGTTAATTTAATTAATTAACAATCAGTTGTAAATTGTTCTTGCAAATACATTTTTCGCATTTTCGTGAAAAAAATTATCTGTAAATTTTCAGGCAAACATGTTTTTATCGAAGGTTCGTCGAAAAGCTTTTGCGAATAATTCTATCTTGGCAGATAGGTAGATAGCTTGAAGAGGTTCGTTTTCTAAGAAACTCGGACAAGTTTTTTTGGGAACATTTGATGTTTATTTTTTGAAAATATTTGCACTATTTTCAGCAATAAAGTTATTTTGATACATTTTTGGTGAATTTTTATTTTAAAAAATTCACTAATAGAGAGGTATCGGTGGTGAGACTTTACAAATATTTTTTCAAATGAGCGCGAACTAGGACCCCTAGAACCGGGGTCAGTTTCAATTTTTATATGTTTATATATATATATATATATATATATATATATATATATATATATATATATATATATATATATATATATATATATATATATATATATATATATATATATATATATATATATATATATATATATATATATATATATATATATATATATATATATATAGTTATCCGTCTGAGAACTCAAGAAATAATGAACCGATTTCGATGAAACTTGTCAAGTGCCTTTATTTTATTAATGGCTTGGATGAGTTTGTTAGCCAGAAAAATCGGACGGGGTTTTCCGGGAAAATTTTGAGTTTTCTTTCGAAAAAAATTGTTTTCTCCGAAAGTAACAAAGATATTTCAATGAAATTTACTAGATGTATTGCCCTGCGAAAGATCTTACTACCTACAAAAATTTAACTTTATAGGTTTATAGAAAATTGAGTTATTCTAATTTTTAATTTTCTTTAGAAAAAAAAATTTCTCCGAAAATTACAAAGTTATTTCAATGAAATTTGGTAGATATCTTGCCTTAGAAAAGGCCTTACCACATACCAAAATCAAACTCTCTAAGTTTATAAAAAATTGAGTTATTCAAATTTGTAGCATTTAATAAAAATTCACTACCATAACGCACTTGCTGCGTCCAGAGATTTTTTTTCCACTATAATGGTAATGGTAACCAAATTTGCTGTAAAAATTAGATCTGGGGTAAGAACAGGTATAACACTTATTTGAGAAATTATGTGCTGTACAATTAGTAACAATAAATATTACTAGTACTATTACTTTAAATAAATAAATATTTGCTATCAAAAACATTTTTATGAACATTATCTACCATAACGCCCTTGCTGCGTCCAGACGTTTTTTTCTATGTCCACATTTTCAAGCTTTTATTCCTTTCATGTTCTGCTTAGTCACAGACTAAGCTATACTCTATACACATGACTTATTAAAAAGTTTTTCTAAGTTACAATTTTTGTTCTAATTTAACATCGGCCTATTTCCGCGACTATGGCCAATCACCGACGCCAGGGAGCAATTTCACCTTACTATCCCCAAAATTTTGCAGAACCTCTGCCTTTATGTAAGGAGGGTAAGGATATTTAACGTGCCCAACATCGTATGGGCACGGGACCGACGGCGTTTACGCCTTCTCCGAATGGCGGAACGTGCAGACATTCAACTTGCTCAAATACAATGCCACAACTTCGGTTGATGGTAATGTTAGACTATGTATGAAAAGGTGAAAGGGAAACCCTGAGAATCGAACCCAGTACCCTTCGGTTCAGGGGTACACTTTATTACCCTTGAACCACCGAGGCTCCTCAGTAACAAGTTGAGATTTTATTAGGAAAAAGAATATTAGCTTAAGGTACACTTTTGCTAATTTTCGCTTTAGCATTATTTCGGCTAATACCTTTTATAGAACTGCTAAGCGTTTTAGACCACCCGCTTTGTCAATTATTAAGAGGCAATGCACATAAATTGGGGTAGCATTTTGTTTGACCCCTGTATATTTCGTTGTAGCCGATGAATTGGAAATATTAATTTTTGCATGGTATTGATGTGAGATCAAACTCGAACCCCTTAATTAAATTAATCACGCTAGATAGGCTGACTGCACCACGAATCTAGACATGTTCATTCGCAGAATATGGTTACATATGGCAACAACAAGAACACGCTTGTAAGTTCAACATTCAAAGCGATCAGCAGATATTGAATTCCGTCTGGGTTGTACCTAGCATAAAACGAAGTGAATTTCACCAGAGGCATTTTGTAATGTTGAGAAATTTCATATGCGGTCTGAATTTCAAAACGCTTTTCCGGCAGTATGAACTCCATAATTATTCCGTTCTTTGTTTGAGTCGATTAAATAGAGAAACTGGACTTCCTCTTGCTGAACTACAAAGATGACTATTATTTTCGCATTAAACTGTTTGTTTGATGAAACCGTTTGCAAATGTGTAGCAGCTTCAAAAGATTTATCTATTGTTTAATGGGATACAAAACGTACATCTTCAAAGGATCCAATATAATTATATGAATATATTGGCTACTTTTATAATATAGATGCTTTACAGGATTTGTGTTAAAATTTTACGCATAAATGAACAAACACTATGTTATTCTTTGTGATGTGTAACTTGCGTTTAAATTATCGTCAGTAAAGTAAATAGAACAAAGTGGTACCTCCGGTGATAAAAATGTTAAGAACCTTTGTACATCAGTCCAGAAGGTCTGTAACAATTCCCTCTTGCTTCATTTTTCTGCTGTTATTTTATGCTCGATTTGTTAAACGAAGTTAGGATAATAAAATGTGGAATAGCCGTATCTAGTTTTAATACAGTAAAATTATGTCAAAAGCTGAATAGTGATGGTAATAAAACTTTTCCTCTTGTTCTAAAATTAGTTAAGCATATATCCACATTGCCACATTCTAGTGCAAATGTAGAAAGAGTGTTTTCTATACTTAACTTAATTTAAACAAGAAATAGAAATAGACTTAAAACTGAGTCTTTAGATACCCTTATGCATGCAAAAAGAATGTTTTCTGCGGCTGAAATAACATTTTGCAATTATTAAAAAATTGAAAAGTCATTTTTGCAAAGAATGAAAACTAAATGCATGTATCATCAAACTGATAACATGACAGTGTCTAATGAATCAGATTAGTTTTTGGTTTTTGTTGTGTTTTATTTCCTTTGTTTTTTTTTATATTTTTTATATACGACTTATAGTACGTTGTGTTTTGTTTGAATCACATTAGTTTTTGTATGTGTTGTTTTATCTGATTTTTTTTGTTAAACGACATATTGTACGTTGTTTTGTTTGTTTTGTATTTTTCTTTCGTATACCTATATTATTGGAGTGAAATGTTTATATATATATATATATATATATATATATATATATATATATATATATATATATATATATATATATAATAGGTGTACAATAATAAGAAAATTTAGATAAATGTATTTTTTGCAAAGTATATTTTATTTGTTTTTTAGTGAATTTTCTTAAAAAAAATTCACTAATGAGGAGATCCCGACTTTTGAATTTTGAAAAAAATGCTTCAAATGAGCGCTAATTAGGCCCCCCAGAACACATTTCCGGGGTCAGTTAAAATTTTTATATGTTTATATATATATATATATATTATATATATATATATATATATATATATATATATATATATATATATATATATATATATATATATATATATATATATATATATATATATATATATATATGTATCACACCGATAACTCAAAAAATAATGGGCCGATTTTGATTAAATTTGGTGAATACCTTGCTTTTGCAAATGGCTTGGATAAGTTCGTTAGCCAGGAAAATCTATCCAGTTTTTCCCGGAAAATTTTGTGTTTTCTTTCAAAAAAAAATTATATCTCCGGAATCAACAAAGTAAGGGCAACCAAATTTGGTACGCGGGTTTACATCCTTATAGGTAAGCTACATACTAAAATTTAGCTCTGTAGGTCAATAGACAAAAAAGTTATATGTATTTAAAGAAAAATAAATTGAGGTTTTTCACAAAACGTCAAAGTTGCGATTTAAACGTCAAAATTGGCAACACTTAGGAAAAGAACTTGAATCTAATACGGGCTATGAAAATAAAGTGTTTCAAGAAGAATGTTTTACAAACCCTGAAGTCTTAGTTTCAACCGTCATTGTCCTTCATTTTAATAAAATGTTTCCAGAAAATTCATTTCAAATAGACCCTTTCTCTGACGCTTGGCAGTGGCCTTAGCTATAGAGTTTATCGTTTAATAGTATATAATTGTTGTAGAATTTTCGTAAAAAAATTAATAAAGCTCAATATATCTGTTATTATACAAGATATGAAAAAAATTGTATATATTAATTATAGGGTGTCTTGAGCTACATCTTAAAAAAATATTTCTACAATCACAGGGTGGCCCATAAGTCGTTGGTGATATTTTCTTTTTTTTTAATCAAACACGCCTTATGCTATTGCATTTTTGCATTTTCCATCGAAATATAATGCATGTTTGTAAGAAAAAAAAAATCTGGACGCAGTAAGTGCGTTATGGTAGCGAATTTTGATCAAATGCTTAATATTTGAATAGCTTAATTTGCTATTAACCTATAAGGTTGACCAAGAAACGAATTTTTTCGGGAACACTTTAAGTTTACTTTCGGAAATTTTTGTACATTTTCAAACAATAAAGTTATTTTGATGAAACATGGCACATTGTTTTTACTATATAGATTATACTGGTAACCAAATTTGATGCCTGCTTTCTTAAAAAAACACACATTATTGCTATTAAAAAATAGTTTTATGAAAATTCACTACCATAACGCACTTGCTGCGTCCAGAGTTTTTTTATTATTGCTAGAAAGTTTTTGTATATTGTTTTGATAGCAAAAATGCATTTTGCTATTAATAATGGAGAAATATGAAAAATAAAAGTTGGCAACGCTGTGTTGTATAGGAGCCGCTATAGTGGGAGGAAGTGCAGTCAACTTGAACATGGAATGCACATGCTGTTTTGCGATCATCTGCAAATAATATTGGTAGCGTAAAATATCCAAATCGTCGGTATTTGGAGATCCAAACTTGAAAGGGAGAAAATGCTTTCCAGCGTATTTACGTCTGCGCTTGAATGTAAGAAGCTTCTTGCGAAGAGCCTTGTTGGTGTGAACTCTTTTTAGAGATACTATTTCTCCTTTCTGTAAGTTGCTGAAACCATGTCACATCCTGTAAATGCGTACACAACCAAGATAACATCTCCATTTCACCGATGCCGCGCTGAATATCACGAATGCATTGCACCTTTTCCTGTTGATTACCTATCTTTGGCATGGCCATTTTCAAATGGTTGTTCGCTGGTGCATGAACAATCAGGAAGACTAATAAATCAGTGTCGTGACCAATGACGGTAGCTCCATGTCCTTTTTCTTCATCAATCCGAACTATCAACGTATCTGCATCACTCTGTACTTGATGTACTTTGCAACCAGTTATTTGCAAGTACAGTGTTCGAAGGGAAATCAGCTTTATTTTTTTCTTACCATTAGCTAGAAATTCTGATTTCCCAAGAGTGACTTAAATTGCATCTCCAACTTTGATTTCAACGTGAGTGGTAGTTAGTGATCTCCGTAAATGTTCTTCATCTTTTGTACTGTGTTCTTCCCCATATCCATAAAAAACAACAGTAGCCTGTTCATAGTGAGTAATGGCATAGTCGATGTATTGCTGGCAAATGTGTTTGAAAGTATTTGGACGTTCTCAGACTACACGATGGCAAAGGTGCCTTTCTTAAATGATATATGACACTTTTCCCGGATCTGAGATGACAGATGGTTTAGATTCAGGAACCAAAACATTCACCATTGAAGATTTGCTTCGCTTCCTCATCAAACCAGATTCGTCCAAAAGGGATGGAGGATAAACATATAATTGAAAGTGGAAGACCAGCTGCTCATCACATTTTACTGTGCACATTATCCGGTGTAAAGAGTGTTAGGGCTTACATACACAGTATCTTTGCGAATTGTGATTGATTTTGTGATGGTGGCTAGGGACTTACGTCACTGGATTTTATAGTCTCCGCCTCTTTCAACGCTACTACTCTAGTTGCAAATGCTTCATCACAAATAGCCTTTTCATCTGCCACAACCACTGTTGACAAGGAAGGCAGTGCAGGTTTTAAAAAGGTGTTGCGTTTCTCCAGCCAAAAAATTAAAGTTTTTTAGTGTTTGGAATTCCGCTCTGATTCATCTCTCTCAGCTCCACGTGATGCGCTGAATAGACGCTGCGAACTCCCGCAGATTCGTCCATCGCTTCAACTATCCGGGAATAGAATGACATTAAGTTAATTCATGTCGGAATATTGTGCCTGTGATTCCTCTACCCCGCAGTCTATCCACCATTGCTACTCATAGAAGTCCTGAGAACTTGTTCTATCGTAGTGGCACTCCAAGCTCCGGACTAAAACTTCTCAGTGCGCTGGATGGTAAAATATCCACGAATAATGAACAAAATGTGTGTTGCAGCGTCCAATGAAAGAATAAATCATTTTGTTCTTACCATTACCTGGAAATTCTGCTTTCCCAAGAGTGTTTGAAAGTATTTGGACGTTCTCAGACTACACGATGGCAAAGGTGCCTTCCTTAAATGATATATGACACTTTTCCCGGATCTGAGATGACAGATGGTTCAGGTTCAGGCACCAAAACTTTCACTATTAAAGATTTGCTTCCCGTCCTCATCAAACCAAGTTCGTCAAAAGGGGATGGAGGATAAACATATAATTGAAAGTTGAAGACAAGCTACTCATCACATTTCACTGTGCACATTATCTGGTGTAAAAGAGTGTTAGGGCTTATATACACACTATTTTTGCGAATTGTCATTGATTTTGTAATGGTGGCTAGGGACTCATGTCAGTGAATTCTGTATTCTCCACCTCTTTTAACGCCACAACTCTAGTTGCAAATGCTTCATCACAAATCGCCTTTTGATTTGCTACAACCACTGTTGATAAGGTAGGCAGAGTAGGTTTTGAAAAGGTGTTGCGTTTCTCAAGCCAAAAAATTAATGTTTTTGAGTGTTTGGAATTCTGCTTCTGATTCATCTCTCTCAGCACCACGTACTGCGCTGAATAGACGGTGCGAACTCCCGCAAATTCGTCCATCGCTTTAACTATCCGGGAATAGTTATTCCATGTTGCAATATTGTGCCTGAGTTTCCTCTACCCCGCAATCAATCCACCATGCTACTACGTTGTTAGCCGGCAATTCTACTCTCAACCCAGTATCAAATGTTCAATCACCAACAGTCCTCAATGTCGCGCATAAAATGACGGATATCATTTTCAAAACTAAAAAGGTACGAAAGATGCTCTCTTCTCTTAATACCAGGAAAGCCTATCGCCTTGACGAGATCCTAGCAATTGTTCTCAAAAAACGCATAGAGGCATATTCCCTAGTAACTGAAAAACTGCTCGAGTGCAACCCGTCCCCACAAAAGGATCCAAAGCGCTTCCTAGCAACTACAGGCCTATTTCTCTCCTTTCAGTCGTCTCTAAAGTGATGGAAAAGTACATAAACACCGAATTACTAAAATTTCTTTTAAAACACAGTCTAATCCACGACAAGCAGTATGGATTCCGTTAACGCAGATCAACTGCCGACTTCATTTACTTTGTCACCCATTCTTGGAACAAGTCTATGGAACTACAAAGTGAATCACAGATTATCGCTCTAAACATATCCAAAACATTCGACCAGGTCTGGCACGCAGCGCTGCTTAATAAACTTCCGGTCTATGGCCTACCACCAAAACTCTGTACCTGGACAGCAAATTTCTGTTGTCGTGAATGGCCATTCCTCTAAACTGTATCCAATTAATTCAGGAGTCCCTCAAGGTTTAGCTTTAGCCCCTACTTTGTTCCGTCTCCACATCAATGATCTCTTTAGCACATCTAACCCAGTTCACAGTTACGCGAACGTCAGCACCCTCCACTCAAATATACAATATTCTAAGCCTGTCTCTTTAGGGCAATTAGATGAGGCTCGCAGGCTCATGGAGAGTTCTGTCTCTGTGGATCTCCAAAAAATATTAGATTGGGGAAGTAGAAATCTCGTACAATTCAACTCCACCAAATCTCAGTCTGCCTTCTATCTAATAAGAGATACACCAGCTCTAGACCCATCACAATGAACAACCAAGTTATTCAAAGTAATGAGTCCTTTTTCACTCGTTGGCATTTCTGTGGATCGAAATCTCAATTGGCACCAACATGTCACATCAATTGCAGAAGCAGCTGCTAAGAAATTAGGTTTCCTCTTCCAGGCTCGCGAATACTTTTCACCAACTAATATCTATACCTTATATACTTCACAAATAATGCCAAACCTCGAATACTGCTCCCACATCTGGGGTGCCGCTGCCGCTTCTACACTCGCTATCCTGGACTCATTAAGAAATAAGAGCTATACGTCTCATCGGTGACCCTACCCTCACCCAAAAGCTGCCATCCCTTGCCCACCGACGTGCCGTTGGTGACCTCTATCTCTTTTATAGATATCCGCACGGGCACTGCTCAGAGGAGCTTTTTTCATAGTTCCCCCACCCGCTGCCCCCAAGAGATTTACCAGGGGAACAGAGAGAATGCACCCTTTTACCGTCCAGGTCACCAGACATAGAACATCTTGTCATGCCCGCTCTTTTGTCCCGAGGACTTCCAAGTTGTGGAATGCCTTGTCGGTACATGTTTTTCCAACTCCTCCAAACCTCCAAACCTTCAAGTCCAGAATTAACAGGTTGCCTCTTTCCTTCTAGTCGACACCCACGGTACGATAGTATTTAGGCTGTAAGCCCTCGTGGTGTGTTGTTCAAATATATAAAAAAATTACCAGGCCCATTATATCAAAATTAAATGCTTTCCTTAATAATATTAAGATATATCGAATTTTAGCATTACCTTTTTAGCAAGATATTTTTCCTTAAAATTTTTGTATTATATCTTGTTATCTATAAACCTAAAATCAATTATTCATAATAATTTATGGGATGTGAGGATATGAATATAAAAATTTGAATAGATCTTTCCTGCAAGTTGTGAAAAGCCGCTATGATTAATTAGTCTAAGTGCAATGAATTTAGAAGGTCTACTGCATTCTGAGTTTAATTACATACTTTGCGCTTCAAAATCTTTATTAAAACTTTTAAATAGTTGAAAGGAAGGGAGAAGCTCCAGGAGATTTAGTAGACCATCAATTACGTTAATTTCAACACTGTTACATACAAGAGCTGTTTATAACAGCGATTTTACCACCCTGAAGGATACATGCGCTGCATTACATTCACATTATAATATTGGATACAGGGTGAGTAACGCTCCGATAAAGTATTTTTTTCCTTACGGGTAAACTCTCAAAATTAAATGTGTGTGTGAGTGTGTGTGTGTGTATGTGATTTGTTTCTTTAACGTCGGCCTATTTCCGCGACTATGGCCAATCACTGACGCCAGGAGCAGTTTCACCTCACTATCCTGCCTTTCTGTAAGGAGGGTAGGGATCTTTAACGTACCCAACATCGCATGGACACGTAACCGATGGCTTTACGCCCGCTCCAAAGGACGGAACGTGTAGACATTCAACTTGCTCAAATACAATGCCAGAACCTCGGTTGATGTTAATTTTCCAGTTTGTACTTAAAAAGTGAAAGGAGTAGCCTGAGATTGAACCCAGTACCCTTCGGTTCAAAGGCACACGTTTTTACCCCTGAACCACCGAGGTTAATGTGTGTGTGAATGGAGGTGGGTAGGCCTCGAAAAGCAGGTTCCGTTAGCAACAGACTTTTATAGAAAAAAATTGATGATTTTCTCAAGAGAAGCTGGTCAACCAAAAAATGCCTACTTTAGTCAATTCTGTACCATGAAACTAATACTTGTCAATTAATAAACTTAAATAATAATAAAAAAAAAGTATGGACGCAACAAGTGCGCTATGGAAGTGAATTTTCATAAAAATGTTTTTAATAGCAAATTCCAGCAGGCATATTTTATCAAAACTACTTATTGTTTGAAAATGTACAAAAATTTTCCGTAAATAAACTTAAAAATACTGGTTTCCTGGCCAACAAACCTTAGGTTAATAGCAAATTGAGTTATTGAAATTTGAAGGATTTAATGAAAATTCGCTACCAAAACGCACTTACTGCGTCTCCATTTTTTTCTTTAGACATGCATCATATTTCGATAAAAAAATTCAAAAATGCACTAACGAATTTTTTCTATGCAAATTAGCTAAAAATCATAGACTGTTAAACCATAAACTTAACTAAACCTCCTGCCAAAGCATCAAAAAAACGGTCTATTTGAAATTAATTTTCTGTAAATATTTTTGTAAAATGATGCAAATTCGAGACGCAGTAAGTGCGTTTTAATTAAATGCTTCAAAATTCAATAACTCAATCTGCTATTAACCTAAGGTTCGTCGACTAGGAAATGAGTTTTCTCGGAAACATTTGAAGTATATTTTCGAAAAATTTTTGTACATTTTTAAATAATAGGTTACTTTGATAAAATATGGTACGTTGTTTCTACTATACAGGTTATACCAAATTGATGCCTGCTTGCACTAAAGAGATATATTTGCTATTATAAACATTTTTATGAAAATTTGCTTCCACAACGCACTTGCTGCGTCCAGACTTTTTTTCCATGAAATTCTAGTAGGGGTTGATAGCGTAGTGGTAATATATCAAATCATTTTGTAATTGAGCCATCGACATTAAATTTGGCACACAGATGGCCGTCTACAAGGATGTAGCCTGGATTGTAAACTAATTGACAGAAAATATACTTTATTTTTTTTAAGGCTAATAAGACTTAAGCCAGTATCTTATAAAAATTTGACAGGCTGCAATTTTGTGAACCTTTGTCAGACCAGGCAATTCTGGCGCTTACCTCGTATGTCGTTTCAAAAGTTTTTTGTGAAGATAAATACAAATCTTACGACACATCTTATGTTTTTTCATAAAATTCTAGTAGGGGTTGATAGCGTAGGGGTAATATATAAAATTCTTTTGTAATTGAGCCATCGACATTAAATTTGTCACACAGGTGCCAGTCCACAAAGATATAGTCTGGATTGTTTGTCACTGAAATCGCCTCAGAGGAAAGGAAACAAATGGAGGGTTACTTGCAAAAATGACAATTTTTCATAAAATATCTGGATATATATAATTTTAGAAATTTATAGGTACATAAATATTAATATTACTGGGGATTTCACATTTTCTCATTAAATTGTCCTGGTTTGGGCACAGAGAATTAACGGCCAAGAAAGCTTGGCAGGACGTTTTGGGTGACGTACTAAAGTAAAAGTCTGGACGCATCAAGTGCGTTATGTTAGTGAATTTTCATTTAAATGTTTTTAATAACAAATATGTCCTTTTTTGTAAAGAAAGCCGGCATGAAATTTGGCTACTAGTATAACCTATATAGTGGCAACAATGTACCATATTTAATCAACATGGCTTTATTGTTTGAGAATGTACCAAAATTTCCCGAAAATAAACATAAATGTACCCGAAAAACCGGTTTCCGAACGTTAGGTTAATAGCAAATTGAGCTATTAAAATTTGAAAGTCTAATGAAAATTCGCTAGCATAATGTACTTGCTGGATCCAGTTTAAATTGAAATCGGTGGCAGAAAAGAAGAAGCACTTGTGAAGCCACGGGAAAAGTCTACGGTTGTATTAAGTATGGAACGGTTTCACTAAATTCGGGCAATAACAAACAACCAGATGTGCTATTCAAATTGAATTACGACTTAAAAGTTATCATCTCGTCCTAATTGAGTTTGTCATACAAAAACTTGCTAACAAATTCATTGGAATTACACAATCTGATCAAATAAGGGTAAAATGAAAGAAGACTAAAAAAATTTAAAAAGAGTGAAGTCACTAACTGGGATTAGAACGCGTGTTATATGAGTCCATTATTACATCAACACTGCTACCTTTATCCCTCGGCCATTCTCGACACGACACATGTATCTACTAATAGGTATATACTCTAGTATATTACTTTCTTAACGTCTTGATTATTTACACCATACAAATTTTGTTTGAAATTGATTTTTTTTCTCATATTTTAACAAAACGAAGGAAAATGACGGCTGAGACACAAATCTAGGAGCTTATTAGTCATTTATAGCCGAATTTTTAACTTACAAAGCGCTAATGCGTACTAATATACGACAGCCATAATTATCAATTTTGACGTTTCAACATTTTTTTAATCACAGACTTGTAATTTCTTAGTGTTTTAACCTAGAGATCTTTGTGCAAAGGGTACTCTTTATGACAGAAACCAGCGTACCGAATTTGGTTACCATGGCTTGTTAATTTTCGGAGATATGAATTTTTCTCGAAAGAAATCTGAAAATATCCCTGGAAAACCTTATCAGATTTTTCTGGCTAAAGAACTTATCCAAGCTATTTATCAAGAGAACGTACTCACCAAATTTGACCAAAATCGGCCCATTATTTTTTGAAAATATATATATATATATATATATATATATATATATATATATATATATATATATATATATATATATATATATATATATATATATACTCAAGCAACATTTCAAGGCAAATTGACGTAAAATCGCCCTACCAATAGGTCGGCGACCAAATCACCACAGGACATTTTCAAGTAAAATTTTGGTGTATATTACCAATGTGGGGAATAAAGTCAAAGTAATATGGAAGTCGATAATAGGTCCAGCAAGGCGTTTCGACCAAGGCGTTTTAGTTATATTTAGGGCATTTTCATTCCACATTGGGCCAATGGACGTAATAATATATTGGTAAATATGTGCTACGCTTTACTTGAATCTGACATCTAGGTGCCGAGTTCCGTGACGTTCTTAACAACGAACTACGCATGTGACATTATTCGGTTATGTAGGATCTGTGGTTATGTATGTATAAACAAACAGTAGAGTAGTAGATATATTGTCCATCTTTGTTAAAAAATGACATATTGAATGATCAAAGAACTTACTTTAAATATTTGGAACAATGATAAAGGAGATTCGCACTGTATAAAGAAAAAAAACCACTGCGGTTATGTTTTTTCTGTTAACATGATGATGATACTGCGATAAAATTCGAGCGCCCGTGTAAAAGATAAGATTAGTGAAAATAAAAAATTATTCAAAATTCTTGAAATTCTGATTTTGGAGGATTGGTGATGTAAACAACACAAAAGTATCCTGTTGTCATGGTATTCAAGCATTATTTAATGTTTTTTTCGAACTAAAATTTGATTACACTTTATTCAACAAAAAATATTTTTCATTTTCCAATACAATCAAAATGGATACCGCAAAATTAAATTAATATGGCTGCCCTTCTAACATTATTGACCTGAAAGTTAATTTTGCCCTATTTTTCTACCTATAAGTCACAATCCCTAATGACAGGACAAACTAACAAAACTTTGAAGGCATTTTGTCTTATTATGAGAATTTCAACTATATGGTAAACGAATTTTGTTTGAATTTATTAGAAATGAAACATTTTCGTCTAAAAATATATATTACTTATATCCGTGCACAGCCGAGAGACATATAGGAATGATTATACAGCGCTTTTGGTCTTTGATTCCATAATATATAGACACTAATAGAAAATAGAAACAAAATAAAATAAGTAAATAAACATAAACATGACAGCTGACTGTGTTGCCAATGCTTCACTCCATTCGGCATAAAAAGGGATGTATTATATTGAAGATGGAAACGTGCTGATTTGATACCAGCATATAATTGAAATTCAGTTTTAATTTCATATACCTAGTAGTAGTAGCCGATCAAGTTGTCATACTTTTTTAGGATTTACACAGAGAACATTATCGAAATAATAATTATTAATATGAAGCGAACTGAATACAAGCATTCTTTACTATTCTATAATAATTTGTAGTATGTCTGTAAACTTTTATTGGTTTCAAATGGGCCATTGTAACACTATATTTGTTACTGGTGCACGCACATTCACAACAAGAATAAACTTTTATTGATGAAGTTTGTCAACTGACACATCTTTAAGATTCACAAATGTATTTAACGGCTGTACACTTTGAACTTTGAGAACAATTTTTATTTCAACTCAGATTTTATGGGTATTTTCAACTTGAAGGTAGGCAATTTGTCTTGAAAGACCATTTCTGCAGTAATTATGACTTTATAGCCGATCAGAAAGCCACTTTAGGTTAGCTCAGTGCCCAAAATATTTCCTGTGCTGTATTGCACTGAAATTGGTAATATATATGTAAGCTGGACTTCATAAGAAGACGTCCAATTTACTATACCACAGAGACATATTGCAGGTTAATATTAGGTAATAAATTACCTTAAAGTAGGTATTTTAGGTATCTGGACTTGGTAGTCGATTTTCAGTCCAATTTAGGGCACACTTCGACCTAAAAATTACCAACTCTGGAATTGAAACACAAAAGTATATTCAAGTATATTTTGTGAGTAAAATTGAACCAATTTTTTCCCAATTTAGTTACTTGTAAGTTACTGACTTTGGAGTTATTTAGTAGTCAAAAATAAGCTAGTGCGGAGCCGCATTTCCAAATTTGTAGTCATTATGAAAATCAAGGCAACATTTTGGTTAATTATTACTAAATTACAACTTGGTTAGGTTATTTGGACTCGAGTGCTGGTTAATATGCCTTAATTTGTTGCTTGGATATATATATATATATATATATATATATATATATATATATATATATATATATATATATATATATATATATATATATATAAACATATGAAAAATTAAACTGACCCGGATAAGGGTTTTAGGGGTCCCAGTTAGCGCTCATTTGAAGTAGTTTTTTGAGAATTCAAAAGTTTAGATCTCCTCAATACTGATTTTTTTGAAAAGAAAATTCACTTTAAAAAGAGGTCAGAACTTTCACATAATAGGAAACGTATGGATGTGAAAAGAGCCAAGTAGCATGTCAAGACAGAAGTGTATGGAGAAATATTGTTGGGAAATAGCATAAGCTGTGTGGTATGCCTATACCATAATATAAACGATGACTGGTAGTAGTAGTAGTAGAAAAAATTAAAGGATTGTGGTGTGCAAATTTATTGTAATGGTCCTTGTTGAAAGCCAGGCGTCGAATAAAACATAGTCTGCGATCTTTTCTGTTCTCTATTTTTCAACATCATCAAACTCCATTTACTCCAAAACTAAAACTTTACAGTAGGTTAAAGCAAACCTCATAACTCCTTCTTCTCTTTACACATATCTGAGGTGAGACAGACCAACTTTCAAATATTCTTGGCCAACTTTGTAATTTGCACCGCAGAATTTAGCACCTAAAATTTCCAGCCTTTTCCTTTGAGAGGTGTGATGCGCTTTTCCACGGTGGTGTCTTCAAGTATTCGTAATGCGAGTATCACTTAGAAGCTCCCTCTAACTTTGAAGTATCTCATAAGCTGATGAAAATTGTTAATGTGACAAACTTCTTACTCTGCGGCTCCGATCTTGCGACGAATATTGAACGTTTCTGGGCATTTCAAGTGATGCGAACAGATGTCTAACAATGCTTTGCGTATCGTATTTCGGATACTTTTGTTAGGCAAGATGCCGTGAGTACTATCGGAAATATAATACTATTGAAGTTATGATACAGCTTGAGCTTTTGAGAAAGTTTTTACTTCAAAAGTTTTGTGAAAATCAGCAGGGGAAAGTAGGTTATTGGCAGGATTAGTGGTTGAAGTTATAGAAATAATTGAGGTAGTTTATTATATTACGTTTTTCGCTCTAGATTGTAGAACATGTAATACGCAGCAACTCGATGTATAATGTGTAAAAATAAATTTAAAGGTTGTCAAAGTAACCAAACTTATTTTTAGAAAAAATTATAATTAAACATAGACGTGGAGATAACTTCATCGGCTTCACAATTCGAGGTTTCCTTCTTCTCTTCTACCGTTTTACGGCCTCGTCAGACAGGAGAAAATTTAATTTATTTATACGCATTTATGACCACAATATACAAAAATGTTCGGCACGCAGCAAGTACGTTATTGTAGTGACTTTTCATAACAATAATATATCATAGTGATTTAACCTTATATTAAAAGTTAGAAAACGTTGCTTTATTTAACTAGAAACAGTAAAAAATAAGGTAAAGAGGGCCAAGCAAAAACATGAACTCCAACATCAATATTTATACAATAATTTGAACACAAAACTTAACAAAACAGTTGATAAACAGGAAATATGCTCAACAAAAAATACATTAGAAAGCGTAACATAAAAAGATTTCTGCTTCATTCATTGAGGGTGATTGTATGCATGGAGAAGGGGAAGAAGAACCCCCAGGAAGAAGATGGTTTCTGCCCCTCACCAAAAAATACGGGTGTTTCCCTCCCCTTTGTGCATGCATAAAACTACCTACAAAGCATAAAGCACAAGAAAAATTTCTTAGGAGCAACCCCCAAGAAAGTGCCTGGACCTGGGCAAATATGAGTGTTGTTCGCGGCAAACAGGGTTTAAAGGAAGTATTGCTGCAAAATCTGAAAAATGCATCTTTTCAGAGTCTGTCTAAATGTTTTTTTTAGCATTTTCCGCTCAGATTTCTTCCCCGCCCAGCCACCCTATTAATTTTTGGCCCCTTAAGTCTCTTAGGGGTTGTTTGCACCAAATTTGCCTTGTAGCTTATGCATCCAAGGAGGGTTCCTCAGCATGTTTCTGGAAAAAAAATCTAAAAACCCTCCTTGCAGTAAACTGTAAATTTACCGAAATTACATTCCACATTGTCGCCTATAATGTCTTTTTCAGATGATATCGAATAAAGGGGGGTCCTTAGTTAACATTAGGGCTACACACACTTAAAAGTAGAGAAGACATTTAGATCGTGTCTGTGTGCACACAAAAATTGGTGAAATAAATGAGAAAATCTAATAAAAAAACAACAGTTTTACGATAATATTTTAAATATACGAATAAGCATACGTTTCGCGGCTATTTCGCAATTCGCGAGTGTATCAATCTAGGTTTTCTCCAAGACTACACTGAAATCCGGTCGACGCCGAAAGCATGCACCTTTTAAATTAAGCTCGATATGGTTGGACGCTAAACAAACGTAGGTATGTCTAATTTTAAGCGGGACTGTACATGTTTGAAACGTACAATATGAGAAATGCAGAGTGCTATTTACTTATCTATCAGCATCGTTCTCATTTTTTGAGTAGGTTTTGATACTTGCAGAAAACATTGTCGCATGCTAAAATTTAGCGCTTTTGAAAGTAAACATTGTTCCAGTATTATAAAAGAAATGATCCAGGTGTGACACCTAAAAAAATGTTAGTTGATTGTACAAATGTGTCCATCTATAACATGTTGTGCTAACTAGAGCTGTTATGACAACATACTACCTGGTTCCATACCGAGATGGCGTCCCTGTCTACGTTCTGACATGTTGTAATAATACTCGTACTTCCATTGTTTAGATTTTTATCGACCATTTATTTAAATATCATAGCACTACAGGTAGCATAATCTGTCTTTGTTTAACATTGTAGATATTGCATTACAGAATTTGAAGTAATGTCAAGGATTATTTTAATTTAATTTCGAATAACGTTATTTTTCTTCGATCAAAAGACTTAAAAATTGGTACAGTACCATGTTTGTCTATGCTCTTTTAAGTTGCAAATCTTCGTTTCAATCACTTAAAGAATCTGAGAGATATTGCATTTAAAAAATATTTTTGAAATCTTTTGTTAAGAACAATTGGGCATTAAGATCTGATGAACGAACTCATCCAAGCCATCAACAAAATAAGGGTAATCCCAAAATATAGTCCAAGTAGTAAAGTATTTTTTGAGTTATCGGTTGGATATATATATATATATATATATATATATATATATATATATATATATATATATATATATATATATATATATATATATATATATATATATGTATATATATATATATATATATATATATATATATATATATATATATATATATATATATATATATAAACAAACATTTTAGCTGACTATGGAAATGGGTTCCAGGGGCCCTAATTCGCGCTCATTTGAAGAAAGTTTCCGAAAGTCTCACCATCGATATCTCTTTATTAGTGAATTTTCTTAATGAAAATTCACTAAAAATGCGTTGTGAAGCCCGAGAAGTAGTTTTACGTCTGTATTCAGAATGGACGGTGTCACTAAGTACGGCCAACGACAATTAATGAAATTTATAATTTTAAGCTATAATAATTTCTGCAAGAAAGTGAAATCACCTACTAAAGGTCTGAAGGCAGCAAGTGCGTTATAGTAGCCAAAATTAACCAACCTTTTTTACGAAAATTTGCTAAAAAAAGCCTTTTTTTTTAAATATACTGAAATAGTTTTTTCACAATAATTAACATTGAAAATGTCACTAAAAAACGCCAGAAAAAATATTCTACAATTTCTTTTAAAAAAATACTTACAAAAATGTTCCCAAAAACGTGCCTACGAAAATTATTTTCTAGAGACTGCGCATTTCAGTAAGAAATACTGAACCATTCCCCTTATCCTTATCCAATACTGATGTTTTCTTTCATAATTACCTTATTTATATCGATGCTTACCTGTGATGAAATCACACCTTACCTTGCAAGTTTCATCAGTGTTGACTACCTATTAGTGATTATCTAGCTGCCTACAATTCTGGTCTGAATAATATCTGCCTTTATTTGGCAAATAGATCTGAATTGCTGGGCCACAAGTTATTTTTTTGGACAATTGAACTTCAAGGTTTAAAAAAAAGTGCTTTTGTTTCTTTGGCGGGTTGAGATAGTGTGTAACGGTTATGTTTGATTCATCACCGTGACTCTCTTACTGACATAAGTAAAACCTTCAAAAGAGCAGGTGACTTTGTTTCTGAAAAGCAATTCGAGTTTTGGTTACAAAATTATTTATTGAAAATTCGCTATTGACTTTTACCATGGTAGTGCCTTTACTGCATTCCTTTTATGTACTTTGAAATTAAAATATCAACAGACGGAATATTTGCCTTGAGGAAAAAGATAGTTGTAATTTCCTGTTGAGATACGTATTTCACTTCATGGTGATGTAATAGGTAATAAATGTATATCTGACGGTTACTGGTGGCAATAACCGTTGAGGACTGAAAACCCCCCTTGGGTCTGCGACTACAAAAATTATATCCTTCTCTCTGCCCCCCTCTCACACATATAGAGGGAGATGGGTGACTAAAAAGGGACAGAGAACATGCTCAAACATACGTTGAAAAGAGCGCCATATCACTGAGCCATTTGTCCGAAGTTGGTCTACATCTGCTCATTTTGGTCCAAGCAAATTAACATTAAACTATGATCATTAATTGCCCGACTGCCTGTATAAAAAATGAACTCATCTTTGTAGTAGGCTCTACATGCCACTCTTAAATACATACATTTTTCAAAAATGTCGAAACCCCGCCATAAACAAACCTTATTTAGAAATTCGATAATCCTAATAATCTGTTTATATATTCATATATCAATTTATACAATATATAATAATTTCAGTGTAAAATTGTTCTACATTTTGTTTGTTAAGAAGAAAAGCTCATTAGCGTTTCATGAAATTTCCTGGAATACAATTATATATACTTCTGAATGTGCAGCTAATATCTATAAAATATATTAACTTCAAAGAAAATTCATAATAGAATAACAAACTGATTTCAAACCTACCACAATTTACATATTTCAATTTTCAATGAACATTTTGTATGAGTTCTAGGAATTACAGTTCATTAGTCAAAGTTAATGATCTTTTCTATAAATACTGTATGCATTATAATACGTTTATTACAAACTTATCAGACAGATAATATCAAAATTTACCTTGCTCGATAGAATCTACATTAAAGAAGATAGTTGTCAAATGGATGATTAAATTTATTCAGGTGTATAGGTATTATATCTAAAACAAGAGGTGCAACTATGTACGTTATAACAATTGTTGGGCAAACAATTTTTTTTTTGTTACTACAAAAAAACCTTCAATAAATAGCTCGCAATAAGTGTCAAAACTCTGTCGTACTTGGAGGTCTGCAGAAAAGATTAAAGTTGAATGTGAGGCGCGTAATGCGTTTCTGATGTAGAATAGCTCTAGCCTACATTGCTTCACCCGGCTTGACCCCACGACACGACGTAATTTATAGCAAACGTCAAGAGCACTTTAGTTAATAAGCAATGCTAATCAAGGTAGCTTTTAGTGAATTGTCGTAGAAAAAATTCACTAATGGGGAGATCCCGACTTTTGAATTTAGAATTTTTTTTTGCAAAATAGCGCGAACTAGGACACCTAGAACCCATATCCAAGGTCAGTTTCAGTTTTTATATGTTTATATATATATATATATATATATATATATATATATATATATATATATATATATATATATATATATATATATATATATATATATATATATATATATATATATATATATATATATATTGCTATAGATAGCAAATATGTCAGGAAATTAGAAACATTATTGTGGAAGAAAACGGGCGATGTATATAAAATTAATACGTCCTAATATTTAATAGCCCTGTATAATTGAGAGCGTAAAATATTTTAGGGTTAAATGAGGAATAGCAAGACAGCTAAAAGAATACAGAACAATGATTTCTTTTTTACATGTAGTACATTTTAAGTTCACGAAGCAAAAGTCGTTCGGATACAATAGAACACAGAACAATAGCCTTGTTTTTATTTATAGAGTTTTAATAGAAAATAACGATTTTATTTTATCTTTGGGCAGTAAGTACATTTACTATATTATACATTTATAATATTATGTTAAAAATAAGTTTTTTGTCAATACCAATTGTAAGAAAAGACGCAGTGGATAAGGATAGTTTTTTTTTTTGTGTGTGGTTGTTTTCAAAGAGTGCAACGATCAAAAAGTAGGACAATGGAAATACGCAAGGCCTATGAACTCTGTTTTACCGAGGTACAGCGAGAAAGGATTTTTTGTAACACGGGTCTAGTTTATTTAAGGAGACGACAGCATGTCGATAAAGACATTCGCAAATGAACTGCCAGAAGTAAGACTTGATTCCTTGACGTGCGACGTGAAAGGCAAGTGCCTCATAATAAAATGATAGTCAATTTTTGTGTAAAGAAAATAAATATATGTATATGGTACACGGTTGGTTAAGACCGTTTTAAATAATATGGAATTTAATTAGTAATCACAGGCAAGCTACAAAATTCAAACAGTAGATCAAATGGAAAGCAATAAGTACCCATCAAATGGAAGAAGCAATTAGACAACATTCAGTAAGTCGTTTTATGAACTTCATCGTAACAAATGTACAGACTTTTTCTAGAGTGTGAGTAGTTTTTAAGAATAGTTTTGTCCCATTGATGAATTTATTTGTATCTTTAGCTCACTAAGGCGGATATTAGATAAAGGCCGAATCATTAGATCATAATTAGGTAATTCATTGTTTTAAACAAATTTAACTTGTATTGATTTATCGACAATTAGCCATGATAAATTTGATATAACCTTCTTTAATGGAAATTTGTGAATATAATCAATCAGAAATAAAACATGCTAGATTGTACTTACATAATCTGTTTAATTTTGACCTCAAATCAAACAAATATTAGCTATATGATAAAGTAAGGCTATTTTTCACCGTTACTTAAGAGTAAAATCAAAAGAACTCAATTATATCATTTTTTTGAAACTTCCAAACACTCGCGAGTACTATAAGAGAAAAATTTAAAATCACAGCAGTAAGTAAACAAATTTTAGCATAATTTTAGGATCATCAATATTATCATTTTTAAAATAAAGACGCAAATTGAATTCTCATGCTCTATAATTAAAAGTGCTAAGAAACAACAAAATACCATAGCAATACATATATATATATATATATATATATATATATATATATATATATATATATATATATATATATATATATATATATATATATATATATATATATATATATATATATGTGTGTGTGTGTGTGTGTATATGTATCACACCGATAACTCAAAAAATAATGGGCGGATTTTTATACAATTTGGCATGTACAAGGTTTTCCGGGAAAATTTTAAATTTTCATTCGAAAAAAATTTGTATCTCAAAAAATAAAAAAGCTATGATAACCAAATTTGTTAGGTAGGTTTACCATATAAAAGTAAACTATACACCAAAATTTAGGTTTCTATGTTACAAAAAAAAGTTATAATAAAATATTTTGTGCCAGATCATTTCTATGAAAATTCACTACCATAACGCACTTGCTGCATCCAGGTTTTTAATAATTTCTATAATGTGAAGCTATGGGCTTACCTCTAATCAGATTGCGTTAGAATTTTTGGATCTGGAGAATATGTGTCTATTGTTCTTTGCAGAAATGTTATATCGATAACAGAGTTTAAAGAGCTGTAACTGAAGTTGTAAGTGAAATCAGCATGATGACTCAACATTGTTGCATAGCTATCACGTCTTTTATATTAGCTTCTTCACTACCAGCTCTGATTTCCTGCAAAACCTAATCAATTTCTGAAATAAGAGGTTGAAGATCTAGGGCTAATAACAACATTTAGTTATCATTAGCCAACACAAAACCAGTCAATTACAAATATATTCCGGAAGGAGTAACAAGAGAAACCAAGAATAGACTAACATTTTGTAAGTGGCCTGGATAGGTTCGTTCACCAGGAAAATCGAACCAGGTTTTCGGGAAAAAATTTGGGTTCTCTTTTGAAAAAATGTTGATCTAAAAAAACAGCTATGATAACCAAATTTTGTACGTAAGTTCACGATATTAAAAGAAAACTATTTATCAAAATTTATATTTTGATGCTGCAAGAAAAAAAAGTTATGAAAAATATTTGGTGCTAGATCATTTCTTTGAAAATTCACTACCAGTAGCAGCCTTAAAAAGAAAGTTAATACAATTATTTTACACGCTTTATTTTGATGTTTTGAAACCAAATACGTAAAGTATTAATCGGTAGATGTTAAAGGTTTTGAACGTATATATATATATATATATATATATATATATATATATATATATATATATATATATATATATATATATATATATATATATATATATATATATATATATATATATATATATATAAAACTAGTTGGTAGATTTAAAATTGCAGCTCTGAATAGAGAACTAAAAGAGTTCTCCAAAATATGCCACTCGATCTACCTTCTCTGTTCAAATGTTAAAGGTTTTGAACGTATATATATATATATATATATATATATATATATATATATATATATATATATATATATATATATATATATATAAAACTAGTTGGTAGATTTAAAATTGCAGCTCTGAATAGAGAACTAAAAGAGTTCTCCAAAATATGCCACTCGATCTACCTTCTCTGTTCAAATAAAGGGTGCAAATTCATCCCCACTGGAGGTTGAATGTCAGAAATTCTGTTAGGGTTAAAAAAAAGTGTCCTCTTCGTAAGCAACATCGATATCTTTTTAGGTTTCTTGAAATTGTGAGCAGTTTTCGGCAACCTTTTATATAAAAAAAATTAAACTCGAGGAGCATTAGAGGAGATCACACCAAAATGAGCCGCTCTGCAACCAGGCCCGGAGACATTGCACATAGGACATTCATTTTTCACGTTTCTATCCTATCGTTAAAATCTCATTTGACGTAAGTGATAGCTGACATTTGTTCTAATTCAGAAACCATAGAGCAAAAATAGATTAGCGACCGACTGTTGGCCATAAGCACAGAATATATGGAAAATCAGGGAATACAGAGGTGACCTCCCATTGACTCAGTTAGGCCCAGTGAGACCATCTGAAAACTTGCCAGCCTTTGGAGATGGAGTATTTCTTGGAAGATTTTTTGTTATATCCGCCCAAACTGCCATTAGACAGGTCTGTTTAAAATACCACAAGAGAGTCAATTCAAGTTATCAACATTAACTTTATATCCTGAAGGGATTTTTCATACAATATTCTCATATTGAAGGTTGAACAGTGTAAAACCAGACTGGCTTGAACAGCCAAAGGAGAGGTAAGAAGGGACCCCTACAAGGATTCGTTTCCCCAGTCACTAGAAGAGGAGGGTAGATGGAAGGTATTTGTCGGATATATATATATATATATATATATATATATATATATATATATATATATATATATATATATATATATATATATATATATATATATATATATATATATACAGGATGGTCCAGAAGTAGTGCGTTAAGGTTTAATATCTCCTTTATTATGCAATAATAAAGAAAATGGAATAAAGGTTGCAGGTGCTAACGTTTGCTGCAAAAAAATATATTTCCACATAGAGGGTGTTGCATAAGTTAGATACAACCCAAGCTTCACTTTTTTTTAAATAGTACACCGTGTATGTTGTTTCATTTTTTAATTTTGCTTGTTTTGGCGATTCATCCATTGTATAGTTGTTGGAGTCGATACAGAGTCGTTCAAAAGTTATGGCCTCTCGTCTAAAACATCAGAGGCACATTTGACGGTCCGTATCTTCATTAATATGTCAGCATGAAACACTTGATCATGCCAAAAATCTGGAAAAGTGTTCTTCTTTCAACTTGAATCAATACAGAAAGAATTTCTTGAAAACAGTATACAGGGTGAATAAAAACACTGGAGTCAAGTTTTCTCTAGAAATTCAAATGGAACAACCTTTATATCATAATCGATTTCGATACATCAACAAATGTTCTTTCAGTTTCATGAAGTATTCCCCATACCTAAAACCAATATTTACTGAGATATTCGGTGTTTTCTAAGAAAAAAGATACATTTATACACAGGAAGGAATTAATAGTGTATTATATAGTAACTATGTAAAATAAACAATGTATTGACTTGCTTATCAAACATTAACTTAAACTATCGAGTAGTTATTTTCTCGTATTTGAATTATACCAAGACGCTAAATTTAATTTCTCTCGACAAGAAATGATTGATATAATTTATGTCCAAGTGAGCAAGTAACAAAAACTGTTTATTCGCGACAAGAATCTATCATGAAAAATATCCCAATAGAAGACAACCACACAGAAGCGCTTTTGAAGTACCGATGCGACGTTTTGACGAAACGGGGAATACAGGATACAAGAAGACTGAGAGAACCAAGACTGTTTTGCACGAAAAGAAAGAGGTGATAGGAAATTTGAATGATAGAAGACCCTCGTGTCAGCTCAAGAAAAATGGCAAGTGAAATTTATATCGGTAAGGCCTCTGTTTTACGAATTTTACGCAAGAACAAATTTCACGCATATCATATTCAACTCCACCAAGAATTTTACAATGGTAATCGTCAAATGCGACTGCCATTTTGTCACTGGGCACAGCAACAAGCCCAAAGAGATACAAGATTCTTCAACTTTGTGTTGTTCACTAATGAAATACCATTTCATAAGAACGGACATGCCAAGAGGAATAACTTTAACTACTATTCTACTGAAAACCCTCACTTTACTCACAGGACTAGTCAAAATAGGTGGTCTCTTAACGTCTGAGTTGCAATTATTGGAAATGTTGTCATCGGTTCGCATTTTTTTAAGAGCGGCTCACTGCACAGTGATATCTTCAGTTTCTAAGAGAATACCTTGGACCACTAGTGGACCCACTGCCTGTTAGCATATGTGATCATATGTGGTTTATGCATGACGGTGCCCCAATTCATCATACATCTAACATTCATGCTTTTCTTAACCAATATTTAACCAACGCTGGATTAGGAGAGGAGGCCGAATGCATGGCCGCCTAGGTCACCTGATCTAACATAAAGGTCTCCTTTTTATGAGGTTATGTAAAAAAAAAAAACTAATCAGACACAGTCGTCGACAAAAGAAGATATAAAGAATCCGTGGTGTATTTGATAATATTAATTTAGGTGTATTACGAGACGCTAACTATTAGTTTGAAACTCGATTAAACTTATGAGCTGAGCTAAATGGTGGCCATTTCGAATACTTAGTTAACTAGTTTTCGCTGTTTTTGTGTGGTTGTCATATCATTGTTATCAGATTTTTCCATGATTTGATACATTCTAATTTCAGCTTTAAGTTTTATTTCGATATCACTAAATCGAGTAGTCTTTAATTTATGCTTGTAAAATGTTTGCATTAAAATATTCTTTTCAGGTGATTATTTTTATTTGAAGAAAATTTTTCTCCATGCTTTTTATATTGTTTTCTGAAATAATAAAAATCTCTGGACGCAGCAAGTGCGTTATGGTAGCGAATTTTCTTTAAAATATTTTTAATGGCAAATGTATTTCTTTGATGAAAGCAGCCATCAAACTTGGTTGCCTCTATAGTAGAAACAACGTACCATATTTTATCGAAATAACTTTATTGTTTGAAAATATATACACATTTTTCACAAGTCTGTATGCAGCAAATGTGTTATGAAAGTGAATTTCCATAAAAATGTTTTTAACAGCAAATGCGAGCAGGCATCAATCTGATTATCGGTATAGCCTATGTAGTAGAAACAATGCACTATATTTTTTCAAAATTACTTATGGTTTGAAAATATACAAAAATTTTCCGAAAATAAACTTAAATGTTGGTTTCCTAACCAATAAAGCTTACGTTAATAGCAAATTGAGTTATTGAAATTTGAAGGATTTAATGAAAATTCAGTAAATTTGCAGATTAGCTCCCGTACGCTTTTCAAAAAATTGTTTTCAGAAATATTACTAGGACCCCACCTGGATGCACAAAACACAAAAAAAACTTCTTGTTCACACGCCCCAAGGAAGTTACGGGATTGGGAGTGAATAGGGGTGCTGGGCGGGGTAGGAAATAAAAAGGAAATATGAGCAGAACAAGCAAAGAAAACTGCTTAAAAGCTGTCTATTTGAAGCCATATCCCCATTAAACCCTGCTTACCCCGCCCACCTCGCACAGCACCCCTATTCGCCCCCAGGTCACGTAACTTCCTTGGGGGGTATGAACAAGAAGTTTTTCTTGTGGTTTATGCAACGAGGGTGGTTGTATGCACACGAGGGGGAAGAAAAATGCCTAAGACGAAGGCGACGATAAAAAATGCAAAAATGCATTAACAAATTTGTTCTACGAAAGTTAGCTTTAAAAAAAATTATAGACCGTTAAACCATAAACTTCACTATACCTACAAATAAATATCCAAAAAAGAATCAACTTAACAAAACTGACAGCCAAAGCATCAGAGAAAGGGTCTATTTGAAATGAATATTCTGTAAACATTTTAGTAAAATGAAGGGCACTGACGGTTGAATTTGAAACTTAAGGGTTTGCAGAACACTCTTCTTGCAACATTTTGTATTCACGATAGGTATTTGTCTCACATTATTTGCTTAAACATTGCCAATTTTGACGTTTAAAATTGCGAGTTTGACATTTTGAGGAAAACTCCAAAATTTGTTTCTGTAACTGCTCATAACTTCTTTGTCTTTAAAGTTAAGGACCTAAATTTTGGTACAGAGTTCTCTATAATACAAACACACGTCCCCAATTTGGTTGTCCTTGCTTTGTTATTTACGGAGATATGAATTGTTTAGAGAGAAAGTAGAACATTTTCCGGGAAAACCTGATCCGATTTTCCTGGATAACAAACTTATCCAAGCCACTTGCAAAAGGAAGGTACTCACCAAATTTGATCAAGATCGGTCCATTATTTTTTGAGTTATCGGGCGGATATATATATATATATATATATATATATATATATATATATATATATATATATATATATATATATATATATATATATATATATATATATATATATATATATATATATATATATATATATATATATATATATATATATATATATATATATATATATATATATATATATATATATATATATATATATATATATATATATATATATATATATATATATATATATATATATATATATATATATATATATATATATATAAACACAGATCTTCTCATTAGCGAATTAAAAAAAAATTCTCTAAAACGAAGTCGGAATAAATACGAGGTTTTGAAAGGTAGTGATCGTAAATATTAATATAATTCTTAGTTTGAGCCAACAGGTGATTAATAATCAAACCGAGAGTTGTCTAGATAGAAAACTGTACACAGGTGTTTCAAAAATAAGACACTAATTCGTTTCTGTGTATAAATGTACTTTTTTCTTAAAAAACACTCAATATCACAGTAAATACTGGTTTCAGGTATAGGGAATATTTCATGAAACTAAAAGAAGATTTGTTGATGTATCGAAGTTGATTATAATATACAGGGTGATCTGTTTGAATTACAAAAGAAATCTTGGCTCCAGTGTTTTTACTCACCCTGTATACTCTTTTCAAGAAATTCTTTCTGTATTGACTGAAGGTAAAATAAGAACACTTTTCCAGATTTTTGGCATGCTGACGTATTAGTGAAGATACAGACCGTCAAATGTGCCTATGATGTTTTAGAAAAGTGGCCATAACTGTTGAACGTCTCTGTATAGACTCCAACAACTATACACTAGATGAATCGGCATAACAAGAGAAATTCAGAAATGAAACAATATACAGGATGTGCCATTAAAAAAAAAGTTAAGTTTGGGTTGTATCTAACTTATGCAATACTCTATATGCAAAAATAGTTTTAGTTTGTAGTTAACGTTGCTACCTGCAACATTTGTTCCAATTTTTTTATTGAATAATAAAGGAGCTAATAAACTTGAACCAGATATGTTACCCTAAATATGGTTTCTAGATGCTCTAATTGGTACTTAATTGAAAACAATTCCAGCAAATCTAACCACCTTGACCGCTATCTTAATGAATTTTGTTAATTGAAATTCACAAAAACATACTCACATTACTTCGCATATCTAATTAATTATTGTCAATGTAAGAAAAATAATGTATCCCTAAACAAGTTTTCAATTTAATTTGCTGGAAACTAAATTGTCTTGTCATACGGGAAGATAATGCCACTTCCAACTGATGCGATATAATAGCAACTCATCAAAATTGCGTTAATCTTGTTGCAGCAGCTCGTCCAAAACCAATAACGGATCCTTGTCAGATCAATCAAGAGTAACGTTAGTATGACGGACAAAATGATTCCTTCTGATATATTTTCATGGCCAAGCAAATTGAGAGGCATAAATATTAATCCTTTACCTTATCTGAGAAGCCTTTGTAGAATTTATGTCTGTATTTCTAATAGATTCCATTTAAATTAAATCAGCGCCAACCTTACAGCTATCTGCTTCCATATCGATTTATCTCCTTTACAGGAGACGTTGTTTTATTTTCCAGGAAATTGAAGCGCAACCCAGCTGGAGTTATAACTGTTTAAAAATCGGTTATAGCCGAAAATGTGCTGCAAACATAATAATACTCTGCTAGTAGTGGCGTGCGGTCCATGGAAGCAAGTGAAGCATTGCTTCCCTTAAAATAACGACCACATACCTAAACCCAATTATTTAAAATCCCTTTTGTATTTTAAATATTAAATTTCAAATTCTGAAACTAATTTAATTATTAAAATTTTTATTTCGCAAGCTCACACACATAATTATTTATTATGCAGCATACTGTATTTGTATATACGCTCCTAGCAAGGTGAATGCGACCGATTGCGGACAGCATGAACCTGATCTGATACTACGAGTGGATGCATGCAATGACTTCAGTTAAATACACGTAGTCAGCACGCAACTTATAAGAGAAACCTCGGATCGGCGCGATGTACGCATGTTTTTAGAACGTGTTGTGCTACGAAGACCGGGTGCGCGTTCAAAGCGAATGTGCCTGATTATTTCGTATATATAAGCAGTCGAGTAAATTGAATACATTGGCATTCTATGATTATTAATATGGCTGCAAGTAGATCAGCTTTTAACAGCGATGACGGTGGCGGTGAGGTTTTACAAACTTTACAAACAAGTGGTAATAATAACTGTGATTGTATTGTATGTTTTTTGATAACTAAAGTATTTTCAGCTTCACTGTTTGCTGAAAAACTTGCCATTATTAATATAGGTAGGCCGAAACCTACTATAAAAAACTTAAATACAAGAACTAAAACATGTACCTATTCGACATTTCAACGCGGAAAAAACTCATAGACAATATGAATGGTTAACGGGTTGTGAAAACAGGAATAAACTGTTTTGTTGCTCTTGTAGTCTATTTGTGACTGAAAAGGAGTTGTGGAATAAAAGTGGGTTTCCCACTTGAATAATCTACATAAAGTAGTAAAAAGACATGTTATGTCTAAAGCGCATTTACAGACCATTTTAAAATTAAGTGTCTTTGAAAAAACGCGAATTGAATACGCCGTTGACAAGCAGATTGAAATTCATCGCCAACACAATGAACTGGTTGATAAAAACAGAAACATATTAAAAAGGCTTATTGATGGTGTGTGTTTTCTTGGTCGCAGCATGAATTGAGCTTCAGGGGTCATGACGACTACATCTGCAAATAGAGGAAACTTTCAAGACCTAGTTTGTTTAATAGCCAAATACGACATTTGTTTAAAAAATCACCTGGAACAGTCTAATGTTTTTCGCGGGACATAAAATCGCATTCAGAATGATGTAATTTCGGCTAAGGCCACTATTATTTTGAACAGAATTTAATCTGAAATTAAAGACTCGCTTCATTGCTATTGTTCTAGATGAAACAATCGATGTAACTAATTTAAGTCAACTATCTGTAGTAATACGCTACGTAAAAATGGATGGGAGTGTACAAGAAAGATTTTAGGCTTAAAAAATGTGACAGAAGATCGTACCGCAAACGCTCTATATAAAATTGTGCTTCATATTATGAACGATATTGAGGAGGCTGATAATAAATTAATTGCCCAAATCTATGATGGGGCTGCTGTTATGGCCGGACGTTTAGGAGGTCTTCAAGCTAAAGTGCGGGAAACGTTCTCCATTGCTCTATTTGTACACTGTTGTGCTCATACATTAAATTTAATTTTATCCCAATCTATAAATCATATTAAAGAATGTAAAGTGTTAAATGGCTGCTTTTTTCAAAATCTACGAAACGCACACAAGCCTTAGACCTAATTGTTAAAAAACGTTTACCCAAAGTAGCTGCAACCCGATGGAACTACAACGGCAGAGTTGTGTTATTTATATTTGAACACCGTGAATCGTTAATTGAACTTTTTGAAAACATCATGGAAAATAGCAAAATTTTGGACGCAGAAACAATAAATACTTCTAGAGGATTTTTGGATGGTTTGAAAGGAGACTTTAATTTTAATTTTTTACTTATATTTTCAGAAATATTTCCGTTTTCAGATAATGTATTTAACATATTGCAATGTAAAATAAATGACATTGGTTTTTGCCTGAAAAAAATTAGTGAATTTTAATCCATTATAATTCAAAAAAGGAATGAATTTGATAAGTTCTGGGAAAAACAATTGAATTAGGAGAAGTGGAGCCACGAAGAAAGCGTCTACGCAATGATAATGTGGCACACCTTCAAACGTCTTACTGCCGTCTTTTCTACGAAATTATAGATCAAATTCAGCAGCAAATTAACTGCAGATTTGATCATCTCAGTGACCTGAAATTTCTTGAATTGTGTAATTTTAGAGGATTTAAAGGGATACCTTTCCCAGAAGACTCATCCAAATCATTATTTAACCACTATGGACATTATTTTGACAAAGCCTTATTACGATCAGAACTTACAGTCATTTATGAACTCGATGTTATTGACACAAAAACTTACGCTAGTGAACTTTTAACTTTCTTAAAACAATCAAAATTGGAAAATGCATATTCTGAAGTGTTAAAATTATGTGAATTAGTATTAACAAGTCCTGCTACTAGTGCGTCTGTAGAACGAAATTTTTCTACATTGAAACGTATCAAGAGTTTTGTTAGAAATTCAACAGGACAGGAAAGACTTTCCCAAATTTCAATTTTGTCAGTTGAAAATTAACTTGTCCAGGAAATGTTCCAGAATCCACAGTTACATGACGACATTATTAACGAATTTTCCAAAAACAACAGAAGAATTGAGTTACACTATAAATAGGTAAGTTTCTGGGAATTGCTTCCCTTATTTCAAATGTCACCGCACGCCCCTGTCTGATAGCTTTCTATATGGAATAAATAAGCAAAAAATATGAAGGCAGTTCGCTGGGTAATAGAAAGCAAAGTACACAATATGATTTTTTGATTCTTGTATTATTTTGTTTCTCGATGTACTGTCATTATAACTAATTAGCCTGGAAACTTTTCAGTGAGCACAATTGCTTTAGTTGCTGTGATAACAACTATAATATTCTATAAATTGGCGGTAGAAGTTTGATATCCAAAAGTTGGATACTGAGAAAACTGCGAATCTTGCAAATGGGGGGTCTGTGTTGTGTAAACAGTTATGTTTCATTTAATAAATCGGTGGTTTTACGGCAAAAGGTACTATGTGAGTATTTTCACCAAAAATGCGATTTTCACTGTAAATTACAGGTGGAAAAATGCTATATGTTATAGAATAAAGATCATATCTGTGCTTGCCACCGTGTGGTTATAATCTAGAAATATCACATTATGCTGTTTTTCAAGCTATGAAACGGTTTCATGGCAAAATGAAGTTAAATTGTCACATCTTCATCAGCCATACAATATACACATAAGTTATAGATCTTGACTCATTTCAAGGCAAAAGGTGCTTGCTTACGATATCCCGTTCTGCCATAAAATATTTTAGAGTAAATGCAATAAGCTAATCATGTCAAAAGGTTCTCTAAAACCGGATATCACTTTATGCCATAACAGGCATTCGAAAATGTAAACACACCTGCGCATGTATAAACTTTCTTATACAGGCAGTGTTTCGTTTTGCCATAGCACGTGTTTGTTTTATGAGTTGGCTTCATGCTTATTATACTAGTGATTGTGACTGTTTGCGGACATTTTCTCGATTATAATATTGTTAAAAAGAAATTAAAATAAATCAGTTTAAAACAAGAGGGCAAAAAATTGTCCAATTAGCGCTTTTAAAACCACCTGTAGACATAAATACAGAAGTTCTAAGAGATCAAGAGAATTATTATAGTGTTAGTGAACCTGTGGACCACAGCATTTTTCCTGAAACTGACACAACAATACTTGAAAATGGTATTATTATTTACATATTCTATGTCACTATATTAATCTAAGTAACATATTTTTCAGACTTTACCATAAGTCAACCTATACAAGTAAATTCTTGTGTTCAGTTGCAGTTTGAAGAAATATAACAGTGTAATGCTGAAAATAGTGATCACTTTGTTTTTGAAATAGCTAATAATGAAATTTTTGATGAACTGCAAAATGACTCTGGAGATTAAGCAGCAATGCATTACAATAGTTTTGATTACACAGAGTGCAGAGTTAAAAAAATTTCAGGAAAGCCTTGCATATTATAAAGGTGAGTATTATCAGTATCAAAATATTAATTTGATTCTAATGTAGGCCTTAACATTATTTATTTTATTCTTTGTTGGTATTAACAATGGCCTGTGATTTTAGAATACACACTTTGCAATTTTAAATTAATCGCCAAATTATATATATATATATATATATATATATATATATATATATATATTATATATATATATATATATATATATATATATATATATATATCAACCATTTTTCTTTGTTCCCTCAGGGCTCGTCCGCGGCCTTGCCGCCCCGATAGCACCGCAACCATACCCTAGACCATAATTTTTTGAGTAAGGATTGAGAGAAGCATGTCTAAGTCTGCTATTATGATTATAATGTTATATACTTTTCAGTGGTGGATTCAAATAATGCTTATACTAGTTGTATGGAAAGTGTTAATTAATAAGTTCCCCATAGAAGATAATGAGTTAAGCAATCATGCTATTGGCATAAGTACTGTTTCCATAGATGTTGATAATGATCAGATTATAGAAGAAAATTACAATGATTGTGACAAGGATGCTGCTTACGAAGAAGGTATACATGCATACATTGTAAGTTTATAAATAATAGAATAATGTAATGTAAATTTTAGGTGATACTACGTTTTCTTCTAACTGTGCAAATAGCCGATGTGATTCGTATTAAAAGACGTCGTACTAGAAGACTAGAAGAAAATGTCATAATGAAAAATAAAGAAAATGAAAACAACTATAATGTAAAAGAAATCGTGCGAAGCATTCTAGAAGACTTGCTAGAAAGCGTTTTCACAAAATTGTTCAGAAAAGCTTCTACAGTGAAACTGAGGTTGAAGAACAAACAAAAAAAGAATAGAGGGAAAGAATATGTGCACAGACAGGGACGCATTAAAGTCACTCGTCAGATGAAAGAAAAATGTAGTGGTTGTCGATTTAAATGCAACAGTTTAAGTGACTTTGACAGAAAACATAATTTTCAAGAATTCTGGAAGATTGGGGATCACAATGTACAGTCTCAGTATATCACATCTTTAATAGAGAAAAAACAGGTTAAGATGGGTGATAAAAAGCACAAAAAAAAAAACCTGTTTTTTCTATAAATTAACAACAAAAGGTACAGAGTTTGCAAAGATACTTTCCTGGCCACATTTGGAATAGGTAATGTACTTACAAAGAATGCAAGTCAGTCAGGTACCAGCATTTCCGATAAGCGTGGAAAAAGAAAACCAGGAAATAAAAGCAGCAATAGAGACGTAAAAAAAGATGATCATATTTCAAAGTTGCTTGTCCTAAGAAATACAAACGACGCTCAAAAAGAAATAGAATTAAAAATTAAAAATAAAAGTAAATTACCAATATCAAGTAAAAAATAGAAAAATCTAATGGAATTGTTGTAGTTCATACCTGAAGAGTATCACCAGTTTTATAAAAGTCTTCCTCATAGCAGTAAAGTGTTGGATTCCCATGCCGATCTTGAAGATATTGAAGACTAGTGTGAACTTGAGTGAACTATGTTATTATAATGATGATCTACTGTTTATGGCAAAACGATCTAAATGTGTTACGTTAAGAACTTTAATTTTTCTTGTATCCAAGAATTATTTTTTATTTAAAATATGTTGATGTGTACTTTTCTGTTCATTACAGTTTGGAATAACAAAACGATTGTTTTTATGTCACCCTAAAACTTTCTTCTAGCTATCCTGTAAAATTGTGTTTTTATTACATAGCATCTTTTGCCGTAAAACCACCGAAATTACGATTAGAACCTGTGATAAGTACTGATAAGCACAATTTGGAGAACCCGATTCTACACAACATAGGTTTGTGACTTAACGATCCTTCCGCTAACAAAGTTAGCATCATCAGAGGGTTGAATAAACTAAGAAAATAAAAATTAGAACTAATATTTATATGTAAGTTGACAAGCAATTACAAACAGCGTCCTCTACAAAGCTTTTTAGATAAACCTCAACTGTCGAGAATCCCTCTTATTAAAATTCCATTACTTGCTTGTGCAAAACTGCGTGTCATTATTAAATACTCCTCCTAAGAAAGAGACAGTGATTATTAAAATATCAATTCGAACAATGGACTACACAGGACCGGACCTGCTTTATGCATCGAAACATTTTTGTTCAAATTTCTAAGGATATATATATATATATATATATATATATATATATATATATATATATATATATATATATATATACATATATATATATATATATATATATATATATATATATATATATATATATATATATATATATATATATATATATATATATATTTATCAAAAAATTGTGGGAACGCCGTCAGTTGTAGAATAAAACTCTTTATTATAGGCCGAGCTTTCGGAAAATTTTATTCCTTTATCAAGGCTACAACATGGAAAGAAAAAAGTTTACAATTTACTTGGAAAAAATATAAAAGTTTAAAATACTTACATATAACATGAGTTCTACTAAACTATTTATCTAATAACAAACATAAAAAGAAAACCTTTTGATGAATTTGAGTGAAGTCTAATAAATGCCAAACTGACATATAAAGCTAAATATTGTTTAATTGAATTTGTTTTTTGTCTTTGTCTAGAAAATATAAAAATGGGTAGTGATTTTAAAATATTATCTTTCTTTAAGTTTATTAAATTTTTGTTAAAAGTAATTTCAAATTCTTCTAAACACATTCTTTTATTATTTAAGGTTTCGCAGTGTAAAATAGAAACATTACTAAAATTTATATTACTAACATACCACTTAATTAAATATAACCACAAATTAAATTTCAATATTCCTTTTTTAAAAAAATATGTTGATGACATTATTTGTAGTATTCCTCTAAATTCAACAACACACATTTTAGAGGTTTTTAATTCTTACAACCAATATATTAAATTTACATTAGAAGAGGAAACAGATAACAGTGTACCATTCCTAGATACAAAATTAATTAGAACAAACGATAACAACATAATTTTAGATTGGTATATAAAACCAACTAATTCTCAAAGATATATTAATTTTCATTCAGATCATTTGTTTAAAACTAAAATTAACATTTTATTAGGTTTAAAAAATAGAATATTAAACATATGCCATCCTTCTTTCCACGAAAAAAATTTAAGAAAACTTTTTAATATTTTTCTTAAGAACTCTTATCCTCCCAAACTACTTAATAAACTTTTATACAATTTTCCAAACAATCACCATTATAATACAAGACAACCTCTACAAACAGTATCAAATTTATCTGACAGACATAACACCCATATAATTTCGAGTTCGGAAACATCTAACTTTTTTTACATATCAATCCCATACATTAAAAGTATTTCCAATAGGTTAAAGTTTATATTTAAAGATGAAACCAATTTTAAAATAACGTTTCGTTATTCAAAAACAATTAATAACATTTTCAGTAAACTCAAAAGTAAGGATGAAATTTCCAAAGTGTCTGTAGTGGTATATTGTATTCCATGTAATAATTGTAGTTTAAGATACATTGGCCAAATAAGCAGAGTCCTTAAAGATAGGTTAACACAGCACAAAAGTGACATACGTTTACAAAAAAGAACTTGCGCTCTGTCAGAACATAATCTCGACACTGGCCATAATATAAATTTTAGTAATGTTTCTATTTTACACTGTGAAACCTTAAGTAATAAAAGAATGTGTTTAGAAGAATTTGAAATTACTTTTAACGAAAATTTAATAAACTTAAAGAAAGATAATAATTTTAGAAATCACTACCCCTTTTTATATTTCCTAGACAAAAACAAAAAACAAATTCAATTAAACAATATTTAGCTTTATATGTCAGTTTGGCATTTATTAGACTTCACTCAAATTCATCAAAAGGTTTTCTTTTTATGTTTGTTATTAGATAAATAGTTTAGTAGAACTCATGTTATATGTAAGTATTTTAAACTTTTATATTTTTTCCAAGTAAATTGTAAACTTTTTTCTTTCCATGTTGTAGCCTTGATAAAGGAATAAATTTTTCCGAAAGCTCGGCCTATAATGAAGAGTTTTATTCTACAACTGACGGCGTTCCCACAATTTTTTGTTAAATAACACTATTACTGTCACAAAAATTTAATACTATATATATATATATATATATATATATATATATATATATATATATATATATATATATATATATATATATATATATATATATATATATATATAGGTGTCCCAGCTTATAGTAGCAGGACTTTAACATTCAATATAACAGATTATTCTAAGGCAAAAAGTTCATATTAACGTAACCTCCAGTTTTCTTCCTAACGGAGAATACAGGGTGTTGAAATTTTATATTTTTCAGCAATTTTTTACAATATCTTTTGAACGGAGTGAGATATTTGCATGCCATTCCGTACATATTCTACGTAAATTTAGGTTATTATTCAATCTTTTCTTGTCCCAAATGATATACTAGGTGTTACTTTTCCGTTTTTCGTAGACTATTTGAAATAATATAACTTATTTCACGTACGCCACTGACTTTTAATAATACCCCCTTTCAAATAACAATCTGATAGAAACATTTTTGGTTCCCTGTAGTTTTATGCTATCTTGAGCGGCTATCGAACTACCACTAGTTTTTTGAAGCAGTTATATTTTATTTAAACACCCCGTATCTCCATTAGGAAGCTAATTAGAGGTTATGTTTATATAAACTTCTTTTCTCAAAATCATCTGTTCTATTGACTTTTAAAGTCCTACTAATAGTTCCTAAGGGAAATACAGGGTGTTGAGATTTTGAAAAAAAGTTACAAAAAATTTCAACTCCTGTACTTCCCCTAAGAGGTAGTAGGAGGACTTTAGCAATCAATAGAACAGATCATTTTGAGAAAAAAAGTTCATATAAACATAACTTCTAATTAGCTTTCTAAGGGAGATACGGGGTGTTAAAATTTAAAAAAAGCATAACTGCTTCAAAAAATTAGTAATATTTTGATAACCGCCCAAGATAGCATAAAACTACAGGGAAGCAAAAATTTTTCTAAAAGATTGTTCTTTGAGAAAGATGTATTATAAAAGGTCAGTGGCGTACGTGAAAGAAGTTATAATATTTCAAATAGTCTACGGAACCCGGAAAAGTAACACTCAGTATATCAGTTTCAACAAGAATGCCACTTAATAACAACCTTAGTCTACATATAACGTATACGCCATTGAATGCAAATATCTCACTCCGTTTCAAAGATATTGTAAAAGATTGCTCAAAAAGATTAAATTTCAACACCCTGTATCTCCGTTCGAGCGCATTAGAAGTTATGTTTATATAAACTTTTTGTCTTAGAATGATCTGTTCTATTGACTGTTAAAAAAACATAAAAACACAGGAATTACAATTCAAAAAAACTATACAATCACGACATTAATTACCAACAGCTACAACTTGTCAGATAAAAAATCCTGAATACTATAATAGGCCTTTGCCGGCAGAATATTATTCAGTGTCTTTCTTATCTTTGCAGGTGAAAGCTCCTTAATCTGCACCGTCAGTTTGTTGTACACCTTTAGGGACTGCACCACAGCACTATTGTAAACAATACTTTTTGTAGTTTGTGGAGCAATTAACTGATCCTTTAAACGTGCTCTAGAGTTGTATTGATGCTGTTGTTCACAATCTGATAACAAACTCCGGTTTTCCCTAACAAAACACGCACACTCCAATATATACAAACTTGGCAAGGTAAGTATTCTGTTGTCGAGGAATGTTTTCCTTAACGACCCCCTATAATTCAGATTAAATATGCTGCGGATACATGCCTTTTGGAGCATAAAAATTCTACCGGCTTCTATGGAATTCCCCTAGAACATTAGTCCATAACGAAGCCTTGAGTTCACATATGCGTAGTACGCCTCGAGGCCAGCACTAATACTACTAGAATCGGACAGAACACGCAGAGCATAACTAAAAGCTGACAGTTTACCTGCCAGATAGCCAACATGAGTCCTCCAGTTCTACTGAGAATCAAGCTTCAAGCCCAAAAACATCATCCTGCGTGCTCAGCGATTCTGAGTTGAATTTCAGCGATAACTGGTTACCCCTAAAATAGTTAAATGAGATTAAATTTCTTTTGATCACATTCAATTGTAAGTCCATTCCATTATACCACTGTTCTAGAATTATCAGTGATTGTGATGCCTCATAAATTAGATCACTATCTGAAGGAGCTCGCAAAACCAAAGATGTATCGTCAGCAAACAGGGTTGTCTTATGGGTCAATACTTCAGACAGTTCGTTAATATAAAGTGAGAACAATACTGGTCCAAGGATTGAGCCCTGAGGCACACCTCGTTCTATAATCTTCCACTCAGATGCCAGAAATACCCCTCTCCTTTAATCATTAAAAGTCACACATTGTTTCCTGCCTAATATGTATGACTTCATTAAATTCAGCGAGACTCCCCTGAAACCTAGCAATTCCAACTTAACTAACAGTGTGTTGTGGGACACGCTATCAAAAGCTTTAGATAAATCTAGCATCATACACATTGCGCTTTCACGCTTATTTAGTCCCTCTGTAATTTCCTTGATAACCAGAAATATTGCCCTGTTAGTTGACCTTTTCTTAATATAGCCATTTTGATTCTCACTAAATATTTTGTGTTTCTCTAAAAAAGCCACTATTCGCTTACATAGAATTTTTTCTATTATTTTTGCTATATTCGAAATTAGTTAGATAGGTCTATAACTGAGACGCACTCGTGGCGCAGGTGGCTAGGTGCCAGCCTGCAAAGCGAGAGGTCCCGAGTTCGATTCCCGGGCGAGCCAAGTTGACATTGTCTGGAAAATTTGTAAAAAATATTAAATGATGGGAAAGAATGTGCTAATGGCCTGAGATGCCGCAGCCAATATTAAATAAATAAAAAAGAATATATAATTGGTAAGTAGAGATATGTCCCCACTCTTGTGTATCAGAATCACTAGTGAGTTTTTCAGGTCGTCCGGAAATAATCCCTGAGCCAGGCATAAGTTAATGATATGTGCTAATGGCTTGACTAAAACATCAGCACATTCTTTCAGCAGCCTTACTGGAATCTCGTCAAAACCTACTGCATTGGTGTTTTTCTAAGTTCAAAAATTGTATTGTACACTTCACTTTCATGAGTGGGGTAAAAAAAATGTGTCATTAACATATTTAATTTTATCTGTTGCTGGAGCATTTTTGGTGTCGATGTTTTTACACACGTTAATCAGATACTTATTTATGTAATTTAACCGCTCCTGATCCGTATTCCCATCTATAGTGAAATTTTTTAGGTCAAATCTCTGGCCTCCTGAGCATCCAGACACCTGCCTTACCACCTGCCACGTAGCTTTAGTCCTGTTTGTCGCTTTCTTTATGAAGTTGGTATTGTATGCTTGCTTAGCTTGCCTGCAATCACTTTTCAAATCCCTAGCAAAGTTGTTGTACACTTCTTTAGAAACAGTGTTGTTCAATACTCCCTCATATAGCTGTCTTTCGATGCAACATTTCGCTTTAATGCCATTATTTATCCATGAGCCCTTGTTTTTGTCATTCACAACTATTATTTTCTTCTTGAATATCCCATCCATCGCCGTTATAAAAGTCTTACTGAATGTACGGTAACTTTCATTTACATCATTTTCCTCCAGCACTAGGTAGGTATATATATATATATATATATATATATATATATATATATATATATATATATATATATATATATAAACATATAAAAATTGAAACTAACCCTGGATAAGTGTTTTAGGGCGCCTAGTTCGCGCTCATTTGAATATATTTTTTTCAGATTTCAAAGGTCAACTCCTCATTTGTACATTGTTTCTACGAAAATTCACTAAGAAGGAAAGGATGAGATGGAAAACTTCTGGGACACTGATCAAATTTTATTAAGTGCGGAAGCTGCAGTGAAACAAAATGAGTGACTGGAAAGAGATAGAGAGAGAGAGAGGGGGGGGGGGTGAGAGGTGGAGAGGGAGAGAGTCACGCGACAACCAGGCGACATCGCCTTTAGATTATGATAACTGTAATGGTTGAACCAGTCTACGACTTGCATATTTAAAGTTAATAAATTAATGTTGTCTAAGATAATGATTTTTATTCTAGTAATAATGACACGAAAGAATATGTATCAGGCTATAAATTAGATCACGTAACGTTTAATTTCCTTCTAATCAATTTATGTTTGGCTATTAGGCATGAACGGCAATGAGGAAATATCTCAACACGAAAGCTCGACTCTAAAACTCCAACGTGGCGGGTAATATACGATCGTGGTAAGTGATGCGCAAGGATACAAAAATTGACGGGATCATTATTTTACATACATTTCTCTACAATCGCCTTCATACAAGGCTCTAGACGCTTCATTTACTCTTAACAAAACCGGCTTTACATCGACAAATTTTTTCATTCAAAGTAACTGTTGGGGTTAGTTATGGTGTGAAAAATGGCAAGTTATTAAATCTTTTTGCCACAGTAAAATCACATGGTTCAACGATACTTTATGCAAAATATTGCCGTGCAAGCGAAACTGTTGACTTATCTATAATAGTTTTGGGATCGGACAGTTTGCAAGTTGTTTATGACTAGAAATGGGATAACCTGAATAGAAACAGTGCTTTACTGGAAAATATTCCCTGAAAATTTACGACTTGCTTTTTTCATCTCCTGATTTTAACAAAGCGAGAAGTATACGCCTTGAAATTGGAAACGAGTCACATTTTTATCTCAGTAATATTTCTCTGTACGTATATTGGGAACGGTCGATTTAACCGCAACTACATATTAACGTGATTATAATAGAATATGGCCTAAAAACAGTTGTACATACCTTAATAAAGTTGAACAATGTGGTATATTTCGTTCTTAATAACCTTTCAATGATAAACGCAATTAAAACGTTTCGATTTGCAACAAAAACTTATTTTTTTGCACCTGAGGTTATGACTGTTGTTTCGTTGACATATTTGATGCAGATAGGCGGTGTTGTCAGGTCCAGAAGGTCAGGTCGGTAGGATTGTGTGTAAAAAGCATTTTAGATCTTTTATTTCGTTAAAGCGGCAAAACACTCTTGGGATTAAATTGCAGATAGGCGGTGTTGTCAGGTCCAGAAGGTCAGGTCGGCAGGATTGTGTGTAAAAAGCATTTTAAATATATTATTTGGTTAAAGCGGCAAAACACTCTTGGGATTTAATATTAAATGTGACAACGCTGCTGAAAATTGACACTTCTAAACGTACAAATCGTGTGTTTTTGAGAACTTAATTTCTCAATTAATCTGTTATTTATGGATTTTCCGTAATTTTTTGTTTCAGATTATTACTCTACGTTACATATGATTTCTTGTGGTGTGCGCTGTTTTCGCAATTGCCGGTTGCGGTTACGTCGACCGTCCCCCAGGTTCGTTGGCCAGATTCTTGGGGAACATCTTAAACTTATTTTCGGAAAATTTTTGTACTTTTTCAAACAATAAAGTTATTTTGATGAAATATGGTAAATTTTTTCCATATATGTTATACCAGTAACCAAATTTGCCTGCCGTAATTTAAAAAAAAAACATATTGGCTATTAAAAAGGTTTTTTATGAAAATTCACTACTATAACGCACTTGCTGCGTCCCGACTTTTTATGACCCTTATGAAGCCAGAGAACCAGGCTGTACGGCTGTATTATTTCCCTATATTCGAAGAGCAGAGGTTTTACACCCCTACCCTGTATTATCTAACAAGTTTTAGCACACTATAAAATAACTGGAGACGTGCCTAGGTGATTTTAATTTTTAGCAGCTTTCGTTATCCAGAACTTCTTTAACCAAGCTTGTCAAAATCGCTTTGTAGATATATCAGGAAGAATTTAATAAATTATGAGGGAGAACATAAACGCTTTTAAAAGTATGGAGCCGTAGTACTTTTACCGAGGAGGAAATCACTAAAATAAATTGTATACTAAAATTCCCGTTTCAGAAACAATTTCCCGATATTACCCGAAATTCTTTGAAATTCCCCGAAATATTTCGAAACTTTCGAAATACCCTGAAAATTCCCTTAAGTTGTTGCAATTTCCCAAAAATTCCCCAAAATTCCTTGCAATTCCTCAAGAATTCTCCTAAATTCTATGCAATTCCCCCAAAGCGCTCTTGAAATTTCCAGCAAATTCTATTTATTTTGTGACGTCACAATTGTTATTCTGTATTAAAAAGCAAATAAATACATATACATACATGTCTGTGAATGCTTACTCTAACCGAAAAATAATAATTGACTGAAGTAGTGCAATACGCATTGTTGGTAAATAGTAGTATTTAAAATTTTTTAAGAAAGAAAAATTCATGTTCGACACCAAATATTTATTCACACTAAATTAAAAAGAAAACAAACTCACATAACAACACAACACAAAATGTTATAAAGCAAAAAATAAATCTAAACATGTCGTAATTCATATAAAATAGATGGTTTGGCTCTTTCAAATTAGCATTCTTGAACAAACCCTTGCAAAACCCTATAAAAAAATATAAAACACATCAGAAAATCTATTTGGTATATCATTATGGAGATCATTAGTCTGTTCAACTTTAAAAACAAAAAAATCTCTTAAATATATATTAAAGAAGTCAGTAAAAAATGTATTTTAAAGAATAAACAAATAAATGCATACAATAATAATATAACATAGGTATCACTTGGAATAAACAAAACGAAAGCAAGGTCCTCTTTCTCTGGCCATACAAACTTATTATTTTCCGATTAGCTTTATCTTTTAAATAAATCATCTTAAATTTATCTCTTACTTTTTTCAGCACCTTTCCGATAAACCAATCTTCTTCATAAAAATCTGATAGTAGCATTCGCAGTTAACATACATGGTATTCACCTCTGTCGATTTGTCATAGACCATATCTTTCTCTGTGTCAAACTCCGAAGATATTTCTGTGTCCGTTGAGTCGTCGTAACTTGTATTAACACTATTATCTGTTTCGCCTTCCGTGTCCTCATTTATCTCAATTACGCAAGTATTGGCTACCGCCAGTATTTTCACTTTTAGGGTTAAAGTCATCATGATAAACATATTTTTGGCAAGGCCGATTTTTATTAATACGGGCAATTTTAATCAAAGTTTCCAAAAATGTATTACGTGTTAAAGATGAGCGAGTAGACAAATTACCACTTGAGTTATCATTATGCACATTTAACCTATTTACAGTGTCGTTTAACATATCTAAGATTTGATAAAAATTTGTTAACAATGTTTGATTTTCATAAAGCTTTTCTCGTTTTCTTCTACTACGTTCTTCACGGCTGTATTTACAAGCGGCCCATTTTGAAGTAATCAAATTTTTAGACATTGTTTTAGACATTGCGTTATCATGATTTTCAGATATTTCTTCTGGTAATAATTCTATATTTTCATTACTCGTCGTATATGCCATGGTGGGCAATATTCTCGGCAATATTGTAACCGGTTGTTCTTGAATCGAATATAACTCTGTACCTCGGTCTCTTCTAATGACTGGAACTTTTTTTTTTATGGGTTGAATTACATATATCTGGGATCCTCAATTGAACTTGATACATTCCCACCTCGAGTCCGACTTTTGCGTGTTATCAAAACTCACGGCAAAGTTACTACTTTCAGGATAATGTTGATCAACGGAATCATCTGTGACACTGCTTGATCTATTAGGACTTTCGTCAATACTTGTTGCTTTGTCGAGTTTTACGAAATAGTTGCTTATACTGGTAGAACTAGTTTTAACAGACAGTTTACCCAATTTTCCACATGACCCATCTTGCGTATTTTTGATACTGTCAGTTAATCTGGAATCTAATCTTAATTGTTTTCTTTTCAAATGGGTATAGTAATTAGTATAAATCCAACGAGGTTGTGTTTTTGTTGAGTTTTCACAAAAAAAGCCACCAAAACAATGTAAATAACAACACAAACTCGTGAACGTGGCACGATGGACGTCGCACGTTGCATCAGCAAAATTGCGGCCCGGCGACTTTTAGTACAACGTTGCCAAACTGTGGAATATTTCATGAAATGTTATGCAATATACTTTTGAAAATGCCCCGAAACACCAGGAAATTCCACGAAATACCTTGTAATCCCCCAAAATACCTCAAAATACCCTGAAATGCCTCGAAATTCCCAGAAATACCCTGAATTTCCCCGAAATACCTCGAAATACCCCTGCAATTCCTTACCTTGTACACTAAAATACCCAAGTGATTTACCCCTCGGCTTTTACAATACCGGGTGTAACTCCAAGACTTTTAGTTAACCGTTTCTCAATAACTTCTCCGATTTGAAATTTCAAAATTTACACGAAACGATCGAGATAAATTCCAATTCAGTGAACATAGCCTACTTTATGTCAGACTTCTGGTTTAACCCGAAGTGGCCATCAACTTGCTTATTTTAAATACAACATGGTGCTTTTCATTATATTTTCGAATTATACATTGAATTTGAGATAAACTATTACTTAAATACCATATGTGAAAAATCAAAAATTTCTTTGAAAATTCTCGCGAAATCTAAGGTGAACGTTGCACGCTATCTCTCTGTAGAAATACAATTGAGAAGACTCAGTTTTTGTACAGATGACCCTTAGATTGGCACCTAAACGACACATTTGATAGCGTTCCTTTTAAATATAGAGGGTGATGAGAATTAATCGTGCCATTTGGTAACATAAAATCACAATTACTCGCTTATTTCAAATGGAACACCCTATATTTTATGAGCTATCTCGGTTCACATCCAGTTTCCCTTTCAGCTTATCTTAGCATTCCCTATGCCCAAATACCACCGATTCCTGAATTCAATTTTATTAGATTCACTTAATAATTCAAATTGCCACAATAGATTTAAAGCAGGCTTTGGAACTTGATAATATGCTTGTTGACGTCTACACGTCAAGTCCCACCTCTTACAAATGCGAACGTAACATTTGCTGCGCCTTCTCGCGCAAAAAAGAGAACACTTTGTATTTGCATCCAAATCGCTGCATTTCCCTTATTTAGTTAAATCAATGTGTTGTCAACCATTTGTAAAATCAAAATACAACTCAACAAGGTAGGTAATTATTTAATAGAAATGAGTACAGAACTTAACTAAGAGCTAGTGGAAAACTAAAACAAAAAACATATAAAAAAATTGTGGAACTTATAACAAATGTTCAAAATTACCCCCACTGACATGGAGGCATTTTGTTATTCGTCTCATAATGTTATATTTCGTAGCCTTTCTGCTTTTTCTCGAATTCAGTCTTCTTTTGTGGTGGTAGGTTCGTGGTAAACTTTATTTTTGATGCAGCCCCAAATTCTTGCATCCAGAGGCGTTAAGTCAGGGTACCGTGGTGTCATCTACGTGGACCGTTATTGGCAATCCACCTTTCCTCAAAATGTTGGTGCAAAAATCATGAGCTAAAGGAAAATTGTAGGGCGGTGCCCCGTCTAGCTAATACCAGCTTGTTCTAGCTTCTTCCTAAACTTAATTTGTTGAGGGACACTAGAATCACTTCGTGCAAAATATCATTTTAACTCACACTAGTTAGATTTTCATTGTATATTTAAATACCAAATATCTTATCGTTCTTCAGCACACAAAACACATTGAATGACCACCTGTCTTGGAAATAGTTGATCCTGGTAACATAGGGATTCTCATTTGACCAGAAGTGACTATTGTGGCGGTTATGCATGCCATTTTTGGAGAACTTCGCCTCATCTCGCTAAATAATTCTCTTGCAGAAATTGTCATCTTCTTGTGTGTTCAATAGGAACCATTCACAGAACTCAACACGTCTAGGAAGATCGTTTGGTTGCAAATCATGTATCGGGTGGTAATAAAAGGGTCTCCAATTATGCTTTTTTGGAAATTCTGTGAATCGCTCTCGTTGATAAGCGTAATTATTTTTCGCAATCCCTGATGGATGCCTTGGGGTCAGCAACAAGAAATGCCAATACGTTCACTTCGTTTACCTCGTAATCAACGGGTGACTTACGCTTATGTACTTTTGGGCGAAAGCCTCCATGCTGTGAACAATTATGCAGCAACCTCTTTATCATGTCGTGGCGGTGTTTCTGCTTATTCGGGTACTTTTCCGCAAATGCACGACATGTTCGGTCCACAATTTTTTGGCATTCATCATAGGTAATTAGAAGCTCCAAAAATCGTCGTTTGTGTGCTGCAAATTTGTCATTCTTGCACCGCATTGACTGATGGTATCTCGATTTTTATGACAATAAGCTTAGCTTGACGCTCTTTTGACATGGAGACGTCAACAAGCATATTATCAAGTTCCAAAGCCTACTTAAAATCTGTTCCGACAATTTGAATAAAGTGAATTTAATAAAATTGAAATATTCGGGAAACGGTGGTATTTGGGTATAGGGAATGCTAATACAGTCTGAAAGGGAAACTAGATGCAAACCTAAAAAGCTCATAAAATATAGGGTGTGCTATTTGAAATAAGCGAGTAATTGTGATTTGAATTTTACTAAATGGTACGGCTAAGTCTTATCACCCTGTATATTTAATGATAACGCTCTCAAACGTGTAGTTTAGGTGCCAATCTGGGGGTCATCTGTACAAAAACTGAGTGATCTCAGTTGTATTTCAACAGAGAAATAGCGTGCAACATTCACCTTGGTTTTCGCGAGAATTTTCAAAAAAAATCGAAAAATGTCTAAAACGGTTGATTTTTCACATATGGTATGTTGGTAGTAATTTATCTCAAATTCAATGCGGAATTCAAAAATTTAATGAAAATTACCATGTTGTATTTAAAATAAGCAAGTTAATAATCACTTCCGATTAAACCGGAAGTCTGACATAAAGCAAGATAGTTTTACTGAACTGGAATTTGTCTCAGTCGTACACGTCTGAATTTTCAAATTTTAAATCGGAGTAGTTATTGAGAAATGGCTAACGAAAATTCTTGACGCCACACCCTGTATACTAGCAAACTAAATTCGCATACACATTTAGCATAATGGGTCGCTTGAAAATAGTTTCCTGAAGCAATAAAAATAAATGTCCTGAGAGGTTGGATCTATGGATATCGAGAAGCGTTTTAGTCAGGATACGACCCAGGATTTCATTTGCCTTTGAAGAGACCTGGATCGTTCATCATAATTTAATCCATCAAAAGAGCAGCTCGCTGCATGCATTATAATATTTGGGTTTTTATGTAAAAATGTAGCATCCCCTTTGCTGGGGGAATATAAGTAATATGTCTTGATAGGTACATTCTTGATCGTAAAAAAGAAGACGTATATCTGTGTTCTTATCTTATGTAATTTCGTTTTTTATACGAAATGTACTTTTTATAATACTGGTTGCCGAGAGGATTTTTAAGGTAAAATTACTCTTGTAAAAGAGCAGATGAGGCTTTATATTAACTTTGATACACATACTTTTGAGATCATTATACCTTACTCTAAAATTTATCAAAGCCATACTAATATAACCGAAATAAGAACTTAATATTCTTGTTTAATTTTAGAGGTAGGAGAATAAAGTCTTTAATAACAGATATATCGTTTTCACCTTAAATCTCCGGCGCCTTTAGATGAACACACACACACACACACACACACACACACACACACACACACACACACACTATATATATATATATATATATATATATATATATATATATATATATATATATATATATATATATTGATATGGTATCCTATAATGGGAAGATAAACATCCACATATAAACATACTCTAAAACAAATCATACAAAACCTAACACAAACAAGAACTTACTCTCTGGTGTGTACGATGTCTTAGCAGTCAAAAATCTATAACAAAATTGCAAAATTGATTGCGAAATTATTATATATATATATATATATATATATATATATATATATATATATATATATATATATATATATATATATATATATATATAAGGACTCGAAATCAAGAGAATGTAAATGTGTTGAACATTAGGAATGTATGACTAGTTTAATTTTTAAAGGCGGCCAAAAAGACAGACATTAACTAGGTAACCGTCGCGATAGAAAAATAATAAATAGAGGGAAATATTTCGTAATAAGAAAAGTAGATTGAAACTTTAAATTTTTCAGTTTCAATATATATATATATATATATATATATATATATATATATATATATATATATATATATATATATATATAATGTTCATAGAGATTTCCGCGGTCTTTAATGTGAGACATACTTGGTTCTCGGGGTGAACCGCTTCCAGAATTTATTAAAACCTGACGTTTCGGCTCCGGTTTTGGAGCCATTTTCAAGAGGAAATATGTAAGGACATTCTAACGTCTCAATCTGCCTACTCCTTAGAGTGGTGGACAAAGGTGGGTAAAGGAAATATGTAAGGACACTCTGAAGCTTCAATCTGCCTACTCCTTAGAGTGGTGGACAGAGGTGGGTAAAGGAAATATGTAAGGACACTCTAAGGCCGCAATATGCCTACTTCTTAGAGTGGTGGACAAAGGTGGGTCAAGGAAATATGTAAGGACACTCTAAGGCCTCAATCTGTCTACTCCTTAGAGTGTTGTACAAAGGTGGGTAAAGAAAATATGTAAGGACACTCTAAGGCCTCAATCTGCCTACTCCTTAGAGCGGTGGACAAAGGTGGGTTGGGTTGTTGTAGCTAGATTACGGGGTCTCAATCTGCCTATTCCCCAAGTCTGGCCGGAGATCGTCTGTGAGGTCTCAGTGTGCTCAACCCTAGAACTAATCTCTCTGAGGCCGAAACGTCGAGTTTTCATAAATTCTGGACGCGGTTCAACCCGAGAACCAAGTATGTCTCATATTTATATATATATATATATATATATATATATATATATATATATATATATATATATATATATATATATATATATATATATATATATATATATATATATATATATATATATATATATATATATATATATATATATATATATATATATATCTGTGTGTCTGTGTGTATATCACCGATAATTCAAAAAATAATGGTCCGATCTTGATATAATTTGGCACGTACCTTCGTTTTCTAAGTGGATTGGATAAGTTCGCTGGTCAGGAAAATACAACTAGGTTTTCCGGGAAAATATTGGGTTTTATTTCGCAAAAAATGTTTATCTCAAAAAATAGAAAAGCTATGCTAACCAAATTTGGTACGTACGTTAACGATATAAAAAACAAAGTATACTATAATAAAATTCATATTTGTATGTTACAAGAAAAAAGTTATATAAAATATTTGGTGCCAGATCATTTCTATGAAAATTCACTACCATAACGCATTTGGTGCGTCCACACTTTTGTATATTTACTTGTATTATTTTTAGTGACTGACGAACAAATAACGTAATTGCATAAGTTTTACAAGTTTTCAATTAATTGTTTTTATCATTGTGCAACCTGAACATATAAAGTTTGAAACTGACCTCGGCGATATAGATTTTAACGGGAACGGGCCTAGTACGTGCTCATTTGAAGAAATTTTTCCAATTTACAAAAGTGACAATACTCGTTAACGGACTTTTTTTTTACAAAAATTCGCTAAAACATGATGTATTTTTGTCAAAATCTTTGTTTCTGAAAAAAAGAAAAACTGGTTTTAAAATCTAAACTTATCATTCATTGGGTATAATAGTGTGTATTTAGAATGGCTTCTCAAATATTTTTTTGTGTTAGCTTCCCTTAGGAAAATAAAAGAAAGTCGCCATTTTCGATAGCAAATGTTCCTTTGCTTTCCGCATATATAAAGCACTGATTGCTTACTATTTATTTCCATTATGTATATATGTAAATTTATAGCAACACAATTATTGTGAATTAAAAAAAAACAGTGACCTTTTTCCTATAACTTATATTGATTTTAATATTAAAATTGATTACCAAATAATATTTGTAGCCAGCTGAATACTGTCTTTTACTGTATTTTACTTGATTTATAATAAGCTAGGTACCACTTTATTAGGAAAGCAAAAGAAACTCGCAATTGTTGTTACAAAATGTTTCTTTGCTCTGAATATAAAGCACTGAAAGAGTGCTTACTATTTAGTTGCATTATGTATATATGTAAATTTATAGTAACACAATTATTGTGATTTTAAGAAACAGTAACCCTTGTATTATAATTTATATTGATTTTAATTTTAAAATTTATTACCAAGAAATAATAGTAGCTAACTGAATACTGTCGACTTATTTTGTATGTTACTTGATTTATAATAAGCTAAGACTCATTTTACGTAACGTTACACATGACAGATTCACGGTCACGGAGCGGTTTAAGATTTGAGTTACAAATCACGATACATCAATAGGATTCTTGCAACTTCGATTCCGATATGGACGACTCCGTGTCTTGAAACAAATAATTAAATCATTAATCGAGGTGAGTCAGTGAGTCGGAGTCGACTCATTTCAGTGAGTTGAATCTTGGGACTCAACTAACTTAAATGACTGATTCTGCCCATCACTATTATAGACTGAAAATATATCAATCAATTGGCTATTTTCCTGGTAGGGGATTATTTACTTCAAAGAGGTTATATTTAGCAGCTCTAAAGATTCAAAAATGTATCACATGACAATAAACTTTCACTGCCGTTTCTAACCTATGTGTTTTATTAAAGTTCAGTAAAGAAAGTGTAATCGTTTAATTCCGCGTACCTTTTTGACCTATATTATTATATGCACATGGCAGAGAGGTGATTAGTCTCACTTCATTTACTTTACTTCAAAACTTAGTTTTTCCAACTTTCCTTTTCATAACTTATCAAAAAGTTTGCCATTAAGTTCAGGCTTTGTCCGTAGACAGCCCAAATCCCGAGAGATATCTTTGATCAATCAAGAGAACCAGTAAGCCGGGAACTTTCTTCCATTATTGCGAAAGCGCTCACAAGCGAAGGTTACATTTCTGTATTAATTATTAATTATTAACTGAATAATTACTTAAGGGATGACTTGAATTTCCCTGTCGAGAATTTACCAGACAGGCACACTTTGAATTGCTTTGTCGGAGTGCTGCCGGCCTACAAAACATAACTGTTTTTGACAGATTTTCATCAGGACCATGAAAGATTCAGTATATGGCAAATTGCTCTTTTTCGAGGAAACCCGTAAGTTAAATTAGACTGCTTCCTCAAAATATAATTAATTTTGATTAGTACTAATTGACCTGTATATTTTAAGATTTTTGGAGGGATCGTTGAAAGGTCTCTTGTAATGATTCAACTAATTTGTGCTGTTAACAACTTTAAAAAATTCTTTTGATGCTGAAAAGTTCTGATTCAAGTTATAGCTGCAAACATGAACTAAAGTTTCTGCATAATGTCAGAAATTTTAAAAGTAGGTCAACTTTTCAGAGGCGAAGGATCTCCATTCATAAGTAAGACTGTAGCTGCAATTTGTCAACGTATTTAAATCTTGTGCTGATGAAAGGTATATCTATTAATATAGCAACTCTAAGGAAACCAGCTGATTGTAGAAAAGTCTGGACGTAGCAAGTGCGTTATGATGTGAATGAAGTGAATTTTCATCAAAATGTTTTAAATAGCAAATATGTCTTTTTTTTCCAGAACGCAGGCATGAAATCTGGTTACCAGTATAACCTACAGAGTAGAAATAATTTACCATATTACATCAAAATAACTTTATTTAATTTCTGAACGTCACACAATCTGGAATAGACATAACTCAAAATTAAATGATAGGCTTCTCTCCAGACAACAATCTTATTTAAAAAATGTTTCCAGACGCTTTGGACACTCCAAGAGGTCATATTTTTTAATTTCAACAACACACTACGAGGGCCTACACCCTAAATACTATCGTACCGCGGGTGTCGACAAGGAGGAAAGAGGCAACTTGTTAATTCTGGACTCGAAGGTTTGGCGGTTCGGAGGAGAAGGCAAAACATGCGCCGGCAAGGAATTCCACAACTTGTAAGTCCTCGCTCTGGACAAAAGAGCGGGCATAACAAGATATTCTATGTCTGGTGACGTGGACAGTAAAATGGTGCATTCGCTCTGTTCTCCTGGTAGATCTGTTGGGGACAGCAGGTGGGGAATTATGGAAGAAAACTCCTCCGAGCAGTGCCCGTGCAGATATGTATAAAAAAGAGATAGGTCACCAACGGTACGTCGGTGGGCGAGGGATGACAGCCTTTGGGTGAGGGTAGGGTCACCGATGAGAGTGTATAGCTCTCTCCTGAATGGAGTCCAGGATAGCGAGTGTAGAAGCGGCAGCAACACCCCAGATGTGGGAGCAGTATTTAAGGTTTGGCCTTATTTGTGAAGTATATAAGGTATAGAGATTAGCTGGTGAAAAGTATTTGCGAGCCGGGAAGAGGAAAACTAATTTCTTAGCAGCCGATTTTGCAATTGATGTGACATGTTGGTGTCAATTGCGATTTCGATCCACAGAGATGGCAACAAGTGAAAAGGACTCATTACTTTGAATAACTTGGGTGTTCATTGTGTTCATTGGGTCTAGGGCTGGTGTATCTCTTATGAGAAAGAAAGCAAGACTGAGATTTTGTGGGGTTGAATTGTACAAGATTTCTACTTTCCCAGTCTAATATTTTTTGGAGATCCACGGCGACTGAACCCCCCATGAGTTTGAGATCCTCATCTAATTGGGCTAAAGAGACAGGCTTAGAATATTGTATATTTGAGTGGAGGGTGCTGTCGTCCGCGTAACTGTGAACTGGGTTGGATGTGCTGGAGACGAGGTCATTGATGTGGAGAAGAAACAACGTAGGGACTAAAGCTGAACCTTGAGGAACTCCTGCATTAATTTGATATAGTTTAGAGGAATGGATATCCACGACAACAGAAATGCTCCGGTTGGAGAGGAAATTCAGGCGATAGAATCATAACAAGAAGGTCTGTCAGAAAAAACTTCGTCTTTCTGGTAGGCAATTGTACAGGTTAGAGCACAATGGTTGCAAGACACGCTCTACAGAAACGTCAAAGATTAAAATCATAAGTCACACAGTAAAAGGCCAACTAACAGTCAAGCTAAAACTAAGAGGGTTACAGTAAAAAAAACACAAACAGTTACAGCACCACAAACTAAAAAACTAAGCTACAGCTAAACATGCAGTCAAAAATGAATTAAATTAAAATATCAGAGTAAACTGAAAAGCGTTGAAAGTCACAAAACAAGTGCAAAAATGTCTATTATGTTTTGCCCTTGTTTTTAGCTTTCAACGCTTGTCAGTTTGCTTTGATATTTTAATTAAATTCATTTTTGACTGCATGTTTAGCTTTAGCTTAGTTTTTTAGCTTGTGGTGCTGTAACTGCTTGTGTTTTTCACTGTAATTCTCTTAGTTTTAGCTTGACTGTTAGTTAGTCTTTTACTGTGTGATTTATGATTGTAACCTTTGACGTTTCTGTAGAGAAAGTTTTGTCACCATTAAGCTCTAACCTTCACAATTGCCTACTAGAAAGACGAACGTTTTTCTGACAGACATTTTTGTTATGATTCTAGAGCCTCTTCAAATACTTTCTATCAAAAAACTTTTCTACAGTCATAATCCTGTTCATTATTTCCCAGGATACATAATTTTCATTGTTGTTCCCTTTGATTTTTCCTTGGTTCCATCTGTTAACCTACACTATAATTTTATTGTCAGTTTGTCATGTGTCGCAAATAAAAACAGCTGATCTTATATCGAGGTTATGACATGACATTCTTAAAATTAGCAAACATTATCCTTACATCTGAATATTCTTATTCTAATAAACATCAACTTAAATTACCTAACAGCTAGTTACACAGTTCGTACTGTCCGAATATTCACTTTCTATTGCTTTAGATTCTTTCTAATCTATTAGCACTATGTCATATCATTTACCTACAGTCTATTTAAAGTGCACTGACACACTACAATCTAATGTCTTTGAACATATAGGTAGAGAATCTGCTGAGGCAGGCTGCACAATCAGGGCGGAACTTTCAGAGTAAAACACGGAGTTCAAACTATGATATATATGAAGAATAAAACAAAAATGGCTAAACATATTTACGTTCGGTTTTTTTATGACAGGAACTGAACTTTATAACAAATCTATCATAGTTGCTGTTTTAATAGATTTGCACTATATGGGTGAAGGCAGAATCAAAAGCATCAATACCTCAAATCACAGCAATACAAATAAAAATCTCACAATCGACATGGAGGACAGTTAAAAGCCGAAAATCAGAGGTGAATGGGAAGGGGGAGACGAATGAACTACGACTTTTAGCTAAAAATGACAAGTAACAGACGAGTGACGTTGACACCTGTTGGACCGTACCGAGAAGCACAGAACAAGGAACATTTCCGGGCTCCTTGACTCTACAGAACACTTTGGTTTTTCATTCTAGATGGCACTAATTCAGGATATGTCTATAGATTGGCGGAAGGTTAATATCCCTGTACTGGAAGCATTGCGCACAGGGTTGTTGGAGTTGTAAGTGTATCTGTATATTTACATTTCCTCAAGGACGAACTGTTCAGTTCCAAAAGTGGATGGGTGAAGGATTTTAGCATTTTTTTCTTTATCGAACGCATGGCCAGTTTCTTTGAGGTGGCAACCATAATCTGAAGTGACGTTATCAGCATTGTTTCTGCTTCTGAGTTGTTTGGAAATTCTGGTGTTTAGAGCTCTCCTAGTTCTACCAATAAAGTCAGTGTTTCAATCAGGATCTCCACAGCTAAGGCAATAAACTCCTGACCGCTTTAGGAGGGGAATGTAGTCTTTATTGTGAACTAACATTTTATTCAAGGTGTTTGTAAGCGGATTTTATGTTGCCTCTCCTCAAGACTTTCGAGATGTCACTGGTAGTTTAAATACTTTTTATATACTTGCCTGTTAACTCAATTAAAAATTGTTTACGGTGTTGCACGTCTACAACGGAATTATATATGCATGACCTGAAATTATGAAGCTTGAAAATTGCTTACGTTATAATAAAATTCACCCTCCGACGTTGTATGAAAAATAGCCTGTTGAACATATGTGACTTATATAACATGTGCCCAGATTGAGTGTATTAACGCAAATTCAAAAGTGATTTCCCAAATGTGCCTTATCCTCAGTCTTGATGTATTATTCATGAGATTAATATTAGAAAATATAAGAAGTATGATGCCGAAAACTAAGACATTGTTAAAAATGTATGTTACTTCTCCAGACAATTCAGCCAAAGGGATAATATTACATTTTAAAGCGTGCGTGAAGGGTAAAAGCTATGCAATGTTGTTAACACCTGCAAATCTAAGGTAAAGCTTTAAGTTTTAGGTATGTAAGATACCATTTTAGGAAGTTTTAATAATTGTTTCACTCATTAGAAAACATAACGGGCCACTTCTCGGGCTTGATTCAACCTTCTCGTAATAAAGTTCGACCAGAGAAAGCAAATTTAATGTTTATAACTTTGAGCAACTACCTAATGTTTAGTACTCCGTAATTAAACAAGTATTCTAACACTTGTAAATATTAGTTGTTATTATTAAGGAGTCTATTAAACAAATTATATAATTAATAAATTAGAATGTTTACTGGATGTCTAATTAGTGAATTTTATTTTAAAAAATTGACTAATAGCGCGGTATCGATGGTGAGACTTTTTAAAAAAATTTTCAAATGAGAGCGAATTTGGGACCCCAGAACCCATATCCGGGGTCAGTTTCGATTTTTATATGTTGTATATATATATATATATATATATATATATATATATATATATATATATATATATATATATATATATATATATATATATATATATATATATATATATATATATATATATATGTATATGTATCCAACCGATAACTCAAAAAATAATAAACCGATTTTGAATAAACTCGGCAAGTGCCTTTCTTTTATTAATAGCTTGGACGAGTTCGTTAGCCAGGAAAATCGTATAAGGTTTTCTGAAAAAAATTTTAGTTTTCTTTCGAAAAAAATTTTTTTACCGAAAATTACAAAGCTATTTCGATGTAATTTGGCGCATATTGTTGCTTTGATAAAGACCTAAATATGTACCCAAAATTCAGCTTTCTAGGTTTACAAAAATTGAGCTATTCAAATTTGAAACATTTATTTTTAATATCACCGCGTTTCATTGACAATGGCAAACCTGGCTCATATGAGATCTAGTATGTCTGAGCGTTGCCTGGCAACGGAACATTTGGTATTATGGCACAGGTTTGTCAGACGCTGTAACTGGCGTTTATCGTATGGTATTAGATTGTTTTATCTGGTTCAGTTGACACATTATTTGTGTTATTTAGTAATTTTTATATGCAATTGCAAATTATTCCTTCATGATTTTATTAATGTTAGTGGGTGGACTAAACAGTGTTTGTTATGTTTTATCAACACATCTTTTTTTTTTAATTTCAACAACACACCACAAGGTCTTACAGCCTAAATACTATCGTACCGTGGGGGTTGACAAGGAGGAAAGAGCCAACTTGTTAATTCTGGACTTGAAGGTTTAGAGGTTTGGAGGATAAGGAAAAACATGTGTTGGCAAGGAATTCCACAACTTGGAAGTCCTTGTGACACAAGAGCGGGCAAAACAAGATGTTCTATGCCTGGTGACCTGGACAGTAAAAGGGTGCGTTCGCCCTGTTCCCTGGTAGATCTGTTGGGGTCAGCAGGTGGGGGAACTATGGAGGAAAGCTCCTCTGAGCAGTGCCTGTGCAGATATATATAAAAGAGAGAGAGGTCACCAACGGCACGTCGGTGGGCAAGTGATGGCAGCCTTTGGGTGAGGGTAGGGTCACCGATGATACGTATAGCTCTCTTTTGAATAAAGTCCAGGATAGCGAGTGTAGAAGCGGCAGCTGCACCCCAGATGTGGGAGCAGTATTCGAGGTTTGGCCTTATTTGTGAAGTATATAAGGTATAAAGATTAGCTGCTAAAAAGTATTTGCGAGCCTGGAAGAGGAAACCTAATTTCTTAGCAGCCGCTTCTGCAATTGATGTGACATGTTGGTGCTAATTAAGATTTCGATCCACAGAAATCTCAACAAGAGAAAAGAACTCATTACTTTTAATAACTTGGTTGTTCATTGTGATGGGTCTAGGGCTGGTGTCTCTCTTATGAGAAAGAAAGCAAGACTGAGATTTGGTGCGGTTGAATTGTACAAGAGTTCTACTTCCCCAGTCTAATATTTTTTGGACATCGACGGAGATAGAACCCTCCGTGAGTCTGCGATCCTCATCTAATTGGGCTAAAGAGACAGGCTTAGAATATTGTATATTTGAGTGGAGGGTGCTGTCGTCCGCGTAACTGTGAACTGGGTTGTATGTGCTAGAGAGGAGGTCATTGATGTGGAGAAGAAACAAAGTAGGGGCTAAAGCTGAACCTTGAGGAACTCCTGCATTAATTGAATACAGTTTAGAGGAATAGCCATCTACAACAACAGAAATGCTCCTGTTGGAGAGGAAATTAGCTGTCCAGGTAGAAAGTTTTGGTGATAGGCCAGAGGCCGGAAGTTTATTAGGCAGCGCTGCGTGCCAGACCTGGTCGAATGTTTTGGATATATCTAGAGCAACAATCTGGGATTCATAGTGTAGTTCCATAGACTTGTTCCAAGAATGGGTGACAAAGAAAAGAAGGTCGGCAGTTGATCTGCGCTGACGGAATCCATACTGACTGTCGTAGATTAGACAGTGTTTTTCAAGAAATTTTAGTAATTCGGTGTGTATATACTTTTCGATCACTTTAGAGACGACTGAAGGAGAATAATAGGCCTGTAGTTGCTAGGAAGCGCTTTGGATCCTTTCTTGGGGATGGGTTGTACTCGAGCAGTTTTCCAGTTACTAGGGAATATGCCTTTATTGTAAGATATCTGAAACAGACGAGTCAGGACAGGAGCAAGTTCTGGTGCGTATTTTTTGAGAACAATTGCTGGGATCTCGTCAAGGCCAAAGGCTTTCCTGGTATTAAGAGAAGAGAGCATCTTTCGTACCTTTTTAGTTTTGAAAATTATATCCGTCATTTTATGCGCGACATTGGGGACTGTTGGTGGTTGAACATTTGGAGGTGGGTTGAGAGTAAAATTTCCGGCGAACAACGAAGCAAAAAGTTCAGCCTTTCCCAGGGCGGTAGAAACAATTTCATCCCCTGAGACAAGAGGTGGGAACGTGCTTTTGCAGAAAATATTCCCAATAGATTTAGCAAGAGTCCAGAAGGGTTTGCCGCCGTTTGAGCTTAGGATGACTTTGTTTTTTATGTGGTTATTAAACGAGTTTTTTGCCTCAAAAAGAATGCGGACATAGCGGTTTCTTGCGTCGTTAAATTCTTGACGACTTTCTTGACTGGGATTGTGTAGAAGCGTTTTGTGAGCTTTGACCTTTTCAAGTCTGGCCTTGTCACATGATTTAGAGAACCAGGGCTTTTGAGTGGCTGAAGAGGTTTTATGTGTATGTGGAATAAATAATTCCACGCCAGCTTGGATAATTTGGGTGACGAGGATCGAAGTTTTACAAAAAGGGCTGATATGCAACAGGTTAGTTATTTTCTCTCCGATGCTTTGGCGGTAGTTTTAGTTATGTTTATGGTTTAACGGTCCATAATTTTTAGCTAATTTTCATACAAAAAATTCATCATTGAGGAGACCGCGACTTCAGAATTTTAAAAAGATTTCTTCAAATGTGCGCAAACTAGGCCCCCTGGAATCCATTTACGTTCAGTTTTGATCTGTTTACATATATACCAAAATTTAGCTCTGTAGGTTAAGAGACAAAAAAGTTACAAGCATTTAAAGAAAAATAAATTTGGGTAATATTTAGGCAATGAACCTGGAACTAATATGAGCTACGGAAGGAAAACGTCTCAAGAAGAATGTTTTACAAAGCCAGAACTCTTAGTTTCAATCGTCATTTTCTAAAATTTTTCCAGAAAATTCATTTCAAATAGACCCTCTTTCTCTGATGCTCTGGCAGTAGTGTTGGCTATAGAGTTTATCGTTTAATGGTATATCATTTTTGTCGAATTTTCGTAAAAAAATCATTAAACCGCAATATATCCGTTATTATGCAAGTTACGAAAAAAAATTGTATACATTAATTATAGGGTGTTTTGAGCTACATCTTAAAAAAAGTTTCCACAATTACAGGATGGCCCCTAAGTCGTTGGTGATTTCAATTTTCTTCTTTTATTTAATCGAACACGCCCTATGTTATTGCATTTTTGCATTTTCCATCGAAATGTAATACATCTTTGTAAGAAAATGAATTCTGGACGCAGCAAGTGCGTTATGGTAGCGAATTTTTATTTAATCGAACACGCACTATGTTATTGTATTTTTGCATTTTACATCGAAATATAATACATCTTTGTAAGAAAATAAATTCGGGACGCAGCAAGTGCTTTATGGTAGCGAATTTTCATTAAATGCTTCAAATTTGAATACCTCAATATGCTATTAACGTATAAGGTTGGCCAGGAAACCCGCTTTTTTTGGGAACAATTTAAGTTTTCTTTGGGAAATTTTTGTACATTTTCAAACAATAAAGTTGTTTTGATGAAACATGGCACATTGTTATAGTGAATTTTCGTAGAAAAAATTCACTAATGGGGAGATCCCGACTTTTGAATTTTGAAAATTTTTTTGCAAATGAGCGCGAACTAGGACCCCTAGAACCCATATCCGGGGTCAGTTTCAATCTTTATATGTTTATATATATTTATATATATATATATATATATATATATATATATATATATATATATATATATATATATATATATATATATATATATATATATATATATATATATATATATATATATATATATATATATATATATATATATATGTGTGTATGTATGTATGTGTCACACCGATAACTCAAAAAATAATGGGCCGATTTTGATAAGATTTGGCATGTACGTTTCTTTTGTAAATGGCTTGGATAATTTCGTTAGTCAGGAAAATCAGATGAGGTTTTCCGGGAAAATTTTGAGTTTTCATTCTAAAAAAATTCTTATCTCAAAAAGTAATAAGCCGATTTTGATAAAATTTGGCATGTACCTTCCTTTTGCAAATGGCTTTGACAAGTTTGTTAGTCAAGAAAATCGAACGAGGTTTTCCGGATAAATTTTGAGTTTTCATTCAAAAAAAATTTTTATCTCAAAGAATAATGGGCCGATTTTCATAAAATTTGGTATGTACCTTCCTTTTGTAAATGGCTTTGATAAGTTCGTTAATCAGAAAAATCTAACGAGGCTTTCGGGAAAAATTTTGAGTTTTCATTAAAAAAAAATATATCTTAAAAAATAAAAAATCTATGATAACCAATTTTGGTAGGTAGATTTACGATATAAAAGGTAAACTATACACCAAAATGTAGATTTCTATGTTACAAGAAAAAAAAGTTATAATAAAATATTTTGTGCCAGATCATTTCTATGAAAATTCACTACCATAACGCACTTGCTGCGTCCAGAGGTTTTACTATATAGGTTATACTGGTAACTTAATTTGATGTCTGCTTTCTTAAAAAAAAAACACATATTTGCTATTTAAAAACATTTTTATGAAAATTCACTGCCCTAATGCACTTGCTGCGTCCAGAGGTTTTTTTCCTGAGTCAACTCATATAACCAGTGAGGTTAATAAAACATTGTTATAAATTTGCTGAATTAAATAAAAACGAAAGGCGGTTACTGCGATCCGCTTCTAATGGTCTCATCGATTAGTAGCGTGTTTATCTAAGTCACCTGAACGTGAGATAACAAAACTGTTCGAGTACAATTTATATCTAAATCATTCAATCACTTTATTCGCTGAAAAAGCCCGTGTGTAGTCTCGCAACTTTTGTTTATGAACCTGTTGTATAAACTTGTTTCATCGAAGAGTATATTATGGTTGTGGGGATTATAAGGGTCCGCTTTATCCGAATTTAGAAATATATATATATATAGGCCTGTCCGACCGTTTTCAAATTAAGAAAAACTGTCTCTTATTTATACTGTATACGTAGGATTTATAATGGAAACAAAACAACGGGGGTCTCTGTTTCAATAAAGTAGAACACGTTCCCCTCATTTCGCGTGTTCTCTTTAAAGGAGCCAAAATGTGGGTCGCTGGAAAACCTCATGAGTTAAAAAGCAAGTTGTTAGTCGTACGGTTTTAAATTAGTCTTGCTGCCGATAAAACTTTATATAAAACGGAGTAGGTTAGGTATGTGAGTGACATAGTATTTCAAACTTTAACAATTTTAAAGCGGAAACGTTCCAGTATTATTCTGCTGTAAGGAAGATCTAATAAAAAATATATTTGACATTTTGTTTTTATTGTCCGGTTTTAGTTGTTACAACCTCTCATTTTCCAGTTTTATGATCGCGTCAGTATCGTAAAATCAAAAAGATGATCTAGCACAAGTAATATGCTTTTGTTTTCTATAGGGATAACCTGATTTTAAGAGCCAACTCGGCAATAAATCACAGTTTTCCAACATTGATCAATATTTATCGACTTTATATTTCTACAGGCTGGTCCAAAAGTATTGTCTCACATAACAGCATTACATTTTTGGTGCCAAAATTTACAATTACTCGCAATTATAATTAAAAGAGACCCAAGGTGTTAAAATGAACAACTGATTTTTGACTTTACTTGATATCCAAAAAGTTTTTGACGTACTATGTACAAAACTGATAACGGTTAGTTTTTAGCGTGAAAAATAATACACGACTAATTTGGCTCTAGTAGGTAGAGCGCACTTCTTGCAGGTTTTAAAAATACGGACACTTTTAGTAAATTTTCATTAGAAAATTCACAATTAGATAGGTATCAATGGTAACACTTTTGGAAAATTTGCGCAAACTAGGACCTCTAGAATCCAAATCCGAGGTTCGTTTAGGTTTTTATGTATATATATATATATATATATATATATATATATATATATATATATATATATATATATATATATATATATATATATATATATATATATATATATATATATATACTGTAATGTTATTAATGGGGTATTAACATTACAGTTGATTGTTGTTTGATAAACTCCGAGGGGAGAGCGTCATATTTTATTGTCCAAGTATATCATGGAATTTTAAGTAAATTTGTGTCTAAATAATATTAAATGTATCCAACAAGTAAACCAACAAGCCAGTAGATCTTCTAGACAACACAATCACGACGAGAAATAAATGTACAGGTAATAAACAGCAAAATATTACCTGTATGAACTCAGCAGACGCTAAAGGTACCCAAAAATTCACTTAATTAATATAAATGACAGTAAAAGCAAGTTTCCTAGATGCATTAACATAAATATACGATCCATCTATCATTGGGTAATAAATGTTTCGATCATAAAAGCAGATTTCATCATATAGTGAAAATTTAAACTAATTTAAATAGTGTTCTACAAACAATCTCATAGAGGGCGCATAGTGTGTATATATATATATATATATATATATATATATATATATATATATATATATATATATATATATATATATATATATATATATATATATATATATATATATATATATATATATATATATATATATATATATATATATATATATATATGAGTGTGTGTGTACAGCGTGGCCCATTTAAGATGGCGACAGCCCAGTAACTTTTGTATTTACAATTCGACCAAAAATTTAAAAGATATGAAATGAAAAACTTGATAAATGCTGTGAACATTTTTCTTAATGTTATCTGACCAAGGCATATTAATGCAATCTTTTAAACGGGAAAAGGGATTAGGGCCACTTTTAGGGAGGATACAATAGGTCACTGCATTTGGCTTACTTTGAACTAGATAAATACCACATTTCATCAAAATTATTAACCATTTCACAGAAGTTTATTTGTATGTCCTTTCTTATATTGAAACACCTGTAAGTTTTATATTTATAACGCGACTCTATTTATGAAGGTCTCAAAGGATGGAAAACAAACAAGTCTATGGATTTTGTAAACATTATTTTCTATGCGATTCGGTCAGGGCCTACTAAGACTATTTTCCTATGTCACAGCATTTATACACTTTTTTCTGCAACTCTTAGAGATGTTATCGAATTCCATAGTTCGCAATAATAGAGCCTTTTTCATGAAATTTGGTATGTAACAGTTTTGGAAAATGACGAATCTAGTGGCGTACGTATTCCTCCCCTAAGATCAACCCCAAATATTTTTAAAATAATTTTTGACATATGAAAATACTTTTAGTGGGCCGTGACCGAATGGCATAAGTAACAATTTTCACAAGATCTATAGACTTTTTCATTTTTTATATTTTGTGATCGATTTTGGGATGGTGTTATAAATATGAAAGTTACGGGGTATTTCCTTATAAGAAGGGTCACAAAAATAAACTTTTCTGAAATGGTTAAGAATTCTTTTTTTAATAAAATTTGGTGTATATCTATTTTAAAGTATACTGCATGCAGTGGAGTACATATTTTCTTTTTAAAAACGGCCCCAACACTTTTTCCAATTTTTGACATAGAAAAAATGCATTGGCCTGGGTCAGGTGACATTAAGAAGAATTTTCTCAGCATATATAGAGTTTTTCATCTCATAACTCAAAAAAGACTTAACTGATTTCGATGAAATTTTGAAAGTAACTTGACTTTGTTAATGGCGTGAATGAATTTAATTCTCAGCTGTCAACACCCAAAAAATCGAAAATATTTTTCAAAACGCAATATTTTCTCAATTATTGAAATGATTCAAGCTATTCTCTGAGAAGTTTCTAACATATCAAAGTGCATATGAACTAGCAATCAGTTTGGAGGCAGCTGAATCAAATTCTGCGTTATTATCACCTGCATCTACAAGCACTGAAATGGTCAAAAAAATTCAAACAAAAAGCAAGTATCAAAATCCCAAGTTTCAATCTGGAACCAATAAATATGCTAATAATGGTGAACATTTGAAGGGAAAGCAAAATAAGTGTCGGCATTGCGGTAAGACTAATCACACTGAAAATAAATGTTTTTTCAAAAATTCCCGGTGCCATCTGTGTAACAAAAGTTGTCACATTAGTGTTGTGTGTACTGAAAAAAATAAAGGTAAATTTTTTCCTAAATTGGCAAATTATAAATTTAATAAATATCTTAAATCAGAAAATTTCGATGTTTGTAATGAACAAGAATGTAATTTTTATAATTTGGGTAATGATAATAATTCTCCTATCAAGGTTAACTTACTGATAAATGATATTGAAATTCTTTGTGAATGATACTGGTTCAGGTATTTCGGCTTTTCCAAAAAAAAATTATGATCAATATTTTAATAAATTGCCTTTATTTAAATCTACTATAAATTTAAAATCGTACACCGGTCACTACATTGAGACGCTTGGCTATTTATTAGTAAATATTTCATATACAGGGGTTAACAAAGAACTAAAATTGTATGTCATTGATTTAGGTGGCAGGGACTGGCTTAAAGCTTTAGGTATTTCTGTTGATAATTTTTTAAACAATATTCCTCAATTACCCGTGGAAGAAAATAGAATAGCTAAAAGTTTATCTGGAAAATATCCCGATGTTTTTAACAATGAATTAGGTTTATTTACATGTGGAAAAATTAAATTATTTTTAAAACCTGATACAATACCTGTGTACTGCAAACCTACATCTTTTCCATTTGCTTTGAGAAATAAGGTAGAGAAAGAGTTAGATAGACTGGTCAATATAGGTATTTTGACTCCTGTTGAGTTTAGTGATTGGGCAACTCCAATAGTGCCTGTCATGGAACGAAATGGTGAGATCCGGATTTGTGGAGATTTTAAGGTAACAGTGAACCCTAAATTAAATATAAGTAAATAACCATTGCCCAAAAATTGATGATATATTAGCATCATTACAAAACTGTAAGTATTTTTCAAAAATTGACTTGTCTCAAGCGTATGGTCGATTTGGACTTGAGGAAGAATCTAAAAATATTGTTACTATAAATACTCATAAGGGTTTATTTAAATATGATAGGTTACCGTACGGAATTGCATCAAGTCCTGGAATTTTTCAAAGATTATTAGAAAATTTATTAGCTAACAACTCTGGTGTGTCAGTGTCCTTAGTTGACATACTTATAGCTTCAACAGGGAAAGAGGAACATGTTAAAAACTTGGAGTGAGTTATTGAAATTTTAAATAAATATGGGTTGAAAATTCAATTAAACAAAGGCACGTTTTTTGAGGAACATGTTGATTATTTGGGCTTTAGGGTGGATGCTTTTGGACTCCATATATCTCCGGAAAAAGTCGAAGCAATTTCTAAAATGAAAACTCCGTCTAATTCAACCGAATTAAAATAATTTCTAGGTCTTGTCAATTATTATGGTAGATTTTTGCCCGACTTAGCAACTAAATTAAGTCCACTCTATAAACTATTAAGAAATAATATAAATTTTAAATGGGAAAGGGAACAAGAAAAGTCATTTGATTTTATCAAAACAGAATTAATGTCTCCCAAAATTCAAATGCGTCATAACTGTGACTTACCTTTAATTTTAGCCTGTGATGCAAGTGAGTATGGCATTTCAGCAGTGATATCACACCAGCTGAAAAATAATGAAACTAGACCTATAGCTTATGCCTCCCGCACATTGTCTACGACAAAAAAGGGATATTCTCAAGTAGATAAGGAAGCATTAGCTATAGTTTTTGGCTTAAAGAAATTTCACAAATATTTATTTGGTAGAAATTTTACTCTTTTAACTGACGCCAAGACATTAATTAGTATTTTTGAAAACAAAAAGGGCATACCAATATATGCAGCTAGCCGTCTGCAGAGGTGGAGTATAATTTTGTCCTCATATCAATGTAATATAAAATACATAAAGTCGGACAAAAATGTTCAGGCTGATGCATTATCACGATTGCCAGTAAATTTAACAGTAAAAAATGAAGAAGACATGTCACATATTTGCTACATTCAAGAAAATTGACCTATCAATTGTAAACAAATTGCTTATGAAACAAAAAAAAGATCCCATTTTAAATAGAGTGGTAGGTTGTTGTTTATATGGCTGGCCAGAAAGAAGTAAAATCCAAGAAAGTTTGAAATGTTTTTTTGATAAAAGCGAGCAACTTCATGTAGAATTTGGTTGTTTATTATGGCATAATAGAGTTCTAATTCCTGAAATTCTTAGAAAATCAATGCTAGACGAACTTCATTTGAGTCACCTTGGTATTAGTAAGTGCAAATCCTTAGCACGTTTATATATATATATATATATATATATATATATATATATATATATATATATATATATATATATATATATATATATATATATATATATATATATATATATATATACATATATATATATATATATATATATATATATATATATATATATATATATATATATATATATATATATATATATATATATATATGGTGGCCAAATGTGGACAAGGATATTAAAATAATGTGTCTTAGTTCTGAAATCTTTACGAACCAATACGGTGAAGACCACATAATCTCCTTGGCCTGTAACGTCAAAGCCCTGGGCTAGGTTACATATCGATTTTCTAGGTCCGTTATTTGGCAATAAATATTTAGTTGTCACAGATTCCCATACGAAATGGTTAGAAGTCATTAAAATGAAGTCAACAACCCCAGAAAGAGTAATTTATCATTTAGGAAAACTCTTTTCTCAGTTTGGTTTACCAGACCAGATCGTGTCAGATAATGTGCAACCCTTTTCTTCTCAAGAATTTTCTTCCTATTTGCGATCTAATGGCAATAGGCAAACATTTTCTCCCGCTTATTATCCTCAAAGTAATGGTGCTTGTGAAAATTCGGTTAAAAGCGTCAAAAATACTCTTAAAAAGGCTCACATGGAAAAACAAAATTTAGATCAAGCTTTATATCGCTTTTTATTTGATTATCGTAATTTAGAGCACTCTACTACAGGTACCAGTCCTGCAAAATTAATGTTTGGAAGGCAATTAAAAGGTAGGTTAGATTTAATTATGCCCAAGGGGGAAGAGAGGGTATTAGATAAGCAAGGAAAACAAGTTAGACATTTTAAGGGCAAAAGTAAAAGTCTGAATGTGGGAGACGAGGTATTATTTAAAGAATATTCTGAACCTAGTAATCCTACTTGGAAATCTGGTAAAATTATCCAACAACGTGGTTCAGTTGTTTTTGATGTAAGAGATGAATCAGGTAAGAATATAAGGCGTCATTCAAATCAATTAATCCCTTGCAAATATCCTAAAAATCGTTATTCTTTATCTGGTTCAATCTCAGACATATTGAATAATAAAAATGTCAATAAGCAGCAATCATCTAGCCCAAGAAATCGGTCTGGCGATACAAGTTTAAAAGAGATAAATTCACCAGAAATTATTGACATAAATAATGAAACAGATGACATATCATCTGCTCCTGACATTTCTAGCAATAATGAAAATATACCATTTATCAGTTAGTCTATAAATTTTGTTGATAAACCGTATAATTTGCGCCCTAGGAATAAACGATAAATAATATTAAGATATTTATTAATGTTATTTTCTTAATTTGTTTAAATGAAAATATATTGTATCTAATAATTTAGGTATATAAATCATATATAAATAATGTAAATTTAAAAATGTAGATAGTGTTAATATATTTATTTGTGAATTAACATTTTAATGCTTATTAGTACTAAGAATTTACAATGAGGGTGTGATATATTGTATTAGAGTATATATTCTTATTTATGTTATCATTTTCTCCGTATTATATTGACAAGGAGTCCAGAAATATTTATACAGAATAAAGCAGTTAAGTTTCAGCCTTCGTTTGATTTTCACTTATATTTCAGTTTGTTAATAAATGTAAAGCGAATAATATGCAAAGATATTACAGTAACCCTTCAAATTGACTATGAAATATTTTTACAATACAACCCCACTGATTATTACTTTCATGTATATATAGGTGAATTGGAATATAAACTACAGCAATTTCAGGTTTACGATATGGAATGCCGATATTACGTGATACGTAATTTTTATTAAAAACTGCAAATTTCGAGGGCGTGTAATTTCTGGATGCGCAGATGATTATATTTTGTCAGCAAGCTTGCATTTGTTTAGATTTCAAGACAAAAGTAGTGTATTCCTTTTTCCAAAACGTTTTAATTCTTTAAGCTAGTAATTCTTTGAGGGAAACATATTCATAAAAACATTTTATGAAAATTCTCTACCGTCACGCATTAGCTGAGTCAACATATTTGTTGTTAATATTTCTCTTCTTTCTCTTCTTCACACAATATTTCATCACTGTAACACACTTATCACGTCGGGGCGTCTAAAATACCAACAAAGGAAAAAGGCTTTCACTGTATCAAAATTGCCAGCATAATTCAATTCCTTTCTCCAATAACTTCCACCAAAAATTGCAAAGTTGGCTGTTTTCTGACATTAATTCGCGCATATCGTTGCCTTTCAGAGTTTTGTTTTATTTAGAGTTTGGTTAATTTTATGTAGTTCAAAATACTTTAGGAATCTGATATTTTTAGCTGATATCACTCAAAATTCCTGCGGCAAGCTTCGGCTTTGTTGATGAGGGTTTTGAACAAACCAGAACACATGGATATTCTCTGTACTATGTGGAATAGGAGGGATGCGAGTACAACTTCCAGACTTGAAGCTGCTGTTGAGTTATGTTGTCTAGAATATAGGTCCGCAAACACGTCGCGTCAACGCCACAGAAATTCAATTAGCTCGCAAAGTATGTCCCCAGTCAACAGTGTTCTAACGGGAGCGCCCAGAATTATGCTATTACTTAGATACGCAAATATGGGCCGTATAAACAAAATTACCATGGGAGCAGTGAGAAAATAAACCTCGATAGCTGTTCGACCCTGCTAAATGGTTATTAACCTTCTTATTAGTTGCATAAAGACAAATACAATGAAAATGCAAATCTCTGTAGGTGGAAAGCTTGTATCAAGAAGGCTGCCCCAAGCAAAAACTGTAATTGACATTTTAGCGAACTTTTAAATACAATATAATTTTTTTCACTTTTGTCAAGACAATATAAAAAGGGAAAGTATTTTTAAAATTTAATAAACATAAGTATACGTAATAATTTTTCAAAATACGAGTAGTATTTATATTTCCTTGACAAAAAAAAATTGGGGACGCAGCAAGTGCGTTATATTAGCGAATTTTCATAAGAATTGTACACTAATAATATACGGCATATTAGTAAAGTTAATACTTTAAACCTATACATACCTTGAAGTTCGATATTAAAAGTCATAGTACGTGCACATCTGAAGATTCTTTCGAAAGTGTTACCATCGATATCACTCTATTATCAAAAAAATCTTGTGTTCTAACTCCTTTTGAGACAAATGCCCAAAACCCACAGGCTTCATGCCCGGGATACTATATTTAAAGTATACGTAATTAATTACAGAATTAGTAGAATTACCATCGAAACACATCCCACGACTGTTTTGGTGTTATATTACGTATTATCTTTAAGTTTAAAGATAAAATAGACTATTTTAGAGTCATTTTTATAGAGACTTGGCTTAATTTTGTTTTTCACTTATAGCACTGCACGACAGTATAATATATCTATACTGCG